>OY744475.1:181942893-183341384 GCA_963556175.1 Tipula confusa | reverse complement strand
ATCCCGAAAAATCATGATGGTTAGCCTATCAAAACTGAGAAAATTATGCCACAAATAGAAAAATGTCTAAAATCCCGAAAAATCATGATGGTTAGCCTATCAAAACTGAGAAAATTATGCCACAAATAGAAATGTCCAAAATCCCGAAAAATCATGATGGTTAGCCTACCAAAACTGAGGAAATTATGCCACAAATGGAAAATGTCCAAAATCCCGAAAAATCATGATGGTTAGCCTATCAAAACTGAGAAAATTATGTTACAAATGGGAAATGTCCAAAATCCCGAAAAATCATGATGGTTAGCCTATCAAAACTGAGAAAATTATGCCACAAATAGAAATGTCCAAAATCCCGAAAAATCATGATGGTTAGCCTATCAAAACTGAGAAAATTATGCCACAAATAGAAAAATGTCTAAAATCCCGAAAAATCATGATGGTTAGCCTATCAAAACTGAGAAAATTATGCCACAAATAGAAATGTCCAAAATCCCGAAAAATCATGATGGTTAGCCTACCAAAACTGAGGAAATTATGCCACAAATGGAAAATGTCCAAAATCCCGAAAAATCATGATCAAAACTGAGAAAATTATGCCACAAATGGAAATGTCCAAAATCCCGAAAAATCATGATGGTTAGCCTATCAAAACTGAGAAAATTATGCCACAAATGAGAAATGTCCAAAATCCCGAAAAATCATGATGGTTAGCCTATCAAAACTGAGAAAATTATGCCACAAATGGAAATGTCCAAAATCCCGAAAAATCATGATGGTTAGCCTATCAAAACTGAGAAAATTATGCCACAAATAGAAATGTCCAAAATCCCGAAAAATCATGATGGTTAGCCTACCAAAACTGAGGAAATTATGCCACAAATGGAAAATGTCCAAAATCCCGAAAAATCATGATGGTTAGCCTACCAAAACTGAGAAAATTATGCCACAAATGGAAAATGTCCAAAATCCCGAAAAATCATGATGGTTAGCCTACCAAAACCGAAAATATTATGCCGGAAATGGAAAATGTCCAAAATCCCGAAAAATCATGATGGTTAGCCTATCAAAACTGAGAAAATTATGCCACAAATGAAAAATGTCCAAAATCCTGGAAAATCATGATGGTTAGCCTATCAAAACTGAGAAAATTATGTTACAAATGGAAAATGTCCAAAATCCCGAAAAATCATGATGGTTAGCCTACCAAAACCGAAAATATTATGCCGCAAATAGAAATTGCCAAAATCCCGAAAAATCATGATAGTTAGTCTATCAAAACTGAGAAAATTATGCCACAAATGGAAAATGCCCAAAATCCCGAAAAATCATGATGGTTAGCCTATCAAAACTGAGAAAATTATGCCACAAATGAAAAATGTCCAAAATCCCGAAAAATCATGATGGTTAGCCTATCAAAACTTAGAAAATTATGCCACAAATGGAAAAGTGCCAAAATCCCGAAAAATCATGATGGTTAGCCTATCAAAACTGAGAAAGTTATGTCCGAATAGCAAAATTGGCAAAATCCCAAAAAATCATGATGGTTAGCCTATCAAAACTGAGAAAATTATGCCACAAATGGAAAATGTCCAAAATCCCGAAAAATCATGATGGTTAGCCTACCAAAACCGAAAAAATTATGCCACAAACGGAAAATTGCCAAAATCCCGAAAAATCATGATAGTTAGCCTATCAAAACTGAGAAAGTTATGTCCGATTAGAAAATTGGCAAAATCCCGAAAAATCATGATGGTTAGCCTATCAAAACTGAGAAAATTATGTTACAAATGGAAAATGTCCAAAACCCCGAAAAATCATGATAGTTAGCCTACCAAAACTGAGAAAATTATGCCACAAATGGAAAATGTCCAAAATCTCGAAAAATCATGATGGTTAGCCTATCAAAACTGAGAAAATTATGCCACAAATGGAAAATGCCCAAAATCCCGAAAAATCATGATGGTTAGCCTATCAAAACTGAGAAAATTATGCAACAAATGAAAATTGTCCAAAATCCCGAAAAATCATGATGGTTAGCCTATCAAAACTAAGAAAATTATGCCACAAATGGAAAATGTCCAAAATCCCGAAAAATCATGATGATTAGCTTACCAAAACCGATAAAATTATGCCACAAACGGAAAATTGCCAAAATCCCGCAAAATCATGATATTTTAGCCTATCAAAACTGAGAAAGTTAGCCTATCAAAACTGAGAAAATTATGCCACAAATGAAAAATGTCCAAAATCCCGAAAAATCATGATGGTTAGCCTATCAAAACTGAGAAAATTATGCCACAAATGGAAAAGTGCCAAAATCCCGAAAAATCATGATGGTTAGCCTATCAAAACTGAGAAAATTATGTTACAAATGGAAAATGTCCAAAATCCCGAAAAATCATGATGGTTAGCCTACCAAAACTGAGAAAATTATGCCACAAATGGAAAATGTCCAAAATCCCGAAAAATCATGATGGTTAGCCTATCAAAACTGAGAAAGTTATGTCCGAATAGAAAATTGGCAAAATCCCGAAAAATCATGATGGTTAGCCTATCAAAACTGAGAAAATTATGCCACAAATGAAAAATGTCCAAAATCCCGAAAAATCATGATGGTTAGCCTACCAAAACTGAGAAAATTATGCCACAAATGGAAAATATCCAAAATCCCGAAAAATCATGACGGTTAGCCTATCAAAACTGAGAAAATTATGCCACAAATGAAAAATATCCAAAATCTCGAAAAATCATGATGGTTAACCTACCAAAACTGAGAAAATTATGCCACAAATGGAAAATGCCCAAAATCCCGAAAAATCATGATGGTTAGCCTATCAAAACTGAGAAAGTTATGTCCGAATAGAAAATTGGCAAAATCCCGAAAAATCATGATGGTTAGCCTACCAAAACTGAGAAAATTATGCCACAAATGGAAAATGCCCAAAATCCCGCAAAATCATGATGGTTAGCCTATCAAAACTGAGAAAGTTATGTCCGAATAGAAAATTGGCAAAATACCGAAAAATCATGATGGTTAGCCTATCAAAACTGAGAAAATTATGCCACGAATGGAAAGTGCCAAAATCCCGAAAAATCATGACGGTTAGCCTATCAAAACTGAGAAAATTATGCCACAAATGAAAAATATCCAAAATCTCGAAAAATCATGATGGTTAACCTACCAAAACTGAGAAAATTATGCCACAAATGGAAAATGCCCAAAATCCCGAAAAATCATGATGGTTAGCCTATCAAAACTGAGAAAGTTATGTCCGAATAGAAAATTGGCAAAATCCCGAAAAATCATGATGGTTAGCCTATCAAAACTGAGAAAATTATGCTACAAATGGAAAATGTCCAAAATCCCGAAAAATCATGATGGTTAGCCTACCAAAACTGAGAAAATTATGCCACAAATGGAAAATGCCCAAAATCCCGAAAAATCATGATGGTTAGCCTATCAAAACTGAGAAAGTTATGTCCGAATAGAAAATTGGCAAAATCCCGAAAAATCATGATGGTTAGCCTATCAAAACTGAGAAAATTATGCCACAAATGGAAAAATGCCAAAATCCCGAAAAATCATGATGGTTAGCCTATCAAAACTGAGAAAATTATGTTACAAATGGAAAATTACCAAAATCCCGAAAAATCATGATGGTTAGCCTACCAAAACTGAGAAAATTATGCCACAAATGGAAAATATCCAAAATCTCGAAAAATCATGATGGTTAGCCTATCAAAACTGAGAAAATTATGCCACAAATGGAAAATGTCCAAAATCCCGAAAAATCATGATGGTTAGCCTATCAAAACTGAGAAAATTATGCCACAAATGGAAAAGTGCCAAAATCCCGAAAAATCATGATGGTTAGCCTACCAAAACTGAGAAAATTATGCCACAAATGAAAAATATCCAAAATCTCGAAAAATCATGATGGTTAGCCTACCAAAACTGAGAAAATTATGCCACAAATGGAAAATGCCCAAAATCCCGAAAAATCATGATGGTTAGCCTATCAAAACTGAGAAAGTTATGTCCGAATAGAAAATTGGCAAAATCCCGAAAAATCATGATGGTTAGCCTATCAAAACTGAGACAATTATGCCACAAATAGAAAATTGGCGAAATCCAGAAAATTCATGTTTGTTAGCGTATCAAAACTGAGAAAATAAAGCCCGAATCAAAAATTTCTAAAATCCAGTAAAATCATGCACTCGAATTGTATGTATTACATTTTTAAGGTACGCCCTACAATGGCCAGTAGACCGCTTATAGGCTAAGAGCATCATGATTTTTCGGGATTTTGCCAATTTTCTATTCGGACATAACTTTCTCAGTTTTGATAGGCTAACCATCATGATTTTTCGGGATTTTGGGCATTTTCCATTTGTGGCATAATTTTCCCAGTTTTGATAGGCTTACCATCATGCATTTTCTGGATATTGGCAATTTCGAATCATTTTATAGACGTTAAATAAATTTTATTAAATTTTTATTGGTATAAATAAAAAATTAAATTTGCTTCTTTAACCAATTCAAAGTGTTAGTCTACTTTTTCAAATTAATTAGGTGTCACTTGAGTTTGTGCTTGAAAAAACGAAACAGCTAAACCGTTTACAATACAAATCGCGATCCTGAGTTCCATTCCAGCTGCTGACCACAACACAACAATGTACATCTCTTGCATCTAACTTGCATCTCATGGTAATTAATTGAAACCACTTAGAAAGTCAAAAAGTAACAATACTTTCCTTGTCTCATCACTCATGGACTCAAGGCGAACTTGATACCTTCTATCATCTCAACCAACGCTGGATTTATTATACGGATGCTGTCATTTATATGTATTATATTCTATTTTTGCATCGCAGGAACGAAAATTTCTGCAATTTTTATATCATTTCATTCATCAAAACATTTCCATTTTTAACATTCTAACTGTTTCACGAACGGTCATTCTGTCTCTATTGCTATTAAGAGGTAAATACCCATTTCAGACCATAAAGTGTGTACTGGGGTTGATTTTATTGATCGCCTCAATACCACTTTAGATCATACATTCTCTACTTTCATTAGTCTTGTAACGGTTCACCGTAACTGTTACTACAATTAATCCATATAATTTTTGTGGAACGTGGTGTGTCGCTGCATTATCGATGCATGTGGTGTGAATCTTTGATGATTGAAGGGTGGCCGTATAAATGACACGAATAATTTACATTTACAATTGATAATCAGTGTTAGTGATGAATCATAACTGCTTTGATATGTATGGAATTCCGTTTTTTTTTTAAATATTGCTTGTTTAGGTAGATGAAATGCTAATTTTCTTTTATTTCATTTATTTAATGATTGTTTATGTGTGCAATACTTGTTATTGGTTATAACAGGGAGATTCAACTTGCGTTTTTTCCATTGAGGGTTGTTCGATGAAAAAGGAAACTGAATTCATTTTTTTCTTCTTTTTTGTAAACTATAAATATTATATGCAGCACTCTTTAATGGTATTCAGACCCACACCAAATATACCACGCCCTCAAGGACTAATCAGAAACCGGCAAAGCTGCAGTGTGGGATGTTATAATAGATTTATTTTCTGTTAACGGCAGCCAGCTAAAAGGATCGTCCTTGTGGTGGTCCAAGGTTGACTGACCGTTACAACCTTTCAAGATCTACCTTTGATCCATGAGCATCATGTCAGTCAGACTAGCATGAGCTCCTCATTTTGGTTTACTTACCCTTTATATCACGTTCAATCTACTTATACAATTTTCGGCTAATTGGTTTGTCCAGATTTGCAGATACCTAGTCAAGGCGCTTTTATGGTTGTGTTCATTCGTTCCGTACTTTTTCCATTAAGATGACCAACTTTTAACTTTTCGTTCGAACGATTATGGAGTAAAAGAGACAAAATTATACAATTTAAAAAGGATAGCAATACTATATACAAACAAATTTTGACAGCAATAATTTAATTAGTATTGTTGAAGTTCCGTGGTAAACTTATTTAAATTAAATAATAAATCGTTGTTTAAAATCAATTTTACATAAAATAAAATTAAAATAGGTATAGTTTTCTTTACAGACAAAATAAGTTTGATATATCTATCAAGAAAATGTCAAATGCTTAGATTTTTAATCGATAGGTGGTGACAAAATCGTTCCGTGAATTTTCATCAACCATAAAATCATAAAAATAATATTACCGAAAGAACGAATGAACACAACCATAAAAGCGCCTTCAATGTCAGACATTCTATACTTTTATTATAGATTTGTACAGTAATTCTTGTACTTGTTCGAAAACCCATGATAAATAATTTTCTCGTATTTACACGATTTAATTCATTAAAAGCAATTATTACCTGGGGGTCTATTATGAAACGTATTCGCTTTCGAAAAATTCGATTTGCGGTGAATTTTAGTATTACGAAATTTTTTTGTTTTCGAATAATTCGATATGAATCGAATTTTACGAAAATGTGACATCAAAAAGTTATAGGGTATTATTCGAAGTGTTTTCAATGGTATATTTCTATTATTTGATAAAAAAAAGACAAATTAAAATTTTTAGTAAACCAATAAACATAAATATACCCAAATGAACAAACATTTTATTTCTTTTGTTACAATCTTCCTTCGTTTTATTTTGACAATTCGCTTATGTTTCATAATAAGCATATTCGTCGCGTATTGAATCTTTAGATATCGATTTTTTCGAAATCGAATATTGTTTCATAATAGACCCGCTGAATTGTCCGAGGGAAACCCAAATGCAAGAGTGCTTGTTGTAGTTTCACAGGAACCACTTAAAAGTATTCTTTCACAATATTAAAAAAACGTGCCGTTCGCCGAGTGAGTCCTGCGAAACCCAAAAGTGGTATTTCCTGTAATTTGGTACCACATTTGTATCCCGGTCCCTTTTGGGACTTGCAACCACCCTGCTTTCCTTCCAGTTTTCTGGTATTTGTTTAAGATAATCCATACAAAACTTTTTTTTAATTTTTGTTTTCAATTAATTTTATTTTAATTTTCGCATGTTTATTGGCCGCTATTAAATTATGTTCTTTATTTGTTAAATTTACTTAATTGTTTAAATTAAACAACGAATTTTTTTACAAAAAATTTAACTTATTATTTAATTATAAAAAAAAAAATATGATAATTAAAATAATTTAATAGACACTATTGTAAATGAAACGAATCTTTTTATTTATATTATACAAGGCAGGCAGAATTCACTGCAGTAATTCAATTACTTTAAAATTCTAGTTTCAATTATAATTTTATTAAATAATGTAGTTGGCAAATTAACTTTTCTTTAGCAAATAAAATTCCTTCTAGCTAAAAAATGGTTAAGCTAACTTAACGATAAATCATTTTTCATTTATGAACGAATGGTTTAGAATGAAAATGTTGTTTTGAGCAAACTATACAATAAAAATGTTATTTCATATTATTAATAAATAGTAACAAAGAGTTTAAAACCTTGGCACATTTCAGACAAAATGTCAAAATATTAGCTTGACGAAATATTTTGTTGGAATACTGATAGCATATAATTTCACATTGACACAATTCATAATTCCTTTTTGGCAAATGTCACCTTTCGATATTAGCCCATAGCTATTTTTCAATTAAAATTTTATAAATTTATAGAGGAATGTTTTAATTTTATAAAAACTGTTTAATTTCTGTGAGATAACGTTGAAGCAAATTCTAATTGAAGTTTATGAATTATATTCATAAACATCATTCAATTCATAATTTAGTTACAGAAAAAGATATACAGATATCGAAGTTTAATAGCCATTATTTATATGGGAATATTCAGCTATTGCAATATCTTCAAACTCGAATCTAGCCAGTTTCGAAAAGGCCAATATAATATAATTAATATATTGTTTATCTCTTCTATTTTACGTTTACTATGTAAATAATAAAAAAACGTTTCATTGAAATATATGAACCAATACTAATTCCCCTTTTCTGTTTTGTGAATGAAAAAACAAAATCAATACTGTCGGATCAACGATAAAAATCATAAAAATATAAATTACAACAACAAATGATCTACGTTATTTTAAATATATTACACAACCATTTTAAAGCTAACGGTTGTTGCTTTTTGCTGCATTTATTATGATCAAAAATGTAATTTTATATATATATATATATATATATATATATATATATATATATATATATATATATATATATATATATATAATATATTATATATATATATATATATATATATATATATATATATATATATATATATATATATATATATATATATATATATATATATATATATATATATATATATATATATATATATATATATATATATATATATATACACATATAAATAATTAATAAATTATGAAAAATGAAAAAAATAACTTTAAATTGTATCGATTGTTGATCGTCACGGTTTAAAAGGAAATCTATTTGATTTAACTTGTGTCTTGCGTTTGGCTTGATTTTGCAAATAAAAAATCACTTCTACGCACTGTTCAATTTTATTCATATATTCTTTAAAACAACCAACAGTTCTCCTTAATGAAACGAAAATTTATACTTTTTGTTTTACATGTAAAAATTATAATCTTTTTGTGTTATAGACTTGTTGGTGTTGTAATTTGAAGGAAATTACGTTTTATATTGTATGTATACATTTTATTTATGGTTAATACTAACACAATATTTTTTTTTTAGAAATTTGGCCTTATATTATAATAAACTGTTTTTCAATATTTAAGTTTACTGTTACATCAACTATTAATTTTTGTGTAAGTGATTCCTTATTAGTTTGCATATTACCAGTGATTTAGCATAGTCGTTTGTTTTCTAATTCAATTAAATTCATATAGCTCATTAATTTTTATTTATCATGTCAATCAGTAAAATTACATACGCCACATGTATCGTTCACAATTTTCGTTCTAAATCTGTGGAAAATCCACAAACAAAATTTTATAAATGTCCCACTAATGAGGTAGAAAAAATGAATGAGTTACGGTGTTAGGTTTCCAGCTGGAACATTTGACCAAAAAAAATATTACTTTGTTTGTCATGATTACATTTTAAGAGAGTTGATCGGAAATCAAGGTTTAACACGCAATGCAGTACCTGTGCTAAATATAGTTAAAAAGCACCGCCAGGTAATGAATTCGATTGATTTAGAATTAAGTGATGTGGTAAATACCTGTGTGGCATCCACTTCAATAAATTTGATTGAAACTTTCAAACCAATATTTAATTCTATTAGTACTCAAACCGAAAAATTAGATGAGGAAATTTAATTTTTACAATTAGTTAATAAAGTTAATTGATACTCTTGCGACAAAGAACGATTACAAAACGAAATTTGTTGCAACTACTGTATCAAACATTTTAAAACAATTAATAAATATCAAAAGAGTTTTAATACTTTAAATAAAATTGAAGAGTTGGATATGATAATCGTAAATCTAGATATGAGAAATTTAGAAAGTAATGCTATAACATATTATGCATTGCTTACATAAAAAAATCAAATGTGAATCGTATCAGTTAAAAAAATACAAAACAAATGAAAACTTCTGCAACAGCGAAAAGTTTATTACAAAAAAAAAAACTATGACAAAGAAAACAGTAACTTTGGATCTCTGAAAGTTCCTTCCGAGGAATTCGTTTTAATTGCGAAATTAGTTTTCAAAATTTTTGAAACAAATTTTGAACTAGAAAGTCACCTTCCAAATATTCGAGAAAAAGTAGCTTCAAAAAGTTTTAGAAATATATCTCAATTATATCCTACTTTTCTTCCGAACAATGACGATCCTTGCTATAAACATTTTGAAGATTTGATTTCCTTTTTTATATTGGTTCTTATCCGAAAAAACTGTAAATGGTCAGTATTAAATGATGAATTTTCGAACAAAAAATCTAAACAAGCAACTAATTTTCAAACGATTTCTAAATAGTAGAAATTGTCTAAAACTTCTTACACGTAACACCTCTTATCATTTACAATTTTGTAGTATATTTTAAAATTGATTTTTATTACCAAATTACTAATTTATGCTGCTTTTGCCTCGAAATTAAAAATCTAATTGATGCCTAAATTTTTCAATATGATAGCCAATTTGTTAACAATAACTAACATAATAAAATATGTATTATCAATTCTAAAACAATCTGAAACATTCTTATTTGGTTATGTTTAAATGTTGTTGCAATTAATTTTTTTAATGTTTTATTACACAAAATTACTCTAGGAATCACTCATTAATAAATTATCATCCCAAACCGAACATATACCAGTGTCCGGTACAAATGAAAATAGTGATCTTTTAAAACTACAGGAACATTTTTTTATCATTCCCAAAACAATAAATTTGGATTAGTTAATATTTATTGTATCGTTTTTGTTTTATTTAAATCGTAAACGTAAAGTAGAAGAGATATACATATATACAATTGTGTATCGTTTTAGTATTAGTCAGGTTTCGAAGAATTACGAAAAACACTGCTGCTTACATAAAATATAAAACGTAATTTCCTTCAAATTACAACACCAACAAGTCTATACACAAAAAGATTATAATTTTTACATGTAAAATAAAAAGTATAAATTTTCGCTTCATTAAGGAGAACTGTTGGTTGTTTTAAAGAGTATATGAATAAAATTGAACAGTGCGTAGAAGTGATTTTTTATTTTCAAAATCAAGCCAAACGCAAGACACAAGTTCAATCAAATAGATTTCCTTTTAAACCGTGACGATCAACAATCGATACAATTTAAAGTTATTTTTTTCATTTTTTATAATTTATTAATTATTTATATGTATATATATATATATATATATATATTATATATATATATATATATATATATATATATATATATATATATATATATATATATATATATATATATATATATAATATATTATATATATAATATATTATATATATATATATATATATATATATATATATATATATATATATATATATATATATATATATATATATATATAAAATTAAATTTTTGATCATAATAAATGCAGCAAAAAGCAACAACCGTTAGTTTCAAAATGGTTGTGTAATACATTTAAAATAACGTAGATCATTTGTTGTAATTTATATTTTTGTGATTATTAAGTTTTATTACTCGTCAACCGAAGTTTATTATCGTTGATCCGACAGTATTGATTTTGTTTTTTCATTCACAAAACAGAAAAAGGGAATTAGTATTGGTTCATATAATTCAATGAAACGTTTTTTTATTATTTACATAGTAAACATAAAATAGAAGAGATAAACAATATATTAATTATATTATATTGGCCTTTTCGAAACCGGCTAGATTCGAGTTTGAAGATATTGCAGTAGCAGAATATTCTCATGTAATTAATGGCTATTAAACTTCGATATTAAACTTTCTGTATATATTTTTCTGTGATTTAGTCTTAGAGTCGTAGTTCGATTAAATATATGTCAACCTTTTTATAACATAACACAAAATTGTTAACAATATTTACCAAATCACTACCAAACTCACGATTGTAATTTTTTTTACGAAAATAGGCACTGATATATTAAGATTTGTTTATTCGCCGTTACTAATAAAAGTTAGTTCGGTTGTTTTCCGTTTTCATTAAAGTTGCCAATTATTTGGATGGTAATGAATAATTGATTTATAAGCGATTTCGTTACAGTTGGAGGGCAACATTTCTTTTGAATTGGCTGACATCAGTTTTACAAAGTATTACATTTAGTTAAATGTTTAATCACAATGATTTTGTATATTATTTAAAACAAATTTAAAGACTTCGTTGTTTTACAATGCTAGTTGTATTTTATCAGCAAGATCATATTAAATTTTTACTCTTTCAAAATAAATTAAAATTTTCAAGATACATATACAACAAAACTAAATATATGTTTATTTTTTATCAATTTATTTTTATCGCTGCTTTATTCGTCGGTATTAAATTATGTATTATTTTAAATCGTTTCATTTGTTTTATTATTTAAGCAACCAATATAATTTTTAAAAATTTATCAAATGGCGTTTAATGTAATAATTAAGAAACCTTCTTATGATAATATAACAACAACATGTAAATTAAAATAACCTTAACGACATGGCTATAACTGAACCAAATATTTGTATTATACAAGGCAGAGTAGGATTTAAACTGCTTTAATCCGCAGTAATTCAAATACCTTAATATTATCTTTTAATAAATAAACCGGTCACTGCATAAAATTCAGTTGGTTTAATAAATTTAATTCTTTAACCGAAATCAAATTTCTTCTCGTTAACATTTGTTTTACCTAATTTAAGGATATCATTTTTCTTCTATATGTATAATAAAGATTTGTTGTTTAATATGTTCCAAAATAAATTTGAGCAAACTGAGCAATTATAGAATATTATCTACTTATAACTATATAGAGATTAAAGAATAGCCTAGCAATTTTAGATTTATAATAATTATAAAGGCTATATAATATAAGGATAGTTTATTTATTTAAGAATATAAATACTTTTCACATTTTAAATAAATGTGTCGATTGTATGTATAAACACCTACCATAATGATATCAGTACGGAATTTCAGTACTATCTTTATAATAATATCGCTACAAATCAGAATTACCGGCTTTTTACACTATTTCTTAATAGTAATATTTCGTAATTTTTTATTTAGATATTTGCTTAAGTTTAAAAGTTTTTATGAGATTATGTTGAAGCACGTTTATACTGCAGTATTTGAGATTTCTTATACTATAACCTAATAATATATTTCACCAAAACAAGATGCGCTGAAAATTTAAATATAAATAAAAACTAACTCATTCGTATAAAGCTACATTGAAATAGTTTAAGCTAGATAAAGTAATGAAATATCCGTACTTTTATTTATACATACATTGAATCTTATATTGCAAGTTACAAAACTTAAATACCTAATTGTATGAATTTTGGGAATAAATTATCGATTATAACATATGGTTTACATAAAACATTAATTATGCTTGAGCAGAAAAATGATCCATAAATTAGTATTATTTTACAGTAAATATTATAAATAACTATTATGTTTCTCTTAGCATTAATACATCTACTACTGTTAGGATTTCATCGAAATGGGGTCGCAAGTCAGCCTCATAATTCCAACATTTTAACATTAAATTATGTATGTCGGTTGGCGTGTTATCCGGTGCCGGCATTCTGTAGCCTGCATCAATTCGTTCGCGTGCTCTTGAATTACTCATACCCGAATACGGTGTTCCACCTTTAGAAAATATTTCCCACATCAAAATACCATATGACCATACATCACATAAAGATGTATATTTTCCAAAATTTAATGCTTCTGGTGCGGTCCATTTTATTGGAATTTGTTTCATTCCATCGGATACTATAATTTTAATTTATATAAATTAAAAAAAACGTCAACAAAAAAAATGCCAATTAGCAATATTTACCTATATATTCTTCCTCTTCACGTGACATTCCAAAATCAGAAATTTTAACTATATTTTCATTTCCTATTAAGCAATTACGAGCCGCTAAATCTCGATGTATGCAATTTTTAGATTCCAAATAACGCATTCCTAGAAGTAAAAACAAATTAACGTTAATATTTTAATCCACTTGAAATGGAAATTCATTCAGCAAAATTTTAAATATTTAAGAAAATATTGATAGATAGGTTTAAGTACACTCATTGAACTGTAGATGGTAGCACCTATGAATGAATATGTAAAAGGTGGCCATGCTGTTTAAGTGTTTTTGTCTTTTGTTTCTATTATTAACTCGAGTTACTCGAGGACACGTGCATATAATTTAATACGTTGAATATTATAATTAATATAATTAATAAACTAACTCAATAATAATAACAAGTTTACTTAATATTTTCTCAGATTATGGGCCCAGAACGCCATAGTTGAGTAACTAAATAAAATTTATAAATAAATAATAAAACTGTGTTAATAATGAGTTCGTTAAATGTTTCGGTGGTCGCGCCATTATCGTCAGGTGCAAATTTCAATAATTTGAAATTTAGTATTATGTCTCAAATGGAGTGCCAGATGATGAAAACAAAAAAACATATTTGTTGAAAGATGTAAAAACTAAAGCTTTGATTATCCAATAAATATCCGACAAGCATTTGGACTTAATTAATGATGCAACAACAGCGAAAGGTATGCTAGATACTTTACAGCAAGTCTTTGTGAGAACAAGCACTTTTTCAAAACTAAGTCATTGGAGAAAACTCGTAAATTTGAAATGCGATAAAAACAGTAGCCTGGAAAATCATTTTCTTATTTTTGATACGTTGGTGCGTGATCTCGAGAATCTTGGGTCAAAACTTGATGATTCTGATAAAATCTGGTATCTTCTATTAACATTACCATTAGAATATGATACTGAAATAACAACAATTGAAACAATCAAAAATGTTAAAATGGAATTTAAAATGTGAAACACATGATGTCTCATTTGGAGCAGGCACAAAAACATTAAGTACGTCAGGATGTTACGAATGTGGAAGTAAATTTCACCTACGGTACAATTGTCCTAATCTGACCAAAAATAGAGGCAGAGGTGGTAAAAACTGTAGAAGACCACAAAGAGGAAATAGAAATTGCTATAGGGGTCAAAGGGTCAAGGCCGGTGATCAAGGCTGGTGATCAAACTAAAAATTATGCTAATGAAGCCGGAGTTAATTTTATAGCATGTTTGTCGCTACAAAACGAAAATAATAATTTATTTGTCGTGGATTCATGATGTTCCAGAAATATGATAAAATGTGAGTTGGAGGACCAAATACATAATTTGAAGTTATTAAATGCTGGTTTTAAAATAAGGATGGTGAACGGAACAGAACTGCTAGCAAATCAAAAGGGAACCTACAAATTACTGTTCAAGGAAAAGTGGTAAATATTGAAGCTCGTGTGCTTCCTAGTCTAAAACAGAATTTGTAACAGAATAAAATAATTTTTAAAAATAACCAAATAATAATACAAACATCGAACGGAAGGATTGTATGTAAACAAACAAATAGCGTACATGTAATTTATGCGGAACGTGTTTTGTGTAATCAAGTGGCTAGTATTCCGGAGGTTTTGTGACTCAAAAGATTGGGGCATCCTAATAATGATGTTTTTAGGACTCTCTAACCACCTAAATCAGAAATGTACCTATTGCAGAGAAGGAAAAGCAAAGAGACAATCTTTTCCACGGAACGAAACGAAAACACACCAAATGGGACAACTTATTTGGACTGATGTATGTGGTCCAGTAAATGTTTCAACTTGGAATGGGGAACGTTACTATTAGAACTATTAAGAAACAAAAGTGAAGCCGCACAAAATCTAATTGAATAAGTTGCTGAATTAGAAAATCAATTCGGAAGTACGGTAAACGCATACGTAGTGACAGGGGTGGAGAATTCTCTTCGTTTGAACTTAAAAATGTTGCTAAATAAAAGGAATTGAGTATACAATAAGTCATAACTCACCTATGAATGATAAAGCAGAGAAAATGAACGATCAACTTCAAAATATGGTTAGAACCAAGTTAACCGATTCGGGTGTACCAAAATATCTATGGGATGAAGCAATTAAAGCATCAGCTTACGAGTTAAATAGAACACCTACTTTAACTCTAGAAAAGGGGAAAACCCCGTCTATGATTTGGAATAGAAGAAATGATTTATCAAAGTTAAGAATTTTTGGATGTCGAACTTGGTCGATGAATTTGCCTAAAGGCAGAAAATTCGATCCTAGATCAGAAAGAGGTGTGATGGTAGGATATTGTGGAGGAGGTTACAAAATTTGGTTTCCTTATACCGAAAGAATAATAAGATCGAGACATATAACTTTTGATGAAAAGTTTATGGAATGCAGAGAAGATTTGAATAAATATTCACTGCCTAGTGAGGTATGTGAAACAACTTCTTCAGGAAGAGTGATAAAGAAACCAGCTTATTTAGATGAATTTGAGTTGTATACGGCCTATTGCTTACTAACAGCCGATGAAAATGTGCCTCAAAATGTTAAGCAAGCTCAGGATTCCAATGAATGGCAATACAGAGCGAGTTAAATTCCCTCGAAAAACAAAAAACTTGGAAAGAGTGTGATCTACCTAAAGATGCTAAAGCTATAGATACGAAATGGGTCTTTAAAGTGAAAGAAAATGGAGAGAAGAAGGCTCGTTTGGTTGCGAGAGGATTTCAAGAACCAAAAAAATAAAATGAATTTCTGTATCCTCCTGTTTGTAGAATACCTACGGTACGTCTTTTATTTCCTTTTGCACAACAAAACAATTGGCCGTTGAGACAAATCGATGTGCCTACAGCTTTTTTACATGTATATACGGACAGTGATATATATATATATATATATATATATATATATATATATATATATATATATATATATATATATATATATATATATATATATATATATATATATATATATATATATATATATATATATATATATATATATATATATATATATATATATATATATATATATATATATATATATATATATATATATATATATATATATATATACATATATATATATATATATATATTAAAAAACCAGAAGGTTTAAGTTGCATCAAGGAAACACTAAAATTAGTAAAGTTTTTGTATAGATTGAGGTTAATGTTGGAACAATCGATTTAGTGAAGTAACGAAAAAATTAAATTTTTATCGTTCTCCATATGATTTTTGTTTATATAGAGGAGATGGTATACATTTAATTCTGTTTGTGGATAATGCAATCATTACGGGAGGAGTTGAAAAAATTAATTTTCTGTTGAAAGCTCTTAAGAAAGAACTCAATATAAAAGATCTGGGTGAAATATCACAATTTCTAGGTATGGAAGTAAAAAGAACACAATGAATTGCATATCTCTCAACCAAAAATTATAAATCGTTTGTTAGCAGAATTAAGAATGAATCAGTGTAGATCAACGTACACTCCTATGGAAGTAAATTTCCATAGGAGTGTACGTTGATCTACACTGATTATGGAAGAGGAGAAAATCGAAGTACTGTATCGTCGTTTGGTCTGTTCTCTGATGTATCTGGCTGTAACAGCAAGGCCAGACAAGTTTGAGACTAAAGTATAAAAGGAGTTTCCCAAATTCTAAACCTAAACTTATTTCGTATTCAGATGCTGACTGGGCAGGTGACAGGGAGAGTAGAAAAAGTGTGAGTGGTTTCGTGTGTCTCCATACAAGCAATCCAGTTGCCTGGCACTCCAAGAAGCAAGGCTGTGTGGCATTATCATCAATGGAAACTGAGTACATTGCGGCAGCTTCAACAGCACAAGAAGCAGTAAATTTGAAAGGTATTTTGTCGGAGCTGAACAAGTCTTGTGGTAAATGCTTTTAAGTATCCGACAATAAAACAAGTTGTATTCGAAAAGTAGATAACTTGAGTGCAATTTCCATGGTAAAAACATTCGCAAATACAGAGAGAGGAAAAGATATCGAAATAGTGTCGAATATGTTTGCACAAAAGAAAATTTGGCAGACTTCTTCACGAATTATGCAGAGAAGTTTATAAAATTTCGAGATGTTCTCCTCTATGATCAAAATTAAAATGTTTAGTTAATTAATCACATCTTTAATCCTTGTCGATTCGACGTGCATTTTTTTTAAAGTTTTGTTGTTAAATTCAGGTAAAAGGAATAGAATGAAATGAACATCGAATCGAAGGGGGGTGAGAAAGATAGGTTTAAGTGCACTCATTGAACTGTAGATGGTAGCACCTATGAATGAATATGTAAAACGTGGCCATGCAGTTTAAGTGTTTTTGTTTTTACTTTCTATTATTAACTCGAGTTACTTGACGACACGTGCATATATTTTAATACATTGAATATTATAATTAATATAATTAATAAACTAACTAAATAATAATAACAAGTTTATTAATATTTTCTCAAATATTTAATAAACTTTAACTCGAACCGTAGTTTAGCCATAGAATAAAAAGCTAAGCTTCATATAACACTTTAATCTATTAGGTTTTGATTTAGACAAATATACATATTAAATTTGAAGCAGATTTTAATTTTTCAACTTTATGCTTATTAATTGTTAAGTTATATACTTATGTATAATAAAAGATGTAAAATATAAATTGGACTTAACGTTCAAATTTTGAAATAAAGGGAAAATGAAACTAATCTGAATAAAATAAATCTACAAAATTTAACTAAGCTTACCTGCTGCAGCATCTCGACACATTCCCATCAATTGTTTCGTTGACAACGTTGAACTATTTTTTCTTAGAAAATTTAACAATGAACCACCACCGACTAATTCCATTACAATCATTATTGGTTGCTTTTGTACACAAATTCCAATTAATTTCACTATATTCGGATGGTCATATTGTTTTAATATTCGCCCTTCTTGTAAAAATTTTCGCTTTTGCTCATCAGGCAAGGTCATTCGACATGTTTTAACAGCTACCTCAACTTTTGTAGATTTTAATTTTGCCTTATAGACATCACCAAAATTACCCTTTAGAATACAATTAATTAATTGGCGACTTTAAAATAAAAACAAATAAAAATAACTTACCCGTCCAATTTTATCTAATAGTATCACATCATCATTGCTAAGTTCCCATCTTTCTCGTAAAACTCGTTTACGTAATATTGCGCCTGATCTACCGGTTACAGGCAGCTCTGATTGAAACTGATGTAATATCAATTCTTGAATACTAGGAAATGCCGGACCTTCAAAACGAAAATGACCCTCGGCCGTGGTTTGTACTATAAAATGTTTATGACCATTCCAACAAACACTTAACACAATTTGACTTTCATCATTTCTGGTTGTTTCCCGTACAAGAAAATCACCTTCATTACGTAATAAGCGAACAACTTCTTCTCGTGGTAGTACCCCATGAAACCATTCTTCTTCGTATAATGGTCGATTGGTTGCTAAAGTCATCTTTAAAATTATAAATTAAGTATTGGTTAGTTGGAATGTTATTACTATACTTTCATAGTTAATTTAATAAAGCGTATGTTTTCAAAAACGTTTCTTACATGACACAATTAAAATATTTTTTCGATAAATTATAAAAGTAAAAAATAAACAAAATCAACTACAATTTACATCAAAAATGGTGATTGGATAGAAATTGTATTTCTCATTCGAAAATAGTAATTTCCTTTAGCTAAGCACTATAAGAAAATTGTTAAGGCTTAAGTCAAAAGATTATGTCCGACATTAAACGAATAAAGCTGATTTTCACACATTTTTATGTTTTTGATTTTTCCTCTTTGTAGGTTTGCTTAATATTTCGCGGAATCTCTAATTGTCCATAATACTGTAAGACCTCGATAGAACGGACCCCGATATAACGGACATAAAAAAACGATATTTATGTACCGCTTAAGATTTTAAGATATAAATGAAAAACTCACATATTCGAAATTTACGAATCAAAAGAAACATATTAACATATTACATTGATGAGCATCACGTCAAGCATTAGTAAGTTACAATCACTGCAAGGAATTCTTTGGGAATCTAAAAATTGGAGAGTACTGCAATGCATAATGGGTTAGATATCTTTTATTTATTAGAACTCCAGAAAAGTATGGTTTACCTCTGTATTTTGAAAAACGATAACTGACTTCAGAATTGCATATTTAAAATTTTGTTTTTGCTAAAAATCGCTTTCACTTATTCAGTACATTAATTAGAGTACGAAGACTGTGTCCGAAACCCATGATAAATATTTGTGTATACAAATTTTTGACATTTACATAAAATTGAAGACACCCAAATTATCACGGTCAGTTGCTATAATAGTTTTTGACAAATACCAAAACTTTCTATAATAAAAACCGAACTCATCTCGTTGCTATGAAAAGTTCATAGCAAACTTTTTCGTTGCTATGACAATTTCAATTATAGACATTTTACGTTATAGTACATTTTATCTATGTCGGTATATGCCGACGTGTTCCACCGCAAAGCCTTCTTGCATGATAGCATATGGCAACGTGTCCGCGAAAGAGATTTGTAATTTTTCTTTAAGGCGACTTTATGACATCGAATATTATGCTAGCATATTAAATTCATGCTCTCGACCAATCACAACAACTAAATTAAAAAAAAACATGGCCCTACCAGATAAAATATTTTAAACTTTATGCAAAATATTCGCAGACGGCCATCTTAAGCGTGGTTTTTTTTTCATACAAATGACAACTATGACGTCACAGTATGAATTTAAAATACTAGCATAATATTCGATGTCATAAAGTCGCCTTTATAATTTTTACGCCTCGCAAAAGGTGAATTTAAAAACATATAAGGCGGGGAAATATTTCAATCAATTATTAAACTTTTATTACTAGCGTAATAAAAAATTGGGGATGTAAGGGAATATTTTCAAATAAATGTCAAAAATTTTATTCACAAAATATTTATCATGGATTTCGGACGCAGTCTTAATAAGCATCGAAACAGATTAATAAGTGTATAGCTTTGGTAAAAATTTAGCTTAATTGAAAAGAATTTTAAATTTACATAAATTTAATTAAATGTTTAACGGAATTGCCACTGGAAGTGAATGCTTTGCAAAAAAAATTTAGTGAATCTAGCAAATTTAAATTTACCAAAACAATAGCTGAAAATTTTAGTGTTTATAAATGAAATGACTTCAAGTGGAAAATATAATTTTTTTTTCAATTTAGCTAAATTTTGTTTTTATTTATTTCTATGCAATTGTATTTATAAATTTAAAAATTCACTAATTTTGAACAGTTGCTTTGTTAAATTTAAATTTGCTAAGTTCACTAATTCCCCACCAAGCAATACACTACATGAATATCATGAGGAACATATAAGGGGTGAGAGAGCGGACTCTATAAAATTTACAAACTATAATTTAAAATTGGTAAAAATTTTAACTTTGGTGATTGGTTCGAACAACTATGGCGGAAAGTAAAATAGTAGACGATGTTACAACCATAAAATAGGTGATTAAGGAAGCGATGATACTAAGGAAGGTATACAATAATATTCACCTAAACTTACGGTGTTAAAAACTCCTCGCGATGATAATATTGCATTTATTGATAATTCCTCATAATTTTTAGTTTTTATTCCATACTATCTGTTCTGGGACCGAAGCTTTTCCGCGGTTAACTGAACGTTCTACTTTACGTCATTACTAGCCAAATCGGAGACCCGCTAATACGGGTTCTCCTTATATATCCATCTACACTCCACCAGGGGGTCATAGTTGTGTTACTTGTCAACACCGATCGCAATCAAGTGATGAAAAATCCCTTTCCACCCCTACTCCGTTGGGATTCGAACCCAGTACCTTCCAGGCCCAAACACCACAGTTTTAACCACTGCACCAATTGTTCGGTATTTTAAAGACTTAATCATAAAAATTGGTCTGATCGGAGGTCCAGGAAAATCATGAAAAACATTTCAAAACATTTCGTCTAAGCCGTGATTTTCATCGAACAACGTCACACCACAAATGGATTATGTTAATTTGTCATAACACATATATACTATTTATATAAAGAACCGAGTTGTACAATCAAAAATATTTACCACAACACTTTTTAATCGTTTCTTGCGTAAGGGCGCAACTGGAATTGAATTTCGAAAATGAACATCCGACGAGCACGTACTAACATTAGATGAACTCATAGTAAATTTTAAATTTTAAAACTTATAAATAATAATTTATGTATAATAATCTATCAAATGAATTAGTTAGAACAATCATTTTATCGATCAATTTACTTGTACAAACATTTGGCAACTAACTAATTTTTTTCTCATTAATAAAAATACTAAAATGAATTTCACACAAATTCATTATGAAAACCCAGTTTTTTATTTATTTTTTTTTTTTCAATATCATAAAAAGAAATTGTTTTTAATTTTCATGTTGGCGTCACTTATATACGTACGTAACAAAACACGGTTTATTATTGAGACATGTAATAATTAATATTTTATAGCGTATCACTATTTGAAAATTTATGAATATTGACGAAAAAAATTGACATTTTCTACATAATTTAGAATTTCGTAGACCATGATTTTAATTAAACATAATTATCCCATTTAATCGATAAACCGATATATAAGCATCTAGATAATACGTTAGATTTTAATCGAAGGATACTAATAGGCATCAATGAAAAGAGTTGAAATCAGCACATATACCGATATATTTTTATTATTTGTAACAAGTATTTTTAGATTATTATAAAACCGACGAAAATACGCATTTCCATTTATTTAGTGAATAAGTATACGACACAAATTCTACATACGAACATGTGTTTGTCTAAGTTAGTATTAGTATACACGTAATTCAAATTTGTTTTCGTTTTATCATGCAGAAATGACTGATGCAGTGGTGGCGATACAAATTCATCAATTGTGCAATATAATCCTGTTGAAGTGCAAAATTCATGGGCCGAATTATCATCAACAGCAACGATGCATGCAATGTGCAGATGGATAATGAAAACCAAACAGTAATCGTGAGTCCTCGATTTGGGTAGTAAAGACATAAAAAAGGGCGAAAGAGTTGATTTCAACTTTTATTTAAATTTTAAAAACAAGGGAAATTGTGAAGGTTTCCATCGGTTTATATAGTTGAGGCCATAATATTTCAGTATTAAGCTTTGAATTTAAATATTCCAAATTGTCGTAAAAATGATTCTAGAATTCAGGTATAATACAAACTCCATAAATAAATAAAATGTCTTTTTTATAGAGGTTTTTCGAATTGGCAACACTTTTTTCGGCAGAGCAAATTTCGTGAAAGCTCGTTTCAGCTCACAATTAACAACGAAGAGAACAAAATTGAGGCCAGAACGTTACAGTCAGTGGAAACCGCTATAGAGGCAAATTACCGAATTTTTTGTTACTCATGACACGCAGTGCGCGCTTTAATCGATTTATTGTAGGAATCATTCGATAAGCGTTTGATCACATAAGCGTGGCTTCATGTGATTTAAACGTTTGAAATATTTACAGTAGCGATATGTGAGTCGGTACACTCGCGTTATTGCCGTTATTGAGTCGTATGACTAAAGATGCTCTAAAAATTCAACGAAAATTAGGCTTTCAGACACTTTAATCGAGCCAGTCGCAGCGCAATTTATTTGTATTTCTTAATAACACTCGAGGAAAACTTAATAATTACTATAAAACCCTCGATTAACGCGGGGCTTTTACAAGGAGATTTTGTATAAAGCGGTTCTAAAATGTGCAGTAAACCCTTGTATAAAAGGGTTTTAGCAGCATTACAGGCCAAAGTTTATATTTACAATTGGTGATCGTTGTAGGTGTTCACCCGAACGAACGATTTTACACACAACTGGTCACGGAGTTCAGCGGCGGGGATCAAACTCACGACCGCGGTGTGTTTAAGCCAACACCTTAACCATCATTATACGACCGGTGACACTTGAACCCTTGTATAACGCGATGTGGTTTTATTTTATGCGAAAATATATTTTTCGAAGTTGTTTCGTACAGTACACCGAAAAAAAGAATCCCATTTCAAAAATTGTTCGAAAATAATAAAAAGCGGTTTTCTTTACACAACATACGAACTCAAGCCGAAGCAGCTTTTTAGAATCGGGTTTTAGTTGAAAAAAGATTCAAAGTTTCAAAAGACAAGATCACGCTACTATATTGCAGCAACGCATCAGGCGATTTTATGACAAAACGCTTGTTGATTAATCGAACTCTAAATCATGAAAGGAATAAGGAAAGCCGCCCTACATATTCATTGGCGTGCAAATAAGAATGCGTGGGTTACAAGTATCTTCTTTGACGTTTAACTTTTTCAATGTTTCGTTCCCGAGACAAAAAGATGCACACAAAAAAAAATCGAATTTAAAATCTTATTAATTATAGATAACGATCCTGGCGACCTTAAAAGTTATAACAGCCATAACGCTTAAGAGCCACATTTAAGATTTAAATTATATTAGTATCATATTATTATATTAGTATTATATTATATTAGTAGAACGTTGTAACTAATTTTGGATAAAATGAGGTCGAATCCACAATGCCTCCTGTTTTAGAAAAAAACGCCATACCGTCATTAGAAAGTTCATCGCATATTAGACGTAGCCCACGATTTAGGTGGAGATGGATTTAAGATATGGGTGAAACTGACATTCAAAAATAAATTATGGAACATAACCCTAATTTTTTGGGGCATACCCAAGGTAAATGGCATTTTCGGTAAATGTTTTAGTAAATAGAATTACTGTACTAAAAAGGTGGGTAAATTGTAAGAAAAAAAGATAATTAGTTGTTGTTATTTTTTTCACATTTGAATTATTTCTTTATACAAAAATCAGACACAAGAGTAAAATTATTATTAATTATTATAATTACTTTTAATTATTAATTTCATTTTAAAACAACAATCATGAATTTTATTTCACGCCTAAGACAAAATTACATATTTTTGACGTTTATTTTGTTCCCTATATACAAGTGATTTTAACCCTCCAAACCTTAATATTTACTTTAAGTTTGGCACGTAATTAAAGGTAAATTTGTACTGAAATTTTAATTTATTGAATTGTACGATTTACCTTAAGTATGGCACGCAGCTAAAGACTTTGTATTTGTATGAAACCTAAGTCTCATATAACGCGAACTGTTCCCGGAACTGTAGCGACTTCGCTACACAAACACAAAACAATTATTCAGATATTTCGTGCACATTCATATAATTTGCTTTGCGCGACATCCAAATCTGAATAATTAAAATAACGACACAACGTCACCGCCGTCGTTATAATGGTGACCCCAACAGTATATGGAACACGCAACACTTCTTCTGAATTATTCTTCTTCTCTGTTAACTCGACATGGGTTCGTCACATACCGCAACAAGCCAATCTAGAGTTCTCCCTAACCACTGGTTATCTACGAGATCGCGATGGCTTTCACCAAGAGTAGTTAAGCTTCACAGAAGCACTTCGGTATCAATTCAGAGTAAGAACAATCACTCGCAGATGAGAACTGTAGCGACCATCGCTACACAAACACAAAAAAACAATTATTCAGATATTTCGTGCACATTCATATAATTCGCTAACGCTACATGTACATTGTACATAAATATATATAGAGCGTAAAGTAGCAATTACACATAGTCGCCATGGCCTGATGAGATGACAATTAATTTGTAACTAAATTTCTCATCAGATCGAAACTGAGCTTTGCTTTGCACAACATCCAATTCTGAATATTTAAAAATAATGACGTCACCGCCGTCGTTAGAACCTAAGTTCTACGTTATACGAGGGTTACCTGTATAAGCATTTAAAATCAATATATGAAAAATATCACTGTATCACAGATATATTGAACAATAACTGTAAAGCCAATGTGCTAAGTTGTGCTAACCGGACGAATTACGCATAACTTATCTTACATAAAGATAAGAAAAGATGAATGCTAGCTTTTTGAACGATTACATAGATTATTCTATCGATATTCAAAAAAAATATTTCTTCAACTGATTCGTGAGCTCAATGCGAAAATTGGGTACTCTAATTAATTAGTCCATGGCCATTTAAGTGTGCTTGCAGTCGATTAAGGAAGTAAGACGAATCAGATGAAATCAAATAAATTGCCTGAAAAAGTGTTGGCATTCCACGATATTTCACATGCTGAGATGCTATGTAGTATTTAACCATACATTAAAAAAATACTATTTTTGCACAAAAAAATTATTAAACGAGCAAATAGAAGCGACTTAAAAATTAAATTACTAGTTTTGGCTTCGGGTCACTCCGAAAATAACGGTTGATTTTTTTGTTTTTATGATTTTTGTGTATAAGTTTTTGGCACATAACGCGTGATCAGCAACTTCTGTCATAATCAATTGTACTCAGTTAGCGTAACGATTACTTACACCCAAACAACCTTTTAAAATTATTGAATTTTATTATCAAAATTGGGTTTAGGGACAAAGCTCATTTTTGGATAAGTTCATAAGCAAAACTGCCGCATTTCGTGTGATGAGTAGCTACAGACAATGCAAAAATTGCCAATGCACCTAGAAAAATACTGTTTGGTGCGATTTATCGGCCGATGCAATCATCAGTTCACATTTTTGCAAATATAATGATGGCCAAAGGTTACCGTCAATAGTGCTCGCTGTAGTTCGATGAGTTCGAACTGAACTGAATCTGTTTGATATAAGGTTTCAGCAAGATGGCCACACACCATACAGAACCATGGACTTGTTGAGAAATGAGTTCGGTGAGCAATCTATTTTACGTTTCGGTCCGGTGAATTGGCTGCCTTGATCGTACTATTAACGGCTCTTGACCTTGCTTTATGGGACTACGTGAAGTCTCTAGGTATGCCAATAAACCAACAATAAGTTTAGAATTGGCAGACAATATTAAAAGTGTGATTCGCGAGATACCAGCCGAAATGCTCGAAAAAGTTGTGACCCAAACGCTTAAGAAATCACCATTATAAGCGGAAAAATATTGTTGAACAGAAAAATAATTTTATGTTAAAATTTTGTGCAAGATTTATTATTTTTAAGTACGAAGTATTTTTTTTTTTTTTCTTAACAAAATTGCTGAACAGAAATTTTATTCTTGGTTGTACAATTTTGTGCCAGATATATTATTTTTTAAACACTTTCCGCCGAACGTTTAATAATTTTTATTTTATTTATTTTTTATTCCATGCAATCTGTTCTGGGGCCGGAGCTCTCCCAACTCCATTATTAGCCCAACTCCATTATTAACGTCCTGCTTTACGCCAGTATTAGCCAAATCGAGGACGCGCGAATACAGGTTCGCGTTTTTTTTTTTTAAATATACATCTGCACATTGCATTGCTCCAACCAGCCTGTACTGGCATGGACGATAGTTCGGCCCATGGATTCTGCACTTCAACAGGGTTTCATAGTTGTGTTCATCGTCATCACCGATCGTAATCAGGTGATGAAAAACCCCTTTTGCAACCCTCTCCCGTTGGGATTCGAACCCGGTACCTCCCGTCCCAAACACCGCAGCTTTAACCACTGCGTCAATTGCTTGGTGAACGTTTAATAATTTTGATGGTAAAATTTTGTGCATAATTTGTTTATTTTATGTACGAATAACATTATCCCCTAGACAAACAACCAATGATTTTAAATTTAGATAAATTTCCTATAAAATTACCTGTTTGCATTTCACAATTTTATTAGGGATTGAATTTTAAATATGCACGTTTTGACCATATTGCTACAAACGACCGTATATTAGAAAAAAATATCAAACATAAACCTAAAAAATAATTCCATAAAATAATTCATTAATACGATTTCTTTTTTACTTGAAACAATCGGTAATTTGAAGAAAGAAAGCACTTTCAGTAAATTCCATTTGCTAATATAGATTATAATATGTAGACTGTAAGAAACATTTTTAAAAAGTATCTGTGTATATACATACATAAAAATTAATATAAATATATAATCATTATAAAAACTATTAATTACACATTTTAAACTTAAAAAAGCTGATAAAACAACATGCAAATATTAAAAAAATTTAGGTAACGAACATATTATTCAGATTAATTCTGCATTTTACTCACAACATCAAAATCACAAAATTTATGGTGTTTTATAGTTAAAAAATCGTCACTACTATCATCGCCGCATGAACAAAAATCATTGCTATCAATTTCAAATAAATTATCGGTGTGAAATTCTCCCTCAAAATCAAATACTTTTAGGCTTGGATGGATTTTCTTAAATTTTTTTGTGCATATTTTACATGATGGTTTTTTATTGGACTTGTTGAATTTTAAATTCAATTTTAGTTTTGTTTTTAAATTTTCTTTAAATTTAGTAGTACGACTTTTTAATATTTGATCGCATGGTGGTATAAGTTGATCAGTTTTAGTAGTTGGAAGTATAGTACTGTCTTCATTTAAATCTAATTTATTTGATGACGTCACATTATTAGCGTCTTCAATGGGTGTTTTAATCGGTTCTGATATTGAATTACTATCGTTTGATAACATAGTTTCGGAAGATAAACCAATATTCGAGTTTGAAATCTCGACCAATTCGTCGCTTATTGCTTGTTCATTGTGCTCATCTTTTGCACTGGTTAATTTAATACTTTCAATACTTGTCGATTTATTGTAATTTTTTATATCGCGAAATGAGGAAATGATAGCTTTGTAAGAACGATTCGAAAATGATTTTGATTTTTTATCTGAATCTATAACCATAATTCCACCATTAGCAGCTTCTTCATGGGTTGATGTATCATCCTCGATCAATTTCTCAGAATTATTACATTTCTTTTTCTTCTTTCGTTTAAATTTTATATTAGTTTTTTTTTTAATTTCTTTATCAGTGACTTCAATTAATTTTTCTAAATTTTTTATTTGATTTTCCAAACTATTTGGCGATACATCAATTTCGATTTTTGGTGGTATTTCTATGTTACTTTCTTGCTCCATACTAATATTAAAATTGTCAATTAGTTTATTTTTATCAGAATTATTAATATTGTTGTTTAATGTATTCGATGTTGATTTAATTTTTTGTCGTAGTTTATTCTTAAAACTTTGATCTTTTTTGTCAAATCGGTTACCACTAAAACTATTTTTAGTCGATTCTAAAAATTCACTGGTATAATTATTATTATTTTTCGCTTCCATTTCCATATTATCATCCAATTTTTTATTTATTTTATCGATATTGTCCAAATGGATATCAATTGATGATTGCATAATATCAACGCTTCGATTTGGTTCATTATACAGAAGTAAATTATTTTTAGAATCACCAATCGAATTACTTGAATTTTCACTACAATCAGTGACAGTTTTGTTATTTAAATAAATGCGGGACTCATTATTTCCGTTATTAACTAAATCAGGACTGTTCATTTCCATTAAAATGTTTAAATTATTTTCACACATTAAAATCAAACTGTTAGTTTCAGCATTATCAATGTCAACATATAAATTAGGCTCTAGTTTAGAAAAAGACGAACTTGATTCCAAACTATTTACCGATGAACCCAGCGAGCGATTTGGCGATTTTTGTCGTTCCTTTTTGGGCGATAATTCTGGTGTCATGGGTGTACCACCACCCGATTTCCTTCTGAATGGTGCTTTAATCAATGACATTACTTCAGCACCTTTTTGCAGTATATAAGATGATGTGGATGGAATATTCTAGTTTAATTAAGAGTTTTACGACAAGTAAACAAAATATAAAAAAAAAAAAATCATGAACCTTCACCAATATATGTATCAATAAAATTTTATAATTAATTACAAACCATCCCAGCTTTGTGCCCAACGCATTTCTACTACCAACACCACGTTAGATTAATTAAGTTACTTACCGATTGATCTGCTACAATATTATTTTCAATAAAATTTTGTTCGACTGATAAATCGTCACATCCAGATGGTAGTTCTTCACAACCAACCTCATTAAGAGCTGATTTAATTATTTCGGCCAAACGTTGCATTTGTCGTTCTTGACATCTAAGCGCATTCAAATCTTTTGTATTTCTAAAATTCAAACAAAATTTAATATTAATTAAGTACAAATCTAATAAATCTATCTATATATAAACTAACTTATTATCTTCTTTTAAGCATCCATTTGAACCACCATTCAATCTAGTTAAAGTTGGTGTTCCAACATCATGGTTTATTTTACTTTGTTTTTCTTGGCATTCTTTAACCTGCGTTTCTAATTCAGTAAGTCTATTTCGTAACCAATCAACTGTTAAATTATCTACAGTCAAAGTGTTTGGCTGTAATTTACCAAGAGTATCTTCTATTAATGTTTCATCAAATTGAAATACTGTTAAAGGTGTTGGTGTTGATTTATGTTTTTCTGTAAACTCTTTATATTCTTCAGATGGATTTACACTTTGTATGGCAGATTCAATACGTTTTTGATATTCTCGAAATTTATCTGAAGTAATATCACCACATTGGGCTGCATCTTGCAAAATATTTCTCCTGAAAATCGCATTAAAATTATAATAAAATTAATTATAATTACCAAAATAGTTCATAATTACCAAGTTTGTATAAACCCTTCTTGTAACATTTGCTGATGCTCTAATAGACCAGGTAATAAACAAGTCCTAAAATCTCGTTCAACTTCTATTGCCTCATTGATAAGCAGCACATACTCATTATGAGCTAAATGCAATTTTCTGCAAGCTTTTTGATATTTGTCCCTTACGTCATCTAATTTTCGGCCACCTCGCCCAGCTAAAAATCGCCCCAAAATTTAATTAAATAATTTAAATCCATTAATTACTGATTACTCACATTTTATATAATGTTCTTCAAACCTTGCCCTTAGTAGTTTATAATACTCCATATGTTTTTGATAATCTGTTTTTTTCCTAGCTACCTCGTCTGTGAGCTGCAAAAATTAGAATAATAACATTTCGTTATTAAGATATAAAATAAATCGAATTTAAAATTTTGTGACTGCTGGAAAACAGATAACAACAGTTTATTTCAAAGCATAATTTTTTACAGATTTATAAAATTGCAATCAGGCAATGTTTACAGTAAAAACTGTCCTAGTCGAACCTTATAATAATTTTTTCAATCACTTCTGATGAATTAATAACCATAAGTTCAATATTAAATCCAATATCAAATCGCATTCTTAAATTTCATTACGAAAATGAGTGCATCCACAAAACTGTTTCAAAAAATTATCCTTCGCCGGGTTAATAGACAGGTTTTTACAACCAAATAATATTGCTCTAACTAACGTTTATATGCTGGACTTTAAAGTTTTTGTGTCAATTTCAAAACAAACATATAAGTTTTAGAACCCACTCTTCACTAGGTTTTGATCAAAGAAAGTGGGGCGAGTTCATATTTATTCATCTTACTTTTCATTTAAAGTGATGTTTGTAAGAAAGATGATGTACTTTGTATTTGTAATTTATTTTAACTCGACGTATTTTGATTCATGATACAATTATGGTTAGGGTGTATTCGGAACCGAGATTTATTTCAGACTTTTTGACTTTATTAAGTATGGCGGAGAATACTTAAATTTATTTCTTTAGTTAAAAATTTCAAATTTTTTTTCATTCTTGTTTCATTTGTCTAGCAGTGTACATCGTAAAAATTTTAAAACTAAAAAGTGTAATAAAAAGTCGCACTAATAGTATTTCTATTTTAATCCTATCATAATCATAAATTGTTCCATACATATAGTTATTTTTTAATATTAAAACGTAGTGAATATTTAGTTATTGCTTACTGCATATATTAAGAACTATTTTTTATTCAGAAGTGCCAGTCACTTTTGGATGTTGAATTAAAATTTTTATTTTTCAATATAAATATTCATATGATATCAAAACTATAATATAAACCACGTGTGCATATTTTGAATAACTGTTTATTATTTTTATTTTTTTCCTCTACTCGAATTGTTCCTCTATCGAATTCAATTTTCGACTAGTTATGTTTTCGGTCAGTTGAAGATTGCCCATCAACTGTGTAATAGATATACGACCTCTATGAAAGAGAGTCGAATGTACGGTATTGAGTAAGATGGACGCACACGAAATCCATCTGTGTCAATAACAAAGAAATCTAAATATATCAACCAGTTTTTACATAATCGACCAACAAGAGTTTAATATCCATCCATTAAAAGATATAACAAATTGGCGACGAGGTGAAATAAATCATAAATTATTGAATTTTCAAAATAAAACAGGAAAAAAAAGTTATGTGCACGTGCTAAAAACAAATTCAATAGTAGTAAAATAATTCAAGTGCAAAAATGGATCCGGAACAATTGCAAATATTAATCGAAGCAATGAAACAAAATCAGAAAGCATTGATCGAATCAATGTTATCTGGAGAAAGACGTAATGGTAGTCAATCATCGAATATTAACCATTTCAAACAATCCGGCAAACGAAATGTTGATGCTAAAAAAGAAAGCTTCAAATATTACTGTTAACGGTAAAATTACATCAAAATGAAAGAACTGGATAAAGATAAAACAAATAGTGCACAGATGCTAGTAAGTTCAATTTGCGCATCAAATTATAATACATTAGCAGCCTTAGTAGCACCAAAAATGCCGGGAGATTTAGAGTATGATCAATTAATATCTGAATTAGGAAAGCATCTAGAGCCAAAAAAAAGCTCGTTAGGGAGTCAACACTATTTTTATAAACATATCAACGAGAACAATAAAAATAGCAGATTATGTAACAGCAATACGCTGTAACATTGCTGAATGTGATTTTAAAGTAAAGTGTCAATGTGGAATCAGTACATCAACAGCAGACTTGTTTCTTCGAGCTCAATTTGTTAGAGGTATAAACGATAACGGTATAAAGAAAATTGTCACGAAAGCAATAGCAATGGAAGCATCAAGAGTGGATTGCCAAGAACTGCCAAAAAGACCAGAAATTTCAATGGCTGCAAGTGACATTAACAAAATAATCAATCATCAAACACAGAAGGGCAGTTATTCCTCAAGAAATCGAAGTAAATGTCAGTCACCAAGTGGAAATCATGATCGAACGCGAACAAAATTAAAAGGATGGATCGACTACAAAAAACTTGGGATCGACAATGTATGTTTAACGATGTGGTCGAAACCATAAATCAATAAACTGTCGAATCGAACCAGCAACAATGAAGTGTTCAATATGCTATAAGACAGGACATATTGCAAAAATTTGCATAAAAGCTCTCATAAATAAAAGAAATCGATCACATTCAACAAATGCTGTCACAACAAATAGGATAAGCAATTATAATGATATGGGAGTAAACCAAATTATCGATATTTACGACCAGTCTACGCCGGAAATGGGTCAGGACACGAAGAAGTTTTACACTAATGTTAAAATCGAAGGAGTTCAGCAAAAATTTGAAGTCGACACCGGTGTGGGATTCACACTTATTCCTCAGAGTCAATATAGGAACCTACGAATCAAAAGGCAGCTTAAACCAACCAATATTGCATTCAGGTCATACACAGAAAATGTGTTCTTACTACTAGGAAAAGTCAATGTAAAAGTCGAATACAAAGGATCTAATGAAGACATGTACGTCATTCCAAACAGGTTCGACTCGCTATTAGGGAGAACATGGATCAGGCATCTAAAAATCAATTTGGAAGACATTGATCAAGAAATTTTAAAAGGGAATCGGGAAATGCATATCCGATTAATAAATAATGACGAAGAAGTGGAAAAACTTTTTCCACACATTTTTACCGAGAAGGTTGGCTGTGTACCAAATTTTAGTATCAAATTACAACTTCGTGAAGGTGCGGAACCCAGCTTCACACCCGAAAAGGATGTTCCATACGCACTACGTGAAAAAGTAGAAAAGGAGCTTGATAACTTAGAACAAGAGGGTATCCATACAAAATTAACCACGAGCGATTGGGGGTCACCCTTGGTAGTAATTCCGAAAGGAGATGGAACAGTTAGGCTATATCGATTACAAAGTTGTGGTAAATGATCAATTAATAAACGTCAATTATCCAATCAAAAAGATAGAGGACATATTGAATAACTTACATGGTTCAAAATATTTTTGTCCATTGGATCTGTTTAAAGCATATCTACATTTAAAAACTGACGAGGAGAGCAGTATTATTCAAACAATAGCGACATCCAGAGAAACTTACCGAATGAACAGGTTAAGTTTCGGTATAAAAACAGCACCAGCAGAATTTAACCGGATAATCGATTAAGTGCTTCAAGGACTAAACAAGATGATTACATATTTCGATGACATACGGGAAAACAAAAGAAGAGTGTCAGGAAAATCTAAGGGCGTGTTTGACCAGACTAAGTACATATGATTTGCATTTAAATAAAAACAAGTGCTCGTATTATCATCGAAAAATCTAATATCTAGGACACGTCGTAGAAGATGGAAAAATTTCAAAGTCCCATTCAAAAGTAAAGGCAATCATCGAAATGACACATCCAAGAAATGTAAAAGAAGTTAGACAATTTTTAGCGATGATAACTTATTATTCAAGATTCTTGTCCGACGGGTTCACTATTACCTACCCGATTCGGAAACTATTACAAAAAAATAAAAATAAAAAAATTTTTGTTACATAATTTTTTTATAAAAAACTTAGCGCTGTTTACGATTAATTTTATAACCTACATTAACCTCCCAGTTTGTGTCCTAGGTTTATAAAAAAAATAAAATCGTATATAGATTTTTTTTGTTAACCACGAAAAAACCTATATAAAAATAAAGTTTTGTTTTGTTAAGTTGGTTGGCTGGGCATATTTTTGCTCGAGTTGAGAATATTTCAACTCATATGACTAACTTCGTGGGGAACATTTTTTTCACCAGAAAATCATGCTAGAACGCAGCTTGAGTCAACGATATCTAACTAGATTGATCTAGTAGAATTGGAAATAATAGCATGAACCATGCACTACATAGTAAATTTAAGGAGATCCAATAAACTCGATGGCCAAAATAACCTCGGCAATTTTGGTATTGATTTTCGTCTTGGGCCCCAGGTGAAAAAGACTGTTTTAGATTTCAAAGCAGTTATTAATCGTAAGCTACGTTTACGCATGCGACTAACCAACTTGTCAATCATTTGTATTCATGCGCCCACTGATCTAAGCCAACCCAAATATTTTACAATAATTTGGATGATCTAATGGATCTATACCGAAGCCCGACGCCAGAATGGTGATTGGTGACTTTAATGCTAGAGCTGGTAAACATCAGACTGACTTGTGTAAAAATATAAATCCGTATTCCCGACATGATCTAGCGACCGATAATGGAAACTCCCGTAAGACGTCCCGATGTCAAATTGACTATATGTTAATTACTAAGAGAAGATTTCGGGCCAGCTATTCGGTCGGCTGCCAAATTTGTAGGCAGTGATCATCAATTGGTCACTGTAAAGCTAAGATTGCAGTTTTCGTACAAGTCAGGGATCACAGGAAAACGAAACTTACGGTTCAACTCTGATAAACGAAGATGAGAAAGCACAATATCAGAATCTAGATAGAGAGGTATTGAAAACTGCAAAACAGTGCTGTCCAGGCGACTCTAAGTATGGTAAAAATTAAATCTAACAATGATTGGTTTGATGAGGCATGTCGTTTTGCTGTAGAGCAACAGAATATAACCTATAAAGAAGCGCGAATAAGTTTAACAATCGCACGGAAGAACAAAGTGGGCGTGGCTAAGAGAACCGCGAATTTGAGGACGGAAAAAGCGTAATTGCGGTGGATGGCTGAAATCTTAAGAGTACAACAACTCAGCAATGATCACAGTCGACGTAACTTCTTTAAATGAGCCACCGGGGACTGTGCCATACCTAGGTCGATCGCATTTAGGACCAGGATGGATACCTGTGTTAACATTGATGCAGTGCTCGACACATGGACGGAGCATGTATCTGATTTACTTAATGTTCAACAAGTGTCAAATGCTGTATTTGAAAGTTGTCAAATGACTGCGGAGATGTGCATAGAGCCCTTTCTTACTTTCCGACCTTGTTCGATTAGTATGGCAAAACGGTAGTTATGCCTGATGAATGGAAGGTGACCGCGATGGGCCCTATCCTTAAAAAAGGAGATCGCTCAAAATACGAAAACTATCGCAGCATAGCTCTTCTTTGCATAGCATACAAATTACTGTCTTACATAATATTGGAGATACACACTTCTCTGACGGATGAAATTATAAATTTTTCCCCGGATCGGTCAGTCACCGATCAAGTTTTTTCATTTAGGATGATTCTTTCTAAATATTACGAAACATCTCGTGACGTACATTAGGTGTTCATGGATTTCCAACAAACCTATGACTCAATCTATTGGGATAAACTGACAGTAATGCAGTTCACAATGCTGTGTCAAAGTTGCGAACCGCAGCCATCAGAAATTTTTAAAATTAGTTCGGGGGTACGGTAAGGAGATTCACTGTCCCTGATACTCTTTAATCTCATGTTAGAATTTAGCTTTTGAAAAAGTAAAACATTTCAAGACAACATCTTGTACCGTCAGTCCAACCAGGTCCTGGCATTTCCTGATGATATCTGGTTAATTAGAAACTACTGGACCTACTTGTACGACTCTCAGGTTCCGTTGGCTCAAAATCAATGTGTTCAAAACAAAATAAATAATCAATGGTTTTAGACACCAAGCCACAATGTGTTTTAGTAGTGGTTTTAGTAACCACACATTTGAGGAAGTGACAAGATTCCGATACCTCGTGTTCACTTATGATAATTGTGTTGAAGGGGATATTGAATAGAGTCTGGTCGCTGGTAATTGTTCTTTGTTTGCCTTACGTCCACTACTTAAGTCAAAATATCTTGCGCATGATAAATGGCTCTAAACGCGACGATGACGAGACTTACCGATTTTTATTTAGCCACGAGATCAGGAATATAATAAAAATTCCTGATCTCAGTGCAGCGATCTCTGAGAAAAGAGCCGTTTGGCAGACGCAGAGGTCGCCGTTGGCAACGATGGCTTGACGGGGTGGAGAACAGCTTGTCTTCTTCAGGATGTCTAGAACAATACAAAGCAAAAGCTCGAGATCAAATCCGATGGAGCCAGACTATTGACTCGGTATAGGTCCGTAAAATTGCTTGTAAAAACCATTTATTAATAATTTTTTATACGTAAAGTTATTTATCTGGTATAATATTATGTAACATAATATTATATAACATAATATTATATAATATGATTTATATATCCGATAAGAGATTTAAGATAACGACATTTACTTCATTGCATTGTAATATTATCATATTATGTTTGCAAATATAGTAAGGAAATATTGGTAATTCGTCTCTTTACGTATGTAAATAACTATTTATATTTTTACGTATGAAAATATATTTACTAAACAGAGTTTTAAATATATTACTCATAAATCAAGGAAAATAAATCACTATCACATAGCTATTTTCTAAAACATTTGGATCAATCAAAATAATAAATTAAATTACAAGGCATTAGATAATAAAGTAATAAAACCCACAAAGGCTACTTAAATTTAAAAAAAATAACTATCTATAACTTCAGACAGTTAAATATGTAGTTTTATTCGTTTTTAAATTAGATTTTCCCTCCACATCTATAAAATCTAATGTACGATTTTATTTTCTAAATATAAAATATTTAGGCACCTTAATTTAAATGGAATTTCTAGATTATAAATTTTTTGAATATATTTAAAAATAAAACAAGAATATGTTGTCTTATTTTTAATTTGTTGAAGGTTAAGAGACTAAACAATTAAATTATATTTGAACTTTAAGATGATAGAGTTGAAGTTTTATAGTGCTAAAATAATAAAATAAAATAATACGCAATATACCTGACTAAATTGTGTTGCAATTCTGCTATGTTCCTCTTGATAAGCTTTTCGAGCTTTACGCTTTTCTTGATACAACTGTGCTAATTTGTCTTGGCAAATATTATCTAACAACTCGGAGTTTGATTTAAATTGTTTAGCCGTTTGTTCTATTTCGTCCATTATAGTGCGCCATGCTTTAATGATATGGCTTCCTAAAATAAAAAAAAGGATTAATTTTAATAATTATGTAAATTAAATTATGTTAAATAAATAAAAATGGTTAAATAAGAACATATTTATATTTAAAAAAAAAAATTATAATGGAGATATCGACCAAAATAGCGCATCTTTTACCAGACCTTTTGAATTACTTGTTGCGAAATGGTAGAGGAGCACTTTATGATTAGTCAGTCTAATGAACGTGTATTTACTTACATTTTGGGTAATTCATCGGCTGAATACTAGAGGCGAGTGCAATCAATACACTATGAAACTAAATACGAAAAACAAACAAGGAAAAAATTACCCCAGGTGGTATACCTAATGTTCAGGGGAATCCACTCTCTTCGAAAATCGGTCTCACGGATTCTGGGGAAGACCAATCATTGCTATACTATAACTATTACAACCAATCCCAACATATGTTAGGGAAAAATGATAATACTCAACTGAGTAGAAAAGAAAAGGATATTTCATATCCATTCCAAAGGAGTCAGAAGTTATCTCGATCTCCTACAAAAGTCACTAGCTCCTTTTTGGGAGGTAACATCAAATTAGTGCAACAAAAGGAGCAAATCGTCCTGAAAAATAAGGAAAACCCGAAAAACTGTTGCAAGAGAACTGCAATCGTTCTTTAACTGAGAAAAAACTGTACAGTGAATTGTGCAAAGCCAATAGTGCATTTGTCGATTCTATAAAAAAACAAGCAACTGAATCAAACAATTGCATGGATGCAGGAGCGAATAAAAGTTCTAGAAAATGAAGTAAGTACTCTTAAATCAAAGGAAGTCAATAACCAAACGACTAATATAATAACAACAACAGCTGTGCAAGAGTACCATACAGATGAAGAAGAATTAGCTAGGGAAACGGAGTTTGTAAGAGTTATAAATCGAAGGAACAAAAGGAAACGAAATAATACCCCATCTCAGCCTCACTTACAACTGAATGTTCCAAATGTTATAACAAAGCCACAAAAACTAGCTCAATCCCCACCAATAGTAATAAATGGAATTAAAGATTATGATTTACTAAGAAGAAAAGCACTTTTGGCACACGTTTGAAGACAAACAAACTAGACAAATCAGAGTGATGTTTACAAACCTTCATTTCACATATCAAATAGAAAAGATAATTGATGACTTAAAAGCGCAGGAATTTAAAGCTGTTGATGCATCAATTCAACCAAAAAACGGAATAAAGCACCTCTTAATATGTTTATGCCGATTAGATAATCGGAAAGATATATCAAATTAAGAACTTCTTAGGATGCAGAGTGATGATAAGGCTGTGTTAGAAGGTCTAACCTTATACCACAATGTCATCAATGCCAAGCGTATATGGACATACACAAAAGTACTGCAATAAGGAACGAATAGGTGTCAAATGTTTTGGAAAACATCATACAAGAGATTGTGTGCTACCAAAAATTGGACAGGCCAAATGAGTTCACTGTGGAGAAAATCATCACTCTAACTATAGAGGGTGCAGTGTTGCTATTGAATTGCAAAGCATTAAGCTTAAAAGAATGAATGAAAAAAAATCAAATTTAAGTAGAAAACCAACCATTCGGAAAAACAAGCCCGAAGTAATACGACGAAAAGTATCGGAAATTTCTCGGGAGCTCAAGTATTAATGAGTAAAGTAAATCAAAGAGAAACTACCCAAAGTGAGGATATTAATCAAACTCTGAAATTGATATTAAGTAAACTGAATACGTTTGATGAGCGGTTACACATACTTGGATATAGAGCTAAGGGTGTTATCCCTAAACAGAAAAGTAACTGTCTAAAAAAACTAACTAACCGCAGGACTGATTATTTACTTTTAAAAGCAACCAAAAAAATTTAAAGACCAACAATGCAGAACCCTCCAATAAGAATTTAAGGAGGAAAATGGGCTCGAAATAACGAAGATAAAGTTCAATGTTAATCGAACCTGTATTCGTGCGTCCTCATTTTAGCTGGTGACGGCGTAAGGTAGTACGTTAAAAATTAACCGCGAAAGAGTTGGGAGAGCTTCGGCCCCGAAAAGATTCAAAAGATCAGACACAAAAAAAAAAAGTTCAATGTTTCGCGAAGCATTTCGAAAAAATATTCCAACCACATGATGATCAAACTTTAGAATCTCAAATAATAACGGTGGAATCTGAAAAAGAAAGTGATGAAATTCTATTGACTTCACCAAAAGAAGTCATGCATGAAATAAAATTCAATATGAATTCGAAAAAAGCTTCTGGTTATGGATCTTATTACTACAGAAATTTTAAAAGAACTACCAAGGAAGGCTCTAGTTAAGCTTACTTATCTTATCAATGCAGCATTTAGAACTAATTTGTGTCCAGTATGTGGAAAATTGCAGAAGTAATAATGATACCAAAACCTGGAAAACCACCATACGAAACTTCATCTTATAGACCAATTTCGTTGTTGCCAGTTATGTCTAAACTCTTTGAGAAAATACTGATTAAAAGGTTAAATCCGATAATCGAAAGGAATAACTTAATCCCAAATCATCAGTTCGGATTTCGTCGTCAACACTCAACAATACAACAAGAGAAAAATGTCTTTTCCACGATATTTTGGGCATGAAGGACTTAATCATAAGTTAAGAAACCTCTTACCAATGCAATTCGCTAAAATACTGGAATCATATTTGAAAGATAGATTCTTTAGAATTAAATTGCATGAAACTTATTCTGAATTGAAAGAAATAAAAGCAGGTGTACCACAGGGCAGTGTATTAGGACCGATTTTATATTACACGCATGATCTACCTGAATTAGAAAACAATACAGTGGCGACTTTTGCTAATGACACTATGACCTTAGCTGTTGGAAAAAGCAACGAAGAATCAACACAAAAATTACAATCAGCTATCTCCGAAGTACATAAATGGACTAAACGATGGCGAATTAAGGTAAATAAAACTAAATCAGATCACATACATTTTACCAACTAAGGAGTTGAACATATATCTGTTTTAATAAATCGAAAATAATACCGTATGCGAACACAGCTAAGTATGTGGAAGGTCCACGTCAAAAAAAGTGAAGAACTAAAAATAAAATATAGAAAAATGCATTGGCTGATAGGCAGACACTCTTCTCTATCATCATACAATAAGCTGCTACTTTATAAGCAAATACTGAAACCAATATGGACTTATACCAATATGGTATTGAACTTTGGGGTTGTACAAAACCCAGCAACGTCAATATCATACAAAGGTTTCTGAACAGGGTACTAAGGTACATCGTCGATGCACCATGATACGTCAGGAATAGTGATCTACATAGAGACCTTAAAGTGAATCCCGTTGCAATTGAAATTTTAAAAAAATGCAAAGAAACACGAAGAAAAACTCCAGCAACATGTGAATATAGAGGCAATTTAGCTGTTAACCAACATCCAATATTATACGCAGACTGAAAAGAACTAAACCCTTTGAACTGGTTTAATTGTTGGAACAAACAGCGGCTTGCTGATTTAGATCCACAATAACGATGTGGTATAAACAACAACTTACCAGAAACTGTGAAACGCCAATGGGTGTAATAAAAAAATAAAACAATTCGGTCACCGAAATAAGACCTGTATTTTTTTTAGTTTAACAAATTAGACCAATGGCGAGGCAAGCATTGAGAACTTGGGACTGCGAAATGTTAAATAAGTATTTTATTATTAATATACGACTGGTAACGAAATATTTATATAATTATTAGTCAATAATATGTTAAGAATTTATTCAAATTGTTACACTAAAAATGGTGTGAACTTGAACGTGAATTTTGAAATTTTATGCTCAAAGAGTGTTATTGACATAGGCAATAGAGTGTTATAACAGCTGTTATTGAATTTCTAATAGGAATTGTAGCCATATTTATTATTATTTTTACAATCGCCAATTGATATTTCTATACATAGAATAGTATGACATTAAAATAGCATTTACAAAATATTAACAAAATACATTAGGAGTCTTAACCAACAAATATGTAATGTTTTGTATTATTTCGTGAAAAGTTGGCGGATAGAATATTTGAGAACCGTACATTATTGTCGCAGCAAAAAACCAAGTAAATATCTAGCCAATAACGAAAATCTAACTTAAAATTGATTTAATTTTTCATAATTTGCAGAATTCTATATAATATATTTACTCTCTCTCTCTCTCTGACAACGAGAGACTATCATCCAGTAAAATATATTGGTTAAACCTTTTGTTCTACAAAAAAATCCAAAGACCTGAAAGTAAAGGCAATGTGTTCCAAAATTACATATTGCAGCATATTGAAGAAAACCTCAGTTACCTTGTAGTAGGATTTCAATATGGGTTCTATTTCTATCATACCAATGCATGATTTACAAATTCGCAAAGGTACAAATCCGAAGATCTGGTAATCGAAGATAATACAATTAACGTTTGCAACCGTTGTGCTATAAAGAAACGGAAGTAAACTTATAAAGAAGTTCAACATTCTAAAAAGTACATTCTAAAAAGTACAAACAGGACTATACTACACATGTGAAATTAAACTGATGTGCTAACATCGATGCGACTTATTGAATTCTAAGGTAATTTTTTTTTGCATTAACAAAATTTTTCACAAAAAAAGTGCGATCGTTCACTGCAATTATTTTTGCAGCGCGTACGTTAATTATTTTTTGTCAACATTTTGCTTTGTGATCAAATCCATCTATTTGGATGACTTTTACAGGCCTTGTTTTGAAAATTTGCCTTGTTAAAGAAGAAGAATCTGTCGATCATCTTAGGTTCAGATTTTCTGAATTTGAAGGCCGACCACGCTTTAAAGGCTGCTCGATTCTTGCCTGCACCAAAGACTCAGCTAATTGCATGTGGAAATTTAATAAATCCATAATATGTGTTTTGTTAGTGGTATTTTAAATGCAGTCCTTCCTGTACTCAAGCCAACTAGCAGTTACTGCAAAATGTTACTGTAAATGGGATGAATAAATGTAAATACCATTTTTTAGAAGAAATAAACGTTCTATAGTAGCTAATAAGCTGATCTATTAGATCGATCCATTATTATACAGTGTTTTTAGTTCCGTGCGCTTTACAATAACATACGACTTAGTGTGTTTATCCCAACTTCATCTTCATTTCCACTACCCACACAATTTTATGCTGTATAAATTGGTTTCGAATCCAACTCGTCACGCTATCGGAATATCCCCCTTTTTAAGTTCTGCGACCGGAAGAAGGAGTGGTTTGGCAAATATATTAATGTGCCGGCAACGTATATTTGTTTGTTTCTTAAAATTTCCAGAAGATGATGTTGAGAAAAAGTTATCACAATAGAGTACATGTCCCGTATTTTTGATACGATTAGCTTATAAAGAACAGCGCAGCTCCAAATCCAAATTTCGTAATGTGATCTTTTGGTAAACCTGAATCAGTACCTTGATACAGAAAAAAGACATAAGGCATAGATGAATACAAACGTAATCGCGGCAGTTTGAAACATCCCATAGCTATTTGAAGACCAACAAGTTTATTTATATCTATTTTGATGATATGTCTATATCCGACTACCATATTTTGCTCGGCGATCGTACCCGGTAAAAGTTTCATAAAGTATTGTAAAGGAGTATTAATTGTTCGGATTCTATTTCCATCATCCATAGGCACAAAATTAGCCGCACAGAAATGAACAGCACAATGAAAATCATGCCTTGGAATGCTAATGGTTTGCTCCGGTATCAGCAAGAACTACAAGCAGCCCTCGATATTAAGAATATAGATTCCTACATAACATTTAAAGGCTATTGCGTATATCTCATTATTCATCTAGATAGTTCAGCTAAAGAAGGAAATGCAGTCATCATAAAAAAATATCCAACATTTTGAAGAAGCAAAGTATGAAAAAGAAGAAATTCAGGCCACAGTGGTTTATATCAAAACCAACAACTTTCCTATTGTTATGGCAAGATTGTACTGTCTACCAAGACATTCTATTAAAAACAAACAATATTTAGAGTTCTTCAAGCGTCTGGGAAAAAGGTTCATAATAGGTGGTGACTTCAATGCGAAGAATACTCACTGGGGTTCTAGATTAACTACAATTAAAGGAGAATAATTACTGATTGCCATTAAAAAAATGGATGTAAATCTACATGAACAGTAAAACCAACATATTGGCCCATGAAAAATACCTGTCCTGATCGATTTTCTTATAAACAAAAATATTTTTAATAATTTTATGAAAATCAAAGAAAGCTATGATATGAGCTCAGGTCATTCTTCAATAGTCCTATGTCTAAGCAAGTATATCATCCAAAAAGGAAATAATCTAGTATTAACCAACAAATATACGGATTGGAAAAGTTTTAAAGTACACCTTGATCAAAGAATACTTTGAAAGTTCCTTTAAAAAAACTATGGACCAACTAGACATGATGTAGACAAGTTCATTACGGAAATTCAACAATCAGCATGGGAAAGTACGCCAGAAAGCAAATCAAGGCTAAAAGGAAATAACTATCCAATAGAAATTAGAAATCTCCTTAGGGATAATCGCAAATTCAGCAAAAAGAGGCACCAAACTAGAGCTCCACAAGACAAAAAAAGACGAGAAACTTTGGATGAAAACATAATACAAATTCTCGAAGATGTCACACCTAAATTGGCTACTGAAGTAGCAAACGAAATTAAAAACAATTTAAACTTAAAGAAAGCACCATTGTTTGAGCTGATAACCAGAGAAATGATAAAACAGTTACCGAGAAAAGCTACCGTAAAGTTTACTAATATCATAAGCGCTGCATTTAGGTTAAAATATGTGCCAATACTTTGGAAAGTGGCTGAGGTTATCATGATCACCAAATCAGGAAAACCGCCACATCTAATAACATCATATAGACCTATTATCTTTTATATGTCCCGCAGTATGTCTTGATATCCCGCAGGCCATAGACCAAGTACACAACTGGACAAAAAAAAAAGGCGCAAACATATCGACTTTACAAACAAAAGATTAGTACACAAACCAGAACATTTAAATAATCAAGTAATACTACATGCAAACACTGCCAATCATCTTGGTATGACATTAGACGCTAAGGTTCGCTGGAAAGCTCATGAAAACAAGAAAAGAGACAAATTGGACGTAAATTAGCGTAATTTGGACATCGAATCAGCCAACGACATTAACTTGGAGCTGCAAAAATATCTCAAGGAGACGGTTTTCATCAACAATTTATGCTTGCTAAAAACTTTAAACACACCGAGAACGCGCCTTAAAACTCATGGGAGATATTTTTTAAGCTAAAAATTAATTTTAAAATAAACATTCGCGGTAAGATATAAACAATGAGACATAACTATATTTACAACGATACACGTCAAACAAGAACAAATAGATTTCAACGACTTTATTTACCTTAGACCTACAGTAGCTGAAACAAGTTGGCTGAATAAGAAATCAACAAACAACTAAACAAAACCACAACAATATTTATAAACTACACCAAGTCTGGAACTTAACAGTCTTATCAGTTATCAGCTATGAATGTTCAAATCATATGTGTAATTCAAGTGTGTGGCATACAGGTGTTTGTGTATAAATGATTAAAAATAACATAACAAATATTAGGTCATACAGGCAAACGTAAGAAATAAACATTGAAGCCACTGTACATTGTACACTGTAGAAATAAAATAAAATTTCCCATCAAAAAACGTCAAGCAAAAACCAAAAAGAAAATTACATAATCGTATAGTGTGTTGCATTGGTAAATTTATAACAATCGTACTTAGTAGCTTGTAGTACGCTCTTAAAAATTAAACGAACATTTTCATTTCTAATAAAGGCTAACTATGTTGAAGTGGACTAAAATCGTAATATTTCCTTTGACAATTTCACTACAATTTATTTTGTCAATTTTGAGACTTTGAGCTTTACACAGAAATTAGAAAAAAGAAGTGGAACAAATAAAGTGGTTTAGCAATACAATGAGGAAAAAAGAATAGAACCCGCCAAGAAAAACGACAGTTGAAAATCCAGTAATAATCTGAAACCCTGGTACGATCTTGGGCTTTCCATGCACAAGCGCAGAATGCTATAGGCAACATGACAAACTAATGTAGTAACAACTACAAGATGGAGCTGTCATCGGCTAAATGGATTAAGAATTAAGATAGACAAAACAGTGAAATGACTTAGAGTAGATTTTGATTTTAAAAGGCTCGTTGTAATATGCTTCAATCGCTAGTCAAAAGTGTTGCGGAAGGTTGTAAACCAATATTTTCCAGTCTGTCATGAGTAGTATTGTAGGGATTTAAACAAGGCCTCCTCAAGATAATATTCGAAGGCTTCGTGTCTTGATTGCATTAGTAAAATATTCATGTAGTCAATGTCGATTAATCGGCACACAAAGAAAAATTCTTCTTGGAATTACTAAAGCTTATAAAATGATATAGAGCCTACCCTTATAAGTTCACTTAAACAGCGAAAGCGAATAGCGTTGGTAGCTTTTGGCAAGAAAGGTGGAGATAGTCAAATTCCTACAGATAGATTAGAAAATCTAAGACATCTGCGCTGGATTATGTCTAAAACATATGTTCATATATGCACATTGGGGTGGGAAAGAGAGCTTAAGTTAAGTGGTCTACAAACAGCTTAAATATCATCTTCACCTGCACGTGGTGCACCCTGCTAGGCAACTAACGAGGCTTTTGACGAACGAGATACGGCGATTTAACCGACTACCAAGAACTAAGTAAATGAAGTTCTCAAACCAGACCCACTACCAACTCGTACTGGTAAGAGTGGTAGATGCTCCATGACCAGTAAAATAAACAATGAGTACAACTAATTCAGATAATTGTACCCCAGGTGGTAATCCAGCTAAGGAGCTGGCAAATCCACCCTCTAACGAGGCTGGCTCAACGGATTCTGGGGTGAGCCAATCATTGTTTAAAAGCCCTCTTAGGCAATACAACCCATTTGGCCAAAAACCTAGAGTGGGTACATCACCACCACCATTAGCGAACACCTTGGAAAGGGATAACGCAGAACTACGTAATAAGATTTACGAAACAGAAAAGTTAACGTTAAATCTAAACAAAGACCTCGAAAACTTACAGCGAGAAAACAAGGAGTTAAAAGTTGCTCTAAATGCAGTAATATCTGAGAAAGAAACCTCTAACCTGCAGGAAAAACACGATACCAATGATCATATAAAGGTTATATATGAAACAGACGAGGAAGAGCTGAACAGAGAAACGGGATAGATTCTGAACCGTAACAAGAAAAAATAAGAAACGCAAGATGAGTAAATCACCACAAGTTTCACCCGAACTGAAACAATCAATTGAGCAGCTTCCAACCGGAAGTAGGAATGTACTACAGGAGGAAAAAGCTCAGGTTTCAGTGGAACAGAAACGATCAAGTAAACTCTCAACCGGAAAGAAGAATATACAACTGGAGAAAAAAGTGCCACGGCCACCTCCAGTTATAATATCCAATTGCGATAATTCTCAAAGTATTAGAAACATTATGAACAACAATCGGATAGAATTTCAAGCTACAGCTCTAAATAGTGGTGATATCAAAATAAATGTCCCTGACAGTGATAGCTATAGTAAGTTAACAGGAGCTCTTAATGAAAACAAAACAACATGGTATTCCTACGCAGATAAGCTGACAAGACAAACCAAAGTCATTGTTAAGAAACTAAACGATTCATCTACAATTCGCAACAAAACAAGGGAAACTTCAGTACCAAGCCAAAAATCAACTCAACCTCCAAATTATCAAGAACTAATCCAAATGTAACATATGCTGATGCACTTACTATTGGAAGTTCGAGAAGGCAACATAATTCTGCTTCAGTTAATAATTCAAAAAATAACCAAACTAATAAAATTCTACAAGATATTCTTAATAGACTTAGTTCCAAGAAGAAAATCAAGAAAGAGCCCTCATATCAATCATGCAAAGGCTCACTTTACTCGAAAAAAGTCAAACAGCATCAGAGTTAGTCTCTCTTTGCTAATTAACATGGCAAATAATTTAAAAATTCTTGCATGGAACTGCAATGGTATATTGCAACGACAAAATGAAATACAGCTATTTTTTGATTTATAAAAAATAGATACATCCTTATTATCTGAAACACACCTTACTACTCAGAGTCATATAAAACTCCGTGGCTACGAAGTGAACTCAGCAGTATATCCTAATAATAATGCACGAGGAGGTAGTGCCGTGATTTTAAAAAAGGATATTAAATACGATCTACAACTAAAACTTGAAAGTGATGAAATACAAGCAATTAGCATTAATACCCGCAACCACAAAGTAGTGGTAGCCGCAATATATTGACCCAACTTATTGACCCAGCGATCAAAATAAAACACCTGCCCTAATTGGTTTTTTTATAACAAGAAAAATCCCGGTTGATTATATACAAGTCCAGGAAGGATTTGACTCCACATCTGACCATTCCTCTATTTTAATGATAATAAGTGATACAATAATTACAAATGACAAGCAAGTTAACAAATAAATATACCGACTGGAAAAATTTTAGGAATGAACTAAACAATAGCATCATTTTAAACACACAACTTTCATTAGAAGAAACATTAGAACAAGAGGTGGAAAAGCTCGTCAAAGATATACAGCAAGCAGCGTGGAAAAGCACTAAAATAACAAACAAAAAAATAGCTGGCAAATGCTACCCAATGGAAATTAAATCACTAGTTATAGAGAAAAGAAGTGCTTGAAGGGAATGGCAACGTACACGAGACTCAGCTGCCAAAAATAGATTAAATAATTTAACACAACGAATACGCAGAGAAATACAGGAATTTAAAAAAAAATCAATAAACTCATACCTACAATCTCTCACCTACTACAAACTCACTACTCATCTCTCACCTATGATAAAAATAGTGATTATTCCTTGTGGAAAGCAACCAAATATCTAAATATCTAAAAAGGCCAGTTATGCACATACCACCAATAAGAACAAATAATGGTCGCCTGGCTAAAACCAAAGAAGAAAAAGCAGAAAGGTTCGCGGATCATATCGAGAGTACCTTTCACCCCAATTTAATAACACTTAATCAACAGGATATACTGATTGAAAACCATACAATTATCCTGAGACAGGAAATCCCATTAACTAATGCTAAAGAAGTAAAGCAAGAAATAAAGAATCATGTAGTACTTAAAAAATCACCAGGATATGACTTGATAACTGGAGAGTGTCTTAAACAACTACCTAATAAAGCTATTAACAAAATATCGGACATGATTAATGCTTTGTTCAGAATCCGTTGTCCCTCTATCTTGGAAATTTGCGGAAGTGATAATGATACCTAAACCAGGTAAGCCACCAAGTGGATTAAGTCTGGCTAGATGGTTTAATATTTAAATTGGAGAAAACTCTGCCATTTGAGTATTGCAAGCAGGAGTCCCGGGAGTGTCTTAGGGTCACTCCTTTTCGTACTGTTTACAAGCGACTTACCACAGCCGAGCAATACAACTACCACCACGTTTGCCGATGACACTGCAATTCTAGTTGTTGGTGACACAATCGGTGAAGTCACATTCAAACTACAAATATCCAAAAATAATATACAAGATTGGTTAACTAAGTGGAATTAAAGTGAATGAATCAAAGTCTACTCACATTAACTTCACTAACAGGTCAATAGAACCACTATCTGAGACTCTCAATAATATCCCTGTACCACATGCAAATCAAGCCAAATACCTGGGTGTAAACATTGATCAAAGTTAAAGTGGAAAGTACATGTGAAAAAGAAAGCAGAAGAGCTTCAGTTAAAATATAGAAAAATGTCCTGGTTAATTGGAAGAAACTCTCAGTTATCCATTCATAATAAACTTATGCTTTATAAACAAGTGCTCAAGCCGGTCTGAATTTATGGTATCCAACTATGGGGATGCACCAAAACTAGCAATCAACAGATGGTTCAACGATTTCAAAATAAAGTTCTTAGAGGGATTGTAAACGCCCCTTGGTACACTCGTAATAGTGACCTTCTTAGAGATCTCGGAATAGACACAGTCGCAAGTGAAATAAAGAAATGTGCTCAAAAACACCAGGAGGGGCTCCATCATCACTCTAGTATTGAAGCTGTAAGACTACTTCATCAAGAGGGTATTATAAGAAGACTGAAAAGACTAAAATCTTCTGAGTTACCTGAGTAGTGCGCATAATGCAAAATCACCCAAAACAACACTTTATGGAAAGAATACGTAGAAATGGCTTTATTATTATATTGTTAGAATCAAAAGCTGTTAGAAAAAAACGACTAGTTACTTTGTAAAAAATCTTTTAAAAATAAAAAATAAAAAGCTCTTTAGATACTACTGGGTAATAAACGGCGCGGGAATATCAATAGGCTCAGCCTGGATAACTTTTTCACGCAACAAATGTTTAAAAATGACAATGGGTGGAATTAATAAAAATCAATAAATGTTATAACTTATGTTTTTTCAAGTATGTGCTTATATAAGCTTTTACTTCTTCCATACATACTTAATGGTTTATAAGGTTGTGTCCAAGAATGCTTAAGGTTTTAGTTTTTTTTTTGAGGAAGTAATAAAAAAACCTCACGAATGGATAAAATTTCCTAAAACACAAGAAAAGTTATTGAAGCTGCGACAAAATAATAATTTTGTTTTAAAATTGCGGGTAACGGGACATAAAACTGCACGCCTGTGAAAATATTAAAGCCGAAACATTTTAGTGATAAGTATATCAATAGGAAGAGATACCCAAGTTTGAATAAATATACAAGCCACTTGTAATTCGGATGAGAAATTTACCAGAGTGGAGCTTTAATAGCCAGGAAGTACTCACGATAGCAGATTTGGAAACGCAGTCAAGTTTGTCAGAATTTAGAGCGGTGAAGAAGTTCTGCTTGTCTACTAGTGGTCAATGGATACAGAATAGCACAATGGTTGTTAACGTCGTATAAGAAGCCTACACAAGAGGAAGAATTAAACTTCAACTAAATACATGCCATTTATCATAGAGAGTTGTTTTGGTCAAATCAATAAAAGATTTCCTATTTTGGGCAATCGAATTCGTGTGGCTACTCAAAAGATTCTAAAGACTGTGATTTTTCGATTTCATTTATCTACAGCAAATCTATGCAATTGGTTAACAATACTGATGATAATTTATTAATGATTACAAGTTACACCCCCACCAACATCAATGAAAACCATAAAAATGTATAACAATTGTTGAGCAATTGCTCTTTTGACGATATACCGGGAAATAATAAAATTGAAATATTCCGCTACAGCATGAAAATAGCGTTAAACGCGCAGTTTAGTTTTATGGCTGCTTTAATTATTACCCATTGTGGGTATTTGAAAAAATTCACGTTGTCGCAAGTTACGTTGAGAAGCATAAATATTTAGTCACCTATAAGCAACTCGGCTCAATCAAGTTTACCACAGACAATATCCCATGCAAATGTAGCACTAGCACATTTACGCCTAGAGGCGTAAAATAGAACATCGGCCAAAATAAGATGAAAGTTTGTTGTCGTCGTGCTCGAGCGATGGTAATTTTTTTAAAACTACGAGCAAAAATTGCTTTTGAATGCTTTCTTGAATGAGAGTTATAGAAAGGTGACCACATAACAATTGAGTACTCGATTTGCGAGTGAACAATTGAAGTGTACAGTAGCTTAAAAGTTAACGTGTCATGAAAGTCTTGTGATTTTATTTTAATAAATCCTAACATTGAATAGGAAACGTTAATTCCGAGCTAAAAATAACTCCTAAACCATTTACTACGTTAACTCATTTTAAGATGTGGCCGTTTAAGAAATAGTCGAAAGCTACTGGAAGCCTAGATTTGGAATATGTTATTAATTGACACCAATTACTGAAATTGCTTAAATCACGTTGAAAAACATCACGATCCAAACTACTAGAAATGTTAGCAAAAATCTTGATATCGTCAGCAAACAATATACAATAAGCATATTCGAATAAATCGAAACAATCCACGACATCGTTGATAAACAATATAAATAAAAGGGGGCCTAAATGGATACCCTGACGCACACCAGACGATCATCTATTTTAACATATATTTTCTTATGACCTCAGTCAATATAATGGAATAAAGTAACAATAAGTTCACTAAGCGTATGCGGTCGATCATAGAAGAGATCGGTCGTGTTTTTGTCGATCTCTTCTTATAAAATTTATTTATTTAATTTTGTTTTTGTTTTAAATGTGTGTGTGTGATGGTTTGTGAAATAGTGGAATGGATTGAAGGCTCTGTTGCTTTCCCAGAGAACAAGTATCAATGCATAACTTTTATATGCATTTTTTATTTATTTTATTGTATTTTTTATTGGTGCAACCATATGCATACGAAGCAAAGATGGCGGACGTGCTATGAACACGATGATTTTTAATATTTTTATTTAGTTTTTAAGCTAAATCTATAAATTAAGTGGTTTTTTTTTATAATTGAAAATATTAGGTTGAGCATTTTAAAATTGGGGGGGGGGGCCGAAACATTGCGTGAATGGTGATTAATTGTTACCAGTTTGTGTGGTGTCGGTGTGTAGTTTGACGACGAGGTATAAACATGAAAATTTTTAATGCTAACAAAATGTAGATACATCAATGTACAATTAACAATTTTTCGATTGTTATTATAAATTCGTGATTTAATCGAAATCGAAAAATTTCAAATTCAAGGCCATTTATATTGTCAGATGTGTTATACGCAATTACATTATCGACATATATTTTGTTGATATTTCATGTGTTAATTAATTTAGTGTACAATTAATAGGTTTAATTGCGTTTAATACATAATCTGACAAATAATGTTAGTAATATGGAAGATTTATGTTATGTTGATGATTGTATATTGTTTGTAAGTTGACATTATATATGCAACTACATTATCGACAATCGACATTCATCTGTAAAAATTCAGTATAAACGTAATAAAATCTGTAAAAACGACCCACAGGTGGCGGCTGATACATTGAAAGGTATAATAGTTGAAAGGTAAAAGAATTGAACCAGTATTCGCGTGTTTTATTTTAGTACTAATATTGAAGAGTGTAGGAATGAAAAATAAATACGAACGGAAATATTAGTAAAGGATTCTTATAGGAAAAGAAGGTGTTATTTTCGGATCATAATCAGACTTAATTTATTGTACATACTATTATGTTATTGTATTATTATGATGTATTTGGCATGAAACGGTGAATTCGATCGAATTGAACGTTTTAATATTTTAATGGAATCTTATTTATAATAATTTCGGGGATTTGTGCCCGGTGGGGTAAATGTAAATAAGATTTTCATGCAAATACTTGATGTATTTACTTGGGTTATTTTATTATTATATTGATATATTATTTTATTGTTGTATTGGTTATGCTATTTTATTATATTTTTATTTTTTATATTTTCATATTATTATATTTTTTTATTATTATATAATATATTTTTTATTATTATGAAACTATTATATTACTGTTAGGATGGATTTGATAATTTATTCTAATTTGTATTAATTTTGAGGTTTTGTATCGAGTGGAGTGTATATAAATTAGGGATGTATTTGTCATAAAACGGTTGATTCAGTTGATTTGTAATGTTAAATCAATTTTTTTAAATCTAATTTGTATTAATTTTAAAGTTTTGTGTCAAATAAAGTGTATATAAATTAGATTTTCGGCGATTATATGACGTATTTGTCATAAAACACTTAAATCAATTCATTTCTAATGTTTAATAAATTTTTTTTAAATCTAATTTATATTAATTTTATATTACTATTGTTATATTATATTATTATTTATAAATTGATTTATTATTATGTTTTTACAGTTAGATTTTTATATTTTTATAAAATGTTATTTTTAATAATTTCGGTGATGTTGGGTCGAGTAAAGTGAATATAAATAAGATTTTCATGCAAATACTTGATGTACTTGTTTGTTACTTGGGTTATTTTATTGTTGTGCTATTACATTATTATATTTTTATTTTTTATATTTGCATAATTCGTATTATTTTATTATTATGTTACTATATTATGAATTAATTAATTTATATTTTCAGATGAAAATTAATTCAATTTATTACAGCCTATGGCTAAGAACAATAAGTTCATTAATAGATTTTGTTTTCAGAGAACCTTTGCAGATTACAGATGAATGGTGGCACACTGGAGTTGCTGGTAAGAGATGACAGAATGCAGAGCAGTTCAGTAAAATGGTGATGGTCTTATGCTAACAGTTTAAATATTGGCTACCGGGAAACCGGACCGTTTCCCTACTTCACAACAATTTACTAACTTTTCGCCGCCAAGCCAAGGTGTCTGTAACCGGATTGATCTCAATAATTTTACTAATATCCTGCCTTATCCCTCCAAGTATATGTTAAAACGGATAGTCTATTAATGTTTGGCCGTACATTATAAATCAATCAATCAATCAATTAAGTTCACTCAGCTTATGCATCAATAACCGGTGATTTACTTTGTTGAAAGCTTTAGCGAAATCAGTATACACCACATCAACCGGAATTTTCGAAATGATAGATTCAAATAAATTATTCTTGAAAACAGCCAAGTTGCTAACCGTTGAACGACCCTGACGAAATCCATATTGGCGTTCGCTCATACAATTCGAATAATTTGGGAATGCAACACAAAATTGCAATTCCGCGTTAATTACTTACGGTACTCCGCAAACCGCTTTTGTAGATAGGTATAGAATATAATCTATAAATATATATATATATATATATATATATATATATATATATATATATATATATATATATATATATAAATGGATCGTGGTTTGTTCGGATGCTTAAAATTTTAAAACGACTGGACCAAATTGGATACGTCCTTCTGCTGGTTTGTTCGTAATTGTTACGCGAAGATTGAGGAAAAACGAAAAGTCAAAATTATCAACAGTTGCCGCTGTAGGCACATTTCATTCTTCGGTTCAATTCAATTACAGTTAAACAGGTGGTTCAACGCTGCGGTCATTCCGTTTGACACCTCAGCATATTGTTTGTTTTTTTCTGATTTTATAAATTCAGCTGTGCAGTCAACAAATTATTTCGGTAAACATTGAACGTGCAGCCTTTCGATATGAGTTCAAATCGGTTAGATGTATGTCGTTTGTTAGCATTAAAATGCAGTTAAATGGATGAGAAGGAACGGACTGAATTGTGTAGCGCGAGCGGCAAGGTGAAATTGCCAGAATAGCTTCCATCACCAGAGACATTGCACACGCTGCTTTACGGTGAATATCCTAATTCGAACCATTTCTTGCAACACATCAAGGATGTACAACGAGTGTTTTTAAATGACGTCGTTTGGTGGTGAAATTGTAAATGAAAGATAGTACAATCCAACATTCTAGATCATCATCAATGGATGCAACATCAGCAATGAATACACTAACACACCACACACAATACACGATACACGTGAAAATTTGGAATCGCGTGATATAGTCACAAACGCCGAACTGAAAAGCCGCTACAGCGAATAAATGATATACGTCGATCGTATGACTACAATAACCGCTTATGTTCTACCTTGGTGATGACGAATATAACTTGAGACACAACAAGATAAATACGGCCAATGGTTAGTACAAAAAAAACACTTTTGATTGTCACTTCATAAGTTGTAAATTTTTAGGGGTCGAAACAAATAAAAAGTTTTAAAATAAAGTTCCACAATCAGCCATGGCAAAAGTGTTGAAAAATTGTAAATTGATCATATGGGATGAGTGAACGATGGCGCTCAAACGATCATTACAAGCACTCGATCGAACATTGAAAGATTTGCGCAACAATAAACGTCGCTTTGCTAGGGTGATGATACTGTTGGCGGGCAACATCCTACAAACACTAACCGTGATTCCGAAATCAATAACGGCGGATGAATTAAACGCATGTCTCAAATCATCGTATTTGTGGCGATATGTGAATTGAGTATGAATATGCGAGTGTTCCTGCAATAGGATAGAATCACAGAAGTTTTTTCCAAAGAACTGCTGAGGTTTGGAAATGGACAAATTCCGGTAGATACTTCCAGTGGTTTAATATTGATTCCTTCTGAAATTTGCCAATTCACTTCAACGAAAGATCCGAACATTGGTCAAAATTATCCTAACTACGATAGGTTGAGAGCATGCACAATTTTAGCAGCAAAAAATATTGATGTCAATGATTCAAAATCAAATTCCAGTAGAATTGCGTTTATACAAATCGATCGATCGCGTTGAAAACGAAGACAAAGTCGTCAATTATCTAGTGGAATTTCTAAACTCGTTGGATTTGCTTGGTATGCGGCCTCATCATTTGCGTCCTAAAGTTGGATCTGTCATCATTATGTTTTCAAGCCCGAAACTGTGCAATGGAACCCAACTAATTGTGACGAGGCTACTGAAAAATATAATAGTGGCAAGGATTTTGAAAGGGCTGTTCAAAAGAGAAGAATACCTAATTCCGCGAATTCTTTTGACATCAACCGATTTACCTTTCCAGTTCAAACGTATTAAGTTCCCAGTGAAACTTACATTTGCGATGACCATAAACAACTCACAAGGGCAGTCGCTGGAAGTGTGCGGCATAAATATGGAAATGTCATGCTATTCACACGGCCAGCTGTATGTGATGTGTTCCCGAGTTGAGAAACCATCCTCACTCTTCATTTACGCTCCGGAGCAGAAAATTAAAAATGTTGAGTATCATGCAGCCTTAAATTGAATAAAACCATTCTTTTTTTGTATATTTTAATAAAACGAATAGAATTGAATGAAATTAATACTTGATTTTAGTCCATCTTCGCCAAATATTGGTCGAAACGAAGTCCGTCGAGTCAGCTTCCCGTATAAATATAGAATATTGAATTCGAAAAGTATTTCATTCAATCTATAATTGAAATTATTGCGTCTGTTAACACGATCGATACTTTTCGATCAAAAAAACTAATTTCGGATGGAATCGGGAATGCTCAAAATTAATTCAATCAAAAAATCTATTTTAGGCAAAACGAAATTTACTGAGTTCGCTAGTATTACATATTTTCCAAAGATCGGGGAATATGCCTAGGCTTAGACTTATATTAAATAGTAAACACAAAGGACTGGTTAATCCAACAGCATAATATTAGGACATTGGTAAATCATCAGGACCAGGACATCCAAGTTTAGACATCCAATTATGTAATTGTTGTACAAAAATCGATATAGTCAGGAAAACTGTTTACATAGAGACTTGAACTGAGTACATACAAAGGCTGATTCTGTTTGCATATATTCCATGTGAGCTCTGATCCGCAGCATCTCAAGTTGTTATTTCAGTTATTTAGTGCATCACAGATCTGTACGGCTGTAAGATTTTTTAATTTTAATTTTAGGAACATATTTTTAAATGGTGTTTTTTAACAAATTATTAAAGATATCTATTGAACGGTTCTGTTCCAGCTAAAAGCTATTTATTGAGATATAATCGGCTTGCGAATAATTATACTTGATACAGTTTTTGTTTAAATTAAGGTTGCCTAGATTTTGCAAAGCAAATTCAATTGTTCATCAATAACAATGAAAAATACTCGAATAACCGGCAAAACCTTTGCATGAATGAAGTTTGGTGAATAGTGTTTGAGATCGCTTCAACTGTGTGTAAAATAAGACAACAACCACAAACATCAAAACCAGCACAATAGTACACCCACATCATTAATACCCACAAATACCAAAGACAAAGCTTAATCGCAGTAATTAACTATCCATTAGTAGATGTCATTAGCATCTGTAATACACAAATGCTCGTTTGTAGGTGGTATGGATGTCGGATGAAAGTGTGCTAATATAATTTTCATTATTTTATTGTGATCTATGTTGACAAGTAAACACATATAATGGCCAAATCTGGATTTAACCTTCGTAAATGGTCATCCAATTCGTCAGAGCTATTAAAAGAAATGAATATTGCTGATTCTATATCGTCAATTCCAAAGATAATCTCCGAAGATATCAACGAAATTAAGGTACTGGTGTTGCAGTGACAACCAAATCGGGACAAATTCACGTATCATATCACTTTAGATGAGACAGTTCCAATGACGAAACTAGGAGTTCTATCTGAAGCTAGGCGGATATTTGATTCACTAGGCCTTTTAGCACCATACATCATTAAAATCAAAGTGTTCTTTTAATCGATATGGTTGCTGGATTTGAGCTGAGATGATAAGTTATACCACCCAAGGTGCAAAACCAATGGAAAATTATTAGAAATGAAGCACGTGATATTTCTGTCCTGGCAATTCCGAGATGGTTGCAAATCACCAATAAAGAATGCCAACTTCACGGGTTCTGTGATTCGAGTGAAGTTGCCTTTACTGCTGCGGTTTACTTACGTTCACATTACAATGGCAACTGTGTTACCAATCTAACAGCGGCAAAAACGAAGGTTGCCCCAATTAAGAATATATCACTACCTCGATTAGAGTTGAATGGTGCCTTATTGTTAGCTCGTCTGATGACACATCTTCAGAAGCTACTGAACATTCCAGAGTATCAGCTATTTGGCTGGACCGATGCTACGATTGTCTTAGACAATCGTACGTAGCAAATCGCGTGCACAAGTGAAATATTAGAAGTCCTTCCGCGAAGAAGGTGGCAGCACATAGTATCAAAAGTCAATCCAGCAGATTGTGCCACACGAGGTTTGTGTCCAAAAGAGCTAAAAACATATTTGCTCTGGTGGAATGGACCATCATTTTTAAGGTTAAAAATCAGGAACGACGAATCTACAAGAGCGTAGAGATAATGCACAAGTTTTGACCATAGTCGGCAACACAGCAAAATCTATGATCGAGGAACTAAGTAAAACATACTCGAGTTACGATAAGATCATACGAATTCTTGTATTAATCCGGAGTTTCATTTCACGATGCAGAAGAGGAGTCCAATCAAATAATACAAGCCGATTGGCAACAAGCAGAGGCAGACATTTACGGTGTTCCCAGTCATCAACCTTTACAGAAGAAATAAAAGACTTACAGAAAACCAATGCTGTTTCATCGAAAAGTATAATACGGTCATTACATCCATTTTTGGACGAGAGCGGGCTTCTCAGAGTATAGGAGGTTGGATTGAGAAATCAATTGTTCCGTACGATACACAATATCCAATAATTGTATCTACATTGTGGTGCATCTCTGCTATTGAGTCTGTTTCGAAGAAAATATTGGATCATCAAAGGGAAAGTACCGTCAAAGCAGTTACTCGAAAGTGCATCTCCTGTATCAAACAACGGCCACACACTGAGAAGCTACTATTGGGCAACTTACCTAAGGAAAGAGTGGAGTTTATACGACCATTTCTCAAAATAGGATTCGATTTTTCAAGCATATGGAAAATCATATATTTGTCTAATAGCCTGCCTAAGTACGAAGGCCATTCATTTGGAACTGGGAATTTAACAACCGATTCATTCATGGGTGACATATGGAAATTTAAACATAGTTAATTAGATAAAATTAGAATTTTGACAGTTTATATTGTACATACGAGTATAAACATATCACTTTTTTTTTACAATGTTTACATATCAGAAGTTTTTCTGAATGTAAATGCTTTTTGCAAATATTGCGATTGCACATACTACAAATCTGTGTAGCCATCCGATTTTATTAGGACACTTGTAACATCGACAATGCGCGGTTAGATTTGGGGTCAAAGCGGAAGCCATTGCAATTCCGAAGACATTCTCGATTATTGCAACTGTGTTCGTTTTCAATTTCGATGTGCTTCGTCATTGCATTTGGGAGATTACTAATTCCTAAATCAACTGCTCTAAAAAATATTTCCTGCGTAAGTTAATTTTTGACTTATTCTAATCTGAATATAAGTTCAACCAAATAACCATGGCCTCTCCATAAATGTCAATTAAATCATAAAATTGCACCATTGGCTATCTATTCGATTTTCACTTCACTGAATATGAATGTGTAAGTTGATCTATTTTTTTCGGAACATATAGCTAACTAATGTCATGTTTTTTTCGAAACCCAAAAATGCTTTCCTTTGTTTATGGAAGAACCAAAAAAAAATTTTAAAATGCCACGATTATTTTTTGGAAGAGTCCCAACGCACTGAGCCCCTTTGATATTAAATCTTGTTTGAGTTCATAACTCGTAAAGGAATTATCAAATGTTATATTTAGATTTGATCGGTCAAAGAGTTGGCACAATTGACTGACGATTTTATGTCCTAAATTCTATCCTCTCTCAAGACCTTATTGTCCTAAGTATGGAATACCATATAGAGGATAACTGGTTGTGGTATCACATATCCAAAAAATGTTTATCCCAAATTTATCGGGTTTTGATGGAATATATTGACGGAAAAGTACTCGACCTCTAAGTGGCACTAATTCATCAGCAAGTTTTTGTGGATTATATCCTAAATTTTTCAAATATAGGGCAAATTTATCAAGTGCTCAACGCGCAGATCGTGTTGAAGATTCATCTAACCATAAATGGTGAATCTCTGGACATAGTAGCACGGAAAATTGGACTACCAAATAATGGATCCTAAAACTGATTGGTTTAATTTATTAATTTTTTAATTTGGATTTTCAATACAAAATAAGTTTATTGAGGAATACATATCGGTCCCGAAAATTAAACTAAATTATTAAGAGAGCATCGTCAATTTAAACTTGAAATGTGACTAAAAGACACTTGTCAGTAGGATTAGGGATAAAAACTGCATTTTCATGGGAATTCATTAAATTCATACATTTTTCTCCAATCCCAATTAGTATTATATAAAGAACCTTAGGAGTAAGTAAATATTCATAAGTTATGCCTTAAAAAGTTCCAGTAAATACTTGTAAGTAAAAGGTATCTATTATTCACATCGACATAAGTAAATATTTGTACTTAAAAGGTTTAGCTTATACGGAAAAGATAACTCTTATCATTAATTTATTAATTTTTGTTCAATCCACCCAATGACTTACCTTGACATTCATCAGTACGATCAATTTTCATTCCTTGCTGTGTTACTGCCGTCAATGCAATTGCATATTCCTTATCACATTTTGCTTTTTGCAAAAGACATCGTTTCATTGTATCTAATAAACGTAGTTCCGCATCTTGTCGCGCAAGGAGAGCATCATGTGCTGCACGACCTTGCAATGCTGAAGAGAAACCCATTTTAATCCTTTTCTTTGATTAAAACACAAAAATTAAAAGTATAAAATTTAGAAACACTTTCGTTTAAGCAAAATATATATAAATATATATATATTATATATATATTTTTTTACACTAATTTTTAACTATGCTTTCACATTTAACATAAAATAAACTCTATATAATTGAATTAATTAATCAAAATTTAACCTGAGAAGGCACATTTTGGATTTTTTCTTTTAAAATTTATAAACACTGCACCATTTATTTATAAATTTATATAAATTTAAATTCATTAACACAAATGAAATCTCCATTGCTTTATCGAATAAACTAAAAAGAAAAAAAACATTTTTTAGTTTTATTATTGATGATTTAAGAACATTTAACAAATTTAATTATTGTACAAATTGTTATTTAATTTTCATGGATAAATATTAAAGTTTTAAAACTGTGAAATTTTGAATATAAATTTTAAATTTTCAAATTCAAAAATGCATGATGTAGTCTATCAAAACTGTGAAACTTTGGTCTTAAATCGAAAATCTTAAATTCGAAAAAAGTGCACGATGGTTACCAAAACTTTTGCTCAAAATTTTCAAAACCAAAAAATCCCAAATTTACTTAAATTGGCCTGTTAAATTATTTAGAAATTTGAAAAAGAAATGCACACCCACAGTTCATTCCTCCAATCACCCGCCCAGACACTTTACTCCTTACCGACCCAATTCCAATTACTCATCAAGCCAAATAATCATTCCGCAAACCTGGCAGCTGTTGTGTTGACAAATAACGACACAACTACAGCTGCCAGTCACTAATTGCTGTGGGTTTTCGGAACAGTTATCCGGCTCAATTTTTATTGTTATTGTTAGATAGTTCGTAATTCAGTTGGCTTTATAGTGTAACATCTCTAGACTATACTACATGGATAGAATTTGTTAATCTATATATATATATATATATATATATATATATATATATATATATATATATATATATATATATATATATAAATATATATATATATATATATATATATATATATATAAATATATATATATATATATATATATATATATATATATATATATATATATATATATATATTTATATATATATATATATATATATATATATATATATATATATATATATATTTATATATATATATATATATATATATATATATATATATATATATATATATATATATATATATATATACAGGCTGAGACCAAATGTTACTGCGTCAATTTTTTGACAGATTGAAGTTTGGTTAGTTGTTTACATGTGGTTAACAAATAATTGTTCTAAATTAATATCTTAATTAAAAAATCGTAATGGAATTCAAACGTAATAGTGTGATTACACTGTATTTGGGTGGAAATTCACAAACAGCAATAGTTCGTCAGCTTTTACCGTCTCCCCTTCCTGGGGTATGGCCGTATTTGCCTGCGCAACTCCGTTGCGTCGGCGGAATAATCACTCACTTTTACTATTTGTATAATTTAGTTATAAACGATTTATTTATATTATTTTTTATATAATTTATTCTTATATTTTATTTATACAATAATGTATTAAATTAGTTTTAAAAATAAAAACAACTTATCATATAATAAGTTATGATAATTTATTTAACACTTTTTATCGACCACTAAGTTTGACCACTACAATTCTACTAATTTTAGTTTCGCGAAAAAAACATTTACTCGGCACCATCCCGAATTATTTTGGGAGGCCGGAAGCTACGCTCCACTCTGTTCTAAACTGAACATGTACTTGGTTACGCAGTATTTAGAAATACTGCTGCCACCTTGATAAATATAAACACACTGTGTATTACTTAAAAGTGTGTGTTGGATAACCCGCGATTCCAATCATCGAAATCTTGTATTTAATTGCATGCCAACATTCTGGCGAATAAAATATGCAATTGAAATACCAGGTGATGCACACAATTTATTGTGGTGCACTAAGTTTATTGTAGCAATGTACAATATTTGTGCAGCCGCTACAGGACTCCCCCGCAAGTGATGTCCCCCCCCCTCAGTGAAGGTGTGAATGATGTTGTAATATGTATCCATTAGAGGCGTTGAGTATGCGTAATGGGTTGGCAATGGTTCGTATCCATTATGATGGATCGACTCTTGTATGAATTGTATTGTCGACATAGGCGTGTTGTGCATAACGACTGTGGCATAAGATTGACAGCTGTATAGCTGAATCAATCAGCCATGAGTGTTTGTATCCAGGCAGTAAGTGCCCGAGCCATGTTATCATATTAATTAGATGAATCATTCAGCAAAATGGACTGTTTTTCGTGCTCGATACGCTGATATATTATCAGATGAGCCTAATATGCCATATGCTGGCTTTAATCGATCGACTGAGATATTCTGATTTTTATCTTTGATCGATACGATGAAATGCTTACGAAGCCGACGTATTACTTTGTACGGGCCTTCGTATGGAGGTTGTAATCCTGTGCGGACTTTGTCTGTTCTCACGAACACAAACTCACATTTGTCCAAAGATTTGGGTATAAAAATGTTTGCTTGAGTAGTTTGTCGTGAGCTGGTTGGAATCAGATTTCGCATTGTGTGTCGAAGCTGATCGACGACTGTGTCATTATTTGTTTCTTGTGAAAGAGGGTTTTCGACAAAAAATTCCCCGGGAAGTTTGATTGTTTGTCCATAGACCATTTCCGCGGGTGAGCAATTTAGATCTTCTTTCACAGTTGCTCTTATCCCTAGTAGTATGATTGGGATTTCTTCACTCCAGTTGAGTGTGTTCCCTCGAGCCATTAGTGCAGCTTTTAGCTGACGATGGAAGCGTTCGACCATGCCATTGGCTTTTGGATTATAAGCCGTAGTGCGTATACGATGTGAGCCTAGGAGTTTTGTTAACTCAGTGAATAGCTTAGACTCAAACTGCGATCCCTGATCTGTTGTGATTGTGCTCGGGACGCCAAATCGTGATACATAATTGTGAACGAAAGTATTGGCTATGGTGGTTGCTGTCATGTTACTCATGCAGTAAGCTTCAGGCCATCGAGTGAAACGATCGACACATGTCAATAAATATGAATATCCATTAGAGGGTGGTAATGGTCCCACTATATCTATATGGATATGTTCGAATCGACCCGTTGGAATAGGAAATTGTCCAAGAGCCGATTTGGTGTGCCTTTGAACTTTAGCACGTTGGCAAGATAAGCAGTTTTGTGCCCAGTGGGTCACATCCTTGTTTATACTTGGCCAAAAGTAGCGAGCAGTAATCAATTTACGAGTTGCACGGATTCCCGGATGTGAGATACTGTGTAGTGTATCGAATACGTTACGACGTAGATCATCTGGTATGTATGGTTTGTTTGTGCCGGTGCTTGTCTCGCAGGTAATATCTAGGCCAGGCATTGCAAAAAGTTGTAGAGTCATGTTTTGATGACGAGGACGTCCGGAGCCAGAAAGTAAATTCTGAAGCTCTAAGTCCGCTTTTTGCGCCATTGCGATCTTATTGAGATCGTAGTAAGTATTAACTTGGGCCACTTCTGGTTTGTATTCGTCGGCTGGTGCCGGTATGTTTGTATTGTTTATTTCTTCCGATGTTCGGGAAAGAGTATCTGCGACTACATTGTCTGAGCCGGCCACATGCTGAATATCCGTGGTAAATTGACTAATAAAATCCAAGTGTCTCGACTGTCTTGGATTTCGTTCAGTTTTAGACTGAATTGCTCTTGTAAGTGGTTTATGGTCGGTGTAAATTGTGAATTCCCGACCCTCGACAAAATATCGGAAATGTTTAATTGCCTGATATATTGCGAGTAATTCTCGATCGAATGCTGAGTATTTGATTTCCGCGTCCGAGAGTTTTTTAGAATGAAATGCCAGTGGCTCCCAACATTTATTTCTGTACTGTTGTAGTACCGCGCCTACAGCAGTATTTGATGCATCGGTAGTGATGCTGAGCTTCGCATCGTTCATAGGATGGGCTAATACTGTCGCTGTGGCTAATTTTGTTTTCACCGACAAAAATGCGTTTTGGCATTCGTCGGGCCAAGAAAAGTTCTTGGGTGTCTTCGGCTTTTTCACTAAAGCGGCCAATTGCGTATGTATTGGAGCTAGTGTTTCAGCGAGCTTCGGTATAAATCGGTGGTAATAGTTCACCATGCCGACAAAGCGTTGTATGCTTTTGACCGATGTTGGAGCTGGGAAATTTTTAATGGCATTCACTCGTTCCTCTGAAGGAAGAACACCATTTGATGTGATGGTGTGGCTAAGGAAGTCTAAGGTGGACGCACCGAACACACATTTTGCGGCTTTAATGTGTACATCAAACTCCACTAATTTTTTGAATAGTTTTTCTAAGTGCATTTTGTGCTGTTCCTCATCTTTAGATGCCACTAGAATATCGTCGATATAAACGAACACGAAGTCAAGTTCTCTGACGACTTCGTTCATGAAGCGTTGGAACGTTTGCGCTGCGTTCCGAAGACCGAATGGCATTCGTGTAAATTCGAAGAGGCCAAATGGAGTAGTGATAGCGGTCTTGTATACATCTTCATGAGCTACTGGTATGAGGTGATACGCTCTAACCAGATCTATCTTGGAGAATATTTTGCATCCATGCGCGTGCATAGAGAAGTTTTGAATGTGGGGAATCGGATATCGATCCGGTGTCGTAACTGTATTAAGTCTACGATAGTCCCCGCATGGTCTCCAATCGTGTTCTTTCTTTTTGACCATATGTAATGGACACGATACTGGAGATGATGATGGTTGGCAAATTCCCAATTCCACCATATGTTGAAATTCCGTGTATGCGGCTTTATGTCGCACGGGATCTAGTCTACGTGGTCTTGACACTGGCAAGTGGCCGGTAGTGACAATATGATGAACCACATTATGTCTGACTGGAATTTTGTAATTTGGCTCTGCTGATAAGGAGGGATACTTCTTAAGCAGATTGCCATAACCGTTGTCGACTGAAAAATGAATGGGTGTCGGTGTATTTACCTTCACCATAGTGGCATTGATTGACAGCTTTGTTGCTGAATCAACCAGCCTTTTATGTTTGAGGTCGACAAGGAGTCCAAATTTCGAAAGAAAGTCAGCGCCGATAATCGGGCGGTTCACTGATGCTAATACAAAAGCATGTGTGTATGAACGCCTTAATCCGATATCCACCTGGAGTAATTTTTCTCCGTAGGTGCTAATGGTTGAACCATTGGCTGCTGAAAGGACTAGATCTCTGGATTTTTCACTAAAGTAAAAACTATTAGCGAAGTAATGGACGGGTATTACTGAGAGGTCAGCGCCCGTGTCTATTAGAAAGGTAAGTTGGTTATTTGAATCGTAAACAAATAAACGTTTGGTCGAATTAGAGGTGTATGTGGTTGAAAATAGTTGGAAAGGTTGTCGGAGCTTGTGTGAGTTCTGGGAGGAGATGGATCTCAACTCTACCAGGTGGCTTACATGTTTTTTGTTCGTTGGGCAGGTTTCATTTCTACATCACTGCTCTCTGTGGGGTTCTTGCTGTTGTCGTTGACAAAGCTGCAAGGTTTGGTGCAGTGGAAGGCTCGGCTGCCGAACTTATTATGATAATTACACCAGTTACGGCTATACTGGGTGTTATTGTCTCGGCTCTGGTTCCTCGAGCGAGAGTTATTTCGAGACCATGCTCGATTCCGTGACTGTGAGCGTCCTCTTCTTTGTTGTGAACGCGACCGCTCGTTGATGCGCTGCGTCAGGCTATCCAGGCGAGCTTCAATGGTCGCTAGTCTTTGTTCGACTGTACCACCTCGTGATGTTGTTGGTTGGTGGAGTCTCACGTCATCGGTCGGATTGTTCGTCCTTTGCTTATCTCGTGATTGACGTGTCACTACCGAAATTGATTTTACTCCTGACATTGCCTCATAAAGTTTGTCCGCTGTTGCTGAAAGATCGTCGAGCGGCCGACCATCCGGTTGCGCCACCAGCGCGATACGGATGATCTCTGGCATTTTTCTCACCCACAGAGATTTTATCGTGTGTTCTGGAAATTGACTACCAGCCAGATACTTAATTTGGCGGAGGAGCTCACTGGGCCGCCTATCCCCCATATCTTGCCCGCTCAGCAGAGACTCTAGTTTAGCCTCTGTGGAAGGTGTCAGTCTATCCAGGAGCGCGTTTTTTAATGCTTCGTATCGGCCAGTTGTAGGCGGACATGTTAGAATGTCTGATACGACATCGCATGCGCTCGGGGAGAGAGCTGATAGGGTGTGGATGAACTTCGTTTTATCTGAGGTGACGTGGTTCATCTGAAATTGCAGTTCCGTCACATTAAACCAGTTCTGGGGTTTTTCCATCCAGAACTGCTGCAATTTCACTGATTTAGCTTCATCTACCTCGATTTTTGGGGAGGATTGTTCATCGTCACCGGCCATTTTTTTTAGAGTGTGTTATTTAGATTTAAAAATCTGAGGAATTGATACCTTGTAAATGTGTTATAAGAGAGAGAATTATCGGAGAACCGTGGTAGTGTTGTTTCAAGTATTTAATAAATTGTACAACGTACTTAAATTAAGTTCTACTTTAATGTAACTCAAAAAAAAAATAAAATAGAAAAAAATGTATGTGTAAAAAATTTTATGACTTATGGTTTTTGGATTCCGTTGTCCTTCGCTGTTCCCACGTGGACACGCCCGGCCTTGCCCCCCGTGGCGTAAGGTGGCACGTGTTTTTTTTATTTCTTTTTAAAATAATTTGCTGTTGTATTTTTTTTTTTTTTTTTTATTGTTGGAGTTCCCGCGTGGACACGCCCGGCCTTGCCTCCGTGGCGTAAGGTGGCGCGTGTATTATTTTTCGGAATATAAATAAAAATTATTTTTATGTAATTTTGTTGGTGTTCCCACGTGGACACGCCCGGCCTTGCCTCCGTGGCGTAAGGTGGCGCGTGTATTTATTTTTCGGAATATAAATAAAAATTATTTTTATGTAATTTTGTTGGTGTTCCCACGTGGACACGCCCGGCCTTGCCTCCGTGGCGTAAGGTGGCGCGTGTATTTATTTTTGCAAATTCCAATAAATATATTTAGGTGTATATTTCTTTTTATAGGTTGGCACGTGTTTTTATTTTTCACTATCCCGTAAAAACGGGCGTCGGGGTCACCACTTTACCGTCTCCCCTTCCTGGGGTATGGCCGTATTTGCCTGCGCAACTCCGTTGCGTCGGCGGAATAATCACTCACTTTTACTATTTGTATAATTTAGTTATAAACGATTTATTTATATTATTTTTTATATAATTTATTCTTATATTTTATTTATACAATAATGTATTAAATTAGTTTTAAAAATAAAAACAACTTATCATATAATAAGTTATGATAATTTATTTAACACTTTTTATCGACCACTAAGTTTGACCACTACAATTCTACTAATTTTAGTTTCGCGAAAAAAACATTTACTCGGCACCATCCCGAATTATTTTGGGAGGCCGGAAGCTACGCTCCACTCTGTTCTAAACTGAACATGTACTTGGTTACGCAGTATTTAGAAATACTGCTGCCACCTTGATAAATATAAACACACTGTGTATTACTTAAAAGTGTGTGTTGGATAACCCGCGATTCCAATCATCGAAATCTTGTATTTAATTGCATGCCAACATTCTGGCGAATAAAATATGCAATTGAAATACCAGGTGATGCACACAATTTATTGTGGTGCACTAAGTTTATTGTAGCAATGTACAATATTTGTGCAGCCGCTACAAGCTCCAGCATTTGAATGTGAATAAAATGTTTGTGTATCGAACCATAACTCGATACAACGAAACTGGTAGCATCGCTAAACGAACGCAACAGAGGCGGTTCTTAAAAGACAGCAACATCAAAAGAAATGATACGAAAGATGAAGAAACGAATCCAACGAAACCCTCGTCAAAGTGCCAATCAATTAGCCGCACGTCTACATGTTTCACGATACAGCATTCAAACCATATTGAAAAATTAACTACACTTGAAGCCCTACAAGATACAAAAAGTTCAAATTCTTACAGAGGCACAAAAAAAAGTTAGGCTTGAAAGAACACGAGCATTGAAGGCCTTGGCCGAACGTGATGAGATTCCAAAAATGGTCTTTTCTGATTAGAAAATTTTCACCATTTAACAGTTTGTGAATAATAAAATGATCGTGTTTGGTTAGAGCACAAGTCCAACGATAATTTGGACACAAGAGTTGCCATGCGCAAGCAATCACCAGCTTATGTTATGGTTTGGGCTGCAGTTACTGCAGATGGACGCACTCCTCTGGTTTTCATCGAACATGGAGTCAAGGTAAACCAAGAGGTGTACCGCCAAAAGATCCTAAACGATGCTTTGCTACCTTGAGCACGTTAACACTTTGGTACGAACCGTTGGACATTCCAACAGGACTCGGCACCGTCACACAAAGCTCGAGCGACACAGCAATTTTTACAAAATTCCGTTCCGCGGCTGATTTCGTCGAAAGAATGGCCACCATATTCACCAGACTTGAATCCCATGGATTTCTCCATATGGTCCATTTTGGAGAGTCTGGTGTCCACTAAAAAATACGAAAGTGTTGATGCATTGAAGTCAGCTCTTGTTCGAGAATGGAATATTATTCCGCAAGCCCACGTTCGGTCAGCGTTTTCATTTGGTAACACTTGGTCTCAGCCACCCTGTATACATGGGTCATTCCATTATATTTCAGCATCGGTTCAGTTTTCATCTCACCGATTTTAATTTTTTTTGCTTTTATCGTATTCCTTGAACCAAAAAACCAGACACGTAATTTTTTGTTAAGTTTTGTGAACTTCACTTATTCCGTTATACAGTTAGAACATTGATCGTTTTTTCCAACTTTTAATAGTTTTGTTTTTAGAGGTTAAGTTAAACTGTAGTGTTTTCAGTTTTATCCAAGGGTTTGTTCAAAATGGTATCATTTTAGAGAGACCTTAGATGTTGTTTAATTATTCAATATTTTCAAGAATGTACCGTTAATATAAGACTATACGCAAAATGAATATTACTAAAAGTTTTGGCCTGTAGATGGCGCAGCGACCAGTCCATAAAAAAATTTTACCCACCATTTTAAAAAAGGTAAAGGTTTCACCTTTTTATCGGTAAACATTTTATGTATGTACAAGACCTAGTTTAGCCAGTACATCATTTTAAATTAGAAAATGCGTGATTTTTGATATTCTTTTGAATAAAGAAAACAGCAAACGCAAAATGAATATTACTAAACGTTTTGGCCTGTAGATGGCGCAGCCACCAGTCCATAAAATAGTTTTACCCACCATTTTAAAAAAGGTAAAGGTTCCACCTTTTTATCGGTAAACATTTTATGTATGTACAAGACCTAGTTTAGCTAGTACATTATTTTAAATTAGAAAATGAATGATTTTTGATATTCTTTTGAATAAAGAAAACAGGTAAATGTGAAGAATTTACAAAGATGGTAACTGTAAATAATAGCGTTTTGATAGACAATAAACACGTGTTAAATTAGTTTAGTTTTTTTAAATTACAATTATTATTTTTAGCGATACACGGCTTGAAACTTAAAATAAACTGATTTTTATCAATTGTACCTTTACACCATTTACGTCAAGTAAAATTAGTTGATTTTCAAAAATATTCTATTTTCTAAGATAAAAGTGGTAGTCAGTGATTTAATCTTTAACCTGAACACAATTGTTTAAAAAAAAGATGTTTTGTATTCGAATGACTCACGCATGACATGTTAGAAAACAACGAGTTACGGACGGAACCTTAATTGTAATTCTAATATTTCTTTAAATTTTTATGTTCAGGCAAAACCAACACAAATGTATATACAAGCAAAAACGTCTCAATATAGAAAGACCAACTCATTTTTTCGTACACTAATACTACTAAAGATCCGCATTAATAAAGTAGTATTGGTAGCAGAACAAATAACAAAGCAAAAATCACATAAAAAAACTAACTATATTAGTGTTAGTAAAAATATTTTTTTGTTTTTGTTTTACGCTATATCTGTACACAACCAATACTACATGAAAGAGGCGCTTTCTCCCTTTAAATTTTTGAATAGTTGGTCTTTCTATAGAGACGTTTTTGATACAAGCCATGAAGTTGCGATACTTATGCCAAAAAGTGACTACTGTACCTAAGTATTAGTGTTGTGACGTAGTATAATTTGTATATATGTACTTTTATTATATACTTTCATGTAAATAAAAAATGAATACGAATGATGGACAAGTATGTTGCAAACAGTATGTTGCGCTCTTTATGACAAAGCAAAAAACAAATTTATTATTTAACGAAAGAGAGAAGTATTGTTATTATTATTTACTTCATTATATACTATACTATATATTATAAATTTAGAGCAGAATGGACAGTGCAAAATATAATTTTTGTTTCGTTTTTTTTTGTAGAAATGTTATGTACTTTGAATTTAGAGGAGTATGGACAATGCGAAATATAATTTTTTGTTTCGATTTTTATTGTAGTCAAATTCACTAACACATAACCAAATAGTAGTCATAATATGTTTTATTTAACCAAGCTTCATGGCTTGTATAATTATACAATAATTAAGAAACATACCGAAGTAGTGGTAAAAAGTTTCTTTAAAAGTATGGATATCAGACGGAAGCTGCCTAGATTAAATGACTATGTTAATGTCCGTAATTCCAATGCTGAACACATTAAAAAGCAAAAATTGCCGGTTTTGTGTAGTTTATCTGAAGCCTAAAATTTCTAGAGAAATATCCATTAGAGAATATCGGATTTTCCAAATTTGCGGAACTGAGACCAAAGGATTGTGTTTAGCTGGGAGAGCCAGAACTCATAATGTAACATAATGTCATAACATAATGTATGCGTATGCTTAATTCATCAAAATAATAGTATGCTATGTCAAGTTATATGAAATTTTTTGCCTGTTGATGCTTTTATTAAAAATGCAACTAAGCTGCTCAAGACAGTGTCTTGTGAAGGTAATTTGCTGTGAAGGTAAAAAAATTATTTTTTTATAAATATTTTTTTTTCGAAATATAACTAAAACTAAATTTTCGTACAGGAAGAATGCAGGAGTGTTTTCTTCATAATTTTAAAGTTGCAGTAGTAACTGCAGATGTTGATGAATTAACTTACTGTAATTGGATTTTTAATGATAACATCTACACACTAGAGAAGGTATCATCTTCCAAAGAGGAGTTTCTCAAAATATTCTCAAATTCATCAAAATTAGGCTTGGCAGCGCTGAAAAAAACACAATTTTATTGCTTGGCAGCATTCACAATATTTACAACTAGTAAAAAATAAACTTCAAATTGGGGAATATGCTGTTATTATAGATTTCTCGGAAAACTATAAATTTTTATTACAAACGAACTACAAGCAGCTCATTATTACGCTCATCAAGCAACGTTGTTTCCAATCGTTGCATACTTTAGATCGTCCGAAGGTGAAATTAGTATATTATCTTATGCAGTAATATCAGATATAAAACCCAGACAAAAAATACATTATTTTACGGGTGGTTTTGTTTCGCAGTTTAAAAATAAGAAAAATCTAGCAAACATCAACCATCATAAAGAATTTGTTTTTGACTGGTAAAGGAATTTCTTTGCAACAAGTCATGGCAAGGGACCGTTAGATGGTATTGGAGGTACCATTAAGAGGGCAGCTAGAACAGCTTCTTTAAGAAGTATTGTCTTTTTAATATTCCAAAGGGCTTTTATGACTGGTGTAAGGATAAGAGTAATATAAAATCTATCGAATTCGACTACGTAACCAAAATAGAAAATGCAAGCATTAAAATAAAAATAAATAAAAGATTTTCTACAATTAGAACAGTTAAGAATACTCGGCAAATACATCAGGCTGTACCACGCATTAACAAAAATTATATGCAAACTAAAAAATTTTCGAATTGTAGTAATATATTTAGAGTTAAGTTTTGTTGGAAAATAAAACAAAATATTTCCTTTGTTGTAATTCATTCTTGAACCAATTATTACAGACTGATTTTCGTAAAATTTGAGAACCTCAAATAATTTGAACTCATTGTCAAAATAACTTATGATAATATTTAAAACAAAGTTTTAATGTTATTATTTTATCTACTCACAAATCCAAATATTTTTTTATTTATCAATATCGACTAATTTATGTGACTAATTTTATTACGAAAAAGTAATAAAAATAAAATTATTTAGATTTTGAATTCATTTTTGGCTAGGAATAAACATTTCATGTTCTTAAAAATTACTAATTTTAACGAAGGGTTAATTATCTATTAATATATATTACCAAAAGTCCCAATTTTAAATTATTTTTTCTCTTTTTACTCATTTTTTATAATAAAATCGAGGATAAAATTAATATTTTATCATTTTAAAAAGTTGTACTTGCTAAGTACAAAAAAAAGTTGTACATAAATATATTTATATATATATATATATATATATATATATATATATATATATATATATATATATATATATATATATATATATATATATATCGATAAAAGGTGAAACTTTCACCTTTTAAATGATGGGTCAAACTTTTTTATGGACTGGTGGCTGCGCTATCTACAGGCTAAAACATTTAGTAACATTCATGTTGCTTAAAATCTTATAATAACGGTACTTTATAAAGTAGTTTGTTGAAAAATTTAACAACATCTAAGGTTTTTCGAAAGTGAAACGTCTTTGAACGATACTTTGAATAGAACTGGCATTAGTGATGTAACCCTTTAAAATAAAATGATTAAAATTTGGAAAAAACCACCAATTTTCCAACCGTATAACGGGATAATTGATGGTCAATAAAATTAACAAAAAATACGAGTCTGCTTTGCTGAAATATAATGGAATGACCCACATATATAAATATATATAATATAAATATATATGTATATATATATATATATATATATATATATATGTATATATATATATATATATATATATATATATATATATATATATAACAAACCATGTATACATAGTTCTAGTGAATTAGAAAAAAAAACACAAAAATTTAGTTTATTTTTGACATTAATACGGTATTTTCTTTTAAGCACCAATCGGACTCAGTTTACTGAGTCCAAATTTAACTGCCCTTGAGTCGCATGTTTTACTACCACAACCACATTATTTACTACTTATTATATGTGTTGCTGTAAAAATGTGTGAATATTTGGGAAATCCCGTTTGAAAAATTGCATCGTACATCGTAAAGTTGAAAGAAAAAACCAGAGAAAGAGAGGAATATTTACAGTAAATTACATTTTTTTGGTTTAGAAAAAATTACATTGCTTGCATAGCTTCAGCTTGTGCGTTGTTCATTATTATCATTATAAATAATTATTCGGAAGAGTTTTTTTTTTTTCAATTTAAGTGCAATTTTTTTGATAAGTTGATACATACTTATAAATAACATATGTATCGGGGTAAGGTCGATGAGATCTTATTTAAAAGCCTGTTTTAAAGATCTGACCTTTACGCTTCTTCCCAAGTTGATATAGAAATGCTGGATGCAATGTCCGGAGTAGGGTTACTTAAATAGTTTAGTCCAAGTACTTTGGTTCTTATAAAGTTTTTATTACAGCTGATTTATATTTTTATTTTGTTGTTTATCGATGAACGATTGTAGCGCAAGAGAGCGTTTTTATTTATTTTTGTTACTTTTACAAAAGATATTACATGAAATAATAAATGCCTGATACGACATCTATGTTCGAACATTGGTAGCATACACCACTTAAGTTACATGTAACTATGATGCAAACGTCAATCAATATTTTGTGACGTATGCATTGGATGTCAAATATATTTTAATAACAATAACAATATAAGGTAATATTATAAACTTTCAATAATTAATTTTAACATAAATTGACTAATATTAGTTTCTATTTTAGATTGTAAATTATTTATGGTGAAGCCATCAAGTGCAGCTGAATAAGATAAGTTTATAAATTGGTTATTTGAAATGATTCTACTTTAAATTTCCCTTTTTCTTTCTAGCGGCTAAACAACATAATAAAAATAACAACAAAAAAATACATATAAAATTTCTGATTCGCGAATTATTTAATCGGGCAAAACAAATATGTACTACCGCTGTTAGTAATCTTTAAGTGAATGAAAGTTTACAGAATATATCGACTTAGTCTTCACCTTCAAATATTGGTTATAATTTTGTAAACGAGTCTGGTAGAAATTAGTACTGATAATTTTAGTGCGATGATGAAAGCAAATTTTTTCGTCCGCATCGGATGTGGCCGAGCTGAAGAAAAACTTTTGTATTCAGAATATTGCTGAATGGAGTGTCGAGAATAATATTACTAATAAAGCATCAATTCGCTACCTTAAAAGTTTTAAGGAAGTACCATCCAAATCTACCTAAAGACATCAGATTACTAAAAAAAACAAAAAAAAGTTCAAGCAAAATTGTGCCAATCGGAGAAGGATTTTATACCCATATTGGAGTCGCAAAAAGCATTTAAAAATTTTTACAATTAAATTCAATTTCAAATCGAACGATTAATATCGACACTGGAATTCATGGTGTTCCGCTGGCAAAAAGCTCGAACAGCCAATTATGGCCTATTCTCTGATGTGTTACTCCTTACGATTATATGTATTCACACTATTTTTCATGGACACAAAAGACCGTTTTGCGCCAATGTTTGTTTTTTTTTTAAGATTTATGGTGCGTACATGTACGTGATCAAAAAATTGATTCGCGAATCAAGGGGAAATTTGTATATTTTTCATACAAAAAATATATAAATTTCCCCTCCTGAGTTGAAATAATTTTAACTTTGGGCACATTTTTCACCGCAAGCATCCAACATAATAAAAAAAAATAAAAATTATGAGCAATAATTGTGCTCATTAAATATAATTTTGCTGTTTTTTGCTTTTTCCCCTTTTAATGTTCCCAAGCGGTCAACTAAATTTGTACTAATCCTAGAAATGGTAGCTTGACGTTGGCGAGCTAACAACAAACATCATATTTTAAAAATCGTTTTACATTTTAATAATTAATATTTCTACTAAAATCATTTTTAATTTTAAAATCGTTTTTTATTTTGTTTATATTTCAACTAAAATCAGTTTCTATTAAAACCGTTTTATATTTGGTTAATATATGTTTCCACTCTATTTTGTACCGACTCTTTAAATTTGGTTTATTTTGTGTGTTAATTTAAAATCTTGTGTATTAAAATCTTATCTGTATACATATTGCTATATATATATATATATATATATATATATATATATATATATATATATATATATATATATATATATATATATATATATAAAATATATATATATATATATATATATATATATATATATATATATATATATATATATATATATATATATATATATATATATATATATATATATATATAATCGCACAAATATTTCGTGTATCACAGCCAACAACGATACACAATTAATAATTACATATGTTTCATATTAAGTAAAATAGGTAATAATTTTGAGCAAAAGGTTTTGTTACTAACTTCATCCTGTGATGAAATTTTTTAGTCACGTACATGTACGCACCATTATAGAGAAAACGAAACAAATTTTTGAGAATGTCTTTATTTTTGAAAATTTCACGATGAATTTACGATCTTTTATATGAGATGCTCCTGCCAGATCATTTCTATTGGGTAAGTTTTGAATAAAAGAATAAACTAATTAAATTGATTTAATTAAATTAATCTGTTTTAATATGCTAGGTGTCAAAGGGCATTCGGGGTATTACAGCTGCACAAAATACACAATAAAAGGAATTTACAAAAAAATCGTGTCTTTCCCCGGACTAAGTAATCCTCTCAGAATGGATGAACATTAAAGAGAAAAGATACAAAAGGAGCACCATAATCGTTTCGATGTAAAATTGGAGGAGCTAGGCATTGGATGTGTTTCTAAATTCCCCATATACTATATGCATTGCGTATCATAAGGAGTTACGCGACAAATGCTTAACTTATTTCTCAAAATTAAAAAGAAGCCATTTTCATTAAAAACAAATGCGATAACTGCAATTAACATACGCTTTAAAAGCATCCGAAGCTGTTTACTCATAGAAGTTGCGCGAAAACAACGAACATTCGATGAAATAGATCATTGGAAACCTGTAGAATTTCGAATGTTTCTGATTTATACTGAAGCAGTCTTCCACGGCATATTGGAGCTCATTTTCTTCAATTACTTTACGCTATTAGAATTCCTTTTGATTCCGTTTATTGCAAGGAAAATAATGAATATGCCGCGCAATTTTTAAATGAATTTGTAGAAAAATTCGCAGTATTGTATGGAAAGAAAAATTTGAGCTACAATGTTCATAGTTTGCTTCACTTGGCAAAGGATGTAATAGAATATGGACATTTACACCAATATAGTGCATTTAAATTTGAAAGCTATATGCAAACATTAATGAAAATGGTAAGAAAGGCGCTCTACCTCTTAAATAAATAATTAATTGTTATAGGATTTTCAAAGCCGTTGTCGAGAATCTTCGATCCATTGGGGTGGCTGACACCGCTGACAGTCAGCTGTAAAATAATGTATCAGACCTTATGGAGTCTAAACTTAGACTAGGATGACACGTTACCAACCGAGTTCGCAGTACGCTGGGAACGGTAGAAATCAGAGCTGCGGACAACGCGACTCATTCATATCCCTAGGTATATCCATTATTCCAAAGACAATTGTAGATTTGAACTTCATGGGTTTTGTGATGCGTCCGAACAAGCATACGCAGCAGTAGTTTATAGTCGGGTCGTGGTCAACAATCAAGTGGTTGTAAGTCTTTTAACTGCAAAATCCAAAGTCTCGCCTAGAAAAACAACATCCTACGTTTAGAACTATGTGGGGCAGTATTTTTAAGCCAACTAATCCAACAAGTTATTAAAGCTCTCGACGTAGACATACATGCAGTAACACTATGCTCTGACTCTACTATCACGTTAGCATGGATACGAAAACCATCATCCACGAGGAAATTCTTTGTATCAAATCGAGTGAATGAGATTCAAACTAATACTAGTATGGCCACCTGGAGACACATCCGATCTGAAGACAATCCAGCTGATTGTGCATCTTGTGGGACAACCACACAAAAAATAGCATCCGACCTGACAACGGAAGGGTTCATCAGCGCGTTCCGAAGGATGACTGCTCGGCGGGGAAATGTTGGACACATCTACAGTGACAATGGGACAAAATTTGTAGGAGCCAACAATCGTCCGCATTTCGGACGATTATGGGAAGCGGGCGTGAAATCCATCAAAACGCACTTTAAAAAATGTAGAGGAGACCTTGTTTTGCTCCGAGATGAGTTACAACCACCGACGAAATGGAAATTAGGACGAATTAAGAAATTGCACCCCGGAGATGATGGAGTTATGCGCGTTGTAACACTAAAAACCGCCGATAACCCTAACATAAAAAGACCAGTCACCAAGTTATCACTTTTGCCAATACAACAAGCAATAATCGACGAAGGCAAGGGCGAGCTAACGGTGCCGCCCCAAGAGCAACAAAGACAGCAACCCAGGCGGCAAGTCAAACAAGTGCGAAGTAATGTCACTTGTAAAAAGCGAGGATTACTCTACACAAGTGTGCTATTATGCATATTTAGCATAGTTGATAGCAAGCACTGGGGAATGACTTCAAATATCACTCAGAAGACTGTCCCGGTGACCATCAAGGTCTGGAAGAATTCTGAGATATACTTCGACAAGGTAGCAAAAGTAGAGTTACTAGCAATGAAGTGGAAACTCATTATTCGATACGATCTGACCAGTTATTGGAAAGAGATCGAAAGTGTGGATATTGAATTAAAGTTATTAGCAAAGGCCTGTAAAAATGCAAAGCCTCTCAACTGTAATCTTCTTACGCAACAACTACAGTGGCAGTTTGACAACATCAAACTAGACAATGAATTTCTAACTCACCGTGATAAGGATCACCGGAGATTAATACGTGGGTTAGGTAACACCATCGGGTTCATAGCAGGAGATATGTTCGAAATACTATCCCAAAGAGAAGCTGCGCTGTATGAGGAACAATTTAAGCAAATTGAGATCAACGAGGAGTACACGAGGAAATTATTAAAAAATCAAACTACAATCATTGACAACACTTTACGGCTATTCAAACACAGTAATTACCACCCAAAATCTAAGAGAATTACAGGAGGCACATCGAACTGTAGAGCTGGAATTAAGTTAGATGAATACCGAACACATCAGGACAAATCCTTATGTACAATACTTGTGTGCCTCAACGGGATTGGTTATCAAACATACAGAAGACACTCAAAAAGGTTTGCTCCAAGTATTGACGGGAGCAAAAAACAACATTATTCATCCAGCCTTGCTACCACCGAAACAACTAGAACACGAAATATCTATTATTTTAGATCAGGTGCCAAAAACAGTCATTATCCCAGGGCATGGACACCTGGAGTTACACAATTTATATCAATTGATGACCGTCAGGACAATAGTGACCAAGTCTAATGCAATCATCGCTTAAGAGATACCGTTGGGACACTCATGGGATTATCAGCTCTATGAAGTGATAACTGTTCCAATTATTCAAAAGAGTTCAAAACTTCGGATCCACCCATCTACTAAATACATCCTGGTTGATCGGTTTTGAGAGCACTTTGCAGCCGTTTCAACAGAGGAATTAACTGCATGCCAAGAATTAACCGAGAACTTATTGCTAAGTGATATTTCCACATTATATACTCGACAAGGCGAGCATATGCGATGCGAAATATCAATGTTCTTGAACGAACCGATACAACACGAAAGTTGCGTTCTGGAGACAACAGCCATACATAATTATTTCATCAAGACACAAGCACTCAACCAATGGATTTTTGGGGTCAAACATAAATCAACCGTTGATCTCCTCTATGATACCGTAACGTATCCACTTATACTAGAGAACATTGGTCTCGTTACATTTCAACCAGGTTGTGTATTTCGGAGTAATGAACTGCTCTTACACACTGTCAACTCCAAGACCAATACTAGAGACGAATCCTTCATACGAGCCTTCAACATTTCATTCAGTGCGGATGAACCGGAAGCCATCACGATATCTCGTTTCAACCTATCAGACATTACGACCCCGGATATAACTGCGTTAGAAAACGCATTGAAAAAACAGCAAAGCGATGAGGAATCCAGGATAGGCGCTCATCATGTTCACCATTATGCAGTATCGCACCTTCTGCTATGGACACTCATAGTCCTTTGTGGAATACGATACATCAGACGAAAACTTGCAACAAATGGAACAGGTGCAATCATCATTGATTCATCATTAACTAGTCCACAACCAGCGTCTCGCCGCCCCCCAGCATATTCAAGAGAACAATAAATACATATTTATGCACCCATAGGCACCCTATATATTGTTATCATATCATCCGACTTATATTTTAGTTTCTCTAATTACTTTCAATTAGAATTTTTTGATGAATTCGCAGTTGTTAGTGTTTCCAACTTGTATATAAACGGTGTAAATACAAATAGACAGAATATTTTTTTACCACTCCAGCGAAAAGGTTATTATTATTCTCATTCCACTACAAGCATTCTCCTACCAGCGGTAAGTTTGCTTAAGTCCACCTTTAGTTCACAACGAGATTTAGACTTACAACCTAAATCATACTTAAGTGAGAACTCTATAGGTGAGATTTACCGTCGTGCTTGTGTATTTGTTATAAAACAGTTAATTCGATCGAATTCGAGCGTTTGTTTTATTAAAATTTTATTTAAATTGAATTCGGTAATATTATTTCTAGTTAAGTGAATATAAATATGAGCTAACTTAATAAATTTTAGCAGCATGGAGTTGAAATATTCAATTTGTAAATTGCCGTCGAAAACTAATGCTTTATATTATAGGGTAGGATTAAGAGTAATTAGTTCTTTAATAGATTTTATTTTCATGGAACCTTTGCAGATTACAGTTGACTGGTGGCGTTGCTGATATTAATGTTGCGGATAAGAGACCACAGGAAGCAGAGCAGTTTATTAAAATTGTGATTGTCTTGTGCTAACAGTAATTTTAATAATTGGCTACCTGGTAACCGGACCAATTCTGTCATTGCTAACAAACCTTTCCCTTCCTTACACCACAAAAATACTAACTATCCATCGCTTAGGTTTCAGTAACCGGGTCGAGTCTGTCACAACTAATATTCCTTCCATTCCTTCGGTTTTGTTATATGTAACACGGGTGTACGGTGGTCCCGGCATTCCGGGAGTTCCTGGTTCGTCCTTGGCCGTACAGTCTAATCAATCAATACATTTAACTCTAATAAGATGCAAGTTGAATACATCTAGTTATACGAGCATATAGATATATGTAATTATCTTTTGAACTAGTGAGTAAAAGATCGGTACCTACTACTAATGCTGTAAACATACAGAAGATGTTTGTACTAATCACCAACTAAACGCACGATAATTTGAGATAAAAACTACACTTCAACTAGGTAGGGTTAATGAACATTTCCTACTGAAACAAACATTTTGTTAAGGATGACTCACCGAAAATACGCCGCCAAAACATAACAACTAATACAGTGAAAATCAACAAGCTTGAAACTATCATATAAGAAGTCTAAATAGTAACATTGTAACATAGTTATACAAATTTCGTTATATTAAACTTAATAGAAACAGACAATGTTCTTTGATTGCAAGATATTCAAATAACAATTTGATTTTTATATGACAAATAATGGTGTGCAAAACGATATATCAATGTCAAATGTTTTTATGCTAATACAACTTTAAAAATACTACAGGTAATGCATCTACGGTCAAGTGAACAATTGTAGAGCCGTGCTATTTATTTTTAACTATAACTTTATTAAGATTACTCTCGAAATATTGCTGTTAGCTCGATTCTACATACATTTGATTTAGTTTTGTACAAAAATCCGACTGCATATGTGGACAAAAATAAATTGAAAAATAAAACTATAACTAAAGAAATACTAAATTAATTGAAAAAAAGTTATGTATATGTATTTTTTCTTAAAGAAAATTGAACAACGAGCCATACAATGACGTTTCAATAAGAAATTGATGAAATCATTTGATTATTTTATATTTTAACTTTTTTTTTTTATTATAGATTTATTACAACTGAATTATAATTCATCTAGTAATTGGTCTTTAATATCCAGTATTCTCTATTTGTGGGATATACCCTATTGGTTAGTCCAGATTTCGTTTATCTTATCCTGGGTTTTCCTAGTTCTAAAGGTCTCGTTTTTAGGAGACGTCTAACTTAATTTGTTTTATCCATCATACGACGAATCTCGACATTTTCATGTTGATAAGGACGAAGTATGTGTTTCCTCGCTTGCTTTCTGATTTTGTGCTTCGTTGACGTGTTCCATCTTAAAGTCCCTATGGATATTATCATTTTTAACCTACCATGGTGCATTTACAACTCCACGTAAAACTGTTTTGGAATGATTGTATTATTTTAACATTGGTCTTCTTGGTGCACCTCCGCAAAGTTGAATACCGTAGGTTCATATTGGTTTTAGAATTTGCCTTTATAGCTTATTTATTATTATGTAGCTGAGAATTTCTACCTATGAGCCAGTACATTTTTCTGTATTTGATGTTAAGCTTTTCTGTTTTCTTAATCATGCCTAGATATTTGGCTGTATTAGTATGTGGAACTTGCTGTAAGTTGATTTCCATTAGTATCCGTTAACTTTTTATTGATGAAGTTAACATGAATTGATTTGGTTTCATTTAACTGGATTCGCCATTTCTTTGTCAAGTTACTTAATACGTTAGTGGTTCTTTACACTTTGCTCGTTGCTTCTTCATTGTTGCCGATTGCTAAGATTACAGTATCATCAGCAAATGTTGCTATGTGAGTTTCATCTGTATTTGGCAAATCTCTTGTATATAATATATAAAGAATTGTTTTGGTTGATCTCAATGCAGTTTATATTCTAGTCCTCTGTGCCATACTTTATCGAAGGCTTTAATCCAAGATACTTAAACATATTTTTTTTTTGCTTCCCATCGCATCGTCAATTATGTCTGATTCTGTGGGCCTGTTCTATAGTCGAATGCTTTTCTCTACAACCGAATTGGTGAGGAGGAATAAGATCTCTTTGTTCTATGATTAATATGAGTCTCTTAAGTAGCAATTTTTCGAATGATTTAGAAATAGTTGGAAGTAAAGAAATCGGCTTATATGATTTTTGTCGTTAGGTGGTTTGCTTGGTTTCGATATCATTATCACTGCTCCCACTTTTCATTTGTGTGAAACATAATTAAGTCTAAACGATATATACATTTTTTGAAGTACCTTTCGATATCCTTTTTCGGATAATGCTTTAACTATTTTTCCTGTAGTTAGATCACAGCCAGAAGATTTTTCGAGCTTAAGTTATTGCTGATTTAAACTTTTAACTCTTGCAAAGATACAGGTTTTAGGGTCTGACTGTCGATTTTGTTAACTAGTGTTATGTTTTTATCTGCAGTTTGTCTTGGGAGAGATCTGAATGTATCTCCAAGATGCGATGCAAACAAATCAGCTTTTTCTTTTGCGCTTTTAGGTTTTAGGTATCTGTTTGACCAGTAAGGTAATTACAATTCGATTCATTCTTATTTTCTTTGATTAAACGTTTTAGTTTATTACTAAGATACCTGAAAATCGTTTTACTTTGTAGAGCCCTTTTTCTCTGCCATGTTTTTCGTGCTTTACGTTTTTCTTTAACCAATTATTTAACTTCCAAGGAGAAGTTAATATGTGTTCGAGTTTTTTTTTTAATATTAGGCGTACTATCCTAAACTGTTGTTGCAAAATATTGTAAAGTAGTTCTAATTGGTCCTCTAATTGTGCCTAATTCATAATTGGCACTTGAAGAGTAACATTGTCACTGACTAGCTTCTGGAACAATTTCTAATTGGTTTTATGGTTTGTTAATTTGGGCAACGATTGTTTCCTAACAATCATTGCACTGAGAGTCATGATTACAGAAGAGTGATCTGACGATAGTCCTCGACTGTCTTCTATGAATATAGTTTTCTTACAACTCTTTTGTTACATAAAAATCTATTAGATCTGGAATTTTATTTGGATCCATAAGCCAGTATGTTTACTTCCAGAGTAAAATGCGCATTTTGTTGCTTGACCAGCGATAAGTAGCTTCTTTTTTTGGGTTGTTAGTCTTGATCCCCAAAACGTATTTTAGGCGTTAAAATACGCCAAAAATATTTAAAATATTTAAAGTATTTTAGCAAATGAAGTTTTAGTAAAATGTCTTTCAGATATAAAGCATATATCTATTATTTCTGTATTTAAAAATATTTCTAGTTCTCGAATATGTTGCATTAGTCCATTTGAATTCCAGATGACTAGTCTACGTGTTTGAATCATGCCCATATTTTAGTAAATAATGGAAGTGATTTCTTTCACGGTATCTTGATTATTTAAGCGCATATTAAGAGATTCTATGCGTTTTTCACTAACCGAATGTTTAAGGCTTCTATGCATTTCAGAATATTTTCAAGAATTGGGGTATCGGTACCATCTTTATTTACCACCGAATCGCATTGTTGTACGATCTGTAAGTTTGTTTTTCTATTTTTTATCGTGTTTGCTTGAGATTCACCTTATTTATAGTCTAAATTTATAATAGGCATCGTTTCAACATGTATTCTATGGTTTTGTTGTATCGCTTTGTTTCTTATTTTTTGTAGTTCTTTAGCTACTTCACATACTCTATAATTTGCTGGATGCTGTCCTTTACAATTTATACATTTTGCTGGAATGTTTTTACTTAAATGACATGTTTTGGCGATGTATTTCCCTGCACATCTGACACATCTAGATCCTCCACAATATCTTAGGGTGTGGTTTTTGCTTTGGCATTTTTTACATTGAGGAATTTGGCCAGTTGATTATCTCAACGGTTTTATTCTGACTATCATGTTGAGGATGGCCGTTGACTATATTTTCTATAATATATATTATAGAAATTATAGAATATTATAGTCTCGCCTTATGTCCTTTACCGAACTAATCTCGTAAAACACTAAGTTTTCGAAAACAGATCGATCGAGTGATGACTAATTTCTGGTATTTATTTATCAATAAATTAATAAAATATTTGTGAAATATTCATCATGCGAAATATTAGATGAAATAAAGTATTAAAAGAAATATTAATTTAGCTAATATAAGATTAAATAAAAACTTTTCCATTAAATTTCCATAATATGTATGTTTTATCGTTTACCAGTCTCTGTGGCGTACATGATACTAAATCTATATTTTAAAGATAACAAAATAATATCACATTAGTCTAACGCGAAGTTTATTGTGCTTTAAATAAATCAAGTATTTTCTTATGATAGGTTAAGTTTTTTTTTTTTTAAAGATAAAAGAAAGGTTCATTAAAGTGTTGGATATTTGGTAATAAATTAGTCCTCTTTATATAATCTTTCATGAGAAACTTTTAGGCTTAGAAAAATAATAATTTTTTTTGTACATTTAGGAAAATCACCTCCTAAACCAAACATATTACAATTTTTTGTATTTAATTTTTTGTATTTGGCATAGAACACCTATACTAATTTCATTTTTGCCAGAACACAACAAATAAATTATTAAAAAATAATATTAATTAGTTACAGCTCAAAATTGAAAAAAATTTGATGAAAAGAATTGTTGCTGGTAAGAATAGGTCGAAAATTGCCAGAATATTGATATATGAGGGAAAATCAAAATGTAAAATCGCAAAAATCATTGCTAAATCACATAACTAGTATTAAATGCACTAAATAAGGAGAATTCGCAATCATTTTCGCAACACTTCCAAGAAAGAGAATCCTTTTATTAGTTCCAATGAAATAAAGAAGGAACTAAATCGTAAGTGTGCAAGCGTCACCATTTTTCTTCAGCAACCGTTTTAGGAACATTGTTTTAAAGAAACATTGTTGGCTGACCAGAATGACCAATTATTGTTTTTTTAAACAATATCAAAACAAGGATATATTTTGCTAATAAACACTTGCTGACACCAATAACGAAAAATGGAGTAAAATAATATGGACCAATGCAAGGAAAGTTAAGATCTTTGGTTCTGATAGCCAACATTATATGTGCATCCTTAAAAAAATGTTGCTTCAACCAAGTTAAATAATGTACTATTTTATCGAGCACCAATATATACTCGGAATTTTCTAAGGTCTTAGGTATAATTATTGGTGGGTTGTTTAACTTGTTAGCTAATTTCATCAATTATTATTCCATCGCTGTTCAGCTGCTTACTCAGCAGAATTTACGACTTCCAAGTGGCGGCTCTCCTCTCAGAGATCGCTGCACCATTCGTTTAGCTCGCAGAACGTAACCGAGCCAGCGTACTCACTGCTTTTTTATTTCACCTTTGGTTGTGTGGCCACAACCAAAGGTGATGCAAAGGTTTTGTTGGTGGTAACATAAAATGTGTTGCAGAATTTAGTTTTGGAAAAAAAAATGTTCGTCAGACAAATATTTATCCAGTCCAGTGCTTCAGACCTCTTGTCACATATTATAATTGTGTGGAAAATGATCTAATATGCTGACTCTGGATACCAGGCGACCTCCAGTTTTAATCAGCCTTACCCTCGTATATGGATCTCTGCTAGGGCGGACCGTTTATTTCTCCAAAACTCGTGGGAACATAATAAAAATGAATAAAATTAAAACAAAAGAGACAGGCACTCTCGAAAAGCCAATAGAAAAAACGTTTCAGCCTTCATGGACCGAGAGAAGGAGGTTCCGCCGGATAACCTGGGGGAACTGATACTCGAAGCGGAACGGGAAAAGATCGGAATATTACTGGGTTGTGATGCAAATGCGCATCATACAATCTGGGAAAGCACCGACATCAATGATAGGGGTGAGTACTTATTTGATTACTTATTGGGGACTAACCTTGTAGTGTGTAATGTGGGGCCGGAGCCCACTTTTATTATCAGTAACAGGCAGGAGGTACTGGATGTTACCTTTGCATCAGACTCCATTATACATATGGTCAAAGAATGGAGGGTGGCGAAGGAACTCTTCTTTTCTGACCAACGGTACGTGATGTTTAATATTTGCATTCACAATGTTACCCGAAAAGTCTTCAGGAATCCTAGAAGGACTAACTGGAACAAATACGGGAAAGTATTAGTACGACTCTTACCGACCGTTGCTCCGAAGCCCTCAGCCACAGAGAAGGAGCTGGATTTCTTGGTGGAGGAAATCACAAGCGCCTGTAACTTGTTCTTGGACACTGCTTGCCCCAAGAGAATACCTAATGGAAAACAGAAACCGGTATGGTGGTCCAAGGATTTGGGAATCCTTTGTATAGGGTGTAGGAAAGCATTCACCAGAGCAAAAGGCTCTAGGGAAGCTCAGGATTGGGACTCCTATAAGGAGCACCTTAAAAAGTATAAAAAAGAATTAAGGAAGGCGCAGAGGAGCTCTTGGAGACTATTCTATGATAAAATGGAAGGTGTTTCGGAGACCTCGCGCCTCGGGAAAATATTATCTACGAGCCCAACGAGCTCTAATTATTTAATTATGGGCTGTGGACAACGTCTAGTGGGAAATTATTGGCGCTCCTGTTGAAAATCCATTTCCCAGGTAGTTTGGATCTGTCGACGGAGCTTTGTAGGAATAGGGAAAAATTAACGTCGGGGTGCCCGGAGGAAATCCGGACCGGACGGTATCATTCCATTGGAATTGCAAAAACACTCGTCGAGCATTCTCCCATGGCTGGAGGTGATCTTCGGGAGGTGTTTAAAGCAGAATTATATTCCTAGAAAATAGACGGAGGTTAGGGTGATTTTTATCCCGAAAACGGGGAAGAATTCACAGGTCTACCCAAAAGACTTAAGACCTATAACTCTATCATCCTTTCTGTTGAAAACATTGGAAAGACTGATTGACGTGTACATACGTGCAAAAATAAAACCCAGTAATTGGGCGACTTCTCAGCATGCCTACTGGAAAGGGAGATCTGTAGACACGGCTCTGCATTCCCTGGTGCGAACAATTGAGAAATCAATCCACTCGACAGAGTACTATATGGTAGCCTTCCTTGATATAGAGGGCGCCTTTAACAATGTCAAGTGGGGGGCAGTTCAGGAAGGACTGTCTTTTTTAGATGTGGACTACCCCTATGGAGGTTGATAAATCAGATGCTAGAATGCAGGATTGTTAACCCAGAGATAGGAGAATCCACCATTAGGAGGATATCTCGGGTAGGTACCTAAGCACGATTAGGTAAGTCAAGCAACACCCGCTCTTAATCGTTACAAAGTGGGCCAGCAAATGTGGGCTGGGTATAAATCCATCCAAAACAGAGCTTGTACTCTTCACCAAGAAATATAAAATTCCGGTAGTCGCCCCTCCTACCTTAAAAGGCACGGCACTGGCCTTTACTGATAAGGCAAGATTTCTGGACATAATTTTGCACAGTAGGCTAAATTGGAAGCCCAATATTTTAGAGAGTAAAGAAATCTACCATGGCTATGTACTCATGTAGGAACGCCTTCGGTAGGAGATGGGGTCAAAAACAAGAGCTGGTACACTGGCTCTTCACCGCTGTAGTCAGACCGAATCTGATGTATGGGGTGAGTGTGTGGTGGCACTAGACAAGAAAAGTTGTAAAATTATGATAGAGAAGGTACAAATAATGGCCTGCTTGCTGATAAGCGGGGCACTGAGGACAACCCCTACACGAGCTCTGGAGGCTATGCTCTACCTTCTTCCTGTCGACAGATTTGGTAAGCAGAGAGCGGCAACTACGGCTGCAAGGTTCTCTGCCGTGTTTGAGTGAAAATGACTACAGACGGGCCACTCGACAATTGGCAGTTCACTTAAGGATGACTTGGCGAATAGTGACTACACAATACCGATTATATGCTTTGAAGGCTTCCGGACCCTTATCCGATCGAGGGAATCCTGAGAGAACAGGTCAACAGCGGAAATTGGAAGCATACAATTCTACACTGACGGCTCCAAACTAGACGGCAAAGTCTGTGCTGGAGTCTATTGTGACAAATTAAATGTGAATATATCCGTTCGTCTTCCTGATCACTGCAGTGTGCACCAGGCAGAGGTGATAGCGATTGAGGAAGCGCTGACTTGGTTGATGCATAATGTCATATCCACAAGGGATATAACAATATATGTGGACAGTCAGGCGGCAATCAAGTCGCTGGAATCAGTTTCTTTGACGTCCGCGGTGGCATTGAAATGCCGCTCATTTCTTAACGAGATGAGTGAGCATCTCAATATCCAGATAGTCTGGGTCCCCGGTCACTCGGACATTCTGGGGAACTGTAGGGCTGACGAACTGGCAAGGAAAGGTACATCTCACCAATTGAAACCGGAAAGGACAAATCTGGGGATACCTATAGCAGCGCTTTTTATGGCGCTTAAAAAGGAGGCGATAGCCTCGACACAGAAGAGGTGGAATAATACCATACAAGTCTGGCTGACACTAGACTTGAAGCGCTCCAAAACACTACTATCCCTACGTAGACCTGACTTAAGTATAGTCGTTGGGGTGCTCACAGGACACTGCCTCATTGCAGAGCATGAGAGGAGGCTTGTGTCAATGGCAAATGACTTCTGTAGAAGCTGTATGGATGAGGAGGAGGAAGAGACTGTGAGCCACTTCCTCTGCTCATGCCCGGAACTAGCTTACAGAAGGTACAAACATCTGGGCAAGTATTGTTTCGACGGCCTTACGGATCTCGAGAACTGCAATGTGCGAGATATCTTACGCTACATAAGTAGCTCTGAATGGTTCCAATGAAGGTGAAAGGGGAGTAGGACCCTTTGGTATCACAATGGACACCGGTCTAAGTATGCGTTAGCAGCCTTTCTAACCTAACCTAACCTAACCTAATACCAGAAACTAAAAGGAACAGTTTTAGTATCGCCCATCAAATGATCGCGTTATATTAGATACTATATGATGCATTTGTTGTGTTAGATTAAAATCTACATATCTACATGTCGGAAATTCGTCAGTAAATATGGTATTTACTCAATTCAAAATTAGCAATAAATTTAATTTGAAGAACGTAGCTAAAGACAACCAAAATAATTGTTATATAATATTATCTTCTAATTCACACAAAAAATAAGATAGAAATTACGATAGAATTATATTCATCGCTATAAAATTGAAGATACCAATTACAAACTGCTAGAAAATCGTCAAAAATATGCACATTCTCAAGGAACTTAAGACTAGGACTTAGGTCGCATTGATAATCTCAAAAGTACCAATGATGTCTCCGAGCTCTTATTACATATTTATAATGATTCTGTCTGACACCAAACATTAACCATATATGAATTGAATGCGGTTACATTTCTTCGTTTTTCCTTATAAACACCAATCAACATCATTTTCTCTTCTTTGCTGCCCCAAAAAAAATCGATATGAAAGTTATTATGATTATGTAGCAAAAGATGGTTGAAGTTAAAATTCATTCAAAATACGAGCAGAATCAGACAATAATTTTAATTATTAAAATTCGACACACATACTCGTTTTATATACGTGAAAAATCTTTCATTAAAAAATTGGTCATAATTATTGGTTATAGGAGAAGCAAAAAGAATAATATTTGTTCGATGAACGTCATAATTTAAATTAATAAATTAAATTTTTAGTTATGTTATTTTTAAATATGACAACACCCATCCATACACACCACATTTTAAATCCACACTTTATTATTTTCTTTAATAAATCTACATTATTTTTTGAACTTTAGAATACACAAAATTTATACATTTATATAGGACAACAGGATATTTACCCGACACTTGTTGCAAGTTAAAAACATAAAAACAGGATGACAAATTAAGAACACTAAACTAATTTGTTACCATGTAACAAGATATTTTTATATTTTGATTTTTTTTTTTTTTTTTCACTTAAAGAATTGTATTTAAATCACTTTGTAACTCTACAAATAATGCCACTATTTAATTAAAGAAATGTAGATATTTATTATTATTATATCATATTTATTTATAATCACTTATTTTTTTTCACTATAAGAACAATTAAATTTTCACCATCTTAAAAATTTCTCATACTCCACTTCATAATTATTTCTTATATCACAAAATAAAGTCTGTTGTATTTTTAATGTTTTCTATCTATCACCAAAAAGTTGTTTAATGTTGTAATTTATTTTGAAGTTATTATATCGCGATTAAACATCAACCCTATTCAATTAAAAACGGAAAGATTTTAGACGTGTCTACCTACGTTCTACTAAAAATTCACAAATTAAAATAATATTATGTGGTGTCTGTAGTATGTACAAAAATTCTTCTAAAAACACAGCACTTGAAAGTCTTTGTGATTCGATAAGGCGAAATCCAATAAGAAAAATGTATAAATTGTTTATGTGTATGATTGAAATCGGTTGAGTTGAATACGACTGAGTTGAGTATGATTTTGTGTTTTTAGTTAAGATTATAACAGTTCAACATGTCAATATCTTTTATAATTATATACAAACACATTATTTCAAATATTTTCAGATTACCAAAAACGTCAAATTGTTTTTTTCCTCTTTTCATTCCTTTTATTTCCTATAAAAGACATAAAAACCTTAGACAAGAAATAATCAAACGTCAAGTGAGGAAATTTCCAAGGGTAAAAGAGAAAGACTATAATAAAACCAGGGCCGCAATTAGAAATAGTTTTTATAATGAAGTTGGTTGCTAAATAAAAAATAAATTTACAGATTAAAAATTTAAATTAGTTTGGTTCAATTCAACAGCTAAAAAAAGGTCATTGAAACCACGACAAAACTCCGTATGTATTATATTTTGAAAATCATAAAATTAGTGGGCAATTTAACGGCATTTTTCCAAACTAATTATACAATTCAGTCCTGGAATAGTACACTATATTCAAAAGCATGAGTCCGTATACAAAAAATGTGTATACAGTTGATTACGATTTTAGGGACCACAACAAAATAACATTATTATTTTTTAAAATTTTTAACAGTTTTGACTTAAAACTTAATTTTGTTGTCTTTCACTAATTGTCTTTCACTTTCCTTTTGCTTTGTTTTGGTTTTGATATACGATTGCAGACGTTTTAGTATTTATTTATATGGCTGAGCATGTCATGTGATTAAAATGTGATTGGATTGGTTACTACGCGGTCAATTTTTGATCACGTACATGTACCGACCAATAAAGTTACATTTTCAGACAATTCGTCTCTGATGATTTTCTGCGCCATTGACAAGGTTATTGTCGACAGTTTTCCCTAATGTTCGTTATAAATGTAGATGATATTATTTTACACCTTTCGTGAATTGCAAATAGATTCTAATAATTACTAATTAATTTACAATTAAAAATAATGTTAACAATAAAAAATTGCATAATTCAATATTGGTCACGTGACTTCAGGATATTTCAGACGGTAAAGACTGAAATACACTAACTGTAACTAATTGGTTTTCTAAGGGCTCTATTCCATGCACTGATTTACTGAACTCGATACCATTTTTTTATTGCATATTCGCAATCGAACATTGATTATCTATCACACAAAATTTTTTATGCTAAAATGTCAAAATTATAACATCAAATTGTTTTCAGAATTCGGACAGCAAAAGAACTTAAAAAAATTACGGAAGAGAAAAATATTTTGCTACTGACATAATTACTACACTAACACGGAAATAGTACGCCACCTTAATATTTTAATGATTCGCGAATTGTACGCACACTTGCAGTCTGAGGTTCAACTCTCGACTTATTTTGTGTAGACTGACTTATTTGAAAGTGTACAACAAGTCACCTCTTTAGGGTTGCGATTATGTAAGCATTACGAGTTTCGACAGCCGATATTTTTCAAAAAATTTATTATTTGACGTGTCGAAATTGCGATTAGTTGTTTTACTCTTTTTAGGTTGCGACAGACATGTCGAACTGTGTAAAATAATTTTTTTTTACATAAAACTCGAAATGCTGACATAATAGCTCCCCAGTAGACTTATTGTAGACTTTCTTGACTTATTTGGGAGAGTCCACAAATAATGATATTTCACGTTATTAATTTATAATATTTAATACTATTAATATTAAATTGGTGGAAACAATCATATTGAATCCGAAATGAAATTTTCGAATTGAAGTTGTGACCCTAATATATATATATATATATATATATATATATATATATATATATATATATATATATATATATATATATACATATCATATATGGGCATAACATCGTTATGTCCATATTACGCAAACTAAAGCATGCAGCTATTACCTCGGAATTTCTCGCTTTTCCGATTTCTTAAAATAATAATGTAATAATACAATAATGTAAAAAAAAACTAAAATGTCAAAAATTAAAATGTAAGGTTATGTTCAAATAAGTCTTGATATGAATTGAACCGTCAAATAACTTATTTTATACTGCCATCTTGAATAAGTAAAATAAGTCGACTTATTTGAAATATTTTGAGAATTGGACCATAGTCTTAGACTGAGATCCAATTCTTGACTTATTTTGTTTAGAATTATTTACTACGTAGACTGACTTATTTGAAAGTCTTCAATAACTTAACAAGTTACCTCACCTCAACTGCGAGTTTTAAATATGTCTAATTCCTGTACATACTTAATGTAGTCGTGCCAATGGAACATGCTTATTTATTTTTACCGCTATCGAACTTTCCACATGTGGCAGCTCTAATATATTGTCTTAAATCATTAAACGCACTCCATTTATTAAAATAATTTATGTATTCTTATGTTGGTAGTACTTTGTATTAGTTTGAAAATGTATAGAAATTGACAGACCACTAGAAGCAACTGACCAACATCTTTAAAATATTCATTAAATAAATCTAATTAAACATAAAACGTGCTAATTAATATATAATTAATTTTTTGTTAGAAATAAAAGTTGGTCCATACATTAATCAACAATTATGGACCATTTAACACCAAAAAAAGATCGTAATGATTCTATTTTTAATACTATCAATAAATTAACGAAGCCTCCGAGTCCAAAAGTGAGTGTATTCCATGTTATTTCTTAATTATTATTGATTAAATTGAATTGTTGCAGGCTCCTTGTATTCGTGAATTTTCTATAATCAAACCAATAAGTCGTGGAGCATTTGGTAAAGTATTTTTAGGTTACAAAAACAGTAATGCCGATAAATTATTTGCCATTAAAGTTATGAAAAAATCGGACATGATTAATAAAAATATGGTTTCTCAAGTAATAACTGAACGGAATGCGCTAGCTTTATCGCGTAGCCCATTTTGTGTAACGCTGTTTTATTCTTTACAAACTTCATTTTCGATATATCTCGTCATGGAGTATATGGTGGGAGGCGATCTAAAATCATTACTAGCAATGTACGGTTATTTTGATGAGTGTGCAGCAAGATTTTATTGTGCCGAAATAACATTAGCGTTACAATATCTTCACGATCATGGTATAGTTCATCGAGATATTAAACCTGATAATATGTTAATATCTGCAAAAGGACATGTAAAATTAACGGATTTTGGATTAAGCAAGATTGAATTACGAAGAGACTTGGAAATATCTGATTTAATTAATTGTTCACCTAATTTAAATTCGCGCACGCCCGGCCAGTTACTATCGCTTACTTCTCATCTATCATTTGGCTCAAATGATTATAAATCAAATTATAATTACAATGCGAATTCAAATAATTCTAATGAGCGGATAAATTCGAATTTCATGAATGCCATGAATCGTCATAGTAAGTATTTGGATCTCGTCATAATAATATAATAAAACGTAATATAAGTTTATTCAATTAACTAGAATCATCAGATAGTGAATGTGATCTATCGTCATCGTCTCAAGGAAAAATTTTGGATGACTCTAAAATGAGTGGGGTGTCTCCATTTTTCTCAGCGGACGATATGAAAAACTCACCCGATCAAAGAGTTCCTGGCGCATCTGATGTAAATATATATATTTATTTTTTCAATGATTAAAATTTAAATTATGATATATTTCAGAGTGGATCAACTTCATCCTATTACACGTGCAATTCTAGTTGTGGTAGCGGTAATAGATCAAAATATTATCGTAACCAGTTTCTTTGTAATTACGATTGCAGTATAAAGATTGAGGAACATAAAACAAATGATTACGAAAAGCCAATTAATAATAATATTCCATACGATAATATGTTTAAGCAAAAATATTCCGAAGATTCGGGTATTTCTAGCCGTAAAAGTGATTTATCATCTAACAATCGTAGTGATGATTTAATGGATCGCGGCCAATATATGAATACTAATAGCAAAGAAGATTACATTTCAACAGATTTATCGAGAAGGTAACATTTTATATTATTTTATCCGGATCAGTTGCGAAATTTGTTTGTTCTGCCAAGAACAAAGTAATAGATTTAAAAAAAAAATTTGACCAATTTTCGTTATAAATCGTTAAACTTACAATATAGTACATAAATTTGATATTAGACTTATTTTTAGTTCCAACACTTCTGAAAATCATAAACAAGAATTAAACTCTCCAATAAGTAGTAGTTATCGTTTCAAACGACCAGAATATTATACGGGACTTAAACGTAAAAGGCAAATCACAAATCGTGGCGATTCTCTGCTTGGTGATCATGATGGTTCAACAAATTCTACTGGTTTAACACAAGAAATCGATATACTAGATATAGGTAGTAGCACACCAAAAAAAAGGAAAGCTAGAAGTCCATTAAAAAGTGTACTCAAAGTTCGGTAAGTAATACTACCACATCAAAATAAATTTATTATCCTGTAATTTGAATTTTTTTCTTCTAGTTCATCCTCAGATGATGAAATGCCGATTAATGATCACTTGGCTAATGTCATGTTTTCGACGCCGGTTTCATCACAAAAAATACCGCGACGTGATGGCTTGCTTGGTAAATTAAAAAGTACACGATTTGCATTACCCGTATCGACTGATCGATCAAAAACACAAAGTGAAAATAATATTGAGATTCGAGATACAAAAGTAATTATCGAAATATTTTGGTATCTAAACAAAAGTTAATTTAATATAATAATGTCTGTTTAAAGGGGGGTGGAGATTCAATTATGTCACCAATTAATATTGCCCACGATAAAACACCTAAAGTTTCCAAGACACCATATAGAACGCCAAAATCAGTGAAACGCGGAGAAATGGAATCCGACGAAAGAATACTTGGGACTCCAGATTATTTAGCACCTGAACTATTGCTGACGTAAATTTTTATAAATAGTTTTAAAACTATATTGATTTAAAAATATTTTTATTTTATATAGTCAAGGTCATGGACCAGCGGTTGATTGGTGGGCACTCGGAGTTTGCCTTTATGAATTTATGACTGGAATACCACCGTTTAATGATGAAACACCACAAAAAGTTTTTGAAAATATATTAGGCCGAAGTATGATCGTTTTTTTTTGTAGTTGTTAAGTAACGGTTATATAATATATTTATTTATGTATAAAGATATAGAATGGCCACAGGATGATGAAGCACTTTCCAAAGAGGCCGTAGATGCGGTTGAACAACTACTAACTATGGATCCAATTAGACGTCCAATTGCTAAAGACGTAAAACAAATGAACTTTTTTATTAACATAGAATGGGAAAATATCCAATATTTAGATCCGCCATTTGTTCCATCTCTTGAACATCCTACTGATACTGGATATTTTGAAGGTATTTACGACATTCTATGTAGTTTATTTTACTCAACTATTTTATCATTTCTAGCTCGAAACATAATGCACCATCTAGAATTATCGAATTTTGACGTTGAGGTTGATGTTTAATAATTCTACGATTTATTGTATTTTGATAATTGTGATATTTTATGGCTTGCAGAAGAAAGAATTCATATTAATATAAGAAATTTTTATAATTTATTTAATTTGCTTTAACTTATAAAAAATTTAAATATCTCTATAAATTAAATGACAATGATTATTGCATTAATAAAAAAAAAATATAGAAATAAATTAACTTCTATGTATGTAATATGTTAAAAATATAGTTTTCTAATAATAAATGTACAATACGTGTATTATTTAGCAAGCATTAAGAAGTGTTTGTGCGATGACTAAATTGATTACTTAAACAAATTCATTGCAATGATCGTAAAGGTAGTTCTAGAAGACGTTGATCCGGTTCGTTGTCACGTATGGTTGTGAAAGCTAAGAAACAAGAAAGGTGTATGTTGGGTATTGGGTAAGCAAACCCCACTTAATTTTTTGCGTACTGAGGTGCACGTTGTAAAACTTGTAAGCGTAATAATGGCGTCTCCATATATTTTTATTTCTTTCTCGAATATTGAAAAATTTTCTTTTCATCTATCGGTGGCATCTGAAAGCTATATTTATTCAGGGTTGCGAACCTGATTTAGATATGTACTTTTCCGGTGCTGCGAACCCTTTGCTAAAATTGCTTTCGTTTTTATTTTCATTTCGATGTCGACATTCGCGAGTGCGTCGCCACAGGTTATGTGTGGTTTTTTTATATTAAGGCACGATCTGACGTATATGTAATAGCATCTACACCACCTTATACTACTATCCGAGTATCCAACTTCCGTTGTATTTCGACTTAAAGTTTTTATTTAATTTGTTTAAAGTACACTTTATTTCGATTATAATAATTTGATTTATAAAAAATGAAAGTAATGGCCTTTTGCCGAATTTTTGATTTATCGTCACAATCTAGAAATTACCGACGCTAGATGTTAATTCAAAGTACACTGACAAAAATCGAGTAGCCACACCATCCCTCTGCCAGTGAATGACCTGAACGTTCATTGAAATCTTGCAAGAAGTCTGAACGCTATGAATTATTCATAGGAAATAATTCAGCGTCTTCCTCGTATATTAACTGTGAAGTATTTCTCATTTCGCTCGACAATGCTGAATGGTCCTTCATATGGGGGTTGAAGTGAAGATTTTACCGCGTCTGTTTGTACAAAAACACTCGCGCAAAACATAAGCTCTTTATGGACGAAACAAGCAGTATCTCCGTGTCTGGAAACTGGAAGTATACAATTCTACACTGACGGCTCCAAAGCAAAGGCAGAGGTGGTGGAGTAAACGACGAATGCGACAGTGGCCGCTGTAATATCTGGCACAGGAATCGCCAGAATCGAGATCGCCTTAGTCTATCTCGTGTATCGATCTATTAAAATTACGCAGTATTGCTGATTATCAGAAATCGGTAATGGACCAATGATGTCTAGGTGTATTTCTGCGAAGCGTTGCGAAGTTAACTTATGAGAATCGAGAGGGGAAATGGTACGCCTCGAAACTTTCGCCTTTTGTCATGCTAAACAATTTTGAGCCATAGTTTTCGAATCTTTTTTAATAGATGGCCAGATGACATTTTTTGTCATTAAATTAGTAGATGCCTTTATCCTCGGGTGGAATAAGTTATGAAATGGTTCAAAATTTTTTTTCCGAAATTCAATTGGAATAAAAGGTCTTGGTATAGCAGTCGAAGTGTCGCAATAAATTTTTTTTAGAATGAAAATTGATCGGGAGTTGCTTGAATTTTAAGGACGTGTTTTCACGTAAAATCCCTCGTAGTTCTGCATCATTGGCTTGTACACCTGCTATTTGTGCATAATCTATGCTTTCAGGGATAGAAATTAGTTTAATGCGCGATAAGGTATCTACAACAAAATAATGAATGCTACTTTTACAATTATTTTTATTTTATTTTTATCAGTTTTTCAAATTACATATAGTTACAATAGGAGAATTTGAGAACATTTTAGTTTGAATAATATTTGTGTCAGAGTTCGGCATTACAAGATGAGTTTGACGAGTCTTCACTGTGTCAACATTTGAAAACCATTTTTTCAGTTTAGTTTTGGTTCCTGTATATTCTGATTTACGACGATGTTGAGCAGTTTCTTGCAGCTGGATTTGGCAACACTACAATTGCATTTAATTGATACAATTTAAGGCCGCATTTTCTACAAATTCTTTCATTAATTATTTGACGATTTAAAAACTTTTGAGCTTGTTCATCTAATCTTTTACTAACAGAAATTGATTTTTGTCTTAAATTTTTGTGATTTTCCAAATTAAAAGGATTGCAGCATTGTGGATTAACCATTTTATATTTTGTCTTCAATATTTCACTGATAAGTGGTTCTTTCAATAATAAATTTATAAAAAATATACTTTATATTGCGCTTTTAAGTGATAATTAAAGATTCTAGAAATTTGTTTGTCTATTTATATGACGGTTGCTGATACTATACCATAATTCATATTTACCATAGAATAAAGATGTTTTCTGTGATACTTACTATAAATACGTACATACATATACATATACTTTGGTTCGACTCAACTTGTAGTCAACTATTGCCGCTTTTACTTGTGAGTTGAGTTAGTAACATAAATTATCCATGTTTAGACTTGCAAAAAAAATGTGACGGTAAAAACTAACGAACTAAACATTTAAAAGAGTAATTTGTCAAGGCTAAGACCTGTTGTTAATTTTTGCTTATATCAACAACATTTAAATGAAGTTTAGCGCTTCAATAAATTTGTTTATTGTTTTAACTCGGACATTTTATTTTGTTTACATTTTGTAAACAACGATACCGTCATATTTTACTTGCAAGTGTAAATATGTATTAATATGTTACTAACTCAACTCACAAGTAAAAGCGGCAATAGTTGACTACGAGCTGAGTCAAAACCAACACAAATGTATATACAAGCCATGAAGTTGCGATACTCATGCCAAAAAGTGACTACTATACCTAAGTATAAGTGTTGTGACGTAGTATAATTTGTATATACTTTTATTATATGCTTTGATGTAAATAAAAAATGAATACGAATGATGGAACAACAGTATGTTGCACTCTTTATGACAAAGCAAAAAACAAATTTATTATTTAACGAGAGAGAGAAGTATTGTTATTATTATTTACTTCATTATATACTATACTATATACTATGAATTTAGAGCAGAATGGACAGTGCAAAATATAATTGTTGTTTCGTTTTTTTTTGTAGAAATGTTATGTACTTTGAATTTAGAAGAGTATGGACAGTGCGAAATATAATTTTTTGTTTCGATTTTTACTGTAGTCAAATTCACTAACACATACACCAAATAGTAGTCATAATATGTTTTACTTAGGCAAGCTTCATGGCTTGTATAATATACAATAGTGTTGGTTTTGGCTGAGTCGAACCAAAGTATATGTGTATGTATGCACGTATTTATAGTAAATATGACATATTATGGTATATCTGACAGATGACAGTTAAAAAGTGTGGTACTGTGTGTGGTTGCGTGAAAACGTAAGTTTGGTTAAAATATCTGCTTTCGCTAAAATTATCACTACATATATTTACAGAGAATGTTACTACAAATGCAATTAAATCGTCTTTTGAGAACTAACAATCGTCCGCTATGTTATTTCATGTCAACAGTTGCCGAAGCAAAATTGATCTCTGGGGATAAGTTTCGCACCGCCGAGGACAATCCAATAAATCATAGCACACGTAATCTTGGATTGTACTACACAATTCCTCAGGATGTAAAAAAAACTTTATTTACACACGGTGGCTTACCAAAATCATTTGAAAAACAAATCAAAACATTCGGAGAACCGTGCTTAATGATCCGTGAACCGGCTCTTGAAATAATTGATTATATAAAAAATACAGATTTTACAAAGCCTGTAAATCGATTTGTATTGTATGGTCGTGATGGTGCTGGAAAATCATTGACTCTATCTCATCTATTACACTATGGATTTATTTCCGAATATGTTTTGGTTCATGTACCGTGGGCTTCAAATTGGTTTAAACGGCCGAAAGAGACTGGTAATTCCAGTTCTAGAGAAGGATATATTGATATTCCGTTAGATGCGGCAGCCTGGTTAATACATTTTAAAAATCAAAATCAAAATATTTTAACAAAATTAAATTTAACAACATCAGTCGATTATGTTTGGAGCAAACGTGAGACAACGCCGGCCGGATCCACATTTCAAGATTTAATAGATCATGGTATTAATCGTGTCAAATTTGCCAGCGATACGATTACGGCATTATTAAGTGAATTGAAAAAATCATCAATTAGTGGAAAATGTCGTACAATGGTGGCGATTGATGGTTTTAATGCGTTCTTTCATCCTAATACACGAATTTTCGGTGAGAATAAAACTAAAATTCGGGCCGATCAAATCACATTAACTGCACCATTCTTGGACATCACAAATTATAATTGGTCAAATGGCGTTGTTATTTTAACAGTGGATCGGATTGCAATGACTGAAGAACGAATGGAGTCGGAGATGCCCAGATATTTATTGGGGAAACAAGGGTTTGAACATTTAGACCCATTTATTCCAGTTAAGGTTGATAATTATACAGATAAAGAATACATAAGGTGCATCGAATATTATTTAAATAGGAAATGGATACAAAACACTAAACCAGGGTTTGATGATGAGTTAAAATTTCTAACTGGTAAAAATCCATTTAAATTAATGGAAGTTTGTGCATCAGTTTAAATGTTATAGTTGTAGAATCAAAGTAAAAATACAAGCTTATTTAATATTAACATTTGGTCTATATTTTTTAGCAAAAAGTTGAACCGAAACGTGACCGACTGAAAATTTTTCGCATCCGAAATAGAATTTTTTTTTTTTCTAATTAAAAAATCCTAGCCGTTTATTGAGTTTTTGATACGTTTCGTAGGTTTTTCGCTGGCCGTTGACTTTAATGAAAACGTCTATATTATCGAATCTTTATGATCTTGTATCGCTACCTAGAGGTTTAAAAGTTATGAATCGCAGCACTGCAAGAAATTCTTTGAAACCGAGCGCGATTATTAATTTAGCAAAGACTAAAACCTTGCTACTAGCGGTTGTTCGACTGAAAAGCGATTCTTCCAGTCGACCAACCGCTATTTAAACGGTTTTGTCTTTGCTAAATAATCTAGTCGGTCAATTTTAATTAGGTACTTTTTAATTTTAATTCATTTTTTTAATCGTTTATAATTATAATTGCACCTAGCGATACCATTTTGCGTAAATGCTTCTAACTGCTCTTGGAAAATAGCAAGAACAGATGTTAATTTATCAAAGACCTAACTGCTATCTGTTAACAGCGCGGTTAGTTGACTGGAAAGCGACAATTAAATTTACCGACCATAGTAACATATTATATGAACTGCATTAAATATGTGGCCGTTAGATGCGAATGCATCTAAAAATGATATCGGTACATATTTAGAGATCGAATTCATTTGGCAAAAAAAAAACAAATTAAAATAAAAGCAAAGACAAATACCTTTTCCGCTAAGGGTCCTGTCTAAATTTGTATATGCATTTAGCTCTAGCGGTAAATAGCAGAACTAATTTCAGCCGGTTGTATGAAATTGGTTGCTGTCAACTCATATGTCAAACACTCAAATGTCAATGAAATTTTGTAAACAATAAAGATGCGTATTTGCATACACGAAAAATAATTTATTTACTATTAATTACATAAAAAAAAACCTTAAAATGTCATCAACCTTCAAGTTAGCTATCAAAAAGAAATTTTCACAAAATGAAATCAGAAAATTAATGAACGAGCAAAAGAAACCGAAACAAACTACTATCAAAATTGACTCACCGCTGGCAAAATATAACGAGACGGGCCAACTAATTTGTATCTTGTGTAAAACCGTTGTGCGCTCAGAAGATGTATGGAAAGTGCACATTAATGCTAAACAACATAAGGAAAATGTAATAGCTGCTAAAAATTTAAAAGAGAAGACAAATAATTTTACAAAAGTGCCAATAAAGCGGTCATTAAATCCTCCAACAATAGCCGAAACCGTACCGGAGAAAAAAATTAAAGGGATTTTGAAAAATAGTGCGGTAGCCATATCGAAAGATATTTTCCTAGAACCTCTACCAGCTAGCACCAACCCAGTAGAGGATTGTTTACCAAGTGATTTTTTCGATAGTAAAAAGGCAATATTTTCAAGTAGTCAAAATCTAACATTTGTACCAAAAAAAGTGGACGAGCAAATAAGTTTTGATGGTAAAGATGAATTACCCGAGGGGTTTTTTGACGATCCAGTAATGGATGCAAAAGTACGAAATTTAGAATACAAAGACCCTATTGAAGAAGAATGGGATAAATTCCAAAGGGAAATGAAAGAGGAAGCTAGTTTATCAAATGCAATTATAGCGGAAGATCAAGAGGAAGCAACAGCAGAAAGAGAAATTGATGAGATCGATGAGCAAATGAGGAATTGGTCTAGGTCCGAAATTAGTTTTTATGCTTATACTATCTTCATTGTACTAATTCTATTTTATTTATTTAGAGTCTTAAATTTAGAAAAAAAGAAGAAAGAAGTGGCTAGTAATGAACAATCTGCTTCAACTAACAAAATAAATAAACTAAATAAAAGCGAAGATGAAGAAAGCGAAAACGATGAAGAATGTTTTGATGAATTTTTAGACTGGAGGGCCAAAAAGTCACATAAATAACGTGTTTAATTCATTTACAATAAATTAAAATTATAGAATATGTAACTATTTCATAATTCGTGTTGTCGTTTATAAATATAAAAATATATTGTTCTATTATATTTCTAAACATTTATTTCTAATCATTTCTTGACGAAATGTGATCCAAATCAAATCACGAATTACATAGAACGCAAAGACACAAATTGAACCAAATTCGTTTTTGGATCACACATGGTGAACTAAAAATTGTTCTGCTATTAAAATGTAGGTGCACAATAATTTTGTATTTAGTGGTTGGTAGCAGTGAAATAATAAAATACCGAACTCATTCAAAACCAAAATAAAACAAATAATTTACATTTTTTGTATTTGAATTTATCTAATTGCCGTTTGTTATAACTTCAAGTGACATAAAACTATAGTGTTTCAATAAGCAATGCGTCGATGAAAACTTTTGGACATAATTTCATAACAAGATGGCAAAGGCTAGCTGGAAATCCAAGAACACCGGATGTACTTCTCGAGTTGTTTCATATTTAAAAAGAATCATCATCAGCGAAAAAACTTGATCAAAAACTTAATCGATTCGGATGAAATCCTCTAAGGTAGTTACCTATAAACCACCAGTGAAGATAGTGGATTTCTGGGTTAATTTGTTCCTTGTTTGTTTTGCTCATTGCGTTTTTATTGCACTCGCCTCTAGTATTTAGCCGATCAATATCCCATCGTTGCCCGAGTGTTACCACTTGGAGGAATACTAGATACATTTGGTCGTTTCTACATAATATGTAGTTACAAAGTTGGAATATAAACCGCATGGTACCAAATCTTTTTATGGGGAAAGAATGTGCTAGCCACAATGAGGTCATGCGCGATCACAAAGTACATCATTATTTCCCATTATCGGTCGCTGGTTCGTGTCGGGCGTACGGACGTATGTTGTCACATGTCTCTGTTTTTTGTTAGCTCTAGCATTAAAGCCACGTCAGATCTCATCTGATAGCCAAGTTCTGCCTGAACGCTGAAGGTAATTTTAATGAAGAATCGGTTAAGGAACTCTGGTTAAAACGTCTGCCTCAATAGGTGCAGATGGTTCTTACCCCTTTTGAGAACGATTTCCCTCTTAACACAATAGCAAAAAGCGCCGATAACGTTTAGGAGACGATGGTGGGGATACGGATCAACTCCATTGAAAAGCCCACCAGTTTATCTGTTGATTCCAATGCTGACATCGCGAATCTGTTCGAAAAAACAAATCATTACAGAGATCGCAGAATTAAGGAATCATATAACTCGAACTCCTGTTCGTTCCAACAGCAGGAACAAGAGGTTCCGTTCTAATTCGCGAAACGATGAATGTTTTACCACAAAAGATTCGGTAGCAAAGCAAATAAATGTTTACCGTTCTGTAAGCATTTTGGTAAAACAGCACCAGAAAATATTAAAAAAAAAAAACGTAAATCATCAACACATGGCAGCATGTGTTGATGACAACAATTCCTGTCGCCTTATGGTGAGGGAAATCTTTTCCAATCAACACTTTCTCATAGATATAGGAGCGGATATTTCTGTTATCCCTCCTAATCTATTTAAAACTACCACTTACTCTTCTTCTTCTAACTCAGCATTCAACCTTTTCGCTGCGAATGGTACAAAAGTTAAAGCTTTTGGTACCAGTTCGTTAGAGTTGGATTTGGGACTTAGAAGAAACTTCGTTTGGAATTTCATAGATGCAGAAGTCTCGTTGCCAATTTTAGGAGCTGACTTTCTTAAAAGAACTGGTCTTATCGTCGACATTAAACAAATAAAAAACTCATCGATCCATTGACCACACTTTCTACCGTTTGTGCATTGTCAAGGTTGACACATTTTTCTCTGACTAACATCGACAAGACTCAACTTCTCTCTCCAATCTCTTAGTTACCGTCATAATTCTCTGAAGTAATTAGAGACGACTTCAAAATTAAGCCAATACTCCATAACGTCACTCTTAGGCATGTGTAATGCGGCTCAATCTTTTCAACGTCTAATGCATAGAGTGTTAGCAGGATTTTCATTGTTTTTGCTATTTAGACGACATTTTAGTAGCTTCTAAATCTCTTAAGATTATTCTCATTTGAGAATAATTTTCTCCAAATTATCTGAATTTGGTTTAATCATCAACTTAGAGAAATGCATTTTTGCTAAATCTCAAGTTGACTTTCTCGGCCACTCAGTCAAAGCCGTCTGTATTCTTCCACTAAAGCAACGTGTCGAAGCTATTGTGAACTTCGAACGAGCCAAACAAGTCAGTCAACTTAAACGTTTTTTAGGAATGATAAATTTCTACCGATGCTTCATTCCTGGAGCTGCAAAAGATCCATTCCTGGGGCTACAAAAAAAATAGTAAAGTTTTAATTAATTGGTCTGAGGCGTCCATGGAGGCTTTTGAAAATTGCAAGACTAAGTTGTGTCAAGCCACAACTCTTGCACATCCTTCCATATCAGCTCGGTTGGCACTCATGGTAGATGTTTCTGACACAGCCTTGGGTGCAGTAGTCTTACAATCAGTGGGTGGTTCCTGGCAACCGTTGGGATTCTTTTCCATTAGACTCAATGATGCTCAGCAACGTTATAGCACTTACGACCGAGAACTACTTGCCGCTTATTCAGGCATTAAACATTTTCGATATCATCTCGAAGGTCGTAGTTTCACTCTTTACACTGACCATAAACCCCTTACTTTCGCATTTCAACAAACTCTAACAAAAGCATCACCTCGACAATTTCGGCACTTAGATTGGTCAGTTCACCACAGACATTCGACATATTTTGGGTGTAGACAACGTCGTAGCTGATGCACTTTCAAGCATCGATCAGATTTCTTTACCGGAATCAATTGATTATGAAAGCATTGCAGATGCTCAAGTGACAGACAAAGAACTTCAACAGTTAGTTTCGAGTAGCAACTCAAATTCACTAAGATTCCTATTTGTCTCAATTCGACAAAATCTATTTTTTGCGACATTTCTACTAAAATTTCACGACCTTTCATTCCCAAACAGTTTAGACAATCTGTTTTTAATTCATTCCACAACTTGTCACATCCGGAAATTCAAGCTTATGTTAAACTCCTTACAGAAAAAGTAATCTGGCCAGACATTAAAAAGGAGACAAAAATTATGGCACAGAATTGCTTAGCTTGTCAGCAAGCAAAAGTCTCAAGACATACCAATTCGTTTGAAGTGACTTCTCAACGCTTTACGAATATTCTTTTGGATATAATTGGTCCACTTCCACTTTCAGACAATCAGCGGTATTGCGTTACACTGGATTGATAGATACACTAGTTGGCCTGAGGCTATCCCTATTCCAGCACCAACAGTCGCTTTTGCTGTTTACTCAGGCTGGATCGCTCGATTTGGTGTTCCTGCTTCCATAGTCACCGACCAACTTTGAAAACTTTTGGGTTTTGAACACAAAACAACCACGAATTATAACCCGAAATGCAATGGCATCATTGAGAGATGGCTTAAAAGTTCCTTAATGTGCTACAGGTCAATTTTTATCAATTCAAAAGGGTTCATTTCCACAGACTGAATTGATAAAATCTCTGAAAAACCACTTTGATGAGATTCGACCTACTCCTGCTGCGAGACATTCTGCAGACAAAATATTTGTCCACAAAGAACTCAATACTTGTTCTCATGTCTTCATACGTACCGATTCTGTAAGGAAATCATTACATAACCTCCTTACAAAGGACCTTATCTTGTCCTTAAGCGGTACGAAAAATTCTTTGACGTTGATTTACCTAGTAAATCAACTAAAATCTCTATCGATAGGTTAAAACCTGTATTCAACGAAAATCTAGATATTTCATTAGCTGCGTCATTTCCAGAAGATAATATCTGAGTCTAAAAGTAAAAAGAAAGTTACTTTTAATTTAACGCCGGAAGTTTATCCAATTTACGATAATCCTGCCACACGTTCAGGTCGAACAGTAAAAACTCCTGTTCGACTACTAAAGTCCATAGAGTCAAGCCAACGAGTTGATGAGATTTATTCGCTATTATCAACATAGATCTTAGAATTAATTGTCAATAAATTTTTTTTTTTTTTGGTTATCAATTTTATTTCACTTACCTTTTTACGTTACATTTCATTTCACTGGAGGGGGAGTATTGTGGCATCACTAAATCCACATGTAAATTTTTTTTGAGCAAATTAGTCGTATTTATTTTTGTTACTATAACGACGGGTACATATTACTTTTTTGGTTCAAGTTTTCCGTTAAAATAAAAAAGAGAAGGCTCAATGAATCTTTAACGAAATGCCTGATTTCTAAAGTGTCTCTAATATGGAATGATCTTTGCCAGAAGTAGAAATCCCAAAAACAAACAAGTAAGAACAATAGTTAAAAGTGATACAACAACAAACATTCCTTTATTTTTATAGTTTATTTAACATTTTTTCTATTAAAGCATAAAATATATGTATTTTTATAACACACTAAGCAACTAAATTTATAAATAAAAATATTTATTGCTTGATTTAAAAAAAAAAAAAAAAACTTAACTAATAGTGCAATCCATATCGCCAGCTTTTGGAAAGCAATCTAATACAGACGCAACAGCTTTAGCAATATAAGTCATGGTACCATAACTACCACTAGGTGCACTATCATATAAATGTTGGCATATATATGCTGCACCACCACATAACAAAACTCCAGATGGATGGCGAGAATCTTCTCCATTTTCAGATTTCGCACAGCATAATGTTGCATCGCCTTGTACACGACGTTGATCTGTCAAAAACAATTGATTAGCCTGTTGAACAATTTGTTCAACATAAATTATTCCACCTAAACTAGGCACCATATTATGTTCGGTTATAAGTGTTAAAACCATAAGGGCCTCTACGACTAGTTGTCGATATTCAGGTTGGGGAATTTGATTTAAAGCAGTTTCCACTTCTAATGCAAATTTTAATTCACCCGGTGTCATTTCTTGGGTTAACTGTTGTTGAAGTATGCAATTTTCAATTACTAGTCCTTGACACTGGAAATTCAATACACAGTATAATGAAAATCAAAATCTAGAGATTAGTTAAAATGTATAAAATAAATACTTTTTCTAAAACGGTCCAGATTCTCGGATAAAAATCACGCGGTACTCGATTTAGAGCACCATCTAAGCGTCGCCGTCGCAACCATTGCCCTTGGCGATCATCACTTGCAGCAATTATCTCTTCATCCATGTCATTCATTCCTATACCTATTTGACTTTTTTTGCTAATTCGACTAGATTTGCAGCTAATAATTGAGATATTGCCTCTTGCAACACTACTGATAGCAAATTCTTTACCACTTAAAATATGATATAATAACTTTTTCATTTCGTACGGTGACAAATTTAGAAGATATTCTGATGCCTCTTCACTATCACAATTCAATGTGCGTGATAATTCTTTGGCCATTACTTGAATTATAAGACCAACTCGCAAACGTAACATTTCATGAAATAATTGTGGCTCTGTTCGAATAAACATGGCTAAGTACACTAGTAATTCTTGAGTTAGCATAGCTGTACTTTCATCCTCTCCATAAACGCCATGGATCATTTGACGTAAATCAACTTCTGGTAAAGGGGCCGTAATTGTAACTTCATGATTGGGTGGCATACCAATTGTTACCTATAATTATATATATATGGCAAAAAATATTAAATTAAATTTTTTAAAACTTGTTTTTATTCATGTATTTTCGTACCTGTTTTTGTCGCACAAGTAAATCGGTAACAGCTTTTGCTAAATCTTCAACCCGCTTACCCAGCATACCAGCTGTATGACGAACAAGACCCCACAGTTTTTGTTGACATGCTTTCTCATATAGACCCTTTAATAATACTCGAACAGTAACAATGCGTCCCTCTTCTAGCATCCCTTCAGATTGAGAAGAATTATCATTGTCTAAATCTTTTTCGGAACCTGATGTATTTGGTGAATGAGCAGTAGTCATTGCTATTCATTCCATTTTAGTTATGAAAATATTGATTTGCATGATTATGGTAACACAAAGCAGCAGCAATAGATAGCAAAAAAACGAAAAAAAATTAAATTATTATGTTAATTTATAAAATAATTATGCGCCCCATTACGATATAGTATAAAACTTGTTAGATACAATTTTAATATAAACTAACTTGGTCATTTCCGGAACTTTATTGCAGTCCGAAATGTGTTTGACCGAATCTCATGAAATCTCGTGAAAAAGCGCACAAGAAAAGAAGATCGATATACTCTGCGCATGATTAACCTCGGAGGAACCTCGCATGATTAAAAGTAGAGTTGGTGGACTAGCGACTTCGACAAGAGATGTCACTGGTAAGTATCTATTTCCAATACTCTAGTGCACTACATCAATAGGCTTGATAAAATCATGGAGGGCCTCAAAAACTTTTCAATTATCATAACTGGCGACTCCAATGCTAAGTCAAAACTTTGGCATAATAGGGACACAAACGATCGAGGGATCTTCGTGGAAGTTTGCTGTAAGAAGAGATGTCTTTGTGCTAAATAAATAGGGCCACGGACCTATTGCTACAATGGCGAATCAGATATTGATCTCACACTCGCGAGTGGTGAGTTGTTGTGGAAACGTGCTCACAAAGGAAAATTACTGTGGAATGCGCAAAATATAGCAAAAAGAGAAGAATCCAACAACAAGACTGTAAAAGAAATGCAGGTATGTGGCATGCCGTAAAGAATGCTTTAATGATGTGAATAGAACAAGCTAGACTAGTCTGGAGAAGTATATTACAGAGCATGATAATGCAGAACCATGAATCTTTGTGTATTAATTTCAAACGGAAAGGCTGAAAACTACTGAAGTACTGAGCACTTTAACAAATAGAGAGGGCCTGACAACAACGTGTTGGAGGAATACCACAAACTGTTTGTTGGATGCGCTGCTTCTTGAATACACAGTGACAAATGACACAGAAGAGTAGAAGATACAAAATCCTATAAGCCATCAAGCTACTATCAATTTTGGCTAAATTACTCGAGAAACTGATAACTGGTACGATGATACTCGTGTTCCAGGCTAGTGGTAAATATAGTGATAAACAGTTCGGATTTAGGAAAAATCGGTCCACAGAGGATGTCATGGTGAAAATGATCGGCATAGTAAAAGAACTGGAGCAAAAATACATTATTGGAGTATTCCTTGACGTGTCTGGTGCTTTCGATAATCTGTGGTGTAAAACGGTTATGATCCAGCTTAAATGAACGCTCAATATCAGAAGACCACTTTGGTGTCTGTGAATGGAGTGAGAATTAAGATAGCCAAACCCGTAAAATGGCTTGGGTTTGATTTTGATGAAAGACTCGGTGTCATGTCACATATCAAAAGTATTGCAGAAATAGTAAGAAAGTCTTATTTGCTTTAAAGAGTTAAAAGAGTAGCTAAAGAAACTTGAGGCCTTAAGAAAGGCCCCTTAAGATAATATACGAAGGTCTAGTGGTTACATTACTAAATTCTTGTGCTGGGTGGGCTGACAAAATGAACTGTTACCACCGTAGAACTTTAATAAGCGCAGGAAGGAGAATACTTCTTGATATTACAAAAGCTTACCGAACTGTATCAACAGATGCAGTTGCTAGGTTTAAACTTAGAAAACACCGGATAAATAGAAGAAAACCTTATTGGCAAGAGAGATGGAGTAGTTCGCTGGATGGTAGTATAACTTATAGTTTTCTTCCAAACATCGCACCGTTTACGGAAATTAAGAGCATGGAAAAATAGCAACCTACCTTTAAAGGTTCCACTTAAGCGAAACAAGCAGCTGTGAGTGTGGCTATGATAATGAAACCATGGACCACTTACTCTACAGCTGCGATCTTTTCGAAAAAGAAAGACAACAAATAACGATGGAGCTAAGCGCTGAGTGGCAAGCAATGGAACTAGTTTTAATGACTCAAAGAAACATCATGGCTTTTAAAAGGTACCGTTCCTACATAATACTGACACTAGACTATGTATTTATACATACGACTACGCATTTTACCAGACAAAGGTGCTAGATAGTAGACAAGTATGCGCCACTACGTGAGAGGAACGGAAATAGGTTTTTCTTTTAACATGGCTAAGCATATTGAGAACAGTTAATAAGACCCAGCACGATGGCGCATTATCACGATGGCAATTAACACGTAAATGATAACAATAACAACAGCAACTCTGCCGCTTCAGTGGCAAATTATTTTTAACATATACTGAGCAGCGCCAAGCTATCTAAAAGTTTAGGTACCTTTTAAAGCATTTTAACAGAAAAATAATTTGCGTTGGCATACATATTACGTTACAACTAATTCATGAAATCATAAAAACATAAATTTATAATTACTTAAAAGTAACAAAGCACCCAAACTATGCATGAAGCCGCTTTCATAAAAAGCAGACATCCGCAGACATTTTTGGTAATATTTCTGCAGCAAAACATGACGGAATTAACTATTGTGTATCTTTTTTAGTAATTTCCGAAGGTGTATTACCAACTTAAATATAAATTATAATATTTATTACTAAAAAAGATAAACAAATGTAATTCCGTCATGTTTTACTGCAGAAATATTACCAAAAATTGTATGAAAGCGGCTGTTAACAAACCTAATAATAATTTCAAAACGACGGTTTTAAATCCTTAAAAATAAAAATGAAAACTATAGTGATTTGTTTAAGCAATTTTAGTCAAAATATTGTCGTTCTAAATTAATCATAAAGGCAATATAAAATTACTTAAAAAAATACTATGGATAGTTTTCATATTTGCATCTTTAAATCAATTCTAATATAATTAGCGTTCAAACCTGTATTATAGTCTAGCCCGTGCGTATCGACTAAATATTGTAATATATCGCCTTGTTCTTCTAGATTGTCAGTTTCTCGTAGCGATGCCAATAATTCGTCAATGTCGGTATTCTCATAATTAACATCAGAGGTCGCGCGATGACGTACGACGACTGGTACGGGTATTTTTGTATCTAAAATTATTATTTTGTAAAATAATTAATGCAATCATATGAATAGGACAAAAGAGATATTAATGAATATTGAATTTGTATAATTTAAATACATTATAATTTTAAATAATAAAAAAAAAATAACCAATTGTTTACATTCATTTTGGATATGGATTTTTGGTGGTAGCAAACCTTCGTCGGACGACTCAATTCCTTGTGTTCGATCTAAACGTGGTCGATCCAAGTTTGCTACTTCAGGTGCATTTATTGTTAATGTATGACCAATGTTTTGATTTTTTTCTAGCCATGGGGGTGGAATCATTGTAGACATGCGCCTTTCATTGATGTTCTGTTGACTTAAAGTAAGCGTTGTGTGGTCCATGCCTAATGTATCAGCTGAAAATAGTTTATATATTCCTTACTATAGACAATCAAACAAATTAACAATTTATCATTTAAAATTACAGTCAACGTTAATCGATCGAGTTTTTCTTATGGCTCCTTTACAAGACATTCGACGTCTTAAGGTTCTCGGCTTAGCTCCAGGAACTTTTAAGTTCATTGTATTCTTTTTACTAAATGAACTCAACAAATGATCATCTAAATATAATTGTACAGCTGGATTAAGGCCTGAAATAATTAATGCATTTGGTACATCAGTTAGTCTAATAAAAAACATAATTATTTTAACACTTACGATCCGGATAACCATCTTCTTGACTTCCTAAAAAGCTTAAATCGGTTATAGCTGATGTATTTAGAAAGTCACCCAGATTTCCTAACATCACTCGTGTACCATTAATATAACCGGATTTTAATTTTTTCATCGTTTGGATCAAAGGAAGTGGTATTTTATTTTGATCTACAAATATATTTCATCTATCAATAATTATGACCTTGGGGATAAACAAAGTTGCAAAATTCTTAAACGATATTAAAAAATTTTTTTTATAACTATGTACTTTTATTTTTTCGTAAAAGATAAAAAAAATTGTAATCGTTCGAAAATTTTGCAAATCTTATTAAAATATAAAAAACATTAAAAAAATTCCAAACAAATAAAAAATAACTACTACTATTTAAAATCAACTATTTAGTTCAAAATTAACAATAGTACTATAGTACAAAGAATTTGGTGCATTTGAGTCCCACTTTTAATTACTTAATAAATTTTAGAAAACCAGAATTGACGAGCATTGATCAAATTTAAAATTACACAAATTTTGATATACAAGTATTTAATTAATGTTGTTCCTTAATTAGTGTCCACCGCGCACCTGATGGTCCTAAATATTTTTGCAAAAAGTAAGAAAACGTCATATGGAGTCAAGTTCAAAGTTTAATTTACAAATTAAAAGAGACAGATGATTGTTAAATAGTTCATTGTTTAAAACTGCATAGTAGAATCCAATTTTACTATGTATAATCTATAATTTAAATTATGGTTTAATTTGCCAGTTGAATTAAAATTCACAATTTTGTCTCCAATAATTTCAAAACAGTAAGGCAGTTTAATAATTTAAGCAAACTTGTAGTCGCATGAAATGCCGATTTGATTAACAACCCTTAAGTAGGTCTAGGTAAAGAAGGAGATTGACGGTAATCGTAAACTAACATGGCAGCAGCGTGCCGTTAAAAATAAATTTTCTATTTTTAAAATTTTGTTACAATAATTTAAATTGAGATATCGTGATGTAGGGCTTAAGTCATAGACTAATTTAATTGATAATATATTAGAGCATAAAGATAATAACTAGGCCAGAGTGAGAAGTCTGCTAAAAATGAAACAAGGAATATTTTCGGCCAAAAAAATTTATTTTTCAACGTAGTCGCCTTTTAGCTTGCTGCACTTAGTCCAACGTTTTTCCAATTTTTCGATCGCTTCCGAATCATACGATTTCTCCAACCCTTCAAAATATGCGTTTGTTGCATCGATGATCTCTTCATTGAAAAGACGAATCTCTTTCCGCCGAGCCATTCCTTTAAGTTCGGAAACAGGAAATAATCGCAGGGAGCTAAGTCTGGAGAATATGGCGGATGTGAAAGCAATCTGAAGCGTAATTCATGGATTTTGGCCATGGCAACTGCACACGTATGCACCCGTGCATTTTCTTGATGGACGAGAACTTTTGGCCGATAAAACCGCCTTAGCCTTATTCGCCGCAGATTCGCCAGTAGAAATCCACTGTTTAGACTGTTCTTTGGTATCCGGTGTATAGTGATGGATCAATGTTTCATCCACAGTTTCATCGCTTGAACATCGCTAAACCTGCCTCTGAAGTTGTCATACGTGTGCATTTTGGGTCGATTGTAAGCAAACGCGGCACCCAACACACGGATAGCTTGCACACACGTTCATCTGAGATGCCTACTATCTCAGCTATCGCGCGCACTTTCACTCTGCGGTCTTGCAATATCATCTCATGGATTTTGTCAATAATATTAATCAAGCTTTGTTTTGGTTTGCGTAATGGTTTTTCCGCGCAAAAAATAATGTTTAATTAACACACGAAATTCACTTTTTCCATGTTTTTAAAAAAACAATGAGTTGTCTGTTTTCAACGGCTGTCAAAACTGTGGCGCCATCTGTTGCAATTTTACCAGACTTATCACTCCACCGTCGTACATTAAAAATAGATAACATTTTTCTATTATACTATTATAATTATTTACTTTTATAGTTCATTTAATATTTCTCCTGTTAGATTTTACGTTGCGAAAATAAGTTTCATTATAATTGTATAATGATTTAACATTTTATAATTTAAATGTACGAGATAAGATGTTTTTCACTTTTTGCATAATATTCGGACCTCGCCATATGTGGCTCTTTTTCTAAATACTTTCCGAGTTCCAACTATTAAACATGTAAGTCAAAAATAATAAAATAAAGTCTTCCTTAATTTTTACTGTTATATATATATATATATATATATATATATATATATATATATATATATATATATATATATATATATATATATATATATATATTTTTTTTTTTAAAACAGCAGTGTCGGAACTTTATGATAAAAAAAGAAAATTTTCTGTTTTTTTTTTTTTTTTTTTTAATAAACACCCTACAACGGGCGCAGGGAGACTTTAAAGTTGTGAATTAGTCGTTTTGAGTAAAGTTAAAGGGAAATTTAACCCTTGGGTCTACCGCAAGGATCTATAATGGGACCACCAATATTTGCGATGTACATCAATGACATTGGTGATTCTATTATATATTGAAAATATCACCTGTTTGGGGATGATCTTCAAATCTTCTTTGAAGTACGAGTAGGACAAAATGACAGAATGTCAGTCTTAAATGACACAATAGTAATATAAACATTACAAAGTATTACAAAGTAACATAATTTCCTGGTCAACCGAAAACCAATTGTCTCTAAATATAAAGAAGACGCAGCCAATTGTATACTCTAAGAAGGGTAGGCGTGATAATGCTGACTTGATAATGCCAAGAATTAAAGTTGGTTCGAATTTAATAATTTTTAGCAGATCTGTTAAAGGATTGTTTATGGAAAATAATCTTGGTTGGACAACTCATATAAATACAATTACGCAGAGAATGCTTTATGGATTGAGGGTGCTTTGGAGAAATGTTAATTTTACTCCGACTAAAGTTCGCATGCTTTTGGTGTGGCCATTCATTTTAAGTATTGTGATATTGTATCCTCTTGTTTTTTGTTATAATTTTAAACGACAACTGCGACGTTTAATTTTCAAATTTCAGTATTGACACTGATAGAAAAAAAACAAACTATTCTCTTACTTTCGACTAAATTTCAATCCTATTCGAATAGGATTAGTTGTGTTCGAAAGTAAAGACCTGTACCACTTTCATAGCAAAATTTTCGATATAATTAAAAAAAAAAATTTATTTTTCAAAATTATGCCGCTTTCATAAAAAATTTTAGTAATATTTTTTTGGCAAAACATGACAGAATTAACTATTGTGTATCTTTTTTAGAAATTTCCGGAAGTGTATACCAACTTAAAATTAAATTTTATTATTTAATACTAAAATAATTACTAAAAAAGATAAACAATAGTAAATTCCGACATGTTTTGCCGAAGAAATATTACAAGTATTTTCTACAAAATTTTTCTACTTAAAAGTACAGTAATTCAAATGGCCAACCTGATGGGAAGTTCGATATTTTTATAATAAAATCCTTCAGTGTGCGAGAGAAATTCTTATCATTATACAATGTATATGTAGATGTATTAAAATAATTGCAAAAATATTCTTGACTTGACATATTTTCAGGTAAACTATAGTAAATTGCTGTAAATTATGGTATTATTTTATTTTTGTTTCTCTCGCACTTCAAGCGAATTTATATTTTTATTTTACTTTATTCTTATTGAAAAAAATTATTTTTTAGTGGAATCAAGACTTTATTGTAGTTTTTTACTCTCATTACATTTGCTCTTCTCTTTTGTTATTCTATTTTTACCATCACATGTTGCGTTTTTTTTTCTTAGTTTGCTACAACCTTCGATGAGTAAGTACACAATTTTAAAGAATGCTAACTCTAGACCTTATACATGCACTTAATCACGACCCGCTAGGAACATATGCTTTTATTAGATTAAAATTTAATAAAATATTATTAAATGCATCGAACAAAGAGAACGTTCCTGAAGTTTATTGCTTTAACTCTCAAAACTGTATATTCGGAAGACATACTTTGGAGGACTTATTTATCAACCTTATTTGATTATTATGGCAAAATGAATATTATTTGAATATCATACCCGATAAATGAAAAGGAGACCGCTTTAAATACGACAACAATCGCGGAATAGATCTCCTTTGCACGGCACAAAAACTGCTTTCTTAAGGCGAAAGTACGTATGTGGATATAAAATAAAAAAAATATTCGCAAAGTAACCAGTTAAACCAACACATATAAATCATGTGACTAGCGTCACTAATCAAATCACTCGTATGCGGACAAAAATTTCCGTATTCCATTTAAAAACAAATTTAAAACATATTTATCTCCGTTTTTGCTTTGTTTTTATTTTGCTACGAATCATTATATCCACAAACGTGTGATTTGATTGGTGAAGCTAGTCACATGGTTTATACGTGTTAATTTGATTGGTTACTTTGCGGATATTTTTTATATTTTATATCCGCATACGTACTTTCGCCTTTACATACTATTAGAGAGAACCACCCCTCTTGTGAAGAAAATTGTAGGTGACTAGAAATATCTCTAAAATATGTGCGTTTATATAAAATGACAGTAATGACGACATCTTGTACCTGAAGTTAAACCAATTGTTGCCATATACAGATTCAGTTTAATTTATATTATAATTGTATAATTGGACTGAAAAACAATAAAACAGTTCCTGAATTCATTACAATTCTTAGCTTCCATTAATTTTAAAATCAATTAGCCTCAAACAAAATAGATGATCATATTTTAGAGACAACCAATGATACAACTAAGTTTAGTAGTGGTAACTACAAATTTGATGGATATGGGGATATGTAAATTTCATTACATATTTCGAAAATTTTACTATGTGAGTGGAACTATTAATTTTTAAATTAGTTTAATTTAAAAACAAAATAAAATATCTTGACGTCAAAAACGTCAAGCTTTAGTTCTATTAAAAAAAATAATAATTGTATACTTTGTTTAATTACTTATTTTATATTTTAGGTCGAAAAAAATATTTATTTGATATGTAAATTTGCATTTGAACTTTACTCAAAACGACATTTTTAAAATTTTTCCCATAAGTTTGAGGCCTCCCTGCATCCGTTGTAGGGTGTTTATTAAAAAATAAAAGAACAAAAAATTTTATTTTTTTGACTACTACACCAATTTAAATTAAAAACCATAAGGTCCCATTTCTCAATTTTTTGCTGTTTTAAAATGATTTTACTGATATATATATATATATATATATATATATATATATATATATATATATATATATATATATATATATATATATATATATATATATATATATATATATATATATAAATATAAATATATATATATATATATATATATATATATATATATATATATATATATATATATATATATATATATATATATATATATATATATATATATATACATTATGTATATATATGGTGAAAAATACGTCAAATCATATGGAAATCATGTTTTAATTTTATGATTTTTATGTTTTGAATCAGTCTTGATTAAAAAAAAAATTTTTTTTGTAGAACATGATTTTTTAGTTTTTTTAAAAAACAGGGTGTCAAATTTTGAGAAAAATGATAAACATGATGAAGTGATTATGGCTATAAAAAGGAAACTAGTTATCCGATATCTATGATATAGGGCTCGTTTTTAACGTAATTAAATAAGGATTAATAAAAAAATATAAAAACAGTTAGTTCTCTAATTTCTTCAATTTCTTAATGATCCATTCTTTTTAGCAGTTAGTAAAAAAATAAATTTTGGTATGAGTAATTTATTTTGTTATGTCCAACCCTAATATATGTTAATATAAATTTCCATCTTGGTTTCATAAATAATCAATCTGACATTTTGATGTATTATATAAACGCAAACTGTATGTGTTCCACTGCTTCTTGGTTGAACACAGTTGTTAGGACGAAGCAGAGAAAACTTAGAAGAAACAATTTTTTCTTGATTCATTATCCTTATATTTCAACTTGTAGCACTCCTTTAACGTTCACATCATTAGACGTTTCTAAACTTTAACTTTATCAATAGTTAAATAATCGTTTGCTAGCAACTCTAGCACTGAATGTCTGAGTTCATCACTGATCCGTTTTCCAGCTTTGGGTGCTGGAAGGCTCAGTGCCCTATTCTTGATTTGAATATTTTTAGCTCTTCGTACCATATATTGCGTTGTGTTGAATTCTTCCTGGATTTGTTGTATATGATAAGTGATTTCAGCAGTGTAGACTGTATTCTATCACAATTGTTCTCCAAATGTCAAAATTTGATTTTCAGTTGATCCATAAATTCCTCATAAAGACCTGATAATTTTCCCCTAAGTGAGTTAAAAGAGCCTCTATTCCAAATACCAAAGATGTTGATGATGACGGTAATGTAGTAGTTAAATGTAGTAATTGTTGTGCTCATGATATTGCCTGGATTCTAACTTACTTGGTTATATAGGGGAATATATAAGGGGATATATAGGAGAGCGCGGCAAAATTGTTTTAATATAGTCAGTAACATTTCTTACATTTTTTGAACATTTTGACTCAGGAAACGGCTAACAACACTTTGTACCCAACTATTAATAAACTTATTAATTGAAATACTTTTAATGTTATTAAAATAAGAAAATGCTTTAAATAGAACTTCACAAGTTAAAATAACTGAAATGTAACTAAGTTATACCAAAACATGTTAATAAAATTCACACTATATTTTATGTTGTTTTACAGGCCTACTCCAACTTTTATAGAATCTCTAAAAAAAAAAGTTTTCCTAAGTGTACGTTTCCACCTAAAATTTAGTTGTTATTTTTACAACGCGCTTCACACGAATAGTATACATTCACAAAAAAATTGGGTCTCCACACAAAATTTGTAACCCAAAAATTTTATGCAAAAAATACAACGGATTTGTAGTTTTTTGATTGTTATTTTTACATTGGTACTAAAATATAAAATTTCCTCTAGGACATTTTATGGACAACCCTTTGTTTATTTGATAAATGTATTTTTGTTGCGATTAAAATTTAAATAAAAGCGATTTATTTTTTTTAAACACTAAAATCCATTTATTGTTTAACATTTTATGTTTTGCCATAATTTCAAATGAATTTTTATGAAAAAAATTAACGTCAAATATTTAAATTTGTGATTCTAATACATAGAATTACAATACACATACATATAAAAATTTCCCATTGTAAAAATAACAACGAACTTTTCAGTCGAAACCTAGACTAACAAAATAAATGACTCATTCCAAAATTTATTTTTTACTAATTACTTAAAAGAATGTACGAAAGATCTACATACTAATTTTAAAGTTATATTATCAGGTCGATCGTAAAGATTAGTTGAAAATTGAAAATATCACATTATAATTTGATTTTATGTTAAAAAAATGAGTTGATCGTCATACTTAAACGTATTTTGCCAGGAAACGAAGAATTGTACCAGTCCAAGTTTTTAGAATTTTATTAATCCTTATTTAGTTACCTTTAAAACTAGCCCTGTATCATAAATATCGGATAATTAGTTTTATTTTTATAGCTATATAAACTCAACATCATGTTTATCATTTTTCTCAAAATTTGACACCCTGTATTTTAAAAAACAATAACAAAAAATCGTATTCTATCAAATCGTGATTTGACGTATTTTTCACGATATATATATATATATATATATATATATATATATATATATATATATATATATATATATATATATATATATATATATATATATATATATAAATTGTTAGTAAACACAACTATCAAATTAATAAATATAATACAACTCAACTCGGTGACTTAAAGTTAATTATGATCATTTTACTGGGTTAACCAAATTGAAACACACGTTTGGATAACGTTAGATATAATGTATGATTAATTGAAGGACTGACAAAATACTTCAAAATTTAAAAACACTCAAATGGAAAATAACATTTTTATCTTTAAATTTGTATTTATATTACCGACTTTATAACCTTATTACACTAGTTTGCAGTGAAAGTATTATAAAAGCACATTGAATGCTTTAGACTCTTGAATTATGGAAAAATACTTGTGAACATAATTTTTTAAGGTATTTTTTTGAAAGTACTTCGCGCCAAAATCTTAAATTGTAAACTTAACTATTTTACATTTTCACTTAAATTTATCTTATCTGCCGTAATTTAACGAAATCAAATGACTTATTATTAATAATAATCTATGGATTTTTTAACTTCTAATTTTAAATTGTAATGGGGACACTAAGATTAGACGAGGATTAATTTATAGTATACTTCACAGCAACCATTATTTTATCAGAGCAATAAAACTGTAGAATCACCTCGTTTCATTGTATATAATGTTAGAATAAATTAATTTAAAGAAATAATTTTTGAAAATAATTGTAAAGAAAGGTCGGAAAATAAAGTTGCATTATAATTATATCTGTAAATTATCACCTAAACAATCAAATAAGCAATTTTTCAGGAATAGAAAAATATCTTTAAAAGTATAAATAAGAAAATTTTGTATTAGGATTAATTTACCTAGGAGATAGTGTGTAGCCATTAGAGTAAAAGTAGGTCTTCCTAACATATGTCGCCAATTATTAGTAAGAAATGCCAAGTTAGCTGTAAAATTGCTGGCTAAAAGTTCTGGATCACGAGCTGTGTAGTATTCTTCATAATCAAAATTCTTTTTTTTTTTAAATTACATAAGAAAAAAGAAAAATTTTATGTAGTTTAATAAAAATATAAGGAAAACTTAAATAAAATTTGTTCAGTAAAATATCTTAACCAATTAAGATTAGTTAATGTAATTCATTAATAAATAAATCAATTAACATTATATAATATATTATAATTATAGGCGACATAACGACAATAGTTTAATCCCAGCTCTCACAACCACCGACATAAAATGGACCATGTATGTATGTATACCAAATTATTACTGAAAATTAATGCATGCTAGTTGTATTAATGTGTTTAGTGTGGTTTACATATAAATTAATAATTAATCAATAACATAAATAAGCGAATTTTTCTACTGAATTTTGATGAATTTAATAATTTATAAAAATAATTTTAATTTTTCGAATTTAAACCTTTCATAATGTTTAAAGGAATATTTCATGGAGCAGTGTTATTTATGTTTGAGAAAGTTTGAATAATAGATAATTTAAAAATAATTCAAATATTCATGGTCTCTTTTAGAAAAATAACTCAATACAATTTAGTAACTCTTTAAAAAGTGAGATTATGTATTTTGTTTATCGATCAATTGGTGGAATAAGTGGGATTTATCAAATCACAAATTGGGGAGGATGCCAAAGGGAATGAAATGTCATTTTAGACGACTTTTTCCCCACGAATTAAGTACAATAAGCACTAAGAAAAATTCGCTTATATTTAAATTAGTAAATCCAACATAATAAAATAAATAGTAATAAAAATAATAATTGTTTGGAATATAAAATAATAAATAATTAACATTAGTTTATTTGATTTTCCCTCTTTTATCGACCGACCTAAGTACATTTTTTTCAACACCAGAGTCACAAGCGGACGTCCAAGTAAATTTTGCCATGCTGATTTTAAAAAATTGATTTCTCCTTTTAAAATGTCAATCATCAATTCGTTGTCGGAAGCAATGTAGAAACGCGTCAAATCAGAAAACTAAAATTTTTGATGACGATTATTTTTAAAATAAAATTTATTATTTTAAAAACAGAAATAATAATAAAAAAATTATTTAATTTAGGTTAGTCTTTTAATGTATTTAAATTGGATAATAATGAGTAGCATATATTTAATTTTTAAATATTACACTTGATCGTTTTGTTTATTTAACCGCTCGCAGCTTATATTCAAACGTGTTTAAAATGAAGCATGTTCACAACACCCAACATTAGTTTAAAAATAATTAAAATTTAATGAGTTTGGTTGACGATAAATTAAAATAAATTAATAAATTTACTAATTTAGGAAGTTAAATATTTTTTTAGACATCCAGTGCAAAAATAAAATACCTGACTGTTGATATATATTCCTTGAACTTCTAAAAGCCATTTGTAATAATAAAATGTACAACCTTGTCACTGAATGTTATTTTGTTCTGTTAAAATGGTATATTTGTATGTTGCAGTATGAGATTATCACCAACCAAAAACAAAATTTAATTACATAAATCGAGTATATTAAACATGTATATAATAGTAGACAAGCACATGATTTAGACTGAGGTCCAATTCTCGACTTATTTTGTGTAGACTGACTTATTTGAAAGTCTACAATAAGTCACCTCACCAGCAGACTTATTGTAGACTATATTGATTTATTTGGGAGAGTTTATGTATTGGCAATATTTTGATACGATTTATCGGCTTCCATAATGGGATTTCATAGGAGACAACATCATTCATTGTTATGCCCACATTATTAAAATTATTTTCTCCCAATTCCAACTTCTTAAAGAATTATGTAATAACACAATAATGTAATAAAAACTAAACTGTCAATAATTTAAATGTAAGGTTATGTTCAAATAAGTCTCGGTATAAATTGGACCGGTAAATGACTTATTTTATACCGCCATCTTGAATAAGTCAAATAAGTCGAGAATTAGACCACAGTCAATTTATATGTATATAAATTAAATTAATTCATTAGTTATATATATAGTTTTATTATTAAATATGAATTGTATGAGTTACTCTAACACGTTTGAAAAGCAGTTGTAGTGTAATGTTTAAAAATATACAATAAATTTATTAATAATTTTAATTAATTTATAATTTATCTATTGAAGATATTTTAAAAATATTTTGACCAAGATCAAAACTAAATGTAATTGCATCACATATCCATAAACAAGATTTTAAAAAAACATTTTGTACTTACTTGTGGAGTGAACGCAAAAACTCTATCTTTTAATGAGTATAATTTACTTGTACTAAGGATACCAACATCGCGTGATTTCCTTCCGCTTAGTCCTAACTTTTTATTTCTACCTAAATACGTATATAAATGACTTAAAACGCGAGCCGGTTGAACTTCAATTGGAGCTACTTCAGCAATCGTTTGAACATGTAAATCATGTTCAGCTAATTTATCTCGTATTTCTGTATCTTCAGCTAGAATAACAACTTGTACAACAACGTCAGGTTTCTTTTGAGCGCCAAGCCGTCTATTTAACGGATCCAATTCTCCGGCAGCTAAAAATCCCTGTAATTATGTAAATTGAATCGAATGGTTGCATAATTTTATTTAAATCTAATCAAATAATTACTTCTTGCAATAATTTGCCTAAGATATAGAGAGATTGTCCCCATAAGAAGGGACACCGTCCTACCACTTCTCTTTGAGTAGCTCCAGGGCTTTTATATTCTTCACTCATGCCAGTTTTAGTGACGGCATACATTTCCGGAACCAATTTCATTCCATCGTCTGTGCGTATCATAATTTCTTCTAATTTACCAATATAATCGGAAACAGCACTTTTATTACCGGCAAACGCATGGAACAATACTTGATATGCAAAAAAGAGAGGCCACTCGCATTCAATGTTTTCAAACATTCTTAATTCCCAAGGTTCATAGTACAAACGAGTAGGATCTTCTTTTGGAGTTTTATAGCCATCTCTTAAAAAACGTTTACATCCGAAACGTCCTTCAAGTCTAGATACAATAGCATCTTGTGTTAAAGTAATTACTTGAGGATCATCTACAGCAAATGCTGGAAAACCAATTATAGCCAATAATCCTGAATCTAATTCTTTACTAGTTGATTCTCTGGGTAACATTGAATGCAGCACAGCTTGGCATTTATGAGCTTCGTCTGCCAAAACATGAATTATACTTGCCGGTCCTCCGCGTGCCCCAAAAAGATCTAATTCATTCATAGCTTCCAAAGCAGCTTTTGCCATTCCAATTGAACTAGCATTTAGTTCAGCTTGACCATGATTGGTTTTATCACCACGTTCCCATATACCATAATCTGGTGTACAGTAAGCTGATTCTATATAAAATACTAAATTTTGAATAAAAGAAACTTCGTCTAATGAGAACACAATTTGTAGCCCAGATGCGGTCATTTGGGCTAAGATTAACAAATACAATGAAGTAGCATCAATCTAAAACGATACAATAAAATAAATTATTTATGATGTATAAAAATATTTAAATATTTAAATGAAGAAACATAATTAATTACTCACTTGAAGATGACCCCACTCATTATCACCAACAACAATTTGACCATTTTTACTAGAGTATTTGGCGTGTAGCGAGTCTGATGTATTCTGAGTTATTTTAAACTTTTCAACTTTATCTTTCTGATGGATCATTGCCATTAGTAAACCTCTCATTAATTTTACACAACTTTGCTCTAATTCATAGGCTTTCGCTCGATCTTCATCCTGATCTGCAATTTTTTTATATGCCATTGATAGACCCCATACGGCCAGAATGCAATAAATATTGTCTCGAACCTGAAATGATATAAATTTACGATAAGTGTGGTCAATGGTGTATGCATTGGAATAAGAATATAATAAGTTAAATATAGAAGTTAAGTTTTAGTGTCTCCAAGAGTCCAGACTAATACTTTATGATCATCGGAGCTTGTTGAATGTTATTTAATAATTTATAATTTTTTGTTGAACCAATTCGAGCCAAGATTTCATTGGAGGATATTCCCAGTAGACCGAGAGCTCAGGCGTGGATTCCGGCGGAACCGAGCAATCCTAAATATATTTTGGAATTGTTGCTGATCAGAAATTCGGATTTGCCAACTTCCAACTGGAAGATAGCCAAGGTGGAAGAAGCTAAAGAGGACAACAGATCGGTTGTCATTATCATCAACACACCGTCTTTGGCAGTGCTAGCCAAAACAGGTGGTGTGGTAAGCTACGACTGTAGTGCTGTCACCTTTAAATTTTTTTAAAAAGGATGGGGCTGCTAAGTCAGGGGCATCAGTACCAGAGGACGATACTTCCACAATGCACGGAACCTCGTCTGAGGACGGTTGCGGAATTGATACGCAGTCGCATCCTGATAAAACAGAAGGGAGGTTGTAACTAATCTTTAATGCTTAAGTTTATTCAAATCAACGTTCATCACTGTAAGGCAGCGTCAGCTTTGTCTGCTTTGTTGCTTCAAATATTAAAATATGACGTTCATATCGTCTTGGTTTAAGAACCATGGGTCAATGAGGATTGGGGCCAGCATCGAGGTCGATAAGGAAAACCTTTGGCTTATATCAGTGTACTTGCCGCACGAAGGGGAAAACCTCCCACCTGCAAATGCTTGGTTGTGATGCGAACTCACATCATACGATCTGGCTTCCCCAGTGTTACAAATGAGAGAGGTGAGTTACTTTTGGATTATATTCTAAGTACTAACCAATCAATCTGTAATGTAGGCTGTAAGCCTACTTTTATAACAGGAATAGACAGGAAGTTCTAGACAACAACCTTGTCTCGAATTTCTTGTCGAATAGATTAATTAATTGGAGTGTCTGAGGAACACTCATTTCTGATCATCGTTATCTTCAAAACGGATTGGATATAAAATATTTTAAAACTCCAACCTTTAGAAACCGTAGGAAGACCAATTGGGATACTTTCAGAATGGTTTTAAGTAACTCTCTACCATCACTAGTTCCTAAATTTCCGGAATCAACACAGGAGCTAGATGTCATGGTGGACCGGATGTCAGATGCTTTTAATGAAGCTATTTTAAGTTCATGTCCTAGTAGTAGACCAAAGGGCAAACCTCGTCGAAGGAACTACAAGCAACGCGCTTAAAATGCAAGCGGCTCTTTAAAATCGCGAAGAGAACAAAAACTGACATGGACTGGGACGCCTATAAGGAGGTCCTCAAAGCGTATAAATATGAACTAAGAAGTGCCAAAAGCAAATCTTGGAGACTCTTTTGTGATAAAATACAAGAGTCCTCTGAGGCAGCTAGACTACGTAAGATATTATCCACTTGTCCTGTCATTCCAAGTTATCTCCAACGACCGAATGGAACGACCGGATGGGCAATGGACTACAATCAGTAGAGAATCCTTGGAACTTCTTCTGGAAACTCATTTTCCGGTTCCAATTCTCCTTCTATTTTGCCAAAGACTAATAAGGCTACTGGCCTCGCGGGAAAAATTGTCAATAGGAAAACTATCTTGTGGGCAGTAAACAGTTTCAAGCCTTTCAAGTCTGCAGGCCTGGATGGCATTATTCCTGCCGATATTCAGAAATCCACTGACTTAACTGTTCCCTGGCTTGAGGTGAGTTTCAAAAGTAGTTAACTATGTCATTCCAAAGAAATGGACTGAAGTAAATGTAATTTTTATACCAAAGGCGAGAAAATGCTCTTAATGCAATCCCAAAGACCTTAGGCCTATTAGCTTATCTTCTTATTTCTTGACAATTCTAGAAAGACAGATAGAGGCTTATCTCAAAGGCTCAATCGAGCCTGCAAAGCTGTCAACGTCTCAGCATGCATTTAGTAAAGGAAAACCGGGGGAAACTGCTCTCCATTCCCTCTTATGTCCTATAGCGAAGTCCCTTGAATATAAGAAATTCTTTTGGTAACCTTTTGTGATATTGAGGGTGCCTTTAATATTGTCAAACCAGAGGCGATTACGGAAGCACTTTCAAATTTGGGGTGGATGTGGCACTTCTTAGTTGATATTGATCAAATGCTCAAAGGCAGGATCATAACGGCGAATTTAGGTGTATCATCCATCCGTAGATTTGTAAGTATAGGGGACACCGCAAGGTGGTGTATTATCCCTACTTCTTTGGAATTTGGTCATAAATGACCTGTTACTAAACCTGTAAGGGCCTGGCTTTAAAGTGGTGGCTTATGCAGATGTTGTTGCTATTGGCGGTTTCGGTAAATATCCTTGTATCCTCAGAGATGTTATGCAGAATGCTCTTGACATTCTAACTCAATGGACCAATAGTTGTGGTCTTAGTGTTAACCCATTGAAGACTGAGTTGGTTCTTTTTTCTAGGAAGTACAAACTTCCTCGCTTTGACCCTCCAAAATGGAGTTGTTTTGAACATCGCAGATAAAGTAAAATTTTTGGGTCTCATTTTGGATAGTAAACTAAGCACGAAGCCAACTATTCTGGAAAGAGTAAAGAAAGGCTACGATAGCACTCTACTCCTGTAAAAATGCCATTGGAAAAGGGGCTTAAGCATTGTGTATTGGCATTATACCTCTGTAGTTAGACCAGTTCTTATGTATGGAGTTACAGTTAGGTGGCCCGCCTTAAATACAGTGGCGAACCAAAAGTTGCTGACGAAAGTGCAAAGAACTGCTACCTTGTGTATTAGTGGTGCACTAAGAAGCACTCCTACTCAAGCACTGGAGATTCTCTTTCATCTCATCCCTCTGGATATCCTGGCTAAGCAAGTGGCTGCTAGTACAGCCATAAGGCTAAAATCGATTTCTCTGTGGTCCTGTAATATTATGGGACACTCATCTATTCTAATCACTCATCTCATCTAATCCCCAAATCTATCGACTACACACACATCTCGACATCATACCTCGAACTTAAATTTATAACTGATATTCCTTCCAGAGAGGACTGGGTAAATGGAACAGTTTTAAAATCAGGCTTTATTAACTTTTTTACAGATGGCTCGAAAATTGATGGAAAGATCGGCGGACGGGTTTTCTGCGAAGAACTAAATGTAAATCTCTTTTCGCCTCCGTGATCATTGCAGTATTTTTCAGGCAGAGCTTATAGCAATCAAGGAAGCCATAGACTGGATAAAGTATCATGTAATATCTGTAAGAGATATTGGCATTTTTACGGACAGTCAGACTGCTATTAAAGTTTTACAATCAGGCTTTATCACGTCAAAAGTAGCCCAGAGTTGTCTTACATCTTTTAACGAGATGGCTGAACAGTTCAATATCTATCTTATATGGATACCAGGACATTTCAATATTACGGGGAATATGAAGGCCGATGAACTCGCGTGACAAGGTCTCATCTTACTGTGCAAGGTGGACACTGAAGTACCACTTGCTACATGCAAATTTCTCCTTAAAGAAGAAGCTCGTAAAATTACAAACAATAGTTGGGCAAATTGCACCTCAAGTGTACTTACTAGGCAGATTTGGCCTAATCTGGGCTTAAAAAGGTCTAATCAGCTAATATCTATGCAACGGCAAATATTAGCACAGTTATGGGTGTCATTACTGGACCCTGTCTTATTGGAAAGCATGCCAGCAGACTTGGTGTTTTCTTTTATGATTACTGTCGAAGCTGTAACGACGAAGAAGAGAAGGAAACAATACTTCATTTGTTATGCACCTGTCCTAGTCTGTCTCAAAATAGACTCAAGTTTTTGGGAGCTTACCTCCTGTGCGATCTAACGGATCTCAGTAAATTGAGCGTTAGAGGTATCATCTACTTTTTCGTGAGAAGCTCAAATTGGTTACAGTAGTTTAGACATAATTGGTAGCAAGCTTGTAGCAAGCTTGATAGGGAAATATCAAGTTCTAAGTACTGCGTTGAATAAGTAGGTAAGAAATCGAATACCCTGATCTGGTAATTACTGCAAAATCTTTCCTGTGATAAGACCAAATTCGGGCGCATTTTTCGAATTTAACTCTCTCTGTATCACAGTTTTCACTTCAAAGATAGAAAACTTCGTGATTGTATGACTCATTTGCAATAGCAATTCCAAATGCAATTGTTCTCTTCGTTCGTAGTTTTTGATGGGTATGGTTGAAATACACTTTCGAAATAGTCTGCAAATACCTCAGCCTTTTCTTCATTATTGCTTGCCTATTGACCGTTACTTTTACGTATTGGCGGAATATAATGTTGTGGTAGTTTCAACTTCTTAGTCACTTTCCACATGGAATAAACTGTGTTTTCTGTTGGTGAGAGTCGCGATAACTATTCTTGAATTGACTGGATTTTTCATTGAGTAGCAGTTCTTTTGGCCGCCTTGTTTAACTTGCTTTTATTTTCTGTTAGTCTATATCAATGCCATTGCTGTCTTAATTTTCTTTTGTCCTTAACCATTTTCTTGACAAGATTTGAACATTCCCCATTCCTTTTTTTCTCATTTTTACTGGTGGGGCTTCCAATCTGCCGACTAAATACATATCACTCTCCGTCCTTTATTTGATTTTTGTGATTAGATTCTCTGTTGCCTTATATCTGAAGTGGTTCCATGCCGTTATTTTGCTGTTTAACATCGGTTGTTTCTGTATGTTCCCTATCTTTGTAGCCAGAGTAATTAAGACAGGCGAGTGGTCCGATTATAAGTCCAAACATGGCGTCGCTTTAATGTAATCACTTGCGATCCCTTTGGTGATGCAGTAATCTATGACGATTGGGATTTTTCTTCTATCACTAGGCCACAGGTTCTGTTCTAGCCACAGGTCAACTAGGCAGGTTCACAGGTTGACTCATGATTAAGGTTATTTTTTTGAATTGATTTAAATAACGCCCGGCCTTTCGTTGTAGCCAATCTTGATCCTCACTCTTGGTGTTTTGCATTATAATAACTCACTGCTGTAAAGTGACGACCCAAAGAATTATAAAAATGATCAAATTGTTTCATTTTATTGCATGTTTTGGTGGGCAGTATATGGCCGAAATTGTTAAAGGGCCTTGCGAATAGTCTATTACTATAGTAGTTCTCTGTAGATGCTCCTTCTTCAAATGGTAGATTGGAGATTTCGCGTGAAAAAGCCCTATTGTTTCAGTTATTTAAAGGTTTTTAAACAGAATCAGTTCACATTTATTTTGATTTAAATTTATTGCCTAGTTTTTTAAAAATCTTTATTAAAATTAAGTTTGTTTGTATGATCTGAATATTAGCATGTGCTATAATTTGGCATGTCTTTCTGTTTATATTTTCTAATTTTAGAATATCTGATGTATATATCTGCGAAAATTATATAAATGGTGGTATAACAGAAATGCCACCTTTTTAGCTTTATTACATTTTCGGAATGTACAACATTTGTTACAGGTTAATATATAATTTTAACTTTTCTAGGTGCACTATTTTAAAAATTATCAAACCTTTTAAAATGTGCTAGCTCCAAAAATTAATAATTACATATATGAAAAAAAAAATCAGATTCCTTGTTGCACGAGTTGAATATCTCGGCTATGTGGTCCAAATCGGAAAGATAAGTCCATTATAGAAAACAATACGAAGGCCGTAAAGAATATTCCCTAGCCCATGACAAGAAAACAAATCGAACAATTTATGTACGATTTCCGGGATGGGATGAATTTTGGGTTTGCGGAGAAGAAGACGATAGTGTTTAATGACTTAAACACTGTCTTTGCCGTTTTTAAAATGACGATAAAAATACAAGTTTCTTCACGACAGGCACTGCCTCATGAAGTTTTCGGCTGTCAAATTAAACCCAGACCAGGACAACGGATGAAACAAATTGACACAATTTCGTGAAATGTAGTTTTAATTGTGGATGACGATGTTTTTTCTATATACGTAGGTGTGCTCGAGAAGATGACGAGTTTATTAGAGAAGTCACAAAATTGCTTGAAAATTGTCCATACAAGGATTTTACGACTGAAAAGTATCTATTGTACAAGGTAAAAGACGGTAAACAGCTTTTAGTCGTCCCATGGAAAATGCAAGTGGAAGTGATAAAACGTTATCCTGAAATTGGCTATTATGGTTTACACAAGTATTTACCGACACCTTGGCTGGGTACAAGCGTTTCCTTATATAAACGGTGATTATGGACATTTTATTTAACTGTACATAACGGGACATCAAACCAACCTTTTAATTATATTTGACACGAAATATGGCCTACCGTGGATTAAATCCTATCAATTGAAAAAAGATATAATGGATTTATTACCAATAATATCGCCACAATACCACGATTTTTACAAAAGTCGAGGATGATATGGACCCAGATTTGGATATTTTAGATTAAGTCAACGAATAATATTAATTTTCAATTTTATGTTATACTTAAGTTTTAACAATGAATTCCAATTTTAATTTAGTGATTTTTCTTTTCTTTTAGTGCTTTTTTACTCAAGAGCAGTTTTATGAAATCTAGATTTTTTGCGAGATTTGTTCAACATCAACATAAAAAGAAATGTCAATTATAACAATCCTCCATTTTTAGATCTGTTATTCGTAAATTTATTATTTTTTATAATAGACGCCGTGACATTTGTATTCTTAAAGTTTTCTTGTTGTGTATTACATTATTAAAGTGAAATAAAATGGAAACCGAGTCAACAAAACTATTAGAATCTTCATCGTCGTCCTCGTCTTCAGACATATGTAGATCACGTTGGTCAACTTCATTGTTAGATGAAGAGATTATGGAGATAACTGCCGAGTTTCAAAATAAAGAAGACCACAATCGCATTTCTAATTTTGTGGAAGACACAGTTAGGAAGTATTCAGACGAAGATGTAAGTAAATTTAAAATAGTGTTTAATGTATTAACATGTATTAATAAAAAAATTGTTTTAATAATGTATTTATTTTTGATGTATTTATTACAGTTTCGGCGTTATTTTCGGCTAACCAGGAACTTTGCAAACGTATTAATCGAGATGTATGAAAATTCAGAGCATTTTAAAGTAGAGTTAAGTGGTGGTGAAAAAGATATTATGTCAGCAGAAACTCAATGTTTGGTTTTCTTGTGGTAATAAATAATTGTATATAAACAATTTTAAAATTAACTATTTTTGTTTTATTATTTAAGGTATGCGGGTAACAATGAAACATACCAACAAGTTTCCAATTTGTTTGGTATTGCCATTCCAACAGCTCATAGATACTTGACCCAGGTTTGTGAATTTTTGTTCGATATATCCACAGACTACATTAAAATGCCATCAACGGATGAATAAAAAGCTGATACAGCAAGAGATTTTCAACAGGTAATGTAATAGAAGATGAATTATGGTTCAAAATATAATAAATTTTGTTAAATTTTCGCTAGCTGGTTTTGAAAATGTTATAGGCTGCATAGATGGATGCTACATATACATTAGGAAACCAAAACAACCATTACAATCTACATATGCAAATCGTCATGATTCGATTTCGATCACACTGCAAGGAATTTGTGATTCATCGAAAAAATTCCTTGATGTTTTTATAGGATCACCCAGTAAAATCGATGTCTCGGGGATTTATAAATTGTCATTTATTTCGAAAGAAATTTCAACAATTTGTGGGAACCAATATCACATTTTAGGGGATGCCGCATATCCGATACGGGAATTTCTTTTAACACCATATAGGAATTATGGAAATCTTAGTCCAGCACAAAAAACATATAATAAAAAACACTACAAAACAAGAGTTAAGATTGATAACACGTTTGGCCTTCTTAAGCAGCGGTTTCGGCAATTACAGCGGCTCGATTTTTTCACCGTAGAGAGGATGTGCAACTTTGTGTTAGGTTGTTGCGTTCTACACAATTTGTGTATTGATAATGGCGACATATGGGAAGTTGAACAAAGTCAATCGAGACAGGAAATCGAGCTTACTCCTTTGGCATCTACCGCAATTAATGAAAATACAGAAAGTATGACCGATACTGTATTAAAACATTTAGGCGAAGTTAAAAGAAATCGCATTGCGAACAATAATAGTTAAAACAATAAATTTAATATTATGTAATTAATTTACATATTTATTTTCTTAATTTTGTTTCATCCGCTCTTTGTTTTCTTCTTTAATTCTGAATTGTTCCGCCCTGGCCTCTAACGCTTTTCTACTGATTTCTAACGCTTCACGACTCTAAAGTTCTTTTGTGTGATCTCTTTGCTTTTTGAGCAACAGAAATTTTTTGAAAAAAACTTCATGTACGTCGAACTTTACGAATAGGATGTACCGACTGCGATGAAGATGGTACTAACTCTGATATAGATGCCTCCGACTCTAATGTAGATGCCACCGACTATAATGTAGATGACTCCGACATCTTAAACGTTTTAGATGGCACCGAATGTAATGCCGCAGTCAACTATTTAATAGTTTTTTAATCTCAATTTTATGTATCATAAATTTGACAAGAAACTACACTGAATAAAAATACTTTTGGAAAAATGTCAAAAAAAAAAAATTAACCACTATGACAAAACAAAATCAATCTGTGACTACAATTTTCATTGGAGCCAAATTCAGATTTTTTTGACAGAAACCAATAAAAACCGACATAAGGTACCGGGAGCAGCAATGCATTTCCATTTGAGTAAAATTGTCCACGGAGTGAATTCGAGTAAGTCTATACATTGTCGATAAATCAAAGCGTCCTTGTAATGTAGGACTTCATAAGATAACTGAACTGCGAGATAGTCTTAAGTTTCTTAACAACTTGCAAATGACATAAACCAACAAATGGCATCAAATAATAATAAAAAGGTATTCCATCTTATCGTCTATCAACAGTAGGTGTAAACTGTCAATTTTCACTTTTATTCTAAAAATGGTTTATTTGCTATTTTTAAAGAGACAATATATTGTTATAATATATGTGCTGTTATCCAATTGTAAAATTAATACTATATTTATATATTACAGTACAAAATAATTATAATATGATATACTTGATCAATCTAAATCTAATATTATCTTACCCATGCATGGTGATTAGTTGGACTAGCTGGAAATAGACCAGTTACAGGTTGTTGATGATTCATAATTAAACGATGTACGATCCTTTGGTAATAATCCAAACGGACCCCAGAATTACTTCTGCTTCTCATTTTTGTTGAAGTTTTTCAAATGTTTTAACCTCAAAATTTAAGTTTTATTATTACAATCCTTATTTCAATATATTCACATGAATTTATACTATAAGGCTTATGAACTGTTCAAACAAACATTTTAATCACTTTTCACACTATTCTATTTTAGATTATAATTATAATTTATATATAATTATATTTATAATTCGAACAAAATTTTTCTAAGCAACGAACACTTCGAATGTCATTTCAATGTCAGATCATTTGTCAGTTTAATAAGCATTAAGCGCTAAATTGGATAACATTTTATGCGGATATTTGTGGCACTACAAATCGATTTACAGTGTATACATGTAATATGATTTATATTAAAGAAACTGTCAAAAAATGAAGGCGGTAGTAAAAAAAATTTTGTTTATTGTTTTACTTTATTTGGTATTTTTACCATACATTTTTATTAAATAAAACTCGCTTTACACTTTTTAGGTTAATGGAGATTAACATTTATTTTTATTCTCTTTTGTCTACAAGTTTTCACAAAATTTTAATACTTTGTACCACTGTACATATTATTGGCATACTGTCATCTTTACGTTAACATTATAACTAAAATTCCAAGGTGTCTAAGGTTTACTTCAAATTATCATAGACACGGTTAAGTTATATAAACAAAAATTGTAGCAGTTCGGCCATCCTATTATAGATGACGTTCTCGTTCCTAAAAAAAATACTTACTAATTTTAACCTATCAATGGCAACGTTTGCTTTGTAAATTCGTTGCGATTGTTTCTCACGCTCTATGTCTCCAACTAGGTACCAATCAATCCCAATGTATTTATAACTAAATTTATAACTTATGTATTTAAAAAATTTAATTAATTGTAAAATTTTATAATTTTACAATTAATTAAATTTTTTTTAATTTTTTTTTGTAGTGAACGGCCTTCTTGGTGATAATAATAATTTAAACAATATAGATTCATTTCAATATTTTTTTAATTGCCGCTAACTACATTAGTCTATGAGACTAGGTGGTTTTGGCAATTACATACTGCCCCCCAGTATTGACTCTTAATCGTTAATACTAACGATTTCATTTGCCTCCTTCAACACGATTGGGATGATGACTTTGTTGACCGACTGCTTGATAATACCATTTCCGGTCTTGATGCTGACGACTCTTACGTTCCCATCATTTCCGGGCTGAACATCAACCACCTTTCCAATTGGCCAGTTTCCTCTGGATGTATTTTCATTTTTAATTTTGACGATGCCCCGCAAACATAAGTTTCGAATTTTGCCGAGCCATTTACGACGTGTAACAATTGCGGTATATACTCTTTTGTTAAACTCGACTTCTATTAGAAACGTTTAAAGCGTCTCTTCTTTCGGTACTTTCTCCAAAACAATAGCTGACAGGCAAGTCTTTATGATTTTTATTAAACGTTCCCGCAACATCCACCAAAATGCGGACTTGAAGCTGGAATGAAAGAAAATGATGTCTCTCCCGACATCGGCCCAACAAAATCCATTCCAACGAACGTGAACACTGGTAAGTTTGGAGTCAATCGTATTTCTGGTACGATTTTTTTTTATGTTTCCCATCAATTGGGGCTTCGGTAAACTTCGACGGACAGTACAGTTTTGACACTCGTTGATGTAATGTTTTACGAAAGCGAGCATCTTTGGAAAGTAAAAATCCTGCTTTATGTTATTTAGAACCGTTTCTCATCCTTGATGCATCGTTTTTCGTGATAATTTAAACTGATTAGTTTTACGAACCGATGCTTGCCATTAAGTACAGGGTGGTTGAGACCAAATGTTACTGACTTCACTCTTCTATCATTTATGTAGTTGTCATTTTCGCGCGTCAATTTTTTGACAGATTGAAGTTTGGTTAGTTGTTTACATATGGTCAACAAATAATTGTTCTAAATTAATATCTTAATAAAAAAATCTTAATGGAATTCAAAGGTAATAGTGTAATTGCACTGTATTTGAGTGGAAATTCACAAACAGCAATAGTTCGTCAGCACCAGCATTTGAATGTGAATAAAATGTTTGTGTATCGAACCATAACTCGATACAACGAAACTGGTAGCATCGCTAAACGCAACAGAGGAGGTCCTAAAAGGCCAGCAACATCAAAAGAAATGATACGAAAGGTGAAAAAACGAATCCAACGAAATCCTCGTCAAAGTGCCAATCAATTAGCCGCACGTCTACATGTTTCACGATACAACATTTAAACCATATTGAAAAATGAACTACACTTGAAGCCCTACAAGATACAAAAAGTTCAAGATCTTACGGAGGCACAAAAAAAAGTTAGGCTTGAAAAAACACGAGCATCGAAGGCCTTGGCCGAACGTGATGAGATTCCAAAAATTGTCTTTTCTGATGAGAAAATTTTCACCATTCAGCAGTTTGTGAATAAACAAAATGATCGTGTTTGGTTAGAACACAAGTCCAACGATAATTTGGACACAAGAGTTGCCATGCACAAGCAATCACCAGCTTATGTTATGGTTTGGGCTGCAGTTACTGCAGATGGACGCACTTCTCTGGTTTTCATCGAACATGGAGTCAAGGTAAACCAAGAGGTGTACCGCCAAAAGATCCTAAACGATGCTTTGCTACCTTGGGCACGTAAACACTTTGGTACGAACCGTTGGACATTCCAACAGGACCGTCACACAAAGCTCGAGCGACACAGCAATTTTTACAAAATTACGTTCCGCGGCTGATTTCGTCGAAAGAATGGCCACCATATTCACCAGACTTGAATCCCATGGATTTCTCCATATGGTCCATTATGGAGAGTAAGGTGTCTACTAAAAAATACGAAAGTGTTGATGTATTGAAGTCAGCTCTTGTTCGAGAATGGAATAAAATTCCGCAAGCCCACGTTCGGTCAGCATGCAATGCTTTCTATGGAAGACTGAATCAAATAATCAGAGCCAAAGGAGGTCATATCGAGCAGTAACATGTTTTTCATAAAATGTAATATGTTTTCAACATATTTCACGAAATTTCAATAAAAAATAATCAAAATTAAAAAAATTACAGCGTTTTCATTTGGTAACACTTGGTCTCAGCCACCCTGTATAATTGGATGACGTGTTTTAAATTGTATTGCGACTGCATTTTTCAATCTTCCATCTGCTTTTCATATTCCGTCGCTGTCGGCAAAGGGAGTAACATGACGAAGGTTTTTTAGAAAGTCTTTTAAAAATTCCTCCTGCACGGTTTACACCAGATCTTATTTGCCCAGTTGGCATCATTTGTTTGCAAGTCACCAATCGTCGGGATCTCGCACTTCGTTTTCAGGATAAACTGACGACACAAATCAGTGACCCTCAGAAACCTCTGCTATGAAGAGTAAGACGAAAAATCAGGCAGACCTTTTGTGATCTTTGGAATTGATGTAGGATCCGTTTGGTGTTTTCCAGACATATTATTCGTATTGACTACTGCTCTTGTAGCAATAATTTCATGTTAAACATTGTGGTCATCAGTCTCAACCTCTATGTCGATATCGTTTTCATTTCGTGGTTTCTCCTTAGACCATAAGTGTTGCAGAATTATGCGAGACGTAATGGTGACTGGCGATAAGAATCCAATTGGGTCAAATACAGACATCGCTATTTTCAGTAATTATCGTTTCGTTGGAATTTTTGTTCCGTCTACGATGTCCTTTGGTATTTGATGAAAATCATAATGAAATACAAAGCAGTCTCTATATTTACATTCCAACGTACACCAAGTACGCGATGCGATTCTTGTGCCATAAAATCTAATATTTCAGTTTTTAGTTTAATACGTTCCGGGAGACTATTTATTACTGTTGTTGAATTCGAAGTGAAATTTCTCAGATAGAAACCAGCTTTCTTCTGAATATTTTTTTGATAATCTGGTTAGCATTTTCTTCGGTTTTAAATAATTCGATAAAATCGTCGACGTAATGTTGATAAATAATCGACTTCACTGCTTCAGGAAACTCATCTGAGCATTGGTTTGCATTGTAATTCTTTACGAATTGCACCATAAATGGTGAGGTCCGGCGCCGAAAATCATCGCATTCATTTTGAAAATATCGGGCTTGCGCTTCGAATTTAAGTCTCGCCAGAGAAAACACGGCGACCAACTGTCATTTTCTCTTATGCGTACTTCTGAAAACATTTCCTCGATGTCGGCACAAACTCCGATCCTTTTTTTGTCTAAACCGACAAAGTACACCGAGAAGAGATGGAACCAAATCTGGTCCGTTTAACAAATAATCGTTAAAGAATATTCCGTTCGATTTCGCTGCGGCGTCGAATACTAGTCTGATCTTATCGGACTTGTTAGGATTGACCACTGAAAGAACCATGTGTTGTGGCAAGAACCATGTGTTGTCTCTTGTTATCCAATTTGCTGGCAAAACTTTCTTGGCGTAGCCCTTATCAATGTACGTCTGAACTGTTTTCACATACTCCTCTTCAATGTTATTTCGAATTATTTTTCTTTCTGTACATTTTAGACGGTGAAGAGCTGTTCCGTAACTATCAACCATTAACGTTGGATTTCGATGGCTTCTCGGTCGTTTTCAGTTTTTTTCCGATCAGTATTCGTTACAACAACGCCAAAGTTTTCGACAGACCACTGCTTCTTCACGAAATTATTCAGCTCGTCTAATTTTTCATTGCAGCACAAATTCACTGATATGATCTGCACGTTGTCAATGGTTACCCCTGCAGCAGGTCGATGTATTACCCAGCCCAATTTTGTCTGTTAACATTGGGGATGTCGATGTTGGCTGCACACTGCTTTTGGATACGATCAACTCACAATTATCTTGCCCTATCAACATTTTAGGTACTTCGTCAATAAGGCGGGCTTGCCGTGTATACGGATATTTTTCGTACAACTCTTTTAAATCAATATAGTTTGCTTTGGTACTTGATCTTTTGTTGTATGGACATGAGTTATCATCACTCGCTTTTCTTATTTCGACAGATACTTGCATCGAGTCTTCATCATGTCGTGATGTGTTTCCTGGCCACAGTTAACATAAGGGGACTTTAGGACCTTCCACACCAATCAATTTCGCTACCATGCTATCCTCGTCATGAAAAGCTGGAATCTCCAGCTCACCTTTTGAACCTTTTACTTTGACCGGTAACATCTTTAGAATCACGCCTGGTTTGGTCCCAGAAATCGTTGATATTATTTCTTCGGTATGCAACAATGTGTGATGAAATCGTTTGCAGTTATTTTCTCCACATGCAACTTTTCGAGAACATGGTCCACTGTGATGTTTTAGACAACTGTAGCAGAGATGAATCCGTTGTGCCATATTCCATCGTCCTTTGACATCTAATTTCATAAATTCGGAGCATTTGTCAATCGAGTGCTCTTCTTTGTGGCACACTTTGCAAGATGATGTCAACTTGGTTTCGCTTGTAGGTTTCTTCTCTGTATTATTTGAAGATTTGTCTTGTTGGTGATCGATCACTTTTCACTTTTGGGGAAATACGATATCTTTTTCGATATTTGAGCCACGGAATTGTTTTACCGATAGACCAATTTCAAACATTGATATGGCACCATGTTCATAACTAGCCCGATCTGCTACATGTTCAACAGTCGGTGACGTGATTCCCCTTTGGCTCATAAAGTTAGCGCAGTGGAGTTTTGATCCGTTTCGCCAGTTTCATCCGTTTGATCACTAAGATTCTCTATGCTGGCAGTCTCTTCCTTATTAAAATCGACTAAAAACGAAAAAATTCGACAATCGACAATGCCTCCAGCTCAATTGTCGAATATTTCGACTCTTTTCGGGAGTTTTTGCGGTTATAATACATAATTGGCCTTAAGCTTTTATCCTCTTGCTCCTGATACAGCACCGCGCCCAATTCAACACCGCTAGCGTCGGTATAAACTTCACACTTCGATTATGGATTATATATTGCCAGTTTTAGCAGGTTGGTAAGTGGTTTAGCCAACGTCGCGAAGTCTTTGATCCACCTCCTGAAGAAGCTGGTACGAGGAAATCCTTGACACTCGAAAGCTTCCTTTGTCCCGGCTTAATATCACTAATCGATATTTGAAACCCCAAAACTCGATCTGACGTGCAAAAAACACGAATTTCTTCAGATTCAATATTTGCCATGCCTTCTGCAAACGTAGTTGAAGGGATTATTACGTCGTCTAGATACGCCATCGCGATTGTGTATCGAAACCTTTGAAACACTGCAGGGGCCGTATAAAGCCTGAAGAGCATCCCCTTAAAATGGTAGTGTCCATCCGGTGTCACAAGCGCCGCCTTCTGCTGCGAACCCTCAGACACTGGTACCTGGTTGAAATCGCTTGCAAAATCCAGACTTGTAAAATAACATTTCCCCTATGCAATCGATCCAATTGACAGTCGATCAATGACAACGGAAAATGGTTCGCATTCAATCGCCTATCGTCAATACACATTCTGATATCGCCATTTCGTTTTTTTACCAAAATTATTGGACTTGCATACGGTGACGTACTGTCTACTATGATATCGGCATCCTTAAGTTCCTCCAATAATTCTTTTACTTGTTTTTTCTCCGACCGTGCCAATCGATATGGTCTAAAGTAGATCGGTATGTCACCTTTTAACATTATATCCAAATCTACTAAATCGTTCGTGTCTTGCTCGCTGACCCAGTCCCACTGATATTTCTCCCGTCTCCCACATTCTTCTTTCCACACAGAATTCTTGATTCGATATATCGGCCCGAATCTTCATATATCCTGTGTAATTTTCCAACACTGAATTGGTGATTGAATATTCAGGAAGTTATCCGACAAAACTTCTCGCTCATCATCCTATACTCGTTCTTCCCTGCAAAGACTATCTCTCCAACATGCCGCATTTCCGTTTAATGAGTTTTCAGTAAGCCATTGGCTACAGTGTGATCTCCATAATTTATTAACATTTGGTTTGCTTCGTACAACGACCAAAATGAATACGGTTGAAACTGAAACAAATTCATCAACACCAACTTTGGTTTGTTCCACTACTGGCGACGAAAACATGCATAATCAAAACTCCATGGTAAACTTGGGAAGAAACAGATTATACGAGGCTGTAAGTCCTACTCGAAGCAAAATTTAAGCATAATACTATTCCACTGTACTATTTAGACTTATAACATTTTGGAATAGTTCAAATAGGCTCCGTGTTTGGTTTCTCGAGTTTGAACTAAATTTAAACCAATCAATTAAGTCGATGGTAATGTTGTCTGTTGGACTGTAGAATCTGGTTATCTCAATTGGACCAGCAAAATTTGTAAAACGACCCTCTGTTACTAATTCGAATTACTTACTTGTAACAGACGATGACTCATCTTCATCGTAAATATTAGGATTCTTAACATAAAACCAAACTAAAGAAAATAAAGAATCATATACGTATTATACTAAAAACATATTCATAAAAAAGGTTAAGGTGCAAACAACAAAAACAAAATAAGATTAAAACATTCCGTGGGATACACGAACAAGTTAATTATTTTGTTCATACATAAAATTAAAATAAGTTTTAAAAATATGAAAGGATATAAAATATCAAAACTAAAAACCATCGATGCCAACTTATATACGAGTACTGCAGGGATTCTTCAATTTATTTGAAATCTTCTCTGTTGTTTTGTACTATTCTGTATGTTTGAATTCTTTAATTGTGGGAATCTTACGAGTTAAATAATGTCTTGATGTTTGACATTGCCTTAATTACCTGATAATAACCATATTGTTAAATGTTTCTGTTTATCCAGCTCGTAAACGTACATTTCTCTATGAATAATAGAATTAATAATACGATGGTCAGCACAAAATGTGTTTAGCCTTGGACGAAAACAATTGCCAATTGATTCTATTCTATAAAAATATCGAGATGAAAATTCTTGTCAGTACAATGATTTATGTCGAGATATTTGATAGGCTATAAATAACCTCGATAGGTAATTAATATATATATATATATATATATATATATATATATATATATATATATATATATATATATATATATATTTATATAAACATACACTTGTAGTATGATTTATAAAACATTTTACAGGCGATATCTTGGGCTGTCAGATGTTATAGTTAAATACCGTCAAACTTCTCCGCGCCAGGGGCCCAATTGAATTCTCGAATTTCAAATCCATTTTCCGCTTGTAGATATCTGTCAAAATTCATAACAGTGTACCGAAATGTAAAATTATGTATTCTTAAATTCCATTCCAAGGAAAAATTTCCCTACTAAGTCTGTGTGCGAATTGGTTAAAAAGTTAACTGTGGTAGAAATAAAAATAGATAAAAATAAATAAAATAAATTACTAGTAAATTTTTAATATAAGGTTATATGATCCTAAAACGTCAAAGGAAAATATGATTAAAATTTTTAACTGCACCGCGGCCAGTTAATTTTGTGGTGAATAAAAAGTTAAAATTTTAACTTTTTACGCGTTTTTATTTCATTTCGCACACAGACTAAGGATCGTTGCCAATGTATTAAAAATATTTAGTTAAAAATATTGGAGAAAATAAATTAACGAGGTTTTTTTTTATTTTTTTTATGGTTAGTCTGAAAAGACTAGTTTCAATAGTCTTTTCAGACTAACCATCAATTTACATCTGAATTCTTAAAAACTAAACTATAATGAGGTCATTGTTGATCCAGCGATGCTCCAATGCCTGTTCGTTAATAGGTAACTGCTCACATACTGACGAGCTCGAAGGGTTTGGTTCTCTTTAGTCTTCTAACCAAGTGTTCATTATCCAGTAGCCGAGAGGCTTCCGCATTAAAATGTTGCAATAGCCTCGATTCATGCTTCGTTGCAAATCTTTTTATTTCGTGTTTTACATCCGGTATCCCCAAATCTCGATGCAAATCCTTATTACGAATATACCAGGGTGCTTTCAACCCAAAGTTGAATACCATATATTTGATTGTAAATCAATATTTTGTTGTCTGTGCTTAATTTTTAGCTTAACGTCCAGTGTCATACCCAAGTATTTGGCGGAGTTCTCGTATGGCGGCGGATTAACCAATAGTTTGTTCGTAAAGTTGACATGCGCAGATTTTAATTCGTTAAGTTTGATTTTCCATCGCTTGGTCCACTGGTGAATTTCTTCAGTTGCATATTGAAGTTTATTCGCCGCCTCTTCGACAGTTTTCGCTGTTGCTAGAATAGTGGTGTCGTCAGCAAACGTTGCTATGCTTACATGATCGGACTGTGGTATATAACTTGTAAGTAGATATAGGAGTGGGCCCAGAACACTGCCTTTTGGGACTCCTGCCCTTACCTCTCTCAGTTCAGAATACTTATCTTCTTGCCTAACTCTGAAAAGTATTTCAGAAAAGTACGACTCCAAAAGGTCAACATATGGTCCCGGAAGCATAACTTTTAGTTTATGTATTGATCCCTCATGCCATACCTTATCGAAAGCTGCTGCCACGTCCAGAAATAAGGTAGAACAAATTTGTTAATCTTTTAACGCCTTTTCTATAATGTCTGTAATTCTGTGAACCTGGTCAATTGTTGAATGTTTACATCTGAACCCAAATTGGTGATCCGGTATTAGATTTCTACTTTCTATTATTGGTGTCATTCTTCTCAGAAGAAGTCTGTCCATTCGCTTTCAGATGATAGGAAGCAGGGATATCGGACGTTATGATTGAGCTTCATTTAGCGATTTACCTATAGTTTCGGTAGCATAATAACTTCTGCAAATTTCCAGGCAGAAGGAACATACCGTAATCTAATAACAGCATTGAAGAAATGGGTTAGTTGAACAAAAGCTTTCTTTGGTAGTTGCTTTAGAATTTCTCCTGTTAAAAGATCATATCCAGGAGCCTTTCCGGTCTTCAGATTGAATTTTATTCCCCTATTACCTTCTTTCTGGGTTATTAGAGGGATTCTGCCCCCATAGTCATTGCTTCCATTTTCGATTATAATATCTGATTCGGTTGGAAAATACCAGCCAGGTGATCAGCAAATACTTCAGCTTTTGATTTGTTATCCCTGGCCCATGAGCCATCACTTCGATTAATAGGAGGGATCTGCATGATTGGGGTTTTCATTCTTTTGGTTGCCTTCCATAATGAATAGTCTGTATTTTCATCAGCCGTCTTTCCAAGAAACGAAGAAAATGATTTTTCATTTAGCTTCTGAATTTCTCGCTTAAGCTGCTGTGATTTGTTATTTAGGATCGTCTTGTCAGATGGACTCCTCGTTTGTTGCCATTTTTTCCTAGCTTTCCTTATTTCTAAGACCAGGTTCCTAATTTCTCTTGGGTAGCTTTTACCAGTAGTTTTGGATGCTTTTTCTTTAGTGTTATTCCACGCGGCTAATTGAATGATATTTGTGAAGTTTTCAACCTCTTCCTTTAGCTCCGTTACCGTTTTTAATCGTATTTGTAGGTTAATATTGCTTTCTAATTCAGATCTGAAGCTAACCCAGTCAGTTGTTTGACAAGAGTTGGTTTTGTTTCCTTCCTAATTACCTTGTCACTTATGGTAAGTATCACTGCAGAATGATCAGAGACCTTATCTGAATTATCCTCTACTTCAATAAAATTTGATGAAACTTGTTTTGATATAAAGAAATCCAGTAAATTAGGAGTTTTAACTGTATCCGTAGGCCAATATGTCGGCTTGCCAGTGGAATGTATGTTACATCCCATTTCATTTATTGCATTTTTAAGTAAGATTGTCTTGTTGAGTGGGTCTCAGATATCAGACACACATCGATATTTTGCATTTTTTAAAAGACTTCAATTCTCAATTTTTCTTGGTACGTCATTTTGGGAGAAATAATTATAATAATAAGGCAGAATTGCCCTGCTCCAATCTTTGTAGCCTTTCAGAAAGGTTGCTTATGGCATTCGAAATATTCTGCATCATTTCCATTAGAGTATTCGAATGTGTAGGGTTCAACACTGATCCTGAGCTGGCTATTCCTGTCGCAGCCACCTGTGCATAAGATATGCCACCTCTGACATGAGGACTAAAGAATTCTGTTTGTTGACTCTTTTGTAAACTCATTGGTTTATTTTGATTATTTCTTCTTTTTTGGAGTTCTGTCGCTACCAAACAGCCTCGGTAGCTTGCAGGGTGGGCCTGTGCACAGTTTGAACACTTTGCCGTGGTAGTCGTGGGTTTCTCACAAGCAATAGTTAAATGTTTCTCAGCACATTTAACACATCTAGGTTCGTGTTGGCAGAACTTTTGAGTGTGTCCATATCGCTGACAACATTTACATTGCGGAATTATAGGATTACCTCTAACCGCCTCGATCTTTACTCCCATATGGCACATATGTTTTATTTCGTAAATTTTACTTTTATTTTCTTTGTTATCGAAGGTTAGCTTGAATAATGGAAGAGGAGTTCTTATTTCTTCATCCCCTTTCTTAGACTTTTTAATTTTATTGACGACATCAAGGATTTTAAAACCTCTTTCGCACAGTTCACTTTTAATGTCTTTTGGGTTGCATGATTGGTGTAAATTTCGAACCATAACCATTATCGGTCACGTATGCTTATTTTCATATGAATGCCACTGTTGCTGCGAACCGTTTAAATATTCTGTTAGATTTCTATAATCTGTCTCGGTGTCTACATTTATTTTCAGTTGATTGTTGTTCATCATTCTAGCTTGAAAATTGATGCTGTTATCCTGTAATGACTTGTTAATGACTGGATAGTTTGTCTCATTGCTAAGTATTACGGGGGGAGGATTTTGCTTGCTTATTTTAGGTTCTTTAGTTTTTTGAAAAGTTGTATGCTTTCCTGGTGTGTTATTTTTTTAGGCTTAGATTTTGTTTTTGGATTTAGATGATTATCCGTTTTGTCTGATGCAGTAGCTGCTTGATTACCTTTTTCTGACGAACGCTTCCTTTTTTTGTTTTTTGGTAGTAGCCATGCTGTTTCTTGTGCTACTATGTCTCCTTCTTCGCTCGAGGTATAGTATAATCATTTTTTTGTGGCTGACTCTGTTCTATCTTCAGTTTTAATTTTTGGATCTCATTTCGTGCTTCCTTTAATTCAGCTTGTAATGTTTAGATTATTTTATCATTTGAATCATTCCCAGATATTTGTTGAAAACTACTGTAACTCATCTGCCGAGGATCATTACTTTTTGCTACATTTTCCACAGAGATACTTCGTGGCCTTATAGGAGATCTCATCATTAACTTGCCCATTCTGAATGGGTTGTAATTAGTACTCCCGCTCATGAAATTGTCTGAGCCAATGACGTCATGTTTGTTTTGCAATGATTGACCCTCCCCAGGATCCATGGGCTCAAACTCCGTAGAGGGTGGATTTTCCTACATTGTATCGGGTTTCCGATACTTCGGATCAGTCACTAATGATAACTGTGTGGGAGGAGATATAAAATCGTTTTTTGCTACTGGCAAGCGTTGCAGGCCTCAAACGAGACCATCACGACATTTACCAACTTCTTGTCAACTGCGAGATCAGGATTTTAATGAAAACTCCTGATGTCATGATGGTTTAAAATAAACTGCATCATTAACCAAGACACGTATGAAATTTGGACATCTCACAACCACTTTGAAACAATTAAAACCAATCTTACCTGTATCCTTAATGTCGCTTTAGTAAACAAAGCATTACACTTTTAGTTAAAAAAGAAACTTAAATTTGTAAAGTGATTTACAGATCATACTGTATTTATGTATACATATATACCTATTTGTAATTATAAAAATGTATATAAAACTAACAACAATATTTACCAGTTGTATAGATCAATTATTACTTTATTTAAAGATTCCGAAAAGAAATAATTTTATTATATATTAAGCGAAATATGATTAAGTGTTTATGATACTTTAAGATCTATTATTTAAACACTTATATTGTTATAACTCGTAGACAAAAAAAATGTCGGAAGGTCATTAGAGTCAGTGGACTTCAATATACCACAAAACCAAGGCCAAACGCCATACGAAATCGGTTCATCTTTGTGTGCCACATAGAAGAAGAAGCAGTAAGCACAACCGTAAGTTTAACTGAGTATTACAACTTGAGAAGATTATATCGTCAATTTTAACAATCGGTAAATAGTACTTTACAGATGTAGATGTGTGTTAAAAAGAGCATCGTAAACTCATTTCGAAAATGTTACTTAACTCATTTGGAAAATGTTTCAATTCCGTTAGTTTCCATTTGATGCAGTCACAAATTCAGCATAAAAAAGGCGGTATTCATACAATTAAGGCTATACATATAATTTAAAGATTTAGTTTTTCATTTAATATATAATTTTACGTAAAATCCAATTCCAGATTATTCATAACCAGCATTAACCAGGTTTAAGCACATATAACACGTTATCTGTGGTTTAATACTCATATAATTTATTTTAAACGATCACAGTAAAGACACAAACCATTTATTTGAGATTCACTAGCTTATTCCCTTATAGTAAATATTTGCAAACGTATATTCTAACGCAAACCTAAAAGTGAAAGTGAAAAGTGATAATAGTAATAAATTGTTGGTTACAGTGAATATAAGTAAATTATAAGTTCATATGTACTTATTTACAGAAAATTATATACCGAACCATGTTTATAACGAACACATATTCATTATTAGACACACGTCCTGGGGCTGAGATTTGTTTACTATAGGCGAATATTCGGTTAAAATGAACTTACAAATGTAAAACACATAATTTGATAATAATTTCGATCCATTTGAGTGTTTATTATACACGAATCCGATATATGTATATGCCAAAGTAACTTATTCATCTAACCAAGAGATAGTTAATTATAATAGAGAACATCTTGGTGAATATATATATATATATATATATATATATATATATATATATATATATATATATATATATATTATTCAGAATTGGATGTTGTGCAAAGCAAAGCTCAGTTTCGATTTGATAAGGATTTGTAAATAATTTTGTTAAAAATTATTTGTCATCTCATCAGGCCATGGCGACCGAGTGCTATGTGTAATAGCTACTTTACGCTCTATATATATTTATGTACAGTGTACATGTAACGTAAGCGAATTATATGAATGTACACGAAATATCTGAATAATTGATTTTTTGTGTTTGTGTAGCGAAGTCGCTACTGTACTCCTCTGCGAGTGATTGTCTTTCTTACTCTGAATTGAAAGGGATACCGTAACAATATGAAGTGCTTCTGTGAAGCTTAACTACTCTTGGTGAAAGCCATCGCGTATGTGACGAACCCATGCCGAGTTAAGAGAGAAGAAGAATAAATCAGAAGAAGTGTTGCGTGTTGAATATCACGTCGGGGTCACCATTATAACGACAGCGGTGACGAGTGTCGGTTGGTGATTGAGGTGTTAGAGGATTTTCAATAAATAACTCACAAGGTAGCTTGATAGTTTGACCGTAAACCATCTCGGCTAGTGAGCAATTAAGATCTTCTTTAACCGTGGCTCGAATACCAAGTAGAACGATAGGTATTTCCGAGCTCCAATTTACTGTATTGCTTCGAGCCCGGAGTGCAGCTTTAAGCTGTCGATGGGATTGTTCGACCATGCCATTTGCTTGAGGGTGATAAGCGGTTGTTCATATGCGATGAGATCCCAGAAGTTTCGTTAACTCGACGAATAGTTTGGATTCGAATTGCGTTCCTTGGTCGGTCGTGATTTCTAGCGGAACGCCGAATCGGGAAATGTAATTGTCTACGAATGTTTTGGCCATGGTCTGTGCTGACATATCGCTCATGCAATATGCTTCGGGCCATCGAGTAAATCTGTCGACACAGGTTAAAAGATATGCATATCCATTGGACTGTGGAAGAGGTCCCACTATGTCCATGTGAATATGTTCAAATCGACCTGATGGAGTTTCGAATTGTCCCAAAGGCGCCTTTGTATGCCTTTGAACTTTCGAACTTTGGCAGGATAAACAAGATTGTGTCCAGTGGTTTATGTCCTTGTTTATACTAGGCCAGAAGTATCGAGCAGTAATCAGTTTACGAGTTGTGCGGATACCTGGATGTGAAATGTTGTGTAAAGCTTCAAAGATTGTATGACGGAGCGACTCTGCGATATATGGACGATTGTTTCCTGTTGATGTTTCGCAGTATATCTGAAAGCCAGGCATTTTAAAAAGCTCTAGTTTATAATTGCTTGAACCAGCGCGACGTTCGGAACCAGAAAGTAAATTCTGAAGTTCTAAGTCTGCTTTTTGTGCCTGAGTGATCGTGTGATAGTGCAAACTTGCTTCAACTGTTTCGATTGTGTTTGTTGGATTGTTGTCTGGTGCCGCTTCGTTGTCGATTGTGCGGGATAATGTATCCGCCACAACATTGTCTTTACCTTTCACATGCCGAATATCCGTGGTAAACTGACTGATGTAATCCAAATGTCGTGCTTGTCCAGGATTACGTTCAGTTTTAGACTGAAGTGCTCTAGTCAGAGGTTTGTGATCGGTGTAGATGGTAAGATCTCGACCTTCTACAAAATATCTATCTAAAGTGTTTTATAGATAGATATATTGCCAATAATTCCCTGTCAAAAGCTGAGTATTTTCGTTCAGCTTCCGTGAGTTTCTTGGAAAAGAATCCAAGTAGTTCCCAGCTTACGTTTTTGTATTGTTGTAGTACTGATTCGACAGCAGTGTTTGATGCATCGGTTGTGATACTGACTTTAGCGTCGTTCAGCGGATGTACTAACAAGGTTACATTTTCCAATTTACTTTTGAGATGTGTGAATGCATTTAGGCATTCTTCGGGCCAAAAGTAATTTTTGGCTGTTTTGGGCTTCTTTAGCAGAGCGGCCAAGTGTGCGTGAATTGGAGCGAGAATTTCCGCCAGTTTCGGTATAAACCGATGGTAGTAATTTACCATACCGATAAACTGTTGGATTTTCTTGATTGAAGTTGGGACTGGGAGTTGACTGAGGAAATCGAGTGAATTCGAACCAAAAATGCATTTCGAACTCTTGATGTTGACGCCAAAATCTTCGAGTCGTTGGAAAAGTTGTTCCAAATGGCGTTTGTGTTGTTCTTCATTTTGTGATGAGACGAGAATGTCGTCGATGTATGTGAAAAAAAAGTCTAAATCGCGAACGACTTCCTTCATAAATCGCTGAAACATTTGGGCGGCATTTCTGAGACCAAATGGCATTCGAGTGAATTCAAAAAGACCAAATGGGGTTGTAATTGCCGTTTTGTGAACGTCTTCAGTTGCCACGGGAATTAAATGATATGCTCTGACTAGATCTTTTTTGCAGAAAATTGTGCATCCATATGCATGGAGAAGTTTTGAATGTGGGAAGTCGGGTAACGATCTGGTACTGTGACCGTATTAAGCCTTCGATAATCACCCCAAGGTCTCCAATCTAGATCTTTTTTCTTAACCATATGTAGTGGACAAGAGACAGGAGATGCCGATGGCCGGCAAATTCCTAAGTCCACTATATGTTGAAATTCGGTATAAGCTGCTTTGTGACATACTGGATCTAGTCGACGTTGTCTTGCTACGGGTAAATGACCTGACGTAACAATATGATGAACCACGGAGTGTTTTACGGGTAAATTGTAGTTTGGCTCCGCTGTTAGGGAAGAATACTCCTTTAGTAGCGTACCATAACCATTGTCGATTGTGAAGTGAATGGGGGTGGGCGTATCGATCCACACCGTTGTGGCATTGATTGACAGCTGAGTCGCCGAATCAACCAGCCGTTTTCGTTTGAGATCGACAAGGAGACCTTGTTTGCTAAGGAATTCGGCACCTATGATCAGACGATTCACATCTGCTAGAATGAAAGCGTGCGTGTGAACAAACGTTTGAGTCCGAGCTTTACCCTGAGCAACTTTATGCCGTAAGTATTAATACGTGTGCCGTTAGCAGCTGATAAAACTAGATCATACGATTTTACGTTGAGAAATATGGATTTAGAAAATCGTCGAACAGGTAACACCGAAAGGTCAGCTCATGTGTCTATGAGAAATGTTAGGTTGTTTTGTTTGTCATGTAAGTGAAGGCGTTGACTTACGAGAGGTTTGTGTTGTTTGTTGTTGCAATTGTGCTGTTAAATCGTTTTTTGGAATGTTTTGTTGGGGAGCGGATGAAGAAAATTTGCAAGGTGCTGTGCAGTTGCGACGTTTTCTGATATTTGTGTGATACCAGCACACACCTGGTATTACGATGTCTCGTCTCGCATTAAGTCGAATTATGCCTACTACGTGAACTTGAACGTGACCGAGAACGTGAATTTGAGGTGTATCGCGAGAGCTGACGACCACGTGGTGATCTCTGCTCCATGCTCATTTTGGCTAGCATCTTCTCAATATTGGCTATGCGTGATTACAGTGTAGGTGGGCTGAATGGTCGGTTTCTTACGTCTTGGGTAGTACTAGGGGTATTATGCTCGTAGTGTTCCTGCCGCGTTTGAGGTGTGATGTTAGGTCTATGACTAAATCGTGCTGCATATGTATTTGAAGTGTTTGCACCTTCATAGTCTCATGTAGCGTTAGCGAATTATATGAATGTACACGAAATATCTGAATAATTGATTTTTTGTGTTTGTGTAGCGAAGTCGCTACATATATATATATATATATATATATATATATATATATATATATATATATATATATATATATATATATATATATATCATGCATAGAAATATATTTATAGAAATCTATTAATAGAAATATGAAAATCCCTCCTATCCATTTGTTAAATGTAAAAAGGCTGTGGGAATAGGACCGGCGTTAGCCGGAATACTCGACAAGCGCTTAGTCTCACAGTCTCATCAATCAATTAATCTAAGGCGTAGACCGTTCAGTAATAACTATTAAAGTAGCAAGTACAAGGTAAGAAACAAACAACGAAGAAAGAGAGAAAATTTTGGCAACTGTAATCGGATTGACTTTTGTTCTGCTTAACAAACTTAAAAATCAAATTTGTATCTTTACAATTCACAGCTCAGCAACCACTTGCTAATATAAGAGAAGGGGTCATAGTTTTGTAAGTCGTCATGACCAATTGTAACCAAATTATGAAAAATCAATATAAAATCCTCCCTTAACCACAGCGTTAATTGCTTGGCAACTTTATGATGCCATTATACGGCCTATAAAACATTTTAATCGTAGTCTTAAATTAATTACAAAAGACATGTAAATCTTTATATATCTATATATACAACTGAACCATGTTAATGTATATTGGATTAAAACGAATTAATAATTCTTCATTTAAGTCGTGGAAATAATTGTAGCTCTCCAGCAATTAAATTTACAAAATTACTTTTTTTCGTCTTTCGTTCTGTTTTGGCTTACGTAAAAAAAATCATGATGGTCGTATCAGAAATCTAAAAAGTCAATCAACTTATAACAATACGAGTGTATTGTCAAATTATGTTTAATGGTTGGGTTAGGTCAAGGTTATCGATATAAGATCAATATACTGTAAAAGGTATGTCCAATCATATTAAAATGAAAAAAAACTGTTGATAGATTTATCTTATTTACAATATAAGTTCAGTAACCCATGTAGCTGATCAAACTTTTTGAATGATTCCGATTTTTGTTATTGCAAATAAAATTATTTCGTCAAAACAATCACTAGCAGTTCGTATTTCGATACAGATCAATCACTTATGGATTGATCTGTATTGATCACTTTGTAGTATTTTTTGTTATTTAATGCATTAACCAATCAAAATCTTTTTCTCTCAAGTTTTGTTGGACCACTTCGTAGGAGTTTAGTGAACCATCATGTTTTGGGCTTGATTTGCTGCATAATATAAATACACATAGTACTACCGTCATAAGAAAAAAACAGTTTACCCATTGATGCTCCAGATGTCGGGTCGATAGAATATTGTCAAAATTTAAGTTTAAATATATGACATTTAGGCGGTTATACATATACAAATATTTTGGTTATTTTAAAACAATACCAGTAGCGACATCTAGCACGTCAATGGGCTAATATACCATGGTATTACTATGTGTATTTATATTATGTTTGCTGTATGGTTGAAATGGTTGGCAAATTATTTTAAGTGCGATGTTGCAATGATTTTGGTTATACTTTGTAACATCCTGCGATCTTAATCATTACTACACAATAGTTAATTCTTGTGGGATCATTCCAGAAATTGGCAGCTTTAGTATATTTGCTAACTTGATTTTGACTATGACGATCAAACCATTTGGACGGTCGAGCGGGTTCGCCGGTTTAAAAAACCTATCAATAAAGTTTGTTAGTGATATATTTGTATAATGATGATGAAGCGTCACATTTTTGTTGTTAAGATGTAAGAGTGTGTGTGTACAGCATTGCTCAGTTTCGATCTGATGACCAATTTTATTATAAGTAAATTGTCATTTCATTTTTCTTAGCATCGGGTTTAAATTTTTGTACTTTCTTTGCTACTTTACATCCTATTACAGTTTACTTATTACACGGTGAAAACCGTTAGATGTAGCATAAATGTACACGCAGTGTTGATTTATTAATTAGTCTTATATTACTTCTTTAATGGGTTTTTTGTTCATCGTATTTGGGAAGAGTCAAATATGCAAAATTAACATAAACTTAGATAGTTAATGTTCACACTAATCTTTGCAATTTATATACATTTTAACTGTAGAAACGGGATATATTTAAGTATATTCTTTATTGGACTATCTAAAATTAAATTTAAATAAAATGTCAAAATTTTACTTTATTTACTTTTTTCTTAAGAATTGGTTTCTAATTCAACACAAACAATCAAAAAGCAGGTCCAATTAAATTTTATTACAGTAATATCTTATACAATTTTTGTTATGTTCGGCAATTTCTCGCATCAACATTTAGACGAAAATATAATAATTTCTTTAAGATTAATTGCTTGTATATTACACTCGTGATGACGGTAATCACCTCATCCAAATGTTATTAAAATACTTTTATATACGCGTATAAAGCTGCACTAAGGTGTAATTTATCGTACGTCTACCTATATTATGATATTTTTTCGGTTTGTTAAAATATTCTTAAAATAAAGTTTAAGATAACGGTTTAATGGAAGAATCTGTTATTAGAAGTTTTAAAACAGTGGAATTAAAAGTTAAAATAAATTCTTTGGCGGTCACAATATATTGTTTTGAATTTAATTTAAAAAACGTGTGCTAAAAGCTACAGCGTCTTTATCAGATCGCCAAAATCATCTTCTTGTTCTTTAGGTTTTTTACCTAGCCAATTGCACAGAAGATAAAACTGTGAATGATTTTGATTAGTGGTTACAATGTACCAGAGTTCATAGGCAGAAGCATGTTCCTATCTAGTACAGGTTAGGAACTTAGAAAAAGTTAGGTATATTTATTACATATTTAATGAACCGCGTAATTGAATAGACATTTTCTTAAATTATAATTTAAAAACCATTAAAGTAATTAAGGTCCCATATAACAATATAACAACATTTTAAAACATGCAACAAATTTTTTATAAATTTTATCATTTTTTGTAAGTTAAAATAAAAGGTTCAACTGCCCTGCAACAATTGCAACAAGTGCAAAATTTTCAATATAAAAAATCAGCCGTGTGATTATGCACAGATTTTCGGAACAAAAATTATTGTTAAACAAAATAATTTTTTTTTATAGAAAACTGTGTGCAACCAAAACTGCTATACTATTTTTTCGTGTATGTAACCAACCATCAAAAAATGACAAAAATATGTTATTTGCTTTTGTTTTAAATTTTATTTCTAATTTTTGTTTTATTGTCGCTGTGGTTTATTGTGATCGGCGAAATACAATAAAATTTTATTTCTCACTTTAATTAAAAAATATAATTACCACAACTATATAATATTTAAAACTATTTTCACTTAGAATTTTTGTATAAAATATTTAGAAATTAAAACAACACAAAACTAAAATAATAAACCTCAAATTAGTTTATAAACAAGACACATCGAAATAAAAAAGGACACACTACAATAATTTTTTGAATGCGGCGCACGTAATTCTAGCAACAATTATTACTATTTAACAATAATTTTTGCCACTAAAATCTGTACATAATAGGATCTAAAGTTGTAGGTTGATTCGAAATATTATGCGACAGTAAGGGTTCGTTTGTATCGCGATCGCTTGAATCACTTTCCGTAGTGAAACAAGGTTTAACTCTATTTATTGAAATGTTGCAGGGTTTACCCTTCATAAGTATGGTAAAATATTTCACAGCACGACTAATGATTCTAAACGGTCCCTCGTAAGGAGGTTGCAGAGATGATCTGATCGCATCTGTTCGTACAAATACATGTCAGCAAGAATGAAGTTCTTTATGGACAAATATCGACGATTGCTTTCCGTGTCGTGATGCAGGACTTGGTTTGTTTTGATCCATTATTTTTTTAAGTTGAATAATAAATCCAGACTGATAATCGTGGTTATCAAACTGCCAATGAACAGTCCTGGCAATCGTAAACCTTCGCCGTAAAGCATTTCTGCTGGTGTTCCATTGAACTGCTCCCGCCATGCAATTTGTAATCCCAACAAAACTGTTGGTAACGAGATTGTCCAGTCCAGATGGTTATGACACATTAACGATGTTTTTAACGAGCGGTGCCAACGTTCGATAGAACCGTTGGCTTGTGGATTGTACGCTGTAGTGCGTTTTCGTTGGAAACCCAATAGTTTGGACAATTCCTGAAACAACTCCAATTCAAACTGCATTCCTCGATCAGTGACTTTAGTCATAGGTATGCCGAATCGAGCGATCCAACCCTCAAAAATTGCGCTTGCAACTGTTTGTGCTCTAATGTCTGCCACCGGAATGGCCTCCGGCCAACGAGTAAAGCGATCAATTATTGTAACGCAATATCTCATATCGTTAGACGTTGGCATTGGACCAATTAAATCTACATGAATTTCTTCAAAACGCTTGCTACTTAATGGAAATTCACCTATAGGACTTTTGACGTGGCGTTGAATTTTAGACTTTTGGCAACTTATGCAACTTTTAGCCCATTTTCTAGCGTCTTGGTTGACTGATGTCCAAATGTATTTACTTGCCAACATTTTAGTAGTAGTTCGAACTCCGGGATGTGACAACCCGTGCACCGAATCGAATTCCAGTTTTCTGAACTTTTTTGGTATATACGGTCTACGACACTTTGTAGAAATGTCACAAAAGATTTCTTTGTCTGAATTTAATATTGGAAATTTTTTAAATTCAAGCCATTTGTTTTTTTCCATTAATTCTTTTAACTCGCTGTCTTGACTTTGTGTCTCGGCGATCTTCGTGTACTCAATAGATTCTGGTATATCTAGTTTGCATATTCGTGACATCGTGTCCGCGACCACGTTGTCTTTACTCGAAACATGTTGTATGTCGCTAGTGAACTGTCCGATATAGTCTAGATATCTAAATTGTCTAGGTGAAGCCGTACTTGGATTCTGACGGAAAGCATAAATTAAGGGCTTATGGTCCGTAAAAATTGTGAAACTGCGCCCTTCCAACATAAAACGAAAATGCTTAATACGTGCGTATGCCGCTAATAACTCACGATCATAAGCGCTATAGCGATTCTGCGCATTTGAAAGTTTAACCGAATAGAAACTTAAAGACTGCCAACTATCCTCCACTTTCTGCTGAATTACCGCACCGATTGCAAAACCTGACGCATCTACCATCAAAAATGCAAAATGACTTGAATTTGTTAGGGTAAACGTTGAACCCACAGTTTTTTTTAATAACTCTTCCGCTATTTGCTTATCCGCCAAATTTCTCATTTCGCGCAACAACTGTAATGTTTTTTTGTCACCCAAATCAAGATCCTTTAACAGTTTCTGCAGCTTAGCATCCGCTTTTATAACTTTTACCGATATTCTCGTCGTCCGAAGGCATGATTACACGAATATCAGTTTACCTCTACTGTTTGTAGCTACGAATTTGACGACTGCTAATCTAAATGACGTATGACGGTAATTGGCCGCTTAAAGATGATCTGGATATAAAATTTGCAATGTCCACTTTTTCTGAATGCTGCGTGATGTCCCAAATATTTATTATTATTTTTATTATTTTTCACGTCAAATTCTTGGAATGTTGCGTGATGCTCCGAATTGTTATGGATTATTTTCTACGTGGCGAGATGTTTGTATTACAGTTTCAGGACTGGTCACTACTAATTATTCGTGGTATAATTATATTAAACACTTTTATAATCACTGACTTAGATCACGTCGGGGTCACCATTTGTAGTGTCGCACGTGGTAAACTAGCCTTATACATCTGCTTCCATAAATATTAAATTACAAACACGACAACTTAATATCGTATAATGTATTTATTTCAGTTGAACAAAATTTACTCCAACTATTTATTTTTATACTATTAGGAAATTACATGATTAACCAAGAAATTAATTAAATTGAATAACTTTATTGCTTGTGATTATGTTTCTCTTATAAAAGACGCTAGGGTACTGCCATTTTATTTCCTTCCTTTCTTCGTCTTTTTATTGTTTCATCCGACCTCACCTTTGACGTACGTTTTTAACTTAACTCGTGTTGATCGTCTAAAGTAAATCGTGTAACCACATCAATCCTACGTACCAAATCGTGGTTGCAGAAGGCCGCAACAGATAAATTTTTTTTCTGCTTGCAACCAAAACCGCTATACAATTTGTTTGTATGACACTAAAAACAAAAATATCAATGCGGTATTTATAGTTTAATCCTTGCCGCTATTTTCGTAGCAGCACCGCCGCGAATGGGTATTGCTAATCTTTATTGTTGTGGTTTATGGACAAATTCAAAAATGTATACAATTTTAAGTTTCAAGTGCCCGAAAATGCCCGAAAATTTTTGTTTTATGCAACAGCTTGTAAATCCTTAAGAATTTTAAAGTTCCGTCGCACCAGTTCAATTGGGACCTTCTCATTCTCTATATTGGGTTCGACAATTGATGGAAGAGGTCTATTTATCAAAAAATGTCCAGGTGTAAGCGGTTGTAGATCTGATGGATCTGATACCACACTAATGATTTATTTATTTGAATTGAGTTGGAAAGTCGACACAGAACAAGATCTAATCATTACGTATTCATAATCTGAATAAGTAAACCTGTTTAATAAAAGTTGTACGTTTGCAAATATTCGTATTAATGCTTAAATTGATTAAACGACAAATGATGTCCTACGCTACAGCCATCTACGATTGAGAATTGAACTAGAAAACAAAACTCGTATAGCATGCCCCATATACAACAATTATTTTTATTGGTTCGTTTCGAGGTGAAATAATTTTTAAATTTATAAATTAAAATTTAGTTTTTTTGGCAGTTTATTTTTCAAAAACTAAAAATTAATAATTATTATTCTAACAAAACACATTTTATATTTTATATAACACATTTTGACAGCAATCAAATAATGTGTCAACAAAATAATGTGGAATTTTAAGCTGAGAATCTATTTTACAGCCAGCTTCTCGGATTTCTTCGATTAAGTTTAATGTGATTTGTAATACTTAAGTCTCTATTCCATTATGAAAAATTATTGTCCAACAAATTTTTGTATGAAAATTTATTATTTTACAGATAAATTTAGCTTAATCATTACATTTATGCTGTCATCTATACGAGAATACATGAAATTTATTAGATTTCTTAAAAAAAATAAAAATAAAAAATAAATATTATCATTGTGTGTGTGAAACATATTACTCATCGAGACACAAATTTTACGTATATACTATATATGTATTAAAACTAGATGTTGCCATAAAAACTACTCTACTCGATACTTTTGTATAGCAACTTATAGCAACATTTCCACTACATTTACATTTCTCGTTTAGTCGAATGTTTTTCATTCAGAAGCAAAGAAATCGGCCTATACGATTTTTTGTCGTTAGGTCGTTTGCTTGGTTTTGGTATCATTATCACTTTTGCCACTTTCCATTGGTGTGGAACATAGTTAAGTAAGAATGCTGAATTCATTATTTGAAGTAGCTTTCGTAATCCTTTTTCGGAAAGTGCTTCAACTATTTTTCCTGTAGTTGGATCATAACCAGGAGATGTTCTTGAGCTTAGGTTTCTGATTTCAACTTTTAACTCTTGTAAAAATATAGGTTTTATGCTTTGGCTGTCGATTATGTTAACAAGAGTTATGTTTTCATCCGCAGTTTGTCTTGGGAAAGGTTTGAATCTATCTCAAAGATATGATGCAAATATCAAAGATATGATGCAAATAAATCAGTTAAATCAGTTTAACTGTAGGTACTTGCGTTTTAGGTCTTTTTAGACTTTTTGGTGCTTTTCAGAAGATAGTCGGTATCTTTTGATCAGTAAAGTCAGTAAGGTCATTATGAATAGATCCATTCTAATTTTCTTTGATTAAAAGTTTTAGCTTATTACTAAGAGAGTTATCGGTTTACTTTGTGGAGCCCGATTTTTCTGCCACGTTTTTCGGGCTTCACGTTTTTCTCTAACCAATTATCTACCATTCAAAAAAAAAGTTTATATGTGCTCGAGTTTCTTACTATCCCAAGCTGGTTGTTGTATAATATTGTTAAGTAGTTCTAATTGGTCCTCTCCAATTATGCCGAATTCTTAACTGGCACTTGAAGATTGACATTGTCACTGACAAGTTTTCGAACAGTTTCCAGTTTGTTATATTGTTTATCAATTTGGGCAACGACTTTTTCTTCACAATCATAGAACTAAGAGTCATGATTAAAGGAGAATGATTTGACGATAATCGTTCACTGTCTTTTATGAATACGTAGTTTTCCGATACCTTTTTTTTTACCTCGTTTGTTACATAATCTATGAGATCTGGAATTTTATTTGGTTTCACAAGCCAGTGTGTTCATTTAATTATGTTTCCTATTTTTTATCGTGTTTGCTTGAGATTTACTTTTCTCTAAATTTATAGTAAAGGCTTCCTTTCATGAGGTTTTCTATGATTTTGTTGTAGCACTTTGTTTCTTATTCTTTGTAGTTATTTGGCTACTTCACATCCACTATCATTTGCTGGATGCTGTCCTTTACAGTTTATGCATGTTGCTGGTATGTTTTTACTTAAAGAGCATGCTTTGGCGATGTATTTCCCTGCATATTTTACACATCTAAGGTCTCGTCCACTATATCCTTGGGTATGGTTATAGTCTTGACATTTTTTACATTAAGGAATTTGGTTAATTGATTTTCTTAACGGTTCTATTTTTACTCTCATGTGCCTTTATATTGTATTTATTTTTTACATTTTCTTTGTTATTAAAAGTAAGTATTATAAATAAGGGCAACCTCCTTTTAGTGACTTGAACACCTTCTGCATTTTCTATTTTTTCTGTCTTGAGCTTATTTCCTACATCTTCAATTTTAAATCCCTTGCCTATTAGGTTTTTTTTATATTGTTCTTTGAACAAATTGGATGGAGCCATAACTTTAATGGGGCGGTGATTCTTATCTTCATAAGTAATCCACTCATTTCCATCAATTTAGCTTTGTAGCCAAAGCTCTAAACGTCTCAGAATCAGATTATTTCGTTATATTCTAGCTACTTTGTCACTGTTTAGGAGGGCGGTTTGTTGAATCTCACCACTTTCCGGAGAGGACTTAGGTTTCCTTTTCTTGCTTTTCCTTTTCTTTTTTAAGACCCAATCTGTTTCTCTTACTAGTTCTTCTTCATCAATATAAAATCTTTCAATTGTGTCTAGCTCATTGCTAGTCTGGAAAAGCTGCTCAAATTTCTTAGTTTCTGAAACCCTTTTTAATTTTTCCTTTTCATTTTTAAGCAGCACTATACTTCGTTGCTTAGCTGCGACGTCACCTTAGCAATTTCGCTTAGTTTTCTCTTTAGTTCATCATTTTTGCTAACTTGTTCAAAAAAAAAAAATTAGTTGAAGATATTAGTGATCTTGTAGCTTCTTGAAACTAGATTATCATCAAGCAATGGTTGACCCATCTCAGAATCTTTTGGGCCGCGCTCCGAAGAGGGTGAAATTCTCAACATATCTGCTGATATCATCTGGGGTATACAATTCTTTTTTTGTTCTCAGTGGTCGAATAGCTCGCCTTGTCTTGTTCGCGTAGAGCCTCGTTAGTTAAAACAGTGAGCACCTCGTGCAGGCATGGTTGACATTTAAACTTTTATTTGACTTATTTTACCACTTGCCTCTTACCTCCCTGTCTGCTTATACAGCAAAGGTTGAGGAATTTGCTTACCCCACAACTCGTTTTTTCGGACTGTTTTTTGGACTTACGCCATAATTATGGCGTTTATTATTAAGCACATAGGTTTTTCACTTTGTTCAAAGAGTCTTGCAAGACAGGTCGATTACTAAGCTTTTAAATATTGGTTAGAAAAGTTGATATATGATTAGAAACATTACTTCAAATTAGGAAAAATTTTTCGACTGCTTTAGTTTAGGATACCTTATTTTTTGACTGAATCTTGGTGGATATTTGTTTTTTGTTATGTATATATATATATATATATATATATATATATATATATATATATATATATATATATATATATATATATATATATATATATATATATATATATATATATATATATATATATATATATATATATATATATATATATATATATATATATATATATATATATATATATATATATATATATATATATATATATATATATATATATAATAATGGGGCAAATATTAGATAATCTAGCAATTCGCAATTCACAAGTTTGATAAATATGGCGGATTTGCTAATTGCAAATTTGCTTGCGTAAAATGATATACACGATGGCTTGCGCAATGCAATTTTTTGTTTACTCAGCACGCAATTTTAATATGCTGAGTATAATACATAACCTTAAATATGTTTGTCAAATAAATACCGAAAATATTTTGCTGGTCATAAATTATCTATAGATTATTATTATAATAATGAATAAATGAAAAACGAACTATTCTCAACAAGGCGTACTTTTGTTGTAGACGGAAATTGAGAAAACACCAGAGTTAGGACGATGTAAGTACAAATATGTTCGTTTGTTAGAATTTAAGAATTTTAGAGTTTTACATTTGAATAATAAGAATTCATTCAATTTGATTTAGATAATAACAATTTGACTGCTAGCGAGATAAAAAGAAAGTGGCACTACATTGCTTCTACAATATCTTCTACCAGTCATACGAAGAGACCGGCCGAGGAAATTAAAGCTAAGTTTGCCGATTTGAAATCACGCACAAAACTCAAATGTGCAGCCTTTATCAAATATGCAAAGGAAACTGGTGGACCAAAAGATTTGACAGAAATCGAGAAACCTTATCTCGTATTGAAATATCCAATTTTGAAATATCCAGTTTTGTACCTTATCTTGTTTAGTCAAATCCTATTTGATTTGTTGCGGATGCCGTAAATCGTCCGCCAAATTTTAATTTTTTATTTGCTTGCTAGCGAAGAATTTTCGTGTATACCATTTTTTCCAATTCAGCAAAATTTATCTGCTTATCTGCTTGTTGGAATATTTTCCTTTTTCCGCAATTTAGCAATTTTTGCTTGTTTATCTGCTTACTAGAACATCGAGTATGTGGCCTACCGTCTCTTAAAAGACAGAGCAGTAACCCTCGGAGAGTGTTTTTAGTATTGTGACTCTCGTGATTTTTTAATCATAAAAATGTTTACAAAAGTTAAAATCTCTTTAATTATTCAAATAACTGTTCGTGTATAATAACATGTGCACAATTGTTTGCTTATTTTCTAATGTAATTATGCACAAGTTACCGGAGGTAAAATTTATAGTACCATACTTATTAAACTAAATATTTAAAAAAATTGTAAATATATTTATAAAATACGTAGACATTCATGCTCTCACCCAATATTTATATTTTAAATTTTTATAATACATACTTTTAAAAGCCGCGCTATGTTACCAAATTTTCTTTAGGTCACTTTATATATTTTTTATAACCCATTGATTTATGTTTATTAAATTCTGAATAGCTTTGTAAGGTATATATAATATAATTCTTGGAAAGATTTCGCCTTTATTACTTTAATGCGCGAAAGTGACGTGCAGGTTGAATCCAAAAATGTATAAACAATAATTTAACATTTTATCATATTAATTCACATGAACCCTAAAACGCGCAACATAAAACAATTTGTCTGGTGTGAGTTTGTTTGTGTGGTTTATATTCTTATTTTATAATATATAATAAAATATAATGTATGTACAGTATGATCTTTAGAGCACTTTACATGTATATCTCGGACTATGATCAATATATTTTAATTTAGTAAAAATTGTTAGACTTTTAGTGAGATGCTCGCAAGTTTCGCAAATTAACAAATTGCGATAGCTAAAGTTGGCGGATTTCAGCAACGTGCTGAATTAAATAACATGGCGGATCATAGCCACCAAATTCAAAACATTTTTCAATTGTGACATAACTGTGATAAAAAAAATCCATTTTTTTTTGTATTTTTAATTTTTTATAATGTTCAATGAATTCAGAGCCAAAGAGGCGCAAGCCGAACTTCGGTAATGCAGAAATAATGAAAAAAATATATCATCCTCACACTCAAATGGTTTTCCCTTATCCCGCGTAAATATTTTCTTGGGATTCGATTTCTTTGATGCCTTACCACAAATGTATCCATTTTTCAAAAAATGTAACTTAACATATTTTGTTTTTTTTATAATTATAAAATAAACTTCATATTTTTTGCACGGAATACTTAATCGCAAATATCACGGTGTCCAACGTCATCCAAAAATGTTTTTTGTTTACATTCTATATTTTTTCTGTATATTGCGTGCTCAAAAAGACGGTCGAAACATTTTTTTGTTTTTGCTTAATGGAAAATTGCAAAATCGATCGAGCATGCATGAAATGTCATTTTTAGCTCGTAAATTGCTGATTTGCATTTCTAGAATGTATCGAACATGTCCCCTTTGTCATTTGGTGCACCAAATGAATATATCATGAAAATAAATGGTTCTAGGCTGGATCGTTGCTGGCAGATGTAATGAAGCGGATATGAATTAAGTAATTACAGTTTCGTTTAACAACCCGAAGGATAACCTGATCTAATATTAAGAAAGTTGAGAGATACAGAGACCGCAGAAATTCCAAGTACCAAGCTATCACAGGAAGAACAATTACGCCATAATCATTATGAACAAACCAAACCACAGATTACACTGGTCGATTCCAAGTCCGTCTTCCCTTTAAACGACCGCCATGGGTTTTCATGGGTTTTCATCGCCATGGGAGATTCATTTAGCGTAGCGGTCAAACGAATGTAGGCCATGGAAAATAAATTCGTCAGTGAAAAGAATTTGCGGTAATGTATAAAAGGTTGATGTCAGAGTATATCAGTTTAGGACATATGAAAGCCATCAATGGGCCCGATAGAAAAGGCAATGAATAGCATCTACCACATCAAGGAGTCATCAAAGCTTCTAGCACAATAGTTCTGCTAAGACTATGACAGGAAATTCTCTCAATGATTGTGTTGCAGTTGGACCAACAGTTTAATTAAACTTATATGAACTATTGTGTCGCTTCAGAATTTTCAAAGTAGCTCTGACAGCTGATGTTGAAGAGATGTATCGGAAAGTTCTAACTGCTGAAGAAGACACCAAATACCAAAGAATAGTTTGACAAAGTTCAACTGATAAAGCCTTTACGACATATGAACTCCAAACAGTTACTAATAGCATACACAGAACACCTTATTCAGCAAGACGATCACTTAACGAAGCAGCAACAAAATATCAAGAAGAATTTTCAGAAGCGGCAGGTCACATTAGAAAAGACTTATACGTCTATGATCTCATGACTGGAGCAGATTTAGCAGAACAAGCAATCAAATTGGGGGATAACATGAATATTGTACTCTCACGTTCAGAATTCCTGCTCAGAAGAGGGCTATCTAATGAAGAATTATTATTTAAAAATACCAGTCATCCCACCAAAGAAATCATTAAACTTTGAAATATAAAAATCAACATGTATTAAGGTTTTAGAATTGTACTGGAATCCAACACAGGCCTGGTTCCAGTTTAAAGTTCAATTAAATCAGTACCCTATTGTGACCAAATGAGGAATATTGTCAGAGGCAAGCCGGTTATTCGATTTAAAAATAGGCAGAAACTCGAAAAGGACCATATCATTATCAGGCGTGCAAAATTCAAGCACTTCCAAACAGAAATTCAGTCAGTTAAATGCAACAAAGTAGTACCTACATCAAATAGAATCAAGTATTTCAAACCTTTTCTTGATTAATCGAGACTGCTAAGGGTTTTCGGCAGAATTAAAAATGTTACCGTCACCTATCACGTAAAACACCCAAATATAGTAACGGCACACGATGAACTTACGAGAGCACCACTTGCGGCAACTATACGCTGGACAAACGTTAATGATAGCTGCGATTTGACAAAAATATTGGATATTGCTGAACGAAACCTCGTTAGAAAAGTAATACACAGTTGCGTTAAAAGCGATGGCTGAACTTTGAGTCAAGTGATGGAGCAGTTATCTAATCCAAGAGTGGAGTTGATTAAGGCCATTTTACAAGGTCGGCGTAGATTATGCCGGTGAGTTTTTGTAACAAGAACTACATTTGTTTATTCGTCTGTCTTGACAGGAAAGCTGTACATATCGAACTTTTTTATCGATCTAACGTCGGATGCGTACCAGCATTAAAACGATTCATTGGTCGTCGTGGGAGCAGATAAAATAACGTTCAACATGATACCTCCTAGCGCACCTTATTTTGACGGACTGTGGGAGGCGGCCATCCACACAGTTGCCTGATTACGATCTAGCGGATATCAAAATTTCCAATTTGTCCAGAAGGCAATGAATATTTACCTCCAACAAAGTAGTTAATGAGGAATAAAAAATCCAACTGCATCTAGGATCAGTTAACCATGTCAAAGTAGTTACATTAAAAACATACACCGTAGTCATGAACCGTCCTATCAAAAACTATGTTTACTACCAGAATATTGAATCAACTGATTCAAGGAGGCCGGAATGTTGATAATCCAATGATATGTTGTTCGGTGTAATATTAACCTAAATTCAAATTATTGTATAATTATAGGCGCATTCGATTGGACTGATTTACTGAATATTCTAAATAACTGAATATACTGATATGAATAGGCTGTTCCATTCGCACCTCTTCACTTCAGTTAAAAGATTGAGCTACATAATATCTGATTGTATTTTTTGGTCGTTTTAGATTTATTTACTATTTTTTTGTGTGACACAAAAATTTTAATAAAACCGTTAAATAAAATAAAATAAAAAATTACCAATAATTAGTTTTGAAATATAAGTTACAAAAGTATTAGTATAAAGAAACTTCTACATAATCTTAAAATATGATTTTATCTGAAGTGACGAATGTCTCTCGAATACCCAAATTCACTTCAGTAACTAAATTATCTGAATATTTCTAAATAGTAACTCAATATCAATTCAGGGGTGGGATGTTGTACCATCACTGCGATTCGAATCGACTTTCGCAAGTCGATTCGAAAGTCGATAAGGTTTGTATGTTGTAAAATTTTCGAATTGAAAGTCAATATCAATATGGGAGTACTTTTTCGAAAATGAAATAACAACAACAAATCTAATTTGACATTTCATTTTTATTAGCGTTCAGTCTTGTAGTGTCCATTTTTATACATAATAATATATTATATATACAAAAATTTGTAAAAAAATAAAATGGAAATTGCTGTGGCTATTGTTTTAAGTGAAGTAGAACATGCATCTATGGAGGATGAGATAGGAAATTCTCTAAATTTATGTATTGAACGACGATTTTCGACAATGTGATGGATCTGCCTAATCAAAAGTATGTTATACCTAATTGTGATGTAATTAAAGTTTATAATTGATAGTTATAATCTCAATTTTAGATTTTTGGAGTCATTTCGGATACAAAGGATATTTTTAAATATCTAGTTAGTGAAATAAAGCCTCGGTGTAGACTGACAGAGCGGATCACGAAAATTCCAATAGAGACGAGACTAACGGCTGTCTTGGATATTTATGCGACAGGGTCATATCAGAGGTCTGTTGGTGATGTGCTATTGCATACAATGGATCAGTCTGTTGTATCAAGAGCAGTAAATGATATACCGCATGCTTTAGAAGCCACAATCTGCAGCAAACATATAAAATTCCCAGATGCATGAGGCAAAGTTGTAAACAAGCAAAGGTTTTTTTGAGAATAACGGCCATCCCGGAGTGATTGGTTGTATTGATTGGACTCATATCGATATCATAGCCCCGCGTGAAAACGAACATATTTTTGTTGATCGACGAGGAAAACATTCGATGAATAAACAATTTGGTAAGCTTGTCATAATTATTTTAACTATTTATATACATATTCAATTAATAATTTTTTGCGTATTTAGATATGCATCTACGACAGTTAATCCTGCCGGTGTGTATGCACGGTTTCCGGGATCAACCTATGATTCGGCAATATTCAGGTGTCAAAAGATCGCCGTAAACTTCTAGCTGCTTATGAAGAAGAGGAAAGAAACACTTGGGTGCTTGAAGATTCGGGGTATCCATTGGAACCCTATTTGATGACTTTTGTGAAAATGCTTAATGTTTGTCCTGCGCACACAAATGGTGGATTTGTCACCGTCTATGGAAGAAAATCCTGCTGTAATTGAAACTGATTTCGAGTTTGATGATACAGAACAAACTGAAAGAGCGGAAGGAATTCGTAACAGCTTGCTGAATTGCTTTTAAATGCAAAAATTTGTTTTGTTTTTATGAAATTAAAACAAAAATTTAACTTTTTATAACACGCTTATTTTTATTATCAATTGCTTTTTAACAATAATGCTAACTGTTTTTCCGCTACCTCTAACCTTCTTTCCTCTATTACCAATCGCTTTTCTTCCACTACCAGTCGTTTAGTGTTTATTAAATTTTCCTCTTTCGTTAAAGTCAGCATTTCTGAATAAAATTCTTGTTGTTTTTTTTGTTTGATACTCCTTTTGTTTGCTTTGTGATTTTGGTTCCTCGAACAACCGACTCGTTGTGGTAGCCCGTCGTCTTTGTGTTCTCGGAACTCGCACTGTTGCTACAATTGTAGTGGTCGATGTTCCTTTATTTGTTGGGTGAGCTGGTTTAACTCAACTTTCTCCTCAGAATTATGACTTTGGTCTAGACCACTCACTCCAACCACAGTTTCGATCATGCCTGTGATTTGGACAACCCAAATCTTCTTCTAATGAAGATAAAAATTCTGTTTGCGAACCTCCACCAGTTTTATTTATAGGAACTTGGGCTTTTCTTAATTTATTTTTATAGTCTGCCCATACCTAATTAAAAAAACACTATTATAGTTATACTTCTAGATCAGTCTAAATGCATTCTAATATCTACATACTTTTCTCCATGATTCCGAATCGCGCGTTGGAGGTCTTTCGCCGATCAACCGATTTGTTAACTCCAACCAATTTCCACTTAAAGTGGCTTTTGATATGGTACTGCTAAACAGTCCAGTAACCATGTCCGTGTGATATTCCAAAAAGTCCACCATTACCTCAAATTGTTTGTACGTAGTAAATTTTTTTTAACTAGAAAAAAGTATACAAATAATTTTTATAGGTCATGTCATTATAAATCAAACAATATAATATTCTTATCCATATGAATTTCATATTTAAGTTAAATATAAATTAATTTACAATTTTCATACTTACAGGTTAGACATTTTTATCAAAATTTGTTAATTAAATTCAATTTGAAACTGTTAAAAATTTTTTTATTTAGTACAATATTTCTTTATTTTTAGTTTGAATTTTTACGCTTCATTTGAAATTGTATGTCTCTCTCTGTATGTCTGTTTTGGGGCCGAAGCCCTCCCAACTCTTTCGCGGTTAATTAACGTCCTACTTTACGCCATTACTAGCCAAATTGAGGACGCGCGAATACAGGTTCGCGTTTTCAAATATCCATCTGCACATTGCATTGCTCCAGCCAGCCTGTACTGGCATGGACGATGGTTCGGCCCATGGTTTCTGCACTCCAACGGGGGGTCATAGTTGTGTTCATCGTCATCACCGATCGTAATCTAGTGATGAAAAATCCCTTTTGCAACCCTCCCCCGTTGGGATTCGAACCCGGTACCTCCCGTCCCAAACACCGCAGCTTTAACCACTGCGCCAATTGCTCGGTCATTTGAAATTTTCTGAGTGATGAAAAAGTATCATTATCGCGAGTCGAAAATAATACAACATACAAACTTTCAATTTTGGGTTCGAATTTCGAAAATTCGAAATTACAACATGTCACCCCAGTAAATTCAGATGAGTCGAATAGCCCTTACTTTATATATCTTATAAATGTCACTTAAAGCGTATTTTATTGGGAAAAAAAATACAACAATAATTGCATTTAATAACTCCTCGCGGTAGTTAAATAAAACTCCTCAAACCTTTTTGGAGTTATTTAACTCTATTTCAATTTAAGTTATAATACCCAACACCATTAAAATATGGCGTTGGATACCGCTTGTTAAATTATTTCATTTATAGTAAACAAATAAACTTTCTGAGAAAAAATAACTCAAAACTGAGTAATTACTGTTAGTAGTTTAAAGCACATTTATATATTGGTGCGTTTCTTAGTTATTTACCATCTGTTAACAATTCTAAAAACTATACAATATAAAAATGTAAATTGCACTTGTTTGTACCAAAGTGTTCACATCGTAATACAATACCATTCTGGCATAAAAATATTTATCGATTCACCATCATTACTATACCAAGTTTAGAAGATTGGAACCCAACTTTACTATGTCAATGATTTTCTAAATATTATTTTAAGTTACTTACATCAAACTGGATGTACATATTTGGTGGCAAAATATAACCTCAATTATATGAGCATTATTAATCAACAAGAGTTCTTTAAAAAAGGGTACCTCTTTTTTGCGAGGTATCTTTCAGCATTGAGTACAAAACAATTATAAAACATTTTACTGAAATTTGCCGTAGGTATCCATGCCTTCTTATTGATCATCTCATTTATAGACCGTTTCCATCGACTGGCGGAGCTGTTTAATTTTGACATACATTTGCTGATTTGTATGTATCATCAATTTGCAGTCTTCTTTGCCTTTGGTCTTCTCGATACTATATCCATGTTATATCATTTAAGCCTTTACTTAAATTAGACTCAGCCACGATACTATTTTTAAATTCCAGTTTAACTTTAATTGTTCGTATTGTGTCTTCCCTCTCTTTGTATTGTAGCTTCTCAACGTTTCATTTGTTAAATTGATTTAGTTTTGGATTTTTGTTTTTATATAATGTTATGATTTTTCTTTTTTATTTCTTTTTTTCTGATTTACTTTGACGACAAGGTAAAATGGGTTTAATTGTTTATTTTCTATGATTGCTACATGCATATGCTTTAAGCGAATCGTTTTTTTATTCGTGTAAAAAAGTACCGTGTAAATCGGGGAATAAGTGCATTTATGCAAACAAATTACTAATACGGTTTGCATTACAAGCTGAAGCATTATATAATTTTTTATTAGAGGTAGCATTAGTTTTAAAAACAGATTTTTCAGTGAAAATTTTTAGCTAAAATAACAAGCCTATTAAATTAGTCTATTTTGAGTCACGTGTACGAAATAATCTAATCAAAATAATATTAAACTGATTACATCCCATTGGAATATTTTGTACACGTGACTCGAAAATTAATAGGCTTGCTACTTTAGCAAAACAGACTTTGGCTACTAGATGAAAAGAATTTATAGTTTTATTTTACAATAAATACTGTTTTAAAATGACACTTTCATAGTACAATCTAAAATCTAGCAGCCTTAACTAATTATGCCAATTAGTTATTGGTACATAGAAGATAGAATAATTAACTTATTCAATAGTTGGTTCCACGATCAACAAATAACCAACTGAATTAAATTTTATTGTTAATTTCAGCTTTTTTTATTGATGTTGACGTTTTTAAGGTTTTTATAAGAGTGATCGAATAATTTTTTATTATGTGTCAAATTCATAGTTTTATTCTTAAAATTACCAATAGATTTCCTATGTGTATCTATGTGCTATGAAACGCACTCATAATTAAATTGAGCAAAACATTGATATAAACAATATAAACAAGGTATAACATGTACAATTAAATTTAACATTAATTAATTCTAAATTATATTACTTATTTCAACATAATTTCCATATTTTAGATTTCATTTTTTAAGGAATTATTTTGTGCCTAATTATAAGATATGTATTAATTTATTGTATTTATTTTAAGCAACTTCAATTGATTTCAATTCTAATTTAATTTTAAATAAGGAAGACAATTCTATTATATAGGTAAGTAAATTAACTATTTAATATTCTGTTTTAGGTGTAATTAGTGTTGGTGTCTCCAACATACCGGCCAACTTGAATCAGTTGATTCAACATACTGGAAGTCTGCAAAGTTTTTGTATTGGATGTTTCATTTGACCCTGTTGTGTTTTGAGGGTGACAACTCTTACGTTGCCATCTGCTCCTGGATGTAATTCCATGACTTTGCCCAGTAACCACTTTGATGGAGGTAAGTTGTTTTATTTTACTAGCACGATATCGTCGATTTTAACGTTGTTTTCTTTTGAATGCCATTTACTTCTATGTTGTAGGTTTGTAAGATATTCCAAATGCCATCTTCGCCATATTTGTTGATTCATTTTTTGTAGCACTTGCCATCTAAATAACTTGGATATTTTGACATCCGTAAGGTCTTGGCTGGGTAATTGAGTAGTCGGTCTGCCGATTAAGAAATGAGTAGGGGTCAGGTAATCCAGATCGTTGCTCGAGAGTACACATATTGGTCGTGAGTTCAGCATAGTTTCTATCTCAGTTAAAAGTGTTGTCATCTCCTCGATCGTAAGTATATGACCATCTGCAACTTTTCTTAAATGGAACTTTATGCTTCTTACAGCAGCCTCCCACAGGCCACCAAAATATGGAGAGCTTGATGGAATGCATTTAAAAAGTATTTCATCTGCCAATAAAAATTTTGAAAAATTTTGAGTTCATGTAATTGATTTCGGGCTCCAATGAAATTGGTTCCATTGTCACTCTGGATTTCGCAGCAAATTCCTCTACGAGCTAAGAATCTGCGAAGTGCGGCCAAGTAAGCGTCTGTGGTAAGGTCGGAGACAAGCTCGATATGTACTGCTTTCGTGGCCAATCATACGAAGATACAAATATAGCTTTTTACCGTTCTTATTGAATAAGTTAGAACTGGCCCTGCATAGTCTACTCCGAATTGTAGAATTGTGGAATGGTCTAATCAGTGTTACTCTTGGATTTGGTAAGTCACCCATTATTTGTGTGTGTTCTCGAGTACTATACTTCGTACATTTAACGCAGCTGTGGACAACCTTTCTGATCAAGCTTCTACATCCAATGATCCAATACTTATATCGTAGTGTGGGCATCATTAATTAATCGCCCGCATGTAGGTATCTTACGTGATGTTCTTTACGATTCTTTCTGCTAGTTTATCTTTTGCTGTTGAAATAAGCGGATGCTTGACGTCATAAGCTAATGTTGCGTTTTTTATTCTCCCTTCAATTCGTAGGAAACTTGATATGTTTTCGATCAAAGTGTCTATTAAATTAAATGGGCAGATGAAATACTTTTTAAAAGCTGCTGAAGAGGCAGCAGCAATCCAAAATATGCGAGCACTACACCAGTGTGTAAGAAAGGTCACTGGTAAAATTACAAATATACCACCTATAAGGGACGCTAATGGTCAAGTACTAACAACAGATGAAGCACAGTTAAAGAGATGGAAGGAATATTTCGAAGAAGACGTCGTCGCCGACCCCAAAAATCTCCAGTCATTAATTGACATCAATAACGAAACTAGCAACACCCATCCACCAACGGAACGGGAAGTTAAAGATGTCATTAATAGACTGAAGAACAATAAGGCCGCTGGAACAGACAATATAACCGCCGAAATATTCAAAGGAGATTCATCTACAACTGCAAGCATATTAACACCAATAATCCAAGAAATCTGGAATTCTGGGAGAATCCCACTGAAATGGAAAGAAGGCTTGATAATTACGATACCCAAGAAAGGTGACCTAAGAGAATGTAGGAACTGGCGAGGTATCTCCCTCCTCAACACAACAATAAAAATACTCGTAATGATCATCCTTGACAGAATCTCACCTACGATCAATGCAAAATTAAGAAACGAACAAGCTGGATTTAGACCAGGAAGAAGTTGCACTGATCACATCAACACAATCCGTATCATCACTGAACAATCCAATGAATGGAATTCACCATTGTATATGCTCTTCGTCGATTTCGAACACGCATTCGATACGATAAACAGGAACGCAATATGGCAGACACTTTGTGAACTCATACAAGAAATGTATCGGGATGCTGGAAACCGAATCCAATACAAAGGCAAACAAGGTGAAACATACTACAACACTCGAGGAGTAAGGCAAGGTTGCGTACTCTCACCAATGCTGTTCCTAATCGTATTAGACAGTGTAATGCGGAAACTAGATAACAAGTGCCCTAATGGCATTCAATGGGGGTTAACTGGTAAACTCAATGATTTGGACTATGCAGACGACATATGCTTGCTCTCACACAAACACTCCGACATGCAGCAGAAAGTGCAACAGCTATCAGATCTAGCTTATGAAGTTGGTCTCAAGATTAATATCAAGAAAACCAAGACGATGAGACTCGACAGAAATATAACCACACCGATGTACATCAACAATATACAAATTGAAGATGTAAATGAATTCGTATACCTTGGTTGCACAGTAACGAAAACAGGTAGAACAGAAGAAGACATACACAAACGTATAAATAAAGCCAGATATACATTCAACATGTTACACAAAGTCTGAAATACTTCTGTCCTGTCGCGCAAGACCAAGATACGAATGTTCAACTCATGTGTGAAATCGGTACTTCTGTATGGGTGTGAGACATGGAAGCATACAGGAAAAATCATACAGAAGCTACAGGTATTCGTAAACAAATGCCTTCGACGAATACTTAAGTGCTTCTGGCCTAACACGATCAGTAACATCAATCTGCATATAACAACATGTCAGTCAGACATTGAGACCGAAATAAAGCGACGAAAATGGAGATGGATTGGCCACACACTGAGGAAGGCATCAAGTGATATAACGAGGATGTCATTAGACTGGAATCCACAAGGAAAAAGAAAGGTTGGAAGGCCAGCAATGACATGGAAGAGAACGATGCTAGCAGAGGCAAAACACCTGGGAAAGTCATGGGCAGAAATAAAAGCAATAGCCCCAAATAGAGTAAGATGGTTCAGGATAGTGGACGCCCTATGCTCCTAAATTGGAGATAAAGGAAAAAAAAAAAACAACTGCTGCATAGGCGTATTGGGAGGCATCTGAAAACCCGTGTAATTTTATCTTGGTATCTGAGGTTGTGCCTATATGTCTGCTTATCTCAGCTTTCTTCTATTTTCTCTAGGTTGTTCCGTATTTTTAGCCATTCTGCTTTTACATCATCTGATAAAGGTTCATTCCATCCTAGATTTCTGAGCCATACAGTTTGAAAAAATATTTGATTTGTTCTAAGAAATATTTGTTTATTACATTCAGTTTTAGCTCAAAATGTCACTTTCACGGTTCGGGTACGGAAATGGTGAAGCAATAAATTAAATTATTGAAGAAAATATGCCAGTAAATTGCAAAAAAATTTTCTCTACGAATACCCCATTATTATATTTCCTCAATCACGTTGCTTTTAGGTAAAAGTAACGTGGTTCCGAAAAATATAATAAAATTATTTCGGGAAATTAGCAATTCCCTTGGGATATTACTGCTGATTATGTCTCAGAGAGATTATGGCGAATATCATCAACATTTTATTTACGGGAATTTTTTATTCCTGTTTTATTTTCATTGCGTAAAGTAGTTGGTAAAGCGGAATTATGCTTATTTATTTTGGTTAGAACATCGATTCGTGACATTTGATAAAAGAAAAAAGTGTTGTTAGCATTGGCTATATATAATATTCTGTTTATGAATAAAGTAAAGTTAATTAATTCTGAAAAGCTTATGCAGATCGAATGCCTCAAAACTGTGTATCAATTACTTCATAAGGTTTAAGATTCCATTTAATAAATTGAAATCAAATTGTAATACATATCATAATACTTAGATCAAAGGAGTTTGGGGCCAATTCTTACACACACAATTATTTTGTATACTCTTATCTGATCAACCCTGTACGTGTGTGTGTTTGTTTCGTAAACTGGGTTTTGAATTTTTAAAAAAAGAAAAAACATAAAAATTATAATATAACCATGTTCTCTTCCTCTACCATATCCAATTTTAGCAAGTATCGAGAAACTGCTAAGGGAATATATAAAAATACAATGATCTTAACATTTTAAAAATAAAAGTATTATATATATATATATATATATATATATATATATATATATATATATATATATATATATATATATATATATATATATATATATATAATAAATAATGAAAAGGAATTCGTCTGTATAATATTTGCAACAACGCTATATTATGTACATACATATATTCATATGTATAACTTTTTGTCTTGCAAAACTAAAAACGTAACACGAAAAACATAAAGCGAATTTAAAATAAAATAAAAATGCAAACAACAAAGACGAACACAAAATTGCAAACAACAAAATCTTCTTCGATTTTTAGTAAAAAAAAAAAACAAACTAAATATAAAATATTAAGGCAATAGATCTGCTTCTTTTCTCAATTAAATTGGATATTTCTGAGAAATGAACGATTTTCGTTTAATTTTTCACGTTTTAAAGTGATCGAAATAGCAGTATCACGTTTTTAATAATTGCATATGTAAATAGACATCTCTAGGTCTATTTACTTTGAACTATACAAAACATAAATCGTTAGTGTAGTTATAATAGGATATAGTTTATGTGATGACTCTTGAAATGTCGTATCTTTTATAAATTCTACAATCGTTTATCAGATATTATGCCAAAATCAAATCGTTTGCATATTGAAGATTTTTAAATAGATAGCATGGTACTCGTATATAAAAATAATAATCTTATCTTGAATAATTTGATCTTAAACGTTTATCTGAATTAATAATAAAACCAAATAACTTATATTACTATAAGGGAAATCGCGTCGATTTTATGTGCCAACATGATATTAGTTGGGATAAAAATAGTAGATGGCACTAGAGTAGTTGAACGAAATGTTTACATTTTTTTATCTACAGTTTTTTATATTGAACGAATTATTAACGAAACAAAAATTTTAAATCTAAAAAAAAAATTTTAAATTTTATAATCGGGATTGGAGTACATGGGCTTATATTTATATACAATAATAAATAAATAAAACCAAATTTTATTTTTTTTTAATTATTTCATTTCATTAAAATGAATTAACTTCGTTAATTTTTTTCTTACACCAATTTTTTTTAAATTCTCTTGTTTTGCAAAATGAAAAAATCTTATTTTATAATATATATTTATGATAGTTTTAATTAACACGTAAAAATGATTTTCTATATCATTAATATTAAATCTAGAGTATAAGTGATTGCTATTATCTATAAAAATTAAATCGATTAAACTAATATTTTGTATTGATCGTAAAACTAACTTACTATATTCTAATTTTACATTAATATTAACACTACTTTTAAAAATTTTCTCACATTCGACTAAAATTTTGTATGTATTTAATGATGGGGTCATTAATTTACCCCATTTTTTTAAATTAAATAAACCTAGATTTAGCTCCAACCGTGCACTTTTATTTAAAATTTGGAGACATTCCTTACATTTTAAAAATTTAGGCAATTGTTTGGCTTCAATATACCCAGCTAAATACGTTATTATATCACACGAGTATTCATCCAGCTCGACTTCAATTAAATCTAATACAACATCATCATTTAAATTTAATTGATTTGTCTTTCGGCTGGATGAAATAGTTAATATTTCTGGCAAGGAAACATTACCCGTACCTTGCGCTTTTATAGATTTATTAACAACTAGCCGTTTATAGGATGCTATAAATTGTTTGCATGTTGGATTGTCGTTTCGGCCAGTTCGATAACGAATCAACCCAAAAAACAACTCTAAGTGATCCTGGCTAAACTTATATGTTAACAAATAATCTAATTTATCATTTACAATTAATTCATTGTACATAATTTTTAGACTTTCGGAATTTATTAAAAAACCTAAAAATCCTGTATTGAAATTACTTTGTATTACATTTAATTTTTGATGATATTTGTTAACATATTTTAATTCATTGATAGTTTGTTTTAAATATTCTAAATTTTTAAAAAAAGTTTCGTGTGTCGATTTAGAGAGAGGTCGTTTAAAATAATATTTTGCCATTAAACTATTACTATTAAAAATATCAAAACAATCATTAATAATTAGTAAAAATTTAACAGTAGGCATACAATCCTTAAATATTGGATCGGTTTGGCTTAAATATTCTAATGCGTTTGCTACACTGCGACTAAACACTTGCACTGCATATTTTACCCGCATTATAGAATTTTCAAACTTTATATGTGTGGCATTAATTCTTGGTGCAAGTGCAAGTCCGCTTTCAGTTTGAATATTATTTAGTTTTTCAATGTAATGCCATTCAATTTTATCGTCATTTTTTGTATAAAATGTACGTTTTAATTTGAAATGATTACGTATAAGTTTAATCATGTGACAATTATCCAAATAAATAAAAATTTTTTGATCACTAGGTTCGACATAAAAATAAGGCTTTTGTGGTAATTCGGCTCCTAACAATTTGACCATACTAAAATTTGCCTTAAGCCCGTCAAATGTTAACGTTATAATGTTCGCATTACACTCCTCGCGTAAGTGGGATATGACAAATTTTATTATATGTGCTCGGTCTGCTGCATTTAAGGAATTAATAAAAAAATATGCAATAGGTATTTTAAATTTTAAATTTATAGCACAAATGAAGAACACTAACACATTAGATGCCTGTGTTTGTTCATCATCTACATTATCATCCAAACACCCTGCGCCATAATTAACAAACCCCACAAACTCCTTATTTTTATTGTCCCAATCAATACATTTTTTGATTGACATTTCGTCCATCATTATGGAGAAATAGATATCTTTATTCTCTGTTTGGATTTTTTGCCGCAAATGTTCCACGGCTTGTATTGTAATACCAGGACTGCCTGTTGAGTTCTGGTACCATTGTCTTATGGTCCTTATATGTGGTAGTTTGATACTTTTAATAAAAAATTGCCGAAGATGCTCATAACCAGCAGTTGAAAAAAATGACATGGTCATCGCAAACTGACGCAACTTCGGTGTATATTTGCCAAATTTTACACCGGATTTTAATTCATAAATAAATGATTGTTCTTGGCTTATGTCCTAATAAATTAAAAAAATAATTATAAATATTTTAGTATTGACAATTAATATAGCAAATAACATAAGGTATATACAATCAAATATATATTTAATATACTTGAATATATACAATATATTGTATATATGTATATAAATATATACAATAATATATCAAATAAATAAATGTTTGATTTTAAAGTGCTTTGCCCGTAAGAAAACTAAAAATTAAAACCGTATTAAGTATTTTTCATCCAATTTTTCTTTTTGATTTCCTGTGGGTAAAGCGCTTAATTAAAATAATTTTCTTACATTTAATGTATCACGCGATCCTCCACTAATAATCCCTTCTTTCTCTAACCTCTTCATGAAATTTTCGAAATCTTGTACCTTTTTTTGATAACGATTACATTTTGTGACAAGAGCCTTGTTTAATTTTCGAGTTTTCCCAATTTCCTCTTTCAATTTGGATATAGCTCGCTTTGAAGTACGTGGTGTGTAATTGTAAGATGCATCAATGTCTCCAGTATATCTGAACTGACGGCTAATGGCATCACTTGATTGCGGTGTTGTTGGTAGAATATTTCCACTTTTTGCTTTTTTGATTGGTGGTGACGTCGTGATTGACGTTGAAGGATAATTCGGTGGCGTATTCATGGCTGACGTTGAAGGGTAATTTGGTGGTTCGTTTTCTAAGTTTGTTGTGTTATCATTACATGAAATTTTATTACATTCTGGCTTTTTATAGTTAATTATTTCAGTAGGAACATTTAATGTCGCATCCTCATCATATTCAATAGTATACCTAGGCGCAAATATAACAATTTTATTATTACAAGCTTTAACATAATTACATTAAAAAGAAATGTTGGTTTAACTTACCACATGTCATTGTCCAAAACAAATTTCGAAGGTACCGCATTTCTTGTAAGATGATTACCAGTGGTTAAATATTTTTCCTCGAAATGTTTGGAACAAAGTTTAAATGAAGGATAATCCAATTCATTAGCTTTGACATTTGGAACAATATCTCGCCAAATTTTCCTGTAATCTTCAGATGATGGTGCGCTATAAATTAAAGGGTACAATCAGCTCTTTTATTCAGTATACGCTTGAGGCAATATAAATTGTAAAAATAAAACCTTTAACCGAAAATATATGCAAAATTTATCTAAAATTAGCTACTAATTCGAATAGTCCAATTGCTTGGTGGTATAAAATCACTTTTTTATAGGTTAAACTTTACATTTTAATAAATTTAAAACAAACAACATATTTATATTGTGTTAATTAGCATCTAAAGTGATGAATAATTATGTTTTAGCTATCTTTCGCATCAATTACTACTTACGAATGCAAACCAATCTTCGCTGAACAATTAAAACACTTCAGCGGCATTTTGATAAAACAAGCACTTTATATTTATGTTATTTTAAAATAACTTATTTATTTATGTTATTTTATAATTTATGAAAGGTTTTTATAAAACAAAATATACAACACTTTTAATTCACAAAACAAATTATTATTATTCACTTCACAGACGTGAGACGCTACACTTTGAAATAACAACAATAGTACCATTAATGACAGCTGTTATGAAATTTTATGAAAAAATAAAAAATAAAAAAATTGGTTGACGTGCCATCTATTGTTCTCGTTAAAAACGTTTGGTATGCCATCTAGAATTTTTATCCGAAACAAAATTGAACGAAATCATGTTGTCGTTAGCATTTACTATGGAAATGTTCACGATTTCCCTTATAGTAATATAAGTTATTTGAATAAAACATTTGTACAGGCCATTGCTGGCTCGAAGCGTATCAACAATTTAATTCCATCAAACTGCCGATTAGTTCCAATTCTTGCAACCATATCAACACATTGAGCGCATCTAGCATACGTAGAGTCTTCCGAAAATACGTTGACTTTACAAATCTACATGTGTTGGATGCAAAAAATCTCAGTAAAAATATGTAGACTCTACGAGTTTTAGTGAGACTAAAAAGTGTAGTCTACATTTATATGTAGATTATGTTGGTTTGAAACTTGGGTTTTTTTGACATTTGTATTACTAGTTCATATTTATAAACCAAAAAAAACAACATGGAGGATAACACGCATTTTGAATATCCTTATATTTACGATAGTGATGGAGGTAAATATTGATGTGAAATGTCAATTTAATTTATTAGTAATTTCAATAGGTTATCCAAGACAAAAACCAAAATGGATATGTACAAATTTACTTTTTTTTGCAATTTTATTCTTAAGTCAAAAATAAATCCATTTAATTGTACTTCGTTGAAGAGCTTATTTGTTCCAGCAATTTCTCATTACTCCATACCTAGCAAAGGTGAAAATTATACGCATCAATAGTTTAGGTTTATTTGGTATTCTAGTCTCGCTTTTAATCCTGTAATGCTTAATCTTAAATTATTAGGAGTCCACCACTCTGTCATAAGAGCGAATAAAAAAGCGTATTTTCAAAAAATGTTTTGATTGATTTTGGACAAACATTGACACTAAGCAAATGCGATTTTAATGCGGTAAGCTCTTACAAAGGTTTTTAGATTACTGGAAGCAGTATTGTTTTAGCAAATCCCAGTAATTTTTTGTACTATAATGAAGGCTCTTCAAAGAATTGTTCTATTTGATGGTAAGGAATTCGAGAAAACATAATTTTAGATTGCGTTACACTGTTATGGATTTTGACAGATATCCAAACGAAGAAAATGGATGTGGAATGGTCTCTAATTCCATACCAAGAAACAATTTCCCTACTAAGGCCGTTTGTGAATGTGTTAAAAAGTTGTTAAAAATGTAAATTTTGACAGATAAAATAAATTACTTTGTTTTATTCACCACAAATACGAAATTAAAAATTTTACGTGCTACTGACCGTCTATAAATTTTGACAACTGATGTGAAAAAAACATAACCTTATTTATTTGTGTTTTGAAATACATATGCAGATGCATAATCAGGTAATACTGTAGAGTGTAGATATTGCTAAACTGGAAACCGCTTAGAACTGGACATTTTAAAACTGGATATTTCAAAATAGGATTTGACAAAACGAGATAAAATACAAAACTGTATATTTCAAAATTGGATATTTCAATACGAGATAAGGTACAAAACGAGATATGGTACAACACTGGATATTTCAAAACAGGATATTTTGACATGTGATATAAACTTAAAATAATTTTTTTTGGAAAGTTCTGGAATATGGCCAATTAGGGAAAAACTCGGTGAGGTCTTAACCGATTTTGATGAAATTCGTTACGCAGGACAAAACTGGAATTTTAAAATGATTTTTTGGAAAAGTTCTGGAATAAGGCCAGTAAGATTCCATACTTGAATATTTCTAAGGATTCTAAGGAGAGAAGTAGAATTTTCCTGCACTTAATGTTTTTTTTCATTAATTGTATGATTAAATTTGATTTTAAAACCTTTTTTGGGAAACCTCTGGAATATGGCCAATAAAGTTTCATACTTGAATAATTTTAAGCAGAGATAACATTTTCCTTCACGCAATGGATTTTTTAATTGCTACTTTTCTCATCTTATTAAAAGTAATTTTCACATTTTCATCCTACATATCGAATTTCATCACAATCGGTTAAGAAATCGCCGGGCTACTTCCCTATTGGCCATATTCCAAAACTTTTCCAAAAAATCATTTTAAAACCCCATTCCCATTCTACATATAGAATTCCATCATAATCGGTTAAGAACTCACCGAGTTCCTTCCTAATTGGCCATATTCCAGAACTTTCCTAAAAAATCATTTTAAATTTAAATCACATGTCGAAATATCCTGTTTTGAAATATCCAGTTTTGTACCATATCTCGTTTTGTATCTTATCTCGTTGTAAAATATGCAGTTTCGACCGGTACCCGGCTAAACTGTATAAATATTTACATGTCTATATTTGTTTTGTTTTAACAGGGACATACGCGGAAAGGATGGAGCTTATAAAAATGAGAATAAAAACTAATTAGTATTTTACATAAAAAAACGACAACATTACCGCTGACTGGAGGTAATACTAATTAATGATTATTGTTTTGTATGGCCAATATATTTTTTATTATCTTTACAGAAAATTGGTAGCTGAATGTGGTAGTAAATTGGGCCCGGACAAAACCCCTCCAAATTGCAAACAGCGATGGTCTGGGTTAATGAGAGAAACAAGGTTTGTATTGATGTAAATTTCTGTAATGTAATAAACTAATTTAAAGTTTTTCTTTAAAGTTAATACTGTAGATATAGCAGGAAACGAGCCGCCAGATGAACAGCAGAATAAGGAGGATTAACCATATTCTCAATTAATACTTTCATATGCCAGTAATAAAGATAATTACAATCCTACTTATTTGATTGACAGTAGTATTGGAGTGATTACCAATTTGTCGAATCACAGTGCCGCAGCTAGTCAACTTACCGAAATAGCTGAATAGCCCAATTCGCCGATGTCATCTACCTCGTCTGCCTCAGCCTCACGATCGTCTACGGCTTTTTATCTCAAGGCCAATATTTAGCGATCAGAGAAAAACGATATAAAAAAACCCGCATACAGATCATGGAAACCCTATAAATACATCGTTGAATAAATGTTTGCTATTTACTACGGCTTGGCACTGGATCGAGTAAAAGCTTTTATAGTTCTGATATTCGTTATGCTTATTGACTGGGCACTTAATACGAATATGGCATCCGTCTTCCCCCAGCCATGTTGCTTGTTCGGCATCAATCCAACTATTTTTCGGAAACTGCTCGCGTTAATACGTTGGTGCTTTAGTATAATTATCGAATTGCCATTTAAAATTTTCTTTACGTCATCAGATACTACCCGGAGTTTAAAGCACTCTAAAGACTAGTATAAAAAAATGTGTATAAAACAAAACAATATCAAATATTATACTCGTATCAAAATTTATGGTTACCTCTCTCAAATTTCTTTTATGTTTATTAACAACAGCATTATTATTATTAAATCGTTTTTACAATAATATAGTTAATAACAATATTGGGGAATATTTTTTTGTAATTTTAAATTTTAACACATTCACTAACCAAATTTAATTTTTCTTGTTAAAATATTTCACCTCGATAATTTATTTTCACCAAATTTTTAACTAAATATTTTTAACACATTGACAAACGGCCTTAATTTGATTTCATATTAAAATATTATTCATGTATATATATATAGAGTTTTTGTGATTGTATTTCTTGTTAACATGTAAAACATAAACAAAACTCAGTTCACCACTCTATAGATTGCAATGAAGTTAGACAAATTATGTGAATGGTGAATAAAAATTTCCGAACGTTTCGAGACTAGGTTTTTTAGTTTCATGTGGAAATTATATGTGAAAATACCACAAGAATTTTGATAGGGAATTTTGACAGTTGTCCACATGTGGCAATATCGGTGGAGTTCTAGAATAGAGCCCCAGGACCACAAATTCACATTCTACATAATTTCGTTTTGATTCGTTTTCATCTTTAATATAACATTTTGAGTTAGCTTGTTGAATTAAGTGAAAAATTTAGGTCATTGATGTTAGCCTTGGTAATTTTAAAATAAATTCATCCATTACTCGAGATCTCAAAAATACTCAAAGATAATTTGTATGATGTACAAAGGAGAATTATCCATGTCGTTTTAAGAATCTTTCGAGTAAATTTTTTATTATTACAATACTGCTCCATAGTATGTTCGTAAACGCCTATAGCTTCAGTTGTTGGTTTACAGATTAGTGCACCTATAGTGGGTCGGTAGTTTACCAATTTATAACGAATTATATTTATAAGTGAGAAGTGTTAGGTTGCCTTGGTTTTTAACATCTAGCTTTATTATTCAGAAATGTACAGTTTATATAGTATCAGCAGAAAACATAAAAATTATAGGTTATACATTTTACTTCGGCCCTGGATATTCGAGTATACCTTATACGAGTTTCTCCAAAGGTTCGGTGACCGGTTTATCTTGACTACTCTGGACTCCCTTTATTCTTTTTATTTCCACACAGAGTATGATTATATTTGCTAGTATAAGGAGACCATAAGTAAGTGCATAATGGGGTACGTGATGGTAAGATAGCGTTTCTGGTGTATTTATTGTCACCTCCTTTATTTGTTGTAACACTTCAATTCATTTTTTTTTAAAGATCTTGGAAATATTATGAATACTTTTTTTGTTGTTGCAAACGATCGACATATGTATATCCATTAGAAGGTGGAAGTGGTCCCACTATATCTAAATGGATATGTTTGCAACGTCCCGGTGGAACACTGAAATGCCCATGTTGGTACCTATTTTGTATGGCTTGTGACCTTGCAACTTTGGCAGGATAAACAGGAGTTCGCCCAGTGGGCTACATCCTTATTCATAATGGGCCACAAATATCTAGTGGATATTAGCTTCAAAGTGAAAGCTTCCGAAATGTTATGCAGTGCATTAAAAATAGTTCGTCGCAGTGATTCTGCGATATACGGACGGTTGTTGCCCGTTGAAGTTTCGCAGTAAATCGCTAAGTCAGCTAATTTAAAGCGTTCTAATTTCCAAGTGGAATTTGATTGTTTTAAGGAACCAGAAAGTATATCCTGAAGTTCCGTGACAGCTTCTTGCGATTTAGCAATTTGCTTCATGTCGACGTAGGTCTCAACAGCTGAGTTTCGTGGTTTGATGCTCGAGACAGTGTATCGACAATCACGTTATCCTTGCCTTGGATGTGTTGTTTGTCAGTAGTAAACTGAGACACAAAATCCAAGTGGTGAGTTTGTCGCGGGTTGCGCTCAGCCTTGGATGAAATCACTCGAATGAGCGGTTTATGGTCGGTGTAGACTGTAAAATCTCGACCTTCGACATAATATCGAAAATGTTTAATCGCTTGGTAGTAGCTCTCTATCAAATGCGGAATATTTTTTTGCATTCGAAAGTTTCTTCGAAAAGAAACCAAGCGGCTCCCAATAGTACTAGAGGCCTACAACAGTACTAGAGGCGTCGGTTGTGACACTAAGTTTAACATCATGTATTGGGTGTGCCAAAAATGCAATGTGAGCTAAAGTGGTTTTTAGCTGGTCGAATGCCTGTTGACATTTGTCTGGCCAGAAGAAGTTCTTCAGCGTTTTGGCCTTCTTTAGTAAAGTTGCCAAATGGTTGTGGATATAGCTAAGTTTTCTGCTATCCTAGGCATGAACCTGTGGTAATAATTTATCATGCCGATAAATTGCTGTATATATGCCTGATTGTTTGTGGAGCTGGAAATTCCCGAATGGTGTTAATTCCTTGAATGGACGGTAGAATACCATTCGGAGTGATCTTGTGACTAAGAAAGCCGAGGGAGCTAGTGCCAAAAACGCATTTCGCACTGTTGATGCTTACCTCGTATTTAAAATTTTTTTGAAACAATGTTTCCAGGTGAAACACCATGTGTTGTTCTTCCAAAATTGAGGCTACATAAGGATGTTGTCGATGTAGATTTGTGTTGACAAAGACGAGATCCTTGACGATTGCGTATCCAAATGGTATTCGAGTAAACTCAAATAAACCAAATGGAGTAGTGATTGCCATCTTGTGTATAACCTCAGGTGCTACTGGGATAAGATGATAAGCTCGAACCAAGTCGATCATCGAGAATATATTGCAACCTTGTAGGTGCATGGAGAAGTTCTGGATGTGGTGAATAGGGTAACGGTCAGGTACCGTTACCATGTTCAACCTGCGGTAGTCCCCACATGGTCTCCAGTCTTGGCTCTTCTTTTTTAGTAAGTGATTTGCACGAAATATCTGAATAATTTTTAATTGTTTGTGTAGCGATGGTCGCTACATAACATATTTTTGTAATGTGTCTCTTAAAGATAGTATTTTTAGGACCGCTTATTGATACTACTCTATAGTTAGACCATCAGATCCTGGGTGAGTATCTATATTATTCTTCTCGTTGCCCACCTTGTAGGTGGAAGGTTTTCATCTTTGATTAGCACTAACTGCCCAATCTCAAATTTGGCTACTGTCCCTTGGATCTTGGTTGTAAACTTGTTAATAAATCCTTAGACTAAATTGGCTAAAACCCCAGTATCATTTTCGAAAGTAGATTCCATATATTTAGATTACTGTGGCGTTGGTTTTGTCTGACGCAGGAGATGAAATAAGTACTCTCTTAATCAAATCGTAGCCTGGTGTTAGAAACGGGGACTAACAGGTGAGATGAAATCCCATATTTTACCATAACTAGCTGCTTGAATGCCATTTGAATGTTGTTTTGTTGTATAGTCAACCGTAACATCACTATGAATGTTAACAGGCATACCTTTTCTTGAAGTGAATCATTTAAATGCTGCTAGGAAGGTTGCGATTATTAACTCACTGACCACCGCCAAATAAATTGGCTTTGTAGAAAAAGAAACGCATAAGGCGATGTACCCCTTGTACGTTTTGCTTCCTCTCTCTTTGGATACACGTATTAAAATTGGGTTAGCGTATCAATGCCTGTATTTGTGAATAAAAAAAAGGGATAGTGACTTTTGCTTCTAGGAATATACCCATTAATTGTTCTGATGCCGTTCTTCTGAATCGAAAACATCTTACGCAGTTGTGAATCGTTTGATTGACTAGCCGTTCACCATTCAGCATCCAATATCCCACCTGTACGCCTTTGTGAAGATTGAGATGATGCGCTTCTTTCGTAATGGGTTTTGAATAACTATGATTTTTAGGCAAAATCAGTTGATGTTTTTGTCCATATACGTAAGTTGAGATTTTTGTAATCTTCCGCCAATCCTTAGTAGACTATTTTCGTCAATAAATGGACTAAATGATGAAAGTTTACTGCTACTTTTGGTTTTATTTAAGGTTTTTAGTGATTTGATATCTGCAGCGAATTTTGATCCTTATATTGCTACTGATGTATTGCTGCTAGAATGAAATTCTAGTTTTTATTTGGTCGACTTTGGTTTTTGCCTTCAGCTAGATTTTCTATGAATTGGATCCATTGTTTCTCTAATTCGATACTCAACTTTTCATCCCAATCAACTCCAGCTATCCACAAATTCTGCATCAATAGGTTTGCTTGGCTGATTATCGGTGCAAACTATCCTAGTGGGTCGAACAATTTGGCAACTTTGGCTAGTATAATCCATTTTGTTGGCTCTTGGAATGGTTTTGATGATCTAATCTTAAACTCAAATATGTCCAGTTTTAGATTCCATCTAATTCCAAGCGTTTTTACAGTATTATCGGCATTTATCGAAGTTTTAGGTACATGCATTATTAATTCTTTTTGTTACTAGTGCATTTTCTTAGATGAAATCGTCCTGGGCTTAGGAGTTGTATGAGCTGGAATTTTCCACTGCCTGACTTAATGTCTGACTTAATATGCAGACTTCTCTTAACGTAGCTATTGAAGCGATTGGATATTTTTATTTTTCATTATTTGCCAATTGACTCAAGACTTTAGTGGCTAAATATGTGGCTGCTCTGGTCCTATCTGTGACTATCTTAAGTTTAATGTTTGAGATGAAACACCTATGGTAGTCTTCACAGCAAGAGTTGATACTTTCTATAATTTTCTTTGATTGAAACATGATGGAAGATCTTTTCTATGTTGACCTTGAATTCAAATTCCTGTTTTCTCCATTTTACTAAGATCGATATTATGTCCTGCTGTTTTGGAGGTTTAAATTAGATTAGATGCTGAATGATCATCAGCGCTTTTAAGGAGGTGTATTCAATTGTATAGCGGATAAGATTTGCATCGGAAGTAACCAAAGGATTCATCGTAAGTCTTCTGAGAAAATTATTGTAGACGTACTAGCTGCAGTTTCAGAAGACATCTGATGGATATAAGAATATTAAATCAATCCTCAGTGTTCCGCGTTATTATTGCAACAAGAGTCATCTGCAACTGATTTACGATTATAAACTCAATTTTGCAATTGGACGAGCTAACAAATTAAAGAAAATTCAAATCTCTATCGTCATGTCCTTTGGAAAGACGAAGTAACGTTTACAAAGAATGACAGTGAGAAGGTTTAATTTACCGAGCAATTGGCGCAGTGGCCAAAGCTGCGGTGTTTAGAATGGGAGGTACCGGGTTCGAATCCCATCGGGGGAGGGTTGCAAAAAGGATTTTTTATCACCTGATTACGATCAGTGATGACGATGAACACAACTATGACCCCCTGTTGGAGTGCAGAATTCATGGGCCGAACCATCGTCCATGTCAGTACAGGCTGGCTGGAGAAATGCAATGTGCCGATGGATTTAAAAACGAACCTGTATTCGTGCGTCCTCGATTTAAGTTTTAAATGTTGAATAAATATGAATGTTTACCTAAACAAAGTGAGCCAGATGTCATTTGTAAAATGGATTTAAATTTGTCATCCAACAAAATTGTTCACATTCCACCTCGTAGTTGTCTATAATTAAGGAACGAGAAATAGTTGGAGATATTCTGTATGATTTGCTTACAGACGGGATAATAAGACACAGTAATAGTAATTATGGCAGTTAGATAGTGCTAGTAAAAAAAGGAACGATACCTACAGACTATGCGTGGATTATCAAAATCTAAATAAGATAACTGTCAACAATAGATTTACTAACAAGGATAGGTTCCCATCCTTTTGGTAGAGGACTGTCTGGATCATCTCAGAGACAAACAGGTGTTTACTTTAATTGATCTAAAGAATGGTTTTCACCACATTCCAGTGGATAGTGCTTCAGTGAAATTAAACCCAGCAAAAGGCATATAGACCCAGTACATATCCATTACCTAGGAACGCACATAAAATGTACCGTTTTCTCGGTTTAACCAGCTATTTTAGAAAATTTGTTCCAAAATACGCCATAATAGCACAACATTTATTTTCATTAATAAAGAAAAAGGTTAAATTCGATTTGGGTGAAAGGGAATTGAAGGATTTCGAGATTTTAAAGTCTGATCTAGTTAGTAAACCTAGTTTAAAAATATTTGTTCCTAACCTCAATAGCGAATTGCACTCTTATTTTTATATTTTTACGAAAACACAACGACGGTAAACTGTACCTTTGACAGAAGTAGTATATAGCCTCAACAATTATTTCCGTAATTATAGTGTCCTAGTATTATTAGCGATAGAGGTTCTTGCTTCACCTCATCTCAATTTAAGATGTTTTAGAAGAAGCTTAATGTTGTTCAGGTTCTAAACGCAACCGCCTCCTCTCAGTCGAACGGACAAGTGAAACGAGGAAACCAAAGTTTGGTTCCGATGCTAGCAAAATTGGTTGAAGTTCCTAACTAATGGGACAAATATCTTCCTGAAGCAGAGTATGCATTTATATTCCAGAACTTTCCCAAAAAATCATTTTAAAATCCCATTTTCATCTTACATATCGAATTTCATCAAAATCGGTTAAGAAATCACCGAGTTCCTTCCTAACTGGCCATGTTCCAGAACTTTCCCAAAAAATCATTTTAAAATTCCATTTTCTTCCTACGTATAGAATTTCATCAAAATCGATTAAGAACTCGCCGAGTTCCTCCGTAACTGGCCATTTTCCACAATTTTCCTAAAAAATCATTTTAAGTTTAAATCACATGTCAGTTTTGTACCATATCTCGTTTTGTACCTTATCTCGTATTGAAATATCCAATTTTGAAATATCCAGTTTTGTTCCATATCCCGTTTTGTACCTTATTTCGTATTGAAATATCCAATTTTGAAATATACAGTTTTGTATTTTATCTCGTTTTGTCAAATCCTATTTTGAAATATCCAGTTTTAAAATATCCAGTTCTGAGCAGTTTCCCAAAATTATATGTATTTCTATTTTTTATATTTTTGCAAGTACTAATACTACTTCATAGATGTCTCTAGGTTTAACTCTAGAGAAATCTTTACAATACGAACGTTTCGTGTAATTCATATTGATATTATTGGTATTTTATTCCAAGGGAGTTTTACAAAATACAAGCTTTAAGGAAAAGCTTAGGTAGCTCTTATAGTTGCTGTTTGGTAACCAAGTGCTATAAGCTCGATGAATAGAGGCATAACTTTAAGTTTCCTTCCAAACATTCAGATAAAGCTTTCGTATAGTGCACTGTTCACATAAATGTTAACGGAACATGACATAAAAACATTTTACCATGTAAAATAAACAATAGATTTCATACTATAAGATTGCGTCAACTCTTGGCTAAATACGCTAGAAAATAATTTCTAATAGAACTGAGTATAGAATATGCATATGCCCACTAAAGCAACTTAGTTTTTATAAAACATAAGAACCTCATGTCTTTCAAAGGTTTTGTGACACTGGTCTTAGCAACGTCCCCCTTAATACTTCACAATTTGTATTTTTCTTCTTTATAGCATCATTATTGAGATAAAAAAAACTGCATTTATTAAAAAAATCACCCTGTATAGTCTTAATTGTGATGAGGAGGCCACACAAAAATGTCTGTGTATTAATGAGATCAGAAAATTTCATCAAATGTTTGGATCAATCGATCAAAAACCAAAAGTGACCTCAAACTGCAAAAATGATTGTTTTATTGCTTTTTGCAAATGAACAACTTTTGCTTTAAACATTTCTAGCTATATATAAATCGTTTATTCTATACGACATATTGTGTTGTGTTAACTTAAATGACTCATCCGGTATATGTATCGAACACTAAAACGACAATATACCAAATGTTACGTGCTTAGATCGTATATCCTAAATTTATATGTTTCTTCTTCAAATTGCTTTAAGAATGACTCTCACTTATTATTTAACTCGGTAAATACTATATTTATTCATAATTCAATGGATTGACCAATCGGCAAAATCATTCTAAAACTAAAAGGTTTTCCAGTGAGAATGTCCAATCTTTATATTAAAATAAGACAATTTTAGGTCAGTGCACAGTCAGTGATCACTTGTGTCGTATCAATGACTTGATTAAAATTTGAACACGGTGATTGTTTGAATCCATTTTCTGATCTTTAGCGTTATCAAGCACGCTTATTGGAAATCCCTTTACTTTATATAAAACGATCAAAACATAAATATAATTATACTGAAATTTATTTGCAAATTCTTAGCACGAACATTTTAATATCATTCAGTGGTACTCGTAGCTTACAAAATTTGCCTATAACAAAACGGTTCTATCGGAATTCTCGTAATTTATTCATTTATTCCTATGAAAATTATTAATGATGAATAATAATCTTATCGACCGGAACTTGCTATTAATTTTCTGTTTCTTTTAATAATTTCAGTACAATGAATGAAAGACGTATGAATGTATACCGTATATTCAAGATCTCAAAATAAAAGAACTACAATATGGTAAATGCAAAACGGGAATCCGATACATTTGGATTGTTAATACGATTTGGATCTACAAAACTCTGTAAAGATCGAATATTTTTTAAGCTATGCTATAAGGATTAAGCCCATCGTCAAGACTCTAAGTTGTTATTTTATAAATTATCGTTGATAGTTTAAAAAGTACTATACCCCTTCAAGATCAGTTCTTTATTTGATAACCCATTGTAATCGAAGTCAATAATAATTAAATTCACGTGTAAATAAAAGTGTTAGTTGAACAAATTATGGCTATAAAATTTTCACTCATTAAATTTAAACCAACAAATCCGTCAATGGTACTGTAATTATCCAACAAGTCTCAAGGTCTTTTATAAAAATTATTTATTTTCCCATTTCGCTATACGATCGATTTTGCCACACCCAGTTATGACCAGTAAAATTTAATTTCTAATTGGTTGGCCGACATGGTGCATATACATAGTTATTTTTAAAAAGTAATCGATTCTTCAGTTAAACATATGTTTTCTTTTATTCATAATAAATGTACACGTAAAAAAACGATTGATGCTTCAAGAAGTCAATCAACAAAAGAGGTCGAATTAACAGTAACTAATTGAGTTTTTCTATCTAATTTATCTCGTATAATACTTATGTCTAGTAAAGAATAGAATAAAATTGTACACATCATATATTTGGACCAAAACGAATTTGGACGTAAGAAAAGTATAGATATCGTAAGCTTTGTGAAATAATTTCTGCTTAAGACTGTCCATTGAAATGCATATTAAATTTATGAAATATGTTTATGTATATATTTATTTCATTTGATTTATTGCATCCCGCATATAAGCAAAGCAATATTTAAGTAATGTTTGTAAGATCTGCATTTTATTGCATTCTATGTGGATAACTAATACAACAATTATTATTGCATCTTTAAAAATATCATTGAAATTTAAGTTAGGCTTGCTATTGTCATTGTTTTAACAATTTTCTTATAGGTTATATTTATAGGTAATATTGGTTCTCAAGGACATTTGAACGTATGTATATATATATATATATATATATATATATATATATATATATATATATATATATATATATATATACCGGGTAATTTTTAAAAGGTAAAACTTTCAAATATATCGGCAAATAAGCAGTCAACGAACAAAATGTTCAAAATCAAAATTTAATTATTCCTCAGGGGAAATACATTAATGCTAAAATTAGCACCCCTTCTCCTCCTTGTAGATGGGGCAACTTTGGAATTAAAATAGAAACTCCTATTTTTTATTGCAGATCCGAATTTTCTGGCTAAAAATAAGTACGTAGGTTAGTTAACTATGACGGAAATCGGCTAACCAGACGTGGTAGAATATATTTTTTTTGAATATTTTTTATATTTTTAACTCGAAAAATTCCTTATGGAAGCAGCCACTTCGGATTACCTGATTTCCGCCAAAGTTAACTAACTTACGTACTTATTTTAAGCCGGAGAATCCGAATCTGCAATAAAAATAGGGGTTCCTATTTTAATTTCAAAGTTACCCCCGCACAATCTACAAAGAGGGGAAGTAGTACTAATGTTAGCATTAATGTTCCCCTGCGGAATAATAAAATTTGATCTTGGAGATCTTGTTCGTAGAGCACTTATTTGCCTAGATATTTGAAAGTTTCAGCTTAAGGCCCCGTTCGATTTCCATAATAATTATGATCTTTGTAATAATTATGACGTAAGTGAAATAATTTACTCTTCCATATTTTGTAATGAGTTCGTTTGCCGTTCGAATACAACAATCATTTTGCTTGAAATAATTTTGACGTTTCAAAATAAACAGACTTCTTGTGTTAATCGTGTGTTAAAGCTAAAAATTTAAAACCTAATTAAAAATTGCAATGGAGGTGGAATTCGATCCAAATATGGTTATTACTGGTTTTTAAATATGGTTATTAAATATGTATAATTACTTCGTTTGTAACGCGTTTGGTCTGACATTATTACAATGGTTTTATATCATAATTAAATTAAACAAAATTTTTAGAAAAATTTTACGTGTACACTATACACAGCTTAGTTTATAACAAAAATTATTTCGGAAATGTCAAAAATATTTCATGTAGTTCCTGTGATAATTTGGTTGCATGCAGAATGATGTCAAAATTATTATAGCAAAAAAAATGTTAACAGAAATCGAACGCGCTCTAAAAAAATCACCCGGTATATATATATATATATATATATATATATATATATATATATATATATATATATATATATATATATATATATATATATATATATATATATATATATATATGAACATATGAACATATACATATGGGGGTTGTACAAGCTCGCCGCACTGCATCTTGGTAAGGCACTTATTTGCCTTTGGAAATAACTCAGACGTTGTAGCTCGTAATGATCAGCATTTAGAACCTAAATTGGTGAGTGCAAGTGAGCTCACAGTCGTCGTTATAAAACGACCGTATTTCCATAAATCATTTTCGAGTATAAAAATTAGGAAAGGCTAACTCTTTGCCTGATTTTGATAAATGGAGAATTCGCATAAATTGTGCGGTAAAACGCTTAATAGTGGTCTGATTTTGATGAGTGATACTTTAATCAAAAGCTCTCGATATCAGCATAAATACTGCTGTTAAATATTGGCACATTTCCATAAATCATTTTCGAGTATAAAAATTGGGAAAGGCTAACCCCTTGCCTGATTTTGATAAATGGAGAATTCGCATTAATTGTGCGGTAAAACGCTTAATAGTGGTCCGATTTTGATGAGTGATACTTTAATCAAAAGCTTTCGATATGAACATAAATACTGCTGTTAAATATTGGCACGTTTCCATAAAGCATCTTCGAGCATAAAAATTAGGAAAGGCTAACCCCTTGCCTGATTTTGATAAATTAAGAATTTGCATAAATTTTGCGGTAAAACGCTTAATAGTGGTCCGATTTTGATGAGTGATACTGTAATCAAAAGCTTTCGATATCAACATAAATACTGCTGTTAAATATTGGCACATTTCCATAAATCATTTTCGAGTATAAAAATTAAGAAAGGCTAACCCCTTGCCTGATTTTGATAAATTGAGAATTTGCATAAATTGTGCGGTAAAACGCTTAATAATAAAACGCTTAATAGTAAAACGCTTATTGGTAAAACGCTTAATAGTGGAGATGGAGTGTTGAGCTCATCGATTAGCCGTTAAACGGTAGATATGGAGGAATTTAGTTAAATTTTCCATGTTTGATCCATCCCCCATTTGATCCATTTGATTTCTTTAGTGTCCTTTTTAACGTATCGACGAATCTTTCTGCTCGGCCGTTCGACATTGGATGATATGACGGAGTTCTGATATGATTTATTTTCCATGACTCATAAAATGATTTAAACTTCTCTCTCAAATTGGGTACCATTATCCGTATCTAGCTTTTCCTGATTTCCGAATAGTGCGAAAAACCCACTGACCTTCTCACAAGTGGTTTCGATGGCATTTCATTGAGTACGCTACTGTGTTTGCAACATTTAGCATTAGCTTACGGAATCTATATGACACTACGATTTGACCATCAAACATGATACACCCGTGATAAAACTGTTGTATATTAGCTTACGGAATCTATATGACACTACGATTTGACCATCAAACATGATACACCCGTGATAAAACTGTTGTATATTCCTCGCTGTCAGGCAACGTGTTCCTCGATTATCGCTATCCCTGCTAGACGTATGAAACAATATTTCGAATAATTTTGTCGTAGTGTATTACGCTCAAGATCATGTGTTTGATCGGCAAGGCCATAATGGCTTCTTTAAATCCGTCTTCAATCTCTTCTTCCACGCGAGCATATACGCGATGGTTACGTCTTTATCTTCGACATCTGTCGCGGCAATGAAAAAATGTTTGTTGATTTGAATTGAACGCTGAAGTCATAAGATAGTAGAGTTAGAGACCAACGCTGTAGCCGATTTGTGGTGTACACGGGTTATTTATCGTGCATATCTTCTTTGATTCGCTGTCGACTTCGATCTGCAAGCATACGCATCTGATAAATCTGTCTTACTGAAGATTGTACAGCTGCGAGCTGGAAAAATATTTCCTCTAGAGTTTGCAGTGGATTTGATTCGTATGCGTCCATTAGGACGTTTAATCGCTATAATGGGTAGTGGTGAGTTGGAAAATTCGGCCGGCGTTATAATATTGCATTCCTGTAGACGTTCTAAAAAATATTGAGCCCTTCAATACTGGATACATGTCATTTTCCAAGTAATACTTGCCCGATAGTTGAAATCCCTATTTCGCAGTGAAATTCTGCGACAGTGTTGGCAGGGTTCAGGTCTGGTTTGATGGGACACAATGGAAGATCTGTTCATTTATGACTGTGAAATCTCCGGCTGGGTCGATTTGCAATATGGCTTTGCTTCCATTTATTTTCACAGTGACGAATTTTCGAAGTTTGGGCTAAAAATATGAAAAACATGATATTGTCGGTTTTATGTTTTATTTTAAATTGAGCAAGTGACTGATTTTCTTTTATCACAACTGCCGAACTGATTGAGTTGAATGATCTAGAGAAAATAAAAAGAACGAGTTTTCCAATAAGAAGTTTCATTTTGATATTAAAAAAAACGAATATTTTTTAAGAAAAATCAATAAATGTTTATTTCATTGTAAAGAGGAAGGTATGCCATTAACATTTGAAAACGATATCAGCCAAATGGCCGCCACGGCGATGTTTGCAGCACCATATCCTTTTCATGAAATTTTTCATGACGAATTCGCACAGTTGCGGCTGCATGACCCACGGTCAGGAAACATTTCTTGCAAAATTGGGCTTGTTTCGTTGCTTGGGTGGCATGTAGCGTCGTCTTGCTGAAAATAAACATTGTTCACATCAATATCTTACAATTCTGGCCATAAAAATCATTAATCAAAGGTCGACGTGAGCGACGCACACGGTTTCAATTCTTCACATAACTAACTTGTCCTAACAGCTCAAACTCTTCCACTAGTTTCAATATTGGCGGCCGAGAAGGTGCTTCACGACGACCAAAAAGGGCTTTAGTTTTGCGAACTATGACTCCAAAATTTTCACAGTTTTTGTAGTGAATTTTAACAATTTCAATGCGTTGTTGAAGCGTGTATCGTATCAGTTTTAGTAATGGCGTAGTTTTTACTTGTCAAATGTCAAAAGTCGACAGCTTCAAAATTGACAGCTTTGTTTTTAAATATTTAAAATAGAAAAATTATAAGACCTAAATGTTTTTTGGAATTCGGCGGACATAAAAGCTTGTGAGACTTTTAGTTTGGCCAGAAAATGTTTAAAAATTCCAGCCAGTTCTGGACAACTTGAAAAAAAATTTTCCAACTGGGTTAAATCAAAAAAATAAAAATAAAAATAAAAAGCAACAAATAAAAGAACTATTTTTCTATTTTTATTGTTGACGTGTCAACAATTCACGTCAACAAAATTTATTATTGTTGACTGTACAAAAATGCTTCGACAATAATTGTCGACGACGACGTTTGTTGACGTCGTACATCCCTGTTATAAACATAACTATGAACCCTGTTGATGTGCAGAATCCATAGGCCGAACCATCGTTCATGCCAGTACAGGATAGCTGGAGCAACGCAATGTGCAGATGGATGGAGGTCCTGTATTCGTGCGTTCACGATTTTGCTATAGCGAAGGCGTAAAGTATAGGACGTTAAATTAACCGCGAAAGAGTTGGGTGAGCTTCGGCCCTAGAAAAGATTGCATGGGTTAAAACATAAAAAATAAAAACAAAACAATCAGTAATATTGTTGGCCCTATTTGAATTGCCAATTATAGACCACCTTATAAACCATCGCAGTTTATGTTCCAATTAACCTATCGTAAAAACTATTGCGAATTCACATTTCCGATCAGTTATTAATTGTATCGTTAAAATATTTATAAAACGTAATACTCGTACATACAGATCAAGGCCGACTTGAGAATTATACCTGTTTCAGCATGTTTTATTCCAATTCTAAAACATATTATCAATGTAATAGTTCATAGATGAGGTGTACTTACCGAACCCAGATTATAGACAAAAAGTTAAATTAAAAAAAAAACAAAACCAATTGATTATTTCGTAAACATATTATATTTATATAGGGTTTTGCAATAGGGGCGTTAAAGACTTAAAATTTACTCATTCACTCATATACTTTTGTTTAAAAGCAGTAAGAAAAAACCTAATTACATAAAGTTAGTAACGTAAATACAAAAATCATTAATATTATATTTTCTGTTCTGTTAAATCGTGCCTTGCTTTTAGGGTCGATCGTTATCGTTACCAGACTGTAACTGTAACTTACAGTTACTTCAAATTTCAAACCGAACGGTAGTCATCATAAATCACAATTTATACTTTTTATTAGGGCCTTTGTCAATGTATTAAAAATATTTAGTTAAAAAAATTGGTGAAAATAAATAATCGAGGGGTAATATTTTTAACAATAAATTTAAGTTTGCCGAGTGAATGTTGAATAATTAAAATTTAGACAGCTATACATTGTACAAATATATACACAAAATAATCGCATTGGTAACAATATATATCTAATCCGCATGCGGTAACAATATGTATGTATCGGTAAAAAAACATATTATGCGTATTTTATTAGGCACAGGAATAAGAATTAGAATGAAAATTTGCCTCTTATTTCAACATAAAATCAACAAAAAGTTGGATTGAAATTAATTCAGACGGCAAATTCCCAATAAAACATAGTAAATATACGCCAACTATGATTGTAATTTTACTATTTTATAACTAACCACAGTGATTTTGCCAAAAATGTGGTTTTGATTTTTTAAATTCACTTGTCAAAATTTATAGACGGTCTCTATCTCGTTAAATTTTTTATAGATTTTTTGAGGTGAATAAAAAAATATTTAACTTTAGCCGTCAAAATTTTCATTTTTAACATAATATATATATATATATATATATATATATATATATATATATATATATATATATATATATATATATATATATATATATATATATATTATATAAATCTAAAATCTGTTTTGCTTTCTTTGTTCTAAAATGTAAATATCTTTTAACAGAAACCCCATTTGAAAATATAATTGGAATGTGTAGTGATGGAGCCAGTAAGATGGTTGGTTCTAAAAATTCATTTAGTTCGAAGCTTTTACAAGACAATCCAAAAGCAATTGTCATTAAATGCATTTGCCACAGTGCAGCTATCGTTGCAAGCAAAGCTTGCCTTGCATTACCTAGAGTACCTGGAGATTTAGTAAGACAAATCGGTGTTTATGTTTCGAGTAGCTCAAAACGATGCTTGCAGCTGCAAGAAATTCAAATAATACTAGGAGAAGATAATCGAAAAATTGTGAGAACGTCACCTACAAGATGGCTATCACATTAAAGGTGTGTTGAACGGATTCTTAAAAATTGGGAAGTACTTCAAGAATTTTTTTAACCAAGCGGTTAAAACAGACAAATTAAAGTCTACTGAAACAATATTACAGGAATTACATAATATGTGCACCAAAGCATATTTATACTTTTTGAAATATGTCTTGGAATTTTTTAATACTTTAAATGCTATGTTTCAATTTAAAAAAAACGTTAATTGACCAGATTTATTCAGAATCTGTCAAAATCTTTATGAATCTTGGTCAAAATTTCATAAAAATAGACAAATTAAAAATCAGCACTAACGTTAAGTGTCCTCACATTTTTTTGTCCATAGAATCCATATACCTTGGACCAGAATATATGGGCTTAATTAAAACCATGTAACGAGCAACTTGTTGTGCTCGTTCCCCTGTGTCCAATTTATTTATGTGTCCACCCCCGAATTTTTTTTGTTTAAATTATTTTAAAATTTATTTTTTTTATGTTGTATACCTGCTCATTGCCCCTACATTGTTTGTTTACAAAATAAGTAACGGGTAATGAGTAAGTATATATAAAGCGTGTTTTTGTTTAATTCGAGGAGAGTTTGAGCAGAAATTTGGATGAACCGACAGAACTTGTTAGCAAGCAGCTATTAGTTTTTTTTGTAAATAATAACTTTTTATTTTAATTTGTATAATTTTCTTGAATTTGTTTTTAATGAATGATAATAAAATGTGATCTTAAGTAATCTAAAATAAAGAAACAAATTGTAAAATTATTAAGAAAAAATAAAAAAAAAAAAAAACCAAAACAAAAAAAAAAAAATTTGAAACTGTGATTTGACGAAAAATTATAATTTAATAAAAATAAAGTAATGTGGTTGCTGCCGTTATGATTGAAATTCGCCAACCATATACATCGTCAACTTAGCTTGATCAGCTCGAATTTGTGGCATTGAATTTATAATCGCCAATGTGCAGTACCGCAACGAAACGAGCGTAATAATCAAGCCTCTAAAATATAAAAATCAAACTGATAATTCCTTGGTGGTCGAGGACAAACATTAAGAGAAAGAAGACGGACATGGCCATGTTTTTCATCAATTTGTGCAACAGTTGATGGGCGAAAATTTAGTTAAGTTTTTTTATTTATATATTATTATTTTTTTTGTGTGTGTAATTGTAAATAATATATTATTATTTCTTTTGTGTGTGTAATATTTCTTTTGTGTGTGTATTAAAGATTGTGTTTTGTCGTTTTAATTAAGTTTATTTAATTAAGATTTTTTTTTTGTTTCTTTTGTTAATTTATTTAAGTTTTTATATTTTATTTATCGTCTGTTTTTTTTTTCAAAATCGTTGCTATTGTTTTACTGTTAATTTATTTTTATCTTAATTAAAATTACTGTTCAACTTAAAATTTCTTTGGTGATTCTTTTTTTTATTTTTCGTGATGTGATGGTTACAAGTCCGGTTGCGTGCCAAGACTTGTTCAAGTGACCCCGCCTTCCTATCTTCTAATCCTTTCCTATGGTTATTCCAGCTTCTAAGCATGCCTTGCAAACCTCACGCCCCATCCTGAGCTCTAGCCGGCTATCATGCCGCAGCAAGGCCTCTGCTGGAAGAATTCTGTTAATGCCATCGGGGTGCGGATCCTACTGGTGTAGTTTTAATGACATCAATTGGGACTCGCACCTTGAGCTGCTACAACCATACCAAAACAAGAGTCAAATAGAATAAGGCTGGATTGCCTACAATTTTATATTGGATTTTATATTGCAGTGTTTGTTTGGTTTAAATCATTTGATTTAAATCAATTGAATTAATCGGATTTTAATCAACTCAATGAAAATAATTTATTTGCGGTCCGGATGGTGTTCTTCACGGAGCAAATTAGCACTAATCCAAAAATTATCACGGAACCACTTTAGTTAATCCGATCTTTTCTTTTATCTAAGTTGACTATACAAAAATCTAAAAAAATTCATGGGTATTGGCAATTGATAGAACTAACAGTAAAACATAGTGGCACCGATGTCTACCTCGCAAAATCTGGATTAGTATTCAGTTGAATTAAGGAAATTAAACAAAAATCTAGCAATGGGCCACCGAGTCAATTTTGACGAATCCAGAACTGCTACAAAATTCTAAAAAAATTCATGGGTATTGGCAGTTGATAGAATTAACAGTAAAACATAGTGGAACCGATGTCTACCTCGCAAAATCTGGATTAGTCAATTTTCACTGAGTCAATTTTGACGAATCCAGAACTATTACAAAATTCTAAAAAAATTCATGGGTATTGGCAATTGATAGAATTAACAGTAAAACATAGTGGCACCGATGTCTACCTCGCAAAAGTTGAATTAAGAAAATTAAATAAAAATCTAGCAGTGGGTTTTTAAAATTGCCTTGAGTTTTATCATATTTACTTGATGTATTTTTGTGAGGTCGATCGATGATCGTTGAAGAGATCGGACGTGTTTTTTCCGGTCTCTCAATTTAAAATTTATTTTTTATTTATATTTATTTTGTTTTTTTGTGTTTTTTTTTTAAGGGGTAATGTGGATCGTGTACTATGTTGTTTTCCCCGAGATCAGGTACCAATGCATCATTTTTAATGCATTTTTTTTTCATTTTTTAATTAAATTGATATAAGTACATAAGTACCGTTGGTGAATTTTTGTTTTATCAAATAAATACAATAATTTCTATGAAAAAATAGAAAATGAGAGAAAAAAAATGTATATGGTTGTGTTGGTTTAATTTAGTAATTTTATTGTCTTTTGTCTTCTTTGTTGGAACATTTTTATTTTTTATTTTTTTTATTATTTTCGGTAAATGACTGTAATATACCAATATGTACATATATCTGCACTCTGTATACATAATATGTCCCGTTGATCTCGTTTTTTTATATTTAAAATGTTTACATATTATAATTAACATTTGTTTATAATATACATTTTGTATTTATATATTATTATACAAGTACCACTCGTATAGCGCGGAAGTTGTATTCCGGAGGGGGTTCGGGTTGTGTGCGACTTGGATTTTTCACGGCGGTGGGGGTGGTGTTTCTTAATGTTTACAAACAAAACCATTTGTCTTCTGGGTCAATGAAGGACTGTGTTCGTTTAGTTTTGGTTCAGGAAAAGTGTATTGTATGGTTCATGCTTGTACAACAAGTCAACAACATGTCTTCAATGTAATATAGTTAATAAAATGGATTCATAGTTCTGTCACGGGGATTGTTTCATCACTTGAGCTTGAGTCAAAAATGGTCTAACGTTGTCCAGGCATTTCGTCGCTTGAGTTTTAACAGTTTCCATTTATGTGAGCGTTTAGGAGGCTGCTGAGCATTTTCAGCAATGATCCATGGGGAGTATTATCCGTAAAAAATTTCATCAAGTTTCTGGCCGAGTCTAATCCTCCCATTTTAATTATAGCTCGTTTTGTGGTTATTTTGTGTGCGCTTCCAATTAATTCTTGAATGTCGGTTTCGCCCATATCGTTGGATACACATCTTCATCTGATTTGTAAATGACGGTGTGGGGTGATTTCTTCTAGAGCTACGTCAGGATACTGTTTTTTCCAGTACAGTTCGGTGAAGATGGCTTTGGTTCTCTGGCAGTGCGGTATAAAGTTTCAACACGGGTTAGGGTCGTGAAGTTTCCCGCAGTTGAGGCGCTGTCATATCTGGGTTCGACAATGTTTTACCTGGGGTTGCGACGAATGTAATAGGATTGGGATGTGGCTGTAGTGCCTTGGTTCAGTGGTTGAAAGAGGGCTGTGGTGTTGGGTGGCCGGGGTTTGACGTTCTTGAATTAATAATATTTAAAAATTTATAAATTGCGGCGTGAGAGATGAGCTTTCATTGATTTGTGGCGGGTTTTTGAAGGTTGACTTACAGTTGTAGTTTGGCACAACTGATTGTAATTTTTATCAGATTTGTGTGTGTGTGTGTGTGTGTGTGTGTGTGTGTGTGTTCGTTTTTAGGATAGTTGCAGGAAGTGTTAGTTAGTCGAATTGGTAAGTTATTTTAGGTTGGATTTTTGTAAAATTTTTGGCAATAGTGGGATGGATTAATTATTTTATAATTTTTAGGTTACAACAAGTTCAATTTGTTACACTTAGGGCTTGAAAAAAATGATCTATAAATGGACTTTCTTTTTTCAGAGAAATAGCAAATTACAGATATTAAATTATTAATTATTATTAGCATGGGTGTACGTACGGCGGCCTCCTGGCATTTCGAGAGATGCTGGTTAACAGCTGTCCGCAATATTTGGGCCACCTTTTGGTAATTAGGTATTGTTTATGTGTGTGTTGTACCTGTAATCATTTGAAAATAGGAACCATACTAAATTAAATTAAATTATTGTATTTTTGTATTATTATATATTACTATATTGTTACATTATTATATTATTATATTTGTTTTGACGTATTCTTATACATTAATATATTATTATGGGATAAATTAATAAATTTGTATTTTCAGGGGAAAACTAATCCAGTTTATTACAGTCTACGGCTTGCAGAAATTATATTATGATATTATTAGTTTATTATATGACAAATTAATTAATTTATAATTTCAGAAGAAAACTAATACAATTTATTTCATCCTACGGCTAAGAACAATTATTTTATTATTTATTTTGTTTTTAACAAAATTGATTTTGTTTCATTATTGAATGGGGGCACACTGGAGTTGATGATAAGAAATGACAGAATGCGGAGCAGCTTGTTAAAATTGTAATTGTCTTGTGCTAACATCGGTTGAATATTGGCTACCAGAAAACCGAATCAAATCTGTCATTACTAAAATGCCTTTCCTTTTCTTACACCACAAAAAAAAAAACACTACTTATCGATCGCTTAGGTGTCTGCACCCGGGTCAAGTCTGTCATAATTAACAAATTCCATCCACTCCTTCGGTTTGCCCGGCATTCCGGGAGTTCCTGCTTAGTCCTTGGCCATACACTCTAATCAATCAAGAATTAATTGGAAGAATTAATTGAAGAATTAATTGGAAGCGCACACAAAATAACCACAAAACGAGCTATAATTAAAATGGGAGGATTAGACTCGGCCAGAAACAATCAATCAATTTACTTGATGTATTTTTGTGTATTATTTTTATAATTATTTCTTTGGTTTTCATTTATTTAATTAATATTAAAAGATTACTTTTCTTTATATGTTATAATTACACAATAATGTTTTTCTCGCCTAAATGTTTACCTTTTTTATTTACTATTATTATACCAATACATACACATTTTTTTTACTTAGGATTTACCATACGTCTCCACCTGATATAAATCATACCATTACCATTATCGTACCATAAGACTAAAATATTAAAGATGGCGTCTCGTGTGGTCAATTTACGATAAATCTGACATTTTGGAATCATTCGAGATAATGAATATTTATGGAGTATATAACCTCGATATACTCAATAGATCAATAGAAAACTGATTGTTATTTTTAGAAATTTTATAATTATAATATATATTTGCTTTTTATTTTTAAATTGGGTTTAAAAAATCACGCATAACACAAAGTTTCAACGTAAAATCATAATGACGCCATTTTGAAAATAAAGAAATGTCATAATTTTGTATACCATAACATAGGCTCTCCACCTGCCATTACTATCAAGTTATACCATTAATATTATAACAGTTTGATAGTGGAGACTCGCAATTAACATAACATTGCCATAAGTCTACCATCAAGTTATACCATGATGGTATAACTTGATGGTAGACTTATGGTATATAAAATTATGACATTTCGTTATTTTCAAAATGGCGTCATTATGATTTTACGTTGAAACTTTGTGTTATGCGTGATATTTTAAACCCAATTTAAAAATAAAAAGCAAAAATATATTAAAATTATTAAATTTCTATAAAAACAATCAGTATCTATTGAATATATCGAGGTTATATACTCCATAAATACTCATTTTCACGAATGATTCCTAAATGTCAGATTTATCGTACATTGACCACACGAGACGCCATCTTTAATATTTTAGTCTTATGGTATGTTAATAGTAATGGTATGATTTATATCAGGTGGAGACGTGGGGTAATGGTATATAACTTGAAGGTAGATATATGGCAATGTTATGTTAATTGCGAGTCTCCACTAGCAAACTGTTATAATATCAATGGTATAACTTGGATGGAGAGCCTCTTGGTGGAGAGCCTATGTTAGGAAATATTTCACGCTCATGGAAAATGTAGGAATTTTTTTCAGTGTTTGTAGGGAAATAATAATTTTTGATTTGGCATCACTGCTGAACGTGCATTCACTTAGAAAATGTAGGCACATTTGATTAAAGTGGGGGAGATTTCGGTAATTTCGTTGTTGAAGGCCCAAAGATAAAGATTCATTTTACAAGAATTTTGATGTTCTAATGACATCTATACCGACAGAGCACGACATTAGAATAGTGATTTGTGACTTGACTACTAGAATTGGCAATAATTAAACAGACTTATGCGAAATCGTAGGTCCATAATTATGAAACGAAGTACCGACAGATACTGCAAAACAGGTTGATGAACTTTGCATGGTTGTTAACACTTTAATTTGATTAACATTTTTAATGTTATCCAAGTAAAATTTAAAGTAAGTAATTCAATTTTAATATTTAATCACCCTCTATAGAAAACTCTTTATATATTGTGTATAATTATTATAATTATTTATTTAGAAAATTAAAAATCGAATTAAGACGATTTTATATTTTTTTTTTTATAAATGTGTATGAATTCAACACACATATTTAAACGTAATTCATCTTCAATTTTTGTTACAAGTCTATATACAAGATATACGTGTAGCCAAAAGAAGAAGAGTTAAGAACGTATCATGGTAAACGAGCAAAAAAGAATAAAAACTAAAAAAAAAAAAACAAAAAAATGTTAAAAAAAATTCTATCCAGCACTTGTTTTGTGGTGGGGGAATTTCTTCTTAAGACCCTTTCGTCTTATAAAATTTTACATTTCAATCCATGAACTTGACTTTAAATGTTACGTAAAAATTATTTAAAAAAATAAATATATTGTTCCAAGTATATTAGTCAGTGTCAAGTGTAATATCATTGCTATATATATACTCTTAAAATTTTAATAAATTAGTGGTTAAGTTGTAAAAAAAAGTTAAAAATTAACAAATTTAATTAATCGAGTGATTTAATTGTGATACTTATAAAATAATAAATAAAAAAAAATTAAAATGAAACTATTGTTGATAAACTTTTGTCTTCTATTTGTGTATGTTACCGGTAAGTTTATAAATAAGTTATTGCACTCATAAAATGTGCTCTTACCATTATGCTAAAGAGAATCATTTTTTCATAAATAATTAAAGATTTCCGGTGATAAAAAACAAAATTAAAATTAACGTACATCATTTCTTGCGTATAATGAATAATTCAATAGGAGTTAACTTTCATAAAAGGAAAATGTTTTTTGTTTTTTTAGAACCAAAGAACATTTTTTGTTGGTTGCATACAAATTTTTTAATATACCTTAAGAAAACGGTTTAAGATTTTTTTTTGTTCTTGTGGTTTTTATATCATTGTAGAATTTATAATTTATATTGAAAAAGGGATCGCCTTTACTAAAAAAAAAAAAAATTGTCACATCTAATTGTGACAGACACACAATAAAAAATAAAACAAAAAATTGAAAAAGGAACATCTTTCCAGACTACAATACATTATACAAAATTGTATGGTTATCTTACCGCGCTCATTATAAAAAATGTGAAATACTTTTGAATATATAATCAACTGCATTATACGGGGTGGGCAGGCTAGTTAAGTAATTGACCTCCTCCATCCTGTTCGAGATCACGAACTCTTGTATCAGACACTAAAAATGAACTGCAAAAGAGTTTATTGTGCTTCCACTATAGTTCGAGGTAAAATCGTTTATTATTTTCCAATACTTCGCTGAATATTACATTAATTTGAATGACTCAGCTAAAAAACTTCGCACTAAAATTGTATACCACGCATCGAGTACACAGGACACTGGATACCATCAGCTACATCATTAAATTGGATAAATCGTGTATAAAGTATTTTTAGAATTATTATATTATTGAATAATAATTATTCCCGTACCATAAACATAAAATGTCGTGTCAAAGAAGTTTACAGCAAGACAAACATATTTTATTTTTCCTTTATCATTGGCGAATCGAACTCTTGAACAAAACATAATTTTTACCGTCTTCGTTACAATAAAAAAAAAATTGCAAACGATTTGGCGCTGATTCTTCTTAAGATCTTCGTTTTCATGTTATACCTTTTCGTGTATATATCTTTAAAAAATAAAAACATGATTTCTACTTTGTACCGGTTTTCCATGCTCATAACATTACCAAAACTATTTATATTATATGCTATGTTGTGTATATAGTGGCAACTGAAGTCGGTCCTTATCCATTGTTGCTGTTTTATAAATATATTTTTTTGTTTTTCTAATAGGCCAACGCATAACAACAATACAACTAGATGGCGTTCAATATTTCGTAAGCCGGATGAATCCATATTCACCCGAATTAAATTATTTCTTATCATATCAATACTGTCGATCACTTGGATTACAATTAGCTTCGTTCGAAACAAAAGAAAAAGTTCAATCGATGACGGAATATTTAACGAATGCAGGATTTAGTAAATACGAATTTTGGACATCCGGCAATCGCTTAGGAACCGGAATGTTTTTATGGATGAGTACTGGTCTACCGTTTAATGCCACTTTTGATTATTTTGCCGATACCAACGAAGAAGTGGCCTCAAGTATAAATGTCGTCGATCATAATAGTAATACCGCACCACAACGTACTGCTCGCGGCAGTGGAAGTGGGCTCGACAAAGGTTGTGTAATGTTAAAAGCACCATCACTAAAATGGGCGCCAGCCGATTGCTCAGTCGTTAAAGATTTTATTTGTGAACAAACAAGATGCTATTACTACAATTATGGTAGTATTCCAGTATCGTCAGCGCAGGGGTAAGGAGATTAAGGTGAGCTAACCCCCTTTTCCACCATGCTTTTTTTTTTGTTTTTTGTACGAATTTTATTTAATTGCGTTAAGTTTCTTTATTTATCTGCTTTGATTATAAAAAAAAAAATAAAAAATTTACTAACACTTTTTGTAAATAATTGGTGGCGTTGGGGAGTTGGTGGTCGAAAATCGACTTTTACATGTGTATAAATTGTAATATAAAAAAAACTATAAATTATATTGTATTTTGTTTAGCCGTCCAATTCGTCCAACTACTAGTACACCAACCACCATAACAACATCAACAACACAACTACCACCAATAATATCAAACTTTAAAACCGAACCATTAAACTTCCGTGGATATTCTTCGAATCCAAAAGATACCAAGAATATTGATACTTTAGAATCATTAAAAACATTACCATCATTATCGCCAAAAAGTGTAGTCGATTCAAATGATGCCTCGTCAAACATTAACACGACCACAATTGCCGCACCATCCGTAACCGAAATCGACTATGACGAAACCACGCATGCTGAAACTGAATTGCCCGATGAACAATCAACCGAATTCGATGAGGAACCATTAGAAAAACGTTTAAAAAAAATTAGCGAAGAAGTTGAAAAACTGTCAAATTTGGATACAAATACACGTGACATTGGGCGTCAAAGTTTTTTTTCACTATCCGATCTAATTAAAACTTTAAATCCCAATGATAATAAACGTGTTCAGCCTCAAATCGATTCGTCATATTCGAACACGATGCGAGTATTAGGCGAACATTTATATGATGAGGGGCGAAATTTAAATGATGATCATTTTAAAGAAACTGATCCGACAACTTTATAAAAAAAAAAAAAAAAATTTATAAATCATTCAAACCAACTCAGCATCGCAGTAAAAAAATTAAAAAATTTATTATAATTAGTATAATTGAGACGCTGATCGTAATGATAATTAAACAAAATTAAATTAATTTACGGATTAATGGTAAAATTTGCTTGTAAACAAAATTTTACCGTTTAACATGTACTTTATTTTAATTTTGTTTTTGTCGGCGCGAAAATGCTTTCCGATTGTACTTTTTTGTTTTTATTTTTTTTTTATATAAGCAATGAATTAAAATTTTTTATTTTTATTTTAAAATTTATAATTCGAAAAATTTTATTAAAACGCTTTTTGCATAAGCTTAGCATTTTTTTTTGTCTAATGTATTATCAGTTTTATTATTTAAATTTGAAATTAATTAGTTGTATAATTATTTTTTAATAACAAAAACAAAAAAGAAAATATAGTTTTTAAGAAATTAAAATTTTTTTCGTTTTTTTTATTGTAATACTCAAAACTGTGTCAAGGTAAGTAATAATGATCGGGTACTGTATAAAACTTTATCAACTTTATTGGTTTCTATCTCGAGTGAGCTACACTTATTTTAGGAAAAACTTAAACATTTTTGAAGGTGTTCTAGAAATTCTACCGCAAACTGTATAACGACTCGATTAGTTGAGGCATTTGTTTTATTGAAATTCCGGAACATTTAAAGTTTTTTAATATTTTGCAAGAATTATTTATCGTTACAAAACTTCTGTAAGTAATTGCTGACCAATCTGGTAGTCATCTCAACAATTTGGCTCTCTGTATAAGGTGTAATTCTACTATAAAAAAAAAACAAAAAACAAAAAACATTTATATATATATATATATATATATATATATATATATATATATATATATATATATATATATATATATTTATATATATCAGCATTGTGCCGATTGTTTACAAATAATGGTTTCCTATATTGTTTACTATAAGTAAACAATTTTATGTCAACATTCTGATTTTTTTTGTAAACATCGTACACATGTAAACAATGTAAACACCATATAATTTAAATAATATTTAATATTTTATTCAATATTTAATTACATAATTAGAAATAACATTAGAAATAAAACTTACAAATAAATTTTTAAAATTAAAACTCATTTGAGTTAAGTAAGTCGGAAATTTTAAGACTATAATATACTTCCAAAAGTTTCTTTGATTTTTCCTAGCCGGAAATCCTGGCTGGTTTCTATTTGGAGAATGAACAAAGGACCAAGATGAAAATAGTCATTGAATCTCACTGGATGATGCAGGTATTTGTAACAATTTCTTTGCCAATTGTGACAAATTTGGATATTTGAATGCTGCCATATTCCAGAAGACTATCGCATCGTCAATTTGTTTGCCAAATAATATACTAAAAAACCTATTTTTGGTAGTAAATTGGTCAAACTCGGAAATTCCTTGTAAAAGTAAACTCACAATAATGAATTCGACTGCTGCAGTTTTTTCTTCCACTTCTAGCAGTTTATAATCGAACCCAGGATGAAGAAAATAAGCAGAAAGTGCATATATGTTAAGTGCCATTTTCTTTTGTTTTCTTAATTCATAGCTAAAGTCTGTATACTTTATATTGAACTGTAAACGGATCTTCCGATTTTGGCTTTTGTCGATCAGTTCACATACTGGGTTAAAAACATCGATGGCATCGAAAAACATCGATGTGATCTTTGAATTCGTCGTTAAAAAGTAATAATTTTAGATCCTGTTTGACTTTTTCCCATGTTGCTGATCCACCGCAATCTCTTTCATATGCTGCAAATTTTCAAGCAAAGAAGCTATATTGTCCCTGTAGGTACACCATCATACGTCGCAGACCGTGCGTAATTTTCGGCCGCATTTTGTCGAATAGGAAATTCTAGATCTGGATGCTTCAACATTTTAGTAATTAGATTAGCTGACGATAACAGCTCACTATATATGGTTTGACAATGTCTTTCGCAAGAATTTTGCCTGTATGGCTATTGCAGGTTGAATGCCATAGTATCGTTCGCCGACTTATATTTACCATCGCAGAAGCAATGTCAGATACATCTGCTACGAGCGTTGTATTGAAACGGTCCAAAGCCATTGTTTCTGACTCGGCAACTATATTGGCCAATGATTCACCTATTTCGGCCGTTTCTCCATTTCCGTCTTTGATGACTGTACTTCTTGGGTGGAAGTCTTTATATAGATTTCTGGCGTTAGCAAAACAGTCCCTTGAGTTTCCTATTTCCGCTTGGAAGCTGATGTTTTCGATGCAAGATATCATATGATCGCGCATCTTTTGTCGAAGGTATTTAGTCGTAGCTTTCCTAGCGTGGAGATATTTTGCTAGAGTGCTTCTAGTATTGCGAGCCAACTATTTTTCACGAAGCTTTTGTTTATTTTCGACGACCCTTCGGCATTGATCATCGAACCCAACATTGGGGGTCCTCGGAGGCCTTCTTTCGATGGAGCTTTGCGCCGCGATGGTTATGGCTGCCACTGCTCTTGGATGTTAGGAGGACCTTGTTCGTTGTTATTGAGTAATAATTAGTGACAGCTGATTGGTAACTCTGTAGTGACGTTTGGTCTTTTAGAGCATTGATATTCTCGTCTTTTAAAGCATCGAACGGTCTTTTGTGCTTGTCTGTTGAACGTAGATGACACTTTGCACTTATACTTAAATATGATAAGCACATGATCGTTATCCATGTCTGCACCTCTGTAAGATCTGACGTCGGATATGCTGGTGTTTGTCCCTTAGACACCATGACGTGATCGATTTAGTTTTCCGTTTTTTCATCATTCGATCTCCACATTACTTTGTGGATTATCTTGTGTGGGAAAAATGTACTTGATACAACTAAGTTGTTGCCAGGTCGATGACGCGTTGACTGTTGTTGTTACTAGTTAGGTGCAGGCTGTTAGGACCGATGTACGATGTATTTTCTGCACTCCTACCGATTTTTGCGTTAAAGTCGCCCACGATGATTTTAATGTCGTGGTGCGGTATGTTATTGATGACTTCCTCCAGCTCGACAAAGAAGAGATCTTTGATGTCATCAGATTTATCTTCGATGAGTGCATGTACATTAACGATTGTGATGTTGAATTTCTTAGTGCGGAGCCTGACCGTGCATATCCGCATGTTGATAGGGTAGAAGTCGATGATATGATGTTTCGCGCGCTGATGGATAAGGAAGCCAACTCCAAATTCTCCTCCATTCTGATGGCCGCTGTAATGAAGAGTATAACCATTGGTGGTGTCATGGATCTCACTCACAGTCCATCTAAGCTCTTGTAGTGCAAGCATGTCTAATGTGTAACTCTTTGCTTGGTTCGAAAGGATCTGGAGATCTCCAGGTCTTAAGAGGCTAAGCATGTTGCGTGTTCTCATTTTTAAAGCGTTGTCCATGCACAATTTCTGAGGTCGATTTTGCAATGAATCCGATATGGTAATCCGAGGCCTTTGATTCGAGTTCATAGCTTTAATTGTGTTTTGCCACGTACTTGAGAGAATCTTAAGGCATCCAGTCCTACCTTGAACACATTTATATAGCGAGCCGTTTGATACAAGATAGTCAAGATATGACTATAAACAGGATTGCCCCTGCTCGTCTCCACTACATCACCTGTTTCATTTAGCGTGACCCAGGGAGCACCGCAAGGAGGTATGAACCTAGAAATTTGCCCCCTTCAACTATGTAAGACTATATGTAAGACAGTAATCTATATAGTAAAGATAAGGTTTGATAATTTTCTCGAGATAATTTAACAAGGTCACTTGGCTTTTCTCGGGCACAGCTTCGCTATGTCACTATCCTCAGTCTTTGCTAAACTGTGTAATTTGATGCGTTGTAATACTTTTAGAAGTTTAATCTTCCAGAAATTACTGATTTACTCTTAAATTTCGTTAATCGATTCTCCTAGCAAAAGCCGCTTTGTTGATCTGTTTAATTTTTAAATCACCTTTCTTGCCACTTTAGTGTATCTTCTACGTTCACATAATCAAGCCAATGAAATTTGATAATGCTGCGTTTCACTGATTTATAATGGAAAAAATCACTAAAAAGTTTGTCAATTTAAAAAAAGTCGTGTTTCTACTTTCTAAAGCTTAGCCAAGACACCCAGCACAAATTCTTACTATAATAGATAATAGTACATGATTGAAATGTAATAATGGTCAGATACGAGTACTTATGTCATCAATCAACTATTTGATTCAATATATCCAACAGAATACCCTACCAATCAAATCAAACCAGTTATAGTCAAAAAAAAATTTTGCAAAATTTTAGATAAATACCGTAAACGCGTAACGGTAAGTAAACTTGTTTTCTATTTGGCTATAATTTAACGGTATACTTCAAATTAGTAGAACCATTAAAATTCTAATGTTTATTTTAAATATTTTTGCTTGCTTCACTAATCGCCGTCAATATTTTATCGAACAAAATTAATTTTCAAATCTGGTACAGAAGATGTACAAAAAACAATCAGCTAAAACTTAAGATGTATGAAAACCTGTTTTGGCTTATAACATTTTATGTTGCATTAAAAATGCGAATTTTATTATAAAGATTTTTTAAAAGATTGAAAAATTAATATATGCTAAAATAATCGGTTTATACTTACAACAACACAACATCACTGGTGCATAATAATCTCGAATGTATACAGATATACTAAAAGTGTTTTGATTATGGTCCTTATGATTTACAAAGAAAAGATTAATGAAATTTCTCAAAACAAGTTTTGTTGTTGTTGTTGTTTGCAAATTTTAAGTCTATCGATTATTATTTAAATAAAGTTCATTTCACTCTTCTCGTAAAACGGTTGAATAAATTCTTAATGATGATGACGATGATGATCAAAAAATTTGTTTATTTTTTTTTTTATACAAAAATTCAATGTTAATTAATTTTAAATATTTTTATTTTCTCTCTTATTACAATCGATACACGCTTGATCTTGATCAACAGATCAATGACATATTGTGCTTTAGATTATATGTTAATTAAGACAGTTAAAATTTATTAATTTGGTGAAATGGTTTTGTTTTACCGAGAGAGGGCGAAATTATGCGATTTTAGAAAATTGGAATATGATGCCATGTACTTGGCATATCAACAACTTTTCATTTCAAACCCTCATAACAAAAGCCAATTTATTTTATACAGTTAAATAAATAATGGGGGGAAATTGTTTTAATAAATTGGTTATGCTGGCCCGTTGCACATTTCAGATAAGCTATGCGAGATATATTTTTTTGTTTCGAGCAATGATAATTACTAAAGTCTATATTCCATTATCAAAAATTGTTGTACAACAAATTTTTGTTGGAGAACCAGAACGAGACAAAAAAAATTATGTATAGTTTCGTTGGATGAATGAATGAGTTAGCCAACTTTTCCAAAATAATTTTTTTTTAGCAAAATCTAAAGGAGAAATGTAAATGTAGGGGAAATGTTGCTATACGTTGCTATAAGTTGCTATAAGTTGCTATACAAAAGTATCGAGTAGAGTAGTTTTTATGGCAACATTTAATACATATATATAGTATATACGTAAAATTTGTGTCTCGATGAGTAATATGTTTCACACACACAATGATAATATTTTTTTTTTATTTTTTTTTTTAAAGAATTGTAATAAATTACATGTATTCGTATAGATTACAGCATAAATTTAATGATTGAGCCAAATTTATCTGTAAAATAATACATTTTCATAAAAAAATAATAATACTATTGATATGCTAACCAAATGTAACTATAAAAATTTTCCAACAAAAATTTGTTGTACAACAACTTTTCATAATGGAATAGAGACTTTAGCTCGAGTTGTATTTTCCTTACTAATGTCAGCTATATCGCTCACACGTACATTGAAATTTCAAAGCCTTCTATATTATTATACAATCTATTTTTGTTTTTAATATTGAATGTGCCTCAATTTCATCTTTGTATGTGTTAGCGATGTTATAGTTGAAATGTGCATCGTAGTGAACTAAGCAAGCTATATGCTATATGGGAACCGCTCAGAACTGGACATTTTAAAACTGGATATTTCAAAATAGGATTTGACAAAACGAGATAAGGTACAAAACTGGATATTCCAAAATTGGATATTTCAATACGAGATAAGGTACACAACAAGATATGGTACAAAACTGGATATTTCAAAATTGGATATTTTAATACGAGATAAGGTACAAAACGAGATATGGTACAAAACTGGATATTTCAAAATTGGATAATTCAAAATGAGATAAGGTACAAAACGAGATATGGTACAAAACTGGATATTTCAAAATTGGATAATCCAAAACGAGATAAGCTACATATATTTCAAAAGAGGATATTTTGACATGTTATTTAAACTTAAAATGATTTTTTAGGAAAGTTCTGGAATATGGCCAACTACGAAGGAACTCGGCGAGTTCTTAACCGATTTTGATGAAATTCGATACGTAGGATGAAAATAAAATTTTAAAATGATGTTTTGGAAAAGTTCTGGAATATGGCCAATTAGAAAGAAACTCGGTGATTTCTTAACCGATTTTGATGAAATTCGATATGTAAGATGAAAATGAGATTTTAAAATGATTTTTGGGAAAGTTCTGTAATATGGTCAGTTAGGAAGGAACTCGACGAGTTCTTAACCGATTATGATGAAATTCGATATGTAGGATGAAAATGGGATTTTTAAATGATTTGTTGGGAAAGTTCTGGAGTAAGGCCAGTAAGGTTCCATACTTTCATATTTCTAAGGAGAGAAATAGAATTTTCCTTCACTTAATGTTTGTTTTTCTTTAATTGTATAAATGTGATAAACCCTGATTGTAGAACTTTAATGGCAGCTTGACTACTTCATTCATAATCTATGGCTTCTTTGATTGCGATGAGCTCCACCTGAAAGACACTACAGTGATCAGGGAGGCGAAAAGAGGGGTTTAAATTTAGTTCCTTGCAGAACACCTCACGACCGACCCTGCCATCAATGCTCGATCCATCCGGAAAGAAGTTAATTGTACCAGAATGCAGTACTGCTTCACTCGACCAATACTCCCTGGAAGGAATAACGGTTAGAAATTTAACTATGAGGTATGATGTCGGGATGGTATAGTCAAAAGCTTTGGTGATTTTCTTATTTATTAGAATAGATGAGTATCTCTTTTTACTACAGGTCCACAGAGTAATTAATTTTAAGTTTAATAGCTTAACACGCAGTCATTTGTTTAGCTAAGAGGGAATAAGAGGGATTGGATGAAGGAGAATATCTAGTGCTTGAGTTGAAGTAGTCCTAAGTGCACCAGTAATACACAGGCAAGCAGCTTTTTGAAACCTTCATACAAAGCTTTTAGTTTGCCACTGTATTAGGGCTGGCCACAACACTTTATCTAAACCAACTCCATTAAGAGTGGGTACCAAGAACATTTTGTTGAACATAAGATCTCTGAGGGTGCTAGAATATTTGCCAAAGGTGCCAATGGCAACATCATCTGCATTAGTGACCACCTTAAGGCCCCCTTCTAGGTTTAATAACAGGTCATTTATGACCAAGTTCCAAAGAAAGGAGGGGATAATACACCATCTTGCGGTGTACCTCTACTCACAAAATTCCGGTCGAATGCCTCACCAAGATTAGCCAAAATAACTCTGTCCTGAGCATTTCATCAATACAGTATCCTAGCGCCACATTCAGCCCCAAATCTGAAAGTGCCTGCATGATCGCCTCGGGTTTGACATTGTTAAAGGGCAATGGTTCTATATCACAGAAGATCCCCAAAGAGAATTCTTGATATATTCGAGTGGTTTTTTAATAGGGCTTAAAAGGGAATGTAGAGCAGCTTCTACCGATTTCTCTTTACAGTATATGTATGCTGAGATGCTGCTAACTTTACTGGCTCGATTAAGTCTCTAATATAAGCTTCTATCTGAATTAATAGAGTTTTCAATAAATACGAGGATAAGCTAATAGACTCCTAAGGCCTTTTGGGTCGCAATGAGAGCGTTTTTCCGCCTTAGGTAGAAAAATAACCTTTATTTCAGTCCATTTGTTTGGAATATGACATAGTTCCAGGCTATCGCCTCAAGCCAGGGAACCATTATGTCACTGGTTTGTTGGATGTCGGCAGGAGTAATGCCACCCGGGTCGGCTGACTTAAAAGACTTAAAACTGTTTACTGACAACAAGATGTTCTTCCTGTTGACAATTTTTCTAACGAGACCAGTAGCCTTATTGGTTTTAGGCAGAACACTCGGAGATTCGTAACATCCCGGGAAATGAATTTCCACCCGGAGCTCCAGAGATTCCACCCGTTGTAGTTCAGATACCATACAGTCGTTGGAAATAACTTGGAATGGCAAGACAGGTCGATAGAATCTTACGAAACCTAGCAGCTCAGAGGACTCCTGTATGTTGTCACAGAATAGTCTCTAAGCTTCGGTTTTGGCACTTTTTAATTCGTATTTATATGATTTAAGGACTTCTTGATAGGATTCCCAGTCGAAGCCAGAGCCTTTTTTCTCTTCGCAATTTTGAAGAGATTCTCCTTTCCAGCGGTGTTACTTGGAGTAACTCTTTCAACTGCCATGGTGGACACAATCCTAAAATAGCTTCATTGAAAGAATTGGACACCCTGTCATCCAAGGCATCCACTTCCTGTGTTGATTCAGGTGATTTATAGACCAACTCTGGTATGGAATTACCTAGAATTGTTCTGAAGGTATCCCAGTTAGGCCTCCTTCTATTTCTAAATGTTGGTGTCTTAAAATATTTTAAATCCAATCCAAATTGTAGATATAGCAATGATCAGAGAAGGAGTGTTCCTCGGGCACTTTCCAATTTACAAATTTATTTGATATGAAGTTTGAAACAAGGGTAAAGTCCAAAACTTTCTATCAATTACTAGGTATAAAAGTAGGCTTGCAGCCTATATTACAGATAAAAAGATTATTACTTTGAATGTAATCAAGGAGTGACACACGTGTCTCGTTCGTATCGGTACTTCCCCAGATCGTGTGATGTGAATCACACTTTGAGCATTAGAGGAGCTGACGCTACTTTACAGTGGTGTATATTAATTTGAAATAGTTTAAGCAACTTACTGCTTAAATATCTACCTCCACAATGGTGACGTTGGATCCTTCTGAATCCAAAGCCATAGAAATATTACAGAGTTCATCCATTGATCCGGATAACTCGTTTAAAAGATTTGTATCACTTGTTACTTCGGTTTGAGGCTGTTGGTCTAAAGGACATCCTCAGACGAGGTTCGGTGCAAATCGGTAGTGGCTCCAACTTATTCTGGTGCCCCTTAACAGCCTCATCCTTCTTATATACTTTTAGCGCAACTGCGCCAAAACCATAGCTAATTAAGGCACCTGTCTTAGCCAGCACTGCCTATAATAATCATTTTTAGCCTCCTCCATTCTTCCAGTTGTTGGTCGGCAACTCAGGATTGTCAATCCTTATCAGCTCCAGAATAGTCATCAGATCACTGGACTCAGCCGAAATCCACGAACGAGCTCTTGGCCTGCAAAGGATATCATCTGGTGCAAGGACGTCTAGTTTGGCTCCAGGCCAAACTTCACCTAGGCTACTGATCGCCTTCTTATATTGGTACAGAGACCTTTGGTTGGCCAAAGCTCACAATTTGACATATTTCCTGTACCAACCACCGTCCCGACACATGGGAGCAGTCCCGGGGCTCTACCGCATAACTCTGAGGAAGGAGAAGGCTAGAGCCGTTTATACTTTCGTCCAATCAGCGGGAGTGATGCAAATTCTTCAGAACCTCACTAAAAGGTTGCAGTTACCTGCAACATTGACTTCTTTACGGTCTTTGGAGATTCATCCGCTGATCTTTGTCTTTGGACAGGGAGCTCTCGATAAAACCTCCTGCCTTAGCTATCACGGTTTAAGTCCCTACTTTAGCGTGGCTCTGTCCTTATCCGTCCTTTTCACCAACGGAATTGCTTCAAGGCTTTTTAGAGCTTTCCATGCTTTTCTCCTAGGTTTATAGGTTGGTTTGGAGGGATCTGTATTATCGGTGTATATGTCTTCTTTCCTAGCTATGGTGAGAGAAGGCCTACAGATCTGATTCTCTACTTTTTGCGTTACAGGCTTTTTAAGAGTGCCGGACTCTTTATTATTGTTTTCGGGATCCATTTATGTCCCACGAAAGCGAAGAAAAGATTGTCCATCCTTGCAGTGATCCACAGTACCAGGATAAGGCTAAATATATCTAGAGGTCGTAAGATATCCAGAGGCTCCGTTCAAGACTGGGCAATTTTTTTCACATGACACCGTAATCCGGCCCTTAATTTTATAGTGCTAACACGATGATGGCTTTCTAGAAGATAAAAATAATTGAATACTTCTTACGGTCTAAAACAATACGCTAGCCCTTCGTGTCGGGTATTGTATATATACATTAGAATTATAGAGCCAGCCTAAATTTCGCCAATCGTATAGACACAGTATTTCTTTGTTGGATTTGATGTTGTGCTCCAATGTTGTATACAATTTAAATAATAAAAAGTTTGTTTTCAAACTATAAATGAATAATAAAAACCGGAAATAAACTACTCAAATAATATTTACCAAGTCATTCACATCTACTTTTATTGATTTAACTTAGAGGAATAGTACATAGACCAATGAATTTAATTCTTCTTATATTTTTTGAATTAATATTTAATCAATTTATATAAAATTTACTAGCGCGTAGCACAATTTAGACCGCAACATAAGCCGAAATCATCGTTTATCGGTAATTACAATTCAAATGTCTAATTTAGCTATTGTTTTAATTAGTCACTGTGAGTCGGGGGTATTTATAAAACTTGTAAGCTAATTTCGATTAGTATTGAGGGTGGAGTCAAGAACTCAGGAGTTGCACTTCTTTTCAGGTATCCATTCAAGTGAAAAGATGTAGTATATTAACTGAAAGAACACAAAACTTACAAGATGGCGGCCTCTTTTAGGGAATCGTGACTATCTTGAACATTAGTTTGTTCAAGATAGCCACTTGGATTAGCCACTTGATGATTCCTTGAATGGCTGCCGGATAACAAAGCGTCCCTTCGAATTCTCTGTATATTTTCATTGAAATGATTCTCGCAGAATTTTTACTCTGGACAAAGAAAAATCTTTTTCTCGTTTATCGCATCGAGCTCCCAGAATCGCATCAAACTTTTGTCGATATCTACAATTTCATCTTTTCGGGGAGTAAGAGCTACCATTGTCGTAAGGTGATGGTTATTAGTGGTATTCGTTTGTCCTGAGACTACCCAGCCAAAAATTTTGTTCTGCAATATAGGTGCATTTGGGCTAGTTTTAATTTGTCCATCTCTTAGAATATGAAAAAAGTAATCGGCTCCAACCAAAATATCAATATCACTCCTTTTGTAAAATTCCGGATCTGCCAATGTAATATTTTGTTGAATTGTTGAGAGCTTCAAATTTTGTTGTGGTAGTTGGCAGGTAATTTTTGGCATTATGAGTGTATTTATTTGGAATTCCGAACTGTTATCTGGTTTGATGTTACGGTACCTGCTTGTCCCAATCCGCTCACACAAGTCCGAGCATTGCGCTTCTTTATGCGCAAAAGTTGTGCACAAGGCTCTCTAATGAAACTGGCTTGCGATCCAGAATCTAACAGTACGTGGCAAACAACTAGGTCTCCTGACGCATCCAATACTTTAACTAAAGCAGTAGGAAGTATTAACGTCATGGACATAGTTTGCGAGTGAATATTTTGTGAGGTTGTGTGGTAAATAGCCATGGCTTCATGTGGTTGTGTGTGGCTTGTGGATCTTCCACAAGCCACACACTACTTGTGGTAGTAACGAATGGTGCTTTCTACCGCATTCTTGGCACCGTCTTCGAGATGTGCAACTGATGATCGTATGTTTGTTGCTAAGACAGTTATAATAACGATTAGTACGTTTAAAATCTTTCCGTTCAGTAAGGTCTAAAGCATGGAAATCGCTACATTGAAATAAACTATGCTTTTTATCATTGCACATTGCACATTCGAATTGATGTTTCTTAGTAGCCAAATCACGTGAATTAGGTTCAAACGCTTGCACGTTTTGATGAGGTATTTAATGATTCCAGCGTGTTGATTCGCCGAGATAAAAATTTTAAAAACTGTGCAAATTCAGGATTGTCTATATCCGCAACTTGTTTTGCCCATAATGCTTTTGATTTATCGTCTAATTTGTTCATTACAATATAGATCAGCCAGTGATCATGAGACTCAGCTATATCTCCTAATGCTTTGAGCCCGCGAATCATCTCGTCGGAAGTGTCCATGAGACGCTTAATTTGAGCAGCATTCGCATTTGTTATTGGTGCCTGTTACATGAAAGTATGAACAAAAGAATTGATTATATGTTTCTTCCTATCGTATCTGTCCTTCAGCTTATTTAATGAGCCCAAGTAGTTGCTCTCTGTGATGTTGATATGGCGCAGTAGTACTTCAGCCTCTCCTCGTAGCAATCGCTTCAAATATTGAAATTTTTGAACTGCGTTGAGGTTTATTCCCCGCGTTAAGGTTTATTTCTCGGACAAAAGCATTAAGACCTGCGATTCCGTTATAATAATTCTCTTCATAAACCAAGTCAGCAGGCTCATTTTCACCCAGCTGGAAAATTGACTTCTCCAGATCAGTAAACTCTTGATCAATTTCTCCACTCGATTTAATCGCACCATAATTTGCTCCAAAAGCGTATGCACCGTAGCTTCTCGTGCGTATTTAACTAGGTTTGTTAATTTGACTATTTAACTAGGTTTGTTGCTACCTGTTTCTTTAAGCTTGCGAGTTCAGCCATTTTGAATAATACTAAAGTTATAAATGGCGAACTTAATTGCAGAAAGTGTGCTATTGACCGATTTTAATTTGATTATATATTTACTTAGCTGAATGACCATGCGGTGTCGCTTTCCAAATCCTTGATTTACAGCAACCTTTAGTAGGCGGGTACCTCGGTGCGATGTTGAAATCTGCCTACAATTGCAAGACGATGTTGTTGTAATAGTAGAAATCCGGTTCGAAGGACCAATATGTTGAGGTGAAGACACAGCTCTATTTCTTGCCACTGTATGTAGTAAGCTGATATTTCTTCACGATTTTTCCCAAGTGGTTGTGAATCATATAATTTATATTTATTTTTGGCTTTATTATACGACAGTTCTTTTTGTAATAAAAACAATTATCACTTGGCAATAATCCAAGTTAAATCTACTCATGCGACATCTATCTTACTATAAACAAATTGTAACTATTATTTCGTACACGTTTACAATTTAAGTTATTTAACAAAACAAGTAAGTAATAATAAATTTTCTATTCTAGCTAAATGTTCATGACATTACACTTGAATCCAGAAGCCAACAATTCTTAACGATTTGTATACAGTGCATAATGGAGTTGATGAGACTTTTATGTACTAATAAATAAGATATTAATAATAATAAATAAACTAAATCAAACCAATACAATAAACAAACCTTATCTATACACTTGCAGAAATATGAAATTCGGTGAATTAGTTTGACGGAATCATCTCATACAGGAAAATTCGATGATAAATTATGGTTGAGATCTTGTGCTTCAAGCATATAATTATGTTAGATTACTGATTAGGTAAGTATGAACCGAATTATTTGGAAATGATGATATATAAGCATTCGAAGACCAATTTTGGGTAACATCAAGTTACTAGCATTAAAGATTTCAAATCTAAAATAAATTATTCCGTGATATTCATTACTAAGACTGTGTTCGAAACCCATGAATATTTGTGGACACAAATTGTTGTCATTTATTTGAAAAAAATTCCCCTACATTCTCAATTTTGTATTACGCTGTCTGAAAATTATACTTATTGTTTGAAATATTTCCCCGCCTCGGATGTTTTTAAATTCTTTTTTTGTAAAGTATAAAAACTATGAAAAAAAAATTACATTTATAATTGTGTGCATTATTTATTAAAATTGTCATAGCAACGAAAAAATTCAAATTTTTCTTATAATTATAGTTTTTCAATTGTTCTATTACAATGTAATTCACCGTGATAATTCGGGTATGTTCTGTATTATCAAATAAATGTCAAAAATTTGAGTTCATACCGCAAGGGTTTAACTCAGACATCTCACTGGCCATAATAAATCTCTAGAGTTGCTACAGAAATTTGAAAAAATAGCAAAACTGATGAAAACTGAGCAATTTTATTGAATCTTGGCGACAAAAAAAAACTTGGATCTAGCATTACTTTTAACTGAAAGTTTAAAGTAATGCTAGATCCAAGGATCCAGTAGTGTACGTAATCTTGGGAGTTGTGTTCGTAATCACTAAAGATAAACATATATTGCCTCATATATTTCCAAACGAATTAAATTCATTCTTTATAATTTCGTTACCTTCAACTCGTTATTTGATGATAAATTTTATTTCAACACGGTCAATAGGGCTTGAAGATGATAGTATTTCGCTGAAATTTATTAAAATATTAAATCCACTGATTTCACTGAATCCACTGATCAATTGTTACATTTGTCATATATTAATTCTTGTCTGACCGAATCAGTATTTCCATCCCAGTGAAAAACCTCTATTGTGATTCCGATCTAAGACCTATTAGCATATTATCTGAGTTGTCGAAGGTTTTAGAAATTTCGAAAGTAATAAGTTAGGTACATTTCATTCGAGTTTTAGGATAAAGTATAGTACAACCACAGCATTTTAAAAAATTACAGATTATATATCTAGTGCCCTGAACCTTAGCCATTGTGTACTGTTAGCCCTATTATAGACTTTTCAAATGTATTTGATACATTGAACCATAACTTAATGCTTAAAATGCTTAGCTTGAATTTCTGTCATTCTGTAAAATTACTGAGAAATTATCTTAAACCAAATTAATAAATGAACGTGCTGATCTCTAGGCTTCAGTGTTAGGACTACTATACTATTTTCATTATTAATTAACGATATAGCCTACATTGACATAAATAGTCATAGTCAATACCGTTTATTTGCTGATTACTTACAAATTTATTTGAGTGGGAATCCTGATCAGTTAAATTTGCTTTCTGATAAACTAAATTACGACCATAATATAAATACACATAGTACTACCATGGTATGTTAGCCCATTGTTGTGCTAGATGTCGCTACTGGTATTGTTTTAAAATAATCAAAATATTTTTATATGTATAACCGCCTAAATGTCATATATTTATTCTATATTTTGGTTCTGAATTATTGTATTATTTTCACATTGGTCTTTTTGGTACATGCCTAAAGCGGAATAATTTAGGTTCATATTGGTTTAAAACTTGCCTATATAATAGCAGTTTATTATATAGTGGTAGTTCGGAATTCCTATATATAAGCCAGTACATTTTTCTGTATGTGATGTTAAGGTCTTGTTTATTCTTTTTGACATGCTCTTTCCACTTATTTTTTGTGAAATAACTATATACTGTAACCTATGTGCATATTTAAGGGCTGTAAAAGTCTGTTGTATTTATTTTGAAATAAATAAATAAATCAATAACTTAAATGGTAGATCATTCTTATCTTCATAAGTAAATCTCCCATTTCCAACAGACCCAATCTGTTTCTTTTACTAGTTCTTCTTCATCAGTATAAAATCTTTTAACTGTGTCCACCTGATTGCTAATTTGCATTGCGAAACGTTATGTGTAACGGAACGAAATACCGGTATACCGTTTTTCACGTAACCTTGACAATATACCAATATCCAAATTTTTTAACGGTGCTTGCCACAATGTAAAATGGTAAATTATAAATTCGAATTCTTAAATCATTAAAGGCGAAAGTACGTAGGCAGATACAAAATATAAAAAATATCCTCATAGTAACCAATCAAATCAACACATATAAACCATGTGACTAGCGTCACCAATCAAATCACTCGTATTAAAAAATAAAAAATAAAATTCATATTTTCGTATACTATTAAGGTTTGGTATTTTATTTAATTTTTTTATACTGTAAAATAGTTGGCCGCAAAAAAAAAAGAAAATGATAAAAATATGCATTTTTATATGCACATCTATTTTTTGTTTAGTTAGAATTCGGTTGCATTAATTTACGTAGCATGAATTTACTTGTGTAAATATGAGCCATACAAGATATTTATCTGTTATAATTATCTGTGGTTTTACTTAAAACTAATCATGAGATGAATCATAAGAGAGAAGGATACCCAAGGACGAACCAGGACGAACCAGTACGGCCAAGGACAAACCAGGAACTCCCGGAATGCCGGGCACCACCGTACACTCGTATTACATATAACAAAACCGAACGAATGGAAGGAATGTTAGTTGTGACAGACTCGACCCGGTTACTGACACCTAAGCGATCGATAGTTAGTATTTTTGTGATGTAAGGGAACGTTTGTCAGCAATGACAGGGTTGGTCCAGTTACCCGGTAGCCAACGTTCAAACTACTGTTAGCACAAGACAATCACAATTTTGATGAACTGCTTTGCATTCGGATCCCTCTTTTCAGGCACTCCATTGTGTCGCCATGAGCTAGTTTCTTTTAGCTATACCCTGTAATAAATAGCATTATTTCCTCCTGCAATTCATAATTAATGAGGAGTGGGATTGCTTTTTCATAAAAATTCTATTATAATTCCCAAGCTAATTAAATATTATTTCGGGAGTATAATCTCTCTACATGGTCATATTCGTGATATTGGTGAAGTTCTTTTTATTGCCGTGTACGTTCTTGCCCAAACTTCATAATTTAACCGACAACAATCTTCCAAAATTTTCAACATTTTGTCTTCCATTGTTGACCTTTGTCCCAAAACTCATGACATTATTATATTAGGTGATTTTAATGCCCGCATTAGCAAGTACGACTTTACGGATCAGAAGTATATTGGCTCTAAACTATTTCATAGTGATACTAATGCGAACGGGTTTCCCTTAGGTTGCTTATCAATATGTCCAAATTATTCGTTCATACCACTAAAGGCCGTCGAACCATTTCTAATTGGACCGACGGACGATCCTTTTCTCAAATAGACCATATATTAACAAGGGAAGGAAGTCAGTATCTTTATATCAACATGCTCAAGGCTGACGTATTCCATCCCAACCTAAGTGATCATCGCCTAATCTGGATTAATTGTTCCCATCGTGTGTAAGTAGTGCTTATGCCGAGCATATGTCCTTCGAGTGTCAGGAATTTTTTTCTAATCTCTAGAATTTTAAGCCCACTGATCAACTACACAAGACCTATACCTTTTTCAAACAATATAAACGGAACATTCAGAAACCCTCTGCAATTTATATCCCTATTTCCTCATGGTTGCTTGAGTTATGAAATTCTGAGAAATTCTGAATGGCCTGCCCTTATAGAAGAAACCTACCATTTCTCCCTATTTATGATATTTACAATCGATCCACTGATGATCATATGTTTACCGTTCGACGTGTTCTTGTCAACAAGGTTGTCCGATATCCCCCTGGCTATTTAATTTTATTCTCAACGAGGTTTTACTTACTGTGGTTGATCAATTTCCCGAACTCAAACTAGAACAGCGCACTAATCTTCAACTTCCGCTGATTCTCGCGTACGCCGATGACGTGTTACTTATCAGCCGCACTATCTCTATGTTGGACCCCATATTAGAGGAATTAATTAGAAATTAATCCAACCAAATGTTCCGTCCTAATTCGAGACCCCGATTCTATATTTGATCCCCCTTTATATGTAACCTTAGCTGATACAACGTTCAAAACTGTCCATATCTTAAAATACCTCGGCACTTATCTCACTTCTCGCCTCAGTCGACCATTCACCATTCGCACTCGATGCCACCAGGTTCACAATATGGTTCGCCAGATGCAAGACTTTATCAAGCGAAATAAAGTTCTTACAATACCCGCTGTCAAAATGTACAATTCCATCATTGTCCCAATGTTGACTTATGGTTTGAAAACCGCTGCTCTTATTTCTTCCAATCGCCGTCGACTCCGACAATACGAATTTTTCTTTATTAGAAAATTATTCGACTTTAGCAATGATAAGCCTCCTACGTGCTGAGTAAAGGATATCTTACAAGGTAAAAAAATCACCACCGAAAAAAGATCCACCGAATCAACTACTGGGGACATATTCACCGTCGAGGCTCAGCCCACCTTTTAGGGGCTGCTTCAATCTACACTGCTGGTCTTAAGAAGATAGGTCGCCCATGTCTCACTTGGCATGATACTCTTCAGCAAGATCTAAAATACTATCTTAGGTCCCTGTCTCAATGGCAGCTCCTCCTACCTCATCATTTTGAGCTACGAATTGCGGCCAACGAAGTTTATGCCCGGTCTGAATCTAATTCAAGTGAGATACTCACATTTTAGACATAAAAAGCAACCAAAACCCTCACCCCACATTATTATTTGTTTTTTGTTACTCACACCCGAGGATTAGCCCTGAATAATTCGGGGAAACCTCCTAATAAAAACGCATTGAAGCCTACCTCATGGGTAATGGTGAAAACGGCTTACTCCTATATCGATCTCTCTGTCTCAATCTTAAGCATCACATTACATGTCCCCATTTATACCACCACACCAACTTTTTTTTAACCCACACACCCTATCAAAATCAGAACTAATCTATCTATCACTTTTATCAATAATAAATAAATATGGGGATCTCTGTCATTTAGTTATTTAATTTTATCGACTACTTACCCTATTGTTATGTCCCATAAGAGAGAAGGACACCTTTTGATTAAAAAGTAATATCATAAAAATTGTATCGAGGCGAAACAAACAAACCAAAAGTTGTAGTTCAGAGTAAATGGAAGGAAGAATTATTTTTTCAAGGAAGAATATTGCAATAAGTATTAGCTCCACAGAGATGATTGGAATCGATACATTTTCTTAGATCATAACATAACGATATAATATTTTGGTACAATACCGGAAAACGGAACGATACCAAAATTTTAACGTGATAACGTTTTTAAACTCAGAACTAAGGCTAGCATGTTCAGAAAATCGAATGAAATTTGTCCTTGTTTCCCACTCATTAAGTATAAGGTATTACTTCATTTTAAATATATCATTGCGTAGGTTCATCTTTAAGCTCGATGCATCATTCTTTGTATTTTCACATTGTCGGCAACATGAGGCGGGGGAGGGCACAAAGCGAACCTTTGATTAGAGAGATGTACCGTGATAGCGAGAGAATGCATTAACCGATCGAACCAATTTTGGTGTCAAAATTTGCGTAAAGAACAGTGCAATTTAATAAAATTAAAATTAAAATTAAAATAATTAATATCCAAATTAACTATAATTAAGAAAAAAAAACAATAATTTCAAATTATACAGTCTGAATGTCTCTCTAATTGCCTAATTATTGCAATTATTTGTTTTCAAATGAAAGTTGGTATTACAATAATGCATACATTGAGGCGAATTACATAAAAATATGTGTGGAATGAAACAATATAAAGTACTACATATTAATAGTAATAGATGTCACTTCTTCAGTGTAGTTTCACTGAAATACAAGAATCGTTCTCTATGCCGCTCTTTATGACTATGACAGAACAGTAGCCAATTTCAAAATTTCAAAAAAAAAAAAAACAGCGTTCGTTTCGATGCCATTTGTATTTATTTGAAATTAAAAATAATAATGAAATAAATAAAAATTAAGTAAAAATAATAAATAATAAAAGCAAAGATAGTAAAATTAGCACTAAAAAAATTAAGTTAAATACCAAATAGTGTCTGTTAAAATTAATTAATTTATTATATAGCATCATGGAATGATATTACAGTGGGGGTAACATAATGAAGAGATTACAACAAAAATAAAAAAACAACAAGATGGATTTGTAAAACTCAAATGGTTTAATTCGAAACAAGGATCTCAATCAGAGGCGTCTCACTCGACGACTTTGGGAGGTACTTGCCTCGATATCATCCACAAGGAATATCACCGCAGAGACCTTGCCCTTCATATCGTATTTCTAGTACCATCGAAATATGGGCCGTGTAGATCGGCCCATATTTCGTTTACACTTCGCAAACTTACATGGTCGGCAGAAATGTATTTGATTACCGGTTCGACTTTACTATAATACCAGTGGTCTATACAAATACCGACGGTTGGATCCGAAAAAGAGCCAACGATGGCCTGTTTACAAACTGGTTATTATTAAACCGTGTTTCGATATTTAATTTGATTTGTGTTTCCGAATGATCTTGCTACGATTACAAAGTTAACAAACTTTCAATTTTATCATTTTCTTGATATTTAAAAAATTTTTTTTTTATTACATTTGCAATGATTATACTCGTTAGTCAAAGTGACTCGACATAATAAAAAAAAAACATTAAATAAGGTGACCATCGAACTTTTCTAATATTGTTCACAAGAAATCATCCAACATATTCATACGCTCGCTTGAAATGTTATTTTCCTCCTGTCAGATTACATCGATTTAAGTGCCATCGTTACATTGATTTAAATTGGCCATCAATGCCAGAAGATATTAAGCTTTACGATGCTAAAAACTAATAAATTACAATCTGGTCACTTATTCTATTGTAACAAACGATAAAATATGTTAACATTTCTCATACCATCATTTTAATGTATAGATGTACTTAGATAGCAAAATATTTTAAGAACATATACTTGAAGAATTTTATGAAATAAATTTTATTTTAAACATTGCTGGCTATTATAAATTACACCTAAATAATATTGAAAAATACGACCGGCCGATCTGAAACACACGTAGTATTTACCTATTGCTCTGGAAATAACATATACACATACACGTATAGAAACCCGCAAGTTTCATTTTCAACAAAAAAATTTATGTTCGCGTATATCAATAATAAGACGGTAAAAACTTGTTAAACATGCTTTGCTTTCTATACGAAGAAAATTTATAAATAAACGATTTTAAATAAGGTGATTAAATTAAAGAAGAATATTTATGTACAGTGGAACCTTTCGTGCGGTAGACCAGCGAGTACTCGCATGTCTTGTAAAGTACAGTATGTTTTGCTTGTCGTAAGCAACTAATTTTTTTTTTTAAAATATGTTTTTACAAAGTAAATGGTCAGTTTTGACTAACAGTGTTTGATTCTAACAATATAATAATAAAGCCACTTCTATGTATTTTTTCCATAAAGTGTTGTTTTGGTTGATTTTGCATTATGCGCACTACTCAGTTACCTGAGGTTTTAGACTTTTGAGTCTTCTTATAATACCCTCTTGGGGTGAGTAGAGGAGACAGAAGAGACGTCACACCATTCATGAACAACGTCAAGCAACCATATGCGAGGTTAGTACATATTTGGTTGACCGCTTGGGAACATCTACGAAGAAAAAGTACAAAACATGAAGAAGAATGAGAACCTCCCCCCCCCCGGTGTGCTAGTATACCTTATCCAGCAGCCCTGGAAACTGGCTAGGTAGGATTCAATGGACCAATCATTCATTAATCTGAAACTAAAATGATTACAGAAACGAATAACAACACAAACCGGGGACACCAAGGAAGGCGTGGTCATATTTATTAACCATAAATAAAGCAAAGAAAGCATTGATGGAATGGCAACCAGTTAACAGCAGAATTATAGTGGAAAGGTTCCATTCAAAAATAAGAAACACAACAACTATCTAATTCAGTGCTATGCCCCACAATAGCAAGAACGCACAGAAATGACGTCAAAATCATACAAGGAGATTTCAATGCGAAAATTGGTACAGACAACATCAACCTAACCACTATCATGGGAAGAAATGCATTGGACTCTGTGCGAAATAACAATGTAGAAAGACTTGTCGACTTCTGTAGCACTAATCAGTGGTTCATAGGCGGCAGTAGGTTTCCACACAAAAATATACATAAATACACATGGACATCACCGGATGGCAGAACTAAAAATCAGATAGATCACGTAATGATCAATAAGAAATTCCTCACATCACTACAAGATGTGACTACAATGAGGGGCGCAGATGTACACAGCGATCATCAACTGGTAGTAGCACAATTCAAGATCAAGCCAGCAGCTGTGAAACATTTGAAGCCAAATAGGAGGAAATTTAACACTTTACTGTCTCCCCTTCCTGGGGTATGGCCGTATTTGCCTGCGCAACTCCGTTGCGTCGGCGGAATAATCACTCACTTTTACTATTGGTATAATTTAGTTATAAACGATTTATTTATATTATCTTTTATATAATTTATTCTTATATTTTATTTATAAAATAATGTATTAATTTAGTTTTAAAAATAAAAACAACTTATCATATAATAAGTTATGATAATTTATTTAACACTTTTTTATCGACCACTAAGTTTGACCACTACAATTCTACTAATTTTAGTTTCGCGAAAAAAACATTTACTCGGCACCATCCCGAATTATTTTGGGAGGCCGGAAGCTACGCTCCACTCTGTTCTAAACTGAACATGTACTTGGTTACGCAGTATTTAGAAATACTGCTGCCACCTTGATAAATATAAACACACTGTGTATTACTTAAAAGTGTGTGTTGGATAACCCGCGATTCCAATCATCGAAATCTTGTATTTAATTGCATGCCAACATTCTGGCGAATAAAATATGCAATTGAAATACCAGGTGATGCACACAATTTATTGTGGTGCACTAAGTTTATTGTAGCAATGTACAATATTTGTGCAGCCGCTACAGGACTCCCCCGCAAGTGATGTCCCCCCCCCCTCAGTGAAGGTGTGAATGATGTTGTAATATGTATCCATTAGAGGCGTTGAGTATGCGTAATGGGTTGGCAATGGTTCGTATCCATTATGATGGATCGACTTTTGTATGAATTGTATTGTCGACATAGGCGTGTTGTGCATAACGACTGTGGCATAAGATTGACAGCTGTATAGCTGAATCAATCAGCCATGAGTGTTTGTATCCAGGCAGTAAGTGCCCGAGCCATGTTATCATATTAATTAGATGAATCATTCAGCAAAATGGACTGTTTTTCGTGCTCGATACGCTGATATATTATCAGATGAGCCTAATATGCCATATGCTGGCTTTAATCGATCGACTGAGATATTCTGATTTTTATCTTTGATCGATACGATGAAATGCTTACGAAGCCGACGTATTACTTTGTACGGGCCTTCGTATGGAGGTTGTAATCCTGTGCGGACTTTGTCTGTTCTCACGAACACAAACTCACATTTGTCCAAAGATTTGGGTATAAAAATGTTTGCTTGAGTAGTTTGTCGTGAGCTGGTTGGAATCAGATTTCGCATTGTGTGTCGAAGCTGATCGACGACTGTGTCATTATTTGTTTCTTGTGAAAGAGGGTTTTCGACAAAAAATTCCCCGGGAAGTTTGATTGTTTGTCCATAGACCATTTCCGCGGGTGAGCAATTTAGATCTTCTTTCACAGTTGCTCTTATCCCTAGTAGTATGATTGGGATTTCTTCACTCCAGTTGAGTGTGTTCCCTCGAGCCATTAGTGCAGCTTTTAGCTGACGATGGAAGCGTTCGACCATGCCATTGGCTTTTGGATTATAAGCCGTAGTGCGTATACGATGTGAGCCTAGGAGTTTTGTTAACTCAGTGAATAGCTTAGACTCAAACTGCGATCCCTGATCTGTTGTGATTGTGCTCGGGACGCCAAATCGTGATACATAATTGTGAACGAAAGTATTGGCTATGGTGGTTGCTGTCATGTTACTCATGCAGTAAGCTTCGGGCCATCGAGTGAAACGATCGACACATGTCAATAAATATGAATATCCATTAGAGGGTGGTAATGGTCCCACTATATCTATATGGATATGTTCGAATCGACCCGTTGGAATAGGAAATTGTCCAAGAGCCGATTTGGTGTGCCTTTGAACTTTAGCACGTTGGCAAGATAAGCAGTTTTGTGCCCAGTGGGTCACATCCTTGTTTATACTTGGCCAAAAGTAGCGAGCAGTAATCAATTTACGAGTTGCACGGATTCCCGGATGTGAGATACTGTGTAGTGTATCGAATACGTTACGACGTAGATCATCTGGTATGTATGGTTTGTTTGTGCCGGTGCTTGTCTCGCAGGTAATATCTAGGCCAGGCATTGCAAAAAGTTGTAGAGTCATGTTTTGATGACGAGGACGTCCGGAGCCAGAAAGTAAATTCTGAAGCTCTAAGTCCGCTTTTTGCGCCATTGCGATCTTATTGAGATCGTAGTAAGTATTAACTTGGGCCACTTCTGGTTTGTATTCGTCGGCTGGTGCCGGTATGTTTGTATTGTTTATTTCTTCCGATGTTCGGGAAAGAGTATCTGCGACTACATTGTCTGAGCCGGCCACATGCTGAATATCCGTGGTAAATTGACTAATAAAATCCAAGTGTCTCGACTGTCTTGGATTTCGTTCAGTTTTAGACTGAATTGCTCTTGTAAGTGGTTTATGGTCGGTGTAAATTGTGAATTCCCGACCCTCGACAAAATATCGGAAATGTTTAATTGCCTGATATATTGCGAGTAATTCTCGATCGAATGCTGAGTATTTGATTTCCGCGTCCGAGAGTTTTTTAGAATGAAATGCCAGTGGCTCCCAACATTTATTTCTGTACTGTTGTAGTACCGCGCCTACAGCAGTATTTGATGCATCGGTAGTGATGCTGAGCTTCGCATCGTTCATAGGATGGGCTAATACTGTCGCTGTGGCTAATTTTGTTTTCACCGACAAAAATGCGTTTTGGCATTCGTCGGGCCAAGAAAAGTTCTTGGGTGTCTTCGGCTTTTTCACTAAAGCGGCCAATTGCGTATGTATTGGAGCTAGTGTTTCAGCGAGCTTCGGTATAAATCGGTGGTAATAGTTCACCATGCCGACAAAGCGTTGTATGCTTTTGACCGATGTTGGAGCTGGGAAATTTTTAATGGCATTCACTCGTTCCTCTGAAGGAAGAACACCATTTGATGTGATGGTGTGGCTAAGGAAGTCTAAGGTGGACGCACCGAACACACATTTTGCGGCTTTAATGTGTACATCAAACTCCACTAATTTTTTGAATAGTTTTTCTAAGTGCAGTTTGTGCTGTTCCTCATCTTTAGATGCCACTAGAATATCGTCGATATAAACGAACACGAAGTCAAGTTCTCTGACGACTTCGTTCATGAAGCGTTGGAACGTTTGCGCTGCGTTCCGAAGACCGAATGGCATTCGTGTAAATTCGAAGAGGCCAAATGGAGTAGTGATAGCGGTCTTGTATACATCTTCATGAGCTACTGGTATGAGGTGATACGCTCTAACCAGATCTATCTTGGAGAATATTTTGCATCCATGCGCGTGCATAGAGAAGTTTTGAATGTGGGGAATCGGATATCGATCCGGTGTCGTAACTGTATTAAGTCTACGATAGTCCCCGCATGGTCTCCAATCGTGTTCTTTCTTTTTGACCATATGTAATGGACACGATACTGGAGATGATGATGGTTGGCAAATTCCCAATTCCACCATATGTTGAAATTCCGTGTATGCGGCTTTATGTCGCACGGGATCTAGTCTACGTGGTCTTGACACTGGCAAGTGGCCGGTAGTGACAATATGATGAACCACATTATGTCTGACTGGAATTTTGTAATTTGGCTCTGCTGATAAGGAGGGATACTTCTTAAGCAGATTGCCATAACCGTTGTCGACTGAAAAATGAATGGGTGTCGGTGTATTTACCTTCACCATAGTGGCATTGATTGACAGCTTTGTTGCTGAATCAACCAGCCTTTTATGTTTGAGGTCGACAAGGAGTCCAAATTTCGAAAGAAAGTCAGCGCCGATAATCGGGCGGTTCACTGATGCTAATACAAAAGCATGTGTGTATGAACGCCTTAATCCGATATCCACCTGGAGTAATTTTTCTCCGTAGGTGCTAATGGTTGAACCATTGGCTGCTGAAAGGACTAGATCTCTTGATTTTTCACTAAAGTAAAAACTATTAGCGAAGTAATGGACGGGTATTACTGAGAGGTCAGCGCCCGTGTCTATTAGAAAGGTAAGTTGGTTATTTGAATCGTAAACAAATAAACGTTTGGTCGAATTAGAGGTGTATGTGGTTGAAAATAGTTGGAAAGGTTGTCGGAGCTTGTGTGAGTTCTGGGAGGAGATGGATCTCAACTCTACCAGGTGGCTTACATGTTTTTTGTTCGTTGGGCAGGTTTCATTTCTACATCACTGCTCTCTGTGGGGTTCTTGCTGTTGTCGTTGACAAAGCTGCAAGGTTTGGTGCAGTGGAAGGCTCGGCTGCCGAACTTATTATGATAATTACACCAGTTACGGCTATACTGGGTGTTATTGTCTCGGCTCTGGTTCCTCGAGCGAGAGTTATTTCGAGACCATGCTCGATTCCGTGACTGTGAGCGTCCTCTTTTTTGTTGTGAACGCGACCGCTCGTTGATGCGCTGCGTCAGGCTATCCAGGCGAGCTTCAATGGTCGCTAGTCTTTGTTCGACTGTACCACCTCGTGATGTTGTTGGTTGGTGGAGTCTCACGTCATCGGTCGGATTGTTCGTCCTTTGCTTATCTCGTGATTGACGTGTCACTACCGAAATTGATTTTACTCCTGACATTGCCTCATAAAGTTTGTCCGCTGTTGCTGAAAGATCGTCGAGCGGCCGACCATCCGGTTGCGCAACCAGCGCGATACGGATGATCTCTGGCATTTTTCTCACCCACAGAGATTTTATCGTGTGTTCTGGAAATTGACTACCAGCCAGATACTTAATTTGGCGGAGGAGCTCACTGGGCCGCCTATCCCCCATATCTTGCCCGCTCAGCAGAGACTCTAGTTTAGCCTCTGTGGAAGGTGTCAGTCTATCCAGGAGCGCGTTTTTTAATGCTTCGTATCGGCCAGTTGTAGGCGGACATGTTAGAATGTCTGATACGACATCGCATGCGCTCGGGGAGAGAGCTGATAGGGTGTGGATGAACTTCGTTTTATCTGAGGTGACGTGGTTCATCTGAAATTGCAGTTCCGTCACATTAAACCAGTTCTGGGGTTTTTCCATCCAGAACTGCTGCAATTTCACTGATTTAGCTTCATCTACCTCGATTTTTGGGGAGGATTGTTCATCGTCACCGGCCATTTTTTTAGAGTGTGTTATTTAGATTTAAAAATCTGAGGAATTGATACCTTGTAAATGTGTTGTGTTATAAGAGAGAGAATTATCGGAGAACCGTGGTAGTGTTGTTTAAAGTATTTAATAAATTTTACAACGTACTTAAATTAAGTTCTACTTTAATGTAACTCAAAAAAAAATAAAATAGAAAAAAAAATGTATGTGTAAAAAAATTTTTATGACTTATGGTTTTTGGATTCCGTTGTCCTTTCGCTGTTCCCACGTGGACACGCCCGGCCTTGCCCCCCGTGGCGTAAGGTGGCACGTGTTTTTTTATTTCTTTTTAAAATAATTTGCTGTTGTATTTTTTTTTTTTTTTTGTTGTTGTTGTTCCCGCGTGGACACGCCCGGCCTTGCCTCCGTGGCGTAAGGTGGCGCGTGTATTTCTTTTTCGGAATTCAAATAAAAATTATTTTTATGTAATTTTGTTGGTGTTCCCACGTGGACACGCCCGGCCTTGCCTCCGTGGCGTAAGGTGGCGCGTGTATTTATTTTTGCAAATTCCAATAAATATATTTAGGTGTATATTTCTTTTTATAGGTTGGCACGTGTTTTTATTTTTCACTATCCCGTAAAAACGGGCGTCGGGGTCACCACTTTACTGTCTCCCCTTCCTGGGGTATGGCCGTATTTGCCTGCGCAACTCCGTTGCGTCGGCGGAATAATCACTCACTTTTACTATTGGTATAATTTAGTTATAAACGATTTATTTATATTATCTTTTATATAATTTATTCTTATATTTTATTTATAAAATAATGTATTAATTTAGTTTTAAAAATAAAAACAACTTATCATATAATAAGTTATGATAATTTATTTAACACTTTTTTATCGACCACTAAGTTTGACCACTACAATTCTACTAATTTTAGTTTCGCGAAAAAAACATTTACTCGGCACCATCCCGAATTATTTTGGGAGGCCGGAAGCTACGCTCCACTCTGTTCTAAACTGAACATGTACTTGGTTACGCAGTATTTAGAAATACTGCTGCCACCTTGATAAATATAAACACACTGTGTATTACTTAAAAGTGTGTGTTGGATAACCCGCGATTCCAATCATCGAAATCTTGTATTTAATTGCATGCCAACATTCTGGCGAATAAAATATGCAATTGAAATACCAGGTGATGCACACAATTTATTGTGGTGCACTAAGTTTATTGTAGCAATGTACAATATTTGTGCAGCCGCTACAACACAAATAGATTGAGAGACATTGAAACAAGAAACACTTTCAACGAAACGCTCCAACTCAATCTCCAGTCTGAAGCCACCCGTATAAAAGAAAGATGGAACCAAACAGAAGAAGCCACGGACGTACTCGGCTACAGAGAATACAAGCGGAAACCTTGGATCAGTAATGATACATGGCAGAAAGTTGAGGAACGCCGTCAATTTAAGTTGCAAATGTGCCAACATAACACGGAAGAGGTGAAACGTAGATACGAAGAAACAGCGCGTCAAGTAAAGAAGATGGCAAGGAATGATCGAAGAAAATATACAGAAAGCATTCTCAAAGCTGCTGAAGAGGCAGCAGCAATCCAAAATATGCGAGCACTACACCAGTGTGTAAGAAACTTGTAAAATTACAAATATACCACCTATAAGGGACGCTAATGGTCAAGTACTAACAACAGATGAAGCACAGTTAAAGAGATGGAAGGAATATTTCGAAGAAGTCGTCGTCGCCGACCCCGAAAATCTCCAGTCATCAATTGACATCAATTGACATCAATAACGAAACTATCAACACCCATCCACCAACGGAACGGGAAGTTAAAGATGTCATTAATAGACTGAAGAACAATAAGGCCACTGGAACAGACAATATAACCGCCGAAATATTCAAAAGAGAATCATCTACAACTGCAAGCATATTAACACCAATAATCCAAGAAATCTGGAATTCTGGAAGAATCCCACTGAAATGGAAAGAAGGCTTGATAATTACGATACCCAAGAAAGGTGACCTAAGAGAATGTAGGAACTGGCGAGGTATCTCTCTCCTCAACACAACAATAAATGTACTCGCAATGATCATCCTTGACAAAATCTCACCTACGATCAATGCAAAATTAAGAAACGAACAAGCTGGATTTAGACCAGGAAGGGGTTGCACTGATCACATCAACACAATCCGTATCATCACTGAACAATCCAATGAATGGAATTCACCATTGTATATGCTCTTCGTCGATTTCGAACGCTCATTCGATACGATAAACAGGAACGCAATATGGCAGACACTTTGTGAAATGGGCATCCCAAAGAAATTAATTGAACTCATACAAGAAATGTATCGGGATGCTGGAAACCGAATCCAATACAAAGGCAAACAAAGCGAAACATACTACAACACTCGAGGAGTAAGGCAAGGTTGCGTACTCTCACCAATGCTGTTCCTAATCGTATTAGACAGTGTAATGCGGAAACTAGATAACAAGTCCCCTAATGGCATTCAATGGGGGTTAACTGGTAAGCTCAATGATTTGGAATATGAAGACGACATATGCTTGCTCACACACAAACACTCCGACATGCAGCAGAAAGTGCAACAGCTATCAGATCTAGCTAATGAAGTTGGTCTCAAAATTAATATCAAGAACACCAAGGCGATGAGACTCAACACAAATATAACCACACCGATGTACATCAACAATATACAAATTGAAGATGTAAATGAATTCGTATACCTTGGTTGCACAGTAACGAAAACAGGTGGAACAGAAGAAGACATACACAAACGTATGAATAAAGCCAGATAAACATTCAACATGTTACACAAAGTCTGGAATACTTCTGTTCTGTCGCGCAAGACCAATATACGAATGTTCAACTCATGTGTGAAATCGGTACTACTGTATGGGTGTGAGACATGGAAGCATACAGGAAAAATCATACAGAAGCTACAGGTATTCGTAAACAAATGCCTTCGACGAATACTTAAGTGCTTCCTGCCTAACACGATTAGTAACATCAATCTGCACATAACAACATGTCAGTCAGACATTGAGACCGAAATAAAGCGACAAAAATGGAGATGGATTGGCCACACACTGAGGAAGGCATCAAGTAATACAACGAGGATGTCATTAGATTGGAATCCACAAGAAAGATTGGAAGGCCAGCAATGACATGGAAGAGAACGATGCTAGCAGAGACAAAACACCTGGGAAAATCATGGGCGGAAATAAAAGCAATAGCCCCAAATAGAGTAAGATGGTTTAGAATAGTGGACGCCCTATGCTCCTAAATTGGAGATAAAGGAAAAAAAAATAATAATACCCTCTTGATGAAGAAGTCTTACAGCTTCAATATTAGGGTGATGATGGAGCCTCTCCTGGTGTTTTTGAGCACATTTCTTTATTTCACTTGCGACAGTGTCTATTCCGAGATCTCTATGAAGGTCACTATTACGAGTGTACCAAGGGGCGTTTACAATCCCTCTAAGAACTTTATTTTGGAATCGTTGAACCATCTGTTGATTGCTAGTTTTGGTGCATCCCCATATTTGGATACCATAAATCCAGACCGGCTTGAGCACTTGTTTATAAAGCAGAAGTTTATTATGAATGGATAACTGAGAGTTTCTTCCAATTTACCAGTACATTTTTCTATATTTTAACTGAAGCTCTTCTGCTTTCTTTTTCACATTTACTTTCCACTTTAACTTTGTATCAAGGTTCATACCAAGGTATTTTGCTTGATTTGCATGTGATACAGACAACTATATATGACGATTTTGTTTGGGTAAAAAATTACCATAAAAAAACTAAAATATTTTATGAAAATAATTTTTGTACTTTTTAACAACAAGGTACACAGTATTTTGCCATCATCTCTTTGCTTCTTTCTAACTTACATGAATTGCATAAAAAGAAATTTATTTGTAGCAAAAACGTAAAAAATAAAATAAATCGACGGTAATAAGCACCGCCTTCAAGAATCTCATAAAAAATCTAAATATTTTTTTTCCATATTTCATTTGTCAAACAATAACATATTTTTTATGATGTCCTCCCTCCAAACACCTGTATATGATCCTATATTAAAATATAGGAGGTTTTTCCTTTACCGATCGACGTTTTTAAATATTTTTTAAGAAGATATTGTCAAAACTAAACAGCACATATCGTCGGTGAAAAGAATAGTGTGTAAATGTAATCGAAATGCATTTTGCGAAGCAGAAAAGGAGTAACCGGACGATAGACCATATTTATAATTATTAGTACCAAATATTTTACGATCTTAGATAGGTACAAAGTTTTTAAATAAATAATTTTTTTTGTTTAAAAAAATGCATACACACTCGTTTAATATATGTGCACCAAAAATTCGATTCATAAAAAGCATTCACATTCAAATAGATCGATGTTTTTAATTTTTTTTAAAACAAAATATCACAGATCGTCGGTAGATAGAATAGTGTGCAAAAGCGGGAAAACAAATTTTCTAAGCCGTCTTGGTTAGTTTTCCTTGTTAAAACAAATTCGATATCGTTGTTTATTGTTAAATCATCAACTAACATTATCTGAGCGTTGATAGTTAACTCAAGGCCTTTAATAAATTTGAAATAATTTTCATTTTTCGATAAAATTTTCCATAAAATTGCAGCAGTTTAAACAATCGAAAATGTTGTTAAATCGTTCCACGAATTTGGCCGTTGACAATGCGTTTTCTAAAGATGAAGATAAAATTTCTGGGCACGTTTGCCGTGCGACTCGAATAGCGCAACTGACAGTGTTGCTTAAAAGTTGAACGGCCAACGGAACGTTCATTTTTTCAAATGAATTGGGGTTTAAATGTTTCCAGCCTATCTTTGGTAATAATTTACATTTGTTGGTTGCATCTCGTTCAACAATTTTTTTAATTACATCTACATCAGCTGTTTCAATTTCACTATGTAATATTTTGTTACCAACAAATGCATTTCGGACTGATTTCATCAAATGTGGAGGATTGTACTGTGCAAACAATTTTTTGCCACTATCCAATTTTTTTGACATATTGTGATGTTTTTTTTAAATTAACTTACTTAACTTTGCTGCAGTGAATGACTTGTTGATACAAGTACAAGTACGTAAATAATTAAGTATTTCCAGTCACCTATTATCGACCTGGCCATAGAAAAAGAGCTGAAGTTGCTAGCTCAGGCTTTCATACTTCGCCGTCAGCCTTTGCAAATTTGCGAATTTGATTGTTTATTCAATAGAACAGGTAATAGTAGCCCGATTTTGATAAATGATACCTTGATTAAAAGCTCTGGTCATCAGTATAAATAGTGCATTGAAATATACATACAGCTTTTACCGAGTTGCAACATATGGTGAACTTAGAAATTTGCCGGCCATCGGCATTTCCCGTCTCTTGTCCACTTAATATGGTTAAGAAAAAAGATCTAGATTGGAGACCTTGTGGTGATTATCAAATGCTCAATACGGTCACAGTACCAGATCGTTACCCGATTCCCCACATTCAAAACTTCTCCATGCATGTACATAGATGCACAATTTTCTCCAAAATAGATTTAGTCAGAGCATATCATTTAATTCCCATCGCAACTGAAGACGTTCACAAAATGGCAATCACAACCCCATTTCGTCTTTTCGAATTCACTCGAATGCAATTTGGTCGCAGAAATGCCGCCCAAACGTTTCAGCGATTTATGAATGAAGTCGTTCGCGATTTAGACTTTGTTTTCACATATATCGACGACATTACTACCATCGGTTTATACCGAAACTGGCGGAAATTCTCGCTCCAATTCACGCACATTTGGCCGCTCTGCAAAAGAAGCCCAAAACAGCCAAAAACTACTTTTAACCCAAAGAATGCCAAAATGCATTCACACATCTCAAAAGTAAATTGGAAAACGTAACTGACCGACGCTAAGTTCAGTATCACAACCGATGCATCAAACACTGCTGTCGGATCAGTACTACAACAATACAAAAACGTAAGCTGGGAACCACTTGGATTCTTTTCCAAGAAACTCACGGAAGCTGAACGAAAATAATCAGCATTTGACAGGGAATTATTGGCAATATATCTATCTATAAAACACTTTAGATATTTTATAGAAGGTCGAGATTTTACCATCTACACCGATCACAAACTTCTGACTAGAGCATTTCAGTCTAAAACTGAATGTAATCCTAGACATGCACGACATTTGGATTACATCAGTCAGTTTACCATGGATATCCGGCATGTGAAAGGTAAAGACAATGTCGTGGCGGATACATTATCTCGCACGATCGACAACGAAGCGGTACCAGACAACAATCAAACAAACACAATCGAAACAGTTAAAGCAAATTGAGCTCCGTCGTACAGTCTTTGAAACTTTACACAACATTTCACATCCAGGTATCCGCGCAACTCGTAAACTGATTACTGCTCGATACTTCAGGCCTATTATAAACAAGGACATAAACCACTGGACACAATCTGTTTTATCCTGCCGACGTTCGAAAGTTCAAAGGCATACAAAGGCGCCTTTAGGACTCTTCTACCATCCAACGGATATACATATCTTTTAACCTATGTCGATCGATTTACTTGATGGCCCGAAGCATATTGCATGAGCAATATGACAGCATAGACCATTGCCAAAACGTTCGTAAACAATTACATTTCCCGATTCGGCGTTCCACTTGAAATCACGACCGACCAAGGAACGCAATTCGAATCCAAACTATTTGTCGAATTACCGAAACTTCTTGGATCTCATCACATACGGACAACCGCTTATCACCCTCAAGCAAATGGCAAAGTCGAACGATTCTATCGACAGCTTAAAGCTGCCTTCCGGGCTCAAAACAATACAATACATTGGAGCTCAGAAATACCTATCGTTCTACTTGGTATTCGAGCCACGGTTAAAGAAGATCTTAATTGGTCACCAGCCGAGATGGTTTACGGTAAAACTATCAAGCTACCTGGTGAGTTCTTTAATGAAAATCCTCTCACACCTCAATCATCAACTGATGACACCGTCATCCACCAACTACGCAATACTATACAAAATCTTGTCCCCTCTGCAACACGACAACCTACTCAGAACGATATATTTGTTCCAAAATCGCTCGAGAAATGCGATTTCGTTTTTATGAGAGTAGACAAGATTCGCACTGGATTTCAACCTTCGTACGAGGGACCATATAAAGTGATAAGAAGATTACGACGACACTTTGTTGTTTTGATAAAAGGAAAACAACAATCAGTGTCTATCGATCGACTAAAACCTGCATACGGAATATTGTGTTCTGCTGTTCGAATTACAGCGTCCCCAACCAAACAATCCGTTCGCATCAATGACCAAATCACTTTTTCACACGGCCCTTCAACTGCGTATGGGGTACTGTAGCGATCAGAATTATTCAGATTTAAATAATTCTACACCGCACAACTCTTTCACTTCAATTGCGTTAGGCGACAATTAATATTATTGCAATTGTGCTATGCAACCAAATCATTAAATCTTACTGACTACACTGTCACCTACATTCAAAGTAATTATATTTTGTGTCTCCACTCATCTTACAACAACAAAGCATAATTACATATATTGTGCAGCGGACAAATAAAAGTAAAACAGGGTGACTCTTCATAATTGGTGCACATTCATATCTGTATGCGTTGGGGCAATATACAAGATAGAAGAAAACGCATCACCCGTTTTTTATGGTGCTCGTTGGCTATGGCAATAAAAAAAGGGACAATCGAAATGTCAGTCTTGTGTCGGATATGAGTTAAAAAAAATAAATAAATTATAAGTTAGTCAGTAGAAGTTTGTGAGTGCGAAACAATTGGTGACAAATTATTTTAGCACTCGGTCGCCATGGCCTGATGAGATGACCATTAATTTTTAACTAAAATTCCTCATCAGATCGAAACTGAGCTTTGGTTTGCACAACATCCAATTCTGAATAATTAAAAATAACGACACGTCACCGCCGTCGTTATATGCCACAGTAATTTTACACGTTTTTCCTGATTTAAAAACGGGAATTATAATTGCCATCTTCTCCATGCCAATGGAAATACACCACTCTTCAGAGATGCATTAAATATCGGAGTTAGTGGTAATGATAGCGAGCTATTAAGGTCCTTAATTTTTGCAAGTATATTGTCAAAACCACGTCCCGATTTCATTTTCGATCTACCATAAGGCGGACATCTTTTTCAGAAATATAAAGTATTCCAATTAAACTTTGAGGATGCGTAGTACGAGTTCCTAAAGAAACATCAATAGCCTTATTATTGCATTTCTTATAGATTGATTGGAAATATGTGTGCCTTATTCTTTTTATTCCTTAAATTGACAAAATTGTCAAACCATTGAGGATGGTTATTCCTACGCTTCTAGCATTTAGATATATGTTCATCAAAAGCTTCAAGTAAAACCACATCAAATGAGTCAATTAAAGCATTAACATCATTCGATTTAGAATTAAAAGTTTCATCCCAGTCCACCTTATCAAAAAACTTCTGCAGTCCGGCAATATAAGCCTTCTTAAAATTGTAATTTTATTCATGAATTTACAAAATATCTCTTGGCAGTCAAAGTTGATTTCTAATCCACTGTGGTGCAATATACCAGTAACTATAGATCCAGAATTGTGCACCAACATAAACCTGAAAGATTGAAATCAAGCACAGCACAACTATAATGACATGTATGGCTACACTCACATACAAAATAATAAACATGAGCACAATGTAAGCTATCCCACCTCAGCAGAGCTTAGAGGTGGGACATATGCAGAACATAAATTAAATGATTTTCCTGTCCAAGATAATTTCACGTCACTATTTGAAAAGTAACCTCATGAATTGACTATTCAGCTTGCACCTATAGGGAAATAGGTGCTAGGGGTTTCGCTATGCACCTATAGGGAAACTTGAACTATTTTAAATGGTACGATTAGTACAGTTGACATATTTTTGACATAAGCTAGACGTTTTGTTCGTCTTGAAAATCTATAAAAATTTCGTCATACAAAAATAACGATCGATAAAATTTTTAAGTTATCTACGGATGCATGGGCATATCAATATTTTATTATGATTATGACTTAAAAACGAAACCGCCAATCATGTGTAAGCACATTTACAACTATACAATTATGTATTATGTATTTTAAAATTCACCTATGTGTGTACGTTTGTACTTAATTGAAAACTATTAACGCATAAACTTGATTACGTGAAACAAATTAAAATCGTTTACTATACAAATGATGGGATTTAATTAAAATTACAAAAACACATGTCTCATAGTCTCATTAAAAATTTTTTTTTGGGCATGTTTTTAAAATTTGTTGTATTATTATGTTTCTATTAATCACCTTAACCGTTAAAATTGGTTAAAACTTTTAATAGTGTTGAATAAAAACTCAAGGGAACAGTAACTACATTAAAATAGAAAATTTACAGCAATATTGTTACGGTGGCTTACATACATTTTTGGTATTTTATGAAATCTCCCATTACAGTAGATTAGTAATGCAATTTGTTTGTGTAAGCATCTTTCTTATTCTTTCAATCATTCGTTCGAATCTTATTTATTTTCTAAGATTTTATATTTTAAACTGGCCCTCAATTATAATAATAAAAGTGGTTTTACATACTCTGTATATAAAATCGCGGAAACAACACAAATTAGCATAAATAAATATGTAAAGATCAACTCTTCATTACATCCATGCACTACACAACAAAAATTACTCATCATAATTCAGAATTAACACAATTAATAGTGTATATCATTTTCATAAATCTTCCCAATTTTTGACTCTTGACAAAGCGGTGTATAACTGTGCTTGAGCTTTGGTGGTTGCCATGGAGTAGGCTACCCACCGAGGAAATTACTATGTTCGGATTTCAAATGAAAAGTCGCTACCCTGTACCCTGTGTTATCCAGAAACGTTCTTGAGATCAAGGCTTTAGAACCGTTATGGTCACCAGTAAAAATGCTGCTAAAGACTATGTTGCCACGTTTTAAATTCATAGTTCTCAACAACATGGTGCAACAACCGACTTTAAGGCTCAATTTATAAGGTAGCTGCGGTGTTTGGGACGCGAGGTACCGGGTTCAAATCCCAACGGGGGAGTGTTGCAAAAGGGATTTTTCATTACCTGATTTCGATCAGTGATGACGATGAACACAACTTTGACCCCCTGTTGGAGTGCAGAATCCATGGGCCGAACCATCGTCTATGTCAGTGCAGGCTGGCTGGAGCAATGCAATGTGCAGATGGATTTAAAATGGAACTTGTATTCGTGCGTCCTCAATTTGGCTGGCGACGACATAAGGTAGGACGTTAAAAATTAACTGCGAAAGAGTTGGGAGAGCTTCGGCCCCAGAACAGATTGCAGAGTTCAGAAACAAAAAAAAATAATTAATTTCTATGCCATTTTTCTTGGTTGTACTAATGGTGTGCCTGCAACTAAACATTCTCCAGTTGACTAATGAAAAATTTGAATGCCTTTAAATGTTAATACTTACTAAAAACTTCGAAACAATTTAAAATTGAAAATCTATGTTTTCATATTACGTAAGCTAGTGACATCTAAGATCACACATCATAAGCTTGCATTTAAAATTTTAATATAGAGACATCTTAATTTACAGTAACATAACTAAAACATAAGCACGAATTTATCGGAGTTTTCTACCCTTAATTTAGTACACATGCCAAACTAGTACTAAAATTATTTTGGAGTTGATAATAAAATTATTTTATACCATTCCAACATAAACCAATACGTATAATCAAATTTTATGTAGTTTCTATATGAGACAACATCGATTTATGTGTGGATTTAACTATGAATAACATGAACTGGGTAAACGTGTTGTGAAAATTAAACGTACAAATATTTAGTTTTGATCTTCCATAGGTGGAAATAATGCAAAATTCGATAGTTTTTCAGAGATCGTCGAAATATAGTTAGCTGCTTCATTGTATATATACCATGATGATTAATTCGGAAGTTATTAGTTGTTAAAAATATTAAAAGAATCTATTGGCCACTATTCTATTGGTTGGCATCATTCTTCATGTACTAATATGAATCGATTTTACATATACTTCCCACAGACTATATGCATATATTTTATGCATAATTCAGCAGTTTAAAATTATATAATTTGATAATTATTGTATAGGGAGAAATAAAATAATTGATTGATAATATTTTAAAATATAATGATAATTATATGATAAATAGATTTTGTGGAAGAATTTATTTTACATTAGGTGCAACAACAAAAATAAAAAACATTTCACCACGTTCGATTTCGAATCAAAAATTCCTCGTGGTACCTCAAATTAAAGGTCAAGAAATAACCGCCAGCCAAATTGTAAATAAAAATGTGATTGAAGGGCTCCAATCAAGGTAACCGATATATCTCTCAAAAGCTTTCAAAATATGTAAATTCCAAAAGAAAATGTAAAATCCAAAAATATCCAAAGGCTATAGCCTTTGTTAATTTTTTTAAAATCGCAAAAAATTGTTGACTCAAAATCGAAAACTTTCAATAGGAATCCGATATATCTCTCAAAAGCTTTCAAAATATGTAAAAATACTACCATACATTTTTTAGACATTTCCAAAAAAAATGTAAAATCCAAAAATATCCAAAGGCTATAGCCTTTGCTAATTTTTTTAAAATCGCAAAAAATTGTTGACTCAAAATCGAAAACTTTCAATAGGATTCCGATCAAGGTAACCGATATATCTCTTAAAAGCTTTCAAAATATGTAAAAATACTACCATACATTTTTAGACATTTCCAAAAAAAAAATGTAAAATCCAAAAATATCCAAAGGCTATAGCCTTTTTTAATTTTTTTAAAATCGCAAAAAATTGTTGACTCAAAATCGAAAACTTTCAATAGGAAGCCGATCAAGGTAACCGATATATCTCTCAAAAGCTTTCAAAATAGGTAAAAAAAATATCATACATTTTTTAGACAATTCCAAAAAAAAATGTAAAATCCAAAAATATCCATAGGCTATAGCCTTTGCTAATTTTTTTAAAATCGCAAAAAATTGTTGACTCAAAATCGAAAACTTTTAATAGGAATCCGATTAGGGTAACTGATATATCTCTCAAAAGCTTTCAAAATATGTAAAAATACTACCATACATTTTTTGGACATTTCCAAAAAAAATGTAAAATCCAAAAATATCCAGAGGCTATAGCCTTTGCTAATTTTTTTAAAATCGCAAAAAATTGTTGACTCAAATCGAAAACTTTCAATAGGAATCCGATCAAGGTAACCGATATATCTCTCAAAAGCTTTCAAAATATGTAAAAATACTACCATACATTTTTTAGACATTTCCAAAAAAAAATGTAAAATCCGAAAATATCCAAAGGCTATAGCCTATTTTAATTTTTTTAATATCGCAAAAAATTGTTGACTCAAAATCGAAAACTTTCAATAGGAATCCGATCAAGGTAACCGATATGTCTCTCAAAAGCTTTCAAAATATGTAAAAATACTACCATACATTTTTTAGACATTTCCAAAAAAAAAATGTTAAATCCAAAAATATCCAAAGGCTATAGCCTTTTTTAATTTTTTTAAAATCGCAAAAAATTGTTGATTTAAAATCGAAAACTTTCAATAGGAATCCGATATATCTCTCAAAAGCTTTCAAAATATGTAAAAATACTACCCTACTTTTTTTGGACATTTCCAAAAAAAATGTAAAATCCAAAAATATCCAAAGGCTATAGCCTTTGTTAATTTTTTTAAAATCGCAAAAAATTGTTGACTCAAAATCGAAAACTTTCAATAGGAATCCGATCAAGGTAACCGATATATCTCTCAAAAGCTTTCAATATATGTAAAAATACTACCATACATTTTTTAGACATTTCCAAAAAAAAATGTAAAATCCGAAAATATCCAAAGGCTATAGCCTTTGCTAATTTTTTTAAAATCGCAAAAAATTGTTGACTGAAATCGAAAACTTTCAATAGGAATCCGATCAAGGTAACCGATATATCTCTCAAAAGCTTTCAAAATAGGTAAAAAAAATATCATACATTTTTTAGACATTTCCAAAAAAAAATGTAAAATCCGAAAATATCCAAAGGCTATAGCCTTTGTTAATTTTTTTAAAATCGCAAAAAATGTTGACTCAAAATCGAAAACTTTCAATAGGAATCCGATCAAGGTAACCGATATATCTCTCAAAAGCTTTCAAAATAGGTAAAAAAAATATCATACATTTTTTAGACATTTCCAAAAAAAAATGTAAAATCCAAAAATATCCAAAGGCTATAGCCTTTTTTAATTTTTTTAAAATCGCAAAAAATTGTTGATTCAAAATCGAAAACTTTCAATAGGATTCCGATCAAGGTAACCGATATATCTCTCAAAAGCTTTCAAAATATGTAAATTCCAAAAGAAAATGTAATATCAAAAAATATCCAAAGGCTATAGCCTTTGCTAATTTTTTTAAAATCGCAAAAAATTGCTGACTCAAAATCGAAAACTTTCAATAGGAATCCGATTAAGGTAACCAATATATTTCTCAAAAGCTTTCAAAATATGTAAAAATACTACCATACATTTTTTAGACATTTCCAAAAAAAATGTAAAACCCAAAAATATCCAAAGGCTATAGCCTTTTTTAATTTTTTTAAAATCGTAAAAAATTGTTGATTCATAATCGAAAACTTTCAATAGGATTCCGATCAAGGTAACCGATATATCTCTTAAAAGCTTTCAAAATATGTAAAAATACTACCATACATTTTTAGACATTTCCAAAAAAAAAATGTAAAATCCAAAAATATCCAAAGGCTATAGCCTTTTTTAATTTTTTTAAAATCGCAAAAAATTGTTGACTCAAAATCGAAAACTTTCAATAGGATTCCGATCAAATATATCTCTCAAAAGCTTTCAAAATATGTAAAAAATACTACCATACATTTTTTGGACATTTCCAAAAAAAAATGTAAAATCCAAAAATATCCAAAGGCAATAGCCTTTGTTAATTTTTTTAAAATCGCAAAAAATTGTTGACTCAAAATCGAAAACTTTCAATAGGAATCCGATTAGGGTAACCGATATATCTCTCAAAAGCTTTCAAAATATGTAAAAATACTAACATACATTTTTTAGACATTTCCAAAAAAAATGTAAAATCCAAAAATATCGAAAGGCTATAGCCTATTTTAATTTTTTTAATATCGCAAAAAATTGTTGACTCAAAATCGAAAACTTTCAATAAGAATCCGATCAAGGTAACCGATATATCTCTCAAAAGCTTTCAAAATATGTAAAAATACTACCATAAATTTTTTGGACATTTCCAAAAAAAATGTAAAATCCAAAAATATCCAAAGGCTATAGCCTTTGTTAATTTTTTTAAAATCGCAAAAAATTGTTGACTCAAAATCGAAAACTTTCAATAGGAATCCGATTAGGGTAACCGATATATCTCTCAAAAGCTTTCAAAATATGTAAAAATACTAACATACATTTTTTAGACATTTCCAAAAAAAAAATGTTAAATCCAAAAATATACAAAGGCTATAGCCTTTGTTAATTTTTTTAAAATCGCAAAAAATTGTTGACTCACAATCGAAAACTTTCAATAGGAATCCGATATATCTCTCAAAAGCTTTCAAAATATGTAAAAATACTACCATAAATTTTTTGGACATTTCCAAAAAAAATGTAAAATCCAAAAATATCCAAAGGCTATAGCCTTTGTTAATTTTTTTAAAATCGCAAAAAATTGTTGACTCAAAATCGAAAACTTTCAATAGGAATCCGATTAGGGTAACCGATATATCTCTCAAAAGCTTTCAAAATATGTAAAAATACTAACATACATTTTTTAGACATTTCCAAAAAAAAAATGTTAAATCCAAAAATATACAAAGGCTATAGCCTTTATTAATTTTTTTAAAATCGCAAAAAATTGTTGACTCAAAATCGAAAACTTTCAATAGGAATCCGATCAAGGTAACCGATATATCTCTCAAAAGCTTTGAAAATATGTAAAAATACTACCATAAATTTTTTGGACATTTCCAAAAAAAAATGTAAAATCCAAAAATATCCAAAGGCTATAGCCTTTATTAATTTTTTTAAAATCGCAAAAAATTGTTGACTCAAAATCGAAAACTTTCAATAGGAATCCGATCAAGGTAACCGATATATCTCTCAAAAGCTTTCAAAATATGTAAAAATACTACCATAAATTTTTTGGACATTTCCAAAAAAAAAATGTAAAATCCAAAAATATCCAAAGGCTATAGCCTTTGTTAATTTTTTTAAAATCGCAAAAAATTGTTGACTCAAAATCGAAAACTTTCAATAGGAATCCGATTAGGGTAACCGATATATCTCTCAAAAGCTTTCAAAATATGTAAAAATACTACCATAAATTTTTTGGACATTTCCAAAAAAAATGTAAAATCCAAAAATATCCAAAGGCTATAGCCTTTGTTAATTTTTTTAAAATCGCAAAAAATTGTTGACTCAAAATCGAAAACTTTCAATAGGAATCCGATTAGGGTAACCGATATATCTCTCAAAAGCTTTCAAAATATGTAAAAATACTAACATACATTTTTTAGACATTTCCAAAAAAAAAATGTTAAATCCAAAAATATACAAAGGCTATAGCCTTTGTTAATTTTTTTAAAATCGCAAAAAATTGTTGACTCACAATCGAAAACTTTCAATAGGAATCCGATATATCTCTCAAAAGCTTTCAAAATATGTTAAAATACTACCATACATTTTTTGGACATTTCCAAAAAAAATGTAAAATCCAAAAATATCCAAAGGCTATAGCCTTTATTAATTTTTTTAAAATCGCAAAAAATTGTTGACTCAAAATCGAAAACTTTCAATAGGAATCCGATCAAGGTAACCGATATATCTCTCAAAAGCTTTCAAAATATGTAAAAACACTACCATAAATTTTTTGGACATTTCCAAAAAAAAATGTAAAATCCAAAAATATCCAAAGGCTAAAGCCTTTATTAATTTTTTTAAAATCGCAAAAAATTGTTGACTCAAAATCGAAAACTTTCAATAGGAATCCGATCAAGGTAACCGATATATCTCTCAAAAGCTTTGAAAATATGTAAAAATACTACCATAAATTTTTTGGACATTTCCAAAAAAAATGTAAAATCCAAAAATATCCAAAGGCTATAGCCTTTGTTAATTTTTTTAAAATCGCAAAAAATTGTTGACTCAAAATCGAAAACTTTCAATAGGAATCCGATTAGGGTAACCGATATATCTCTCAAAAGCTTTCAAAATATGTAAAAATACTAACATACATTTTTTAGACATTTCCAAAAAAAAAATGTTAAATCCAAAAATATACAAAGGCTATAGCCTTTGTTAATTTTTTTAAAATCGCAAAAAATTGTTGACTCACAATCGAAAACTTTCAATAGGAATCCGATATATCTCTCAAAAGCTTTCAAAATATGTTAAAATACTACCATACATTTTTTGGACATTTCCAAAAAAAATGTAAAATCCAAAAATATCCAAAGGCTATAGCCTTTATTAATTTTTTTAAAATCGCAAAAAATTGTTGACTCAAAATCGAAAACTTTCAATAGGAATCCGATCAAGGTAACCGATATATCTCTCAAAAGCTTTCAAAATATGTAAAAACACTACCATAAATTTTTTGGACATTTCCAAAAAAAAATGTAAAATCCAAAAATATCCAAAGGCTAAAGCCTTTATTAATTTTTTTAAAATCGCAAAAAATTGTTGACTCAAAATCGAAAACTTTCAATAGGAATCCGATCAAGGTAACCGATATATCTCTCAAAAGCTTTGAAAATATGTAAAAATACTACCATAAATTTTTTGGACATTTCCAAAAAAAATGTAAAATCCAAAAATATCCAAAGGCTATAGCCTTTGTTAATTTTTTTAAAATCGCAAAAAATTGTTGACTCAAAATCGAAAACTTTCAATAGGAATCCGATTAGGGTAACCGATATATCTCTCAAAAGCTTTCAAAATATGTAAAAATACTAACATACATTTTTTAGACATTTCCAAAAAAAAAATGTTAAATCCAAAAATATACAAAGGCTATAGCCTTTGTTAATTTTTTTAAAATCGCAAAAAATTGTTGACTCACAATCGAAAACTTTCAATAGGAATCCGATATATCTCTCAAAAGCTTTCAAAATATGTTAAAATACTACCATACATTTTTTGGACATTTCCAAAAAAAATGTAAAATCCAAAAATATCCAAAGGCTATAGCCTTTATTAATTTTTTTAAAATCGCAAAAAATTGTTGACTCAAAATCGAAAACTTTCAATAGGAATCCGATCAAGGTAACCGATATATCTCTCAAAAGCTTTCAAAATATGTAAAAACACTACCATAAATTTTTTGGACATTTCCAAAAAAAAATGTAAAATCCAAAAATATCCAAAGGCTAAAGCCTTTATTAATTTTTTTAAAATCGCAAAAAATTGTTGACTCAAAATCGAAAACTTTCAATAGGAATCCGATCAAGGTAACCGATATATCTCTCAAAAGCTTTGAAAATATGTAAAAATACTACCATAAATTTTTTGGACATTTCCAAAAAAAAATGTAAAATCCAAAAATATCCAAAGGCTATAGCCTTTATTAATTTTTTTAAAATCGCAAAAAATTGTTGACTCAAAATCGAAAACTTTCAATAGGAATCCGATCAAGGTAACCGATATATCTCTCAAAAGCTTTCAAAATATGTAAAAATACTACCATAAATTTTTTGGACATTTCCAAAAAAAAATGTAAAATCCAAAAATATCCAAAGGCTATAGCCTTTATTAATTTTTTTAAAATCGCAAAAAATTGTTGACTCAAAATCGAAAACTTTCAATAGGAATCCGATTAGGGTAACCGATATATCTCTCAAAAGCTTTCAAAATATGTAAATTCCAAAAGAAAATGTAAAATCCAAAAATATCCAAAGGCTATAGCCTTTGCTAATTTTTTTAAAATCGCAAAAAATTGTTGACTCACAATCGAAAACTTTCAATAGGAATCCGATATATCTCTCAAAAGCTTTCAAAATATGTTAAAATACTACCATACATTTTTTAGACATTTCCAAAAAAAATGTAAAATCCAAAAATATCCAAAGGCTATAGCCTATTTTAATTTTTTTAATATCGCAAAAAATTGTTGACTCAAAATCGAAAACTTTCAATAGGAATCCGATCAAGGTAACCGATATATCTCTCAAAAGCTTTCAAAATATGTAAAAACACTACCATAAATTTTTTGGACATTTCCAAAAAAAAATGTAAAATCCAAAAATATCCAAAGGCTAAAGCCTTTATTAATTTTTTTAAAATCGCAAAAAATTGTTGACTCAAAATCGAAAACTTTCAATAGGAATCCGATCAAATATATCTCTCAAAAGCTTTCAAAATATGTAAAAAATACTACCATAAATTTTTTGGACATTTCCAAAAAAAAATGTAAAATCCAAAAATATCCAAAGGCTATAGCCTTTGTTAATTTTTTTAAAATCGCAAAAAATTGTTGATTCAAAATCGAAAACTTTCAATAGGAATCCGATCAAGGTAACCGATATATCTCTCAAAAGCTTTCAAAATAGGTAAAAAAAATATCATACATTTTTTAGACAATTCCAAAAAAAAAATGTAAAATCCAAAAATATCCATAGGCTATAGCCTTTGCTAATTTTTTTAAAATCGCAAAAAATTGTTGACTGAAATCGAAAACTTTCAATAGGAATCCGATCAAGGTAACCGATATGTCTCTCAAAAGCTTTCAAAATATGTAAAAATACTACCATACATTTTTTAGACATTTCCAAAAAAAAATGTAAAATCCGAAAATATCCAAAGCCTATAGCTTATTTTAATTTTTTTAATATCGCAAAAAATTGTTGACTCAAAATCGAAAACTTTCAATAGGAATCCGATCAAGGTAACCGATATATCTCTCAAAAGCTTTCAAAATATGTAAAAATACTACCATAAATTTTTTGGACATTTCCAAAAAAAATGTAAAATCCAAAAATATTAAAAGGCTATAGCCTTTGCTAATTTTTTTAAAATCGCAGAAAATTGTTGACTCAAAATCGAAAACTTTTAATAGGAATCCGATTAGGGTAACTGATATATCTCTCAAAAGCTTTCAAAATATGTAAAAATACTACCATAAATTTTTTGGACATTTCCAAAAAAAAATGTAAAATCCGAAAATATCCAAAGGCTATAGCCTTTATTAATTTTTTTAAAATCGCAAAAAATTGTTGACTCAAAATCGAAAACTTTCAATAGGAATCCGATCAAGGTAACCGATATATCTCTCAAAAGCTTTCAAAATAGGTAAAAAAAATATCATACATTTTTTGGACATTTCCAAAAAAAAATGTAAAATCCAAAAATATCCAGAGGCTATAGCCTTTGCTAATTTTTTTAAAATCGCAAAAAATTGTTGATTCAAAATCGAAAACTTTCAATAGGATTCCGATCAAGGTAACCGATATATCTCTTAAAAGCTTTCAAAATATGTAAAAATACTACCATACATTTTTAGACATTTCCAAAAAAAAAATGTAAAATCCAAAAATATCCAAAGGCTATAGCCTTTTTTAATTTTTTTAAAATCGCAAAAAATTGTTGACTCAAAATCGAAAACTTTCAATAGGATTCCGATCAAATATATCTCTCAAAAGCTTTCAAAATATGTAAAAAATACTACCATAAATTTTTTGGACATTTCCAAAAAAAAATGTAAAATCCAAAAATATCCAAAGGCTATAGCCTTTGTTAATTTTTTTAAAATCGCAAAAAATTGTTGATTCAAAATCGAAAACTTTCAATAGGAATCCGATCAAGGTAACCGATATATCTCTCAAAAGCTTTCAAAATATGTAAAAATACTACCATACATTTTTAGACATTTCCAAAAAAAAAATGTAAAATCCAAAAATATCCAAAGGCTATAGCCTTTTTTAATTTTTTTAAAATCGCAAAAAATTGTTGACTCAAAATCGAAAACTTTCAATAGGATTCCGATCAAATATATCTCTCAAAAGCTTTCAAAATATGTAAAAAATACTACCATAAATTTTTTGGACATTTCCAAAAAAAAATGTAAAATCCAAAAATATCCAAAGGCTATAGCCTTTGTTAATTTTTTTAAAATCGCAAAAAATTGTTGATTCAAAATCGAAAACTTTCAATAGGAATCCGATCAAGGTAACCGATATATCTCTCAAAAGCTTTCAAAATAGGTAAAAAAAATATCATACATTTTTTAGACAATTCCAAAAAAAAAATGTAAAATCCAAAAATATCCATAGGCTATAGCCTTTGCTAATTTTTTTAAAATCGCTAAAAATTGTTGACTCAAAATCGAAAACTTTCAATAGGAATCCGATCAAGGTAACCGATATATCTCTCAAAAGCTTTCAAAATATGTAAAAATACTACCATAAATTTTTTGGACATTTCCAAAAAAAATGTAAAATCCAAAAATATCCAAAGGCTATAGCCTTTGCTAATTTTTTTAAAATCGCAAAAAATTGTTGACTGAAATCGAAAACTTTCAATAGGAATCCGATCAAGGTAACCGATATGTCTCTCAAAAGCTTTCAAAATATGTAAAAATACTACCATACATTTTTTAGACATTTCCAAAAAAAAATGTAAAATCCGAAAATATCCAAAGCCTATAGCCTATTTTAATTTTTTTAATATCGCAAAAAATTGTTGACTCAAAATCGAAAACTTTCAATAGGAATCCGATCAAGGTAACCGATATATCTCTCAAAAAATTTCAAAATATGTAAAAATACTACCATAAATTTTTTGGACATTTCCAAAAAAAATGTAAAATCCAAAAATATTAAAAGGCTATAGCCTTTGCTAATTTTTTTAAAATCGCAGAAAATTGTTGACTCAAAATCGAAAACTTTTAATAGGAATCCGATTAGGGTAACTGATATATCTCTCAAAAGCTTTCAAAATATGTAAAAATACTACCATACATTTTTAGACATTTCCAAAAAAAAAATGTAAAATCCAAAAATATCCAAAGGCTATAGCCTTTTTTAATTTTTTTAAAATCGCAAAAAATTGTTGACTCAAAATCGAAAACTTTCAATAGGATTCCGATCAAATATATCTCTCAAAAGCTTTCAAAATATGTAAAAAATACTACCATAAATTTTTTGGACATTTCCAAAAAAAAATGTAAAATCCAAAAATATCCAAAGGCTATAGCCTTTGTTAATTTTTTTAAAATCGCAAAAAATTGTTGATTCAAAATCGAAAACTTTCAATAGGAATCCGATCAAGGTAACCGATATATCTCTCAAAAGCTTTCAAAATAGGTAAAAAAATATCATACATTTTTTGGACATTTCCAAAAAAAAATGTAAAATCCAAAAATATCCAGAGGCTATAGCCTTTGCTAATTTTTTTAAAATCGCAAAAAATTGTTGATTCAAAATCGAAAACTTTCAATAGGATTCCGATCAAGGTAACCGATATATCTCTTAAAAGCTTTCAAAATATGTAAAAATACTACCATACATTTTTAGACATTTCCAAAAAAAAAATGTAAAATCCAAAAATATCCAAAGGCTATAGCCTTTTTTAATTTTTTTAAAATCGCAAAAAATTGTTGACTCAAAATCGAAAACTTTCAATAGGATTCCGATCAAATATATCTCTCAAAAGCTTTCAAAATATGTAAAAAATACTACCATAAATTTTTTGGACATTTCCAAAAAAAAATGTAAAATCCAAAAATATCCAAAGGCTATAGCCTTTGTTAATTTTTTTAAAATCGCAAAAAATTGTTGATTCAAAATCGAAAACTTTCAATAGGAATCCGATCAAGGTAACCGATATATCTCTCAAAAGCTTTCAAAATAGGTAAAAAAATATCATACATTTTTTGGACATTTCCAAAAAAAAATGTAAAATCCAAAAATATCCAGAGGCTATAGCCTTTGCTAATTTTTTTAAAATCGCAAAAAATTGTTGATTCAAAATCGAAAACTTTCAATAGGATTCCGATCAAGGTAACCGATATATCTCTTAAAAGCTTTCAAAATATGTAAAAATACTACCATACATTTTTAGACATTTCCAAAAAAAAAATGTAAAATCCAAAAATATCCAAAGGCTATAGCCTTTTTTAATTTTTTTAAAATCGCAAAAAATTGTTGACTCAAAATCGAAAACTTTCAATAGGATTCCGATCAAATATATCTCTCAAAAGCTTTCAAAATATGTAAAAAATACTACCATAAATTTTTTGGACATTTCCAAAAAAAAATGTAAAATCCAAAAATATCCAAAGGCTATAGCCTTTGTTAATTTTTTTAAAATCGCAAAAAATTGTTGATTCAAAATCGAAAACTTTCAATAGGAATCCGATCAAGGTAACCGATATATCTCTCAAAAGCTTTCAAAATAGGTAAAAAAAATATCATACATTTTTTAGACAATTCCAAAAAAAATGTAAAATCCAAAAATATCCATAGGCTATAGCCTTTGCTAATTTTTTTAAAATCGCTAAAAATTGTTGACTCAAAATCGAAAACTTTCAATAGGAATCCGATCAAGGTAACCGATATATCTCTCAAAAGCTTTCAAAATATGTAAAAATACTACCATAAATTTTTTGGACATTTCCAAAAAAAATGTAAAATCCAAAAATATCCAAAGGCTATAGCCTTTGCTAATTTTTTTAAAATCGCAAAAAATTGTTGACTGAAATCGAAAACTTTCAATAGGAATCCGATCAAGGTAACCGATATGTCTCTCAAAAGCTTTCAAAATATGTAAAAATACTACCATACATTTTTTAGACATTTCCAAAAAAAAATGTAAAATCCGAAAATATCCAAAGCCTATAGCCTATTTTAATTTTTTTAATATCGCAAAAAATTGTTGACTCAAAATCGAAAACTTTCAATAGGAATCCGATCAAGGTAACCGATATATCTCTCAAAAGCTTTCAAAATATGTAAAAATACTACCATACATTTTTTGGACATTTCCAAAAAAAAATGTAAAATCCAAAAATATCCAGAGGCTATAGCCTTTGCTAATTTTTTTAAAATCGCAAAAAATTGTTGACTCACAATCGAAAACTTTCAATAGGAATCCGATATATCTCTCAAAAGCTTTCAAAATATGTAAAAATACTACCCTACTTTTTTTGGACATTTCCAAAAAAAATGTAAAATCCAAAAATATCCAAAGGCTATAGCCTTTGTTAATTTTTTTAAAATCGCAAAAAATTGTTGACTCAAAATCGAAAACTTTCAATAGGAATCCGATCAAGGTAACCGATATATCTCTCAAAAGCTTTCAAAATATGTAAAAATACTACCATACATTTTTTAGACATTTCCAAAAAAAAATGTAAAATCCGAAAATATCCAAAGGCTATAGCCTATTTTAATTTTTTTAAAATCGTAAAAAATTGTTGATTCAAAATCGAAAACTTTCAATAGGATTCCGATCAAGGTAACCGATATATCTCTTAAAAGCTTTCAAAATATGTAAAAATACTACCACATTTTTAGACATTTCCAAAAAAAAAATGTAAAATCCAAAAATATCCAAAGGCTATAGCCTTTTTTAATTTTTTTAAAATCGCAAAAAATTGTTGACTCAAAATCGAAAACTTTCAATAGGATTCCGATCAAATATATCTCTCAAAAGCTTTCAAAAAATGTAAAAAATACTACCATACATTTTTTGGACATTTCCAAAAAAAAATGTAAAATCCAAAAATATCCAAAGGCTATAGCCTTTGTTAATTTTTTTAAAATCGCAAAAAATTGTTGACTCAAAATCGAAAACTTTCAATAGGAATCCGATTAGGGTAACCGATATATCTCTCAAAAGCTTTCAAAATATGTAAAAATACTAACATACATTTTTTAGACATTTCCAAAAAAAAAAATGTTAAATCCAAAAATATACAAAGGCTATAGCCTTTGTTAATTTTTTTAAAATCGCAAAAAATTGTTGACTCACAATCGAAAACTTTCAATAGGAATCCGATATATCTCTCAAAAGCTTTCAAAATATGTTAAAATACTACCATACATTTTTTAGACATTTCCAAAAAAAATGTAAAATCCAAAAATATCGAAAGGCTATAGCCTATTTTAATTTTTTTAATATCGCAAAAAATTGTTGACTCAAAATCGAAAACTTTCAATAAGAATCCGATCAAGGTAACCGATATATCTCTCAAAAGCTTTCAAAATATGTAAAAATACTACCATAAATTTTTTGGACATTTCCAAAAAAAATGTAAAATCCAAAAATATCCAAAGGCTATAGCCTTTGTTAATTTTTTTAAAATCGCAAAAAATTGTTGATTCAAAATCGAAAACTTTCAATAGGAATCCGATCAAGGTAACCGATATATCTCTCAAAAGCTTTCAAAATAGGTAAAAAAATATCATACATTTTTTGGACATTTCCAAAAAAAAATGTAAAATCCAAAAATATCCAGAGGCTATAGCCTTTTTTAATTTTTTTAAAATCGCAAAAAATTGTTGACTCAAAATCGAAAACTTTCAATAGGATTCCGATCAAATATATCTCTCAAAAGCTTTCAAAATATGTAAAAAATACTACCATAAATTTTTTGGACATTTCCAAAAAAAAATGTAAAATCCAAAAATATCCAAAGGCTATAGCCTTTGTTAATTTTTTTAAAATCGCAAAAAATTGTTGATTCAAAATCGAAAACTTTCAATAGGAATCCGATCAAGGTAACCGATATATCTCTCAAAAGCTTTCAAAATAGGTAAAAAAATATCATACATTTTTTGGACATTTCCAAAAAAAAATGTAAAATCCAAAAATATCCAGAGGCTATAGCCTTTGCTAATTTTTTTAAAATCGCAAAAAATTGTTGATTCAAAATCGAAAACTTTCAATAGGATTCCGATCAAGGTAACCGATATATCTCTTAAAAGCTTTCAAAATATGTAAAAATACTACCATACATTTTTAGACATTTCCAAAAAAAAAATGTAAAATCCAAAAATATCCAAAGGCTATAGCCTTTTTTAATTTTTTTAAAATCGCAAAAAATTGTTGACTCAAAATCGAAAACTTTCAATAGGATTCCGATCAAATATATCTCTCAAAAGCTTTCAAAATATGTAAAAAATACTACCATAAATTTTTTGGACATTTCCAAAAAAAAATGTAAAATCCAAAAATATCCAAAGGCTATAGCCTTTGTTAATTTTTTTAAAATCGCAAAAAATTGTTGATTCAAAATCGAAAACTTTCAATAGGAATCCGATCAAGGTAACCGATATATCTCTCAAAAGCTTTCAAAATAGGTAAAAAAAATATCATACATTTTTTAGACAATTCCAAAAAAAATGTAAAATCCAAAAATATCCATAGGCTATAGCCTTTGCTAATTTTTTTAAAATCGCTAAAAATTGTTGACTCAAAATCGAAAACTTTCAATAGGAATCCGATCAAGGTAACCGATATATCTCTCAAAAGCTTTCAAAATATGTAAAAATACTACCATAAATTTTTTGGACATTTCCAAAAAAAATGTAAAATCCAAAAATATCCAAAGGCTATAGCCTTTGCTAATTTTTTTAAAATCGCAAAAAATTGTTGACTGAAATCGAAAACTTTCAATAGGAATCCGATCAAGGTAACCGATATGTCTCTCAAAAGCTTTCAAAATATGTAAAAATACTACCATACATTTTTTAGACATTTCCAAAAAAAAATGTAAAATCCGAAAATATCCAAAGCCTATAGCCTATTTTAATTTTTTTAATATCGCAAAAAATTGTTGACTCAAAATCGAAAACTTTCAATAGGAATCCGATCAAGGTAACCGATATATCTCTCAAAAGCTTTCAAAATATGTAAAAATACTACCATACATTTTTTGGACATTTCCAAAAAAAAATGTAAAATCCAAAAATATCCAGAGGCTATAGCCTTTGCTAATTTTTTTAAAATCGCAAAAAATTGTTGACTCACAATCGAAAACTTTCAATAGGAATCCGATATATCTCTCAAAAGCTTTCAAAATATGTAAAAATACTACCCTACTTTTTTTGGACATTTCCAAAAAAAATGTAAAATCCAAAAATATCCAAAGGCTATAGCCTTTGTTAATTTTTTTAAAATCGCAAAAAATTGTTGACTCAAAATCGAAAACTTTCAATAGGAATCCGATCAAGGTAACCGATATATCTCTCAAAAGCTTTCAAAATATGTAAAAATACTACCATACATTTTTTAGACATTTCCAAAAAAAAATGTAAAATCCGAAAATATCCAAAGGCTATAGCCTATTTTAATTTTTTTAAAATCGTAAAAAATTGTTGATTCAAAATCGAAAACTTTCAATAGGATTCCGATCAAGGTAACCGATATATCTCTTAAAAGCTTTCAAAATATGTAAAAATACTACCACATTTTTAGACATTTCCAAAAAAAAAATGTAAAATCCAAAAATATCCAAAGGCTATAGCCTTTTTTAATTTTTTTAAAATCGCAAAAAATTGTTGACTCAAAATCGAAAACTTTCAATAGGATTCCGATCAAATATATCTCTCAAAAGCTTTCAAAAAATGTAAAAAATACTACCATACATTTTTTGGACATTTCCAAAAAAAAATGTAAAATCCAAAAATATCCAAAGGCTATAGCCTTTGTTAATTTTTTTAAAATCGCAAAAAATTGTTGACTCAAAATCGAAAACTTTCAATAGGAATCCGATTAGGGTAACCGATATATCTCTCAAAAGCTTTCAAAATATGTAAAAATACTAACATACATTTTTTAGACATTTCCAAAAAAAAAAATGTTAAATCCAAAAATATACAAAGGCTATAGCCTTTGTTAATTTTTTTAAAATCGCAAAAAATTGTTGACTCACAATCGAAAACTTTCAATAGGAATCCGATATATCTCTCAAAAGCTTTCAAAATATGTTAAAATACTACCATACATTTTTTAGACATTTCCAAAAAAAATGTAAAATCCAAAAATATCGAAAGGCTATAGCCTATTTTAATTTTTTTAATATCGCAAAAAATTGTTGACTCAAAATCGAAAACTTTCAATAAGAATCCGATCAAGGTAACCGATATATCTCTCAAAAGCTTTCAAAATATGTAAAAATACTACCATAAATTTTTTGGACATTTCCAAAAAAAATGTAAAATCCAAAAATATCCAAAGGCTATAGCCTTTGTTAATTTTTTTAAAATCGCAAAAAATTGTTGACTCAAAATCGAAAACTTTCAATAGGAATCCGATTAGGGTAACCGATATATCTCTCAAAAGCTTTCAAAATATGTAAAAATACTAACATACATTTTTTAGACATTTCCAAAAAAAAAATGTTAAATCCAAAAATATACAAAGGCTATAGCCTTTGTTAATTTTTTTAAAATCGCAAAAAATTGTTGACTCACAATCGAAAACTTTCAATAGGAATCCAATATATCTCTCAAAAGCTTTCAAAATATGTTAAAATACTACCATACATTTTTTGGACATTTCCAAAAAAAATGTAAAATCCAAAAATATCCAAAGGCTATAGCCTATTTTAATTTTTTTAATATCGCAAAAAATTGTTGACTCAAAATCGAAAACTTTCAATAAGAATCCGATCAAGGTAACCGATATATCTCTCAAAAGCTTTCAAAATATGTAAAAATACTACCATAAATTTTTTGGACATTTCCAAAAAAAATGTAAAATCCAAAAATATCCAAAGGCTATAGCCTTTGCTAATTTTTTTAAAATCGCAAAAAATTGTTGACTCAAAATCGAAAACTTTCAATAGGAATCCGATCAAGGTAACCGATATATCTCTCAAAAGCTTTCAAAATATGTAAAAATACTACCATAAATTTTTTGGACATTTCCAAAAAAAAATGTAAAATCCGAAAATATCCAAAGGCTATAGCCTTTATTAATTTTTTTAAAATCGCAAAAAATTGTTGACTCAAAATCGAAAACTTTCAATAGGAATCCGATCAAGGTAACCGATATATCTCTCAAAAGCTTTCAAAATAGGTAAAAAAAATATCATACATTTTTTAGACATTTCCAAAAAAAAATGTAAAATCTAAAAATATCAAAAGGCTATAGCCTTTATTAATTTTTTTAAAATCGCAAAAAATTGTTGACTCAAAATCGAAAACTTTCAATAGGAATCCGATCAAGGTAACCGATATATCTCTCAAAAGCTTTGAAAATATGTAAAAATACTACCATAAATTTTTTGGACATTTCCAAAAAAAAATGTAAAATCCAAAGATATCCAAAGGCTATAGCCTTTATTAATTTTTTTAAAATCGCAAAAAATTGTTGACTCAAAATCGAAAACTTTCAATAGGAATCCGATCAAGGTAACCGATATATCTCTCAAAAGCTTTGAAAATATGTAAAAATACTACCATACATTTTTTGGACATTTCCAAAAAAAATGTAAAATCCAAAAATATCCAAAGGCTATAGCCTTTGTTAATTTTTTTAAAATCGCAAAAAATTGTTGACTCAAAATCGAAAACTTTCAATAGGAATCCGATATATCTCTCAAAAGCTTTCAAAATATGTAAAAATACTACCATACATTTTTTAGACATTTCCAAAAAAAATGTAAAACCCAAAAATATCCAAAGGCTATAGCCTTTTTTAATTTTTTTAAAATCGCAAAAAATTGTTGATTCAAAATCGAAAACTTTCAATAGGATTCCGATCAAGGTAACCGATATATCTCTTAAAAGCTTTCAAAATATGTAAAAATACTACCATACATTTTTAGACATTTCCAAAAAAAAAATGTAAAATCCAAAAATATCCAAAGGCTATAGCCTTTTTTAATTTTTTTAAAATCGCAAAAAATTGTTGACTCAAAATCGAAAACTTTCAATAGGAAGCCGATCAAGGTAACCGATATATCTCTCAAAAGCTTTCAAAATAGGTAAAAAAAATATCATACATTTTTTAGACATTTCCAAAAAAAAAATGTAAAATCCAAAAATATCCAAAGGCTATAGCCTTTGTTAATTTTTTTAAAATCGCAAAAAATTGTTGACTCAAAATCGAAAACTTTCAATAGGAATCCGATTAGGGTAACCGATATATCTCTCAAAAGCTTTCAAAATATGTAAAAATACTAACATACATTTTTTAGACATTTCCAAAAAAAAAATGTTAAATCCAAAAATATACAAAGGCTATAGCCTTTGTTAATTTTTTTAAAATCGCAAAAAATTGTTGACTCACAATCGAAAACTTTCAATAGGAATCCGATATATCTCTCAAAAGCTTTCAAAATATGTTAAAATACTACCATACATTTTTTAGACATTTCCAAAAAAAATGTAAAATCCAAAAATATCCAAAGGCTATAGCCTATTTTAATTTTTTTAATATCGCAAAAAATTGTTGACTCAAAATCGAAAACTTTCAATAAGAATCCGATCAAGGTAACCGATATATCTCTCAAAAGCTTTCAAAATATGTAAAAATACTACCATACATTTTTTGGACATTTCCAAAAAAAATGTAAAATCCAAAAATATCCAAAGGCTATAGCCTTTGTTAATTTTTTTAAAATCGCAAAAAATTGTTGACTCAAAATCGAAAACTTTCAATAGGAATCCGATTAGGGTAACCGATATATCTCTCAAAAGCTTTCAAAATATGTAAAAATACTAACATACATTTTTTAGACATTTCCAAAAAAAAAATGTTAAATCCAAAAATATACAAAGGCTATAGCCTTTGTTAATTTTTTTAAAATCGCAAAAAATTGTTGACTCACAATCGAAAACTTTCAATAGGAATCCGATATATCTCTCAAAAGCTTTCAAAATATGTTAAAATACTACCATACATTTTTTAGACATTTCCAAAAAAAATGTAAAATCCAAAAATATCCAAAGGCTATAGCCTATTTTAATTTTTTTAATATCGCAAAAAATTGTTGACTCAAAATCGAAAACTTTCAATAAGAATCCGATCAAGGTAACCGATATATCTCTCAAAAGCTTTCAAAATATGTAAAAATACTACCATAAATTTTTTGGACATTTCCAAAAAAAATGTAAAATCCAAAAATATCCAAAGGCTATAGCCTTTGCTAATTTTTTTAAAATCGCAAAAAATTGTTGACTGAAATCGAAAACTTTCAATAGGAATCCGATCAAGGTAACCGATATATCTCTCAAAAGCTTTCAAAATATGTAAAAACACTACCATAAATTTTTTGGACATTTCCAAAAAAAAAATGTAAAATCCAAAAATATCCAAAGGCTAAAGCCTTTATTAATTTTTTTAAAATCGCAAAAAATTGTTGACTCAAAATCGAAAACTTTCAATAGGAATCCGATCAAGGTAACCGATATATCTCTCAAAAGCTTTCAAAATATGTAAAAATACTACCATAAATTTTTTGGACATTTCCAAAAAAAAATGTAAAATCCAAAAATATCCAAAGGCTATAGCCTTTATTAATTTTTTTAAAATCGCAAAAAATTGTTGACTCAAAATCGAAAACTTTCAATAGGAATCCGATCAAGGTAACCGATATATCTCTCAAAAGCTTTCAAAATATGTAAAAATACTACCATAAATTTTTTGGACATTTCCAAAAAAAAAATGTAAAATCCAAAAATATCCAAAGGCTATAGCCTTTGTTAATTTTTTTAAAATCGCAAAAAATTGTTGACTCAAAATCGAAAACTTTCAATAGGAATCCGATTAGGGTAACCGATATATCTCTCAAAAGCTTTCAAAATATGTAAAAATACTACCATAAATTTTTTGGACATTTCCAAAAAAAATGTAAAATTCAAAAATATCCAAAGGCTATAGCCTTTGTTAATTTTTTTAAAATCGCAAAAAATTGTTGACTCACAATCGAAAACTTTCAATAGGAATCCGATATATCTCTCAAAAGCTTTCAAAATATGTTAAAATACTACCATACATTTTTTAGACATTTCCAAAAAAAATGTAAAATCCAAAAATATCCAAAGGCTATAGCCTATTTTAATTTTTTTAATATCGCAAAAAATTGTTGACTCAAAATCGAAAACTTTCAATAAGAATCCGATCAAGGTAACCGATATATCTCTCAAAAGCTTTCAAAATATGTAAATTCCAAAAGAAAATGTAAAATCCAAAAATATCCAAAGGCTATAGCCTTTGCTAATTTTTTTAAAATCGCAAAAAATTGTTGACTCAAAATCGAAAACTTTCAATAGGAATCCGATATATCTCTCAAAAGCTTTCAAAATATGTAAAAATACTACCATACATTATTTAGATATTTCCAAAAAAAATTAAAAACCCAAAAAGCTCCAAAGGCTATAGCCTTTTTTAATTTTTTTAAAATCGCAAAAAAATTGTTGACTCAAAATCGAAAACTTTCAATAGGATTCCGATCAAATATATCTCTCAAAAGCTTTCAAAATATGTAAAAAATACTACCATAAATTTTTTGGACATTTCCAAAAAAAAATGTAAAATCCAAAAATATCCAAAGGCTATAGCCTTTGTTAATTTTTTTAAAATCGCAAAAAATTGTTGATTCAAAATCGAAAACTTTCAATAGGAATCCGATCAAGGTAAACGATATATCTCTCAAAAGCTTTCAAAATAGGTAAAAAAATCATACATTTCATACATTTTTTAGACAATTCCAAAAAAAAATGTAAAATCCAAAAATATCCATAGGCTATAGCCTTTGCTAATTTTTTTAAAATCGCAAAAAATTGTTGACTCACAATCGAAAACTTTCAATAGGAATCCGATATATCTCTCAAAAGCTTTCAAAATATGTTAAAATACTACCATAAATTTTTTGGACATTTCCAAAAAAAAATGTAAAATCCAAAAATATCCAAAGGCTATAGCCTTTGTTAATTTTTTTAAAATCGCAAAAAATTGTTGATTCAAAATCGAAAACTTTCAATAGGAATCCGATCAAGGTAAACGATATATCTCTCAAAAGCTTTCAAAATAGGTAAAAAAATCATACATTTCATACATTTTTTAGACAATTCCAAAAAAAAATGTAAAATCCAAAAATATCCATAGGCTATAGCCTTTGCTAATTTTTTTAAAATCGCAAAAAATTGTTGACTCAAAATCGAAAACTTTCAATAGGAATCCGATTAGGGTAACCGATATATCTCTCAAAAGCTTTCAAAATATGTAAAAATACTACCATAAATTTTTTGGACATTTCCAAAAAAAATGTAAAATCCAAAAATATCCAAAGGCTATAGCCTTTGTTAATTTTTTTAAAATCGCAAAAAATTGTTGACTCACAATCGAAAACTTTCAATAGGAATCCGATATATCTCTCAAAAGCTTTCAAAATATGTTAAAATACTACCATACATTTTTTAGACATTTCCAAAAAAAATGTAAAATCCAAAAATATCCAAAGGCTATAGCCTATTTTAATTTTTTTAATATCGCAAAAAATTGTTGACTCAAAATCGAAAACTTTCAATAAGAATCCGATCAAGGTAACCGATATATCTCTCAAAAGCTTTCAAAATATGTAAATTCCAAAAGAAAATGTAAAATCCAAAAATATCCAAAGGCTATAGCCTTTGCTAATTTTTTTAAAATCGCAAAAAATTGTTGACTCAAAATCGAAAACTTTCAATAGGAATCCGATATATCTCTCAAAAGCTTTCAAAATATGTAAAAATACTACCATACATTATTTAGATATTTCCAAAAAAAATTAAAAACCCAAAAAGCTCCAAAGGCTATAGCCTTTTTTAATTTTTTTAAAATCGCAAAAAAATTGTTGACTCAAAATCGAAAACTTTCAATAGGATTCCGATCAAATATATCTCTCAAAAGCTTTCAAAATATGTAAAAAATACTACCATAAATTTTTTGGACATTTCCAAAAAAAAATGTAAAATCCAAAAATATCCAAAGGCTATAGCCTTTGTTAATTTTTTTAAAATCGCAAAAAATTGTTGATTCAAAATCGAAAACTTTCAATAGGAATCCGATCAAGGTAAACGATATATCTCTCAAAAGCTTTCAAAATAGGTAAAAAAATCATACATTTCATACATTTTTTAGACAATTCCAAAAAAAAATGTAAAATCCAAAAATATCCATAGGCTATAGCCTTTGCTAATTTTTTTAAAATCGCAAAAAATTGTTGACTCACAATCGAAAACTTTCAATAGGAATCCGATATATCTCTCAAAAGCTTTCAAAATATGTTAAAATACTACCATAAATTTTTTGGACATTTCCAAAAAAAAATGTAAAATCCAAAAATATCCAAAGGCTATAGCCTTTGTTAATTTTTTTAAAATCGCAAAAAATTGTTGATTCAAAATCGAAAACTTTCAATAGGAATCCGATCAAGGTAACCGATATATCTCTCAAAAGCTTTCAAAATAGGTAAAAAAATCATACATTTCATACATTTTTTAGACAATTCCAAAAAAAAATGTAAAATTCAAAAATATCCATAGGCTATAGCCTTTGCTAATTTTTTTAAAATCGCAAAAAATTGTTGACTCAAAATCGAAAACTTTCAATAGGAATCCGATTAGGGTAACCGATATATCTCTCAAAAGCTTTCAAAATATGTAAAAATACTACCATAAATTTTTTGGACATTTCCAAAAAAAATGTAAAATCCAAAAATATCCAAAGGCTATAGCCTTTGTTAATTTTTTTAAAATCGCAAAAAATTGTTGACTCACAATCGAAAACTTTCAATAGGAATCCGATATATCTCTCAAAAGCTTTCAAAATATGTTAAAATACTACCATACATTTTTTAGACATTTCCAAAAAAAATGTAAAATCCAAAAATATCCAAAGGCTATAGCCTATTTTAATTTTTTTAATATCGCAAAAAATTGTTGACTCAAAATCGAAAACTTTCAATAAGAATCCGATCAAGGTAACCGATATATCTCTCAAAAGCTTTCAAAATATGTAAATTCCAAAAGAAAATGTAAAATCCAAAAATATCCAAAGGCTATAGCCTTTGCTAATTTTTTTAAAATCGCAAAAAATTGTTGACTCAAAATCGAAAACTTTCAATAGGAATCCGATATATCTCTCAAAAGCTTTCAAAATATGTAAAAATACTACCATACATTATTTAGACATTTCCAAAAAAAATTAAAAACCCAAAAAGCTCCAAAGGCTATAGCCTTTTTTAATTTTTTTAAAATCGCAAAAAATTGTTGACTCAAAATCGAAAACTTTCAATAGGATTCCGATCAAGTATATCTCTCAAAAGCTTTCAAAATATGTAAAAAATACTACCATAAATTTTTTGGACATTTCCAAAAAAAAATGTAAAATCCAAAAATATCCAAAGGCTATAGCCTTTGTTAATTTTTTTAAAATCGCAAAAAATTGTTGATTCAAAATCGAAAACTTTCAATAGGAATCCGATCAAGGTAACCGATATATCTCTCAAAAGCTTTCAAAATAGGTAAAAAAATCATACATTTCATACATTTTTTAGACAATTCCAAAAAAAAATGTAAAATCCAAAAATATCCATAGGCTATAGCCTTTGCTAATTTTTTTAAAATCGCTAAAAATTGTTGACTCAAAATCGAAAACTTTCAATAGGAATCCGATATATCTCTCAAAAGCTTTCAAAATATGTAAAAATACTACCATACATTATTTAGACATTTCCAAAAAAAATGTAAAACCCAAAAAGCTCCAAAGGCTATAGCCTTTTTTAATTTTTTTAAAATCGCAAAAAATTGTTGACTCAAAATCGAAAACTTTCAATAGGATTCCGATCAAATATATCTCTCAAAAGCTTTCAAAATATGTAAAAAATACTACCATAAATTTTTTGGACATTTCCAAAAAAAAATGTAAAATCCAAAAATATCCAAAGGCTATAGCCTTTGTTAATTTTTTTAAAATCGCAAAAAATTGTTGATTCAAAATCGAAAACTTTCAATAGGAATCCGATCAAGGTAACCGATATATCTCTCAAAAGCTTTCAAAATAGGTAAAAAAAATATCATACATTTTTTAGACAATTCCAAAAAAAAATGTAAAATCCAAAAATATCCAGAGGCTATAGCCTTTGCTAATTTTTTTAAAATCGCAAAAAATTGTTGACTCACAATCGAAAACTTTCAATAGGAATCCGATATATCTCTCAAAAGCTTTCAAAATATGTAAAAATACTACCCTACTTTTTTTGGACATTTCCAAAAAAAATGTAAAATCCAAAAATATCCAAAGGCTATAGCCTTTGTTAATTTTTTTAAAATCGCAAAAAATTGTTGACTCAAAATCGAAAACTTTCAATAGGAATCCGATCAAGGTAACCGATATATCTCTCAAAAGCTTTCAATATATGTAAAAATACTACCATACATTTTTTAGACATTTCCAAAAAAAAATGTAAAATCCGAAAATATCCAAAGGCTATAGCCTTTGTTAATTTTTTTAAAATCGCAAAAAATTGTTGACTCAAAATCGAAAACTTTCAATAGGAATCCGATCAAGGTAACCGATATATCTCTCAAAAGCTTTCAAAATAGGTAAAAAAAATATCATACATTTTTTAGACATTTCCAAAAAAAAATGTAAAATCCAAAAATATCCAAAGGCTATAGCCTTTGTTAATTTTTTTAAAATCGCAAAAAATGTTGACTCAAATCGAAAACTTTCAATAGGAATCCGATCAAGGTAACCGATATATCTCTCAAAAGCTTTCAATATATGTAAAAATACTACCATACATTTTTTAGACATTTCCAAAAAAAAATGTAAAATCCAAAAATATCCAAAGGCTATAGCCTTTGCTAATTTTTTTAAAATCGCAAAAAATTGTTGACTCAAAATCGAAAACTTTCAATAGGAATCCGATCAAGGTAACCGATATATATCTCAAAAGCTTTCAAAATATGTAAAAATACTACCATACATTTTTTGGACATTTCCAAAAAAAATGTAAAATCAAAAAATATCCAAAGGCTATAGCCTTTGCTAATTCTTTTAAAATCGCAAAAAATTGTTGACTCAAAATCGAAAACTTTTAATAGGAATCCGATTAGGGTAACTGATATATCTCTCAAAAGCTTTCAAAATATGTAAAAATACTACCATACATTTTTTGGACATTTCCAAAAAAAAATGTAAAATCCAAAAATATCCAGAGGCTATAGCCTTTGCTAATTTTTTTAAAATCGCAAAAAATTGTTGACTCACAATCGAAAACTTTCAATAGGAATCCGATATATCTCTCAAAAGCTTTCAAAATATGTAAAAATACTACCCTACTTTTTTTGGACATTTCCAAAAAAAATGTAAAATCCAAAAATATCCAAAGGCTATAGCCTTTGTTAATTTTTTTAAAATCGCAAAAAATGTTGACTCAAAATCGAAAACTTTCAATAGGAATCCGATCAAGGTAACCGATATATCTCTCAAAAGCTTTCAAAATAGGTAAAAAAAATATCATACATTTTTTAGACATTTCCAAAAAAAAATGTAAAATCCAAAAATATCCAAAGGCTATAGCCTTTGTTAATTTTTTTAAAATCGCAAAAAATGTTGACTCAAATCGAAAACTTTCAATAGGAATCCGATATATCTCTCAAAAGCTTTCAAAATATGTAAAAATACTACCCTACTTTTTTTGGACATTTCCAAAAAAAATGTAAAATCCAAAAATATCCAAAGGCTATAGCCTTTGTTAATTTTTTTAAAATCGCAAAAAATTGTTGACTCAAAATCGAAAACTTTCAATAGGAATCCGATCAAGGTAACCGATATATCTCTCAAAAGCTTTCAAAATATGTAAAAATACTACCATAAATTTTTTGGACATTTCCAAAAAAAATGTAAAATCAAAAAATATCCAAAGGCTATAGCCTTTGCTAATTCTTTTAAAATCGCAAAAAATGTTGACTCACAATCGAAAACTTTCAATAGGAATCCGATATATCTCTCAAAAGCTTTCAAAATATGTAAAAATACTACCCTACTTTTTTTGGACATTTCCAAAAAAAATGTAAAATCCAAAAATATCCAAAGGCTATAGCCTTTGTTAATTTTTTTAAAATCGCAAAAAATTGTTGACTCAAAATCGAAAACTTTCAATAGGAATCCGATCAAGGTAACCGATATATCTCTCAAAAGCTTTCAATATATGTAAAAATACTACCATACATTTTTTAGACATTTCCAAAAAATAATGTAAAATCCGAAAATATCCAAAGGCTATAGCCTTTGTTAATTTTTTTAAAATCGCAAAAAATGTTGACTCAAAATCGAAAACTTTCAATAGGAATCCGATCAAGGTAACCGATATATCTCTCAAAAGCTTTCAAAATAGGTAAAAAAAATATCATACATTTTTTAGACATTTCCAAAAAAAAATGTAAAATCCAAAAATATCCAAAGGCTATAGCCTTTGTTAATTTTTTTAAAATCGCAAAAAATGTTGACTCAAATCGAAAACTTTCAATAGGAATCCGATCAAGGTAACCGATATATCTCTCAAAAGCTTTCAGTATATGTAAAAATACTACCATACATTTTTTAGACATTTCCAAAAAAAAATGTAAAATCCAAAAATATCCAAAGGCTATAGCCTTTGCTAATTTTTTTAAAATCGCAAAAAATTGTTGACTCAAATCGAAAACTTTCAATAGGAATCCGATCAAGGTAACCGATATATCTCTCAAAAGCTTTCAAAATATGTAAAAATACTACCATACATTTTTTGGACATTTCCAAAAAAAATGTAAAATCCAAAAATATCCAAAGGCTATAGCCTTTGCTAATTTTTTTAAAATCGCAAAAAATTGTTGACTCAAAATCGAAAACTTTCAATAGGAATCCGATCAAGGTAACCGATATATCTCTCAAAAGCTTTCAAAATATGTAAAAATACTACCATACATTTTTTGGACATTTCCAAAAAAAATGTAAAATCAAAAAATATCCAAAGGCTATAGCCTTTGCTAATTCTTTTAAAATCGCAAAAAATTGTTGACTCAAAATCGAAAACTTTTAATAGGAATCCGATTAGGGTAACTGATATATCTCTCAAAAGCTTTCAAAATATGTAAAAATACTACCATACTTTTTTTGGACATTTCCAAAAAAAATGTAAAATCCAAAAATATCCAAAGGCTATAGCCTTTGTTAATTTTTTTAAAATCGCAAAAAAAATTGTTGACTCAAAATCGAAAACTTTCAATAGGAATCCGATCAAGGTAACCGATATATCTCTCAAAAGCTTTCAAAATAGGTAAAAAAAATATCATACATTTTTTAGACATTTCCAAAAAAAAATGTAAAATCCAAAAATATCCAAAGGCTATAGCCTTTGTTAATATTTTTAAAATCGCAAAAAATTGTTGACTCAAAATCGAAAACTTTCAATAGGAATCCGATCAAAGTAACCGATATATCTCTCAAAAGCTTTCAAAATAGGTAAAAAAAATATCATACATTTTTTAGACATTTCCAAAAAAAAATGTAAAATCCAAAAATATCCAAAGGCTATAGCCTTTGTTAATATTTTTAAAATCGCAAAAAAAATTGTTGACTCAAAATCGAAAACTTTCAATAGGAATCCGATCAAGGTAACCGATATATCTCTCAAAAGCTTTCAAAATAGGTAAAAAAAATATCATACATTTTTTAGACATTTCCAAAAAAAAATGTAAAATCCAAAAATATCCAAAGGCTATAGCCTTTGTTAATATTTTTAAAATCGCAAAAAATTGTTGACTCAAAATCGAAAACTTTCAATAGGAATCCGATCAAAGTAACCGATATATCTCTCAAAAGCTTTCAAAATAGGTAAAAAAAATATCATACATTTTTTAGACATTTCCAAAAAAAAAATGGAAAATCCAAAAATATCCAAAGGCTATAGCCTTTGTTAATATTTTTAAAATCGCAAAAAATTGTTGACTCAAAATCGAAAACTTTCAATAGGAATCCGATCAAGGTAACCGATATATCTCTCAAAAGCTTTCAAAATAGGTAAAAAAAATATCATACATTTTTTAGACATTTCCAAAAAAAATGTAAAATCCAAAAATATCCAAAGGCTATAGCCTTTGTTAATATTTTTAAAATCGCAAAAAATTGTTGACTCAAAATCGAAAACTTTCAATAGGAATCCGATCAAGGTAACCGATATATCTCTCAAAAGCTTTCAAAATATGTAAAAATACTACCATACATTTTTTGGACATTTCCAAAAAAAATGTAAAATCCAAAAATATCCAGAGGCTATAGCCTTTGCTAATTTTTTTAAAATCGCAAAAAATTGTTAACTCAAATCGAAAACTTTCAATAGGAATCCGATCAAGGTAACCGATATTTCTCTCAAAAGCTTTCAAAATATGTAAAAATACTACCATACATTTTTTAGACATTTCCAAAAAAAAATGTAAAATCCGAAAATATCCAAAGGCTATAGCCTATTTTAATTTTTTTTAAATCGCAAAAAATTGTTGACTCAAAATCGAAAACTTTCAATAGGAATCCGATCAAGGTAACCGATATATCTCTCAAAAGCTTTCAAAATATGTAAAAATACTACCATAAATTTTTTGGACATTTCCAAAAAAAATGTAAAATCCAAAAATATTAAAAGGCTATAGCCTTTGCTAATTTTTTTAAAATCGCAGAAAATTGTTGACTCAAAATCGAAAACTTTTAATAGGAATCCGATTAGGGTAACTGATATATCTCTCAAAAGCTTTCAAAATATGTAAAAATACTACCATACATTTTTTGGACATTTCCAAAAAAAAATGTAAAATCCAAAAATATCCAGAGGCTATAGCCTTTGCTAATTTTTTTAAAATCGCAAAAAATGTTGACTCAAAATCGAAAACTTTCAATAGGAATCCGATCAAGGTAACCGATATATCTCTCAAAAGCTTTCAAAATATGTAAAAATACTACCATAAATTTTTTGGACATTTCCAAAAAAAAATGTAAAATCCAAAAATATCCAAAGGCTATAGCCTTTATTAATTTTTTTAAAATCGCAAAAAATTGTTGACTCAAAATCGAAAACTTTCAATAGGAATCCGATCAAGGTAACCGATATATCTCTCAAAAGCTTTCAAAATAGGTAAAAAAAATATCATACATTTTTTAGACATTTCCAAAAAAAAATGTAAAATCCAAAAATATCCAAAGGCTATAGCCTTTGTTAATATTTTTAAAATCGCAAAAAATGTTGACTCAAAATCGAAAACTTTCAATAGGAATCCGATCAAGGTAACCGATATGTCTCTCAAAAGCTTTCAAAATATGTAAAAATACTACCATACATTTTTTAGACATTTCCAAAAAAAAAATGTAAAATCCGAAAATATCCAAAGGCTATAGCCTATTTTAATTTTTTTAATATCGCAAAAAATTGTTGACTCAAAATCGAAAACTTTCAATAGGAATCCGATCAAGGTAACCGATATATCTCTCAAAAGCTTTCAAAATATGTAAAAATACTACCATCAATTTTTTGGACATTTCCAAGAAAAAATGTAAAATCCAAAAATATCCAAAGGCTATAGCCTTTGTTAATTTTTTTAAAATCGCAAAAAATTGTTGACTCAAAATCGAAAACTTTCAATAGGAATCCGATCAAGGTAACCGATATATCTCTCAAAAGCTTTCAAAATATGTAAAAATACTACCATACATTTTTTAAACATTTTCAAAAAAAAATGTAAAATCCAAAAATATCCAAAGGCTATAGCCTTTGTTAATTTTTTTAAAATCGCAAAAAATTGTTGACTCAAAATCGAAAACTTTCAATAGGAATCCGATCAAATATATCTCTCAAAAGTTTTCAAAATATGTAAAAATACTACCATAAATTTTTTAGACATTTCCAAAAAAAAATGTAAAGTCCAAAAATATCCAAAGGCTATAGCCTTTGTTAATTTTTTTAAAATCGCAAAAAATTGTTGATTCAAAATCGAAAACTTTCAATAGGATTCCGATCAAATATATCTCTCAAAAGCTTTCAAAATATGTAAAAATACTACCATACATTTTTTGGACATTTCCAAAAAAAATGTAAAATCCAAAAATATCCAAAGGCTATAGCCTTTGTTAATTTTTTTAAAATCGCAAAAAATTGTTGATTCAAAATCGAAAACTTTCAATAGGATTCCGATCAAATATATCTCTCAAAAGCTTTCAAAATATGTAACAATACTACCATACATTTTTTGGACATTTCCATACATAAAATGTAAATTCCAAAAATATCCAAAGGCTATATAAAGCCTTTGTTAATTTTTTTAAAATCGCAAAAAATTGTTGATTCAAAATCGAAAACTTTCAATAGGATTCCGATCAAATATATCTCTTAAAAGCTTTCAAAATATGTAAAAAATACTACCATACATTTTTTGGACATTTCCATACATAAAATGTAAATTTTAAAAATATCCAAAGGCTATATAAAGCCTTTGTTAATTTTTTTAAAATCGCAAAAAATTGTTGACTCAAAATCGAAAACTTTCATTAGGAATCCGATATATCTCTCAAAAGCTTTCAAAATATGTAAAAATACTACCATACATTTTTTGGACATTTCCAAAAAAAAATGTAAAATCCAAAAATATCCAAAGGCTATAGCCTTTGTTAATTTTTTTAAAATCGCAAAAAATTGTTGATTCAAAATCGAAAACTTTCAATAGGATTCCGATCAAATATATCTCTTAAAAGCTTTCAAAACATGTAAAAAATACTACCATACATTTTTTGGACATTTCCAAAAAAAAATGTAAAATCCAAAAATATCCAAAGGCTATAGCCTTTGTTAATTTTTTTAAAATCGCAAAAAATTGTTGACTCAAAATCGAAACTTTCAATAGGATTCCGATCAAATATATCTCTCAAAAGCTTTCAAAATATGTAAAAATACTACCATACATTTTTTGGACATTTCCAAAAAAAAAATGTAAAATCCAAAAATATCCAAAGGCTATAGCCTTTGTTAATTTTTTTAAAATCGCAAAAAATTGTTGATTCAAAATCGAAAACTTTCAATAGGATTCCGATCAAATATATCTCTTAAAAGCTTTCAAAATATGTAAAAAATACTACCATACATTTTTTGGACATTTCCATACATAAAATGTAAATTCCAAAAATATCCAAAGGCTATATAAAGCCTTTGTTAATTTTTTTAAAATCGCAAAAAATTGTTGACTCAAAATCGAAAACTTTCATTAGGATTCCGATCAAATATATCTCTCAAAAGCTTTCAAAATATGTAAAAATACTACCATACATTTTTTGGACATTTCCAAAAAAAAATGTAAAATCCAAAAATATCCAAAGGCCTTTGTTAATTTTTTTAAAATCGCAAAAAATTGTTGATTCAAAATCGAAAACTTTCAATAGGATTCCGATCAAATATATCTCTTAAAAGCTTTCAAAACATGTAAAAAATACTACCATACATTTTTTGGACATTTCCAAAAAAAAAAAATGTAAAATCCAAAAATATCCAAAGGCTATAGCCTTTGTTAATTTTTTTAAAATCGCAAAAAATTGTTGACTCAAAATCGAAACTTTCAATAGGATTCCGATCAAATATATCTCTCAAAAGCTTACAAAATATGTAAAAATACTGCCATACATTTTTTGGACATTTCCAAAAAAAAATGTAAAATCCAAAAATATCCAAAGGCTATAGCCTTTGTTAATTTTTTTAAAATCGCAAAAAATTGTTGACTCAAAATCGAAACTTTCAATAGGGTTCCGATCAAATATATCTCTCAAAAGCTTTCAAAATATGTAAAAAATACTACCATACATTTTTTGGACATTTCCAAAAAAAAAATGTAAAATCCAAAAATATCCAAAGGCTATAGCCTTTGTTAATTTTTTTAAAATCGCAAAAAATTGTTGATTCAAAATCGAAAACCTTCAATAGGATTCCGATCAAATATATCTCTTAAAAGCTTTCAAAATATGTAAAAAATACTACCATACATTTTTTGGACATTTCCAAAAAAAAATGTAAAATCCAAAAATATCCAAAGGCTATAGCCTTTGTTAATTTTTTTAAAATCGCAAAAAATTGTTGACTCAAAATCGAAAACTTTCAATAGGAATCCGATCAAGGTAACCGATATATCTCTTAAAAGCTTTCAAAATATGTAAAAAATACTACCATACATTTTTTGGACATTTCCAAAAAAAAATGTAAAATCCAAAAATATCCAAAGGCTATAGCCTTTGTTAATTTTTTTAAAATCGCAAAAAATAGTTGACTCAAAATCGAAACTTTCAATAGAATTCCGATCAAATATATCTCTCAAAAGCTTTCAAAATATGTAAAAAATACTACCATACATTTTTTGGACATTTCCAAAAAAAATGTAAAATCCAAAAATATCCAAAGGCTATAGCCTTTGTTAATTTTTTTAAAATCGCAAAAAATTGTTGACTCAAAATCGAAAACTTTCAATAGGAATCCGATTAAGGTAACCGATATATCTCTCAAAAGCTTTCAAAATATGCAAAAATACTACCATAAATTTTTTAGACATTTCCAAAAAAAAAATTTAAAATCCAAAAATATCCAAAGGCTATAAAAAAATGTTTGATTCAAAATCGAAACTTTCAATAGGAATCCGATCAAGGTAACCGATATATCTCTTAAAAGCTTTCAAAATATGTAAAAAATACTACCATACATTTTTTGGACATTTCCAAAAAAAAATGTAAAATCCAAAAATATCCAAAGGCTATAGCCTTTGTTAATTTTTTTAAAATCGCAAAAAATTGTTGACTCAAAATCGAAACTTTCAATAGGATTCCGATCAAATATATCTCTCAAAAGCTTTCAAAATATGTAAAAATACTACCATACATTTTTTGGACATTTCCAAAAAAAAATGTAAAATCCAAAAATATCCAAAGGCTATAGCCTTTGTTAATTTTTTTAAAATCGCAAAAAATAGTTGACTCAAAATCGAAACTTTCAATAGAATTCCGATCAAATATATCTCTCAAAAGCTTTCAAAATATGTAAAAAATACTACCATACATTTTTTGGACATTTCCAAAAAAAATGTAAAATCCAAAAATATCCAAAGGCTATAGCCTTTGTTAATTTTTTTAAAATCGCAAAAAATTGTTGACTCAAAATCGAAAACTTTCAATAGGAATCCGATTAAGGTAACCGATATATCTCTCAAAAGCTTTCAAAATATGCAAAAATACTACCATAAATTTTTTAGACATTTCCAAAAAAAAAATTTAAAATCCAAAAATATCCAAAGGCTATAAAAAAATGTTTGATTCAAAATCGAAACTTTCAATAGGAATCCGATCAAGGTAACCGATATATCTCTTAAAAGCTTTCAAAATATGTAAAAAATACTACCATACATTTTTTGGACATTTCCAAAAAAAAATGTAAAATCCAAAAATATCCAAAGGCTATAGCCTTTGTTAATTTTTTTAAAATCGCAAAAAATTGTTGATTCAAAATCGAAAACTTTCAATAGGATTCCGATCAAATATATCTCTTAAAAGCTTTCAAAATATGTAAAAAATACTACCATACATTTTTTGGACATTTCCATACATAAAATGTAAATTCCAAAAATATCCAAAGGCTATATAAAGCCTTTGTTAATTTTTTTAAAATCGCAAAAAATTGTTGACTCAAAATCGAAAACTTTCATTAGGATTCCGATCAAATATATCTCTCAAAAGCTTTCAAAATATGTAAAAATACTACCATACATTTTTTGGACATTTCCAAAAAAAAATGTAAAATCCAAAAATATCCAAAGGCCTTTGTTAATTTTTTTAAAATCGCAAAAAATTGTTGATTCAAAATCGAAAACTTTCAATAGGATTCCGATCAAATATATCTCTTAAAAGCTTTCAAAACATGTAAAAAATACTACCATACATTTTTTGGACATTTCCAAAAAAAAAAAATGTAAAATCCAAAAATATCCAAAGGCTATAGCCTTTGTTAATTTTTTTAAAATCGCAAAAAATTGTTGACTCAAAATCGAAACTTTCAATAGGATTCCGATCAAATATATCTCTCAAAAGCTTACAAAATATGTAAAAATACTGCCATACATTTTTTGGACATTTCCAAAAAAAAATGTAAAATCCAAAAATATCCAAAGGCTATAGCCTTTGTTAATTTTTTTAAAATCGCAAAAAATTGTTGACTCAAAATCGAAACTTTCAATAGGGTTCCGATCAAATATATCTCTCAAAAGCTTTCAAAATATGTAAAAAATACTACCATACATTTTTTGGACATTTCCAAAAAAAAAATGTAAAATCCAAAAATATCCAAAGGCTATAGCCTTTGTTAATTTTTTTAAAATCGCAAAAAATTGTTGATTCAAAATCGAAAACCTTCAATAGGATTCCGATCAAATATATCTCTTAAAAGCTTTCAAAATATGTAAAAAATACTACCATACATTTTTTGGACATTTCCAAAAAAAAATGTAAAATCCAAAAATATCCAAAGGCTATAGCCTTTGTTAATTTTTTTAAAATCGCAAAAAATTGTTGACTCAAAATCGAAAACTTTCAATAGGAATCCGATCAAGGTAACCGATATATCTCTTAAAAGCTTTCAAAATATGTAAAAAATACTACCATACATTTTTTGGACATTTCCAAAAAAAAATGTAAAATCCAAAAATATCCAAAGGCTATAGCCTTTGTTAATTTTTTTAAAATCGCAAAAAATTGTTGACTCAAAATCGAAACTTTCAATAGGATTCCGATCAAATATATCTCTCAAAAGCTTTCAAAATATGTAAAAATACTACCATACATTTTTTGGACATTTCCAAAAAAAAATGTAAAATCCAAAAATATCCAAAGGCTATAGCCTTTGTTAATTTTTTTAAAATCGCAAAAAATAGTTGACTCAAAATCGAAACTTTCAATAGAATTCCGATCAAATATATCTCTCAAAAGCTTTCAAAATATGTAAAAAATACTACCATACATTTTTTGGACATTTCCAAAAAAAATGTAAAATCCAAAAATATCCAAAGGCTATAGCCTTTGTTAATTTTTTTAAAATCGCAAAAAATTGTTGACTCAAAATCGAAAACTTTCAATAGGAATCCGATTAAGGTAACCGATATATCTCTCAAAAGCTTTCAAAATATGCAAAAATACTACCATAAATTTTTTAGACATTTCCAAAAAAAAAATTTAAAATCCAAAAATATCCAAAGGCTATAAAAAAATGTTTGATTCAAAATCGAAACTTTCAATAGGAATCCGATCAAGGTAACCGATATATCTCTTAAAAGCTTTCAAAATATGTAAAAAATACTACCATACATTTTTTGGACATTTCCAAAAAAAAATGTAAAATCCAAAAATATCCAAAGGCTATAGCCTTTGTTAATTTTTTTAAAATCGCAAAAAATTGTTGATTCAAAATCGAAAACTTTCAATAGGATTCCGATCAAATATATCTCTTAAAAGCTTTCAAAATATGTAAAAAATACTACCATACATTTTTTGGACATTTCCATACATAAAATGTAAATTCCAAAAATATCCAAAGGCTATATAAAGCCTTTGTTAATTTTTTTAAAATCGCAAAAAATTGTTGACTCAAAATCGAAAACTTTCATTAGGATTCCGATCAAATATATCTCTCAAAAGCTTTCAAAATATGTAAAAATACTACCATACATTTTTTGGACATTTCCAAAAAAAAATGTAAAATCCAAAAATATCCAAAGGCCTTTGTTAATTTTTTTAAAATCGCAAAAAATTGTTGATTCAAAATCGAAAACTTTCAATAGGATTCCGATCAAATATATCTCTTAAAAGCTTTCAAAACATGTAAAAAATACTACCATACATTTTTTGGACATTTCCAAAAAAAAAAAATGTAAAATCCAAAAATATCCAAAGGCTATAGCCTTTGTTAATTTTTTTAAAATCGCAAAAAATTGTTGACTCAAAATCGAAACTTTCAATAGGATTCCGATCAAATATATCTCTCAAAAGCTTACAAAATATGTAAAAATACTGCCATACATTTTTTGGACATTTCCAAAAAAAAATGTAAAATCCAAAAATATCCAAAGGCTATAGCCTTTGTTAATTTTTTTAAAATCGCAAAAAATTGTTGATTCAAAATCGAAAACTTTCAATAGGATTCCGATCAAATATATCTCTTAAAAGCTTTCAAAACATGTAAAAAATACTACCATACATTTTTTGGACATTTCCAAAAAAAAATGTAAAATCCAAAAATATCCAAAGGCTATAGCCTTTGTTAATTTTTTTAAAATCGCAAAAAATTGTTGACTCAAAATCGAAACTTTCAATAGGATTCCGATCAAATATATCTCTCAAAAGCTTTCAAAATATGTAAAAATACTACCATACATTTTTTGGACATTTCCAAAAAAAAAATGTAAAATCCAAAAATATCCAAAGGCTATAGCCTTTGTTAATTTTTTTAAAATCGCAAAAAATTGTTGATTCAAAATCGAAAACTTTCAATAGGATTCCGATCAAATATATCTCTTAAAAGCTTTCAAAATATGTAAAAAATACTACCATACATTTTTTGGACATTTCCATACATAAAATGTAAATTCCAAAAATATCCAAAGGCTATATAAAGCCTTTGTTAATTTTTTTAAAATCGCAAAAAATTGTTGATTCAAAATCGAAAACTTTCAATAGGATTCCGATCAAATATATCTCTTAAAAGCTTTCAAAATATGTAAAAAATACTACCATACATTTTTTGGACATTTCCATACATAAAATGTAAATTCCAAAAATATCCAAAGGCTATATAAAGCCTTTGTTAATTTTTTTAAAATCGCAAAAAATTGTTGACTCAAAATCGAAAACTTTCATTAGGAATCCGATATATCTCTCAAAAGCTTTCAAAATATGTAAAAATACTACCATACATTTTTTGGACATTTCCAAAAAAAAATGTAAAATCCAAAAATATCCAAAGGCTATAGCCTTTGTTAATTTTTTTAAAATCGCAAAAAATTGTTGATTCAAAATCGAAAACTTTCAATAGGATTCCGATCAAATATATCTCTTAAAAGCTTTCAAAACATGTAAAAAATACTACCATACATTTTTTGGACATTTCCAAAAAAAAATGTAAAATCCAAAAATATCCAAAGGCTATAGCCTTTGTTAATTTTTTTAAAATCGCAAAAAATTGTTGACTCAAAATCGAAACTTTCAATAGGATTCCGATCAAATATATCTCTCAAAAGCTTTCAAAATATGTAAAAATACTACCATACATTTTTTGGACATTTCCAAAAAAAAAATGTAAAATCCAAAAATATCCAAAGGCTATAGCCTTTGTTAATTTTTTTAAAATCGCAAAAAATTGTTGATTCAAAATCGAAAACTTTCAATAGGATTCCGATCAAATATATCTCTTAAAAGCTTTCAAAATATGTAAAAAATACTACCATACATTTTTTGGACATTTCCATACATAAAATGTAAATTCCAAAAATATCCAAAGGCTATATAAAGCCTTTGTTAATTTTTTTAAAATCGCAAAAAATTGTTGACTCAAAATCGAAAACTTTCATTAGGATTCCGATCAAATATATCTCTCAAAAGCTTTCAAAATATGTAAAAATACTACCATACATTTTTTGGACATTTCCAAAAAAAAATGTAAAATCCAAAAATATCCAAAGGCCTTTGTTAATTTTTTTAAAATCGCAAAAAATTGTTGATTCAAAATCGAAAACTTTCAATAGGATTCCGATCAAATATATCTCTTAAAAGCTTTCAAAACATGTAAAAAATACTACCATACATTTTTTGGACATTTCCAAAAAAAAAAAATGTAAAATCCAAAAATATCCAAAGGCTATAGCCTTTGTTAATTTTTTTAAAATCGCAAAAAATTGTTGACTCAAAATCGAAACTTTCAATAGGATTCCGATCAAATATATCTCTCAAAAGCTTACAAAATATGTAAAAATACTGCCATACATTTTTTGGACATTTCCAAAAAAAAATGTAAAATCCAAAAATATCCAAAGGCTATAGCCTTTGTTAATTTTTTTAAAATCGCAAAAAATTGTTGACTCAAAATCGAAACTTTCAATAGGGTTCCGATCAAATATATCTCTCAAAAGCTTTCAAAATATGTAAAAAATACTACCATACATTTTTTGGACATTTCCAAAAAAAAAATGTAAAATCCAAAAATATCCAAAGGCTATAGCCTTTGTTAATTTTTTTAAAATCGCAAAAAATTGTTGATTCAAAATCGAAAACCTTCAATAGGATTCCGATCAAATATATCTCTTAAAAGCTTTCAAAATATGTAAAAAATACTACCATACATTTTTTGGACATTTCCAAAAAAAAATGTAAAATCCAAAAATATCCAAAGGCTATAGCCTTTGTTAATTTTTTTAAAATCGCAAAAAATTGTTGACTCAAAATCGAAAACTTTCAATAGGAATCCGATCAAGGTAACCGATATATCTCTTAAAAGCTTTCAAAATATGTAAAAAATACTACCATACATTTTTTGGACATTTCCAAAAAAAAATGTAAAATCCAAAAATATCCAAAGGCTATAGCCTTTGTTAATTTTTTTAAAATCGCAAAAAATAGTTGACTCAAAATCGAAACTTTCAATAGAATTCCGATCAAATATATCTCTCAAAAGCTTTCAAAATATGTAAAAAATACTACCATACATTTTTTGGACATTTCCAAAAAAAATGTAAAATCCAAAAATATCCAAAGGCTATAGCCTTTGTTAATTTTTTTAAAATCGCAAAAAATTGTTGACTCAAAATCGAAAACTTTCAATAGGAATCCGATTAAGGTAACCGATATATCTCTCAAAAGCTTTCAAAATATGCAAAAATACTACCATAAATTTTTTAGACATTTCCAAAAAAAAAATTTAAAATCCAAAAATATCCAAAGGCTATAAAAAAATGTTTGATTCAAAATCGAAACTTTCAATAGGAATCCGATCAAGGTAACCGATATATCTCTTAAAAGCTTTCAAAATATGTAAAAAATACTACCATACATTTTTTGGACATTTCCAAAAAAAAATGTAAAATCCAAAAATATCCAAAGGCTATAGCCTTTGTTAATTTTTTTAAAATCGCAAAAAATTGTTGACTCAAAATCGAAACTTTCAATAGGATTCCGATCAAATATATCTCTCAAAAGCTTTCAAAATATGTAAAAATACTACCATACATTTTTTGGACATTTCCAAAAAAAAATGTAAAATCCAAAAATATCCAAAGGCTATAGCCTTTGTTAATTTTTTTAAAATCGCAAAAAATAGTTGACTCAAAATCGAAACTTTCAATAGAATTCCGATCAAATATATCTCTCAAAAGCTTTCAAAATATGTAAAAAATACTACCATACATTTTTTGGACATTTCCAAAAAAAATGTAAAATCCAAAAATATCCAAAGGCTATAGCCTTTGTTAATTTTTTTAAAATCGCAAAAAATTGTTGACTCAAAATCGAAAACTTTCAATAGGAATCCGATTAAGGTAACCGATATATCTCTCAAAAGCTTTCAAAATATGCAAAAATACTACCATAAATTTTTTAGACATTTCCAAAAAAAAAATTTAAAATCCAAAAATATCCAAAGGCTATAAAAAAATGTTTGATTCAAAATCGAAACTTTCAATAGGAATCCGATCAAGGTAACCGATATATCTCTCAAAAGTTTTCAAAATATGTAAAAATACCACCATACATTTTTTGGACATTTCCAAAAAAAAATGTATAATCCAAAAATATCCAAAGGCTATAGACTATATATACAAAGGCTTTTGAAAGAGAACTATGCTATCAGAAGCGAAACATTTCAGGAAATTATGATTGGAAATAAAAGGGATATCGCTTAAGTTTTGATGGGTTAGTCTGATCGACACTCCATGTTCCTAAATAGGCGACAAAGCAAATAAAACAAACAACTTTCAAATTTGCATTTTAACAATTTATTTTATTTTGATTTTTAATCATCGAACATTTATAAGATCATCGATCATCACTAATATAGAATAATAATTTCAATCGCTCAATTTTGTAGTATTGTATAATATGAGTATGACGATTTAATTAGCTAAAAATAGTCAAATCAATAATTAATTTAGTTATCTTGATTGTCATTGAAACTTTTTTGTTTACCGCTAAGAAACTCTTCAGATTTATCTTAAAGAATAGTGCATCGATTTCACATGGACGTTGGGCACTTTGTAGAATCAGCAGAAGACATTTCTGTTGTTTAACATTCATTTTGTACCAGTCGATGGAATAAATTTTTTGTATAAAATTATCATTCTACAAATAAATAATTTTACACGATTAGTTACCAGTATCCTTGTGTAGTCCTTAACTTATTGTACTTACCTTATCGATTAGAATATCTCCAAAATAGCACGAAACAAAATGTTGAAATGCTCCGGCAACTAAAAATATATAACAAGCCTTTTCCGTTGTTGTAGCAATCACATTAAGTGACAAACAAATGATCATGGTGTCTGTAAACACTTGACTCAATAAAATGAATGAAAAATATGATTGTGTATTTTTAACAAATTCAATGGTCTTATAGTGTTCGGTATACAACATTTTCAATTTAAAATTTATTTCTTTTTCTAATTCGTGGTTCAGTGTTTTCCGATCGATCAAACCTTGTAGCTCATTTAACATTTCAATCATAATATCGATCCGGCAATACGAATGCAAAATCATTAGAAGTGTAATGGCATCCACACCACTTGTAAAATGAGCTGCTATAAAACAACATATTGCCTGATGGATGAAGTTAATCGTCCAGTATGGATTTTCCATCCATGGTAAATGAGGGATATGAAATGACAACGGTAGCTTATTTGGATCGGGATGAAAAAACGGAGTTATAACAAATCCGAGTGACGCGATCAAATATAAGTAATACAAACTCTTGACCCATAGTTCGCCTCGATTTGTATGAAATCTTAAGATACTTTCGTATTTCTTGATTTGTGCATCGCGATGCTCACGCATAAGTTCTATAGAATCACTCCATGCGTTACGATAATAAAACATTAACGAACATTTTATAAATACCTGTATACCTGTAGCTAAAATATAAAATCAAAATTATTAGTGGATCCGAATTTAACGTGAACATATTTACAAGAAATTGATGCACATTCAGTAACCAGAGTCAACGAATCTATATGGTTTACTATAAAAACGGTACTTATGTATAGTTGTGAAATCATTAAAAAATAGCTTATAACCATCCTGAAAACAAAACTTTTTTATTTTTAAACTATTACAAAACTACAACATTGATAAAGATTTACAATGGCGTAAACACTTTCCATCCATGGTGTGGAACATCAAAACCCACCAATTTTAGGATGCGTCTAACACGTTTATAGTACAGTTCAAAACTCACGTCCTCCATTTTAAAGACGATTCAGTAAACGAAAAAAATGTTTATGACGAATAAATTAGCATGTGCTACGATTTTATAGACATTCAATTTAATTCCATAACCAATTTAATCATCAATAAAAAATTATATAATTCGTAATACATTAAATACGCCAATTGTTTAATTATATATAATTATACAAATTAGACGAACACATTTATAAAAAATAAATTTCAAACTATATAACCCCTCGACAACCCCAAAAGAAATGCTATTTCTATAAATTCCAACAAAGGTAAGATTTATTGTGCTCACTCCGCTGTCGTTGGGTGTTTGCTGTGTCTCAATAGGGTAGGGGTTGATTGTCTATAGCCATGACTCATGGTTTATATTCCAACTTTGTAACTATGTAGAAACCACCAAATGTGTCTATTATACCTCCAAGTGGTAACACCCGGGCAACGATGGAATACTCATCGGCTAAATACTAGAGGCGAGTGCAACCAATACACTATAAAAACGCAATGAGTGTAACAAACAAGGAAACAATTTCCCCAGGTGGTATACCTGATGCTCAGGGAAATCCACTCTCTTCGGAGATCGGTCTCATGGATTCTGGGGGAGACCAATCATTGCTATACTATAATTATTACAACCAATCCCAAGATATGTTAGGGAAAAATAATAATACTCAACTGAGTACAAATGAAAAGGATATTTCATATCCATTCCAAAGGAGTCAGAAATTAACTCGATCTCCTACAAAAGTCACTAGTCCCTTTTTGGAAGGCAACATCAAATCAGTGCATCAAAAGGAGCAAACCGTCCTGAAAAATAAGGAAAACTCGAAAAACGAACTGTTGCAAGAGAACTGCAATCGTTCTTTAACTGAGGAAAACCTTTACAGTGAATTGTGCAAAGCCAATAGTGCATTGGTCGATTCCACAAATATAAACAAGCAACTGAATCAAACAATTACATGGATGCAGGAGCGAATAAAAGTTCTAGAAAACGAAGTTAGTACTCTTAAATCAAAGGAAGTCAATAGTGAAAAGACTAATATAATAACAACAGCTGGGCAAGAGTACCATACAGATGAAGAAGAACTAGCTAGGGAAACGGAGTTTGTAAGAGTTATAAATCGTAGAAACAAAAGAAAACTTAAATAATACACCATCTCCGCCTCAATTACAACTGAATGTTCCAAAGGTTTTAGCAAAAAAGCCACAAAAACTAGCTCAACCCCCACCAATAGTCATAAATGAAATCAAAGATTATGACTTACTATATGAAAAAATAAAAATAATAACTGCAACAGATCAGTTTAACGCAAAGGTGATGAATGGAAATAACATCAAAATAAACTTGAAAGATAGTGAAAGTTACCGACAAGTAACAAAAATGCTTAATGAAGGAAAGCACTATTGGCACACGTTTGAAGACAAACAAACTAGACCAATCAGAGTGATGGCTAAAAACCTTCATTACACATGTAAAATAGAAAAGTTAATTGATGACTTAAAAGCTCAGGGATTTAAAGCTGTTGATGCATCGATTCAATTAAAAAAACGGGATAAAACACCTCTTAATATGTTTATGTTGACCTTCGATGCCGATGAGATAATCGAAAAAATATATCAAATTAAGTACATTTTAGGATGCAAAGTACATTTTAGGATGCTTATACCACAATGTCATCAATGCCAAGCGTATGGACATACACAAAAGTACTGCAATAAGGAACCAAGATGTGTCAATTGTATTGGAAAACATCATACAAGAGATTGTGTACTACCAAAAAATGGGCAGGCTAAATGCGTTCACTGTGGAGAAAATCATCCCGCTAACTATAGAGGATGCAGTGTTGCTATTGAATTGCAAAGCATCAAGTTTAAAAGAATGAATGAAAAAAATTCAAATTTAAGTAGAAAACCAACCATTCGAAAAAACAAGCCCGAAGTAATACGACGAAAAGTATCGGAAATTCCTCGAGAAGAAATTAGCAATTTGACTTACGCTCAAGTATTAAGGAGTAAAGTAAATCAAAGAGAAACTACCCAAAGTGAGGATATTAATCAAACTCTGGAATTGATATTAAGTAAACTTAATACGTTTGATGAGCGATTACACACACTTGAGTATAGAGCTAAGGGGGCTATCCCTAAACAGAAAAATGGCCAATGATCTTAGAATTATATGCTGGAATGCCAATGGACTAATGCAACATCAACAAGAATTGCAGGTGGTCTTGGAAATAGAAAAAATCGACATATGTCCTATCACGGAAACTCACTTTACTAGACAATCAAATATTAAATTTAAAAATTATCAAGTATATAAAACCAATCACCCAGACATAACTGCTAAAGGAGGTAGCATTGTTATAATTAGAAATAATATCTACCATTACGAAGAACTGAAATATGAAACAGTTGAAATACAAGCAACTGTTGTTAACGTCAAAACAAAAAATAATTATGTTAGTGTTGTTAGTGTTTACTGCCCTCCGAAACATGCGCTAAAAGAAAAAGATTATCTCGAATTCTTCAGTAATCTAGGAAAAAGATACATAATTGGAGGAGATTTTAATGCAAAAAATGCAAATAATGTTCTAGGCTAACAACGACTAAAGGTAAAGAACTGCTTAAAGCTGTCAGAAAATGTGATAGTGAAATCTTGTCAACTGGAAAACCAACCTACTGGCCTACAGATCAAAACAAAATACCAGACTTAATTGATTTTTTTATAATCAAAAATATATCAATGAACTATATACAAGTAGACGAAAGTCGAGACCTAAACTCGGACCATTCTCCTATACTTTTGATATTAAGCGAAAAAATAATTCAAAAAGAAAAAAATCCAAGCCTAATAAATAAACGCACTTGTTGGGAATACTTTAGGCAGTCCTTAGAAGAAAAAATTAACCTAAAGGTTCCATTAAAAAACGAGGAGCAAGTAGAAAACAAAGTTCAAAAATTTTTAAATGATATACAACAATCAGCCTGGGAAAGTACCCCAGCAATTAAATATAAAATAAAAGGAAACAACTACCCTAAAGAAATTAGAGAATTATTGGCAGAAAAAAGAAGAGCGGGAAGAATATGGCAGCAAACACGAGCTCCTCAATATAAAACTAAATTAAACAATTTAACCCAACAGTTAAGAAGGGAAATCCAAAAAGTAAAAGATGAGTCAATCACTAACTGTTTAAAAAAACTAACTAATGATAGCAGGACTGATTATTCACTTTGGAAAGCAACCAAAAACATTAAAAGACCAACAATGCAGAACCCTCCAATAAGAATAGAAGGGGGAAATGGGCTCGAAATAACGAAGATAAAGTTCAATGTTTTGCAGAGCACCTCGAAAAAATATTCCAACCACATGATGATCATACTTTAGAATCTCAAATAATAACGGTGGAATCTGAAAAAGAAAGTGAAGAAATTCTATTGACTCACCAAAAGAAGTCATGCATGAGATAAAATTCAATATGAATTCGAAAAAAGCTCCTGGTTATGATCTTATTACTACAGAAATTTTAAAAGAACTACCAAGGAAGGCCCTAGTTAAGCTTACTTATCTTTTCAATGCAGCATTTAGAATCAAATGTGTGCCAAGTTTGTGGAAAATTGCAGAAGTAATAATGATATCAAAACCTGGAAAACCACAATACGAAACTTCATCTTATAGACCAATTTTGTTGTTGCCAGTTATGTCTAAACTCTTTGAGAAAATACTGATTAAAAGGTTAAATCCGATAATCGAAAGGAATAACTTAATCCCAAATCATCAGTTCGGATTTCGTCGTCAACACTCAACAATACAACAAGTACACAGAATAATAAATATAATTGAGAAAGCACTCGAAGAGAAAAATGTCTGCTTCACGATATTTTTAGACGAGGCGCAAGCTTTTGACAAGGTTTGGCATGAAGGACTTAATTATAAGTTAAGAAACCTCTTACCAATGCAATTCGCTAAAATACTGGAATCATACTTGAAAGATAGATTCTTTAGAATTAAATTTGCTGAAACTTATTCTGAATTAAAAGAAATAAAAGCAGGTGTACCGCAGGGAAGTGTATTAGGACCGATTTTATATTTATTATACACGTATGATCTACCTGAATTAGAAAACAACACAAAAAATAAAAGATGGCGAATTAAGCTAAAAGAAACTAAATCAGTTCACATACATTTTACCAACAAACGAGTTGAACATATACCTGTTTCAATAAATCGAGAACTAATACCGTATGCGAACACAGCTAAGTATCTAGGCATGACCCTGGATGCTAAACTTAGATGGAAGGTCCACGTCAAAAAGAAAAATGAAGAACTAAAACTCAAATATAAAAAAATGCATTGGCTGATAGGCAGACACTCTTCTCTATCATCATACAATAAGCTGCTACTGTATAAGCAAATACTGAAACCAATATGGACTTATGGTATTGAACTCTGGGGTTGTACAAAACCCAGCAACGTCAATATCATTCAAAGGTTTCAGAACAGGGTACTAAGGAACATCGTCGATGCACCATGGTACGTCAGGAATAGTGATCTACATAGAGACCTTAAAGTGGATCCCGTTTTAAATGAAATAAAAAAAAATGCAAGGAAAAACGAAGAAAGACTCCAGCAACATGTGAATATAGAGGCAATTCAGCTGTTAACCAACAACAATATTATACGCAGATTGAAAAGAACTAAACCCTTTGAACTGGTTTAATTATTAATGCAAACAGCGGCTTGCTGATTTACATCCACAATACCGATGTGGTATAACCAACAACTTACCAGAAACTGTGAAACGCCAATGGGTGGAGTCATAGATATAATTATCTTAGTAAATTAAGTCAGAAACAAATTGCTCATTAGTCCAGGAGACTAGATTGTAATAAAATAAAATAAAAAAAACTCCGCTGTCGTTAATAGTGTTGCGATTCTGTCACTAATGCTGTGCGCCTTTTGTTCAAGCTTGCGCTACTTCCCCATAGGTGTTAACTTAAAAGTACATTTTCGAGGTAACTTTTCGGTGACTTTACACATAAAGTATAAAATAACTATAATAATTTTAAACTATAACACTTTTTGGTTTAGTTTAGTTTCAAATTGTAGTTTCATCTTGCTAGAAATAGCATGAACTAACTCGTTATAATTTAGTTTAGTTAGTTTAGTTGATTAAAGCACACAGCAGATCAATAATATTTACCAAAAAATAAAGTCGATGATGTTTTTTTTTGTTTCTGTACTCTGCTATCTGTTCTAGGGCCGAAGCTCTCCTAACTCTTTCGCAGTTAATTTTTAACGTCCTACCTTACGCCGTCACCAGCCAAATTGAGGAAACACGAATACAGGTTCGATTTTAAATCCATCTGCACATTGCATTGCTCCAGCCAGCCTACACTGACATGGACGATGGTTCGGCCCATGGATTCTGCACTCCAACAGGGGGTCACAAAGTTGTGTTCATCGTCATCACCGATCGAAATCAGGTGATGAAAAATCCCGTTTGCAACCCTCCCCCGTTGGGATTCGAACCCGGTACCTCCCGTCCCAAACACCGCAGCTTTAACCACTGCGTCAATTGCTCGGTGTCGATGATGTTTGGTGTAGATACTAGAATGTTTAATCTACCGTTATATAGATGTCTCTTTGTTTACACATTTTTTTACTACTACCATTGAATAACCATATATAGAAATGACACCAAACGTTTCCGCCGCTACGTTGTTGTTATAGCGCTGTATGCATTTGTATCTTAGATAAATTTAAATTAAGGGCTTAAGTATCAACTATAATAAAAAAAAAAAAAAAAATTTTATTATTTTTGTTTACACAGTTTATTCAGTGCGAATATAAACACATACAGACAAAGTCAAAACAAAAACAGTGGGATTCAATAGGAAAATCTAAAGAAAAAACGAAACAAAATATTTATGTAGTTTATCCAAGGTCACTTAATTCATATTTTACAAATGCTTAAGTATATCAAATTTTCTTTTTATTTTTTTTGGTACTTTTTGCTTCAGAGTTAATTCTATAGATTTTTTTTTATGTTCTTTAAAGCGACAAGGAGTTTTATATTGGTTTTCGCACAAATTATATCCATAGTTTGTCAATTACTTTGTGATTGAAACAGATTCCCAAGTAGCAAGCATTACATAACTTTATAGTTTGATCACTAATGGCTACATCGGTTCAAACGTCACAAATTTCTAAATATTATATTTTTAGACAAAAAAATAAAAAAAGTATCTTCGAATCGGCACCACCACGATTTGACAACCCAAATGTTTCCAATATTCAACTCCTGAAGAAGATTTTTACGACAACTCCCAAACTTTGTTATCTATCCCATTCCTCTCTAAAATAAATAAAAATAAAAAACTTTACCAACATTCATCTCCAGAAAATTCATAAGACCACTCCCAAAATTGCACATCTATCCCTCCCTTCTTTAAAATAAATAAACCAAAACAAGCCATTCCTGAAGAATACCTCAAAGATCACTATCCTTCGTCCCAGATTACTATCCATCACCAATTAATTCACCATTAATTCCAGAAATTAAAACAAACCAACAGCCAACCATTTTTGAACAATCTTCCCAAACATCAACATCTATCTTATCCTTAAACATATATTTGCCTAAACGCTATTTGCAAGATTGCAAATAGCAATCTAGGATTGCTATTGACAGAAAAGTTTTAGATAATTTACTGTTATAATCCAATTCCATAAAGGTTTCTCCTGTAGCTAAAAATCTAAGAGTAATTGCTAATCGTTCCTCTGCAGGTATAGAATTCCTCATGACAGTATCCTGCTTTTCTATGTCCGGTCTGATTATATAAAATTAAAATCATCTTCGTCCATTCTGATAAAATTTTTAACATCCGTCTTATAAAGAGTTAATTCTTGCATGAGACTTTGGATGTTGCCAATTGTTTGTCTGGTCTTTCGGTTCGGCTTAACCCAACACCTTTTCCTTTTACATTCCTCTTCTTCATCAATTTCATCAGCTAGCAATAAGCAAGCAGCAGCTGATAATTGGTAAGCCATCACTGAAGCATTATCGTCATCATCATCCCTCAGAAATGCAGCATCATCATCATTCGACAGAAATGCCACATCATTATCATAATCAAAAACTTGCTCATTGAAGGCATTCCTACCTGTACCCCGATTTTGATCGTTTTTTTGTAATTCTCATGCGTACGAATTGTTAAACCGGAACGTATTAATATTGGTGTTTGTGGTATTGTACATACGCACTGTATTTGCGCATCTTGTTTCCATTTTTTGAAACGGTAGATCATTTTTGAAAAATTCGTGCGCATCTAAAATTTTAGTTGTTTTTAAATACACAAATAATTATATTATAAATTAAAATTAAAATTTTATAAAATAAAATTTTGTAAAATTTTAAGTAATTTGTTATTTACCAAGTAAAACCAAATAAATTTGGTTCATTTGTTTCGATGAGAATACAAAACGATTTCTTGTTAGAATTGTTAAACGTAATACTAATAATAATGTAGCTTTTGTTTGTGTGAGAGTATATGCGCAGTGTATTACTAATGCTGTTTACTTTTTTTGTTGTTGATGAATGATGACATTTTTAAACTTGATTTTGTGACTTGGTTTTTGATTTTGAAACTTAAAATTGTGAACACTTACCATTTTGAAACATAAATTTTATTCTCTGTTCGATTTTCGAACAAAATAATATAGTTCCGTCTATAATATTTTTCTTTCAATAAAAATACAAAACGACATTTGCTTTTTGATTTTGTATAAGTAAGCCATCTATCGTCACATCGAATGGTTGGGAAAATCATACTCTTGCGTTTACCGATTTCAACCGCTTCGACATGTACGCTTTATTGAAACAACATTTAGGGGTAATTTACATGAGAATTAAACTGACACATTAAAATAAAATTGAATCACACAATAATAAATGTGTATTGATTATCCTCAATCTTTTTTGAGGAATGTTTTTGTTATTTAAACTCGAGCGTAGATAAACGGCCAATTGAATTTTTTTATTGAATTTACAATATAAAATTTTGTACAATTTTATTGTTCTAATAATTTAAATTTGATGTTTATTCAACAAAGAACTTAATGCCAATGATTTTTATTATCTTCTAATCTTCCGCTCATACGACCGCACATAACTTCTGCTATAATTTTTGTTATAATTTCTAGACATTTTACAATGTTTACATTATTCAAGAAATTATAGCAAAATCACAACAAAAACACTTACTGCCATGTAAACAGAAGATCAGAGTAGAATTAAATTAATAAAATAATACAGGAATTCTAATAAATATAATTTTGCCTTTTGAATATTCTTCATTCTCGCCGCCTTGAAACCTGTTCGGTTTCAAAGAGTGGTTCGGGAAGTGGACAGACTTTGACAATAGCTCGCTTGTATTCACCAGTCTTAGTTTTAACGGTTACTACTCGTACATATCCATCGTTACCTGCGTGGGTTGCAACTATATTTCCTAACTTCCATTTAAGTGGTGGTAAATTATCTTCTTTTAAAAGAACCAACTGACCAATCTCTAAATTTTTTGACTGTTTGTTCCAGCATCGACGTTGTTGTAGTTCTGTCAGATATTCGTCAGACCAACGCTTCTAAAAATGTTGGAAAAGTTGTTGCACAACCTGCCATCTCTTGGTGGTTGGAATATTGTGATTGACGATGTTTATTTCTGGCAGACCCATCATTTGGCGGCCAATTAAAAAATGCCCAGGAGTAAGAGCATTTAAATCATCAGGATTCGTTTATAACGTCGTAAGTGGTCTAGAATTAACGACATCTTCAATTTGTTTGATAGCCGTAAGGAATTCTTCGTGGGTAAGGGCAGCATTGGCATAAATCCTTTTAATGTGGTGCTTTGTAGTCTTTACAGCTGCTTCGTACAAACCTCCGAAATGAGGTGACTTAGGTGGTGCAAACTACCACTTTATCCCTTCATATACACAGAATCGATTTATTTGATTTTTATTTAACTGCTCGAAAATACCACGTAATTATTTGTTTGCACCAACAAAACAGTGGCTTTCAGTACTGCGAATTTTTTTTTAAAAATAAATAAATTATTTGATAATATGAATAGTAATAACAGGTATTCAAAAACCCTGACAAGTGTACCCTAACCAACGACCAAGTGGATGTTCTATCTAATTTAGAAAACTCTTTAAAGTGGATATTGACTTGGAAACGAGTAAAGAAAGGATCTTTCTATTGCTTTAATGGATAATCCCAAACAATCTATGGTACGCTATAATTATGGAATCACCTAAAAAAAGAGAACCAATTCTACCTAATGACATCTCATTTAAAAACGGATTGTTTAGAAAATACCATTTCTGATGTGAGAAATAATAGAGGAATCCGTCTACATTTCGGCTCAATAAAAATTTAAAGCAATTGTGCTTTTATAATATTATTGCTTCAGATAATGATTCTTCAGTTATTTTGAATATGGCAGATGTAGAAAGTAATAACACTAATAAATATAATGTATTTTTTTTGATTTTTAAACTTAAAATAATTATTGATTACAGATTTTTTGAATCCTGAAAACTCTAACAGTACCACAGCAGCGTCGGCATCTACCTCTGACGATGAAATACCCAGTAATATAATGTCTTTTTTGGAATGTGAGAATTTTTAATTATTATTATAGTACCTATAAAAATTATAATTTGAGTAATGACTAATAAAAACTTTATTTTTACTGATACGGATGAAGAAGTCAATGAAGCTGAACCAACTATTCAAGCCATGTCAATTACATATTTTTCTGGGTATCTAGCACATGCTGTATCAAAAAAGACAAATTGTACGACATGTAAAAATTTATGTACAAAGATCAACCAACTCAACATCAAAGCTATACACATACAGAGCTACTTATTAAAAAACTATAAATGGTGGTTTAGCATTACCAACAGAAGTTTTTGTAAAATTAATAAAAAAAATAATTAAGATTTTTGAGGATAATTTTGATACAATCTGTTTCAAACATAAAGTATAGTTGATAAACTTTATAATTTGTGTAAAAACCAATACAAAACTTCTTGTCGCATTGAAGAACATAAAAAAATTTAAGTATGCATACATTCTACGTGCAAAAATCAAATTAATTAATTCTAAAGCAAAAAGTACCAAAAAAAAATTAAGTAAATTGGATATACTTAATCATTTGTAAAATATGAATTAAATGACCTTGGATAAACTACATAAACATTTTGTGTTTCGTTTTTTATTTAGATTTTCCTGTTGAATTCCACTGTCATTGAATAACTATAAATAGAAGGTAAAACCGCTAACATTTCAGCGACATATGAGCTAAGTGTTAATAAATTGTACTACGAAATAAATATTTCTGTGTCTTTGCTAAATTATGTTCACGAATATTTCTTATTTTCTGTAATTGTTACGTTTATATTTCCAATTTAAAAATGAGTTAGTTGGAACGCATGTGTTTGTTTGATGAATGTGTTTGTTAGTATATTAACAAACTAACATCATCATTTTTTTTTATTCTTTTCTTTTGATCAAAAAGTAAACATAATTTTAACTCGTAAGGAGAAAATAGAATTTTTTTGTATCAATTGATTTTATTTTTCAGCGATTTGACCGTTTTTTTTATCACATGATATTTTTCGTTAATTATCAGGAGTTCTTTCGTTCCCTTGTGTTTATAACCGAATTTGTATCTTCATCTATGTAAGATTTCTATACATTTTGAATGAAATTTTGTTTTAAATTTTAATTTTACGCTAACATTGTAATTAAATTTGATAATTTTTATTAACAACCAGGTTTGGTTTTACATAGTGTTTGCCATATTGTGCCATCCTTCCCTTTTCATTCATTCGCTTCTATCTGTTTATCATCACTAGAATTATTTTCCCCGCACACCTTAATGGGAATGTCTATAAGTGAAATGTCTTCAGAACACTGAAAATGGTTATAAAATATTTAAAAAAAAAGTCATAATATACAGGTGGTCGCTATATTGGAAATAAATGAATAACAAATGTTCAATTTCTATCAGTACATATTGGAATCGGTCACTTTTTGCAGGTAGTTAGTTTACAAACGTGGTCACTTTTACATGTTTTACTGTAATAAAATTCGGGTACGCCTCCAATTGCATTTTATTTTAGTACCTAGATTGTAAGGCTCTACAAAATTAACGTAATTTTTTTTTCAATCGCTTCCATTATAAACAAAAAAATGTACGGCACTCGGGTAGCATCTTTTGTTTTTGACTATTGAAATGCATTATTTAGTATATCGTGATATTTGATTAATTTGATCAAAAAAAATGGGAAAGGGAAAATGGAGGAAGATTGTGTTGAACTTGAGCTTGGACGGCTTCGGTATTTATATATGCCCCCTTCGGCTAAACTTGGCGAAATTGGTTTAAATTGGTTTATATTATAATGTCTTGCTTCTCTAATATTTTTGAGCTCACTAATTCAATAATTTTTGATTTGACTTCTTGAAAACTTCTTTCTAGTTTTAAGCGTTTTAATTCGCTACACATATATCGACAAAATTCTTCTTCTTTTGTCAACGGTTTTTTTCGACGTTATTCCAAAATATTTTTTGATTGTGCAATCATTTTAATGGCCTCGGTTCTCAGTTCATCTTGAACTTTGGTTTTTCTTTTCTGAAAATACAATCATTAATGGTTTTACATTCATTTAAAATTTTATAAAAGTTAAACTAAACCAAAAAAAATTTTTTTAGTTTCTGCAAACCAAAGAAGAGTGGTTTAAAATAGCTAACGATTACAACGAGAAATGGCAATTTCTACATCGCTTAGGTGCTCTAGATGGCAAGCATATAATGTTTCAACCATCAAAAAAAGAAGTCCCACCCTTCTACAATTATAAAGGGTTCCATAGTATTGTGCTACTTGGCCTTGCGGATGCACACAGAAAATTTATTTGTATTGACGTTGGATGTAATGGAAGGATCAGCGATGGTTGTGTCTTACAAAGATTGAAATTTATGTATATTTTGCAACAGCCAGAAAAATATTTGCCACAAAATCATTTATTGGAGATTCAAGGTTTATTGCCTTATGTTTTCATTGCAGCTAATGCCTTCCCATTATCGCAAAATATGTTGACACCTTATCGTTTTACGACAATACAAGAAAACAAGAAAACATATAACCGCAGACTAAGTCGAGCTCGGCAGTCAATAAGTAATAAGTTTCAGATTTTTCAAAAACCCATCAAACTTCAACAAGATAAGGTAAAACTTATTGAAAAATGTTTTTGTACACTGCACAATTTTTTGATCACTAGGAGTCAATAGTATGGCGAAGAAAATATTCAAGAAAATCAAAATAGCATGTCTAAGCAGGTGGGAGATGGGCGTTTAAACCCAAAAAATTCCAGAACTGACAAAATTGTCAGAACAGCTTGTTCAGAATATTTTAATAACGAGGGAGCAATATAAAAATTTAAAAGAATTTTTTAAATAAATATAAGATTTACTTTCGGTGTTTCATATTCACTAGCTTCTTCGGCGGTTTCAATTTCATCTACAATCTGAAAATAAAAATCCATATTTAAACATAAATTTTCGAAAAACCCATGGTAGGTAAACTTACAAAATCAATATTTGAAGTACTTGATTCACAGTCATTGCGATGAAGCAAAAACGAGAGTTCATTATAGCACCATAATTTTGGTATGTATACTTGGTTAGCACTTGCTCCACTGGTTTTTGATTGGTTTACTTTCGATTTTTCTCTTGATATTTGGAAGCGTGCGAATTTTATTTTTTATTTTTACAAGGACTATTACGGAGCGCCTGTATAATAATCACAGTATGTTGTCTGCTCCATGTGTCCGACGACGATTTGTCATTTAAATTTTCTGACCCCGATGAATTTATATTTTCCGACATTTACTTTTAACACGTGTAATTCAAATTTCATATTCAAACTTAACCTCACAAAATAAAATAATCCCAAAACTATTCAACTTATTAAATTAATTATAATTAAATTCTTTTCAAATACAAACAAAACGGCACACAACTTTTTAATTTTTTATTTTTACAAAATTTTGGATGTTCACTCCTTGTTTCGTACCAATCTATGGTATTAAGATTATATTAGCCTTGGTATGAAATTGAAGGTAATATTTTGATTGATGGCTATAGGTATGCCAAATTCACTAATAAAAATTCCTCGGCTTCGATTTGATTTAATTTTTATTAATTACGACTTCACGGTATGATGGTTGAATTAAGAAGAGATATTATTTTTATTTTTTTTAATACTTATGAAAATGTAAATTATAAAAGGTATAAATTACTTTGCGTAATGTAGATAGATGGCTATTGAAATAGCCATCTATCAACAAATAGATTCTACATAAATTTGACGATGGATGTCTATGTTGTTGCAATAGAGAATGAAATTTATCTTATTAGTACATCGATGGTGTCTACAACATACCGGTCGCCTTGAATCGGCTGATTCAATTTATTGGAAGTAGACACAGCTTGTGGATAGGCCGCTTAATTGTTCCATTTTTTGTTTGTACGGAAACGACCCTGATGTTTCCATCTGTACCGGGATAAAGACACGATATTTTTCCCAATAACCATTTACAGGGAGGTAAGTTGTCATCTTTCACGAGTACTATGTTACCGATGCTTATGTTTTGCTGATTTTTGCGCCATTTGTTTGATTTTTGTAGGCTGGTTAAATATTCGAGGTGCCATTTGCGCCATATATGCTGATTCATTTGGTCTACTAATTGCCATCTGGATAATCTGGACAACTTGACGTCCGTTAAATCATGATCGGGAACTTGAGTTGATGATCGACCAATTAGAAAGTGTGAGGGTGTTAGGTAATCGATATCATCATCCGAGAGAATGCAAAGTGGTCTCGAGTTAAGCATTGACTCGATTTGAACGATCAATGTTGTCATTTCCTCTATGGTGAGGATATGCCCATTTGTGACTCGCTGTAGGTGGTGTTTAATGCTTTTTACTGCGGCTTCCCAAAGCCCGCCGAAGTGGGGTGCGCTAGGTGGGATCATCTTAAATGTAATTTGATCTGCCAATAAAAATTTTGAAATTGGATTAATATTTTGTTTTAATAGTGTGAATAATTGGTATAGATGATTGCGTGTCCCAATGAAATTCGTCCCGTTGTCGCTGTGTATCTCCTTACAAATACCTCTTCGAGAAATGAACCTTTTGAGTGCCGCTAGATACGCTTCTGTGGTTAGATCGGATACAAGCTCGATATGAACAGCCTTTGTAGCTAGGCAAACAAATATACAAATATAGCTTTTGCGGGGTTTTTGGCCTCTACCTCTGGTTATGTATGTTTGGAATGGTCCCGCGTAATCGACACCGACTTTGTGGAAAGGCCTTACTAACTCGACCCTTGGATTTGGTAACTGACCGATGATTTGTTCGAGAGTCTTTGCGCGATATTTGATACAGTTGACGCAGTTATGTACCACCTTTCGAATCAGGTTTCTGCCTCCTATTATCCAATATTTGATTCGTAGTGTAGCCATCATTAGAGTTGGTCCAGCATGTAGATGAGTTATATGGTGTTCTCTTACGATCGTTTCTGCTAACTTGTCTTGTGCTGTGAGAATTATTGGGTGTTTTGTGTTGTATGGGATATCTGCATTTGTGATTCTTCCGCCCACACGTAGTAATCCGAATTCATCGATAAATGGTTTGAGGTGTCTAATTATGCTTGATATGGGAACTTCCTTCTGAGATTTGATCAGTTGTATCTCTATTGCGAAATACTTGGCTTGAATGTGACGGAAAATGATTTGTTGAGATTTTAGTACTTCGTTTACTTCCAGATACGATGATATAGAGCTCTTTGAAATTCGTTTAAGTTTTAAATTAATGTACCGATATGTATAGGCAAGAATTCGTACTATGGAATTAAAACTGGATACATTAGCGAGCAGGTTGTCTACTATACTGGATTGGTAAATTTGAACTTTCAACGACTGAATATTAAGTTCTTCTGTGGTATTTGAACGATTTGTTTTCTGTATTGGCCAATCATCTTCGTTTATGAGCCATTTTGGACCGTTCCACCATAACTTGAAATGCTGTAGTTTGTCTGGATCAAGCCCCCTAGAAGCACAGTCGGCTGGGTTATCCTGAGAATCTACATGTCTCCATTGAGACCTGCTGAAATTGGTCAGAATATCGCCGGTTCTATTGCCAACAAAGGTATTCCACTTGCTCGGGTGAGTGTTTAACCAATCTAACACTATGGTGGAATCGGTCCATGCGACTATTTCGGTAATTTCGGTCTTCAAGGCTTGTTTAACATTTAATAGTAGCTTGCTTAATAACAGTGCACCGGATAGTTCCAGTCGTGGAATTGATAGTTGCTTGACTGGTGCTACCTTGGTTTTGGCTGACAATAATTTGACAAAAGATTCTCCGTTTTGGTTCGTAATTTTGCCGTATACGACTGCTGAATAGGCTTGTTTGGATGCGTCAGAAAATCCATGCAGCACAATTTTACTTTCTGTATTGGTGTGTAGATATCTTGGCACTTGGATTTTCTCTGTTCTATTAAGATTGCTTCTTAATTTTAGCCAATCGTTTAGCATGTTGGGAGGTAATTGATCGTCCCAGTTTAGATTTTCAACCCAGAGTGACTGAAAGAAAATTTTTATATTGATCGTGACGGGTGCCAACCATCCTAGGGGATCGAATATTCGACTTGCTTCGGATAAAATGCCTCGTTTTGTAGTGGTGGGTACTTCATTCAAATGCACCTTGAATTTGAAACAGTCGCTTACAGGATCCCAATGTAGCCCTAATACTTTGGTGGTCTCATTTGAAGATTCCTCTGATTTAAATATTTTTGATTTGTCGCTGGGTTCAATACTATCATTCAATGCCCGTTCATTTGATAACCATTTTCGAAGTTGAAATCCTGACTTGGATAGTATTGACTGTATTTGCTCTTTGAGATGAATGGCTTCATGCAAGGTATTTGCGCCGGTCATCAAATCGTCTACGTACATATTTGTTTTGATGCTATTGACTGCTTGAGGAAATGTTTTGGTAAATTTGTCTGCCGCTTCATTGATCGATCGGGTAGCTAAGTAGCTTGCACTAGCTGTGCCGTAGGTAACAGTTTGCAATGCGTATGTGGTAAATGATTTGCTTGGATCTTCTCGCCATATAATTTTTTGAAATTTGGTGTCACCATCTGCTATGAGCACCTGGCGATACATTTTCTCAATGTCAGCAGTGATTGCTACTTTGAATTTCCTGAAACGAGAAAGAATGTCATAGAGACTTGATTGTACGGTTGGTCCGACCGCTAAACAATCATTCAGCGATTTTCCGGTAGTTGTCTTTGAAGAGCCATCAAAGACAACTCTCAATTTTGTAGTGCTGCTTGAGTTTTTGATGACACCATGATGTGGTAGGTAATATTGGTGTTCATCATTTCTTTCTCGATCATTGTCAATTTCCTTCATGTGGCCCAGTGCTAGATATTCCCGCATGAAGTCCTTGTACATTTTTGCGAACTCATGGTTTTTCAGAAATCTTCGTTCAATGGAATACATTCTCTGCACAGCCTTTGGGTACGAATCGCCTAATACCGACGGTGATATTTTAAATGGTAATCCTACTTTGATTCGGCCATAGTTATCGACTGTTTTGGTTTCTGCAAAATGTTTTTCACATAACTTTTCCTCATCAGATAATTGTGTTTGGGTCATTGTTATATTTTCAATTTCCCAAAATCGACGCAATAAACTGTCCAGATTATCTTCGCTCTTATTAACGGAAATAGTAAAGGATTTTTTGGGGAATATTTCAGTTGCTTTGCCAGCGATTATCCACCCGAGCTTAGTATTTTGTATAATTAGCTTGTTTTCGGTGATGATCTTTCCATCAGACAAAATTTCAAAGAAGGTGTCTGCTCCCACTATTATATCGATTTCGTAGCCTTTGTAAAAGTATGGATCAGCCAATTCGTAATGCTTGTAATCTTCCTTTTTGATATACTCATTGTGTGATGGTGGTTTAGCGGTTAGTTTATGCAATACTAGTGCTTCTATCTGAAACTCTGGTTTAGGTTTGTTCCACGGTGTGATTATCAACGATACTGCGCCCCTCGTGTATCCGTTCATGATTCCGCATATGCCTGATATGGACAGCTTAACGTTTCTTCTCTTTAGTTGTAATTTTTGTGCACATCTCTCGGTAATAAACGAGCTCTGTGATCCTGAATCAAGGAGTACTCGACATAATTGGAACTGGTTGTTTTTATCTGCCACCTTAACTAGTGCTGTTGGTAGTAATGCACTCGCGATTTGATTAGTTGTTGTGGTGTAAGTTTGGCTGTCAGCATTGGATGGGTTGTCTTCCTTCGTTGAAATACTAGACACAGCGCAATTGGTTGATGTATTCTTTTCTAGTATATCGTCATGCACTAGAGTGTGGTGTCTTCGGTTACATTGCCTACATCGAAATTTAGATTTACAAATCGAAACATGATGATTATCATTCAGGCAGTTAAAACATCGATTTTGTGTTTTCAGGAGATTTTTTCTTTGATCGATTATCATGTCTTTAAATTTGTTGCATGCAAACAACCTATGGAACTCTTTGGGACATAAAGAGCATTCTGGTAATTCTGGATAGTTAGAGGTTAGATGTTTAGAAGAGACGACGTGGCTTCTAACATTTGGTTTTTGCTGATTATATTGTGGATGAATTCGCTTACCTGCACTTTTTATTGAATTAAGCGCATCTATTCTTTGTGTAAGGAAATCAAAAAATAGTTTCATAGTAGGCATCGTGTATTTAGCCGAAATTTGAGCCCATTGATTCGTGGTTTCGCTGTCTAGTTTACTGATTAGGATATGGATCAACCAGTGGTCTCTAGTTTCTGCTTCTTGGCCTAAAGCTTTTAGTCCACGTAGAATTTCATCAGATGTGTCCAAGAGTTGCCTCACATTCGTACTATTTGCAGTCGTCACGGATGGTTGAAACATAAAATTTTTGATGAATGTGTAAATGATATGTTTCTTCCTATCATAGCGATCTCGCAGTTTTTGCAATGCCTCGATATAATTCGCATCAGTGGTACTAAAATGTTTTAGTAAGCTTGCGGCTTCTCCCCTCAATGATCCCTTGAGATACTGCAGTTTTTGTGATGGAGTAATTTTTGGGTTGTCGTGAATGGTTGCACAAAATAAATCATAAAACGACTGCCAATCGGTGTAGTCGCCTGTAAATATCGGGGTAGACAATTTAGGGAGTTTCACATCCATATGCATTGCTCCTGCTGACGCATCAAGTAGGGTATCGTTGAGAGATATAGTTGGTTCATCCTTTTTTTCTGAGTGCTAAATTTAACCCAGCTACTACTTTGTAGTAATTGTCTTCAAACTCTGGATCGAATTCTTGGTCGTTGTTTAAGGAAACTATTTTGTCTTCCGTTTCATTAAATTCCAGTCGGTATCTTTCAACGTTAACTAATCTCGCCCTTATTTCTTCTATACTTGTAGTTTTGGTTATGGCGTTAATGAAGTTGATTAATTTGGTCATATTACCTTTTATGTACGCACGCCTTTTCTTCAAGGTAATGAGTTCAGTCATTTTATTTTATTTTTTTTTTTTGGTTTACGCACTATTAATTTCACTTCACAAATTATGTTCTTTGATTATTACACTTTCGTTGCCCGATAATATTAAATGGTTGGTAACGTGTTCAAAACAATACGTGAAATGACACAGTGGATATTTATTGAATAATAGATTTGTAGATTGAAACACAATTATAGTTTTATCACGTTTATTTAGTCTTTAGACAGTGAAATGCGATACTTGCGGTTTTACTTTTCCAAATGTAGGTTATGTTTTCAATCCGGCTCGAAGGACCATATGTTTCGTACCAATCTATGGTATTAAGATTATATTAGCCTTGGTATGAAATTGAAGGTAATATTTTGATTGATGGCTATAGGTATGCCAAATTCACTAATAAAAATTCCTCGGCTTCGATTTGATTTAATTTTTATTAATTACGACTTCACGGTATGATGGTTGAATTAAGAAGAGATATTATTTTTATTTTTTTTAATACTTATGAAAATGTAAATTATAAAAGGTATAAATTACTTTGCGTAATGTAGATAGATGGCTATTGAAATAGCCATCTATCAACAAATAGATTCTACATAAATTTGACGATGGATGTCTATGTTGTTGCAATAGAGAATGAAATTTATCTTATTAGTACATCGATGGTGTCTACAACACTCCTCAAATAGTAAAATTTGAATGAACCGGGAAACCAAACAAAAAAAAATCTGACCAATGTTTATATTTGCGATTAAAAACCTTTCATTGTATTAGTGTATAACAAATCGTGTCGCAATAAAAAAGTTTGTGGAAAAAATGCATCACAAATATCCCCACTCCAAAATTAGTTTATAGACAAACTTTGGTAAAGGAGGAAGAAGAGATGCGATGTAGTGCATACTCGTGTAAACAGGCTCATTTGTTAACGACAAAAAATTTCTTTTTTTTACAAAAAAAAAGGCTACTTTGTTTTTTTTTTTATTCTTTCAGTGTCGAATGCATATTTTTCGAACCTTCAATATACAGTAACCAAGAAAAATGCGGTTTCTTTTATTTTTACAATCCATATTATTATTTCTCAAAATAAATTTTTGTTGCTTGTGTATGGGCCATCTTTATATCTAAGCTGTCTATTTGTATCTATGATACCTATAAAGCGTGATTTAAAGTACAGATTTTCGTCTTGACAATAAAAATGTTTTTTCCCAAAAATGATTTCCAATTTCCTATTTTCCAATCAATTTTCGTTTGGTATACACTAGAATTATAAAATGTACAAATAATTTCTAAATTCACATTATGTCAGAAACTATAACATCCTTAAATTTTAATGTCATGGTAACACGGTTCGAAAATGTCAATGAAAAATCAGTTATAATTGACATTAAAACATTTTATTTTACTAAATTTAATTAAATTTATTTTAATTTATATAGTAAATATTATAAAAGAGATTTTTTTTTGTACGATTTGTATAAATAAATATTTTGAAATAAATTTTAGCGTACGAATTCTACGAACTTCGTTCCTAATATAAATAATTATAAATTTCAATATTTATCAGGCTAAAAAAACGATGCAAAATTTTTGTGCATTTTAATTATTTAATTTTAATAATAATTTATTTACACAATATATAACGACTGAGATAATATGTATGTATCTAAAGCTTTTTCTATTTATTCAAATTGTTTTATTTATTTATTAGTTATTATAGCATTACAAATTATTTAATAGTATTTTGTGAAAATTAATATTTTGTAAATTTAATTTTATAATAAAAATTTTTATTTTGTACTAAATAAGGCATTTTTAAGATTTGTTACTTTTATATATTTTTTTGGACGAAAAAAAAATTTAGCTTTTAAAGTGCACTTAAACAGGTTTTAGTACTAAGTTTTGTTTTGTTAAAGATGCATGTCAAGACGAGTACATGATAAGTTTTCTAACATATATATTTAGTACTGCATTTGTTTTCTCGATAGAAAATATCCAAGTACTAAAGAAGCAAGTGGGGTGATTAGTCCAGTGAAGAGTGGTCCATTTCCTTAAAATAAAAATAAAATAAAAACTATTATTGATAATTTATGTGCATTAATTATGATCAAGTTAAATTAATAATTTAGTATTAAGTACTAATAATTTGCTTAACTCGCAAATTGGATTTTTTATTTAAATTTGGTAATGTTACGAATAATAAATTTTGCGCCTCAATATACTCCATAATAACAGGTCTTCTGACGAGAAATGTTGCTGTGGAAGCTATTCGTATTCATTCGTTGTACTAAATTCCGATTTTTTGGTGTCGATTTGCTGGAAGAAGCCTATACTGTTTCAACTTTTCCTTATAGTGAGGGGTACTGTGACGGACCATAATATGTAAACCAGGCTTTTCATTACTCGGCTCTTTTTATGAAGAAGATGGTTACCACAGATAACCAAATCGAAACCTCATAATCATACTGTTGTCAAATGATCGTATGTAACCCTTTAAAATCTTGAAATAACCTACGAAATGACTATGCAATATTCAGGCCATAGTGTAATAAGTGTAATAAACAAAATATTCGCCGATGCTACCGAATCATCTGTTAAAAATGGTTTAAAGAAAATAAAATTTTAATGTTATTCAAATAAACTCGCAAGAGTTTAGGATTTTTGCTGGATATTTTTAAACTTGTTAGAATTTTAAAGATCTTTGATTATGCACAGATCGAAAAATTCCAAAAGCATATCAAAACGGGAAAAATTATGCCACAAATCGGAAATATCCAAAATCCAGAAAAACTATGATGGTTAGCATATCAAAACTGGGAAAATTATGCCCGAATGGAAAATGTCCAAAATCCAGAAAAATCATGATGGTTAGCCTATCAAAACTGAGCAAATTATGCCACAAATCGAAAATATCCAAAATCCAGAAAAATCATGATGGTTAGCCTATCAAAACGGAGAAAATTATGCTCGAACCGAAAATTGGCAATATTCAGAAAATGCATGATGGTTAGCCTATCAAAACGGGGAAAATTATGCCCAAATCGAAAATGTCTAAAATCCAGAAAAATCATGATGGTTAGCCTATCAAAACTGGGAAAATTATGCCCGAATGGAAAATGTCCAAAATCCAGAAAAATCATGATGGTTAGCCTATCAAAACTGGGAAAATTATGCCACAAATGGAAAATGTCCAAAATCCAGAAAAATCATGATGGTTAGCCTATCAAAACTGGGAAAATTATGCCCGAATCGAAAATGTCCAAAATCCAGAAAAATCATGATTGTTAGCCTATCAAAACTGGGAAAATTATGCCACAAATCGAAAATGTCCAAAATCCAGAAAAATCATGATGGTTAGCCTATCAAAACGGAGAAAATGATGCCCGAATCGAAAATTGGCAATATTCAGAAAATTCATGCTGGTTAGCCTTTCAAAACTGAGAAAATTATGCCCAATTCAAAAATGCCCAAAATCCAGAAAAATCATGATGGTTAGCCTATCAAAACTGGGAAAATTATGCCCGAATCGAAAATGACCAAAATCCAGAAAAATCATGATTGTTAGCCTATCAAAACTGGGAAAATTATGCCACAAATCGAAAATGTCCAAAATCCAGAAAAATCATGATTGTTAGCCTATCAAAACTGGGAAAATTATGCCCGATCCGAAAATTGGCAATATTCAGAAAATGCATGATGGTTAGCCTATCAAAACTGGGAAAATTATGCCACAAATCGAAAATGTCCAAAATCCAGAAAAATCATGATGGTTAGCCTATCAGAACTGGGAAAATTATGCCCGAATCGAAAATGTCCAAAATCCAGAAAAATCATGATGGTTAGCCTATCAAAACTGGGAAAATTATGCCCGAATCGAAAATGACCAAAATCCAGAAAAATCATGATGGTAGGTCTATCAAAACTGAGAAAATTATGCCACAAATCTAAAATGTCCAAAATCCAGAAAAATCATGATGGTTAGCCTATCAAAACTGGGAAAATTATGCCCGAATCGAAAATGTCCAAAATCCAGAAAAATCATGATGGTAGGCCTATCAAAACTGAGAAAATTATGCCACAAATCGAAAATGTCCAAAATCAAGAAAAATCATGATAGTTAGCCTATCAAAACTGGGAAAATTATGCCCAAATCGAAAATGTCCAAAATCCAGAAAAATCATGATGGTTAGCCTATCAAAACTGGGAAAATTATGCCCGAATCGAAAATGACCAAAATCCAGAAAAATCATGATGGTAGGCCTATCAAAATTGAGAAAATTATGTCCGAATCGAAAATGTCCAAAAATGTCCAAAAATCCAGAAAATGCATGATGATTCAGCCAAGTTAAGTTTAAAAAAAAATCGATTTTAGATGAGTTCACCTAATTTCCAACATCTCAGCTAACTTCACAAGTTCTGAATTATTTTTTTAAATGTTTAAATTTTTAATGATTCGTTATAGCTGATTGCTGGACGGCTTTTCATTGGTTTTGTGTTAATTTATATTTATTTGACATGTTCAAGCCACCAGAAGCTTATCATCAATCTACAAATTATCCATGATGTAGAAAATTTTGGGGGCAATGATCGAATTGTTACAATAAATGTTTAAGCCCATAATTAACAATGTAAGCTACACATAAATTTAACTTTCTATATAGACGATGTTTTTAAATAGTATAAAATTTCCATTTTGAATTCTTAAAAAGAAAAACCTCGAAGGCAAAAAAAACGTTATGAAAATTTCACCTTGATGTTTTATCGCGATAAACAGCGTATCGATTTCTAAATTTTTTTACTTGTTTTCAAACGTTACAAGCGAAAATTTATTCGTTTGTGTACATGTAAACAAGTACCTAGTAGTATTGCAAAGCAGTTGGTTAAGCACGATTACATAAATTGCAACATAATATTTTACAATTTGTGTGTAATATATATGAAAGTTATGAAACGAACAGATCCCACATTTCCCTCGGAATCGAGTCATTTAGTAAGTTGGACTGTTTAAAGATTTTTTTATTTGGGTTAGTTGATTAGATTAGTTTTTGTAACTAATGTTTAGTATAAATAATTGGTCGATTTATTATTTTTTCCATATTTAAATAATTTTACTTATATATAACTCACCATAAACTTTCGTGACTGACTATTAATTTTATGGCGTCAAGTTACAGTATGTTAAAAATGTATGTGTAAAACTGTGAACAAAATAAAATGTATATATATATATATATATATATATATATATATATATATATATATATATATATATATATATATATATATATATATCAGTGGCGTAGCCTAGTTTTTGGAAGTAGGGAAGCAATTTGATTAATTTCATTTGCAATTCCGAGCCTTAATGTCGGGTGATGATCTTTTAACTGTTCATAATATAAATACACATAGTACTACCATTGTATGTTAGCCCATTGACGTGCTAGATGTCGCTACTGGCATCGTTTTAAAATATTCAAATTATTTTTATATGTATAATCGCCTAAATGACATATATACTATATGACATTTTATACTAAATGTTGATGGTATTCTATCGACCCGACATCTGGAACATCAATGGATAAACTGTTTTTTTTTTCTTATGATGGTAGTACCAGAGACAACTTATAATAGATCTCTCTTCTTTACACGAGTATTTTTTGTTTTTTTTGAGAGGTTCGTATGCTATCTACAGCAAAATTGTATTACTAAATAATTTTGGCTATGTATTTACCACACATTCAAAGGGTTTTAAATTTTTTTTCTTCATTCTATTTATGTACAATAAATGCATATATATGCATATATATATACAATAAAACAAAAACAAATTGTTGTCTTCATTATGTTAAAAATCAAATAAAAACGATTAATATTTCATTTTTATCGCTCATACACGAGAAAACTGACACATTTCAAAATATCAAGCTTCATAGAAAATAAGATTTAAGTAATGCGCAACATAACATTTAACATTAAAATTAATAAAACTTTACGCTTTTTTAATCACGTTTACTTCAAAAAAAGGAAATTGAAAATTTGAAAATGTGTCACTTTTCTCGTGCATGAGCGATATATATATATATATATATATATATATATATATATATATATATATATATATATATATATATATATATATATATATATATATATATATATATATATATATATATATATATATAAATATTATCACCTATGGAAATTAACTGTATTTCTTTCCTCTTTGTATGTTTCGTTCGGATTGTATAGACATTGTTGTTGGTTTGATTTTGTATATGTACACATAATACATATTGCTTGGCGAAATAAATTTTTATTTTAAAATTTTGTAATTCCATTTTTTCGATTTTAGTTAATATTTCGATCTCTTTGAAACTTACATTTGTGTTAATTTTAGAGAAATTATATGATACATCATTACATTTTATTATAATTGAATATTAATTTATTGTATATATTTTTGGTATATACAAAATTATATAGACTTTAATACATATTTCTACTAATTTGTTATTTAAATTATTAATTATTGAATTCATATACCATTTTTGTTTAAGTTTTTACTTTTGATTCACAATGCCGCGTAGGTGTTGTTTAAAAAACTGTCTTTCCGTAAACGGAAACCAGTATTTTAAATTTCCACCGAGGGATTCCGACGTTTACACTAAGTGGTTAGCTATATGCTACAATTCAGCTAAAATCATAGGATCTATAAAAAATCCTATCATATGCGATAAACGTTTCGAAATGGCATACATTGGGAAGAAAAAACTGTATTCTGGTGCTATACCTAGTTTATGTTTAGGAAATACGGATTCTAGTGAAGAAAAAATGCCCGATGAAATTTACAACGAACATGAGACGCAATCAGCTCTTTAAGTAAAACTGACTATGAGCAATGGCTAACAAGTGAACAAAATTGTCGGTTTTACAGAAGTGAAATGGAGAGTTTTAAATTACAAAATAAAGTTTTGGTGGATGAAAACAAAATGTTAAAAAAAAACTCAACAAACAATTACAACTTAAAATTATAAATTCTGGCATTCAAAAACGTACTGCAAAATTAAGGATGAAACAATTAAAAAGAAATCAGCTTACTATTTATCAACAAATTGACAGTACAAAAGCTCATAAATATGTCAAAACTTTTGTTAAAATGCTTATTAACAATAAAACCATTTATACGAACGAAGAAAAAGATTTGGCCATGGCTATTTTTTTTAAATCATCCGCTGCGTATTTGTTTTTAAGGGATAATTTAATGTTTAAACTGCCTTCACTTGCATCGATTTATAGATGGTTTCCTCTCCAAGAAATATTACCAGGTTCGATTAATGATGAATTGTTTACTTAAATAAAATCGAGAATAGAGCATTTTAAAATGGAATCAAAACAAGTAATGCTGTGTTTTGACGAAATGTATATTGCAAAAAAACTAGAGTACAACAGTAAAATTCATCAAATCGAAGGCTTTGCCGATTATGGAGAAGGCAGCTCAAATAATAAATTTGCAAAAGTAGTTTGTACATTTATGGTGCGATCAATACGTGACAACTGGAAGCAGGTAATTGGGTTTGTAATTGCCGCTACCACAACTCCTGTCTCTGAGCTTAAAAGATTAATTAATGAGCTTATTCTGAAATGTTTTTCTATTGGGCTGGTTGTAAAAGGTTTGGTTTGTGACCAAGGAAAAACAAATCAATCTCTTTATAAATGTTTAGATGTTTCGATTGATCAGCCATATTACATGCTTCAAGATCCACACTTATGGAAATCTCTTCGGAATAATTTAATAAATTATAATTTAGAAGCTGGTAATTCAAATGCTATAGTTTCATGGGATGTAATTAGACAACTATATAAAATTGATTCTGTGTCACTAGTTCGGTTAGTTCCAAAATTAACTCCAATGCATATACAGCCAAATACATTCCAAAAAATGAAAGTTTCATATGCTGTCCAAATATTTAGTTCAAGCGCCGCATCTGGTATACGCACTATCGATAAATTAAAATTGTTTACTTCAGATATATCAAAACGGGCTAACGATACAGCTGATTTTTTAGAAAAAATGAACAAAAATGACAAAAGTTTATATGGTAAAATTTCAAATAGTGGAGCTCTTCAAAATTCAGAACTTTTTGTAACAAAATTAGAAAATTACATTATTTATTTATCTAAACTAAAATTTCTAACAAATAAAACAAAAAATCAAATAAGTTGCATTAATGGGATAATGCAGACAATAAAAGGTATCCTACTAATTGCCAATGATTTGTTTAAATCAAAAGATTGGAAATACATATGTACTAACAGATTTAATCAAGATTGTTTGGAAAATTTGTTTTCAATTGTGCGTTATAAAAAAAGAAAACCTTCCGTTAAAGAATTTCGGGAAATAATTTAACGAATAATGTCAATAAAACTTATTTATAGTTCGAAATATGCGAATTGTAAGGGTGGTATTAATTCTATGCTTATTGATTGGAAAGCTGTGTTATCCGATTCAGTAAACATAGAAAAAATCAATAAAGATGAACATGATGTATGTCAATTGAATGTAACCACAAGTGACGAATACGAAGAAGAATATGACGAAGAATCTGATCAGGTCACACAGGTCAATAATGAAATAACAAGAGCAACATTAAGTGATAACGCAATAAAATATTTTTGTGGTTATGTCATACACCATAAAATTTCAAATCCAATATTTGATAATCAAGAAAAGCACGGTTTATTAAATAATTGTTCACGATGCATGGAGCAATGTACTCTTAACAACACAACAATTTCCGCGCCTTCCGAATGGCTTACATTTTTTAAAAACTTTAATGTTGCTTCTGATTTTGGAAGTTTAACTGTGCCAACTGAGGAATTTTTTTTTGTATGTAGCAAGCGTTTATTACTTTTACTTCAATATTCAACAAAGAACCGTATGCGCGAAATATTAAACATAAAATCAAAGAAAAATGCATTAAATCAAATAAATATTTTTTTGACCAAAATAATTTATGCTTCGACTACCGGATACTCTTGATTGATTTTTTCATTTTGGTGCTTTTACGAAAAAATTGTCGTTGGCTGTCAGAATCAACTGTATTTGACGCGGGTAATAACAGACTTAAACATAGTAGATTGGAACTGCTATTAGATTAGATTCAGTTTCTATAAATTTTCATTTTTTATAAAAAGTGGCATCAAGCGGCTTTGTTTATAACTGTTTATTAATAGCCAATTAAATTCAGGCAAAACAAAAAACTATAATTAAATAGATCTTGAAATACTCCATGTAAATTATATTTGTTATAAAAAAATAAACTCTTATTTCTGTACTTTTCATTGTTAATCCACAACCGATCTTTTAGCATATGTCACGAACAGATGGAATCTTGCCCTAGAATACCACGGAGAATACTTTGGAATTGCCGACACGTAGGGATACTAAATGTCGGAGTTCCCTAGGAATCCGTTTTATCATCAACTTTATTACTATTTCGTCCGAATTTAGACATAAATATAGCATTTCAGATTAATAAAACGCTATAAAATCCGTTCTGCACGCTATTAAAAAAAAAATCCTTATACAAAAATTACCAAAAAGTGGATTCCGCAACAATCATTAACTCATATAGAACATAGCAGTCACAGACACCAAACAGTCTTTCTGGTATGACAATATGCTGTCTTTGAACTGCTAAAATCTCACTAAAACATTGACGATTGCTTATTGCGTATAAATCTACTACTTTTTTAACAATACAAATAATAATGGGTGATTTTTTAAGCGCTTGGCTTAAAAAAAACAGTATTATTACAAAAATGTATGCAATTGGCATTTCAATCAATAAATCAATGTTTGCCATATTATTTCCTTTTTAAAGAATATTTCATGTAAATAAAATAGCTTTTATAAATAATCTCATGTAATCCTAAACCATTTGATTTTGTTTGGGTTATATTTGAATCAATCGTTTGTGCCAACAATCTCTAAATAATTCAGGACTTGAAGAAAGTGGTAACATGGTATATAACTTTCAATCAAAACGGCCGTGGTCGTATAATAGATATTGATTTACAAATAATAATAGGATAAATCTAAATCATAGATAAACTGAAAGATTTTTTATTTGGATACCCTTTAATTCTAAATGATTCAAAAATGTAAACATTTCCTCATTTGCAGTTTTGTTTTGAATTTTATTTTACAAAAATTATAAAAATTACAACAAAAATAAAATCACCGAATTACTTCGAGTTTCATTTATGTATTTATTACTTATTTCCTATTCTGTATTTATTTTATACAACACAACACATTCAAACTTCAAAATTTCGTATATAACACGTATACGCATAGTCAAAACCAACACAAATGTATATACAAGCCATGAAGTTGCGATACTTATGCCAAAAAGTGACTACTATACCTAAGTATTAGTGTTGTGACGTAGTATAATTTGAATATACTTTTATTATATGCTTTGATGTAAATAAAACATGAATACGAATGATGGAACAACAGTATGTTGCACTCTTTATGACAAAGCAAAAAACAAATTTATTATTTAACGAGAGAGAGAAGTATTGTTATTATTATTTACTTCATTATATACTATACTATATACTATGAATTTAGAGCAGAATGGACAGTGCAAAATATAATTTTTTGTTTCGATTTTTACTGTAGTCAAATTCACTAACACATACACCAAATAGTAGTCATAATATGTTTTACTTAGCCAAGCTTCATGGCTTGTATAATATACAATAGTGTTGGTTTTGGCATAGTATATAATACGTATAAGCAAGAACATTTCACCAATACAACGAAGACATTGGAAATATCAGAAGTTTTTTTTTTATATAAATTTCTATTTCCTTCGTAGTGTAAATGATTAATCTATTATAAGTTGTCTCTGGTAGTACTATGTGCATATATATTATGAAGTGTTATACTATTTTCTAAATAATTATGTGCTTTTAAGAATAGGTACTCGCTCAATAAATAAACTATCTTTATAAAGCTTTCCTTATTCAATCCTTATTCAAATATCTAACTGTCTATATCTATTTAACCTTTTTGACTACAGAAATAATTCTTTTAATTCAATCATTGAGCTTGGATTCTCGATACAATTACATCTATATCTATACATTGCTGCAGGTCGCAGTAATACGAAGAGTATTTTCAAGATTAAGTATAATAAAAACTTAAAAAATAGTTGTGATTTTATACTTTTATATTACAGTTTGGAAAATCGTGTTTCTTGAATCTAAATCATTCAGCTTTATGGACCGTACCCTATATTTTACTATGCATTCGTATCCTATAATATTCCAATAGTTTTGATCTATATGAGACGTATTTTACGTGGCTTAACTTTCGTAATTTAATATAAAAATAAAATAAAATGTTCATGAAATGGTTAGTTAGTGATAGTTCTTGCTGAAATCATATAATGAAGGAGGTGAGGTTTGCATTTAAAACGCATCGAGGATAAAAAGATATTAAACAAAAATGGGAATTCAACTTCATATACATATTCAACTTCAATTTGGTTTTTTTATTTATTTTTTTAAATATTAAAAGCACGGGCTAGCTAATAAATAAATATAAAATTAGTGTCGTAAAAATTAAAATAATTTAACAAAAAGTGCACAACCATAAATATACAAAAACTTTTGAGGTTACCGGACATAGTGTTATAGTACCACGTGTAAAAAAGTTTGTGAAGATACATCATAAAATTTCCGATTTTACACATAAAATATTATACTCGGAATATTAATAATAAAATACATAAATTCTTAATTATGGGAAATAAAAACGAAAATGGCATTGTCGTAAACAAAGTAGCAGTTAGGCTATGGTCATTCTGGTCAGTGAACGCCGAAATTTAGTTGCAACAAGTGGAGGCACAATTCGCATTGAGCGGAATATCTACTGACGCACCAAAATTGTAAACGTTATTAACGGCAGTGGATACAAAAATATTATCCCTTGTAACAGACGCAATCGTGCACCCACCGGCTAACGAAAAATATAATTCATTAAAAAAAGCTTTGTTGGCTTTTGTGAAAGTTTACCGTGTCGGATCAAAGAAAAATTAAACCATTGTTGGAAGATGTGCAGTTAGGTCATCTAAAACTGTCCAGGCTCGTAAATGAAATGCGCACATTGGGAGGATCAAAAGTAGGGGCGAAATGTTGAAGCAGATCTGGATGCAACGATTACCTAACCAAATTTGTATGATAATTTCAACCAGCGAAGGCGATATTCAAAAATTAGCAAAAATGGCCGACAAACTGATGGAATTGGGCGACTATAATCAAGTCAACGCAGTATCCAATACTATTGAATCCACATCCGCATCAGCAATATCGTCACTAGGAATGATAGTAAACGAATTAGTGAAACGATTTGATAAATTACAACAAGCTGACAATTATCAATCACGACAACGATCGAGATTACCAGTGTTGGTGAACAAGCGAGGAAATGCAGACCATGTAATTTTGCCACAAAAAACTAAATATTCGGTCGAATGAGGGGAAAAATTCGATCGAACATAAAGATTCGGATGTCTATATGAATCGTTTATACATTTCGGATCTTAAATGCAAGCACCGATTTTTAATTGATTCCGGTGCAGATATCTCTGTTTTACTCCCGAACAGTGAAAATAATCGTAAAATATTATATCGATCGAAACTTTTCGCAGCAAATGAGACACAAATTCACACATATGGCGAAAAGAGATTATCTTTAAATTTTGTACTTCGGCGGAATTTTAACTTGAACTTTATCGTGGCCGACGTTAAACAACCGATCATCGGAGCGGATTTTGTCAAACATTACGGATTGTTGATAGATATGAAACAAAATCGTTTGATAGGGTACGCCAACGACAGAATCAACGTTAGGAATTACAACCTTCGATCTCACAGAGCCATTCTCGGATATTTTACGGGAATACATAGACATCACAGTACAGTACGACCACATGGCTCCGTCAAAAATTAATATCATGCATCAAATAATTACAACAGCCCATCCAGTTTTTGTACGCCCTCGTCGACTCGCGCCAGACAAATGGCGGGTGGCTCGCAGTGAATTCGAAGACCTAGTACGGAGAGGAACCTAATATAAAATATAAAGAAATAATTGCAATTCACCTGACAACAAGTTATAATTACTAGTATATTTACAAAGTATGTGATGGTTGTTGGCCTATAAAAACATCAAAATTTCTGCATCAAACTAAACAATTTTAAATTTTCAAAAAATACACAATGACAAATTTTCAAATTTCAAAAAATACACAATGGCTTGTCAAAACTGAAATGATTTTGCCAAAAACTGAAAACTTTCAAAATTTAGCTAATCAAAAAAACAGTGAAATTTATGACACAACTGAAAATTTCCAAAATTTCGGATGATTTGTTTGCCCATCAAACCAGTGAAATTTATGATAAAACTGAAAATTGTCAAACTCTAGAAAATACGCCATTGTTAGGCAATCAACATTTTGAAATTTATGCCTTAAATAGAAAACTTTACAATTTCAGCAACACGCAATACACGCCGTTAAAAAAAATATAGCACAAACTGAAAATTTTTAATTTTCAAAAAATACACGGTGGTAGCTATGAAAACTGTAAAGTTTATGACAACTGATAATTTCCAAAAACCGAGAAATTCACGATGGTTTAAAACTGTGGAACGTATGCAAAAAACGAAATTTTTAAAAATTTAGAAAATGAACGATGGTAAGCCTATCAGAACTATAAAATTTAAGGCAACTATAAATTTTCAATAATAGCCAATCAAAACAGTGAATTTTATGGCAATATTATACATTTTCAAAATTGAGAAGATACGTGAAGGTTAGCCTACCAAAACTCATGCACATGCATAAATTGAATACGTATTTCCAAATTTTGGAAAATAAATTATCTCTGAAATGTATGCGACAAACGACAAATTTCCAAAATCCTAAAAATATACAATTATCAAATTTAAGCCACAAATACGCGAAGGATTGCCTAACAAAACTAAAATTTATGCCAAAAACTCGAAACTTCCAAAATCCAGAAATACTCGATGGTCACAAAACTGTATAATTGTTGGTCAAAAACTGAAAATTTACCAAATTTCAAAACATAACAATGGTTTGGCAAAACTGTAAAATGTATGCCAACAATTAAAAATTTCTAAAATCTAGGAAATACAGATCAAAACTGTAAAATTTTCAAAAGTCACAAACGATGGTAAAATGTCTATGGTAAACCAATAAAACTGAAATTTAATCCAAAAACTCAATTTTACAAAATTTCAATATGCATGGGTAATTCGTCTATTCGTATATTATATGAGTAATATATGTCAAGAAACCGAAATTTTTTAAAATCCTGAAAACACTCAAATGTACAGCTATCAAAACTGAAAAATTAATGCCACATATGGAAAACTATCAAAATCAAAAAAATACTCGATGGTAAGAGTTAGCCTGTCAAAACTGTAAAATGTATTCCAAAAACTGAAAATTTTCAAAAGCCAGAAAATTTACAATAGTTAAAAATTCTGAATACCTACAATGATAAGCCTATTGAACTTGTCAAATTTATGCCACAAGCTGAAAGTTTTCAAAATTTAGAAATACGTTATATATTGCCTACCACAACTAAAATATATGCCAGAAACTTGAAATTTCCAAAAATCAAAAAATAAATGATCAAAACTGTAAAATTTTTGGCATAAACTGAAAATTTACAAAATCCAGAAAATACACGATGGTTGTAAATTGTATGCTAAAAACGGAAAATTCCCAAAATTCAAAAACTATGAAATTAATGCCATAAATGGAAAATTGCCAACTTCTAATACTTCGGGTTATCCTATCTATTAAAACTGTAAAATTTATGAAAAAAATGAAAAATATCCAAATTTCAGAAAATTCACAATGGTTAGCCTTTCGAAAATATCAGAAAATATCAAAACTATAAAATTTTAGAGAGAGAATGAAAATTGCCAAAATCTAACTAATATGCAATGGTTAGCCAGTAAAAAATGTGGAATTTTTATACTAAATTGAAAATTTTCAAATTTCAGCAACTCGCTATACACCCGCCTAAAAAACTGAAATGTATGCACAAACTGTAAATTTTCTTCGGAAAATAATTTCGGAAAATAAACGATGCCTTAACTCTGAAATTTTATGCCAGAATCTCAAAATTTCCCAAATCCCAAAAATACACGATGGTCTCTATCAAACCTGTAAAATGTTGGCCAAAAATTTTAAATTTTCAAAAAATTTAAATATGCACGGCTATTTGCCTATCAAAAGTGTAAAATTTATGCCACACACTAAAAATGTACATATTTTCAAAAAAAGAAATGTGAAATTTCATGAAAATTCATGATGATTTTATTCCAGAACCGGAAAATTTCCAAAATTTCAGAAATTATATAATGGAAATTTTAAAATTGTCAGATTAAACATATTTTATAACTCAATTTATGTAGTTTCGTGTTGAGCTTTATTTAACTTGAATAATTTGCTTAAAGCTTATGTCCAACCGAAGCTAAATACAAGCAACTTTACCCTGAAGAAAAATAGCTCAATATTATTTTATTTTGTCAACTAGTTTGCAACTTGAAATTATCAATCTGAATTCTTTAGTAGACAATTCAAATGGATAACGAAAAAATTTTAATAGTAGCTCAATATTTTTAATAATACTGTTAAGGAATAAAATCATATTTTTCGATTGGTAAACACATTTGCAGTTCGGCAATGTAATATATTAGAGTTCGAGTCATTCAAACTAATTTAATAGAATTACGATATTCAGATAATTTAATTAGTAAGACATATTTTAACTGAGCTACTCAATTTAATAAGCTTTATATTAGTTCTATTCAGATTTAAGTCAAATTACATTATTGTCGCTCTTCGGCAGGAGAAGATTTAAAGCTCATGTAATGTCAAACATAGGAGCAATAGTTTTAAACTTTTTTGTTTCTAAAGAAAGTTGTTGTTATATTAGGAGCTCCACATAATGGAAGATGAAAAGAGCTCCTGTAAGAAAAAGTACCCTGTTTTAGCAAGTTATATTTATATCAGAGACGTGCCCCACAAGAGCAGCAATGTTAAATTTACTGGTCGTTTACAAAAAATTTACAATAGGCAATGTTAAATATACTAGTATAGCATGTTAATTTTAAATACTTAAATAGTTGTAGCAAACACTTTCTTTTACTTAAAAGAATGTAAATATAGCTTATCTACCTTGCTAATTTTACATAACTATTGGTAAAATAAAGGTAAATGTTGATACTGAAAATTAACTAAAACTATGCTAATTTTAGATAACCATATATCTATTTTTACTTTTCGCCTATGCAATCTTTAGTACAAGAATATGTAAAATCTGATCAGTAAAATAAAAAAAATCTTACATACCATTTAGTAGTTTTACTTTTCTTTTTTTGTTAAATTTGCATTGGGCTAGGTTGGCCCGATTCGTAATTAATTTTTAAGTAAAACTTAGTTGCTTTTTCAGTAAAATAGACTGTATCTTTTTTCTTAGTGTACGGGTTGAGCATCAACGTGACAAAATGTGTATTTGGAAGAGCCGAAGTTAAATTCCTCGGGCACCAACGCTTCAAAAGTTAATTATTAGAAAAAATGATAAAACACCAATCGAGTGGTCGGAAGACGCAATTACAGCTTTTCAACTATGTAAGAATGACCTAATTAATTCAACCTTATTGGCGCACCCGGTATGCAAAGCAGACCTTTTTTTTGTTTACGGAGGCGTCAAACCATACCGTTGGCGCATGTTTAAACCAATCAAATCAGAAGCCAAACAATTGCGACACACCTTCGATAGAGAATTGACTGCCATTTATCAGGCTGTGAAATATTTCCGTCACATGCTGGAAGGAAGAAAATTTTGTATCTATACTAATCACAAACCGCTTACATTCGCATTCCGGCAAAAAGAAGAACCACTAACGCCGAGGCAAATTAGGCAACTCGACTACATTAGTCAATTTTCGACTGACATTCGTCATATTATCGGTTCGGATAACAGTGTGTCTGATTTACTGTCAAGAATAATAACGTGGTAAATTTAACGGGCGAAGTCAATTTCGTGAAATTGGTAGCAGCGCAACACCATGAGAATTAAAATCAATACTGGACGGAAGTTCAAACAAGATATCCTTACGAATAAGCCGCTTAACCATGCCGGATACAAATTTACAAATTTATTGTGATTCTTCACAAAATCGTATTCGTCCGTTCGTCCCGATGGAGTATCGCCAATCAGTCATCAAAAAATTATAAGAAATAACCCACCCAGGGAGAATACTTTGACTCAACCAAGGACAAGCATCGTGAATCTGAATTCGTAAAGGAGTTTCGAAGACTTATTTCCACTATGCGACCTACTACGACCGCTCATCACGATAACACAAAAATTTGCATGTGAAAAGATTTAAAAAGTTGCACACACGTATTTGTGTTCACCATTACAGTGCCCATATACCGGACCATACGAAATAATCAAACGTTTTGACAAGTATTTTGTGATAAAAAATTGCAATTCAACACAAAAAAATTTCGGTTGATCGTTTGAAAGCAGCATTTATTCCACATAACACGTAACAAACAACAACAACACCGATGACAGGTACTGTATCAGATACGTCAAAAACTCAACATCAGAATCAGCTCCAGTGAAAACTACAAAGACGGGTAGGTAAGTTTACATACCCGCACGTTTTCACTAAGGGCGGAGTATTGTGGCGTCATCATGTAAATCGAAGATGTCGATACATATTTAACTTCAATTTGGTTCATCGGGAAATACTTTTTTGAAAAGGCTTTTTTACTTTGTAAATTAACTGTAAAATATGAACAAGTCAATCTCGTGAAATAAACATATTTTAAAACAAAAAGCATTCCTTTTCTTTTAAATAAACGACCCATAATATTCCCATAATACTAAACAAGGCCAGCAAAACGGAATGAAATGCATGTTATCTTTGTTCTAACATGCCCAATAAAATATAGATTTTTCTATAGATTTTGATATTTACTAATTATACAACGTAACACAAAAAACTATAACAAAGAACGAAAACCAAATCTAAAATGGCTTCCTGAGATAATCATAATATTCATGATACACGATATGAGTAAATGAGAATTAAATTCCCCTGATTTCTTTTGTTTATTATATCATTTCATAATTCTTTTCCACATCATATAAAATTAAAATTTTTAGTACAGAGGAAAAATCTCCAAAATAATAGACACAAAATATCTCATTCTACTTTGAGCAATTCTCATTAGCGCCACTGTCGCACACAGTCAGTAATAATGTCATTACCAGTAATGGCATTACCAGCGTCAGTATTCCATCAGTAATTTTTAACCTTACACGGTATTATTAATGTCATTATTAGAAAGTAATGACATACTGATGATATGTGTGCTAGAAATATCTCTAGCGGTAAAATTTCGAACCTCTTGACATTAATAGAATTTTAATTACTGCTTTGATTAGTGTCACACGTTTTTCTAAAATAAGTTAATATTATGAATTGTCGAGATAAGGACATTGCTATATGCATAGAAAGAACAGCCGCAAAACTAAAACGAATCTGGATGAAGGATTGGCATAAAAAAAGCCTATTACTCTCAAGTTGTTTTGTAGAACGAAATTCGCTTGAAAGAAGCAGAAGATTTCCAAAATTATTTTCGTATGGGAGAAGAAAAGTTTGAAGCGTTACTCCGAATGGTGGAGCCGTTTCTGGTAAGGCAGATCACACATATGTGGGAATGTTTACCGGGTTAGTGAAAGGATGGTAGTAACATTGTGATATTTGGCAACGGAAAGAAATTTTGAGGACCTTACATTTTTGCAATCATGTCGCCGGCTTCAATCATTCGCTCATCGGCTTCAATCGTTAGCCGGCTTCAATCCTCACTATACGCATCAGTAATGATGACAAAAACTCAGAAAATCTAGATATTTATCATTACCCGACCATCATTCGTCATTACTTCATGTTAAACGATCAATATTAATGTCATTATTAGTAAGTAATGACATTCATACTGGTCGTGTAATGGGCCCCAATTCTCTTTATATCATCTATAATTCTATAATAAATAATTATACATACATAGTTGCATTTTGTTTTCTCTTATTTTGTTTTTCATGCATATCTTGAGAGGGAAGCATCTACCCATATTCAGGGCGTGCAATGAAAGTAAAGCCCTCTTTATAAAAAAGAGTTTTGAGTGAAAGACAAAAATCAAAACTACAAGCATTATATAAAAAAAATTATGTCATGCAGTGTAATATTTAGTAGAGAAATAATCAAAAATTATATTGCTTCCCATGGGGAATTGGTTTTAATCTCTTCATATGAATTATGACGTATATTTTTGGTTGTGTTTATTTTTAAAGTTTCGAGAAGGGGAAAAATGTTTTTTACTTTTAGTGACCGTTCTTAATAATTCTGAAAACAGTGTTTAACTTTTTTTTAACAATTAATCATACAAAGTATAATTTTGTATCGCCTCATAAAATCTTTATGAAGATAAAGATCCCTTAAAGCAGTGTTTCCATTGTTTCCAAGGATATATATATATATATATATATATATATATATATATATATATATATATATATACACGTAGTCTTAACCTTATTGCAAAGCGTTACCAATATTGATGCAAATGAAAATATTGATATAAATAAAAAACTGTTAGACAGAATGAATATTCCAAATTTTTCAGGGCTTTATTCTAAATTTCCATCGTTTAATGACCTTTTCCAAGCTTCAGTCAGTAAAAAGGTCAACATAATGTTAAATTTATTTATGAAATCAATTTGTTGTAATGTTTTTATTTTAATTATTTAGTTTGTTGTGAATGCACCTTGTTAAAAGAATTGAATCACTATGAACGCGTCTTCAGTCAAAATTGTAGCGGTATTTGTTCACTTGTTTTTTTTTCATTATTGTCAACGTGTAATGTAATCAAGCATAAAACTATCGTTTATTTTCACTATTACGTAATAAATTGAGTGCCGATTACGCTTTTTTCATCAGGTTATGGGCCCTGGACAAGTGTAAATAAAAATTGTTTTTATTTTGTGGATTTGAGTGTATTTACCGAAGTGTGAAAATGACGATGGACATTAAATATGCGATTACGACACTGAATAATTCGAACTACTTTGTTTGGAAATTCCGGATGAAGCTGTTACTAACAAAGTAAAATGTATGGGAGTGTACTTCAAAGGTTGCACCAGATCCCTTGGACGATTGGAATAAGAAAGATTCGACAGTTTATTCTTTAATCGGGCTCAACGTAGAGGATAACCAATTGATCCACATTCGGGACTCAAAAACTGCAAAAGAAGCTTGGAATTATTTGAAGGATTGCCACGGGAAAAGTACAGCTAGCAGCAGCGTTCGAATTATGAAGAAAATTATGTATTTGATACTAGAAGAGGACAGTGACATGGAATTGCATATTGGTCGTATAAATGAGCTGTTTCAACAAATGTTTGACTTTGGGTCAGAAATAAAACCTGGTGACTGGAAGGCTGCAAAAATGTTGGGAAGTTTACCGGATAGCTATGACACGCTAGTAACTACATTGGAGTCGCGATCTGAAGATTAATTGACATCCAGTGTAGAACAAACAAAGCTTATTGAGGAATACAAATGTCGAATGGATAGACATGTCAGTAATGGCGGAGTAGCTTTGAATGTAAATAATAAAAAGTACAAGACAAAGGGTGGCAAGAGTTACGCTTGGTTTTACTGTAGTTTTACTGCAGTTTTTGTACACGTGGTAACACTTTTTTGTGACGTATACTTACAATTTTTTTGGTTTCTATGGTTTTTAGTTAAAATTATTGTTGTTCATATTTATGAAATTTACGAAATTGGAAAATATGTACAAATGCAGTTTATTTTATTTAATTTTAACCATTTTATATTTAATAATGCAATATGTTATTTAAAATATTTTAATATGTTAATTATTATAATCAAATTCCTTAAACTTCAAAAATGTGTTATTCTCTGATTTATAACCTGCGAGTAAAGGCGCTTTCGATTGACATTAATAAACCAAATTAACTGAATTAACTGAAGGCGCTTTTATGGTTGTGTTTATTCGTTCGGTAATTCGTTCCGTACTTTTTTTTAACCAATCACATTCCTTTATTTTCCCCTTATTTTCGTTCTGTATTTTTTTCATTAAGATGACCAACTTTTAACTTTTCGTTCGAACGATTATGGAGTAAAAGAGAAAATTATACAATTTAAAAAGGATAGCAATACTGTATACAAACAAATTTTGACAGTATCAATAATTTGATTAGTATTGTTGAAGTTCCGTGGTAAACTTATATAAATTAAATATTAAATCATTGTTTAAAATCAATTTTACATAAAATAAAATTAAAATAGGTATAATTTTCTTTACAGACAAAATAAGTTTGATAAATCTATCAAGAAAATGTCAAATGCTTAGATTTTTAATCGATAGGTGGTGTTAAAATCGTTCCGTAAATTTTCATCAACCATAAAATCATCAAAATAATATTACCGAATGAACGAATGAACGAACGAACGAATGAACACAACCATAAAAGCGCCTTGAGTCAACTGAAGTGATTTGACTGTTCGATTCGGACCTGTCAAATCAGTTAAAAAAATTGAGCAACTGAATTAACTGAATGTGTATTTTGCTCGTGGAGTTAATTCACATAGGATGTTTTTTTTTTGTTAGTTTTGCACGCGTTGTTTGTTCTACATAGGTTGCTGTGTTTTTGAATTTTTTTCTGTTTCGTTTTGAATTTTTGAAAATTATATATATATATATATATATATATATATATATATATATATATATATATATATATATATATATATATATATATATATATATAAATTCTGTTGATTTCTGTTGATTCATGTCAATCGAAAGTGTCTTAAACCAGAGGATAGGAAAAAAATCGCCTGATTCATCGTCAGTTTTGTCGTCAATCATATAGAATATAAATCTGATGAACGATAAATCTGAGAGTGAGGATTAATTTTTTAGTCGCGTTCATAGAATCGGGCTCATAAACTATGGTATTATGACACTGACTTTTTTCCTACTTTTCTAGTGGCTAGAAAAAACAAACTGGGTGAGAAAAAAACAGGTATACAAAATATACATATGTGTGAGTGAATACAACATAGTACATATCAAAATCGTTATATGTCAAAAAATCAGCGTAGCTTAATTTTTCTAGCAAATAAAGTGAGCAATTTTAGCAAAAAAGAATTACATTTGATTCTTTTTTTTTTTGACATACGCTTTTTTTATTTGACATTTCAACATTTTGAAATTTTGAATAGCGACATTTTGAAAATAAAATCTAAAATTAAATTTAAAAACAAAAATCTTTAAATATAAACAATTATAAATAAAGTCATCCATTATAATGGTGTTGTCTCCTGTTTCTTACTCTGTCTTGCTAAAATTGGTTTGTAGCACTTTATAGCACTTCAAAACTAAGCAGTGCCATAATACCAAAAAGAATGAAGTTTAATAATTCAAAAACCATATTTATGTAGACATTTTTTGTTGCAGTATTACGCCTTCTGATTGTCTTGGAAAATTTGTAAATGCAAATTTCAATCGTTTTTATCAATCGTGATCACACTACATTGAAAAGTAATCATTACTTTTATTAGAAAAGTTTTCCTAAAACAATATTTATAAGACTAGTTACATATTATGTTTTATTAACATAAATCGTATGTATATAATTATGTAAAAAGTTGTAACTACTTACAGCTAATTGATTATATAATAATATACCTACCGCTGCAAACATGATTTTTTTCGACGAATCCAACTTCTTCATCACATAAGCATACTTTTGTATTATCAACGCTCGTTTTTATTCCTAGTGTAGTTGTTACTCGTGTTGCATTATCAATGCCACATACCATGCCCTCGTCGCATTGTGTAATATCACTACATATATGACGAAGTACTAAAATTACAAAATATAAGAAAAAAAAATATGAATATTAGTCACCCTTTACAATGTATATGGTTTTATGAGGTAAATTTTACAACTAGGTATAATATAAATACACATAGTACTACCATCATAAGCAAAAAATATTTTCCCATTGATGTTCTAGATATCGGGTCGATAGAATATCGTCAACATTTAGTATAAATATATGACATTTAGGCGATTTACATATAAAAATATTTTGTTTATTTTAAAACGATACCAGTAGCGATATCTAGTCCTTCAATGGGCTAAAGTACCATGGTAGTGGTTATGTGTAATTATATTATCAACTAGAACACAATCATTTCTATGAAGCTGTAAAATATTTAAATGCGTTAAAACCTATAAAATCATTAAAAACCGATAATGTCCCCTATTTTGTTAATATATTATTATATATATATGTAATATTATATATACGTATATATGTACTATGTTTGAAAGCACTAACGTAAATTTTATTATTCTAGAGCATTTAATTTAGTAACTTATACACGTAACATAATATACGTTACAAAAACATAATTTTTGTAAGTAATTTTCTTAGTTTTCTTTACCTTTTAAATCAAACTGATAACAATCAAAAAGTTGAGAAATGGACTTGATTCTATATGTACTTCTAACCCATTTTCTATGCTACTCGTGTTTGAAGTACTGAGGGTTTCAAATAGGGAGCTCAATTTACTTACGTTTTTGTGTTGCTACTAAAAGTTTCTCGTTTTAGTTGATATTGAAACTATTTATCTACAAATCACTGTGAGATTAAATCACTATCAATTTAAAACAAAATAATATTCCAAAGTTAGATTGCCATTTAGAATTTGAGCACTCTTAACGGAAAACCGTTTAGGTAGCAACAACGCGATATAACATACAAAATATAATAATAGTTTTATAAAATCGTGGTTATTCGTAATTATTTAAAATTATTTTATTTGATTTCATTTTAATTTTTGTTTTATTTAAATTTTTTAATTTGAAATAAAATGATTTTGTTTGAAAACAAGCACAAAATAGTTGTCAAGCTATATAAAGTTACATATAGTCATGACTAAAATATTAAATAATCGGTTTATTATTGCCGATTATTGTGAAAGAATTCATAAAGGCAAAAAAATACGTGATTCGATGGTTCGGTTTGAAATTGATTTTATTTCCAGAAATTTGAACAAGTTTCCAGACCTTTTTATACCAATGGAAAATTCCATTTTAACATGCCAAAGATGTATTTAAAAATAAAAGAAGGCGACGTTTTTTACCTCAGAATTTTACTTCACCATGGTGCCACCAGTGAACTTTGAAAATATGATAATATTCTATGCGTATTTTGCAGGGATGTGCGACGTCAACAAACGTCGACGTCGACAATTATTTTCGACGCGTTTTTGTGGAGTCAACAATAACAAGAATTGTCGACGTGAATTGTTGACGCGTCAACAATAAAAAAAAAGAAAATAATAGTTTTGTTTGTTTCTTTTAATTTCTTTATTTTAATTTTGGATATAGACTCAGCTTGACAATTTTTTGCCAAGTTGTTCGAAACTGACTGGAGTTTTTAAACGTTTTCTGGCCAAATATGAATTCTCAAGACCTTTCAAGTGGGCTGAATTCCAAAAACCATTTAGGTCGTTAATATTTTTTCTTTTAAATATTTAAAAATGTTTTTATTTTCTCTAAAGTCACACAACTCAATCAGGCCGGGGGTTGTGATAAGAGAAAATCAAAATATACACCAATCCCTCGCTTAACGAATTGATTGGTTCCCGAAAACTTGTACGTAAATTGAAATTTCGTTAACCGAACTTTTAATATATTTTTTAATTAGTTCGGTCACAACATGTATATGCATATCTCCGTTGGTTTTTATGATAAAGAGCTAGAATTGAGATCTACATAGGAATCTACATCAGATACCAAATGTTTATGATTTTGATTTTTAGTATAGTAATTGATGTGGACGCATTCGAAGAGAAAAATAGGTAGCATTGGCTGCGTTGCTGTTCCTTGCTTCTTCTGTTCATTTTGTAATAACCATCAATTCTCGTTGACTCTATCTATACTTTCATAGTTCGTTCCTCTACAAGGTCACTCTTGTTTATGCTTCCATTGGCTGTATCAATTTTGTAGTATTCTTAGGTAAACATTCCACCCTTACGGTGAAAAATCTTCGATAAATCTTCGTTTATATTAATATCAATCAACCCTTAGTGATTCCCCTAATTATACAAAAATAAAATTCGTAAATCGAATTTTATTTTTCGTAAAGAGACTTTGGTTTATTAGAGACTTTGGTTTAAAAGAGATTTCGTTAAGCGAGGGATTGTGTACTAAAATGGCATTAGGGGATTTATACTAATCTAAAGTTGGAACCATAGTTAACTTAAAACCCTAATTTTTCTTACTTCTAAATATATATATATATATATATATATATATATATATATATATATATATATATATATATATATATATATATATATAAATATATATATATATATATATATATATATATATATATATATATATATATATATAAATATATATATATATATATATAAATATATATATATATATATATATATATATATATATATATATATATATATATATATATATATATATATATATATATATATATATATATATATATATATATATATATATATATATATATATATATATATATATATATGATTAAATAAACATTTAATATTAACCATTTAGTAATTAAATTTGATCTACAAATTAAAAAAATTTAAGGATGTGACATTTTTCGTCCAAACTTAAGAAAAATTAAGGTTTAAGTTATCTACGGTTCCATCTTATAGGCTAACCAGTGAGTCCGTAAGAAATCCGTAAGAAACAATGCGGAATTTAACGAAAGTTACTGTTGGTAAATTCAACATGTTGCCTTGGTTTGAGGTTGCGCTTAAAATGATTTGACTTTCCCTACATTTTGTTCCGTAATTTTCGCTATGTTAACTTTGTTAAATGACAATTTATTTAAACAAAATTCGATCAGTTCTTAAACACTTCACTGGTCAGTAACATGTGAACTAGATCTATCGTAGTCTTACTTAAAGTCGTTGCTGCGTCGCTGAGTGGCCCAATCATTGTAAAATTATGGCATCTTACTCTTGTACATCATTACGTCATTGTCGACTTAAAGATGGCGTCGACATAATGTTGACGCGTCAACGTCGACAATAATTGTTGACGTGTCAACGCACATCTATGCGCATTTTGCAAAGGAGCATGCTAACTAATATGCATAAATTATGCAATAAATAACGTAACAGTAGTCCGATCACTGATAAGCCAAATATTTAGTACGGTTTCCAAAATAACTGTGATTACAGTTGTTTTTGTATGTAGAATTTCTCTATACGATGGAGGAGACTATTAAGAATATCCTCGCACCTCTAGTAGAAAATCAAAAACAATTCTTGGACGAGGTATTGAATAACCAGTCAAGGCTTATAGTTGAAAGCGCGCAGAGATTATTTTCCAGGATATTATGGAACTTCTACACACACTTTGGAGACTGAACTCAAGTTTCTACAAATGAGAATGATACTGGGGGATACGTATGCATCTTGGATTGCAGATTTACGAGAAGTCACTATGAAATGTGAGTTTAAGTGTATATGTCAGAAATCGTATTCCGATTTTGCAATACGGGACACGATTGTGCTGCATTCAATTCACGAATCGGTAAAAACCGTTTGTTTGCAAAGTAATAATCCATCATTGAAAGACGTGATCAAAATTGCAAAAGCATATGAAAGCACGCAACAAGCGATAGAAGTTTTGACGGTCACAATAGATGGGATTTCGTTCGCCAGAAAGAGGAACGCCACAGTCATCAAGTGAGAGGTTACGATCCTGTTCTGGATGCTTAAAAAATCATGATCGGAGTGTGAAAACAGCTGTAATGAGATTAAAACGTTAGAGATTGCTAATGTAAACATAAATCTTCAGAACCTCGACTAACCATTGCATGGGTTTGAACCAAGAGAGAAACTCACCGACAAGAAAATTATTTTGTCAATAGAAATTAACCAGAAAAAATTAAAATGTCTAGCAGATACCGGAGCAACAGTGTCTATGGTGGAAAAAGCAGGCTAGATTGAGCTAAGGAGCCCAAAGGTCAGTGCTGTAACCACGTGAGCAAATTGAGGTAGAGGTGAAAATCAATGGCGTATAACGGAAATTACCATTGCTGGTCTCGAATATGAACGGCTCTATAATACAGAGTGTCCGCCGGAAAGGTATACTACTTTGTTTTGCCGCCATTTTGGTAAACGTTAGTATTGACACGTGGCAAATTTATTATGGAAAACTATTCGATAAACCAACGTGTTTTAATCGTTAAAACATTTTATCAAAATCAATCATCGATTACTGTGACGATGAGAAAGTTACGAGAAACAACGTGCCAACAAAACGCACTATTTATCGTGCAGTGAGTGATTTCGAAGAAAGAGGGTCTGTAAGTGATAGGCCCAAGCATGGGCCACAACGTACTGCAAGATCAGCTGAAAACATTACTGCTGCTCAAGAAAGTGTTCAAAACAATCCATCAACCTCCATTCGACGCCGTGCTCAGGAGCTTGGTCTTCAAAGAACAAGTTTGGCCACAATTTTGCACAACGATTTCCATTTAAGATTCAGTTGACACAAGAGCTTCTTCCACAAGACCATTTACGCCACCGTACATATGCCAATAGGATGTTACAGCTTGCCCATAACAACCTCGATTTTCATGAAAAAATCATTATGAGTGACGAGACACATTTTCATTTAAATGAACATGTGAATAAACAGAATAGTCGATTCTGGGCAATGGAAAACCCCTAAATTATTCATCAGTCACCTTTACATCCATTAAAAGTGACAGTCTGGTGTGCAATTTGGTCAGGAGGAATCATTGGACCTTACTTCTTTGAAAATTAAAATGGCGTAACGGTAACTGTGAAATATCATACCTTGATGATATCGCAGTGACTGGTCAAACAGAGAAAGAACACCTTAAAAATTTGGAAACAAATTTCAGAAGGTTAAGGGAGGCAAATCTCCATTGTAACCTTAAAAAATGTATGACCAAGAGGAAATCATTTTAGAAGTTACGTCTGAGGTAGATCTGGATTATGACAAAAATCTGTCGTCATTTCTTATCGACAGCCAGCAGTCATGACTATTACAGTCACGACCAAATCATAAATTTGTAAAAGAGGGATGGCCATGCTCAGTGAACAAAGAGATTAAAATTTTGGAGCGAAGAAAATAGTCAATTACGTGTTATACAAATGTTTTACTATTACAAACTGACCACACGAGAGTGATAGTTCCTGTCACGTTACCGAAAGAGGCGCTGATGTTACTCCATGATGAACACTTTGGAGTGATTTATATGAAACAACTTGCACGCCGTTGCGTGTGGTGACCCAAATCAACCAAGACATTAAGATAACCGTGAGGAAGTGTAAGTCTTGTCAGGAATTTGTACCAAAATCTTCAAAAGCGTTCAGTAGCTGAAAGAAACATTTGGCAGGAGGGAGTATACGAAGGATCTAGCAAGCTATCGATTTACACCAGGGATATCAAATATTGCATGGGCGACAGCCAAAGAAAACATTAGCCTTGGTATTTCTGAGTACATCGAGAGAAAGAGAAGTACCTTCCAAAATTTGAACTAAACCAGCGGGTGCATGCGAGAAACTACTCCACAGGTCCTCAAATTATTTTATATAAACGTATATTCTTTAAAGTTGGATACAACAATGAGCAATACTTTAATTTACAGCTCTTGGTTTTAGAAAAGTTACCGCATTGAAATATTCATAGATTTTCATAAATCACTTTGGACCATAAAAATCAGACAAGGGGTTAGCATAATTTTGTTACAAAAATTGTTTTCATAAGTTTGAAAAATTAAATCTTAGCAATCCGGAAAACTTTTGTATAATCGCGAGTGATTTGAATGCACGACACACGAACTGGGGGAATGCGGGCAACAATTCTCGAGGTAATAGACTCAATCGATGGATGGATGAACATGCCATGGAATACAGAGCAAAATGAATACACGTAGCGACAAACCGACGATGATACGTTCCGGCAACTATATCGATTTGGCTATATAGTAGACGTTCGCATTAAACTTCTTCAAAATTCAAATCAAGAAATTCCGACTTTACACTTTGACAGCGACCATCGGGCAATAAAAATTGGGGTACGAGAAGTGGGCGACATCGAACGTGGCACCAACAAAATTGACGATGATGACGAGGACAGCGAACAATCGACATGATATAAATTTATTGGCATGGATTGGGAGGGATGGCAGCAAAAATTGGGCAAAGCCCACAGAACAGCGGTGGCACAACAGCAATGACAATTTTTGAACAACATCAACGGCGACGATGACGACACAATCCAAAATTTGTTCCATCGGACCGTAACCTTTCGGACGAAGAATGTAACGCATATATCTCGCTTCTTACAAAATTAATGTTGGAGAATATAAAACAAAATTCGCCGAAAAAATGTCGGTTCAATAATATGGTTTGCTACTCGAACCACATTATCGAAAAACTATATCGGCACAAATCTTTCCTGATCACAAAAAACAAATCGTTAAAGCGTAATTTAGGCAACTTTAATCGAAATTCAAATTCGGGCAATCATCATCAACAACAACAACTTTTGAACAACAAAATTTCGGAATCGAAGGTCCAAATTAAACGTACCGTGCAACTGATCAAACAAAATGTTAAGCTGCAAATTGAAAAATTTTGGACGAAGATCATGCAAGAAATTCGACCGGGCGTCAAAATATGGTCCGAGCTTAAAAAATTTTCTAAAAATAAGCGGCAAAATTCAACTAAAATAAACTCTCTTGAAATTATCGCGGCGGACATAAACTGTTACAACCATTTGGACATCGATTGGAGCAAAATTCATAAAAATAATACCCTGGATAAATAACAAATTTTCGACTAAATTCTAATCTTACCACCTCGATGCAACATCAGGAGCAGGAACGTGATGTTCAAAACCTAATCTCGCCTATTATTAATCAACACAAACGTGATAAAGCCGACCTCACCGCTAAAACTCAATTTTCGACCTCAAATCGTGTGTTTGCACCTCAGCAACCACGAGCATATCAAAATTACTTCATCTTTAGATCAATTGACGAGTATCTTAAATTTGGCAAATAATAAAAAATCCTTTGAACCTGGCCTTTTTCCAAATGGTATATTCAAACATCTGCCTAATTCAATAATAACCGAAATTTCTACATTGTTCAACAACTTATTGATCAATAAAACCTTTCCTGAGTCGTGAAAAATTGCTCGCGTCTTTCCAATATTGAAAAAAGATAAACTGCCATCGGATTCGGAGAGCTATCGGCCCATTAGTCTCTTATCCGAATTAAAATGATTTAATTATAATTAAAATGAACTTTTCGACCGAGCTCATCGATATGCTTTTTCAAAATTATTTTAATCTCTGGCATATAGAAATAAATTCAACAAAATGTGTGGCTATCCTCTTTCGTCGACCACTAAAAAATGCGACGCGTGTTTTAAAGAGAAATTGGCGTAAACTGTTGGTAAAAATTCAAAATCAACCTATCAAATTACGTGAGCAAATAAAATACCTGGGCGTCAACATTGACCAAATGTGTTATATGACACAGCATACAACAATTCAACTTGAGAAAGCGAGACGTGCATTTATGGGGGCACGTAAACTTTTATACAGCAAGCATTTGGACAAACGTGTAAAACTGATAGCGTAAAAATCACTGATTAGACCTATACTGACGTACGGTTGCCAGGTATGGTTTAACCAAGTATTGCGATACATAGAAAAATACCGAATTTTTTAACGGAAATGTTTACGTCATTGTAACGGATTTTACAGAAAAGCCGAGACGGACTTTACCAACTACATATCGAACAGAATACAATACGAGAAATTTGACTCGGACCGTATTGACTTACACATTTTTAAATTGACACGCAGTTACATATGACGCGCATGCCTAAATACAGAAAATTCACTGATTTACGGACCGTATCATGTGGACGATCAAATGGCAAAACTATACGCGACGAACGAAACGGTACCAGGACCGAATTTATCATAAAAACTTTTTACAAGGCGACCAACCAGAAGTGTTTCGTTGCTACAAAACTCACAAATCCGAACATTTATGTTTTGATACCACCTTTAAAATTGACGAGGACGAGTATGCTAAAGGATGTGAAGCATATTGGTGGCTGACCGATATGACCGGAGACAACATTTGTATTTTTACATTGGGAAATTTCCTTTTTTGATATACACACTTTTCATTGTATAAAAAACAATTATTTGTTGACCACATGTAAACAACTAACCAAACTTCAATCTGTCAAATTGACGCGCAAAAATGACAACTACACAAATGACAGCAGAGCGAAGTCAGTAACATTTGGTCTCAGCCACCCTGTATATTATTTTTTTTAGATAAGCAATTTTAAAATCAAGCTTTTGCGTAGATTTTCATAATATTATTTTTTTTCTATAACAATTATGTTAATTTTAAAATGTATGTATGTGGGTGTGTATGGTACCTGTATATAGGTGTGTGTGTGTGAATGTTTCTCTTTCTTTTTATTTTATTTTTAGTGTACGTTTCCACCAAAATATTCGTTGTTTTTTTTACATCGCACCTCACACGGATAGTATACATTTTCAAAAAAAATTGCGTCTCAACACAAAATTTATTACCTACACATGCAAACAAAAAACAACCGATTTGTAGAAAAAACAACCGATTTGTACTAATGAAGAGAACTTTTGCTGTTGTTTTTTTTTTTTACATTGGTACTAAAATATAAAATTTCCTCTAGGAAATTTTATGGACAACCCTTCATTTATTTGAAAAATGTCATTATCATGTATTTTTGTTGCGATTCAAATTTAAATAAAAGTTATTTATTTATTTAAAACACTAAAAGCCATTTATTTTTTATTAAACTTTAAAAAATTTAGATTTGCAAGCATTTAGAATACATTTTTATGAAAAAATCAACGTTAAAATTCAAATATTTAAATTTATGTTTCTAATATATAGAATTTCAATACATATACATAAAAAAAATTAAAATATTTCTTTCCCTTTGTAAAAAAAACAACCGATTTCTCGGTCGAAACCAAGAGTTATATTCAAATTCTTTTAACGATGTTTTTACAAAAACCCTTTTATATGTTTTTATCGAAGAATGAGCCTGAGATTCCGTCTCTTGTAGGAACAGGAGCTCAAATAATTTATTTTATATAATTTTAGTTTATGGATGACATTTTAGTTAATTCCTATATCCTTTTTAAAAAAAATAAATTTTTGTATCGAAGTAGTCGATTTATTTTATTATAAAAAAAAAATATTAACTCAATAAAGGAAATTTTGTTTAAAAAAAAAAAAAAAAATCATTTGTTTACACGAACTATCTTTTGATTGGATGACATTTTGTAAACGACTGCTTTAAAATGAATAAATTTTGCACGGCCTGCTTTGTAACCCAACCGTAAATTACAATTCATGTTGCTTTTTTTTTATTTCATTTTGTGCGATCGTCAAAAACTATCGATATTGTGTGCATATTTTATTGTACCAGGTCTTAGTGGTCTCTATAACCCCTAAATAAATCGTAACAATATAAACTGTGCCATTTAAATATTGCAATGCACGCAACTGACAGAATTATCTTACATAATATTGCTAAAAATAATTCACTTTATAATCGATATACTATATATTTTCGTGCTTCATGTATTGATACAATCCAAACTACCTTATTATAGTTAACATCAATCATTATTTTGTTTTGACAACTATTAAAATACCTGAACCATCGAAATTTTATTTTACAAAACATTAAAAAATAAGTAAAAAAATATAGTGTACCAAGGAAAAATTATTTTTGTAAGTTTCCGTTTCGTTTACTTTTTTTGCCTATTTTTTAAGTTTTAAAATTGTAAAAAACATTAAGCAAAATTCCAATGCAATATGTATAATATTTACATACGATACAAACAGATAATGATTTTATGATTATACAAATTGTTGTGTTTGAAATACGAGTAATAAGGTTAATCGTTAGACTCATTACAGTAATATAGAAATTATGTAATAAAACCAATGTTCTCTTTCGGAAATTAAAAAGGAAATTATTTTAGGAAAATTAATACATGATTACTTCCGTATCATTAAAATATATTGAATATTCAATTTTTAGTTTAGAAAAATTTTGAATCTTTTTGCGGAAATAGTTTTTTGCGAGTATATGTCATCTCACTATATTGCATTCAGAAGTCAAAATTTAATCGCATTAGCTTGAACACAAAATAATGGTAAACAATAAGATAAAATCCTGCATTTTCAATGGCTATTGTATCGATAGATCTGGCAAAAAAAATTGAGTCTAATTTGCTTGTTCCAACTTTTATTAAATTCGAAACAAGATGATATGAGTGTAGTTGCAAGAGTTAAATAAATAAGTTTCTTTGAGTAGTTTTATTCTCTAAGCAAATGTGTTCTAAGTCAAAAACGTAAGGACTATAGTTAAATAGCAAATCTGTTCTATAGTATTCCAAAGCTTAACTTATACCATGATTAGATCGTCGCCCTCTTAATTTTTTTTTAACTAGGAACGAACTCGTTATAGTGGATTGAACTTTACTTTGGTGAAACACTTATGTGTCCACCCCTGAATTTTTTGTTTTGTTTGAATTATTTTAATATTTTTTTTTTATGTTGTATACCTGCTCATTACCCCTACATTGTTTGTTTACAAATTAAGTAACGGGTAATGAGTAGGTATACAATGTCGTGTTTTGTGTTATTCGTGGCAATCGAATCAGAAATTTAAAACAAATGTTTTGAGAAAAACATAATTATATAAAGTTTTATAAATACATTTTGAAATTAAAAATAAAATAATTTTTGTAAAAGTGATGTCAAAAAGATATATATAAATGTTAATTCAGTAAAATAAAAATAAAAAAATCAATATTGCTAATATTGGAATTTTGAAAATGACCGATTATCTATTAGAAGATACATGTGCTTATAAAATATGTCTGGGACAATTATATCATCAAAAATGTCGTCGTCAATGACATATCGATATATCGATGGATTCAAAAAGACACCCGAAACCGGTTAAAAATATCGATAATGCAATTATTATCAAAAGTAAACAAGAGAAGAACGAGAAGGATCATGGCTATATTTTACGCCATTTTGTGCAACAACAACACCTTGCCAAAATTTAGTTAAGTTAAAGATTTCATTTTATTTATTATATTTATTATTTATATTTGTGTGTGTGCGAAATAAGTGTTATTTAAGTTTGTTTCTTTTTTGTGAATTTTATTAAGACATTAGTTAAGTTAGATAAGATTTTATTCTGTTATTTCCTCTCAAATTTATTTCGTTTTTTTTTTTTTGGTTATTTATTTTATTTAATTAAAACTGTTAAATTAAAATTTTTATTTTGTGATTTTGTTTAGTGATGTGATGGTTGCAAGCCCGGTTGCGTGCCAAAGTTTGTTCAAGTGAAACCCGCCTTCCTATCTTCCCGTGTTCCCGGTTATCAAGATCCCAAGCACGCGTTCAAACCCCAGCCCAATCAGCACCTGAGCTCTAGCCGGCTACTATATCGCAGCAAGACCACTGCTGGGAGAATTTCTGTTAACGCCATCGGAGTGTGGCTCCTACTTGTATCATTTGTGATGACACGAATGGGACTCACACTTCGATCCGTTACAAAACTCACAAGATTTAATCAAATCTTACAAACTAATTAAATATAATTGATTAAAACTTAACCTATGATAGTTCTTAATATTAAAAGGTACTTAGTAATTTACTCTAAATTAGCAAGCTAGATCTGCAAAGGATTTTTTTTAAGTCGCCAATATGTGGACTTTTTTAGGATTTCCCTGGCTAATGCGTTGAGATGATTCACTAATTTCAACCGGTACTTTTTGCTGTACTGCTTGATTGCATCTGTTATTGTTTCGATGGGTAGATCCCAAAGTATATTTGTTCAGTTCATTTTGACACGCCTTAACTTGATTTGTTGACGTTTAGTTTCGACATGTTTTTTCCAAGTGAGCCTTCTATCTAAATATAGGCCGAAAAATTATTTAATCTCCCAGGTGGACAGATAAGTTTGCGGAGTGTGAATGTAATGTGTACCGATTTATTTTCGTTGGCGTTAATTCTCCATTTAGCTAGCAATTTTTCTATTATATCTAAGTGTTCCTGCAGATTTTTTGAAGTTATTTTGGGATTTTGATGTGTAGCTAAAGTTGCTGTATCATCCGCAAATGTTGAAACTTTTACGTAATTTGATATTGGTATAGGTCTGCATTATAGATCAAATATAACAATGGACCTAACACACTGCCATGTATAGAACACTTACATAAATTTCGTATAAATTGGTGGATGCGCGTTTTAATTTTGTATGTAAAACCGTCATACCATAATTTATTGAAAGCCTATGTGCTATATCCAAAAACGCTGCAGAGCAGTACTTTTTTTCTAAGACGTTCCTGATTTCAGAAACGACTCTATGAACTTGCTCCACGGTTCCAGGTTATTCTCTAAGTCCAAATTGAAGATCCAATTTTTTTTTCATGTAGAATTGGCTTAAGTTTCCGAAGGAGAACTTTTTCAAATAGCTTTGAAAGTATCGGAAGTAAACTGATTGTAAGGTATGAGTATACATTTGTTTCATCTTTTCCGGGTTGTGGGAATCATTATGATTTGTAAAATTTTCTATCTTTCAGGAAAGTAGCCTGTTTTCATTATAGCATTAAAAATGTACGTCATCAGATTGATATATTTTTCCGGAAGGTTTTCAATTACTTTTCTGCTGATTAGATCATGCTCTGCTGCTTTTTTTGGATCTATGTTTTTCTTGATTATTTTTTTTTTATACTTTTTTTGCCACTTGTATTTAATTAACTGGATTTCCGAAGCTCTTGCTTCCAATTTATTCGTTAGGCTTAGATCTTTTAACGCTTTGTTTAATTTTGATGTAAGAGTAGGTGATCCAATCTTGTAACTCTAATTGCCACCGCCTGCGTATTGACCGATTTATCATTAAGAGCTACTGAATACTTTGAGATGGCTTCTGCAACTTAATGTGAACTGAGCTACTGGGTGTAGCATCCGTTGCAACTTGTTTTAATACATATGTTAGGTTTTCTACTGCCGCATCAGCTTCATCTTTTGTTTTTAGAGCGACATTTAATGGACACTCTCTGGGCAATGTAGACTTGAATTGAGTTCAATTAGTATGTTGATTCATCAGGAATTTTTTGCCTCTCAGTTGACCAGTTGGTTGGGGGGTGGCCAGCAAATATATGATCCAGTTTTTCATCTTGCATACATTCCCACAGTTGTTTTCCGTTAGAGGACTTTAACCTTGAACCCCATTGGGATTGTAGCATATTTGGAGTTTTAGTCATCTCCTGCAATAAACTTATCTCCCAGGGTTTTAAAGTAATTTGCAAATTGATTTCTTTTAATCAAATGTTTCGGTGGAAAATAAACTGTGGATATAATGTATTTCCCCGTCCATTCCTCCAGGTAGATGGTAGTTGCTTTAATAAGCTTCTCACCATATTTTTGGAGTTCATAATGTCGTATTCTGTTCCATATAAGGATAGCCAATTTGTGATATTCCGCTGAGATGCTTGAATCATAACATGTGTATCCTTTGATTTTGAGATAACTCGTAGTCGTAAAATGTGTTTCAGAAATCGGTATAATATCGATGTTGTGTTCAATAAGGAAATTTTGTACTTCTAGATTACGTTTTGTACACCACACATCCACTAAAGTTTAAGGTGAGGTTTTCCTACAATGACTGCATTTTCGAGCCTCTATGGTTTTCCTAGCTTACACTTGATGGTGTCATGTAGTTCGCCACCTATTACACAAACAGCTGGTAGTTTGCAATAATTTCACGAGTGTCCATATTCTTGACAGTTGATGCATTGTAAAACCGAATTACGTTTATGTGGTTCCTCCACTACTATTTTGCGATACAACAGAGACCTGATATTATAAATCGCGTGTTTGCCTTTAGTTTTTATTACTTCAGGTTCAAGCTCAACTTCAAACAGTGGTTGAGGTTTTCTCTAGCGGTTTATAATGTTAATTACATTTTCACCTTGAAGTTCAACCTTGCCAGCTTTCACTAATTTCTTCAGGTTGCACGTTTGATTCGATCCCTTTATCACGACTGTGATTCCTTTCGCTCTCTTCAAACAATATGTGTAAAATATTTTTTTATTTTATTCTAATGCGGCTACAATTTGTTTGTATTCCTCGATGTTTTTTGATTGAATTCTGGTTTCACTAATGTTACCACGTTTAATAAGAGCAACAAAAAAAATGTGTAGTTGCTTCAGAATTTACCTTTGTCAATAATTGTTTTGTTGGCACTTCTCTTAAATAGATTGGAGGAGGTTTCTCCTTAGGCTCTTCCTCTTCGTCTTTGTATTCACCTTCCACATGATATTGCACATATGAAACACAGAAAATTTAGTACATATAAGCTTATACTTCATTCATTGGGATATATATATTAGCGTCGACTCGGTATAATAGTTCTTAATCCTTATCCTCAACGTTAAACAGTTATAATCCACCATGCACTATTCTTCATCAAACGAACCGCACTAAAACCAACCATTCACACTTCGCATTTCCCCAAATCTTTTTCGGATTATTCGAATATTCGGTAAAAAATAGATTACATATGTATATATGTAAGAATTAGATATGAGAATTGAAATACTGTAATTTGCTGGTCAATATTATTCTCATATCTAATAAAACCCCACCCGTCATAATTTAACTAGAGAAAATCGCCAATTTATATAGCAGAAGTTTTGTCTTACAAACTAAACAGTAATTTGCTAAATTAACATTGGTCCTTCGAATCCTTCTTAACAATCGGCAAAATAATAAAAAATCACAAAATTGATAGAAAATTTGAGCCATTAATTCAAGAACAAGGTGAAAGAGCGGAAAAGTTGTGCCTGTTGTACAACAACTATAGAAAGGATGGAAACTTAACAAAATCGCTAAAATAATATATATTCCATAATAGACAAAAAGTAGTGGATACCTGCAACAACTTCATATATGAGATACGAAAACGTCTCGATAGCGCTCGACAATCAACACCAGTTTTACCGGACGACAACATACCGAGGAAATCCTAATTGTTTACAACAAAAGTTTCCAGACCACAAACATTAACACCAGTCAGTCGAATCCTGGGACAGCAAGACATTAAAATGAAGTGCTTATATAAAGAAATAAGGCACACACAAAATAAGCTGCAAAATAAAGAAGCTCAGTCATCGCTAAACTTATCATCAACTCACATTGAGATAATAAAGTCAGTAGCTGTCGACCAGCAAAAATCATGCTATTAGAAATACAAATACCCCATTTTAGTGGTGAGCACACAAGATCAGTTATTAGAAGAACTCATTGGAGGGCACCCCACTAAACTTATAAACCACCTATACAATCCGTAGGAGCAAACTACGAAACCGCATGGAACATAATCAAAGAGCGGTATGATAAGTGCAGGACCTAACGCAATACATTCACACCTTGAAGTAGCAACTGACTATAAATAATGAATCCGCACTACTTAGCCATTAAAACTTTCTACAACACTACTAGAGCGAGTGTCTCCACGCAATCAATCATCTAGGAATTAACACCAAATCATGAGATCAAATAGTTATCTACGTATTGGCCAAAAAACTGGATCACGGCTCTCTAAGGTCATACGAAATGTTGTTAGAAAGCCGACATAGGGAAAATGTTTCTGCCGATTTAGGTAAACAAAAAAGATATAGAGTATCAACAAATTTTTTGGCGAAGCCCCTTCATACAAAATTCAAGAGTACCAACTATATATACAGTAACCTACCGCTGCTGCCACTTACCTTGTAGTAAAAACTTTACATCAGCTAGCAGACGACGAAAGAGGAAAAATTACTCGAAAACTCTACAAACAAACTTTTATGTCGATCATCTTATGGCGGGCTGCTATACAATCAAAGAAGCGTTAACTCTTCGAAACCAACTAACTAAACTACTTAAAATGTTATAAGCTAGATATTTCAAATTACCGTGTAAAAATAATTCTAATTGTACATAAATACACTAAACATAACGAACATCATTCCTGTTGACATTATCTCGAACAACAACAAATTTAAATCAAGAAAAAAAAACATGTGTTGACTATCATTTTCATTCAAACAATCTGCTGCTTTTAAATATTAAATTACTTTATGTTAGTAGTAGTGTTTTTTACTTTCTTATTTTGAGCTAATTTTAATTATTGCCGATTTATAACATTTTATGTTTTCCGTGTCACACAAAATGTTTTAAAGAACAATATAAAAAAAAATCTTCTGGCAATGATTGGTACTATATATACGTTAATCGTGCTGCCTCTTTCGGAAAACATGATATATTAAATACTTTGATCGTGGCGCCTCTTTCGGCAAACATGATCTATAGAATTTAAAGTCCATATTTAACCAATGTTAATTAACCAAATGTTGTCTTATTTATTCGAACCAGAGAACTATTACATTGAGAAAGGAAATAAAAAAGAATCGCATACCAATTCATCAAAACGAGTGCAGCCAGATTTCTTCGCGTTTTCTCTTTCTCAATGTACCAACGCCATTTTGAAAGATATATTTTGTTTAAAATTTGATCTAGTGTTGTGATTGTTACTATACTTGAATTTAAATATAAAGCGACAACGTGCTCTAAGAAATTAAATTAAAAACATATTTAAAATGTCAAAGTAAAAACAGTCAAAGTAAAAAAGTCAAAGTAAATACAAAAAAAAAAGATTGATAAAAAAGGGGTTACCTTCCATCGGTAAGTTATTTTTATTTTTTTACAAACATTTATATCACTTGGGGGCAGTCATTTAAAGAATTTTTGTATGTTAAACCAAGTTTACACGTAAAATCCGTTAAAATCCTTTAATGGAATAAAAATAATAAATATTATATATTAAAATTTAATTTTTTTTCGTACAAAAATCCTGTTTTGACATGTAAATTATGATGGCGTTGCCAACATGATGAAATGTAATAAAACATTGGCCTCCTATTATATTTAATATTAGCGTCTATTTAGATGATAATGAACATAGTCACAAATGATAATATTTTTACACATTTTACATATAGTAATTAGTATAAATAGTTTTTATGAAAATTACAATATTATTATAATTTATAATATGTATATTTATGGAAAACTACAACTATAGATTGGGATTTCCCGAGAAATGTCGTTTTACAAGTAGTCGAGAGATTTTTTTCGTCATTTTTTAATGTTCGAGTATTCGAGTTAGATAGTTTTAACCTATATCGAATGAATTCACAATTGGTGATTTTTTGGATGGGTACATTGTCAAATGCGGCTAATTTTGAAACTACTTTCTAAAAAGTACCATGACTTTTAAGCGTAACATATTTAGGTAGGTTATGTTGATTAGTAGTAAGTTTAATGCCCTTTACTTCATTTACATCATTAATGGTTCTTTCCTTATCATGTTTCCTTGCAAATGATGATGTAAACCCGTGATTGATAATAACTTACAGGCAATTGTCTTGTTACATTTGTCCCATATTGCAGCGTTTATGTCATCGCTCTGTGCAAACTGCATCCACACTTTTTGGCATTGATTTGGCCTTGATTTCTTACTTGTCATATTTACGTTAAAACCGAATCACATTTAATTTATTATTCTGAATGCTAATTATGATTCACTTGATAATTATATAATACATACTATTATTATTTCTTAAATGTCAAAGCAGTGTTACCCGATTCATAAAACTGCAATATAAAATGAACTTTCGTTTTTATACTAAAGTATAAAATTACGTGTTATGTTTTTATTGCATTTTGATGTTCATTTTACACTAGAGTTTTTTTTATATTTCAATTATGTTTAATTTAAATTTACTCGAGTATAATTAATTTTTTCTCTCGGGAAACGAGATTTCTCGAAATTATTGAAATAAAATTTCTCAAAAACAATTTCTCAAAAAAATGTCTCGAGAATTCCCGAGACAAGAATTCCCAATCCCAAATTCTAACTACAACTAGGCATATTATAAAGCTTTGTCTTGACACTATAATTAATTGGGGCATAATTTGGTTTAATACGGGAAAATTAGAAACATAACTTTTTGAATTTTAGTCCTGTTTATTACTTTAAATTATTGCTAATTAAGTAAATTATTGATTCTTTGGCTGCAGCCGAATAGTCGAGTAAATCATTTAGTACAGTAAATTGAAATTTTAGTACACATTTACCTCCAGTAGTGTCTGAATTCTTTGGTAAATCGATTTGTCAAAATCGACTGGTAGGTTAAAATATATTGGTTTAAAGGATTCATTTTGTTGTGAAACAACAAAACATTTTGAACAAACACAAAACATCTTGTGTTAGTTAAAAAATGTGTGGAGAAATTGCCAAATTAGCAAAAAAATATTTTTACAGAATCGACAGCTTTTGTATAAAAAATAATTAAACGTCAAACGCACAACAACAAGAACTCAATTACCTAGCTATTTAGTACAGTATTTGAATTTACCCTATACACTGTTAAAAAATAGTAAAAAGTAACATTTACCTTACTTCGGCTACAGCCTATATTAGTACTAAATTAAATTAGTACTAAAATGTAATGTAATTGCTCATAAATTTAATTTTCCGTATTAACAGAGTAAATACAATTTATGCATCGTTCTTTTATTAAATACGAGAGCTACTTAGATGTTATGCATATACTGTTGTCAAATTCTTCAAGTGTTTTTTTAGGATTCGAAATTTTAAATTTTAATTGTGATAGTGTTTAATTTAAATTTAAAACTATAAATAGTAATAAAATATACATAATTATACATTTATTAATTATCATTTTTCATATAATTTCTATATTTATGTTTATATTATAAATATTTTTATTTTTATTTATGTTTTCAATTATATTTTTATTTATATTATGTAATTTACTATTTAAACCATTAATTTTGGTGTTTTTGTGTTTGATTTTATATTTTTAAATTAAACAAAACTAGCAATAAACTAATATTAAGTGGTTTACATTTTCAGAGAAAAGTTGAAGAACGCAAATCTTCAATTATTCAAATTAATAAAAAAATACACAAAAAGGCCGATAATATTTCACTAACAGTCCGACAGTCTGCAATATAAGTAAAATACTCTGAAAATATTAAGAAACTGATTTTCTAGGAAAATCAACCGTGCACTTCTAAACGTCTAGTCTTACAAACGTCTAGTTCACATCCTAACCAAAACTACGTTTCTTTAAAATTTGTAAATAAAACAAAAATCACCTCATCAGAGACGTCCCCAACTAAAAAAAACTGGGCATTAGAAAGGAAAAACTATCCAAACTTCGTCAGTCTCATAAACAACAAAAAAAATGTAAAAACCGCTCACCAACTTCAATTAGAAGAAAATCAAAAAAAAAATTCAAACATGGAAAACTCAGAGGATCATGTAAAACATTTAAGTTTATTGATAAAACGCATTATTAAAAAATATATTAATTTAATTTTTTTTTACATTATAAAAGGACAATAAAACACAATCAATTAGTCATTTTTATCATAAATTAATTCAATTTAGAGGAATGTAAAATTTTGGTAAATTTTGTTAAATTTAAAATGTATAAAAAGTATTCAATAAAATAACAAAAATTTCTAATATTTTTGTTTAAACAAAATCGATATTTTATTTTTGCATTTGAATTAAAAAACCTTAGATAAAAAAAAATGCAACGCCACTGGTGAAAAAAAAATATTTGTTTATGTTTTGAAGTTGGCTATCTTGGAAGACTAAAGGCGACTTCATGACATCGAATATTATGCTATCATATTAAATTCATGCTCTCGACCAATCACATCAATTAAATGTAAACAAAACACGCCCCTACGAGTTAAAATATTTTCAACTTTATGATAAAAAGACGGCCAACTTAATCATACAAAACACCTTATGTTTTGTTTGATGTTCATACAAATGACAACTATGACGTCACAGTATGAATTTAAAATGCTAGCATAATATTCGATGTCATGAAGTCGCCTTAAAGGGGACTTCAAAGTTCAATTTCTTTGTTCATTCATTCATTAAATTTTCTTCGTTCAATCAGTAATTTTAATTTGACGATTGTGTCACACTTCTTGTGAAATTTCAGAACGAATATCAGAACGATTTGGTTTTCATTTTGTTTAAAATTGAAATGTTTTGACATCATTCATATGATTTGTGGTCATTCATAACATATTGTGATTTGATAAATTGTGAAGTTATAAATATAGTGGGATTCAATAAATATATAGTGTAATTTGCTAATTAATATACAATTAATTGCAATAAAAAATTCAATATATTATTTATTTGTTAATATACATATTATTTCCGCGTCAAACAAAATTTTTCAAAACAAATGGTCTGGCTTTGTATCTTTCTCTTTTTATTTGTATTATGCTTTTTCGTTTACTCGATGTTCGTTCAAACAAAAATATAAAATTAAACCAACTCTTGTGAAAACTTTCTTAAGAAAGTCACATGACTGTTTTGAACTATACAATTGGTTGAAAAAATTGTTTGAATGAATGAATGAACGAAGAAATTGAAATGTGAAGTCGCCTTAAAAGTTACTTCACTATTTTATTCTAGTTTCTTTTCTCTAACGAGTATTATTTTTGTGTAAATTTACTTCCTTAAATTAAAATCTCAATTCATTACAGAAATTTGAGAAATTAAAATTAATTCTACATCATAATGAACGTAATCTTCAAGACCTCAACTTATTATTGAAAGGGCTTTCCCTTGGCAATATCCTTTAAAAAATGTTAAACAAATTTACTGGTTCAATTACGATTTTAAATATAAATTACTCCCATGTCGTTGATTTGATTTTAATTTTGTAAAATGTTTTTGAACTAATAATGGCCGCAAAACAACCAATATAGTTTTCCCTAAATCAAAATGTTTCTCTAGTCTAATATACTTACATTTCATTTTTGCCGCACAATAACCATTGACAGGCGGTCGATTATCACCACATAAACATCTTAATTTATCATCATTAGTATCCATTACACAACTTGTATGTTGTATTGTAGCACAGTCACCGTGATTATTGCATTCTCGGGCCTTAACTAATGAAAAATAAAAAAAAAAACAAAAAAATTTTAATAATCTAAAAAATGGGTGAGGTATTATATTTTTAAATTTTACAACTTATTATTAATTAATAAGAAAAATGATAAATAATTGAATTAATACAAATAACACATTCTAATTAATCGTTGTGTTATTTTAAAAAAAATTTAATTAATTTTATAACACGCATCCATGATCCACTTTACAGCCGCGTGTCTTTAAGGTCCTCATATACATCAGATATCATATAACAATTAGCAAATAATTAAAAGCTTTTTTTATCGAAAAGGGTGTTCCATTAGGATTATTCGAATTTTACTTTAAAATAAAACAAAATGCTCAGTATTGGCTAAATTAATTTATTGGTGTAACAACGCTATTGGAAAACTCTCTATGATATTAGCCAGGTGGTATTAAATTAAATGAGGTCACGCTAAGCGCAATTAAAATATTTTTTTAAATGTTTGACTACCATTATTACCAAATTTTTGTATGGTTAATTTTTTTAATTGCATTTGGATTTATTAGTGAAGCATTCCTACCTAGGAACATTAATTATAAGCCAAAATTGGTTTCTGTGTTTTTGGTTGATGAAACCATTCTGAGTCCAATGATTTCATCTCAAGGAATCAAGGAAGAACCGGCAATTTTGGAACTGGTAAGTTGTAAAAATCAGACTGTCTTATATGCTTACAAATTGTACTGTACTCTTAACAAGTTTTGAGGATGGGTAGTTGAAAATAATTCTTCCTCTTAAAAATATCTCCAACTGTAAAAACATGTAAATTCCTTTGTAATATCCTAGATTTAAACTAACCATGTACTAAGTTTTTAGGATCGGTTTCGGGTCGTCCAAACGAGTTTGATAGGGACTCAAACTATAGTGCAACACAGGTGAACAAGGTCTGAGAGAAAAGGCACAAGTTCTAAGCGATTATTCTAGCTGTCTACAGCCATAACAGAACAAGTTAGATTGAACGGATATGCATACATTTCTCTTTAGCAATTGAAGCAATTCTTTATTTTGGATACGTGACCTTGACATATCTAACGGTATTTTGTTTAGGGTTTTGATATTATTGTAATTATTTTAATATTTTACTTTCAATTTATTCGTAGGTACCCTTTTGAGATTTCGAGCAAATATACTAGATTTAGTATCATCACTCCTTGTCCAGTTTCCATCTTAAAGACGAACTTCGAATTTTCGAAAATTTTCGAAAATGTTTGTTGATGTGTGATCGAAACTGGATATTTTACAAATGGATTTGACGAAACAGGATAATTCAAAACTGAATATTTTAAAACGAAATAAGGTACAAAACGAGTTATGGTACAACATTGGATATTTCAAAACAGGATATTTCGACATGTGATTTAAGCTTAAAATATTTTTTTAGGAAAGTTCTGGAATATGGCCAATTAGGGAGGAACTCGGCGAGTTCTTAACCGATTATGATGAAATTCGATACGTAGGATGGGAATGGAATTTTAAAATAATTTGTTGGAAAAGTTCTGGAATATGGCCAGTTAGGAAGGAGTTCGGCGAGTTCTTAACCGATTATGATGAAATTCTATATGTAAGGTGGAAATGGAATTTTAAAATGATTTTTGGGAAAGTTCTGGAATATGACCAATTAGGGAGGAACTCGGCGAGTTCTTAACTGATTATGATGAAATTCTATAAGTAAAGTAGAAATGGGATTTAAAAATGATTTTTTGGAAAAGTTCTGGAATATGGCCAGTTAGGAAAGAACTCGGCGAGTTCTGAACCGATTATGATGGAATTCGATATGTAGAATGAGAATGGGATTTTAAAATGATTTTTTGGATAAGTTATGGAATATGGCCAATTAGGAAGGAACTCGGTGAGTTCTTAACCGATTATGATGAAATTCTATACGTAGGATGGGAATGGGATTTTAAAAGGATTTTTTGGAAAAGTTCTGGAATATGGCCAGTAAGAAAGGAACTCGGTGAATTCTTAACCGATTATGATGAAATTCGATATGTAGGATGAAAATGTTGATGAAAATTAATTAATTTTTCTCACATAGATTCTCTAAAGTGAAGAAAAGTTATATTAAGTAGAAGAATAAAAACTAGATGAAGATACATTTTACTGACAGTAAACTCGATCAAGTCAATGATTATTTTAATAATATGAGAAAAGCAGCAATTAAAAAAACCATTAAGAGAAGGAAAATTATATCCCTCTGCTTAAAATTATTCAAGTATGAAACCTTACTGGCCATATTTCAGAGGTTTTCCCAAAAAAGGTTTTAAAATCCAATTTAATTATACAATTAAAGAAAAAAATATTAAGTGAAGGAAAATTATATTTCTCTCCTTAGATATATTCAAGTATGAAACCTTACTGGTCTTATTTCAGAACTTTCCCAACAAATCATTTTAAAACCACATTTTCATCCTACATATCGAATTTCATCATAATCGGTTAAGAACTCGCCGAGTTCCTAACTGGCCAGCTAGGAAGTTCCTTACAGAACTTTCCCAAAAAATCATTTTAAAATCCCATTTCCATCTTATATATCGAATTTCATCAAAATCGGTTAAGAAATCACCGAGTTCCTCCCTAACTGGCCATATTCCAGAACTTTCCCAACAAATCATTTTAAAATTCCATTTTCATCTTACGTATAGAATATCATCATACTCGGTTCAGAACTCGCCGAGTTCCTTCCTAATTGGCCATATTCCAGAACTTTCCTAAAAAATTATTTTAAGTTTAAATCACATGTCGAAATATCCTGTTTTAAAATATCCAGTTTTGTACCATATCTCGGTTTATACCTTATCTCGTATTGAAATATCCAATTTTGAAATATCCAGTTTTGTACCTTATCTCGTTTTGTCAAATTCTATTTTGAAATATCCAGTTTTAAAATGTCCAGTTCTGAGCGGTTCCCGTGTGATCCAGACTATCGAAATATTTCCAAAGTTTAAATTCCGGATTAGGTATGTTATGCTCTTACAGTCCTCCAAGCAAAGTACAAAGCTCTGAAATATATGTTCGGTAAATTGGTGAGTTTTCATTGCTGGTTTACGGAAGATAAATTACTAGAGACAAATGTTAGTCAGAATGCCAAAATATTATGTTCTTTTTTATGACTGCTTTCTTATATTATATCGTTGATGTCATGCAGCTTTAAAATGTACAACAGTTTACTGTCAGCTAACTCACTATAAAACAGGTTTGACATAACGGATAAGGTATACCTGCAAATCTTATAAGCTATACGATTTGCCAAAAATATTGTCTAAATCGTACTAACCACGAGGTTTTTTCATTTGGCCTGCTCGTGAGATTGTTTTTCGTGTAACCAGTTTTAGCCAGTTCATTTTTAGGATGCTTATACATTTTTAGCTATAGGGTTAGTAAACATATCAGTTATTTGATTTAATGAATCTGACGATTAATCGTTGGTTCGTTTGTTATAATCTTTAAAATGAAATTGAACAACATTTTTATTTTCAGTCAAATATTTAAAAATATTAACTACACAGGTAAAACTTACTTAAGATGGACCTTCAATGGAGTAAACATAAAGGATGGCGTGCAAATACAATGTGTCAAGGTTGATTCGTGAACGAATGAATAAATTAATAATTTACTATAACCAATAATCATAGTCGGATGTTGAAAGTTTAGATGATTATTAATAGTTTCAGTTGCTGGCACGAATGCACACAATTAATTTTAAAGGAGGTTTGTTACATTTGCAATCATTTAAATAATTGAGTAGTTGTTGAATCGATCTAAAAATGATTAGAATTATATATATATATATATATATATATATATATATATATATATATATATATATATATATATATATATATATATATATATATATAAATATATATATAAATATATATATATATATATATATATATATATATATATATATATATATATATTTATATATATATATATATATATATATATATATATATATATATATATATATATATATATATATATATATATATATATATATAAAGGGTGTCCCTACAGTCGCTGACACGAATAGTACCGTTGGATTCCTTGATCAAAGCGAACATGACTTTACTTCTATTACTTTGCACTGTGAAGCTCCCCTTTCAAGTTATAGACGTTTGGAGAAGAGCCTTCCAACGTCGTACCTTGTATTAAAGATAACTCAATATCTAGAGAAAGAACCATTTGTTTTTCCCAATGTTTATATCGTTAAAAAGCTGATTAAATTTTTTTTTCAAATAAGTTATAATAAATATGAGTATTTACGTAAAAAGTATTTAAAATTAAAACAAAACTTTTAGAATTAAATTTTTTTTTAAGAGAAATTATTGTTTCTTTACCATTTATCTTTTAACAATTACTCTACGACAATAAATATTTTTTGATTAAAACATAGTTCAGACTTTTAGGTTTTAGAAAAGCTAACTATTTGTTATCACTCATTTTGATAATAACCAATTAGTGGAAATCAATTACTAATAAAATCATTTAACAATTTAGGAATAACTGTTTTTCTTCGTTGAAAGATCTCACTCCGTTAGGTGATAACATAAATGTAGTTTACCAACATAAACGTGACGCTAAAATATTTTTTTTTTAAATATTAGTACACAATTCTAAACACGAAATTTGTATGGATAATATTAAAATTTTGAGTAGAGAGCCAAAACCATCAGTAAGAAGAGTATTAGAAATAATTCATATTAAATTAAATCCAAATTGTTTAAATAAGCAATCTGACTGTGCGTATTTACAAAATACTTACAACCATTTGTTTCAAAATACATAAGTGACAGATTATATTTTTTTTAGCATTCTACGTACAAATTTATAAAAAATATTTTGTGGTATTACCCCATCTTTTGACGGGAGTTTTAATATTTCTTTTTTACTTGTAATTTTACATTTTGTTGTGTTGTTTTATTTTCTATGAACACAATTTCAATGGCTTTTAACCAAATAACTTATATTACTATAAGGGAAATCGCGTCGATTTTATGTGCCAACATGATATTAGTTGGGATAAAAATAGTAGATGGCACTAGAGTAGTTGAACGAAATGTTTACATTTTTTTATCTACAGTTTTTTATATTGAACGAATTATTAACGAAACAAAAATTTTAAATCTAAAAAAAAAATTTTAAATTTTATAATCGGGATTGGAGTACATGGGCTTATATTTATATACAATAATAAATAAATAAAACCAAATTTTATTTTTTTTTAATTATTTCATTTCATTAAAATGAATTAACTTCGTTAATTTTTTTCTTACACCAATTTTTTTTAAATTCTCTTGTTTTGCAAAATGAAAAAATCTTATTTTATAATATATATTTATGATAGTTTTAATTAACACGTAAAAATGATTTTCTATATCATTAATATTAAATCTAGAGTATAAGTGATTGCTATTATCTATAAAAATTAAATCGATTAAACTAATATTTTGTATTGATCGTAAAACTAACTTACTATATTCTAATTTTACATTAATATTAACACTACTTTTAAAAATTTTCTCACATTCGACTAAAATTTTGTATGTATTTAATGATGGGGTCATTAATTTACCCCATTTTTTTAAATTAAATAAACCTAGATTTAGCTCCAACCGTGCACTTTTATTTAAAATTTGGAGACATTCCTTACATTTTAAAAATTTAGGCAATTGTTTGGCTTCAATATACCCAGCTAAATACGTTATTATATCACACGAGTATTCATCCAGCTCGACTTCAATTAAATCTAATACAACATCATCATTTAAATTTAATTGATTTGTCTTTCGGCTGGATGAAATAGTTAATATTTCTGGCAAGGAAACATTACCCGTACCTTGCGCTTTTATAGATTTATTAACAACTAGCCGTTTATAGGATGCTATAAATTGTTTGCATGTTGGATTGTCGTTTCGGCCAGTTCGATAACGAATCAACCCAAAAAACAACTCTAAGTGATCCTGGCTAAACTTATATGTTAACAAATAATCTAATTTATCATTTACAATTAATTCATTGTACATAATTTTTAGACTTTCGGAATTTATTAAAAAACCTAAAAATCCTGTATTGAAATTACTTTGTATTACATTTAATTTTTGATGATATTTGTTAACATATTTTAATTCATTGATAGTTTGTTTTAAATATTCTAAATTTTTAAAAAAAGTTTCGTGTGTCGATTTAGAGAGAGGTCGTTTAAAATAATATTTTGCCATTAAACTATTACTATTAAAAATATCAAAACAATCATTAATAATTAGTAAAAATTTAACAGTAGGCATACAATCCTTAAATATTGGATCGGTTTGGCTTAAATATTCTAATGCGTTTGCTACACTGCGACTAAACACTTGCACTGCATATTTTACCCGCATTATAGAATTTTCAAACTTTATATGTGTGGCATTAATTCTTGGTGCAAGTGCAAGTCCGCTTTCAGTTTGAATATTATTTAGTTTTTCAATGTAATGCCATTCTTTTTATTGAAAAATTTATGTTTTAAAAATTTAAATTTTATGAAAAAATAAAAAATAAAAAAATTGGTTGACGTGCCATCTATTGTTCTCGTTAAAAACGTTTGGTATGCCATCTAGAATTTTTATCCGAAACAAAATTGAACGAAATCATGTTGTCGTTAGCATTTACTATGGAAATGTTCACGATTTCCCTTATAGTAATATAAGTTATTTGCTTTTAACTGTTTTTTCTGGGTTTACGTTTTGATTAATTTTTGATGTAATTGATTTTTTTTTCATATTGTACACTTTTTATTTTGATATTTCTGATGATGGATGTGATTAACATCCGAAACGGTAAATAATTAATTTATATTATTAATAAAAAATAAATAGGCTCATAACCAATAATTTATATATATATATATATATATATATATATATATATATATATATATATATATATATATATATATATCTTCTTAAATTAGAAAATAATTTTTTTAGTGGCTTGCATCTTGACACTTAAGTCACTTTATATGAAAGGAACGTAATATTATATTGAAGTGAGCTCGAACTCTTATAGTAACTGGTCTTAGCAGAACGTAACAAGAGAACCACTCAAGTATTAGGCGTGCTCAATACTTGATGCATCAAAAATAGATTAAATGAAGCTAAACATTATCGTGTATTAGGTTGGTTTTGTTCTTCTAGCATAAGCGTGAATTTTCCTCATTTGTATAAGTATTCTGGCGCCTTACTATTGATTTCGATCGCCTTCATTTAATGAAAAATTATTTTAATTAATTATTAATAAATTATAAAATTAATATTTTATTACTTATTTATGTAATAAATTAAATTAATAATTTTAAATAAAAAAATGTTTCCATAGGAATCGAAATAAAAATAATAAAAGTTTGACATTTTGAACATTTTGACTCAATAACAGTTCTAAAATGTTATACTTCGTGTTGGTAACACTTGATAAATTAAGTACTAAATATTTTGTTGTTGATCGAAATTAATAGTACGAAAAAATTTTCGACGGTCGTTCAAAATTTAATTAATTAATTTTCGACGGTCGTTCAGAGAGTGACGATAAGGGTCATTTAATTACGTGTTTGAGCAAATTGAGAAGAAATATAAAACTACAAATTCCGCCGGAATACCGTCATTTATAAAACTCGCGGCAACGATACGCATTCTGGCACAGAGTAGTTACCAGAAAAGTGTAGGTCATGATTTACACGCATTGAGTTGTCACATCAGAGTACTAGCAACGCTATAGCAGAGACCTTAGATTTATCGGGGCACCATCTTTGTAGTGCTTGGATAAGTATGGAGATGACTAAAGAAGAAAAATCCGAAATAAAAACCGAATTTTTAAAAAAATTAGGGATTCCCGGAGTCATCGGTTGTGTTGATGGCTCTCAAATTAAAATAGTTAGACCAACACAAATAGAACATATTTATTACAGTAGAAAAGGCTATCGTGCTGTGAACGCAATGTATGTAAGAATATTGTAGAAATGAATTAAATTATGAAAATTATAATTTTGATTGGTTTATACTCGTATTTACTTTTTAAGATTTGAGACCATAAATAACGCATCCGAGCCATCAATGCAATATATGGTGATACAGTCACTCAATGTGGGTCATCTTATTGATCCAGGCAATGGAATAGTGGCCAAACCTCTTGACTATAAGGTAAGTATTGAAAATTATAAAGCAAATCCCATAATTCAAAAAAATTAATTTTCAGGAGATTCAGGTTATCCATTAGACCCATGGGTTATCACACCATACCGAGTTGAAAATTAAAACAGAGCAGAATCATGATTTAACTTGGCTCATTCACAAACTAGGAATGCAATAGAACGTTGTATTGGTGTCATCAAGGCTAGATGTCTTTTAGCAGCACGGGAACTGCATTATACTCCCAAACGAGTATGCCAAATTATAAATGTTTGATTTCGATGTGCCCATAGTTACTGAAAGAGATGCAGTTGATTCCACTATTACATGACAAATATCCACACATTTCAATAATACTCGTCAAAGTGAGCCTCGTAGGATTCGAGATCAAATTACAAGACCATTTTTGTAAAAGTATTATTCGTATTTTTTTTAAATAAATTTTGACGTAAATATAAACAACATTTATTTATTGATTTATATTTCAGCCTTTTTGTCTAATCTATTAACACAGTAATCATAAAATAAAATAAAATTCGGTTTGGTGGTCACTCATTGAGTAATCTGGCGTCTCGTTCTTTTATATAATACATTTTTTTAAATGTTTGTTGCGCTCTTCATTTTGTTTCCAAATTTTATTTAGTTTTATGTTAATATTCATCATTTCTTTTTCTTGTACATCCGCCTGTTTCTGTAGAAGCGATTTTTGTTCATTTGTTTTCATCGAATGCATGTTGCTTGTGGCTGGTACTGTTGGAGTTAGTTCCTCATGGTTATTTGTTAGCTTCTGTACTGTGATATGTTCATTACTCCCTCTGAACTCTAGTCCAGGGATATTTAATGGGTTTTATGAAGTTGGGTTGTGTTTGATTAGTAATTGGTAAGACACCTTCGGCTTGTGAAATGTGTACCTTAATTGATGCTCCAAAACCATTACCTAAAGACCATCAACTGCATCCTGCAAATTTATTAATTCAATGACTGTCTCTTCCATATCATTAAAATAGTACTCGTGGCCTCCACCTGTTCCTGTTCTTACCAATTTATTTGCTGCCACTTTACTTCTTAGCTTATACTTCCAATCCTTCCAAACCTAAATGTATGTTAATGTTACTAAGGATTGTAAAAATTGAATAACCTACTTATTCCATTTTTCTCAACTATTAACTGTTGGCCCAGCAGTGTTTAATTGTATTTCTAGTTCTCCCACAAATTATTTGTTTCTGCCAATAATGGCGCCGCAGTTGCAATTTGTGGATTTTATAATTTTATTTAATTTAGTATAAGTTTAGTTAGACTCTATCTCTAGTATATGAAAACAAAATAATTTAGATGACAGGCGAAAATAATGTATAGTGAACTATGTGTTCTAAATTTTCGACCCTAGTAGGTAAAATTCGATCAGAGTTCGATCAATAAGTAAGGCCGCTAGTTTCGAAACTTTCGGATGCACAATAAATTGTTATCACTTGATTGCGGAAATACTTCAACAACCAAAAAATTCAATTGGAATCTAGCAGTACTAAGATTTTGCCACAGAAAAAAAACTGATATATTTGGCAATTGTAATTTATAGTTTATTGTGGAACAATATGCGACGGATCAATGCATTTGATTATTTGATGTTATTTTGCTCTCAAATTTATTCTTTGACCTTAAAACGCTTTACCCACAGATAACTGGTGAAACGAAAACTGGTTTTTTCTTTATTCATTTCAACAGCGTTACATTTTACCTATGTTATAGCTGAAATCTTATCAAACCGGTTCGTCAAAATTTGTTGATTTTTTTAATTTTCGTAACAAAAAAGTGGAATATTTTAATATTTTTTCGTGCTGCTTTTTAACATTAATTTCAATTAAAAATTTAATAATTTTGTTATAATTTTGTATAGCCAGTGCTAAAAATGTTAGTTGCCAAGGTTTCCAACTTGAAATCAATTTATCTGAGCCACGTCGTGAAAATATAAAATATTCAAAACAAATTTTGACGTTTTAGATGAAACTAATGTCGATTTCGATTCGTTTTTCCCGTCCTTGAAAAAGCAATCTGTATTTTAGCTATAAATCAAACAAAAAAATTATTTCCCCAATTTTAAATATGCATGTATAATTTTGTACTTATAAAAAATTAACAGATAACTAATGTCATTTAAAATTGGCAGCAAAGTATTTCTTCGTGTTAGTAAATAAGGGGTAAATCTTTCAAAAAATATCCAGAATGCTAAAAAGTGCTCGTCGGGCAAAAAATTTGCTCAGTTTTTTTTACGAATCGAACATTTTGACAGCAGAAAAAGCAATCTTTTAAAAAAACATGCTTTTTTTACTAATCGAAATTGACATAATTTTTATTTTTTCAGTGGGTTACGCAAAAGAAAAAATTACTAAAAAAAATGTATGTTCATCTATTAATAATATCTAAAATACATGCTTTCTACATGTAATAATCCGTTAGCAGACAAAAGTATTAAACGCAGTGATCTGTGTGGTAAATTTGCACTTGGGATACTACAAAACTAATTAGGCTTGTTCGTTGTTTGCTACAAAGAATTTTAAATAGTTTTGTGATAATTGTTGTGAAATTATCGACAAGTTATCTCTCAAAATACGGTAACTATGCGGAACATACTCCAGTCCAATGCTGCTGACATGAAATGTATCCCTAAACAGGAGGTATCTTGGAAAGAAGAAAATTATATTATTGGAATCGGATGGGACTGCTACTCCTACTAGTTATTGTGCTAAACTTGATGGTACAACTGGGTTAAAGATAGTGCCTGTACGAAATATCTATATATATGTATCACGATTTCCAAGCTCTTCTACTCCTGAGGCTATAAGGAATAATTTAAGTAACGAACTGCAAATTTCTGATGATGGATTGCTGATTGTCGTTTACTAATTGCTGCCAATAGAGACGTTAGTACTTTCAATGTCGTTTCATTCAAAATTGGCATGAGTCTTGATATATTCATTAAGTTATTGCGACCTGAAGTTTGGCCAATGAGAGGGATAATCCGTGCATTTATTGATAGACCAAAAAACGTGCAGTTGTCGGTGTCGATGGCTTAACATCTGCACCTATATCATCTACAACTTTAGTTAATTCTCGATGGCGGCCTAGATCAGGTCATATTCATTAAACATGTATTATCAAAATGTTAGGGGCTACATACCAAAACTATAGAACTTTCTTACGCTTGGCCAAATACAAAATTAATCGAGTGAGAAAATGCATATAGAGTTAAATTTCGCCAATATGTTAATGATGTTAAGGTCGCGATAAAAAATGATTCCAAGAATTTTTGTTCATTTATCAATACAAAAATAGGCACTTTTAGTTATTCACACAGCATGAAACTAGATAAAACTGAGTCTGCATGAGTTAATACGATATTTGCGAATTATGTTAAAATTAAAACCAAATCATTGTCCTAGTCGTAGGACTGTTGTTTAACCGATCTTTAGAACTTGGTTATTTTCCTGATCATTATATGTCTGCTATTCCTAAAATCTTCAAATGCATGGTTTGTGATATTATGTTTTAAAAAATCGGTAAGTTTATTATTCTGCAGGAATATGGATTTTTCCCGGGTCGCTCAACTGCAATTAATCTCTTTGAATTTACCCAATTTGTGATAAACTCGATTAAAGTTGGTACGCAGGTTAATGGAGTGTTTACTGACTTCAAAAAGGAATTTGATAGAATCTCAGTCGGTGTTCACTTAAACTTGTTATTGTGGGTAAGATCTTATTTTTGTGGCCGCAAACAAACTGTGAAGATTGGCAATTGATATTCGAGTTTGTGTGAATTCGGGTACCATTCGCGATATTTATCATCGATGTTAGTCTAAGTTTATCAAATTCTAGATTTTAGCTTTATGCTGATGATTTGAAAATATACGTGAAGTTAAATTATGTAGGTGATTGCATAATATGGTTACACATAGTACTACATAGTGCTACTGGATGTCGCTACTGGCACCGTTTTAAAATAATCAAAATATTTGTATATATATAATCGCCTAAATGTCATATTTTTATACTAAATTTTTATGATATTCTATCGACCCGACATCTGGAATATTAATGGGTAAACTGATTTTTTCTTATGATGGTTGTGCTATATGTATTTATATTAAGCTGATAGTCTTTAACTATCCCCTTTGTAATCTATCTTCGGTTAAGTTATATTATCTCATTGTCCTTCATTTCACAAATCTCCTCACAAAAAGATATTTAGGTATTCAACCAAGCTTTACAATGTTGCTTTACAAGCTTTTCTCGTTTGAGGTACAAGAACAAGGAATGAACAAGAAAAATAGCTAGGGACAGGGAAAATTTGTATCGTTAAAACCTTACAAAAACATAAAACTACCGGAGTTTCATTATGCTGTAAAGAAAAACGGGATGAATGAGTACCTTTGATATTTGACTGGCGGTCGACGGAATCATCATTTCTGATTAGAAATTATTTTTGCTATACCAAAAAACTAATAATTATCGGAACTATCGAGTTTGGTTAGATTTTCCGAACTTTCGTAGAAGGCGTAATATGAGAAAAAGTCCAACTGCGAATTTCCAACTCGTCGTGCAAATATTTTGTGATATTTTCAAGTTGTCGCCACCACTTATAAACATCTCTCAGAGAATTTGACAATTTATGACACTAAGCATCCGAATGGCAAAGCACATGGCACAGCTGTTCTGATCAAAAGAAGGTTAAAACACTACAAACTTAAAAAATACGAGAAAGAACATATTCAATCAACGAGCATCTGCTTGCAGGAATGGTATGGAAACTGTGTAATATCAGCGGTATACTGCCCACCAAAAAACGCTATACAAAAAACCACAGTTCATTGATTATTTTAACCAATTGGGTAATAAATTCATTGCAGGGGGAGATTATAATGCTAAACATATCCAATGGGGTCAAGAATAACATCGCCGAAAGGCAGATAACATTTTGAAGCGATAGAAGAACAGAGTTTATATTACTTATCACATGGTCAACCCACCTACTGGCCAACTGGTTAAAAAAAGATTCCTGTTCTAATTGACTTTTGCGTAACGAAAGGTATTGCACGCACAAATGTTAAAGCGACCAACTGCCTCGATCTGTCGTCTGATCATTCACCTGTAATAGTAATGTAGAGCACCGATGTTCTAAAGGCAGAAAAGCCGAAACGTCTTACAAACAAGTCAGCTAAATAGAATCAATGTAGAATGCTAGTCGAATAAGGCACTTTTTTAGATATTCCGCTTACAACAACAACCGATATTGTTAAGGTTGCAGAAATGCTAAACGAAGTTTTAGAGAGGGCAGTAAAAAATGCTACACCCGCCGTCAATATAACAGAGAAATTAAATAAGAATAAGGAGACAATGGCAACAATCCAAATCTCCTTTATTAAAGTGAAAGCTTAATCGCGCTATTAAAACTCTAAGAATTGCACTGGAGGAAGAACAAAACCACACTTTACAGAATTATTTAAGTAAGCTCTCGACAAACTGATAGACTTGCAAGTGGGATTTGGCAAGAAGCGTTGAAGAAAAAGCATTAGTTTTCGCTGATCATCTAAAGGAAGTGTTTACACCTCATCAAGATGCTAATAAACTTGTTCTACCTGAGCAAACGGATAATGATTCGTCCTTCAAGCCAATTAAGTTTTAGTAGAAAAGTGGAAAGAATACAATCAAGGACTATATAAGCCCGAAAAAGGAACCGGGATATGATCTTATTACGGGAAAAATGATAAGAAAATTACCACTGATAAATGTTTAAAACTAATAACATTCACTTCAACGCAATCATGCGAACTGGTTATATACCACAGAAATGGAAAATTTCCGTTATCACAATGATTCAGAAGCCCGGGAAAAATGTAACTCAAATATCGTCATATCGACCAAAAAGCATGCTTCCAACAATATCGAAGCTTTTCGATAAATTGATAGTTAGTAAACTTAAACCAGTATTAGAAGAGCCCAGACCATCAGTTTGGATTTCAAAGTCAACATGGAGCCATAGAGCAAGTACACAGAATTGTAAATAAAATTAAACACTCCTTTGAGGAAAAGAAGAACTGTTCTGCTGTTTTTCTGGATGTTGCACAAGCATTTGACAAAGTATGGCATGAGGGCTTAATTTATAAAATTAAAAATCTATTGCCAAACAATTTTCACTTAGTTCTGATAAACCAGCTTCTTCAAAGACAATATATCGTAGAACAAAATGAATCAATCACTGGCCTAAATGATATTAGAGTAGGTGTCCCTCACGGCAGCGTCCTTGAACCAATATTGTACTTATTATACACAACTGATCTACCTATTACTAAAAAGGTAATAATATTAATATTTGCTGATGATTCGGCCATCTTAATATCACACAAAAACTCTCACACTGCCTCAAAAGAATTGCAAAATCATCTGTGCAAAATTGAGCAACGGCTATAAAACTGGCGAATAAAACTGAACGAAAATAAATCGACTCACATCACATTCACTCTGAATAAATGCACTTGCCCACCAGTAAAATTAAATCCCTCCACAAACAAAGGTTAAATACTTAGGTTTACACCTTGACTGAAGGCTTACCTGAAAAAATCATATAGAAGCAAAGCGTAACCAAATAAAAATAACTCTTGCGAAAATGTACTGGCAATAAAGTTTTACTATACAAAGTGATAATTATGCCCATATGGACCTATGGAATTCAGTTGTGGGATCTACCAGCGCATCAAATAGAGGACTCCTGCAACGAACACAAGTAATACTAAAATACATCAAAGTATTAATCACGCCCATGGTATATTCGAAACAAGATGACCTTGGTATTAAAACCATTAAAGAAACTATCGGAGAGTTCAGTACGAAATATTACTTAAAACTACAAGTGCATTCCAATGAATTGGCCAGAGGTATACTAAAACAACCAAGGTACCGACGACTTAAAAGGGTAGATCCACTTGCACTTACGGATCTTTAATTTAAATAATTTGAGTATTCAAGGTTAATCAAATAAAAAAATTGTAAACTCTAATATTAAGTATTAACAGTGGTTCACGAATATCTTCAAGAATAAAGCCATTTGCACCATTAAAAAAAAGTATATTTGTTGGGTGCATATTGCAACTCTAGAACCTACAACAATATATTTGATTTAGAGCTTTATTAAGTCAGGAAAATATTTCAGCCACTGAATTTTGTATAATATTTTCCAAATGGCTTTATTACCGATTTATGAATGTTAGCTCTCTAACCTTGAAACTACACTTCTTAAATTTATTTCACTACAACTATGACAAAACTAATGCAAACGATTACATTTGGTAATTTTCTTACATATATAAATCCATTTTATAACTAATGACAAGAATAGGGGGCATTCACAAAAATATATGCACTTACTTGGAGGTACTGTTGGTTGCTGTGGTGCATTATTTGGATTTGATTTTCCAAAAGTTGTTAACGCTGTTGAACTAACACCAAACAATATAATAAATACACCAAATAACATAGTTAAGCTACCACATTGTGTAAACCGTTTAAGTGGCTGCATTTTCGGGAAATTTTCTTCTTATTTTTTAAGGATATTTTTTTTTAAATCACTTAATTTTTTATATTTTTTTAGCAAACTAATTCTTTGGAACTGTAAGGTTCATTCACATCACACAATATACAAAAAAACACCAAAAATTCTATCAAAAAATCACTGACGGTTTTTTTTATGTAGTTTAGAAGCAGATATTTCGACTCAACAATCAAACGAACACTAATACTAAAGTTCGATATTTAATAAAAATTTGTAATATTTTCTTTCAAGTTTCTTCAGTTAGTTTGGAATATTTTAATTGGTTTCTTTAAATCGCATGCGTTGGTATGCAAGATTTTAAAGTGTTTTTTATTTTGTTCTAGCGATACTCAACAAGGTAATAGTTAAAAAAAATTAAATTTATGCGACCCAACAACACAACACAACACAACACTATTGTTATTATCGCTTTTCGTTACAAAAAAAAAATTTGAGTACGCGATGGGTGGGGAAAACTATTTAGTTTAAATAGAAAATGAAAAATCTTAAACACACACTATCCACATTAAGGCTTAGGACTTATTAAATACTTAAGGGTTACAAAATTTTTCATGTAGAGAATTTTACGATGTTTTAGCCAACACGGATATGTTTTATATATAGATTGATTCAAGTGGAGGTCAAGTTTTTCTACCTGCAAGTTTATATATAAAATCAAGAAAGAAGTCTCGTTGAGGTCTCATTTATTAATAATACACGGATGTATTGCATCCGTGTATTATTGGAAGGGGTTTCAGTTCTTGTGTACACAGGTCATATCGGTTATAGATTGCCATCGATTAGCATTGTAGGATATGCTCAATTAATTTGCGTGAACTTCGTTAAACTTGGTTCGCCAAAGATTTGTCCAGTAACAAACTGTATAAGTCGATAGTCGTTTCCATAAGTTGTTTCTTTGCATCGACGACGTTTTTTTCCGCATATGTACCATAATTGCAGTGTTCCAAAACACTGATGTATGTCGTTTTTGAAAATGTGTATTGGATAAATAAAATCTTAGTATGTACGTCGTAGATTTTTTTTTGTCTAACGTGGTGGTTCCAGTTCAATCTTGAATCGAGGTACAATCCGAGATATTTGGCAGATTTAGCTTGAGGAATTTGTACCCTAAAAAATGTATGGAGGTTGCTATTTGTGCCACAACGCATATGCTACATGGACTGATTTCAGCTCGTTCAACTTTTTTTTCCAATCGCTGGTCTATAGGCTGATTTTATCGAGTACGATTCGCTTGATACCAATGCTACAGTATCATCAGCAAAAGTTCCGATAAAAGTTGTTCCCGTTGTCGGTATATCGGAAGTGTAGAGAAGATATAGGAAAGGCCCTATTACGCTTCCCTGGGGCACCCTTCTCTGGCTGGGTAACAGTTAGAGTATGTATCTTCGTGTGATACTCTAAATTTCCGTTTGGAGAGATACGATTCGAACAGTCGAAAGTAATTTTGTGGCACTATTTTACTTATCTTATAGATGAGACCCTCATGCCACACTCTATCGAAAGCCTGTGATACGTCTAGAAATATGGCAAGCCAAAATTTCTTCTCTTCAAAAGCGTGTTATATCTTTGCAGCCACGCGATGAACTTAATCAATACTGGAGTGTTTGTTCCTGAATCCAAACGGAAAATCAGGTATAATGATCATTGGTTTTAGTCGTTTCAATAATAACTTCTCAAAGAACTATGAAATTGCAACAAAGAGATCGACCTGTATGATGTCAGTTGTTTTTCGGGTTTATCTAGTTTTTGTTTGTCGTTACTATTTGTGCAGCCTTGAAACACTAAGGTTAGGCTTGCCGCGACCTTTGGAAAATGCCAGAAGAGGACAGTTAAACTTTTGTTTTAAATACTGCTAGGAACATTTTGGTAAATCTTCACTAATAAAATATATTGATAAAGCTGGTTAAATAGTTATAGTTCTATCTATAACAGGCCATAAAGACAACCATCTCATCGATATGTGCCAAAAAATTTCTTTAAATTCAATTTCCTAGTAGTTACAAAATTCAATCTATTTCTGTCGTCGTTAAAAACTCTTTAGTTTTAAACGCAGATCGATTGATTTTCTTAACAGCCATTTCTTTTAGTTCGTTGAATTCAGCAATTGGATTTTGTCCGTAAAGGCGAGTAATAATTAATAATTAGTATAATAATTTGTTTAGTAGCTCTCACCATAGATAGTATTGTGCGGTTATATCTTTCAAATTTTTTTTTTTTAATTTTCTAATGATTCACAATCGGTTATCATCGCGCCAATAACGTGACAACGACTAAGGCGTATTAGTATGAATTATACTTTTTTGATCACATTGGGTGGTCTGTCTGTTTAAATAGGCCATAGGCTGTCATTTTTTATTTTGATTATCTTACAACAATATTGCACCTAACCCTTTTGATCAAGTATCGGTAGCCATTTCATGTTCTAGCGTTTTGCGATTACCTAATTTAGCACACATAAATGCAGTACTGCTTCCGAAGTTTTGCAAACATATAAATATAAATAAGTTTTTTATGAACTTCGAAAGAATCCCGCCAATACCAAAAACTGTAGTCATATCTGAGTTCTGTTCTTTGGCTGTGGAAAATTTTTCCACAGCTCGCGATCCTGACACTTCATGCTCTAAAAATTCTATCTTCCGATTGAAGAATGGCTATTCATCAGGTTAAGCAACAGACCATGGCACTTTATTACATTTAACAACTGCTCTAATTTTACAATTCCCTTTGGATTATCTCACTTGTGATTATTATATGATCTAGATACCGGGTGTTTTTTTAAAGCTGAAACTTTCAAATATCTCGGAAAATAAGCACTCTACGATAAAAATGTGGCAGATCAAAATTCAATCATTCCAATGGGGACATAGATTATTGCTAAAATAAGTACCCTTTCCTCTTCTTGTAGGTGGGGCAGGGCGTTACTTTGAAATTAAAATAAAAAAAAACCGGAAGTGGCTGCATCCATAGAGAGTTTTTCGAGTTTTGTAAATATTTCAAGAAGTACAGCACTCACAAAAAAACAGTTAAAATGTTGTATTAAAAAAATAAACAAAAATATTAAAAAAAATTAAAATTCTGCCACTTCCAGTTAGCCTATTTCCATCAAAGTTAACTTCCCTACGTACTTATTTATAGCCGGAAAATCCGAATCTGCAATAAAAAATGGTAACTTTGAAATTAAATTTCACACCCCACCTACAAAAAGGGAAGGTGGTACTAATATTAGCACTAATGTGTGTCGGTTTACCACTATTTTCCCATTAGTCTCGTCAACTATTTAAATCATAATTTTCTGGAAAATAGCTGAGAATTGGCCCCAAAAGGCTTCCCGAGAAACTCTTAATGCCCGTCAACACTATGAAAAGCGGGAATGGGTATTAAATCTGGAGTATTATGGACTCATCGCTTATACCTGGTAATATCCTGATATTAAATCCAACACGGTGAAATGATTAGCCCAGAATAAAAGTTACAGTAGATCTTCCATAATCGCTAAAAAGGATCGGCCTTTCACCATTATAGCGTTTACTCGTCGATAATCTACTCACATTCTTTCCTCTCCGGTTTTCTTTTTTTATTATTATTAGTTTTCTTTTAACATAACCATTCGACTATTTTTACTCGTTCACGTTCACCACCGTATACTATCTTTGTTATTTACATTCCAGGGTCGCACTTTAAAAATATGATATTAATTTTCCTGGTGGAGGAGATTTTCGTGCTCGTGGAGGATGGAGGCCATTTATTACCAAAGGAGGACTGTCCTCCCCAAAGGAGGACGGATGGCAAGCCTAACTAAGGTACATATGTAAGTCGAAGGATATATATATATATATATATATATATATATATATATATATATATATATATATATATATATATATATATATATAAGTTAACATAGTAACTACTCTCTTTGATAACTCCTTAAACATCCTTGGGGAAATTTCGTCAATTCCAGGTGGCTTTTTGGGATTCAGATTCTTATCTATTTCTTGTGCGACTTCTAGTGACGAATCTCCAATGGGTGATTGATCTCTTGTACATCTTTCTCCCTTAATACGGGTGTGGCCCCTTTGACCGCTTCACTCATTAAATTAATGAAATATCCAGCTTGTATTTCGAGTTCTTGCTTAGTTTTTAGACAAACTTTTAACTCAATCAGGTTGTCCAAATTCTCTCTAAATAATTCCCAATCCGTAAATTTATTAGTAAGACTAAGTTTCATTTTCTCTTTAGAGACTACTGTACTCAGAGTCATTAAGACCACTGCTATTCCATTCTAGATATAAAAATCAATTAAATCAGGAACTTTGTTAATGTCTGTAGGCCAATAGGTTGTATTCGCGATGAATGACATTCACAACCTGACATTTCAATTGCGCTTAGGAGGTCTTTTCCTTTTCCTGGTGTTATGAGTCGTGATCCTCATGTTGTGTGTTTCACGTTGTAGTCACCTTCTATAATAAACCTTGGTTCAATTTAATTAAAAATGCTAATATACTGAGTTCTTACTATATTATGTCTTGGTGGGCAGTAAATCGCCACTAAAGTTAGTTCAGCAGCACCATGGTTCATCGTTATTAAGGTAGCTTGCATAAATGACTCTTTAATTTTCCCTTGTTGGAAACGTAAGATATTTTGTTTAATTAAGATTGCTGTCCCTTCGAGCACGACCATTAGCATGCAATATCCGAAAGGCTTTATATCTCATAAATTTAATGAAGTTTTTCTCTGGAAAATGTGTCTATGATATTAAAACTTACATTCATTTACATTGTATTTTTTGGCATTTTGTTTGATAGCTTGGAATTATCTTCCAGTTTTTCCACCCTGTTAGTAAGCTGGCTGAACTACTGATACTTTTTTTAGGAGCTGAGTATTTACCTTTTTCTGATATATCTGGCAACCTTTGTAACTAGCCGGATGACCTTTTTCTCCGCACAGTGCACAAGTTGGCATAACATTTCGTGGTTTTTGATATTGATTTGTTTGATGGTTCTCTGCATATTTGACACATTTGGCTTGTCTAATACAGAAGTTCTTCGCGTGTCCTAACTGTTGGCAATTTGTACACTGAGGTATACCTGTTACCTTTTTGAAAGTTTAATAGTCACCTTGCAATATAGCAGGCTCTTAATTCCTTATATGTCTTTATTGTTTTCTCCTTGCAACAAGTCAACGTAAAACAATGAGGAGTATCTAATAATTTTCTCATTATTAATTGTTGAATTTTTATGAACATTGTCAATGTTGGTTTCTTTATGAGCATGATCCTCGATTGCTGCTTTGATCTCTTCGCGATCGGTAGAAGACGGTAGACCTGTTATTACGACTTTATACCATCTTTCACTTTTAAGCTGATAAGTATGGTATTCCATATTATATAGTGTACTATCCTTATTATTGGCTTGCTTCCTTTATATCACTTAGTAGATTTTTAATATTACGGTAGTCATTTTTAGACTGCGTTGTTAGTTCGATATCATTATTGGATATTGCTGAACACTGAGCAGGTTTCTCTGTCACTCCCAAAACTTCAGCTCTGAGTATATTGAAATCTCTAACATTGCTCACATTAATTGAAGATAGCAAAGGTTCCTTTTCAGGAGCAGGTTGTGATTGTTTTGGTATTCCCTTCGATTGTGGTGAAGATACTCTTAGGGATGGTGTTGTACAGTTTCCTTTTTTTATTTACATTTACCTTATTTTGTCTGCATTAAGCGACTTCCTCCTCGAGTTCCTCTTCATCCGTAAAATATCCATTGTTGAGATTTTGGTGGCTCTGACTTCTAATATTAGTAGACATAGGTTGCATTTGCCTCTCTAGCGTTTCATTTCTATTTTGTAAGTTTACCATAATATCTGGGTATTTATTGCATTTATCTCGTATTGCTGGCATTTACTCTTTAATTCATTATTCTGGCTCACAAGCGAGATAAATTTTGATGTCTTCATTGCCTTCTTGACGCAGGCGGTGTCTTTGCGCTAACATAGGACAGTGTCTGATATCTGTTAGAGGTAGGGGCTTATACTTCTATCTGCTTTAGTAGCTAAGATTTCCGCTACTAAAGCATTGCGGCCGCTGGATGTCGACGACTAGAAGCCCGCTCGCTCACGTAGACCGTCGCTTTAGTAGACAACTAGACATATCAAGAGCATCGGCTTTAAAGCGAAGAAACAATAAAAAGAAAAAAAACGAACAAAGTAACCCTAAAATTTGATACCAACATAATAAGTCAGAAATTTGTTGGTAGCACCGCCGCGCCGACCACAAAATTAAAAATAGATTCTAAAAAAGTTCGGCGATAATGTCGATGTTTAACTTTTTTATACATTGGTTATGCGAGCAGGATATGATTTCAGAGTATTTTAATTCGACAAGCGTTCTTTCCGAATTTTTATGTTTAAAAATATTTTGTGAAAATGTATGAATATTTTATAGCAGTATTAATATTGATGTCGAGAGCTTTCGACATAGGTATCAGTCATCAAAATTAGGACCACTATTACATGAGATAATATGAATACTGATGTCGAGAGCTGTTTAGAAGAGAGAGTAGTTTTACAAATTTTTTGGCGAGTTGAGCATGAACTTACTATTTTTACGTGTTATTCCATGCTAACTTTCTATCAGGTGCTTAGTAAATAATTTGCCTAGTCCCACTTTGGCCGTAGACAGCTAAATCTTTACTGGCGATGATGATTGCTCGACCCATCCATAGGTACTCCACTCCTTGATTTACCTGTAACTTAAAAAATATTAATTACTGACCCTTTCTAAATTATAACAAATTAAATTAAATGTCTACTAGTAATAAACTATTGCTTTATTAGCAAACAGTTAAACCATTGTGGACCAAAATAAGGATCCATAAGGTTTTAAAACTACGTCAATTGCAGGGAAAATACAAAATTTGGCAAGGAGATACCAAAAAACACTACAAATGCATTCTAATATAGAGGCATTATATCTTCTGAACAGTCAAACATTGTCAGAAGGCTTAAACGGATTAATTAAGTAAACTATAATAATAAGCTAGAATTAAATTACTCATCATTAGTCCTCATGTAAGACTAGATTGTAATACTATGTATCGATAATATTGTAATATTTCTTCTAACACAAATAAAAAAAGAACTAAAAGTTATTTATAAAACTAGGGTTAATACCGAATCAGTAGGCCGAACCGAACAATATACATATTCAAAACTATGCGTGGAAAATATCAATAACGATTTGACGACATACTTTAAGCAAAATATGGTAAAAATATTTCCCTAAATCCAATAAACTTATTGTTTTGGTTTTAGTTCGATGCGGTGACCAAAATTACTTCTCAACATGCTTCTAAAGACAAAATGTAATTATGTATCGACAAAGCTCATTAATTCATTCAATTAGAGTTTTATGGGATAAGCCATATAAAATTAATAAAAATTTAGTGATTTGGTTAAACACGCAAATTTACAAATGAATTTTGTTATTTGTAATTTTAATATATAATTAATATGCAATATAAATATTGCCCAGGAAAACAAATCTTATTCTAAAACATAACAATATCATAAACTTTTTTAATCACTGTTTGTGTATAAATGCCAGTGATCTTGAGTTGATTGTCATATCTCCTTTAAAATATCCTGTATTACAGTTGGATTATGTCATTTTGGCTATCGTTTATTGCCATTTTGATTTGAAAACGTATACAGACAGCTTTGTTGTGGTGATAATTACGTTTTATGTTTGTTTTCATAATGTTATAATCCATCAAATCTTTTTTATGATCTAAGCCAACTGTTTTACATTTACTTTTTAGCCTCCTATGTAACATCGCTGTCAGCCAGATCGTTTTAATTATAACTAAATTCATCATTAAAGTTGATTTTTTGATCAAAAGCATTGCATCCACAAGCATTGAGTTGGACCCGCTGCTTATCGCCGTATAAATCCAAAGTATCATACGCATCATTTCCTTGAACGATTTTGAGAGTCCAATAAAATAATTTTCCTCGTACACTTTCTATGATTTTATTCTATTCACAATATATATGCATGAATCTTTTATTTTCAATGAATTCTTAATATGTTACATTTTACTTTATCGCAAACCGTTATGAAATTAAAATATGTACAATTAAAATATTGCAATTTTTTATCGCTTGACCGTTACACGGTTACTGAATACGTGTTTCTTCATTTAAAATACGTACTAATTTAACAAAACGGTGTGTCAGACATACCAACAAACAAAAACTGAAAATCTAAAAATAAAATGTACTAAATTCTTCTGTTCATTTTTACGTCAAGCCCACATAACAACTCTCTTCTTTTTTGCGTGGAAATCTAAACGTCGTATACGTCGTAAAATTTTACGTAGGTAAGCTTGATTCTGTAATATGCTGATCACAATATTTAATCATTACAATTTCCAAAACCGTTTAAAACCAAAGTTTAATTATTTTTAGTATAGAAATTAACACACACTATTATGCAACATAATCCAACACCTTCAGCACGTTGTAAATGCAAACTGATTGTAAGATATAATAAATATTAGGAAACGAAGCCCCGAAGAAGTCATAGCAGCCAGCCTAAGAAAAAGCGGAGCTGAATACAACTGTATATCCAGGATAACCATCTTACATTTTTACCAATTAAACAAAAACGGCTTTATTGATTGCGGCGGAACGACTTTTAAGCAAGCACTACATATATTGCAATAGATGATTGTAACCTGCAATAGATGTTAATCAAACGAGATATAGGCACATTGGAATATAAAATGACCATCAAAGGACAAATTCGATACCGAAATTTTACCAACAAGTTTATCACCATTTGTCTCTCATATTGGATAAACTCTCTTTAGCCGAGAATCAACTAACGTAATGACACAAACTTATCGAGTTATAGTACAGGATAATTTTTTTCGAGGTCTCAAAGAAGATCTCTCAAGATTGATGAGTATTAGGTTCGTTGTTCACATTTCCAATTTGTCCTTTTACTGTGACCGTATAAGTTAATTTTTCCTCAGGATCGGAGAAAAGGTTTGGACATTTCTTTATTATATGATTCAATGTTTTTAATTTATCGGAAGTGAGGAGGAAAGTTCTAAATGTTATATTGTTTATTTGGAGTCTGAAAATTGTTTGAGTGGAATTCTTATATTTTGTTAATACTCATAAAAGTTTCGTTATGGTGTGTATTGTAGCACCAAGCTGTTTAAGGCTGTAATCTTCAATTATTCCGTCAAATGAAAAATTTAAATTAACTAACTATGGGTAAAAAAATATGTGCTTGTATTGTATTAAGTTGATGGAACGAAATAGTTCTCTTAGGTTTAATTGGAGAAGCTGAGTTGAACTGCCATCTTAGCATGTGCATGTTGCTATGTTGCACTCGGTATTGAACATTTTTAAGTTTTAGGCATAAATGTAGTAACTCTGGCAAGTCTATTTGTTCTCACCGCTGTCTACTCCCGAATATATCTACTCCCGAATATATCCTTTCGGAAGATGACAAACAAATAAAGAAACTAGTAGAATCTTGGGTATGAATTTACACGCCTTCCATTCAGCCTAAAAACGCTTCATCAATTTTTTCCACGTGACCATATAGGAAAACGTTGCTATATGTGTAGGTATATATCAATGTAATATCAATGATATTATCACGTTTAGAAAAACAGAAAGGGAATATTTCGAAAATATGGGGACTATATTTACAACATTAGAATGGGCTAATATGAAAAAATCAAATTAATAAATGCGAGTTGTTGCAGGTCCAAGCTAATTTTGTAGACTTCATAATCTCCAAAGACGGCAAAAACACAAATAAAAATAAAATCAATATCAGACTTTCCTTTACCCAACACAGTCAAGCAACTTAGATCTTTCCTCGGCCGGACGGGTTTCTAACGAAGATTTTTCGAAAGCCAATAACTTTCCTCTCAAGAAAGCTGATGCTTGCAATTATCTGAGCATTGAGCTCACTGAGAAATTTTTCCACCTACCTATGCACTTAGTAATAAAACTAACAACACAGATGAAAAAGCCGGTGGAAAGCAATTTTAGAGGAATTAACTATAAATTTAGGTATAAAACAGGCAGAACTAATGTGGTAGCAGATGCGTATCGAGAAAAACCATATCTACAGAGGTAAATACAATGTCAACAACGCAATATAGCGATGAAAGCTCATCGTAACAGGAATAATTCCTATGGTTGAAAGGGAATTAATTCCTATGGTTGAAGCTCCGGTTAATGCTTTAAAAAATCAAATAATCCTCAAACTCGGCGATGAAATAATTAGTACCAAATAGTAAATCCATCCTCAAATTACACAAAACATGTTCTCACCCAGATTCTAATAACAGTGATATCATAAATATCTTTAAGAGACATTTGAACCAACACACAAATTCGCTACTCCCGGAAAATAGAACAGGGTATTTTAGATGAGAACAAACAGGAGGAAAAAATATTATCCATTCACCGACGGGCTCTTTTTCAAAGAGCAAGATATACTGTTTTTTAACGTACCTGATTTTAATCATGACCAAATCTGGAAGGATAATCAATAAAAGTGATATAAAATCCTAAAACCAACTTTTTAATTACAGATATGCCTTAGGAGGGCATATTTGGAGAAGTCAAAATACTGGACCCTACTAATTCCTAAATTATCTCTATTAGTACCGGAAAAGCAACAATATAACAAGGGATATTTTTCCATAAACGATATTTCCTATTAAAAAGCACCGCTAGCTTTTGAATAACTAAAGGTAGGAAAGAAAGCAAATTTTTAGAGAATGTCGAAATTAAAATCAACTATGTCCACTTTAGCAAATCTACATAATAAAGAACTAAACCAACATTCTATATTTGGAAGAGATTTTTTAAAATTTACCATACGAACTATGCGATCATTCTTTCTATAGGGTTATAAATATTACCGATATTGAAATTATTTGCCTATTTACGAGCCCATTTGCAAACAAAACCTCCAAATCTGAAACACCCCTCAATAACCACAACTGAACTAAGGATATTGAGATCAACAAAAGTTTTAGAAAATCAATAAACTTCCACTAAAGCAACCTTAAAATTATAACAAATTTCGTCAATATTATGGAACAGGGTTTTTATATTTAAACTAACTAAATTTTAATTGCTACTATATTCCCTCTTAGCATATACCTAATTTTAACCTTAGGTAAACTAATCGCCATAACTAAATAATTTCTTTAATCACTATGACTAATTAAACAATGCTTAGCTAGGTGCCACATTTAAATCACAATAAAATAAATAAAACAAATAATATTACAAATTTTGACAGAAAAGGAAAAATGTTCGGCGACTATGGGCACCTGGCTTTTATATATTTTGTTATTAAATCGATATTTAACCATCCATATATTCGCTATAATATTGCATTTGTCCTCCTTCATTAAACTCTCTTTGCCCAAACAATTTAAAATTTTGAGACAAAAAGTTAAATACACTCTAAGGATACACTCAAAAAGAATACACTCAAAAAGAATACACTCTAAGGATGCAAGAAAGTACGCTAATAAGCGAATATAAAATTGAGCACTTAATGCTAAAGGCCGTATCCTTCTCACTTTTGCAATTGCTATAAAGAGCTGTATAAAAAATAAAGCGAAACAGAGAAAGAAACTGATTAAAACTGTATAAAACATTTTCTATGTAAATATTTTGGAATATTAACATTTTTTGAATTAACTGAAACAAGTAAACTGTCAAAAGAATAATAAAATTTACCTTTATTTTGCTAGAATTGCAATATATAAGGCGCATTTATGGGTAACATAACCAATTTTGTTACCCGAAAATGACGTATTTTTCTTCAGTATTTCTTTCACAAGTTTTATTCAACTCCATCTTTTATATAATTAAAATATTATGAAATACCATAAAATATTTCACCAACCATAAAATCATTAAAATAATTTTACAGAACGAATGAACAAATGAACGAACGCAACCTACATGCGCCTACTGCTAGTAGAACTGAACTGCAACTTTATTTTTGACGTTTTGGAATTTATTCGATGCCTACTACACTTAAAAACATATATAAATTTAGAATACCAGTGTTTTCTCTCACCCTGACTGATTTTTGTTTGGGCTAAAAAAGTACGAAAGAAAGTCAATAATTAAACTCTGATGGATTTTTTCCTAAATTCATACAAGTTTATTAAAACTAATTAGTGTTTAATATATCTATCATAATAATCAATATAAACCAATCAAAATACAATTATTTTTTATTATATAAGATCATAAACTGATAACGGATAAATCAAATTTCGGTTAATTAACTTTATATAAGTAAATATATAAATATATATATATATATATATATATATATATATATATATATATATATATATATATATATCAACTAATTAATTCACTCTTTTCTACTTGAAAGAAGCTCCATAGATTCTGGGGAAGCCACATATTACCTCTAGTACCATGGTCACCAGTAAAGACAATGCAAATCAGTTCCAAATAACTATCCTGTGAAAATCTGCCCGGAAATTCTACATACACTGTAAATAATGATGTTTGACTACAAAAGCCGTGTTGTTAAATAAAAATATATTGAAACCGCTCAGCATAGAAGACCATTCATAAATGTCAGTGGAAAAAATGTATGTATAATTTAATAGAAGTGATAGATAGAAGTGATGGCATCCAGCAACTGTATTGCTTATTATTTTTACTAAACAATAACATCTGGAAAAACAATACGACAGAACCTGAAGATTATAAAGCTCTCGCTGCTAAATTCAACACCAATGAGATTGAATGGTACACATTTGAGGACAAAAATGATCGCTCAATCAAAGTAATGACAAGAACAAAGGAGCTCCACCAACCTTGCCTAAAGGAAGACATAATGGAAGAACTAACATGTCAAGGTCTTAAAACTAAAGCTGCAGAATCGTAATTAAAGCGCTGAAGGAATATTTTACTGAGGTCCCGCGAACAAATTAGTTGACTGAAGGTGCAATTAAAAACATCTAGCTTTATTGCGTATATTAGAGATTAATTGCGTATGACTATCAATTTTTCAACAGGAGGAGACTAAATAGAGAATCGAACTCAGGACTGTGTCGTGATTAGAAATAATCTTAACTACCGCTATACAAGTATACAACCGGTGATTTTCAGGAAGTAACGCTATAATATTTATGTACCATGTTTTTTTTTGGACTGCTTTTACGTTCTGTACAAAATAAATTATTTTACTGTAATTAAACATAATAAAAAAAAAAAACAAAAAAAAAATCAATTATAACAATTCCAGTACAATTTTAATTTTATAACGGTATGTACTTGAAATTATATTCATCAACATTTTTCTTTTGTGTCTTTACGGTTGTACTATTTTGCAGTTAACATAATTTTTTGTCTTTCATTCGACCAAAATAAACTACATGCATAGTATACAAATAGTCATAAAACTAAATTCCCTTTGACCTTTACAAATTTAAATAATCTTGATAACATTTTACCGTAAATATGTTACCTTTTGATTCATTTTTTTTTTGTTTTTGCGGTATTTGTTTTTAAATCAATGATTTTGACTTTTCATTTTACGTAAGAAATGGAAAAGAAACTTCATTATAGGTGGTTTTAATATTTTCTATTTGTGTTTTGAAATTGGCAGAGATTATTCTGGAAGTTATTTCGGATTTATCAATGATTTCACAAATAACGTTTTTTTTAAGCTTCAAACATTTCAATGCTGTATTCGAATTAATTTGTATATGGCTTTGATTATTTTGTTTAGTTCGTGACTGTACACGATCTTTCTATAAATCATGTTGCACTGTCAAGATTTCTTCGGGCTTAGCTGGTGCGTATTCTTTCTTTAACTTTTTTTTGTTCTAAATTATGCCACTAGGCGTCATTACCATTATATTGTAAGTAAGACCTTTTGCCAAAATAGCCAAAATACCTTTTAGCCAAAACAAAAATAGCATTTCAAAGTTAACAACAAAATAATTTAGCATAAAAATAAATTCAATATCACAAAATAGTTTACAAAAGTTCACAAGCATTTCTAACGAATATTAGCAGGCACAAAAAGTCTCCACAGGAGGTCTGCTATTAATCTGAAGACAATAGAGTCTTCCATACTTAAAAGTACTTCTATCTTCTCGCAACTACTCATAGAGTATAATAAGTAACGAAAATAGTTACGCATAGGATTTCCGATAGGTGGTTTAGTTAAGAAAAATTTAACAGATGGCATTTTGCCATGCGGTTTGTTGAAATGTCAGTTAAGTAAAATACATAATTGGTTTGTAATAGTTTTTTTTAAACTAGAATGAATACAAATAATAAAGTGGTGAGATAGTTGGTGGTGGTCAGGTTGATGGGTATGCAGGGGGATAAACACAAGACTCGCTTCTTGTGCCGTAACTGCATACAACTTCAGGAAGTGCTCACACTACCTCTTCTTGGTGGCCACTATCAATTACTCCGTTAAAATAGTAGACTAAGGTGCGAGGGCTATGGTCTTCCTACATGGGGTAGAAATTGGGCTAACAGCTCAAACTGTAAAATGTCATTGTTACGAAACCTCAACCAAAGCCTCGGATAAATTTGAATTCACTACAACGACCTCGGACACGATATAAGAGCAACAATTTAAAATTTGGAACATGGAACATAGTTAGCCTACATCGCCCGGAGACCCTCCATCAACTCTTCGAACAAACATCTAAGTATAAGCTCAACCTCATGGCGCTGCAAGAAACAAAACTAATCGGCAATGACATTGTCGATTACAATCGCTACGGATTAATCAATTTGGCATCGGTTCCTTTGCACACTCAGGTTTCATTGACGTCACTTTAATGTTACGTTTGTGAACGTTCTTGCCCCCGCAGAGGAGAGACCAGATCAAATCAAGGTTATAGTTTCTATGACGAACTCGAAACAATATTGAGCAAAATACCGCAACATGACGTTTAAATCGTGTTAGGTGCCTTCAATGCTCAATTAGACAGTTCTGGCAGCACATATTGTAGCACCTTTGACCCAAATTCGTTGCACCCTGCATCAAACAACAACGGGATACGTACTACAGAGCTAAAAAGGCATTTTTCTGGACTCAACGATATCAGAATTAAACGTGGAGCCAACATCAATTCAGACCACTTCCTTGTGGTTGCTGAATTCAAATTTCGCCTGTTAACCACATACAATCAACGTTTTCAGCGTATCATTCATTGGAACACATCAGCATTAAGCAACGAAATTACCACCTTTGAGACTGTCATATCAGGAATCTTGGAGGACAAACCAGATTCTGACTCCGTCCAAAAACAATGGGATAAAATTAAAACAGTGACAACCGATGCATTAATGTCCACTATAGACCACAGTTCATCTAGACCTAAAAATTTTTGGCTGGACGGTAATCGTTTAAGGGCTAATTAAGAGAGTAGTGTTACAAATGGACACTAAAGTGTGGAGGATTTATTCTCTTCGCTTCTAAATAGACAGACACCACCAACTGAGCAACAACCTATCTTGCGTCAAACTGATATTACCGTCAAGATGACCCCACCAACATACGATGAAGTGCGGGACGTGATAGTGCGGATGAAAAATTACAAGATATCCGGTGAGGACGGTATCTGCAACAAAATGCTCAAATATGGCGGCGATCATATATTCTACCGCATGTTTAAGCTTGTAGCGACAATATGGTCAAAAGAAAATATCCCAGAACAGTGGACATCTCTTGTCTTCCCACTACATAAAAAAGGAGATCGGTTGAACAGCAACAACTACCGCGGTATAGCTTTGTTGAACACAGGCTACAAGGTTTTGGCCAACGTAGTCGCGACAAAGTTATCAACATACAGCGAGAGGATCTGGGGTTTTCGTCCAAACAGACATCAACGATTGATCAAAATTTCACTCTGAGGTCCTAGAGAAGTGCTACGAAAAGGACATCCTCTGTACTTATTCTTTTCGGACACTTCCAGCAGGGGTAGGACAGCATTAAGAGGAATACGTTATGGAAAATATTGTCCTATCTAGGCACACCATCACAATTGGTGTCCATGTGCAAACTTTTAAATGAGTCAAAGTGTAAGTTGCTAATTGCAGGTAAAATTTTGGATGCCTTCGAGATAACATCTCGAGTGCGGCAAGCCCAATAGCTCAAATTCTCTTCAACTTATCATGAGAATATGTCATCCGTCAGCTCAATATAGCGCAACGAAGGTATCTATATCACATATCTCATGTCTTGGAAATATCAGCCTAACAAATTGGCGTTCACATCAACGAAGTAAAGACCAAATATATGGTCACCGCGATTAGGCAGAGACGTGGATACTTCATTTCAAGAGAAACACAATATGACAGGGTGAATGAGTTTAAATATCTAAGATCATTGATCACCGAGCAAAACTCCGTTTCTGTAGACATGTCATCGAATATCGAAAGAGGCTACCGAGCATTTTAAGCCAGTTTGAACGTCTTCAAGTCTCCCCATATATCGTGTAAAGTAGAACTGAACATCTATAAAGCGCTGATAAGACCAGTGATCACCTTTGGTTGTGAGTCTTGGACATTCACAGCACAAAACGTCCAAAAACTTTCTGTAACGGAACGAAAATTATTCGAATTATTCTATATATAGGCCTTGGAGTCGCCACCAACGAAAGTAGGTTATTATGGGAAACTGCGTACTCGTCTCGATGGATGACGTCGAAAAAGACGTGAACGCACTCAGTCACCATGTCTGGCTTTCTCTTGTGACGAATCGCAAAATTTGGAGAAGCATCGTTGAGGCGGCTAAATCCCTTCATGGGATGTAGCGCCAGCGGAAGAAGAGATAGTTGGTTAAAACAAATATATGGAATTTTATTTATTTAAAGGCTTTGTAGATTGTGGCGCAAATGTGGGATGAAAGTAGTGAGAAGGACGTATTTTTTAGTACGGCGACCTCCTCAATTTCAACAAACTCTCCAGACATTTTGCCATGATAAAAGGGTTTACCTCGCATTGTTGGGGAAATAGAAGGGATCCACATCTAAATTAATCCTCCCAAGAACGACCAGCAGGCTTATTATAATCGTAAACATATTAGAGCCTACTGTTACAGGGAATTTTGAGTGCTGAAGATAAATTAATTTTTATGCATCGTCGGGAACTATACAGGATCCATATACGATTCTCGCCTTTTTAATGCTATTTCTTGTGCTGAAATACTCTTTCCAACTGTCATAATCACTAATCAAAGCTTTACCCTCCAATTATAACTCTATTTCCAGTTGAGGGTACAAAAATTACAATGAAAAGAACGACAAATTATAGAAGTTATGTTTTAGTGCTGTCACTAAAACATAAAATTCAATATTCCAAAAACAGTCAAAAAAATTTCTATGATCCGTAGTCAGATGCGTTGTCCATTGTGCCACAAGTCCCTAGTGATGTTTGAACATAGGTTTTAGATACCTTACGAGGGTTTTTAAAGCTTACCTTTACTCTTGTAAAATCAAAGGACTACCAAATGATTGGTTTGAAGAGGACGAGGAACAAAGCTAGATTTTGAAGGTAAAAGTACCAGGAATTATAAGCATATAAAACTAAAGTTTTTTTATCGACTAATTGGCTGTAATTTATTAAGGAGTTAGTAATATAATTGGTGGTACATAAGTTGATTGTTACCTTCAATTTTTGCCTTCACAACAATTTTGCTACCTTATGACGACTATCGGTCTTCTATATTGAATTAAAATCAAAACTTGTATCCACATTAGTTTCTGATTGTTCTTTGTACATTTTAGCTTCATGTTTTATTGTGTAAGTGGGTGTGTGTGTGTGAATATACGTATTGCGTGACTTACAAAATAAAACTTTTTCCTGATTTATTCAAAAATATAAAATCAACTTACTAATACTTAAAAATTTTATTGAAATAAAATTTAACTATGAAAATGAAATCAAATTTAAAAGTTCACCGATCAAAATATCTTGATAACACGAAAATTTTGAACGAAAGTAAATAGAAAAAAGCGCCCACCAAGCAATGTGTAAAGTAATACTACTCGAAAAAGTTTTTTTTTTGCCGTGTGTCAAACATTTCAATTTTTTTTGGCAGATTAATTAGACCGGCGAAGTGGTTTTTTGGTAGTTTTGTTGGGAAACTAAAATTATAAAGAAAATTTAATCCAACCTCAATACCAACAAATTTTTTGTTGGAAAAGTGGTGTATAATTTTGATTGTTATACTGCCTAAATGAAACTATAGTTTTAAAAGTTTGAAGTACAAAGAAGTACACTGTAATCGGAATTGGTAAATCTTAAAATGAAGCGGTGAAAATAAAAAATTTGACAGTTAATAATTGTTAAAGATCAAGGGTTTGTAAACATTGGTTGCGGCCGAATAGTCGGGGAAATCTTTTAGTGCAATTAATTGACATTTTAGTACAAATTTCCCTTCAGAGTATCCAAATTCTTTGGTAAATAATTTGGTCAAAATTGGCTTGAAGGGTAAAATATAAAAACTTAAAGGGTTAATTTAACTGACATACTGTTCAATTTCAAATAATTTTTGGTATAAAAAGTTGTGTTTGACAATTCTTAACCAAAATAATTACCTAAAAATTGATAATATATTAAATAGCCACATTATTTATTAGAGACAATTCAACAAAATTTAAAATGGCTTTAAGTATTAAGAAAAAATTAAAGTCAAACGCACAACAACAACTACCTAAGCCCTGCTTTTTAGTATTTACCCTGTACACTGTTAAAAAACTAGTTAAAAGTACGGTTTACCCGACTATTCGGCTGGAGCCATTGAAGGTAATATTAGGACTTTATCCATGTCTACTGGTGTAACATGTCAATCTGTTGAATGACAACTAAATTGGAAAGGGTCATTCAACAAAATAACGATGTTATATACCGGAATCAGCAAAGTACCAGAACTTTTAGTTGATTGTGATCTTAAAGGCTTTCTTTTCCTGCTTTTTTGGATTATATATCCAAATAACATCTCCTTTAACTATTCATATACTATTCCCTTCCAGGTACCGCGTTTTCATTCGGTCATTGGCCTTCACTTTGTTTTAGTACAGCTTATAAATGTTCATCATCCTTTGTCTGAGATCTCCGGTCATTCTCTCATTGCGGACTCACTGTTCAGCTTGCGATAGTTCAGACTTAAATTTAGTCAAAACATCCTGTTTTGAGTGCAGTCATTACCTTGATTTAAAATTTAGCTAAGAACGTTAGTTATCTCTAAAGGTATATTGATAAAGGCGTCACTAGTAAACTATTCGAGCCAGATTTAAGCGTTTATCATTTTGAAGACATTTTACTTAAAATAGGGTTGTGCCGATTTATTTAAATTCTTCAGGTATACAAATTTTCAACTTTTAATCGAACTACAAGTTGCATATTAAGTTCAAAAAATCATTAGTTTTGTAACGATATTGAAATTTTTGTAAATATTATATTATAATTCAAAACTATTGATCTAACAACAAAACTAAACAAAGTCCCATAAAATGATTTGATAAGCCATCAAACATAAATAATATGCTAATTTTATTGAATTTTCAATTTAACGATTCATTTTGAACATGGAATTCGAATATAATATATACATAGTGGGTGATTCAAATGGAGGTTACAATTTAATTTTGGTTGAGGTTTTTATTTTAACAGAAAATTGGTTGATTCCAACTAATTTTAGTAAGAGTGTGGGGCATATTAGAAACTTAACGAGTTAGTTAAAATACAAAGATATTTAGATTATAACCATATCAGATTACTGAACAGATGAAAAACGACCAAATGAAACTATAACAACCTAATCAAAGTGCAATAAATAATAGTCGGTCATCACACATCATTGATAGTTTGTATCGACCCTGTTAACCATCCAGATCCATTGGAAAAAATTGTTTGACCTTAAAAAACATGGCATCTTTTAACCTAAATAATATCCCTTTGATCTTAACATTCTCAAACATATCATAATAGATGTCATAATTTTAATAACAGTTCTCATTTTTAGAATTATAAATATATCATCCTACAAAACATCAGATCACGTTCAAATTTTGATCAATTCATAACACATCTTTAAAACTTTGAGGTCAAGCTCTTATTGAGTTTTCTTACCGAGATATGGATCAACTCAAACAAAACGGGAAATTATAATATTGGAAACTCTAATTTTTATGCAAATTGCAATGACAAAAATCGTTCAACGGGAATTGCAGTGTATGGAGATTTGTTGATTCAATTATAAGACTGTACAAAATAGTGGTACAAAGAAGATTTTAACTCGTGATAACATATTTATCACTGAAGAAAAATCATCAGAAAAAGGTAACCACGCAGGTACTGCATCAGGACAAAACGGATAACCATCTAAATCCAAAAACAAAATCCCAGCCTGAAAAAAATAACACACCAGGAAAGCATACAACTTTTCAAAAAACTAAAGAACTTAAAAAAAGCAAGCAAAATCCTCCCCCCGTAATACTTAGAAATGTGACAAACTATTCAGTCATTAACAAGTCACTACAGGATAACAGCATCAATTTTCAAGCTAGAATGATGAACAACAATCAACTGAAAATAAATGTAGACACCGAGACAGATTATAGAAATCTAACAGAATATTTAAACGGTTCGCAGTAACAGTGGCATTCATATGAAAATAAGCAGACGCGACCGATAAGGGTTATGGTTAGAAATTTACACCAAACATGCAACCCAGAAGACCTTAAAACTGAACTGTGCGAAAGGGGTTTTAAAATCCTTGATGTCGTCAATAAAATTAAAAAGTCTAAGAAAAGGAATGAAGAAATAAAAATTCCTTTTCCATTATTCATGCTAACCTTTGATAACAAAGAAGATATAAGAAAAATTTCCGAAATAAAACATATCGGAGCCATATGGGAGTAAAGATCGAGGCGGTTAGAAGTAATCGTATAATTTCGCAATGTAAACGTTGTCAGCGATATGGCCACACTCAAAAGTTCTGCCAACACGAACCTAGATGTGTTAAATGTGCTGAGAAACATTTAACTATTGCTTCTGAGAAACCCAGGACCACCGCGGCAAAGTGTTCAAAATTTGCACAGGCCCACCCTGCAAGCTACCGAGGATGTCTGGTAGCGAAAGAACTCCAAAAAAGAAGAAATAATCAAAATAAACCAATGAGTGTACAAAAAAATCAACCAACAGAATCCTTTAGTCATCATGTCAGAGGTGGTATATCTTATGCACAGGTGGCTGCGACAAGAAAGGTCAGCTCAGTATCAGTGTTGAATCCTACACATTCGAATACTCTGATGGAAATGATGCAGAACGTTTCGAATGCCATAAGCAACCTTTCTGAAAGGCTACAAAGATTGGAGCAGGCAATTCTGCTTTATTATTCTAATTATTTCTCCCATAATGATGTACCAAGAAAAATTGAAAATTGCTACATGAAATGCTAACGGTATTAAAAATAAAAACATGAACTTGAAGCCTTTTTAAAAATGCAAAATATCGATGTGTGTCTCATATCTGAGACCCACTCGACAAGGCAATCTTACTTAAAAATTCAGGGTTACCAACTTTACGAAACAATTCATTCGATTAACCAAGCAAGAAGTGGAACCGCTGTTATAATAAAAAATTATATTAAACACCATGAATGCCAGCATTACCGTAGTAGAAATTACATCTATCAAGCAACGCCTTCAGATAGGAGCGGTATATTTTCCAAATATACCGCTCCTATCTAAAGGCGTTGTATCCTAGATACAACCTGAAGAAATCAAACTACTTGAATATCCTACAACATTTCAATGGTAGATTTATATTAGGAGTGGATTTTAATGCAAAACATGTTGACTTTGGATCTAGGCTTACAACAACCAAAGGTAACGAACGAAAAGATGAACATTCCACTAGCAAGCCGACATATTGGCCTACGGACGCAGCTAAAACTCCTGATTTACTTGATTTCTTTATATCAAAACAAGTTTCATCAAATTTTATTTAAGTAGAGGATAATTCAGATATGGTCCCTGATCATTCTGCAGTGATACTTACCATAAGCGACAAGATAATTAGGAAGGAAACAAGACCAACTCGTGTCAATAAAACAACTGACTGGGTTAGCTTCAGATCTGAATTAGAAAGCATTATTAACCTACAAACACGATTAAAAACGGTAACGGAGCTAGAGGAACAGGTTGAAAACTTCACAGATATCATTCAATTAGCCGCATGGAATAACACTAAAGAATCAGCATCCGAAACTACTGGTAAAAGCTACCCAAGAGAAATTAGGAGCCTGGTCTTAGAAAAAAGGAAAGCTTGAAAAAAATGGCAACAAACGAGGAGTCCATCTGACAAGACGATCCTAAATAACAAATAACAGCAGCTTAAGCGAGAAATTCGAGAAATTCAGAAGCTAAATGAAAAATCGTTTTCTTCGTTTCTTGGGAAGTTGACGGCTGATGAAAATACAGACTACTCATTATGGAAGGCAACCAAAAGAATGAAAACCCCAATCATGCAGATCCGTCCTATTAAGTGAAGTGATGGCTCGTCGGCCAGGGATAACAAATCAAAAGCTAAAGTGTTTGCTGATCACCTGGCTGGTATTTTCCAACCGAATGAGACCAAATCGGATATTATAATCGAAAATGGGAACAACAACTATGGGGGCAGAATCCCTCTAATAACCCAGAAAGATGTTAATAGAGAAATAAAATTTAATCTGAAGACCGGAAAGGCTCCTGGATATAATCTTTCAACAGGAGAAGTTCTAAAGCAACTACCAAAGAAAGCTATTGTTCAACTAACCCACTTGTTTTATGCTGTTATTAGATTACGGCATGTTCCTTCTGCCTGGAAAGTTGCAGAAGTTATTATGCTACCGAAAGCAGGTAATCCGCCAAATGAAGCTCAATAATATCGTCCGATATTCCAGCTTCCTATCATCTCAAAGCTAATGGAGAGACTTCTTCTGAGAAGAATGACACCAATAATAGAAAGTAGAAACCTAATACCGGATCACCAATTTGGATTCAGATCTAAACATTCAACAATTGACCAGGTTCACAGAATTACAGACATTATAGAAAAGGCGTTAGAAGATAAACAAATTTGTTCTACCTTATTTCTGGACGTGACAGCAGCTTTCGATAAGGTATGGCATGAGGGATTAATACATAAACTAAAAGTTATGCTTCCGGGACCATATGTTGACCTTCTGAAGTCGTACTTATCTGAAAGACTTTTCAGAGTAAGACAAGAAGATGAGTATTCGGAACTGAGAGATGTAAGGGCAGGAGTCCTAAAAGGCAGTGTTCTGGGTCCACTCCTATATTTACTTTATACAAGTGATATACCACAGTCCGATCATATAACCATAGCAACGTTTGCTGACGACACCGCTATACTAGCAACAGCTAAAACTGTCGAAGAGGCGGCGAATAAACTTCAATATGCAAGTGAAGAAATTCACCAGTGGACCAAGTAATCGAAAATCAAACCTAATGAATTAAAATCTGCGCATGTCAACTTTACGAACAAACTATTGGTTAATCCGCCGCCAATCAGCATAAACGATGTCATGGCGCCATACGAGAACTCCGCCAAATACTTGGGTATGACATTGGACGTTAAGCTCAAATGAAAAGAGCATGTGAAGAAGAAATGAAAGGAGCTTGATCTTAAATATAGACCATTGTACTGGCTAATTGGACGAAGGTCAAAATTAAGCACAGACAACAAAATATTGATTTACAATCAAATCCTAAAGCCGGTCTGGCTATATGGTATTCAGCTTTGGGGCTGTACTAAAAATGCTAACATTATACCTATACAAAACTTCCAGAATAAGGTACTTCGGAGTCTAGTCAATGCACCCTGGTACATTCGTAATAAGGATTTGCATCGAGATTTGGGGATACCAGCATGAATCGAGGCTATTGCAACATGTTAATGCGGAAGCCTCTCGGCTACTGGATAATGAACACTTGGTTAGAAGACTAAAGAGACCCAAACCCTTCGAGCTCGTCAGTATGTGAGCGGCTACCTATTAACGAACAGGCATTGGAGCATCGCTTGATCAATAGTGACCTCATTATACTTTAGTTTTTAAAAATTCAGATGTAAATTGATGGTTAGTCTGAAAAGACTAGTTTCAATAAATAAAAAAATGAGAAAAAAATTTTTTTTAACCCTACTAAAATCAAAATGAAGCTGAGAACCGTTCAAGTGAAACCAGTAGCTATTTTACATTATTCATACTCAATCCAAACATGCATACATTTCTAAATTTGCCAGGACTTGGTTGAACGGCAGTACAAGATATGGTTCTTATGTCTTTCACTTTTTACGAAAAATTAATTGATCATTCACACTAAGCTATTTTGGCTTGAGCAAAGAAAATTAGCATCAAGAAAATGTTACAGACTCTTTCTTGGTTCTTCCTTTCTTCAATGCAGTTTTTTCAGCCTACTATTATTTTTTCCAGCCGGCTTATTTATGAACTGCCTTAATAAAGAAGATTCTAAAGAAGATAACGATACAAAGTTTATCATAAATCTGTTGCATGATAGGTGCCGTTTAGTTTCCCATGATTTTCACCCACTCTATAAAAAAAAGTCCCGATTTTTCTTATGATCTCGCTTTTGATAAATTTAGGTTCAAGTTTGGCCAAAAAGTTAACACCAGCATTGCTATGGACGAAGTTCCTTACAAATACGGGTTGACCTGGTTCAAAAGTTCGTTGCCTTCTAAGTGGGTTATAGGTGGTTAATGTACCAGTTATGGAGCGGTTGAAAGTCGATTGTTAACATCTATAATATAAACTTTATAGGAAGATGCATAATTTACCTTATGTTGGCCGAAGGTGAAGAAATAGGGTGAAACATCATTTGAACTGTGGCTAGAATTTCTTAGTGCCGAACTAATTTCACATATAAGTCGATCTCAATTTTTATGATTGTCTTTGATAAAAGCACCTATTGCTGAAATCATTATTCATTCACGCGCTCTGACGCATTTGACTGTGGAGCACACACATGAGTAAATTGATGTGGTCCATTATCAGCTGTTCTTATCTCTTCCATTAATTTCTGCAAAATTCAATTTTACCTTCGGATTATCTTTTGGAGCATTAATTCTATCAAAGTAAACAGAGTTTCAGAATGCATTTGAATTTAGATCCACACGTCGAGGTGGGACATTTCCATCACCATCACGCACATCAGCATGATTGAAGGCTTCGAGATCTACTCTGGACAAGGCATCAGGAATTGCATTTTGTGATCATTTTCTATATTCGATCTTTTAATACCTTAAAGCTTAAGGCTCCATTGTGCTTGCCTGCCAAAAAGATCGCTCTGGTCCATCAACCATTTAAGACTTAAGACTGAAATGGTCCATGGTAATGGTGAAAGTGTAACCTGCTACATATGGTCTAAAGTTTTTTAGGCTTAGAACAGCCACTAAGCATTCTAGCTCAGTATAGCACTATACATACGTTGAGCAGAATTAAACTTGTGATTCAAAAATGCGATTGTATATTCTGTCCTTTCCTCGGATTTTTGAAACAGAACTACTGTTTTGAGTTTCTCGAATGCTACATCTGCTGATTCGTTCCATTTTAATTTTTTGATGTTTTTTTTCAGAAGATTCGTTAAAGGTCATACCTAAAAATCACTGCAGCTGTCTAACAATTTGAGGAACCGGATAGTTTGCAATAGCTTGTACTTTGTCGGAGTATGCGTATTTGATTGTTACGTCAATAACCTTCCAGGCGTCGAGACATAGCCTTACCTTTCAGGTGATTTTACGAACAACAGCAATTGGTGAAGACCATGAACTCTGACTTACCTCTATCACTCATAACTCCAACATACTATCCAACTCCCTATAAATGTCAGCTTGAACAGCTGGGGAGACGGGATAATAGCGCGGTTTAACCGCGTTTGCTTTGCCAACATCAAAGACGTGAGTTATCAAACTAGTTCGACCTAAACGATTTATACCGGAACAAGGAAAAGTTTTAGCTAAGCCGATGAGATCCCAAAAATCCAATTCCATGATAAAGAGATTGCAATAAACCTTGTGCAAAGTGAAGTCGCAGACGTTTAATTTTACCGTTAAAAGATATAGATAATACAGCATGCTGTATATTTCTTTGCTTTCCGCCACTAGCAGTGTTTAAGAATGAGGTTAAGTAATGGAATTCAATTCTGTTTTGCTTAAATAACCTTTCAGATGCGGACCCAAGAACACTAATGCTATTAGTACATTTGCATACGACCGCCGATCATCCAGATTAGTTTGCACTACTGAATCGCAAATTAATTTCTTAATTAATTGGTGCAAAGACCAATATTTAACTTTGCGATTAGGTGAATATAAAGAATAAAAATGAAGATTTTTGAAAATTAGAATGCGATGCAGAAAATCTTCATTCTTTGGCAAATTAGGTACATTTTTATAAGAAAATGGAACTTTCATTAAATAATCATTATGAAAGTTACTATTAGCGGATTCATTATGGGACTTAAGTTCCAGTCATGTTTTCAAAGCCGCTCTTTCGGTTTGTGTCCCGGCTTCGCCATATTTTTGGGTAGATTGTGTTCCAGAACTCTTCAACACAATATTTGTTTGGATTATTTAGGGTTTCTTGAACCTCAAAACATGTTTGCGCCTCATTATTGATTGATTGATTAGAATGTACGGCCCAGGACGAACCAAGAACTCTCGGGATGCCGGGTACCACCGTACACCCGTGTTACATTAAACAAAACCGAAGGAGTGGAAGGAATGTTAGTTATGACAGACTCGACCCGGTTACTGACACCTAAGCGATCGAAAGTTAGTATTTAGCACAAGACAATCACAATTTTAATGAACTGCTCTGCATTCTGACGTCTCTTATCAACAATCCCAGTATGCCACCACTCCACTGTAATCTATAAAGGATCCCTAAGAACAAAATCTATTAATAAACTAATTTCATTAATAGATGAATACAGTCGTAGGCTGTAACAGTGGCATTAGTTTTCACCTGTAAATTACAAATTTATTATTTCACCTTCATGCTGCTAAAATTTATTAAGTACTTCTGAAATTGGATTGGATTGTACTAAAAACAAAGCTCCTGAATAACGTCGGGCCAGTTCCCACAGTATCCCCACACAAAACAATCGGTAACAAAGGGAAATATACCACTTGAATACAACCACATGTATGCAGACGCCCGCGCAGCCACCATGGACACAGACATACAATAATACCCATGCACATGAATACACGCACACGTCCGCTCACCTACAAACACATACATGTACAGGGATAGTACAAACCGATCAATAATACGCCAACTATCGCATTGTATAATAGAGCACCACATAAGACCACCCGCAACCTCCCCTTCCAAAAACATCAGGAAACTTTCCAAATACTGCAACCATCAACCAACAAATATCATAAACCACTTCTATAACGAACCGATCATCTTGAAACACGAACAAGACCAGCAACATTTTTTTTCACGAAAGACTGCCTTTTCTCAAGACCACCCTCAATGGATGCGGAAACGGCCATTATTCGTTATTCCAGGTTGGATTGAAAAAATCCAAAATTCCAATCCAACCTGGAATAAGTAACTAAATCTCCTAACCAACACTTCCTGCAACTATCCGAAAAACAACACACATAACACCACACAGATCTGACGAAAACTACAATCGGTTCAGCCTGAAGTCGTCATCCAAAAACCTGCCCCAAATCAAACATATCAAAACTGCATACCATCGGCTTTTCCAAGACATAAGTTTGTCAGTCGCGTTTAGTGTATCTCGAAGGTAAGAACCTTCACTTTTTTTTAAATTTACAACAACAATTGCATTGAAAGACTATTACTACGTATATGTTAAGAGTCGAGTTATCTTGTAGTTAACTTTGGATCATCTTCGAGTTATTTTTTTACGTGTATATACTGCAGAGTTATGTTAGGGTCGAGTTATAATAAGGTTATAGAAATTACTTTATAGGAAAATTAAATAATAAATTAAAAATATTATAAAATTATAAGCTAATATTAATTCAATTTATCTTCAATCCCAACCAATTGCAAGGCTCTAATTCTTTAGATTTTCTTAATCTGTACAGATTTTTGTTGTTTTAGCTTGACTCGACTCTGTATATAGAGAAAATATAACCTGGGTTCAACCTAGGTTGAAGTATATACGGTGTAATTGAAAACAAATTTAGGTAAATTGAATAGAAATTTAAATTTACGTAAATAAAATTGATTTTTGCTTAACGAAATATCTAAATTCACTAAAAAAATGTATTATTGTTGCGTGAGAATACCATTTTCTGTCACTGTATTTGTATACTTTTATCACAATAAATATTCTTTTTTTAATTTTAATAAAACGAAATAAGGAACCTTGTTTTAATAAAAACAAAGAACCCAAAATTTCTTGTTTTATATATAAAAATAAAAATCATTTCATATAAGAAGTAAAACTGTCTTTAATGTGATAATAAAAATTTTTATATTAATTCTTTATCCAAATCCTTTCTAAAAAGAAAAAAATTTTCTAGAAAATGTATAATATAAATTATTCTTTTTTTTTTTTGTTTTAACCAGGTATTAATTTCGAGGATTACTATCCTCTTCATCAGCCTGTACTACTTTTCTGAAATAATTTTTATTTTTATATATAAAACAAGAAGTATTGGATTCTTTGTTTTTATTAAAACAAGGTTCCTTATTTCGTTTTATTAAAATTAAAAAAAGAATATTTATAAAAAAATGTTCAAAGCGATACACCTATAGTACAAACGTTAAACTGTCACACGAAAAAATTGATCATCATATTATAACATGTATATGCGGAGAAAAACAGCATTTTCAATACGGAAATATCAAATTTTCAATAGCGAAATATCAACAACATATTGGAAATAAAACCAAACCACATCAATTCACCAACACAATACATATATAATATAACCAAATATATATATAACCAATAATGTAACCATAAATTAATATAAACATGAATAATTAATATAAATTAATATAATTTAATATAAAAAAATAAATAAATAATACATTTTTCATCTGGCATTCACCCAATCCATGGGTGTACAAAAAAACAATATTTACCCAAAAACATCAAGTATGGTTTGCATCCTTGCTACCACATTGAGTTTTTTGAATTTTTTTTTATTTAAATTTATTTTTTATTTTTTATTTTTTATTTAACCACTTCACTTTTACAAAATTTCACCCTTTAATTTTAACTATAAACTATTATTCTACAGTTTTAAACAGGTAAACATTGGATTTTTATTTAATTAACCCAATGGATTGCTTAATTTCAGCATCAGATTTCCGATCTTTAAATTTTTCCAGCATCACCTGTTGCAACTCTTCCTATTGAACATTTTTATTTCCTACTCAATCGTCCTACACGGTAAAAAAATCTCTCTACGGAAATGTCACTGTCAGCTGAACGATTGTATTATAGGCCTTCATGCGGCTTTTATGTACGAACATGTTACAATGGCCAACTGCTATCGTAGGCTCGCAATGACTAATTGATGATCTCTGCTTACGAGTTTAATAGCCAAGCGATATCGTCTCGATCTTGGAAATTTGACTTCTGAATGTTTCTTTCCCACAGCCGTAACAGAAAAACAACACCAAGATTGATAAGGGGTCATCTTCACTGTAAAGTAAAATATAGTCTACTTTTATACGATCGTTTAATTGTCTTCTACGGTAAACCGTTAAAAAAAATAGTGTGGTGAAATTCTAAGAATATCTTGCTCATTTACATGAAGTTAAGAAGAGTGTGTAAGAAGAGTGAGTAAGAATACACATGTGAGTGCTTCCTGACCAAAGTTTATGAATGTAAATGTAAAACCATAGGAAAGATACACTTGTAATAACAGAGTCGCATGCCTTTATTGCAAAGAATTGGCCATTCTACTCATGTTTAATAGAATTTACCAGGCGATTGGAAAAGCAGTCCCAGAACACTTGTTTACAGGGGAAACCTTTTTAGCTTACATATTAACATGATACTTGCTTTTCTGCTAGGCTTAATCATTCGACCATAAAAACCGCAAAATATATTTTTTTGTTTCAAAGAACCCGTATAATCTGACATGGCTTAGCTGGTTGTTTTTATATCTCAGCCAGTTGGGTAAAAGTTGTTGATCCGCGCAGCACGAAAACATGTTATCGTGACATTCTACTTAATTACCAACAAATCTAAAACATGCAAAAATGTATCATATCGCAATATTATTTATCTTGTTATGTTAGTAAATAAGTAGATTGTCACGTCATCATATTCTCGTGGGAACTGCTTTTAAGCCAGATTATTTTTTGCATTCTTTCCAAATATTCCGGACGATCCGAAACTGACATAAAACGTTTTTTTATTCAGTCTTTTATTCAGTCCTTTTTATCCTTTCGTTCACTATTTTTTTATTTTTTCCATATATTCCAAACGTATTCCTTTCGTACTAGAACAAAAGGTAGTATGAAAGGAATACTTTAATATGAGAAGCCATTTTGTTTTTTGTGACAATTTTAGATTTAAAAAATAAAATAAAAATAATAAAAGTCACGTGACCAATTTTCCATTCCATCTCTTCTTTTTTTGGAATGAATCAAAAAAAAAACACTCAGTGTTTCGCCAATCAAATCAAATTCACACCAAAGTATGCGTTGAAATTTAACTCATGTTCCTTCAAATTTTGTGAGGAAACGTTGTATACATCTATTTTATAGCCGTCTAACCCATTCATTAAACAATCATTTTTATTTTTAATTTAATTTAATTGTAATAAGTGCGCGATACCAATAAACCGTGTGATGGCAATATGTCAATATCAAGAAAAATTTTCAGCAACAGAAATTCGGATACATTTAGGTATCAAAAATTTAATTTCAAAATTCAATTTGATAATCGTATATGAAAAAATAAACAAATCTGGTTTTTAGTTTAGGGAGCAATAAATCAACGAGCAGTGGGAATTCTATTTCTGCAACGGAATTTGCTGCATTAAAAGCTGAAATTTGGACTTTAAAAAACTCGTTGATTGATTCAGAAATGATTATGAGGAATATGCAAGTATGTTTACAATTTGTCATATGCATTTGCATTTTTAAATTCTTAGGTAATTTAGAGAAATCACTTTTGAACATTTTGAATATCAATTGAATGGTACAGCTATTTATTATTGAGACATCTGTACTTTGATTGTCCTACTTAGGTGTTGTTTTATGTACTTAATTGTTGATTCCACTCATGTGTGTGTGTGTATGGATCTTCGAGGTACATAGTCTCATTAAGTAATGAGGTAAATTTAGAGCCCCTCGTTATGAATTTTTTCTTGGCAGAACCCAGATTTAATATTAAATAATTGATAGATTAGATTAATTGATAGATTAGATTGTACGGCCAAAGATTAACCAGGAACTCCCGGAATACCGGGCACCACCGAACACCCGTATTACATATAACCAAAGGATTAGAAAGAAGGATACTTAAGCCATTGATAGTTAGTATTTTTTCTGTGGGGAGTGAAATGAAAGGTATATGTCAGTAAATATACACATAACTTTGAAATTTATATAAATTAGATTTTAAAAAAAAAATATTAATCACTTAAATCAATAAAATTAATCACTTAATTAATCACTTAAATCAATAAACCGTTTAATGACAAGTACAATAAATCTAAATTTTTGAAACTAAATTCGGATCAACTGTAATTAAACAAAAGCTTATCATAGTGTTTAAAATGTGCTTAAACTTTATCCATTGTCTTTAAAAATATGGATATTGTTACTAATCTAAGCTGGATAAAAACCATTCGACTCAATTAAATGGAAACTATTAGTACACACAAGAACTTTGTTAGACTGCCTGTATATAGTTATTGTCTCACCATAAGTACTTTAAATAACCAATGCCGCGTTTCGACTTTTATATGGTCTCTTCAAATCAAAGGTAAGGTCTCTTCAAATCGAAGAGACCAAATATTTTGCTTCGAATAGTTTTAAAATTATTTGAAAAAATACTGCTTAAGACTTCTCATTAACTTTACTGACAAAAAAATTAACTGGATACCAGTTTAAATCAATTTCTATTTTTTCTAATTAAAAAAAAACGTGGGGTGCTTGATATCAACTGATCTGAATTTTTATTGCCAGCTTTTTGTAAAGCGTCAAGTTATAAGTGGCTTAGTTTACCAACGGTTAGTCAACCGCTAGTAAAAAAGGATTTAGGCTTTGCTAAATTCTTTTTTTAAAACTGGTCTTATGCAATTTTTTAGATAAAATTATGCGTAAGTGCTTCTAACTGCCCAAGGATAATAGAGAGTTAAAATTAGCATAGACATACAACTAATTGTTTATAAGTACATACTTGCAGTAGTCGACTTTCTACGGCTTCTAAACTATCTGTCACGATAAAAGTATTGGTAGATGGCAAGGTTCTAACAAAGAAGATAACAAATTACAGTAGGTTGTGTTTCAAGGTAAAATCACAACCTATACCACAGATAGTGGGAGATTTACCATTTGTTGCGAAGATTTGTTAGTAGGCGCAATGTACCGAGTGATATCTATTTCGACAACGGGACCAACTTGAAAAGTGCTAATGCAATGGCATTTCAAACCTCCTTCCAGTCCATCTATGGGTGGATTATGGGAAGCTGGAGTCAAGTGTATAAAGCATCTCTTGATAGAAGTTAGGAGGAATTTAATACATTATTGTGTGAAATTAAAGCTATTCCTAATTCACGCCCACTGAACATTTCTTTGGAATATCTCCACAAGCTTCAGCAAAAAAAAAATAGAATCACAACAACAAGGCAATTTTTAAATTGGACATTCAGTATATACCAAAGAGGAAGCTACTTTGCCACTGCATTGGCCATATAGATGAGTTATGAATGTTCATCCTGGTAAAGAGAACTTTGTTCGAGTTGTTACTGTCAAGACTCTATACTAAAAATACCAGTAACACGTCACTGAGAGACTCATGGACACTTCAATCAGTGTACGGAATAACTGTGCTTTATTATAAATCCATCGAATTTTCGGAGAGATCATAACTCAATGACTTGACCACAAAGGAACATGGTATATAACATTCAACGCCAAAATATAAAACTACCGCCCAGGCCAATATATCCTAAACGATCGGAATCAATGAAAATCGATCCATCGTTGCAGCGTAGACAAATCAACTACATGAATCGTCTGTAGCAGCAAGCTCAACAAGGCCAACAATCCTTTAAACGAGAAAACTCATATTATAATGAGCCGCGAAAACAGCAAAGAATTTACAATATAGAGACTCAAGAGGAAGTGGGTAATGATGAATATTCGCAGTTATTAAACGAAAAAGCGGACATTGAGGAATTTGGAGACGAGAAATAAATTTTATGATGGGTGCCTCTCTCGCATACCATACATAAAATATCGAACGAATAACGGCAACATCCTTAAGTTCCGAATTGATACGGGTGCCAATAAAAATGTTGCCAGCCCTGAATTAGCTAAAAACACCATTCCTACCAATGCTGAATTTAAAATTAGATCGGCAGGAGGCGAAATCGAAATCAGTCAGAAAATCCGCGGACAAATTTTTTAAAAGCATTAGGATTGACACAGCCATAGACTTTTTCGTTTTACCAGGACTGCAAATATTCGATGGCCTAATTGGCGATGAAACTCTGAAACAACATGATGCAGTCATTGGTCGAAAAAACAATATCCTCTTGCCTCAAAGATTAAGATACCACTTCATGAAAAACAAGCTTCACAAGTAAATAGAAGTTCGACATAGCCACCTTTTTTTTTTAATCTTTTGCAGAAAATTCAAATAATGCTATCAAAACACAAAACACTATTTGGTCCCGTAGACAACGTAATACCAATAGATACTATTGTGAGGGCTGAAATCAGAACAACGACGGATGCAGCAGTATACACAAAATCCTACCTCTACCCAGTCAGTATGCGGAATGAAGTAAAAGAGCAAATGGAGAAACTTCTATAAAATGGGATCATGCAGCCTTCAAAGAGCCTAAATAATACACCGATGTAGATAGTGAACAAAAAACGGGATGGTCATTGATTTCAAGCGACTGAATGCATTCACCACCTCAGATACTCATCCGATTCCGGACATCTCTAACATGATCGCGAATCTTGGGAATTCTAAATTCTTCACCACAATCGATCTTACGTCTCATCATTTCTCCACGATGAATAGGAAGTATGCATTTTGGTCTTAAAAATGAGCCGGCTATCTTCCAGAGAATGATAGATGACGTGTTGAAGGAATTTATAGGTAAAACCTGCTATGTCTATATTGATGACATAATTGTTTTCGGGGGGAAAACCGAGGAAGAATATTTAGTAAACACCGAGAAAATTTTCAAAACTTGAAAAAGCTAATCTACAGATAAACTTGGAAACGGAATTTTTAAAAAGGGAAACAGAATTCCTGGGCTATATCATCACCAACCAGGGGATTACGGCCAATCCAAAGAAAGTACCTGCTATTCAGAATTTAAAAAATCCTGCGAAACAGAAGGAACTAAAATCATTTATCAGATTGGCATCTTACTATAGGCGTTTCATTAAGGATTTGCGCAAAATAACGAAACCCTTGACCAACCTCACAAGGGGCGAAAACGCTCAAATCAAAGTGAGCTAATTGAAAAAAATGAAAATCAGGTTGGATCAAAAACAAAATCAATCATTTCATCACATATTAAGGAACTTCTAACATCATCGGAAATATTAATATTTCCTAACTTCGATAAACCATTCAATCTGACTACCGATGCCTCCTTATCGGTGCATCGATGCCTTTGTATCTGACTCCTTAGCATAATGAGCCGTAGAAAGCCACTAGTATAAGAATGTAGAAAGCACCCCACGCTTTTTTATATCAAAATTAACTTTTGGTCCATCACTCTATTCTCAGCTTTTAATATTTAATATTTAAAATTTATATTTTTTACTTTTTAGTTCAAGTTGCTACAAAAGCGTGTTTTTAGTTTTTTTAGACTATAATTTTTTTTTGTTTTTAGTTTTTGCTAATCTTCTTTTACTGTGTGTTGTATTTTCATTTTTCATTATTATTCCCACGAGTTACATCAATAGTTAATAGATCAATAGTTGCTCTCCAGTCAACCACCATAAGTACTAAAGGGTGTGTGTCTTTGCTAAATTTTAACTATTCGTAACTTCTCTTACTATTTGTCAGGAATAGTTAGAAGTAGTTACGCACAACATCACTGATGGTGAATCAGTTTTAAACCGCTTGCCAATTCAAAATTTGTATAAGACCAGTTTTAATACCGTACGATCTTATCATTGAATAATAAGAATCAAAAATTGGTTATCGCTATCACACTTGTTTTTTTCTATTTTATTATTTTTATTTAACAGCTAGATGCTACACATACATGCATTTTATCATTTTCATGTTTAGTTTTTTTATTTAGATTAAGAACAATATTTGCTGTCAATTACGTCATACGAAATATTACGTCATATTACGAAAATTGTTCAAACGTCTCAAAGTGGACGAAAATTTGGAAAATTCCGTTCTATAGATACCTACAGAAACACATACCAACATACAGATAAACAAAAAATACCAGTAAAATTCAAATATGGAACCGACGAACAAAATTCATACGAAGCGATTTAATATAACCAAAATGCTAATTTTAATTTAGAGCACACTGTATATATATAATATAATGTTTTAATTAGCCCCTAAATGTCACTTATTATACGTTGATTTGATTTTTTGAGTTCTTGATGATATTGGTCAGGACATTAGGTCAAAGATATGATTTTATTGTATTGTCATCGGGTCCTAGTAAGTGTGCAACATTTCAAATTAGTGAGACGTCTAGAAGTGGGTGAAAATTAATTCGAAAGACACAAGCAGCACATTGAAAATTTTGAATTAATTGTTAGACTCCATTTTGTAATGTTCTAAAATCTAAATCATGACGCAACATTGACTTTGTTCAAGTATTCAAATGAATTTAAAAGGAACGCACAACCTAATAAACATTTTGTGATCCCATTTACTAATTTAATTTACATATTGTAAGATAAATATAAACGGTAGCTAACCAGAGTACATCATTATAACTGTAATCGGTTATATATTATTGACGTCACACTAAATGTTATTGAACAATGTATTTTACAAAAATCTACACTATATAAAAAGAAAGCACTGAATTATATTTACAAGATTTTTGCTGCACTATTACCATGCGTTTTCACATGGACACCATTTTTGATCGATGGTATTTATAAAACTGAGACAACAATGAGTACATTTGTAGTGGTATGACATTACAAGCAGTGCGGATATAATATTATCGTTTACACCGTTCATTGTACGATTTGTATACAATCAAATGTATATGTTCATAACTTAGACATTTAAAAACAACAGTTTTGGGTATGAATAAACGTACAGCACAGTTTTAGAGGCCATAATTATTTGTAAGTTAAATAAAATATATTACGTAGCATGTTTTTTTTTAATTTATAATTATATTATGTTGGTTTATGATCTTAGTCCAGAAAACAAATATTTCGAAGATAACATACCTCGGAAGATTTTATAGCTTACCAATCAAAAGATAATTAAACCCGCGTCAAATTATCAAAATAAATGCTAACTGATTTCACAAAGAGATTACGGTATAGAGCAAATGGAAGCCCATCGTTTAAGCCCTATAAAATGTTTTATGTTGTCATTTTTAAAATTTTCAAGCATAATATTTAATAAAATTTGGTATGTACTTTGATGGTTGCACAGATTTGTCAACATATTTTAACTGTACAGTTTCGGCAAAGCTTTCCCCTGGGATCAGTTCCCAGTAATGAAGAGCTAGGCATCTTAAATTTATTAATATTATTACAATCATATTAAAACATTGCTATATGCCTCGATTGCAAAGTGTGGTATTATTTTTCTCAATGCACTTCGCCGAGGGTTAGGTTTCGGTCGTTGAAAGCTTCGAAGTGGTAAATTTTTATAATACATACAGCTTAAGGCATACAGCATAAAGTACACATATATACATTTTTGTATAAATGTAAGATTTGGCCATAGATGCCGAAGTTGAATATTGTAGGTATGTTGTATGCCTTAATCGACTAAACTTACTAAATTAAATTATATCTAGATAGATGAAACTACTACAAAAGTCACTTACTGTTCCTCAATATGAAACTTAAACCAGAGCCTCCTATATAACAGAGCCGCAATGATCAGACAAATTTTTAACTGAACTTAATATCTATAAGAGTCATACATTTTACGATATTCCATTAGAACACATGTAAAATATGGTTTTTTGATTCGCATTTTTGGATTCAAACTCATTCATAACCTCAATTTATTTATATCTATATTCAACCCAAATCTTTAATCATATATAAATCTCAATCAATTATATTTAGTAATTATATCAATATTTTTAAATTAAAATGACATGGATTTCATTTTTTTAATAATTTTCTAAGTATGTGTATGTGAAATTTTGGTAGAATATAGTAATAAATGCAGTAGAAAACCAAATAATGAAATATCGATGAAATAATTCGATCTTAAACAAAGAGTTTGTTTTTGTAATTTCTGTTTTAATAATTTTATGTTTTCATGATTTCAAAGCGGGTTTTTATGACCCTTATATTAAAATATTAATTAAACATATATAAAACAGATTTTATTGATTGAATTTTTAATAATCCATAATTTTACTATTACTTTAAATGTCTGACTTTAAAATTAATTATTACGGCCATTTTCATGTTTGAAATACGTTTTAAAGACAACACTTTTTTTCATTCATACGTTTTAAAGACAACAGTTTTTTTTTTTTGTCTCCATTTTAAGTTCGATTTTGATCATTGCGGCTTTGTACATATAGGAGGCTTTGCTTAAACTAAACCAAAAAGTATTATAGTTATTTTATACTTTTTTTATACGTTTTGTGAAAAGTTACATCGGAAATTTACTTTTCAGCTACCACCTATGAGGCAATAGTGGAAGCTTGACCAATTTGAAAAGTTTAGTTTAAAAAGTCGATTTAGGCACACTCAGCATTAAAAGAGTTTGTGAAAATTAATGTGATTTGTTAGCTTTCCAATTTTGTAAGTCGAGCAAATCCCAGCAATGAAAAATGTATGCGTAATTATATATTTATTTAGTTTTGGGAATATCCGTTGAGGAATCCCAATAGATTTCATGGTCCTTCGAGCGTTCTCAATAGTAAGTGTAATTAAATGAAGCCGAATTTTGGATATTCAAGCACAATCCGGAAGATAATTTTTAGTTATCTACGTGGAGAAGGAACCCGATGCTAGCGATATTGATGCGTTACAAACTAGGAAGCTATGTGCAGCCGATTTTTTAACAAACTTTATGTATTAGAATGCCAGATATTTTCTGTAGAACATAGTTCTAAATCAAGGGCCATCAAACTAAGTGTAAGTTTCTATAAGGTGGATTCAAAATTAAGTAAATGGATAAGGCAGTTAAATGAAGCACGTGAAAAGGATGAAAATGATGGAAATGGTACTATGTCATCTACATTATTCATGCCACACGTTCCGTTGGATATTCGTTTGCCAAACATTACAATCGAGCCATTCTCTGGAAATTATACACAATGGTAGCCTTTTTATGATTTGTATATGAAGACCATTCACAATAGCAGTTTAACCTCAGCTCAGAAATTTACATATTTAAAGGAATATTTACGCGACAAAGCGGCAAATTTAATAAAACATTTTCCAGTCACAGAGGTGAACTATTTTGAAGCATTTCAAAAATTAATCGACCGATATGGAAGAAAGAAACATACAATTCATGCGTACGTTACTGGATCAACCAGCAATTAAACAAGCCATAGCGAGTAACATTCGTGAATTGTTAGACAGGTCAGACAAGACAATCCGTGGACTAAAATAACTTGGTCCTGAAGCTGAGACAAGAGACGTTTGGTTGCTGTATTTGATGGAATTCAGGCTAAATCCTTAAACCATAATCTTATGGGAACAGCACGCATGTGACACATAGTCCAACCTTAAACCGTGTATCGCCAACGGATTCTTATAATTATTCAAAATCACCAAAGTCGTTTGTGGCAATGAAAACGCTTAAATTTTGGATGTGTTTTGGTGAGCATTATTTGTCTAATTGTGATAAGTTCAAGCGGATGATATTATGTGAACGTCGTGACTGTATGAAGTTAAACGGTTGTTCTTCCATGCGGTATTAAAATGTAGTCATGCGGTATTTAAATGTAAGGCCAAGTTTAGATGTACGATTTGTCAGCAGAAACACAACACATTGTTATATGATGATTTTGAAAAATCCTCATGCAGGTTGCAGCTTGGAGATGATCTTATTAACAAAAAAATGTTCGGCAAATGCATGAATATTTAATACTAATTATTGGCCTCCAAGGAGTCTGTAATGGGGTCGATCTTAATAATCTATCTAACTATTCTGTCCTTTCCTTCCAAGTATATGTAAAACCGTATGTCCGGCGTATTTCGGGATAATCTGCTTAATACTTGGCCGTACACTCTAAATCAATCAATAAATCAAAGCACAGTTTCAGAGGCCACCATACCTATGCAAATGTTCTTTCTTAATTTTTTTTTAAAAATTGGCATTTGCCATACCTAGTTGGTTTCGATCTAATGAGAAACCACAAATTAAATTTGAAATCCAAATTATAAAATTTGGTCGCATCATCAGGCTACAGCAAGCACACTACAAAAATTTCTTGGTCCAAACTTAGTATTTCAACTTCATTTGGACACATTGTTTTAGCGAATTATGTTTAGGCGGTTTTCACTTTTCTTTATCTTAATTCAACTCTGGCTCTTATTCCAGAATAACCAAAAAATAAAATGTTCTTTCTTAATAGTAAAACTAGGTTCTGCCGAAAAAAAGTTTAACATACTTTGAAATTATGCAACGTGTCTAAATGCTACTTTGAATGGTTTGAATGACCAGCTTGTGGGATTTTCTTTAATGTAAGGTCATCTTATAAGCATAGACTAAATGTGGAAACTATTGACACTACTATTACAATACTGCTACCGTTGGTCTTAAAATGAATTAGTATATACCAGGGATGTGCGTCGATACGTCAACAATTATTGTCGACGGTGACGTATCAACAATGCGTTAACATTACATCGACGTCAATTTCAAGTCGACAATGACGTAATGTCGAGAAAAAAAATTATTTCGATATTTTTTTTTTATTTTTATTTCCTCCTTTTGCTTTTTCCTCTCTAATTTTATCCGAATTTTCCGGTAATTTTTTACTTACTTAACAAGAGTAAAATTTTTCAATTAATGGGCCAACCAACGACTCAGCAACAACTTTAAGTAAGAATACGATAGATCGAGTCCACATGTTACTGACCAGTGAAGTGCTTAGGAACTGAACGAAAATGTTTCGTTTAAATAAATTGTCATTTAACAAAGTTACAGAGCGAAAATTACAGAACAAACTGTTCGAAATGTCAAATCATTTTATACGCAACCTTAAACTAAGACAACTTGTTAAATTTGCCATAAAAAGTAACATTCGTCAATTTCATGTTTTTGACGGATTTCTTACGGACCCGCTGGCTAGCCTATAAGACGGAACCATAGATATCTTAAACCCTAACTTTTCTTAAGTTTGGGTAAAAAATAAAAACGTGACATTAGCCGCATTTCTTGATGTTTAGTCTGATCAAGATCAGATCATGTCTCATGAAACGCCAAAAAAATTTACAAAATAAATCCTTGAGGTTGGTATTACCGCTGCTTAGATAACCATTCAAAATTACATTAAAAATTGGTATGGTACTCAAAATTAAATTCATTTTTTTTTTAAAACAACCATCTTGTTATGAAATTATCTGTCAAAAAATTTTCATCGACGCATTGTTTATTGAAACACTATAGTTTTATGTCATTTGAAGTAATAACAAACGTCGACTAGATAAATTCAAATACACAAAATGTAAATTATTTGTTTTATTTTGGTTTTGAATGAGTTCGGTATTTAATAATTTCACTGCTACCAACCAATAAATACAAAATTATTGTGCTCCTACATTTTAATAGCAGAACAATTTTTAGTTCACCATTTGTGTACTAAAAACGCATCTTTGCCTTCTATGTAATTCGTGATCTGATTTGGACCTCATTTCATCAAAAAATGCAGCTATTGACAGTTTTATCTTTTATTTTAAACTGAGCAAGTGACTCATTTTTTCTTATCACAAGAGAAAATAGAAACATTTTTAAATATTTAAAATAGAAAAATATTAAAAACCTAAATGTTTTTTGAAATTTGGTCAACATGAAAGCTTCTCAAACTTCTAGTTTTACCAGAAAATTTTTAAAAAGTCCAGCCAGTTCTGGACAACTTGAAAATTTTAACGTGATAACGTTTTTAAACTCAGAACTAAGGCTAGCATGTTCAGAAAATCGAGTTAAATTTGTCCTTGTTTGCATGGAGACTACGCATTAAGTATAAGGTATTACTTCATTCTAAATGTATCATTGCGTAGGTTCATCTTTAATCTCGATGCATCATTCTTTGTATTTGCACATTGTGGTCAACAGGAGGCGGGGGAGGGCCCACCACGAACCTCTGATTAGATCGATTTACCGTGATAGCGAGAGAATGCATTAACTGATCGATCCAATTTTGGTGTCAACATTTGCGTAAAGAACAGTGCAATTTAATTAAATTAAAATTAAAATTAAAATAATTAATATCCACATTAATTATAATTAAGAAAAAAAAAACATAAATTTCAAATTATACAGTCTGAATGTCTCTCTAATTGCCTAATTATTGCAATTATTTTTTTTTCAAATGAAAGTTGGTATTTCAATAATGCATACATTGAGGCGAATTACATAAAAATATGTGTAAAATGAAACAATATAAAGTAGTACATATTAATAGTAATAGATGTCACTTTACATCTTCAGTGTAGTTTCACTGAAATACAAGAATCGTTCTCTATGCCGCTCTTTATAACTATGACAGAACAATAGCCAATTTCAAAATTCAAAAAAAAAACAAAGGAACATCACTACAGAGACCTTGCCGTTCAGATCGTATTTCTCGTAGCATCGACCAATACTAATCGTTTGTAAACCGCCGATGGCGCGGTTGCTAGTAATAAATAAATCGATTTTAATAAATCCATACAGTCTCTTATTTCTCACACTACATATTTACGTTATCACGTATCACTACGGCCGTGCAGACGACAAAGCCACCTCGTTTTTTTTTCTAACTGTTGACTTCACAAAACGCATCGACGTTCCTAATAATTATCAGGATTTTAGTAGTTTAAAGAGAAACTTCTGAAGGCTGGTGGGTGCGTAATTTACCACTTCTCAAAATATCTCCTAATAATGTTATAATACCAAAATTTAGAATTAATAATGCAAAAAACTTTGTCAATCTTTTACACGCAGATCAAAAATCAATCGTAGCGTATCTTCCGATATTCCACCCTAAAAAATTTGGTAAAGACTCTTAAAAACCGGTAATCACAGTAGCTTGGACTCAAAACATATGGTACCTTATAGGCTTATAATATATGTAAATCGGAGCTAGGTGATCCAAGTAAAGTTATGCATTAATAAAAATTTGAGATAATATAAATTTACCTGTTTAATTCGATCGCAGCAATTGTACAAATAGTTTCGGTATGGTAATATAAAATCGACCCTGTTCGCCCTCTAATTAATCACACGATTATTTAAAATTAAATATAAAATTTATTCCATTTCATAAAACAAAACAAAAAAATAAGCAAATCTTGTATATTTTTAGGACGTGATCACAAATACTGTTCGTGAGAAGTATGAGCTTATTGAAGAATTAAATGAGTCGAAATTAATGAATCACAAACTAAAAGAGCAATTGGCAATTGAAAGGTAATAAACAAACAATAACAACAACAACAAAATATATATTTTTTTTTTTTTGTTTAGCTATAATGTAGAGTAGTTTATGTTTGTGTGAAAACACTAACCGCACAGTTAAAACATTATAGACTTAATGCGGTCAAACATGCTAAATAATAAATTATCATACAAAAAGTTAAATACTCGTATAAAAAATAAATAGAATTTATAATTTTAAAACTAACATTTATATGTTTAAAAAAAAAAATAAAAAAATAAAAATAGTTTAACATTTGATATAAAATTTATATTTCAAACGAACATAACATTTAGAGTTACATATTTCATTTAAATTTAATTTTTTTATTTTTTTTTTTTTTACTTCTAGAAATTTACATGTAAAAGAACGTAAGGAGTTCTTAAGTGAAATTTCCGATCTAAAGAAAAATTTAAGGAATAGCGTTAAAATAAATGTAAGTGCACAATAAAAAAAAACTATTGATTTTTACGCGTTTAGCATAGGAAAATGTAAATAAAATTTGACGACCTCTATCGAAACGAAACCGTTTACAAAAAGTTTTGACCATATACTGCAACCATTGGCAAATTTTGCAATTTTATTTCTTATCAGACTCGATCATCTGAATATACTTGTATATTTTTTATGATTTTTTCTATGCAACTGTTTTGAAACCGAAGCTCTCCCAATTGTTGGTTTCGGTTTGCCCAATTGCAAAGCTAACCCTTCGTGTCCTACTTTAAGCAAAATGGAGAGCGCCTGATTACAAGGTTTGATTATATATCTGTGCATGAGCAACATAATTAGGCTTGCCACTCGTCCTTCTTTGTGGAAGACAGTCCTCTTTTAGTTAGAAATCGCCTCCATCCTACACGGACAGAACAATGTCCTTCACTAGAAAAATAAATATCATTTATTGTAGAGTGCGACGATGGAATGTAAATAACAAAGAGAAGGACTGAAAAAAACAACAGTACGGTGTGAACATGAACAAGTAAAAATAGTCGAAATAAAAAAATAAATAAAATATGTTAGTAACGGCGAAAACCTAAAAACGTGCCATTTATACAAGCGCGAGACAGCCGAAGAACAGAACTCAGATACGACAGTTTGTCGGGATGGGCGAGATTATTTCGAAAGTTCATGAAAAACTTTAATATTGTTATAAATATTTTAATATTGTTGTCAACTTTGGAAGCGGTACCGTTTATATGGCTAGGCGAGCAAGCAAATGATTGCAAATATATAAAAACTAAATAAAGAAATCGTAAAACGTTAGCAATATAGGACCTTAATTTAGAACATTAAGTGGTTCCGGATGCTTGATAGAAAGGTTTAGGCAAAATTATGTTGCACGTCAATCAGTATTGAAAATGTCGACCTGTGGCCTATTTTAGCATACGAATTGGAAGCCTTAACCGTCGTCGCTTGATTGACACGTTCTTGGATTTATTTAATTAGTAAGCCTTTTAAATTGATAACCGATTGTACATCATTACAAACATGTTCAACAAAAAAAACTTTAATATCAAGCATTTCAAAAAATCGCCGATTGCGATTCTGTCATGGACTATCGACTAGGAATACAAATGAAGCATAAGAAGGTGCTGGGTCGAAATACAAACGGTGCGGATGAACTGATGCATCCAACGACGTTGAAACGACCACATCAGATTGCAGAATAACGACAGATACACCACGATTATTTGGCGCGAATAAGGCCAATTTGTTGGTAAGACTGACAAATGACGTATAAATGGGTCGGTCCTAAAATGATTAAGTGGAGAATCTATGAGCAAAATCACGGCGATATGTGGAGTTTAGAAAACATTAAAGATGCTCCAAATAAAATTTTTGGTTCAGAGAATGAGAATTTATGGCAGCTCTATGGCAGAATACATAGAGTGAGGATATACGAAAGCACCATCAAGACAAAAGAAAGAGGAATTACATCCGATCGACAAGAGACCAATACCATTCCCTACCGTGCATCTCGATCACCTTGGACCATTTCCAAAAAGTACGAAAGGAAACAAACATAAAATAGTAGCTATAGATGCATTCACTGAGAATAACATTAAGGCATTCAAAAACACTTCCGTTGTACCAGTACTAAATATGATAAATGATTGGACGGTACATTTTGGTGCAACCAATGAACTATCAACGAACGAGGAATGTTTTTTACGTGTAAGCTGTTTCAAAGCTATTGTGAAGTCAATGTTTTAAAGCATGTGCTAAATGCAACCACAACGCTGCCAGTGAATGGCCAATGTTAAAGATATACCGATCCAATAATATCTATGCTGAGGGCTACTATTGGCGAAAAAGACAACAAAAGAGATTTCAAAATTATACGATTGCAATGGACATTAAACAACATACCACAAATCGGAAATTTAGAAACTATAACGCGAGGGTAGATTTTTATGGAAAGTTTATTTTTATCAAACTTTTTTAACGCCGCTAAACTGCGACAAAAATTGATTGAATTTTGTAACTATTCGGAAATTAAATTTAAAGAAAATCTTCGAAGTTCAGCAACACGTATCGACGAGATGGTTGTCTTTATTGCCTGCTATTGATATACTATAATTATTTTTATGGTTATTGACATATTTAATTAGTGAAGATGCCAAAATAGATGTGGCATGTTTTGAACTTACAAAATCGTAAAATGTTTTTGTTTGCATATTCTGACAGTTTATTTCGAAACAAACCTGCGGAATTTGTACAGCCATGGAATTATAAAACATTTTTGTTACTTACAAAAATTAGCCAATTTTTTGGTTATAAAGTTCACCAGTTACCTTTAAAATTGAGAATTTAATTTTTTAAGGTTATTGAATCTCTTAAATGCCAAAATTGTCTTTATAGGGTTTTTTGAATGAAAAATTTACGAAGATTTTTAAATGTTTTCCCACTGTGCCCAATATTGTATATTTTATTTCACATTTGTCTAGCATTCCGGCTAGCAATGGTTTTACCGAAAGTGTTTTTTCCGTAATGAAAATGAGATATTGCAAAAAGAAATTATATACAGAATTTCAAGACTTGAACATTCAAGGTACTAGATAAGTTCTTGTCATATAAGAATTATTTTTGTAGGTTTGGTTTAAATAATGAGACAAAAACACCTGCTTATTTGCAAAAAAATGTCGTTAGATAAAATAAATTTTAAATAATAAAAACAAATATTAAAAATAAATATTAAAACAAAAATGTCAGAGGAGGACAGTTATTTATTTTAAATAACTGCCCTCCTCTGACATTTTGCAAAGGTGGCAAGCCTAAACACAATCCTAAACACAATCCTTACAGAAGGATTTTCACATAATTTTTGTTTTTTACATTTCTCTTATATTAATCGATTCTCTTATTTTAATACATTTATCGGGATATAGTGAAGTATGCTTTGAAAAAATTTGGATTATATGCTTATAAACAAAATTATAACTGTTGTTCATGAATTGTTTTGTTCTTAAGTGTACTGTGGCGTAGTGGCGTATATTTTAAAGAAAAACTTGATTTTGGGTCATTTAAGACGCAAGTACGTATGCGGATGTAAAATATAAAAAATATCAAAAACCAATCAAAGCAACCAATCAAAGCAACACATATAAACCATGTGACTAGCTTCACCAATCAAACCAAACTTATGTTGACAAAAATCTCCGTATTCCATTTTTAAAAAAATTAAAACATTTTTATCGCCGTTTTTACTTTGTTTTTATTTTGCTACGCAACATTATATCAGCAAACGTATGATTTGATTGGTGAAGCTAGTCACATGGTTTATATGTGTTGATTTGATTGGTTAGTATCCGGATATTTTGTCATTTTACATCCGCATACGTAAAGGCACAATTTAACATAAAGTCGAGAGTAAATAAACACATACATAAAACTTTTGCTATTTGGACTTGCGGTTAGTAGCAATTGTTCCAAATTTTAAATTACGACGTGCTACAGTGTGCAACATCAACAAGTTTGCTCAATGAAATAAAACTCGTTTATCTGAAATAATGGATTGTCAAAGTTGCACAAAATGATATGGACAATATCTGATGTTCTACATCAGATATTGTTTGTTGTAACTACTGTGATAAACAATATCATACTGAGGATTGTGGCCTGGATAGAGCTGATATTAACTCATTGAGAAAGTTTGAATATCTTTTATATTTCTGCAATGGCTGTAAACTATGGATTATGGATAATAAATGGGCTGATTTAATCAAAAAAGTGGATTTGGTTGCTGAGAAGGCGAATATTACTTTGGATTTTAAGAAATTGGGAGAGGAGATAGCCACGAATAAAAAATTACTAGAAAAATTCATGAACAAGTCAATGATAAACCTGCATATTCTATACAAGTTGCAGTTTTGAATGACAGAAGCGCGTATGTGGAGGTTTCTGTTTTTGATGAAACAGCTTTTGAAAAATGTATTACAGGTACAGAAGAACCTGTGTTATAATGCTTTAGAAGTAATGATGATCGGGAATTTATTTCCTTTTAAAATTGGTGTTCCTGAAAGCAAATTAAACCAAATGCTAGAAGCTTCTGTGTGGCCGCCGCGTGTATATCAAAGAATTCATAAACGCTGACCGAGCAGTTGGCGCAGTGGTTAAAGCTGCGGTGTTTGGGACGGTAGGTACCGGGTTCGAATCCCAACAGGGGAGGGTTGCAAAAGGGATTTTTCATCACCTGATTTCGATCGGTGATGACGATGAACACAACTATGACCCCCTGTTGGAGTGCAGAATCCATGGGCCGAACCATCGTCCACGTCAGTGCAGGCTGGCTGGAGCAATGCAATGTGCAGATGGATTTAAAATCGAACCTGTATTCGTGCGTCCTCAATTTGGCTGGTGACGGCGTAAGGTAGGACGTTAAAAATTAACTGCGGAAGAGTTGGGAGAGCTTCGGCCCCAGAACAGATTGCAGAGTTCAGAAACAAAAACAAAAAAAAATAAACGCTGGTCGAAATTCAAAACATCATTTTTTAGTCCCACGGTGAGCTTTAATTTAGCAACATTGTTAACAAGATCAATAATCAATCCGTTATTTTCTAAAGTTTTAATGTTTGTTCTAAAGGTTGTATCAATAACTTATCGATTTTTTACTTTAACTGTAGTGGCATGCGTTTCAAAGCAAAACATTTTTATCTTGGAATTTTTGAGTTTAATTACGATATAATAGTTCTGACTGAAACATGGCTGACAGTCAATTTTAATACTGAGGAATTTTTTCCTCCGGATTTTTGTGTTTCCCGTCGCGATTGGTACTTACATGAAAGGTGGTGGTGTTCTAATTGCAGTTCGGAAAAACTATTTCAGTGAATTTTTGTTTTCTGACTCGGTCATGGATTTTATTGCGGTTAAAATTAAATTGGATGCATCTTTTATAATAGTTAGCATAGTATATTTCCCCCTAATCCATCTACATCTTTTTGTCACGTTTTTCATGAAAGTATTTCATATAAATTATTGCCCTTTAATTATGAAAGCCATTATTTTAGGCGATTTTAATTTTGATGATAAATGACAATATTTTTGTTTTTTCTAATACTTGTGAATCTTCCGCGCTAGTTTGGGGTTTTATGGCAAACTTGGGTACTTTTCAGATCAATAATATACCTAATAGGCACTTTTCTTGATTTATTTTTTTATACTAGTTTTTTTAAGCTTGAATTGTGCGATGACATTGCTGGGTCTACGAGTTTGTATTATACACCTGTTTCAATAAATATTTCTTTCGAATGCTCTAAAAATGTTAACTTTATTAAAAACTGTACTGTCTTTGATTATTTGCACGCCGAACAAGATTTCATAAATAATTTGTTATCAAAAGTTAATTGGGCCGACAGCTCTGTAGATATATTCAATGAACTGTTAACGGATGTTATGGAGAAATGCATCCCTAAAATAATGATTAAAAAGTCACATATGCGTAACTAACCATGGTTCACAACAGAATTTAGGCAATTAGAGGCGTCGCGTAATAAATATCATAGGATATACAGGCAAAGAGGATTACATCGTGATCTTTTACATTTTAAATCTTTAATTTTAGATCTCAAAGTCAATTTTCTTGCCTAAACCGATTTCTTTACAATAATTACATTATTGACAAAGAGGATGATTTACGATGTAATCCAAAAAATTTCTAGGAATTTATCAAATTTAAAAGCCAAAACAACGGTTTGAATAACGGTTTTGAGTCTAACAATCCAATAACAAACTGTAATTTTTTTGCTGAATACTTCGGAAGCGTTTTTGTTAAAGATAAGACGCATGTTCCCATAGTATCTCGTGATAATTCGAAAATATTTTTTTCTAAACTAGATGTGGTGGAGGCATTTTTAAACATGGACGCTTCAAAGGGTCCTGGATCAGATGGCTTACCCATGTCTCTATGAAGCATTGTGCTGATGGATTAGCTGCTCCGTTATGCTTGTTATTTAACTCAGGTCTCAAACAAGAGAATTGTGGGATTGGAACATTTCGCGTGTATAGTAAATACAGAAGTGGCCCAAGTACACTTCCTTGTGGAACTCCTGCTCTTATTTCCTTAAGCTCAGAATATTCATCTTCTTACATAGGCCTGAAATATCTTTCCGTTATATGACTGCAATATTATGCTGCACTTTTTAGGTAGGATTACTTTGACTTTGTAGATTAAACTTTCGTGCCAAACGATATAGGCCTATATGATGTCATTAGATGTGGCGGTTTTCCTGGTTTGGGAATCATGATAAACTCAGCCACTTTCCATAGTGTTGGCACATATTTTAACCTGAATGGTTCAAATTAGTTTTAATTTCGTTTGCTACTTCCGTAGGCGATGTAGGTGTGACATTTTCGAAAGTTTGTATTATGTTTTCATCCAATGTTTCTCGTAATTGACATTCATGAGGTTGAAATATAGTTTCAAGATGATTAGCAAATCCTTCAGCTTTGTCTTTCTTTTTCCTTGCCCATGTTTCATCCATTTTCCTTTTAGGATGAATCGGTATTATTGGCCTTTTTAGAGTTTTAGTTGCTTTCCAGAGCGAAAAATCCGTATTACTGTCATTCTTCAAATTACTCAAGTAGGAATTAACTGACTCATTTTTTAATTTCCGAGTTTCTGTTATTAAATTCTGAGTAAGTTTATTTAGTCTTTTTTGTCTTGTGGAGGTCTAGTTTGGTGCCACTTTTTCTGGATTTACGTTTATCGCTAAGGAGATTTCTTATTTTTATGGGATAGCTATTTCCTTTTAGCCTTGATTTGATTTCTGGAGTACTTTCCCATGTGCCGATTGTTGAATATCCGTAATGAACTTTTCTACTTCTATATCTAGGTGATTCATAGTTTTTAAAGGGACTTTCAAGGTATTCTTTGATCAAAGTATACTTTGAAATTTTTTGATATACTCGCTTAGAGTTAGGACTATTGGAGATTGATTTGAGTATGTCATATCTTGGCTTTCTTCGACTTTCAAAAAATTATTAAATTATTAAGTGATTTTGGTTTTAAAAAAATCGATCAGGTCAGGTATTTTTCGTGGGTCAGTTGGCCAATATGTTGGTTCTCCTGTTTAAATGAATTCACATCCATTTTCTTGCCATTTGGCAATCAGTAATGTTTTCCTTTAGCTGTTTCCTCTGCGCATATGGATTTTAAATTTATAATCTGTAGTTAATCTAGAACCCCAGTAAGTATTCTTCGCATTGAAGTCACCACCTATTATGAACCTTTTTTCCAGACGTTTGAAGAACTCTGAGTATTGTGTGTTTTTAATAGAATGTCTTGGTGGACAATATAATCCTGCAACAACCATAAAAATGTTGTTGGTTTTTATATAAACCACTGTGGCCTAAAGTTCTTCTATTTCATACTTTGCTTCGTCAAAATGATATTTTTTTTATGATAACTGCACTTCCTCCTGTGACTAAGTTATCTTGATGAATAGTGTGATATACCCAAGAGCCTTTAAATGTTATGTATGATTGCTTAGTAAAATGGGTTTCCAAAAAAAGATTCACATCTATATTCTCAATGTCGAGGACTGCTTGTAGTTCTTGCTGATGCCGGAGAAAACCACTAGCGTTGTTTTGTCGGCCTCTCATATCGATTTGCCTGACTATACATTTTAGTTTTATTCATCCTTTGAATTTTAATTAGCAGGATGACCTTGTCTACAGTGTACATACTTTAGATGTGTACACACTAATCAATGAAATTTATAGAAGGACTCCAACCAACCTGAGCTTAACAAATATAATGTTACGGTCGATAAATTCAGTAAGCAGATGGCGGCTAATATTGCCACCCGACTCACTGGCGTGTCTTAGTGGAAATGTTTTTGGGCAGGTCAGTCGACAATAATAAGTTCTATAAAGAAGGAAGCGGTGAACCTCGACTATACTTCACCAGTATTTTGCTTCAAAAATGGATTTTAAATTTATAATCTTCAAGAGAGGCTTGGGAGTTTGGGTCAGTATTCACAGACGACTCTGAACTAGACTTTAATGTTGAAACCAAAACATTCTATATAATACATTGAATATGAATGATTCTGTTCATCGACCTAACTACTGCACCATGTACCAAGCTGAAATGATAGCAATTTAGGAAGTCTAATTTGGTTGAGGCATAATGTGATATGAATAGTCAAGTAGTTTCTCTTTCGTCCAACTGAATCTAGATAGGGCAATTGTGAGAAGGTTTATTACGGAGCTTAGGAAAAGGACAAAAAGCCAGCCATTAAAGAGAAGAATTAACACACACATATGAGAAAACAAAACTAGTCTTACCTAGGCTAGACTTGCAGCGCTCCAAATCATTAATATCTCTGCGCATATGTAAGTTGTACATCCGTAAGGTACTCACTGAATACTGGTTTTACAGTGAACATGCGAGAAGGCTGGTCTGGAACGTCATAAATTTAGTGAACCTGAATTAAAATTGTTAGTGCAAAGAGTACCATTTACTTTGTTACCCTTTGTCCTGTAGAAACCAGACGGAATAACAAATTCTAAAGGGAAATACTCACACATTATTTTCTAGATGTAAGGTACGAAGCGATCCATTTGATAAAAATGAAATCGGATCCGCAGTTAATCAATTTCTGTAGAAGGATCCTGTAATTTAGTCTATCGAAAGCTGCCAAAAAAATCTGTATAGACCAAATCAACTTGGCCACGATTATCCACGGTCTCGAAGACATATTTGAAAAAAAAACATTAAATTAGTCATTGTGGATTTACCCTGAGTAAAGCCTTGCTGGCGCGAACTTATCCTATTTACTATAAGAACTTCTAACCTATAGGTTTAATCAAAGATTAAAAAGCTTTGATTCCAAATCATCTGAAGTCCGGATAATCTGAAATGTAAAAACATTTAAGTTATCAAAACAATGCTATTAATAAATTGTCTCTGAGTTCTAGAGTAACTAACCCAAGCACAGCTCTACATACGTCGTTCCCACCAAAACCTTAGGAACACATTTTTTATTTTTTTTTTTATAAATGTTCAGAGCACTTAGGATATAGGTTTTGTATATCCTTTATATGAAAGTTTTAACAACAAACACACAGCACTACTGTAAAAGGTAAAAGGAAGGATTAGGAGGGAAAAAAATAAGAGATGAATAAAAGTAATAAAGGTTTTCAGTCTTCTAGTTGTTTACTTTTAATATTAAGTTTGAATCTCTGTAAATTGTAGTCCAAGGGAAACGTCTTGTCGTTCAACTTTTTCCACATTCGCGCACTCCTAAGAAAAAATGAGTTTTTAAATTTATTGGTCTTTGCGAATTTAATTTCCAGATTGTATCGGTGTTCCAGGCGTCTTAAATTACGCGCGGGCTTTGACAAACCAGGCATAAATTCATAAAGCTCCGATGAACAATAACCATGAAAGTACTTGTAAAACACGCATAAGGCTCCTACATTATGCCTATGTGAAAGAGAATCAAGATCAGATAATAATTTTACGTCTTCAATCATTCGAGATGCTCAGTTTTGGACTGGATCGAGTGCAATAAAATGAGTTTTCGGTGCTCCAGCCCAAATATGAGAATTATACTCCAACTTGGGTCTTATGTAGGTCTTATATATTGTAAGTATTTCGGATGGATTGAAGTAAAACTTACATCGTCGTAGAAATCCAAGACATTTGGCTGCACCAATCGCTGCTTTGTTTATTTGTTCAGCCCAAGATATTCTCTTTGATATAGTTAAACCGAGAATCTCAAATGTGTCAGACGTAGCCAAGCTGGATTCACCAGTCAGAAAAGACGGTGAATAACCATCAGTTCGGCCAGAAAAAACACAGGATTGAAATTTGTTGGGATTAAATTCCACTCTGTTGGCTTCATCCCATTTAAGAATTGAATTGAGATCTCGCGTAAAGTGACCATTCATAGCCATTCTTTCTGCAAGAACATCGTTTCGCGATGAAGAAGAAGGTAAACTGTAAGAGGTGGAAAGTGAGCTGTCATCAGCATAGGAGTATATTGGATGGAGAGTTGCTGATAGAAGATCATTGATGAAAATTAGAAAAAGGGTTGGAGAAAGGACGGATCCCTGAGGAACACCAGCGTTTTTAAGATGTTGATCGGAAGTCACACCATCCACCACCACTTGGATTTTGCGACAAAGAAGAAAATTCTCAATCCATAAAATTAACGAACCGTGAAGTCCAACTGCCCTCAATTTACACAGCAAACCCTTGTGCCACACGCGATCAAATGCTTTTGACAACTCTAGATCTAAATTTAATGAGGCGCATCGATGAACTGGCTTATGAAGATAATCGGGGGTATTAAGTTAGAATCAGGTAAATTAGAGTTTGCTGCAAATTTTCGGGCGAAGAGATTAGATTTTTCTTGAGCTGTAGAAAAATATAGTCCCCGTCTTTCAGAGGTTGTATTGATGATTTCCTACTGTTTAAGAAGTTTTCCTCTACTTTGTGGGCAAAGGACCAAAAGTTCCGGTTGCTATTGCCCTGCTTTAAGACCTGCCACAACTCTTCTTGAACTTTTAGAGCCTTAAATATAGCTTAATTTTCATTTGTCGGGTTCTTAACATATTTGCGGTTAGAGGCTTCTTTATTGGGGTTTGTTGTTCTACAGTCATGATTATGCCAAGGATTGCCTGATTTTTTTTTATTTGGCTTAGAGAGACTGGAAAGAATGAACTGTTCCATTCCCGTGAGAATGACAGTCGAAACCAGAATGGCTGCATTGTCAATATTACCGAAGGAAAAACAAGATTACCATTCGAACTCTTGAAAGAACTTGTTCATTCCTTCCCAGTCCGCATTTTTATAGTGCCATAATCGAAGTTTAGGAGGAACATTAATTGGCACGAACGCGACATTGGAAATTCCGCTGTAATAAGCCGATGGTCAGAGTTTCCCAAAGAAGAACTGATGGAGATACTGTTTTTATCCGCATGAGAAATTAAATGACCCCAGTAAATGACTCGTATTGTTGACCCGATCTGGTATCCTCATAGGTTGATCTACAAGTTGTATGAGTAAGTTTAAAGCTGCAAACATTTCAGCCGCCTCACCAGCCGGTGTTACGGACTTAAAATAAGGAAGCCACTTGTCATTGTGGACATTGAAATCACCTGCCACAGCGATTTCAGCATTTGGTGTTTTTTTAAGGATGCGCTCAATGGAGTCTGACAAAGTATCAAACCCAAAATGAGCACCGCAGTTTGCGATATTTGAGCTTCGATAGAAACCACATAGGAAGAGGGGGTGTTTCGAGACATGCATTTCAACCTAAATGAAGCTGAACTCATTATTCGTGCTTTGGCCTAAAAAACTGAGAAAGGAAAAAGGTATAGCGTTGCGGATATACATGGCCAGCCCCCTATGGTGAATAAGCCGATCGATTAAGGAGTAACCCTTAATCCTAATGGCCGAAGAATTACCGGAGTCCAAAATTTTGGTCTCGGTGAGAAGTAGAACCGCTGGTTTTGTGGAAGCTGTATGGTGTTCCATGGCTGCAAAGTTTGTCCGCAATCCACGAATATTGCAAAACTGAAGAGAGAACACTTTCCTCATGATACAGAAATACAGAGATTCAAACTTAAAGAACGCAAGAACAGCGTTAGACTAGCAAACAATGATGTGTCCACAATAGTACCTTCGAATCACAGTGTATTAACCTTCCGACACATTAAGAACTCGATTTGAACTAAAAATCTTAAAATAATTCAGAATCACTCATCACAATGCTACAAAACTTTGATATAGCATCCGAAATATTCAATAAGTGTAATAATGCTGTCCAATCAACATTATTAAAGTAAAGGTTTAGCGACGGTACATCAGCATTCCTGAAATCAAAATTAAAATTATTAATCATATAATTCCTAAAGTCAGAGTCCGGATACGATTCAATGTCGACATAATCTACAAACGAAAAACTAGGTCTACACTACGGTCATACTTATTAAATATAGTATTAAATTGACGCATCTCAAATTTTGTAAAAATAGCCAACACATAGTTAAAAGTGTTATCAACTGATGATTCTATAAACTCATGTCTATCCAGCTCCAGGAAATTGTCGAGAGCTTAAAGTCACCCACAAACAGCAGCTGATCAGTTTCAGATTATTATAAACAACATTCTGAAGGATTTCAACGTTTTCGGAGGACACACTGAAAACGAACAAACTAAAAAGTGTCAACTTACTGCTTTAAATTGACTGCTGAAATTCGACCAAGCAATGTCTTGAAATTCATGGTCTCCGCATTTTGACCATTGAGTTTTTTTAGATACCAAAAAGTTCTTACCAAATCCCATTTACGACTTCTCAGCTTCAACCGGTTAATATTTAATATTAATTTTATTAACCCATGCTCGTGAATACGTAATATATGAGACATACAAATAAATCCAACCAGAGGCGCCATTGCGTTATTACATTTTACCATAAACTAAATAATACATAATACACTGAAATCTTAATAGGAACTGTAAAAATGTCCCGATTTTCATCGAATGTCAATACACCAGCAAAATGAGTAAATTAGAGAATGGCGGGATGGTCCATCAGTTCAGTTGTTGCCCCCTCATATCAGTCTGGATGTTACACAGAATGCAATCATTTTTGCAACCATTTAGCTGCGACTTTATCATTTAATAAAAAGTTTCTCAGATTGGGGTATTAAAGTACCCCACGACTTAAAATGTGGTTTAAATTTTAATTGAGAGTAATCTCTCATCAATGATTTTCTTTATAATTATATCATTTACTTTGGGCTATTTCCTTTATAAATTATTTCATTTGCGGAATGCTGTAAAAATGGAGCATTTTTTATTTTAAAGTATAAACTAATGTTTTCCTGCCGTCATGCCTGAATATCTTGTCGGTCAGTATTGTTAGTAATAGTTCACATTGTAAAAAATGATTACGGTTGGTGAGATTTACGAACTATTTATATTATCATAATATGTGAATATTAAATATATAATTATTAAAATCATATTAAAGTATAAAATTATTTTCAGGATCAAAATCTAAACGACCAAATGAAGTTAAAAAGAATAATTCAAGATGCCAACGAAACAATTTACAAAATGGGAATAATGTATCTCAATATGAAAACTACCAAAAATGGACTAATAGAAACTTTTTTACGATAATTTTGAAATTTTAGCCTGTATGTGCTAATTATTGGCAATATCGAAAAACGACCATTACAATTCACGCCATGTCCACCGTTCATATAAGTCGAATCGAAACTATGTATATATACACTCAGTTTTCCATATTTTTACCATCCACCTAAATATAGAAAATGTATAGTGTGTAACGAATTATATTTATGGATACTACACACACACAGCCGTTTGTTTGGAATGAAGAAACTACACAACATATTATTTTTTTTTATAATATTTTCCTATCATTTACGTCACTAATGTAATGAAAACACGCAAGTTGTTACGTCAAAACTGAAAATCATCATCAAGTTGTGGTGAATAAAATAAATTGGTATGGTCAAAAAAGTATGGATTAACATCTATAATTTAACTAAGGATGTATTTTCCTCATTAATTTACTTTTTGGATAATCTTGATTTTAATCGCTTTGACAACAGTTGGTGGTATTTTCATTAATAAATTTTCCATTATTATTATTTTTTTGCGTTTTTTTTTTCATTTTCTCGTTGAATAATTTCCTGACCGATAAGAAAATTTCACATTTTAGGTATACCTAAAATAATTTACTTACATTTAAAACTGTAATTTAAAATAATAATTTATCTATGGCATAGCACCGAAACCAAACAGGTATAAGTAATTATAACACATGTCACTCGATTTACCTGAATTAAATCGGAAAAGTTTGGAACATGATGGTCAATTAATTTAAGCCAGGAAATCTGGCATTTTAAACGAGAATTAAAGTTGATGCAATTTTTTTTTTTTTAATGATTTTAATTCTAAATAACAGTAACTAAAGTTCCATGTAAATCAATGTACAGGTGTATACACTTTTAAGTTGTTTATAAATTTTAACTCAATTAGGACTACATATAACTTTCTTTTTAACGATAAAGTTAATGGTACAACGCTTTGAATTTTAACGATAAGGAGACATTCGATTTATAAATTAAAATTCCAATGAATCACCGTTATACGCCATAGTGGAACACGCGCTGAAATTATAAATTGGAAATATCATTATTGTCGTTAGGCCAAATGTATAGTTTATTTTTAACAGTAGTTAATCGGTTACTGCCGTAAACTATTATGTAAATTCGATTAATGTGATTTTTATTTTTTCGAAGATTATGATTTTAGGACACCAAATGATTAATTACATTTACAATATTATTTATTTATTTCGAAATGGAATTATTCGAATATTGTGGTGTTTTAGAGTGAAATTATGAATGACAAATGGTTAATTTTTACAAAAGTGTTCAATTTAAGGCTTACAGAATAAACAGTTTAGAAAAATTGTTGGTTATAGCAAACCATGAAATCCCTGCTAAATATCAAACGAGGCTCTGGACCGAGATGTAAAATACAGTGATACTATAAAAATTATATTTTTGATTATTAAATACGATTCCATACTATTTACGAATAGTAGCTATAACTTAACCAAATGGCAATGAATACACAAATCAACAACATTGCAGGGCAGAGTTGATCGATACTGAGATCTTTTACAAGATCTTCCAGACCATAATTGTACAATTGGTGATCGTTGTAGGTGGTTAGCCCAACGAACGATTTTACACACCATTAGTCACGGCATTGAGCTCAGCGGTGGGGAACGACGGGGAACGAACCTACAACCGCGGTGTGTTTAGACCAAAGCCTCCTATATATACAAAGCCGCAATGGTCAAAATCAAACTTAAAATATAGGTGGTAGAAAGACGAAAAAACTCTACTTTTTATACAAATCATATGAAAAAAAGTTTTGTCTTTAAAACGTATTTTAAAAATGAAAATGGCCGTAAAAATTAATTTTAAATGCACAGACATTTAAGATATAGTTAAATTATGAATGATTAAGAATTCAATCAATAAAATCCGTTTTATATATCTTTAATTAATGCTTTAATATAAGGGTCATAAAAACCTCTATTTACAAACACAGCTATAGGCCGTGACGCGCAAAAAAAAATTTTAAAAAAAACAGAATTTTACAAAACTCTTTGTGTATGAGCGAAATATCATTCAACATTTCATTTTTTGGTTTTCTATTGCATTTATTACTATATTCTACTAAAATTCCACATACACATACGTAGAAAATTATTAAAAAAAAAAAATCCATGTCATTTTAATTTAAAAATATTGATATAATTACTGAGTGTAATTGATTGAGATTTATATATGATATATTTAAAGATTTGGATTAAATATATATAAAAAAAATTTAGGTTATGAGTGACTTTCAATCCGAAAATGAGAATCAAAAAAAAACATCTTTTACTATGTTCTTATGGAATATCGTAAAATGTATGACTCTTATATTAAGCTCAGTTAAAAATTTGTCCAATCATTGCGGGTCTGTTATGTAGGAGGCTCTGGCTCAATGGATTCTGGGTTATATCAAAGCTTGATACATATACAAAGCCGCAATGATCGGACTAATTTTTAACTGAGCTTAATATAAGTGTCATACATTTTACGATATACCATAAGAACATATGTAAAATATGGTTTTTTTGATTCACATTTTCGGAATGAAAGAAATTCATAACCTATATTATTTTTATATCAATATTTAGACAAAAATATTGTAATATATCATAATTAAATGTCAATCAATTACAAGGATTTCATTTTGTTTTCAAATTGTCTACGTATGTATATGTAAAATATAGTAATAAATGAAATAGAAAATCAAATTGTAAAAGATCGATGACGTATGATGTGTCGATCATAAACTAAGTTTTTTTATAATTTTTGTTTCTTTCATTTTGTTTTATAATTTCTTACTTAGCGCGTCACGGACTATAGTTGTGTTTGTAAATAGAGGTATTTTAAAACCATTATATTAAAATATTAATTAAAGATATAATCCATAATTTAACTATTACTTTAAATGTCTGTCTTTAAAATTAATTTCTACGACCATTTTCATGTTTGAAATACGTTTTAAAGACAATATTTTTTTTCATACGATTTGTATGAAAAGTAGAGTTTTTTTTGTTTTTCTATCACCTCTATTTGAAGTTCGATTTTAATCATTGTGGCTTGGTATAGAAGGCTTTGGTTTTGTATAGAAGGCTTTGGTTTTATCAATCAAGAAAATCCTAAAAGAGCTTACATCTCAAATAAGCGATGAAACAATAATGTATAAGGAAAATCAATAGCTACAGAATGGAATACATAAAAAGGAAATTATAACCTTGAAGTAATAATATATCGAACTTCTCAGAAACAGATATAATATAGGATTTTAGATAAAATGAGTAACCTGTTAACGATATTATTAACTAAAAATAAAAAGAAACAATACACAATTAAATTTAAATTTAAATTAAGAGAAATTCGATTTATTTTACTGAAATATTTGTATTATATAAAAAATTATTTGTCTACAATTTTTTATTTACCACAAATTTTAAAATGAATTAAAAAACTTATAGATGGCACTTTATTAGTACTAAAATTAAATATTCATAGTTAATTTATATTTTATAGTAAAGGTCTAAAAAAAATTTATATTCGAAGTCGAATATAGTTCAAAGCGATTGAAAAAAGAATTTACATGGTCCTTCGAGCCAGACTTTGCTTCAATTGTCTGTCTTCAACACACCAATCTGTGATCTGTCGCTCCAAATATGTATGTCGAATTTGCAGAAGGAAATATTCCTCACTCAAAGATCGTTTTGTAAACGATGTTGAGCAAAAGTAAGCAGAGACAGCGAAACTCGTCAAGGAAACAGAATCTAACGCGTTTGTCGCTATGGAGTCTTGAAACCAGCACGGTATTTAGGTAATTTAGGAAATCTATATCTACTTGCGCAAATTTCAAAGGTAAAAATATACGTAAATAACATAGATTTCACAGCAGAATGTAATTTGGCTGATCCACATTTCATCCTTCCATCTCATATTGACTTGGCTGATAAGTTTTTTGAAATTATCAAAAATAATCAAAGGCGATACGAATCATTAATTTTAAACGAAACTATTTTCGGATGAATAGTCTCGGGGTAACCACAATCAGTTGTTAATGATGAAATTAAAGCATTCACCACATTTGTAAGAGTGACAACATTAGATTGGAAGAAACATTGACGATGGAAGACTGATGGAGGATCAAGTCTACCATTGATCTACCACTTAAATAGAATTCGGACGAATGGGGTTCTCTTTTACAAGCTGCGCATACCATATTGTGATCACTAGAGCGTAAATTAACAGTTAACACAAAGCTACGTGAGGCGTATATAAATGTTAACGTGGGGCACATGTTTGAGGTACCGGAGCGTTATGAACACAGTGAAAATTATTATATGCCCATCATGCCGTGACGAATGAAAGCGGCAGTACAACAAAGGTGCAAATTATGTTCAACGGATCGAGTAAGACTAGTAATGGTGCCTCCATGAACGATAAATTAATAATAGGTCCGACAATATAGAGCCAACGCTATGGGAAATTTTAATTAGATTTAGAACCAACAAAGTCGCATTGGTTGCCGACATAGAGAAGATGTATTAGCAGGTTTTAATATCAGAAGAATATCAAGAATACCAAAAAATTGTATGGCGAGAACGGCCATTTTATACATTAGCTGGTAACTCAGCTCACTAGAGTCATTTTCGGTCTCGCATCATCAGCTTTCATCGCGATAAGGGCAATGCAACAAATTGCAATGGACTCAGAAGATGCAGAAATTAAGCGGTGTATACTCATTGAATTTTATGTCGATGATATGTTACAGAAAGTGATATTGAGAAAAAAGCTGCTGCAATTAAGGAAAGAATGATACGAACATTAGCGACAGGTGGATTTTGTCTAAGACAGTGGAAGTCAAATGTGAGCTAGTTATGTGATGCCTTCGAAGAAGTACCTGTGAGTGATATGGGTTGTGACAAAACATCCACCATCAAAACACTTGGCTTAAAAGAAAGCGACACGCTCTCAACTAAACTAGAGGATCGGTTGTCAGGGGGTATTTGGTTAACATCTAGTTCAGTCTCCCTCCACCATTCTTTTGAAAATATTATTTCAAAAGCTTTGGCTTCTGAAATTAAATTGGGACGAAAAATTGTCACAAGAACTTGAAGAGGATACAGAACATCAAGGTACAGAAGAATTTGGAATCATTTTGTACATTTTGAAAACATCAATCTTCCAAGATATATAAACCATCAAAACAAAATACAAATCCATGGGTTTTCCGATGCGAGTGAGGTAGCCTACTGTGCGGTCATCTATAGCAGAACATTGCATGAAGATAGAAGTATTACCACTCAATTGATGACATCTAAGACGAAAGTAGCTCCAATCAAAAAGATTTCATTGGCTCGACTGCACAACGCTATGTGCAGCTCATCTACTTACAAAGCTAATGTTACTGACCATTACACTTCACGTAGGATGCAATAAACCTGAGGAAATATGGTTAAAAAAACTTTTTGATAGCAAATTCCAATTAAAGAAGATAATCCGAGTAATAGATTACGTGTTGAGGTTCATAAACTACATGAAAAATTAAGAAATGAGACTAACAGCTCAGTAATAGCGGAGGAAATTAAAGATGCCAATACAAAATGAATCATTTGGGTACAGCGAATGTTTTTTAATGAAGATATCCAACATATAAAGTAAAATAAATCAGTAGCAAATAAATCGAAGATTTTATCATTAGCTCGTTTTGTTGACGAAGATGGGGTTTTACGAGTTGGTGGCAGATTGCAAAATGTATATTGTAAACATCCTATTATATTGCCACAAAAGCACATATTTACAACTAGAGTCGAATGGGATATTCATTTGTCAAAACTTCACGCTGATCCAACATTTTCATGCAGCTACATAAGACAAAAATATTTGGTGATCAACAGGCGAAGTAAAGTATATTAAAAGATTGCGTCATTGCACAAAATATGTTATGCAGCTAAAACTACAAAACAATTAATGCGTAATTTACCGACCACCAGGGTTACACCGACAAGACCATTCGAGAACCGCGGTGTTGATTTTGATGGGCCAATTTATCTAACGGCACGAAAAAGCAGAGGGAAATCAATTTTAGCAAAGGGCTACATATGTATATTTATCTGTTACCGATCTAACCAGCGAAGCGTTCTTGGCAATCTTCAAGCGTTTTACCGTCAGAAGAGATTTACCAAAACATATCTATACCAACAATGGTTCAAATTTTATCAGTGCAAGATGAATTCTAGACGAAGCATCTAAGTTAATAAAAAAGGTTAATGGCGATTATATGCTTACAGAATTCCTGAACGACAATAGCATCGAGTGGCATTTTATTCCACCAATACCATCCCACTTTGGAGGATTGTTGGAGGCTGCGCTAAAATCAGCCAAAAAACATTTGCTAAAAGCCACACACAACATTAATCTTACCTTTGAAGAGATGACAACCTTTCTTTGTGAAATAGAAAACATTTTAAATTCACATCCGTTATATACCTCTTCAACCGATGATGTCTATGAAGTATTGACTCCGGCACATTTTTTAATTGGTACATCTACAACATCGATTTCGCATTTAAAATATCTGAATAGTATCAAACAGCGTCATTAAAGGCAGAAAAATCATGAAATATCAAGGTCGGCGATATATTTCTGATCAAAGAGGATCACACTCCCGTGTGTAAACAGCCTCTCGGCCTTATTATTCAAATACATCCCGGATTAGAAGGATTGGTACGGATCGTGACAAAGAAAACATCATCATAGACACCATGGCGACCAATAGTTAGTAAAGTTTGGTTGGGGTAGAAAAAGGAAAGGTAGGTCAGTAAAGACAGAATTGGTCCGGTTTCTCGGTAGCCAATATCGAACTACTCTTAGCATAAGACAATCACAATTTTACTGAACTGCTTTGCAATCGGGCATCTCTTTTCAGCAACTCCAGAGTGCCACCATTTATCTTTTATCTGCGAAGGTTCGCTGAAAACAAAATCTATTAATTAACTATCTATTAATTAACAAAATCTATTAATTAACTGAAATTACGAATTAATTAATTCTTAATATAATAACATAATTATTTAATAATATAACTCCTACAAGCCATATGCTGTGATAAATTGTGTTAGTTTTTGCGCAAAAATTACTAATGACTCTGAAAATATTAATTAATTAATTCATAATATAATAATATAATTTCAGCAAGCCGCAGACTGTAATAAATTGGACTATTAGGTTTTGCCTCAAATTTACAATTAATTGATTTATTACATTTATAAAAATATGAAATTATAAAAATTATAAAATAATATAAATTAGATTTTATAAAATTTGATTAAATATTACAAATCAATTGAATTTACCGCTTTGACAAATACGTCGTATAATCGCCGAAAATCTAATTTATATACACAAAACTATTTGACACAAAACTTTAAAATGTATACAAATTAGATTTTTTAAAAGTTGATTAAACATTATAAAACATTATAAATCAAAATGGTTAATTTTTACGATAAATAACGGTATGTTTACGCAATTTAAAAATGACAACATAACCATATAAACGGGACAATATAAATATGAATCGAACAAATATAATATAATATATAATCTAATATAATATTTATCTTATCTTGTTTGGTTTGGTCCACGCAGCACATTCCATTATCTTATATCTGCTATCCATGTTATGCTGCCTTTCCAAATTCCAAAATCTTTTCTTCCATAATTGTCCTGTGTCCATCTCTATTTCTTGACTACTCACTTTATGTACATTATATTAATTTTCTCACCGTTTTCACTTCTTCACTTTGTTATTATAATTTCCGCGAGTCCGAAGGCGAGCAAGCACTTGTTATTTCCAATATTAACTATTAACAATTACAAACTAAAAGATACACTAAAAGATACCCTGTATCTAATTTGATTTTAATTTGGTTTACAATTTTGACATTCACAACGATAACTTTAAAACATAGAATAACTTTTCTACTCTACTCATTTGTAGATGGCAGTCGCATCTGCAAATGTAAATTCTATTTTACATGGGAACAAGATACAGAGATAAAATAAATGAAATGAAATTTTAATTTCCTCATGCAAAAACTAAACCACTTATTTTTCGAATTAATTCCACACACGTAATTTGTCGCTCGTAATTCCACACACAAATTCACTACGTACGCACTTGCCCGCCGTCACTTTTCCAAAATTGCACTTTAAACGCAAACCGGATTGCGCAAACAATTTTTATATTTATTTTAAATTAATTGGACAATGGTGCGTCTCAAAAACACGACCACCATTATCCAGGGCTAAACACGGATTTAATTTTTTTATAACTTTCTAGGTATGTATATGTCACAAACTTAAACGTTGTCTACTTAAATATTAGAAGTATCCTTAACAAATTAGATAATGTCGAATTGCTATTGGATAAGTATAATTTGAAATTCCCCTTCTTGTTTTTAAAAAGAGTTGGATTTATAGTAATGAAAATAATTTTTATAACTTAACAAACTATACTGCTTATTTTTCGAATTGGGATGCAAATAGGTCGGGTATATATCAATAATAAACTAACTTCATCACTTATTTTAAATGTTGGTTTCGATTTCAACAATATTATTGGGGGGAACCTTATTAATTATGACATACATTTTTTTGCAATTTATAGAAAATTTTTTTAATTATTTTTATAACACTTTTGGCAAATACAAAAATTCTTTTATAATAGAAGACGATTTCACGTTTATTGATCTCATTTTAGGGTTTATTTTCCAGTTTAAGCCCAAATACACTGCGTAAGACCTGTAATTTGCAGTGTGATTATCACCGCAGTTACGTAAAGTTCACCACAAATAACACAAACTTCATTTAAGGTGCAGTATGCTTTTGTGTGTCCGCATTCTTAGGACTTTATGCATTGAACTGGTCCAGACCTCTCCTTAGCTTCTTCATTTACTTTTTTGCGATGGAGCAAATATTTTAGATTTTAAATCTTGCGGACTCCTTTTGACTTTCCTTCCTCTGGCTCTAGTTCTAAACGGAACATTAATTGAGGTTCCTTCTCACGGTTTACTATATTACTAATAGATTTCGCATAAAAACCTTCTGCATCAAGTGCAGCATAGATGTCGCACCTTTCAAATATTTTTAGTACAACAGTTAGCCCTTTTTGACTTTTTAGCTGGTATGCGTGTAATATATTTTACCAACTTCGTCAAAATGTTTAACTATGGCTCTGAAACCAACGATTTTGATGGTTTGTATCTTTGTTTCGTTTATATTACCTCTTTTGAGCGGAGCAATAAAAAACCTGATATAATTTAGAATCTGTTAATGTTGCGATTCTGTTAACCAGTTCATTATTAGACGCTTCCCTTAAATAAATTGAAGGCGGTTTCTTAGTATTCAATTTCGGCGTTAAATTTGGGTTCTCGACCTCTAAACTAGATCAGATAGGTTGCCAGGGGGTATTTGGTTAACACCAAGTTCAGTCCGTTTCACTTTGCTCTTATTAGCAAACTGGGATTGCAAAAAGATTATGTTCGGTGTTCGATGTTCGAAGAAGTCTTTTTTGGGGAAAAAGGCCATCTTTCAGGTTTTCCACAATTTTTTAATTAAAGTTTGTACATCCGCCATTTTATAAATTCACAACATCGCAGAAAATAGATATAGGTTTAATTAACACAATTGATTCTCAGGTTTCGGCACCAACAAATATTGTAGCTAAAATTTGTGAATCGCGTACAACAAATAAAAAAGTTCACTTTATTATTCACAATGAATAAAAATAAACAATTGTCCCTCGATCGATTTTTTAAACTAAATTTTTCAAATTGTTGAAGCTTCCGCTATTGCCTCACAGGTGGTAGCAGATAAGTCTATTTGCAAGGTTATCTTTCGGTGATTTCACACAAATTAAATGGATAAAACTCATTATGCAATTCGATGTAATTATAATATTACAAAAAATGTTAGTCCATTTAAATAAAATTAAATTCAAATAACATTTTTTCAGTACTGACAAAACCTTCTATTATAAAAACCGTATAATTTTATTCAGATTTGTAGAATTTTCTCCAAATAAATAAATTCTTAGAATTATGGTTTGAGCGCCTTCGAAAAGTATAAATGTCAGTCTTTTCAGGGAAAAGGAAAAATATTTTGGCTCAAATCGTCTAAAACGGCAAAATCTTATAGTTTCTTAAGTCGATAAGGAAAGTTACTCTGTATCTCAGTTTGTTTCCTTTTTATGACTATATACAACATATAATATCATTAAACATAATAACCGTTTTATTTTAAAAATATTTTATGAATTTTACAATAAATATATGTACAATAAATTTACTTAAGATTATTAAATTACTCGAAGAACATTTTTTTATGGTAAAATGAAAATTCTAACTAAAAATTGCTTTACATCGTTTCATAGTTTAATTACACCTTAACTTTTTTCAATTATTTTATAGTTCTCTAACATTTTAAATACTTAAGTATAATTATGGTTCTAACGTAAAAAATATGCTTCTCTAATTGCGGCACTCGTAATCAATGCGGCTGAAGTCATTAAAATAATTGTTATAACTTTAAATGGGCTGGGTCGTCCTGATGAATCTAAAATTAAAAATGGGGAATCAATTATTGTACTTCACACTATGTAATTATTACTTGTTGTTTTTTTTACAAATTTTTTAAATTATATCTTTTGCTAAATTGTTATAGTTGTACTTACTTTTTTTAGCAGCCTTTATAACTATACATTGTTGCTTTTCTACATCGGCAGTATAGTCAAATTTACAATTGCATACAGAGTTGCGACAGGCAACACGTTCCGGATTTTGTTCTACATAACATTCACTCGATTTTGTGCACTCTTCACCAATTTCTAAAATTTTAAAAAAGAAAAAATGCTTATGTTAATTTCCAGTATAAGGTATCGTATATCAGCAACCATATGCTAGACATGCCGATTTTTCATATTATTTTAGGCCAAAAAATCGTTTTTAGCACCTACCAAAAACTGTTTCTTCGCACAAAACAGGACCGACTCCGTAAACTCAATTATTAATAGTCACCATCTGGGTGGTCATTTTGTCGTTCCTTCTCAAACCATTATAGTATTCTTAACGTTTATACAAATGAAGAGTTATTTGGTGAGAAAAGACCAATAAAAAAATTTTGAGGAAAATTTGATAATCAAATTAATATTTTGACATTATAGAAAGGAATTTTGAATCAAACTTGCTCTTCGTTGCTGGCCCGTACCGTATCAACATTCTGGCTCCATCGGATTCGATATCGAGCTTGTTCTTCGGATTGTTTTAAACAACCTGAAGAAAAGTCGTTCTCTACCCTGAGGAGCCATAGTCGCCAAAAGCGACCTCTGCGCCTACCAAATGGCCCTTCCATAAGAGATTGCTGAACCATCCGTTTAGGATCGGCTCGCAGAACGTAACCGCGTTACCCTTTTACTTTGCTGCCCTTTTATTTCATGAACGAGACCAACAATTTTCATTAAATTCCTACCAATTATGCAGATATCATCTGCATATGCCATATAACTTAATTAGATTGACGGTACAAGATGTTGTTCCGAAGTGTTTCGCTTTACGGAAGATGAATTTTAACATTAGATTAAATCGGGGACAGAGCATTTCCTTGCCATACATCAGAGCTAATTGAAAAACTTCCTGTTAGCTTGTTCTTAGCTTTGACACATCATTGTGATAGCATTCCTGTCATTTAACAGAAACGCACACATTTTTAAGGTATTGCCAGATATCACAAAACAAAACATAAGCTATCACGATTAATTGAGTCATAGGCTTGCTGGTAGAATCATCTAAGGAAAAACTTGATCATTGACTGACCGATTTAAGAGAAATCCTCCTTGGTAGTCATCTATAATTTCCACTACCAGGAGAGTATTCTCTTCAATGCTATATACGACAGTAATTTGTATGCTGCGCAAAGAAGAGCTATGCCGTGATAGTTTTTGCATTTCGAGCAATCTCTTTTTTTAAGAAGGGAGCACAAAGCGGCCATCTTTCGTGATACAACATAATTTTGCTTTGCCATACTTAACAAACAAGGGCAAGTCTTGTGTACAAATTCGTTTGGTGATTCTCTAAGCAAGGACCGCTATGTACTTACGCACGATTGTAGATTCGCGCATCTTTATAGGCTATATTCTGTTGCTCGACAGCAATATGAAATTAATCACCAAACCAATCATTTTTGGATATAGCTTTTACCATACCTATAAAGACTAAGAGTCGCTTGAGTAGTGCTGACAACCGAAGTTTTCAATACCTCCCATAGAGGGTTCACATGTTCAGAACGGTGGTAGTTTCCACAATGCTACTGCTAACAAGATTCTGATAATGTTCTGGTATTGTTCTTCGTTTATCAGACAATGAAAATGTAAGTTTTGTTTTCCTGCGATCCCTGACTTGTTCGAAAATTGCCATCTTATTTAAATTTGGCAGATGACCGATAAGTCCTTGCATATTGGATGTTCATAGACCTCACCTAAGAAATTAGCTCATGTCAATTTGACTTCGGGACGTCTTACGAGGGTGTGTCCATGTTTCCAAGTGTATATTTTTATTAGGAAAGAATGTGCTAGCCACAGTGAAGTCATGCGCAATCGCAAAGTACATCATTCTTCCCCCATTATCGATTGCTAGATTGTATCAGGAATACGGACTTTATGTTTCTACATAAAGTCAGTCTGTTTTGCCAGCTCTATATAGCATTAAAGTCACCAATCACTATTCTGATGTCGCAGCCTTCTTTCCCTGGGGCCCAAGGAGAAAACACTTCTTTCATGGCTGATATAGTGCCATCAAACGCACTTGGTTATCTTAACGACTGCGCGATCCACGTACCAATCCTAACCTGCGTGTCGATCCACGTACCAATCCTAACCTGCGTAAATTTTGGCGGTATTCATATTCCCTTTTGTTGAACTTTTTAACAATGAGGATTTTTACGGATGAGGGTAGTCAGCGTAACGATACAAACTTTGTTTAGCCACCTCCTATGATAAACCAAGGAAGCTGTAGTGGAATTCTAAGGATAACATGCTCGTTTAAAAATCCTTAACGAGGCATGGAAGTGCCCCCCAACAACCGTAAATTAAAAATTACATATAGCACTCGGTCGCCATTTTTTTATAAAAAAATCCTCATTCACATCGAAACTGAGCTTTGATTCTCACACCTCCTTCATCTGAATAATTAAAATAATGACACCAACTAAGCCGTTATAGATCCTTTACGAATCTTGTTACGCATTTTTTGGAACATTTTGGTCATCAATTTAGGTGAGAATCAATTTTTGGACTGGTATACTTCGAAATCACATTCTCTAATACTTACTTGTTTTCGTGTGACATTTATCGTCTTTAAAGTGGGCACCATCCTTGCATAAACATTTTTGCTCTTTACATTCACTAAGTTCACCCAATAACGGTTTACACTGTTCATCGACATCACATTCTTCGTCATGCTGTACTAAAAATTAAAAACGTGAAAAAAAAATAAAAATTCCATCTTGCAACACTATAATTAAAAAGAAACATTAAAATACCTTCTGGGATACATTCAGACTTGTAGTATAAAAATCCAGGTTTACATTTGCAATATTTTTCGGGGGTTGATGCATCTACATTGTCGACACATTCTGCATTTTGATAACCACATTCATTTGTGGTTGCACATTCAGCACCTTCACCCGGTGCACAAACTTTCTCAATCGCAAGATATTTTGGCGCACATACGCAAGTGTTTTCATTGGAACAAATTGTATTTTTTAATTGGCATTGATTACTGCTGGTACAATATTCTTCGTAACCAATTTTATGAACACATAGCTGTGTCTTTACATCGTAATCCGCATATGGATAGCATTGGCATATTTTTGGCGAAACTGTTGTACAATAAGCTGGTCCATATGGTGTACATTGGCTGTTTTGGGTACAACCATTACCATAACCTGTGCTAGCTGTACGATAAAAATATGATTATTTGGACCAATCAAATGACAATTAACGATCACCAACCTTTGATACATGATTTTAAATTGGCACTGTTAAACAGATTTAGACCACATACACATTTTCCGTCTCGATAATCAACAGTTGGTTGAAGACCGACACAATAATCCTTAGACACAGCTGGTTCGCCAATTTCGGCTTTACACTGTTGACTTTGAAGATAATAGCCCGGTTTACAGTGGCATAAACCATTTTGACAAATGGAATGGGCTAGACCGGTACACTCATCTCTTTCATTGGGGCATACGTCTCCAACTATTCAAATAAAAATTATCATTAAAAACGAATCAAAAACATTTCACAATCATTTACATGTTGCGTTCACAACGTCATCTTTTTCTTGAGGATTTACTTCGGCCGTGATTGGAGCCCAAAAATCATCAACTTGTATACTAACTGATTTTGTTTTGGGTAATGAGTATAATTCAGTTTGTATACCAACAGTGGACACACATGCATTGCTTGTTTCGTTACAAACAGAATTTGTACCTTGACAATCGGTATTCACGATACAAGGATCACCATTTTCTTAAAAAAAAAATCAAAAGTTATAAGCTTATTCGATCACAAATATTGAAAAGTGTTTGCTTACTCATTGATATTCGACGACACACATTTTTAGTACGTAAATAAAATCCATCAGTACAGGTACACACATTATTATTACATTTAACGGAATCACGATCAAAATTATAGTTACAATCTATATCTTCGTTGCAGGTTTTACCTAAATCAACTAATTTGCGACATCTGCCACGCACATAGGTGAATTCGTTTCTACAACTACACACGTTTGTTGCATCACAGTAAGCTCCAGTAAGCATATGAGAACATTGAACACCATCCGTGCACTGAACGCCATACAATACTTCTGCAATACACTGCGTAAAATCAGTTGTAAACACATATCCAGCTGGGCATTGACAATATCCGCCTGGTGCACATGACGCAGTCGCAACAATTGTTGTACAATTTGCATTATCTGTGCACGGCAGAGAATTTCCACATGATTCTAAAAATAAAATTGAAAAATTGAAAAAAAAATTAACAAAGTTTTTATGTCCCTATATAACGGACACAATAAATTTAAGTATACACAATAGTTTAACTGAAATGTCCTTCTTTTGAAAAGAATGGTAATAAATTTTAAAAAATATGTACATATATTTCCTTTTTCACATTTTTTTACCACTACACTCAAATATTGAGTCAACTCAAGTAAATTGATTTTTCCATAAATCAAAAAGCATTTGGTATTATATTCTTCAAGTGGGTGACCTTATATCATTTGTATGACTCCTTCGCAAAATGTTTTCATTTGTAAGGATCCAACTTTCTAAAAAAAACCTGACCACAACCAGCGATTTTATGATTTTAATGGACTAACAGTCACGTTTTTGCTAGAATTTGAAAATTGGAATCTGAACACGTACGACCCCGATTTGAATGGCGACGGCTTAAAATAGGATGTAAAATAAACCGTGAAAGAGTTGAGTAAGCTTCGGCCTCAAATCAGGTTACATAGATTAAAACATAAAAAGTACGTTTGCATGCTCTTATCAAAAGAGGAAAACCGAGAGGGTTATATCTAAAAGAAATTTGGATTATTTTAGATTTATTGATATAGTTAAAAATGAAATAAGTTGGAGCCATGTCCAATTTTTTGGTTTTAAATTTGGTTTTGTAAACTTTAATTTATTTTAATTCGTAAATCTATAAATCAATATTATTCTTTCGAATTTTGCCTAAATATATACTATTCGCTAGCATTATTTGTTTTACTCATTCATAGAGGAAATTAGTAGTTCAATATTTTTGAACAATAAAAAAGTATGCAGTTACAGATTTAAATATTAGAATCCGAGTGTTTAGTTTGAGCTGTCACATGACAATTACAAATCACAATTTCACGAAATTCAAGGTTTAATCGAAAATAAATTTTTCAAAAGTACATTTCCATCCACAATATTAAAAAAAAAAAAGTTTATGCGAATAGCTATACAGTTTTAGTTTTGAGATTAAAATTATTAATAGTTTTGTCGCATAAGTGCGTGTTTCAATTGGTTTAAATACCGCATGAAAAGTCAAAAATTGAGGTGAACAAAAATGTCAACATTTGTATTTGCTTCAACAGCTGATAAAAAGTTAAATTATGTGTATACATGAATTAAAATACTTCAATCAATGAGCGATGGAAGTGCCCAATAAATATTAATGATTTTTTAATAGTGCCATTTAATAATAATACACTATTGTTATAATTTTTTTTTTTATTTCGACGCTATTTACCATTTTATTATTTTTTCGTACCAAAATGGATTTCGTTGTGACTATTATAAACGTCAAAATTTAAACCAGTTGAAACAGATATAAAGTTAAAAATGTTCACCACGGATAAAAATTTTTTATTTTAACTTTTTATGAGGTATTTAAACCAGTTAAAACACGACCTAAACTAAAACATATTTCTAACCTAAAATAACGTCATCTGCAGTTTGGGAGTATTTTATTATAACTGCAGCTCCCAACAACGCAAACAATTAAGCCAAATGTAAAGGTTCTTTACATTAATACGGCCGTCATCCAAAACAGATGAGAAGAATCCATTAACGAAAAATGATATTACTAGAACATTCTGCGCATTTGATCCGAACTGATCGGTCTAGTTTCATTGGGATTAAGTGTGGCGGGCATTAAAAAATACAGATACAGGCTAAAAAAACAAGAAAATACAGAGTATACAGTATCCAAAACTTCACTTTTACGTCATTTTTTATTCAAATTATACACTGCCTTCTCGATTTTCACTTTTTTGACACTTGTCGATGATGAAAAAAGAAACGTTTCTATTTTTCAAAAAGATGATGGCAGTAGGCGATGATAGAAAAAGATGATTATCATTTTTTTATGTTTACAGTATAATATCTGTCAAAACAAAATCATTTTTCGTATCATCAGAAAAAGATGATAATGTAAAAGGACTTTAAGCAATTCGAAGCAGAAATCAATAACTCCAAGGCATCTACATCTGCAATTATAAATCACATGCGGAATATTTACAAGATTTCTTGTGAATAAAGAAAACACGAATTGAATTCTGGTGAAAGTGAAATTCGATTTTGAATTACGTCAATGTCAAAAGAGCAACTCTAGGTGAAATTGTAGATGAATTGTAGCTACCAATTTCAGACAGATGAAGAAAGAAAACAAGAAAAATCAATGTATAAGTTTTCTCGATTCATTTAAAGATGATATTTTTTTAACCTCAAAAGATGGAGCCTCTGTTGTGGTCAAATGTGGACTAGAATGTCTAGCTGAAATGCAATTATGTTTGAATCATGACCCACATCTTGCCATTTGCGACACGTTGTATTCTAGTATAACACAAATAAATGACGAATCAAATTTTGTTAGGGAAAACGAACCAGAAAATGTCAACGACTTGGATATTGATATAATTAATTGTGCCGATAACGATTAAGATTTTTCTTTTCGTAAAGATAGCGAGAATGAAACCGCGAAATGAATTTTGCAACGTGATACATCGATGGAATTCTATTCATCCAAACAAGGTTTGTTTGGTTTTACCAGCCTCGTGGTAAACAACTTGTGAGATAATCCGCGCTATTTAAATTCAATTTAGGAAATGCCATTGGCTTCAAATTCGGTTGCTTGTATTTTTATTTTTTCGGATAAACACGAATGTCATTCAAAGAGCATCTCACCATCAATGTTTAAGAATACTATGGCAAAAATGACCCGCGGAAAATACTGATTGTTGGAAAGATGTTCCATTCAAATTTCCGTAGCCTGTGTAGATATTTAGCATATTGCAGATATTTACCGTATGGTTATAGATGGCTTGTTCTATGAAAACTTTACCGTGATCCTTGAAAACATATGGTATACTCTTCCATGAAAGATATAACCGTTTTGCTTTCACAGCATCCTTAAAAGGATAAAGCTGTGTGTGCGAATATTTTCACAAAATTGTCTATAGTCGTGAATCGTGATACTAATCAAATAAGGTCGAAAAAATAATTCCACAAATTGTCCACTTCGAATACTGAGAGCTTGGAATTAATGCAATCAACCCCAGGGGCCAAGTTTCTTTTAGATCTCTGCATGACCAGTGCGAATTTTTCGTAGGATGGGTCCTCTATGGACATCTGCGCAATCTAGAACACAACATTTGACAGTATTGTTGAACATTCAATAAATCAGAGAAATTCTCCTAAGTGTCGAGCACTGAATTGATTTTAACACAGAGGTTTCTATCCAGGTCCTTAATGGCGATAGACCTAGGTCTGAAGATATCGAGCAGTCCGGTGATTATTTTCAAGAATCTACGAGAACTTCGCACATTGTGCACGACATTGATAGTATGTTTGACAATTACTACATAAAAATTGATGTACCAGCCTAAATGTGGTTTACAAATTATACATTCACAATTTTAAATTTGTAATTTAACTTTTCGTCCATCATTTTATTGTTATCATCTCGACTCACCATACCACGGAGCTATTTTATATTTGGTTGTAAATTGGGAATTATAATTTAAACGTTCCATATCAGCATAATATAAATACATATAGTACTACCATCACAAGAAAAAAAATAGTTTACCCATTGATGTTCCAGTTGTCGAGTTGATAGAATATCGTCAACATTTAGAATAAATATATGACAATTAGGCGTTAGGCGATTATACATATAAAAATATTTTGATTATTTTAAAACGATACCAGTAGCGACATCTAGCACGTCAATGGGCTAACATACCATGGTAGTTCTATGTGTATTTATATTATGAGACTATATTATTATGTCAGTCAGCATTGGTAAATATATATATATATATATATATATATATATATATATATATATATATATATATATATATATATATATATATATATAGGCCATATCAGAGAGGGGGCCAGCCGGGCCATATGGCACGGGCCCCGCAAAACAAGGGCCCCGAACACCAACTTTAAAATTTTTTTTAAAAACACAATAACAATAATCTTAAAACTAAAATTATAATCTAATAAAAACAAAAATAAAAATAAAAACTTTTCCAAATGTTTGCCCTGCTTCCTTTGCTTTATGGATAAATTAGTCAAATACTTAAAACAGTTTGCTTACTGGACCATGGGGGAATCCATTTTTGAAATAATTGTGAATCACCAATAAGACTGAATACAGCCTATCGTTTTGACATTTACGCATTATCTATATTCTTTCAAATTGAAATCTTGCGCTTCAGTATCGTCTGTTAAATAGAAATATATTGCGGTTTAAATTCAAAATATATAAATAATCAAACAACAAGTGATATTAAACTTGCTGTTTTAAAATCTTTAATTGAAAATATGTAAGTGGAAATTAAATAAAATAAAGTGTGCTATACTAATGCACCAAATATGGCTGTCGTCTTATTTACGATTTCTGTGACATTTGATTTTATTATTTAAAATTTGAATGATTTTAAATAAAACTGATAAATATTTTAAATTAGTATTAACATTTTCGAAATTGATTACTTTCTCAGCATCATAAAAATTCTTCTTTTTCACAAAAAAAACTCATAAATAAAATTAAAACTTTGAAGCGTATTCCTGTGTAATATACCGTGTGGCATACATTTAGGCGAATTAATTTATAAACATATTCCAATGGCGTATTTATATTCTTTTATAAAATCAGATTTATTTTTAAAATTTTATTTTTTTCTAAATGTTATGAATAATATAAATATGCATAGTACTACCATGGTATGTTAGCCCATTGGCTTGATAGATGTCGCTACTGAACAAACTACGCTGATCATTCGGTATATAAAAATGTGTGATAATTCTAAATTTGACATTGAAGAGCGTTTCATTTGTTTCAAGAAATTGCTGCCAGAATTCTAGAAGTTTTGTCGGATATAGGATTGGATTTCAATGCATGTATTGCCCAAGCATATGATAACGCTTCAAATATGGCTGGAAAGCTTAACGATGTGCTTCTTACGAAGCGTAATCCTAAATATATTTTTTCCAGCTGTGGAAACCATACGTTAAATCTTGTAGGAGTTGATTCGGCTGAATTTTGTAAGGAGGCTGTATAAATTTTTGGAGTTATACAACAAATGTATAATTTTTTCGCAGCAGTCCTCGGAAATGAAAGGTTTAAAGAAACATATCCAAATGTCTATTCACTCAGTATCCAGAACTAGGTGGTCTGCTAGAATATATGCAGTAAAACCAATAGCCAAAAAGCTATTCAATTTGCCAGCACAAGGATGCGTCTCAATTGAGAAATATTTGAGTAAATTGGAATGTATTTTGCTTTCTATCATATTGCTTGAAACTTTGTCAGATTTGCATCAAACAAATTTAATAAATGAAGCTCGAAATGCTACACTTGATATTGAGCAAAATAATATTGAAAGTTTAATAATAAAAATTCAAAATTTAAGTGGAATGTGGAATGAAATATTTGCGAAAGCAAAAATTAATGTGATTTTTCCATTAACAAAACCATACGGACACAATCGGATGTTGAAAAACATTAACGGATATATGTGTTTAACGTTATAGTTAATTCCGTAATAGCTGGATTACAAAGACGGTTTGACTATTTACGAAATATCTGCAATCCTTTCGGTTTTCTTTGGACATTTCCAAATTTGACTGATGAACAAATTGAAGCTGCAGTAAACAGTTTAAATTCCAAATACACGAGTGGGCTATCAAAAGAGATACTAGATGAGGTAAAATTCCTTTATGCTAGATGAGGTAAAACTTCAATGCAGAGCTGACACCAACCAATTTATTAAAAAATGTTCTCAATAAAAACTTAGCTGGTTTATTTCTAAATATTGTCGTTATCTTAAGAATATTTTTAAATATTCCTGCATCTCTTTCTTCATAAAAAATTACCATCGCTCAACAATGACGGAACATCGGTTAAATGGATTGGCAATGTTAAACATTAACCACGACATTGCCAGAAAAATTAATTTTGAGCTAATTATTCGAGAATTTGCTAATAATAAAGCAAGAAAAGCTCTAATCTAATAAATATTAGAGGAAACATATACAATATGTATTCAAGATTGTTTTATTTTATTTTTATGTAGCGCCATTTCAATTATTTGGCCCAGGCCCCCAGCTTACTCTGAAAGAGTCTGTATATATATATATATATATATATATATATATATATATATCCATATATCCATATATTTAATAATCTTTGGAGCTAGTACCAATAATAAAACTTATTTAAAAAATAACAACAACAACTACATCTGTAATTGGACTTAATTGTCAACGGTGTCAAATAATCTAATTCAATTCTATTCACAGCTGCTGTTGGTCTCAAAATTATTGAGTCTAATACCAATTATATTATCACAAGGTTCAGAAACCACAAATCAGGAATTAGTTATCAGTCTTAATTGTAAGGGTTTTGATAGTGTAATTATACTTTTAACGTGATAACGTTTTTAAACTCAGCACTGAGGCTAGCATGTTCAGAAAATCGAATGAAATTTGTCCTTGTTTGCATGGAGACTACTCATTAAGTATAAGGTATTAATTCATTCTAAATATATCATTGTGTAGGTTCATCTTTAATCTCACTGCATCATTCTTTGTATTTTTACATCGTGGTCAACAGGAGGCGGGAGAGAGCGCGCCGCGAACCTCTGATAAACCGATTTACCATGCTAGCGAGAGAATGCATTAACTGATCGAACCAATTTTGGTGTCAAAATTTGCGTAAAGAACAGTGTGATTTAATTAAATTAAAATTAAAATAATTAATATCCACATTAATTATAATTAAGAAAAAAAAACATTAATTTCAAATTATACAGTCTGAATGTCTCTCTAATTGCCTAATTATTGCAATTATTTGTTTTCAAATGAAAGTTGGTATTACAATAATGCATACATTGAGGCGAATTACATAAAAATATGTGTGGAATGAAACAATATAAAGTACTACATATTAATAGTAATAGATGTCACTTTACATCTTCAGTGTAGTTTCACTGAAATACAAGAATCGTTCTCTATGCCGCTTTTTATGACTATGACAGAACAGTAGCCAATTTCAAAAAAAAAAAATCTGCGTTCGAGTCGATGCCATTTGTATTTATTTGAAATTAAAACTAATAATAAAATAAATAAAAATTAAGTAAAAATAATAAATAATAAAGGTAAAGATAGTAAAATTAGCACTAAAAAAATTAAGTTAAATACCAAATAGTGTTTGTTAAAATTAATTAATTTATTATATAGCATCATGAAATGGGATTACAGTGGGGGTAACATAAACCATGAAGAGATTACAACAAAAATAAAAAACAACAAGATAGATTTGTAAAACGCAAATTGTTTAATTCGAAACAAGGATCTCAATAAGAGGCGCCTCACCCGACGACTGTGGGAGGCACTAGCCTCGATATCACACCATCAGGAACATCATCGCAGAGACCTTGGCCTTCATATCGTGTTTCTAGTACCATCGACCAATACTTAATCGTTTGTACACCGCCGATGGCGCGGTTGCTAGTAATAAATAAATCGATTTTAATAAATCCATATACTCTATCATTTCTCACACTACATAATTACGTTATCACGTATCACTACGGCCGTGCAGACGACACAGCCACCTCGTTTTTTTTTTCAAAGGCTTACATTTGTGTGTAAGGGTCTCATCCAATACGAACTTCTCAAAAAGCGTTGGTAACATCATGAAAATTATGATTTGATGAAATTCAGGACTTAAAAATAATATTAATTGCAAACCAATTGCTTTCCGGTTATAAACATGAATCATAAACATAAAGATGCGAAAAAAAGAACGAATTTGGAAATTCGATAAAAATTCCTGTACGTATCGGTTATACATGTGGAGTGTGCAACGATCTCAAACAGGAGTTCTACTATTTGGAAGACACAGAGTCGCTATTGGCGTCGATGACTTTGCAAAGAAGAGAACGACTACACTTACTCTGGATGCCTAAAATAATAAAATTACAATCATAGTTGGCGTATATTAATTTTGTTTTATTAGGAATTTTCTGTCTGAATTAATTTCACTCAAACTTTTTGTTGAATTTATATTTAGCCATTTATATAGCCAAATTTTCATTCTAATTCTTATTCCTGTGCCTAATAAAATACGCATAATATGTTTTTTTACCGATACCTATATATTGTTACCGCATGCGGATTAGATATATATTATTACCAATGCCATTATTTTGTGTATATATTTGTACAATGTATAGCAAAATTTTAATTATTCAAGATTCACTCGGCAAACTTAAATTTATTGTTAAAAATATTTCCCCTCGATTATTTATTTTCACCAATTTTTTTAACTAAAAATTTTTAATACATTGACAAAGGCCCATAATGTAACTTTAATCGTAGTATAAATAAGGTATGTTAGCCCATTGACGTGCTAAATGGCGGTACTGGTATCGTTCTAGATTAATCAAAATATTTTTATATGTCGTATATAATCGCCTAAATGTTATAAATTCACGTTGATTATAGAACTCGCCGGATTGCTGCAGCGGGAGTTTCGTTCGATTTTGACATTTTTTGTATTATAGAAAACGTCGGATCAAAAGAGATCGAATGACGGTAAAACAGTATTATGGAATCTGCGATAATAAACAGAGATCAATTTGAGAAAATAGTCGGCTTTACGAAACAGCACCATTATATTGCGAAGATTTAAACCAAATCAGTGGTTGAAGATATCTATAAGAACCGTGACAAACCCTGAGAAAGTAATTAAATTCGCTAAGGCCCCCTATTAAACAAATGGGCGTTTGTTAACTGGAATATGTTCCAGCCCTTGAACAGATTTCGTATTTTTCTTGTTTCTTATCTTTTGTATGTTATATCATCGGTAAAATGTAAAAAATTGTAAAATGTTTATTATATTATAAAAAAGGCAATAATGCATTAAAAAACATTTAATTCCAATGTAAACATTTTGACAGCTAGTGAAATTGAAGTTTCGATAACGCAGTTTTGCGAATCAGAAATACAATTTTCCGTTGGAGTTAGACTTGCCACCCGTCCTCCTTTGTGGAGGACAGTCCTCCTTTCGTAAGAAATTTCCTCCATCCTCCACAAACACAAAAATGTCCTCCACCACAAAAATAAATATCAGATTTTGTAGAGTGCGACCCTGGAATGTAAATAACAAAGAGAAGGACTGGAAAAGAACCACAGTACGGTGGTGAACGCGAATCAGTAAAAATGGTCGAATGGTTATGTAAAAAAAGACTAATAATTATAAAAAGAAAACAGGAGAAGAAAGAATGTCGACGAGTAAACGCTATAATGGTGAAAGACCGATTCTCTTTAGCGATTATGAAAGATCTACTTCAACGATTATTCGGGGCTAATTATTTCACCGTTTTAGTTTTATTATCAGGATATTATCACAGGTAGCGATGAGTCCAGAATACTCCAGATTCAATACCCATAACCGTTTTTGTTACTGCTGATGGACATTATGAGTTAAATTTTGAATTGAATAGTTGACCAGACTAATGAGGAAATAATAGGAGGGAATGGTAAAATTAGAGCGATTGTTAGATTTAATAACGTGCCATGGTCTGTTGCTTAACCTCGAAATTAGCAATTTTTTAAAACGAAAATTAGAGTTTTAAGGATATGAAGTGTCAGAATCGCGAGGTGGATCCGGAAGATCAAAAACAGATGCCGATGTAAATTTTCTACAGCCGAAGAACAGAACTTAAATACGACTACAGTTTATGGGATTGATGGGATTATTTCGAAAGTTCATGAAAAACATTAATATTGTTGCAAAACTTTGAAAGCGCGGTACCGCGTTTATATGCTAAATAAGTGAATTGCAAAACGTTAGCAATATATGACCCTAATTTAGAACATGAAGTGGTTACCGATGGTTGATCGAAAGGGTTAGATGGAGTTTTATTGCAAATCAATCAGTATGAAAAAAACGACCTGTGGCCAATTTAAACAGACAGTAGCTGTTCACCAAAAAAAAATTTAATACCAAGAATTTCAATATGGAAGCTAAAATTTGCAGATTACGATTTTGTCATGGAATATCGGGCAGGAGTACAAATGAAGCATGTGGAGGTGCTGAGTTGGAACACAAACGGTACGGAAGAACTGATGCATCCGACCAGTTTACTTGTTTATAAAATGACTAATGGGAAACATGATGAGCTTGATGGTATGTATCTATTGTACGAGGGCCTTAGGGAAATATTTATTACGTTGAAACGATCACCTCAGATTGCAGAACAACGTCAGATACACCTCGATTATTTGGTGGATAATTGCCAACTTATTTGTAAGACTTACGCAGGGCGCATAAATGAGTCATTCCTAGAATGATCAAGTGGAGATTCACTTAAATCACGACTATTTGGGATTTGTAAAGTTTAGAAGGTAATAAATATGCTCCAGAGAAATTTTTAGTTAGCATGAACCATTTCCTTATACGTGTAAGTTGTTCCAATGCTTTTGTGAAGACATTGATATAAAGCATGAGCGAAAGGCCAATTGAAAGAAGATATAACCGCACAATACTATCTATGCTGAGGGCTACTATATGCGAAGAAAACAAAAAATGAGATTTCGAAATTATTCAATTGCAATGGGCATTAAACAATATACGAAATTCAACTAATGGAAATTCGCCACAATATTTAGTTTTGACCTATAACCCGATGAGTATATTGAAAAAACAAATTATTACTCGCGCTGATATGGAGTGATATGGAACTATTACGAGGGACCGATGGTAGATTTTCAATGAAAGTTTATTTTTATGAAACGTTTTGAATGCCCTACCACGATTTTAACGTCGACAAAACTAAATGTTTTTGTCGCTAGTATAGTGTTTAAAGAAAAAGTTTACCTGTCCTCCTCTGGCAATTTCCAAAGGTGGCAAGCCTATTCGGAGTCTATAATGCAAATTATTTTAAATGCGGATCGAATGTACTCCCGCCGCAGTAAATCCAGCGAGTTCTATAATCGACCTGATTTATTCTAAACTTTGACATCTGGAACATCAAGGTCATACAAATATTAATTAAAATAACAATCTCGTCGATACGTTAAAAGCGGCAATTCTGAATTTATCAAATCGTGACGTTTGTATTTAGCAACAATTTCATTGTTACAAAAATTATTAAGACTTCACATTTTATAACAATTGAGCTGTGCGATACTAAAACAATTGAAAAGTCATTATTAAATACTACAGCAATATGAAGACACATTTCTTATCAAAATTACTCATTAATATAACAATAAAATATAAATTTTATTACATTTCGATTACCAGGTGTTTGATGATTAAAAATTAAAACGTGGGATAGAAGTAGCAATCAAAAAAGCTCTTGAACATAATGTATAAAATACAGTATGATCTTTAGAACATTTAACAAACCATATTTTAGGCCGTCGATGAAAATTAATACTCGCAAAAGTTTACTGCTTCTAAATTATTTCATACAGGGTGTGGCCAAAGATAATCAAATGATGGATAACGCAATGTGAAACATTTTAAAATCGTGTTTGAGGTTAAAAAAGTTGTTAGTCGTTAGGTGTTCAATAGGTCATACTGTGTATCGATATTTATTATATATTTTTGAAATACTTGAATGAATATATAGTTGACCATCAAAATATATTTTTTTAAAAAAACGCACTGTAATTCATGTTACAGTATATTTATAAATATACTGAAACATTTAATGTAATTTAATAAGACATGCACGCCAACTAATGACATTACAAATTTCAACAATATACCTATCAAATTATATCTAATACAAGACTAATAATTTTTTTTTTTATATATATTTAGAATATTTTGTCTAGCACTTTACTTATTTATTTATATATACATATTTAATTAAATTTATCACCATATTATGTATTGTACCAATTAAATTAAAAAACAAATTAAAATATATCACCTTTGGTTAAAAAAATTAAAAATAAAATTCCAATTAAATTCATAATTTAAAAAATTAATTAACTAAAACACATAAAACAAATTAAACGATTGAACATTGACTTAATTGGTAATTTTAACGAAATGTATTAGGGTTTAAGTGCCAACAGTTTTTTATCAACAAAAAAATGTATAATCTCTATATCATCCAATCAGTCAGGTGTTTCCATTGATAAGACACTATTCACACGCAACTGTGGTGGAATTATAATGATAGCATGCTCATTTATTTGTATTTTACGAGAAAGGAGAACGCCCCTCGACCGCCGAGGATTGTCTCACAGTCTTTCTATACATAGTTCATTAATAATTTGTTACCGAATATCGTTTAAGAGTAATGAAATGTTTGGTTGTTTAGTGAAAATTTGGTTTTCATAAAACGAAAAAAAAAAACTAGGCCACAACAATTATTACAACCTTGTGTGAAAAATCGATTTTTCTTATGTAATGAAAAGGGAATAGTCTACGTTACCATGTTCAACAAGGACGAAATAAAATTTAAATCATTAAAACGCACCAATCGCTTTTAATTATCATATTTCAAGTATACTGAATTGACGACATGCAATCAAAAGATTGGTTTGTGTACGGTAATTTACACTCTTGCTGTTAATTTAAGTATTTGCATAAAACTGCATCCTCAACTGCCGCATCCCGTGCTTTCTGCAAATCATCCCATTCGGGATTTTCTAGCATCTGATATTAAAAAGAACATGGTCTGTTATTAAATTATCTACTTCTGCAGGTAAATCGACTAAACTCTCTCTCTCCAAAATCGTCTTCCCAATGGCTCTAATTAGGTTCGCATGTCTTTCCCAAACTCTTCCGTCATCTAATTTCACACTATACCGAACTTGTCCGATCCTCTCTATTATTGTATCGAAATTCCATTTTATTCGTAATCGTAAGTATTCACTAACGGAAACCCTATCGCCCTCCTTAAATTCTCTATTCGATATGTACGCATTCTTTCTTGCATGTATATTTTTGAACGGAATCAACAAATCCAGCCTTGATCTTATATTCCGGGTGAACATGCCCACAGCAGGAAATTTCCCGGTACTTGGATGAACCATCTTTCGATATGTTAATAAAATATTTTGTAGCTGTTTTTATAGGTCCTCTCTTGGACAATCTAATTTTTTAACATTCCTTTGATGGTACGTACATACCGTTTTGCTTGCCCCTTTGTCACCGGGTGATATGAAGCACCCATTTTGTGAATACCATTCACCCTTAAAAAATCCTGAAAATCTTTAGACGTAAATTGGAAGCCGTGGTCGCTCACTAAAACAAGCGGTAAACTATGTGTAGCGAATATTTTCGGAAAAATCTCAATTGTCTCATAGGTAGTTATGTTTTGTAGTATGTGAACCTCCGGCCACTTGCTATATGCGTCCACCAAAACAAAAAATAAATAAATTGTGGAATGAACCCGCAAAATAATTTGTTGGCGTTTACCAGCGGTGGAACGTCTCTTTCAGTGGGTTCGGCTTTAGTGATTGACATTTTGCACAAGTTTTTACTACTTCCTCAATATCACGATCTATCCCTTCCCACCAACAGTAGCTTTGCGCTAACTGCTTCATCCTTGATGTACCGAAATGGGCAGAATGCAATTTGGCTATCACCTTCCCTCGAAGTAACCCGGGTACATCCAGATCCTTTTAAGAGACAGTTTTCTTGCAACGAAAACTCGTTTTGGTTTATATTAAAACGTTCATTTGGTCTTACTTCCCTTCCTGTTCGTAATTCTAGTAATAAATTACTAACCGTTTTATCTTTCAACGTAGCCTCACTCAACTCTGCGACTCGTATTGGCAAGGTTTCGATTAAATTTATTTCAACGATATCTGGTTCTTGTATTTTATTTTCGACTTTGGGTACAGGCAATCTCGACATCGCTGGGAACGACATCGCTTAGGAATACTGCTACTCTTTCGCATTACATTAGCCTTGTAGCCTTGTAGCCTTGTAGGTTGGAACAACCCTTTATGGGTAGTAACCACCAATAAATATCTGTCCTCCGAATTGACCTCGAGTTGCAAATAGTCCTTTGTCAAATCTAATTTGGTAAACTTATCACCTCCCGCTAGCGATGCAAATAGTTCTTCTACCCTAGGCAGTGAGTGATCATCAATGATCAAATATTTGTTGATCGTTATCTTGTAGTCCGCACACAAATGCACTGCCCCATTCGCCTTTATGACGGACACCAATGGGGTGGCCCATTCGCTACGGTCAACCTTGACAAATATGCCCTCACGTACTAAATTATGTAATTCCTCTTCCACTTTAGACTTTATTGCAAATGGAATTGAACGCGTTGTGTAAAAAATAGGCTGATCATCGGCTTTTAAATTTAATGTTGCTTGCATTCCTGTAAATTTTCCCATTGTACCCTCCATAACTACTTTATACGTCTCTAACAAAACTTTTAATCTATTATCCTGAACTTCCAAAGTCTTCGACACACTGTTTACATTCAATATTCTATTCCAGTCTAATCTCAAATATTTCAACCATTCACTTTCCAGTAAAGCATGTCGCTCAGTGTCTACGATATACAATAGAAGCAACGAATAACCAATAATCTTTAAAGTGGTATTACAGTATGTAAATAACTTTAAATTTGTGTCAAAAACTTCGAAAGTTTGTAACCAGACACCCAGTATCAATTTCAAATTCCATTGAATTACCGTTCACCATAATTGAAAACATCAATTTTGGGCAATCCTCACTTCGAAAAATATCAATATTTGCTAACACTAGCTCATCTAGTGTAGCACATTTTCTCTATACCATTAAATTGCACTTACATTTAATAAATCTACATTTAGGCGCTAAATGGGCTTTATCACCGCATCGGAAACAATATAAATTACTTATAGTGTTATTAACATTATTATTTACTGTATTACCCCTAGTGTTAACATTTTGAGTACCGATTTACTTTTAGGTTGTCCAAGATTTTCTCTGTTGCCTTTGTATTTTTCAGTAACCGCATTACACTCTCCGGTAGCACGATGTAGTGTTACCGCGTTCTTCGATGACACTTCCAACGCACAAGCGACAATCTGTTAATGTCAGATTTGATTCTAGTAGACGGTTTCGAATAGTTTGACTTTGTAAACCAAACAAAAATTGGTTCCGTAATGCTGTCTCCAGATAGTTTCCAAAATTGCAATTAAATGCTGCCTTCCGTAATGCTGCCAGATACTCCTGTACTGTTTCGCGTTCCTTTTGTTTGCGTAATTGAAATTTGTAATTTTCCATTATTTCTAATGGAGCTGGGTTGTAATATTTCCCTAAAACCTTTGTAATATCGTCTTTTGTTTCGAACACTTCCAATGCCCCTTCCAGTCGTTGAATCCATCGATCCTAGGAACATGTGTTTCCATCAAATTTATCAATTTGGATTACTGCTTGCATTTTTTTTTGTTATTCCTTGGCGTCATCTTAGGCCCGCACTATTGTAATTTTATCTCTTTATTAATTTATTGTAATTCTATCTCTTTATTAATATCCGTAGCTTTAACTACTTCACATACTCACAATCAAGTAAAAATGACCATACGTAAGCATGAAGTTGTATGAGAAAGGAGCGCTTAATAGGTCCATTATATTTCTACTACACTTATTTGTCACAATCGTTTGGGTTATTTATCACGATAATCAGACCGCTTTATGATTATTATCTGCTTTTTTTATTGTCCACTTTGCGTTTGATGCCCAAATTGTTGGCAAATTCTAGGTATCAAATGACGATAGGTTGCACTAAAGAATATCCCTACACGTGTTGATTTTAAAGTTACTATTGGGCCTTGTGGTTGAGGAACACTCTCATGCCTCGTAAAAGACTTCTAAACGAGCATGATACCCTTAAAATTCCACATAATATAAATACACATAATACTACCATCATAAGAAAAAAACAGTCTACCCAATGATGTTCCAGATGTCGGGTCGATAGAATATCGTCAAAATAAAGTATAAATATATGACATTTAGGCGCTTATACATATAAAAATATATTAATTATTTTGAAACGATATCAGTAGCGACATCTAGCATGTCAATGATATGTATATATATATATATATATATATATATATATATATATATATATATATATATATATATATATATATATTATATTATATTATGATTACCACCAAAGCATCCTTGACTTGTCGTAGGAGGCGATAAAACAAAGGTTTAATCGCAAAAAAACAGTCTATAGAACAATACAAAGAACAAGCTCGGGATCGAATCCAATGGAGCCAGACTGTTGATGCGGTACAGGCCAGCAATGGCCTTTAAAAACCAAATATTATTATTGAAAATGTAATTGTGCAGTAACGCTCCACTTAGATTAAATAAATCGAGGATAAAAAAAAAGAATCTCGTAATTTACATAAAATTATTATTCGGGATCACTTAAAGGGTTTCTGTTCTAGCTCCTAGACTCTACGAAAAGGTATCTCAAAATTGAATCTATATTCATATCACACTAAACGAATTTTTTAAACCGTATTCGTGCAAATCAAAAGTTTATTTTGCTGAACATTAAATATTCATGCCAACATAACTTATAATTACATTTGCATGTTTGTAAAATCAAAACACTAAATATTAAATCGAATGGAATCATGACGGTCGATACATTTCAATCTGGTAACGCAATATTATACTTAAACACGATAACACTTATATTTTTTTTTTTTGCTTCAACAGGAACTGTGACATTTTTATATAGACCGCTATAAATTTATTCGCTGCCCAAAATCGATGTGGTCATATAAAAAACATAAATGGATGGATCTATTCTCAGAAATCACTGTCTTATATCAGACATAACTTTCGGATATCAAGAATGTTCCACCTAAATGTCACCGACTAGGTAATAACACGGAGATGTCGCTCTTTGTTGTAAATGGCAATAATAGATCTATACATGAAAGTAAGCAGACCCGTGATACTTTTTAAAAAATCACATTAACTATTTTCTTTGTTGAGTTGTTGACACAATGTACGATCACAGTAGTTTGAATTTTGCTAATAGGCACTGATATCAGGATTGAATTTGTTTCTTCAGTAATCAACCGAGCGTTAGCCGTTGGTCGGTTTTGAGCGCGGTTAAATTACTGAAGAATGAGCAGTTATTAACATATGACCTAAATTTATTAACTTTCTTCTATTCAAGCAAAAGTCTTTAATTAAAAAAAATTAAAGTCTATCTTCCGTTGGATTAATAAACTTGTATTTATTAAAATACTTATATTTTGTAATTAACTCAAATCAAAACGAATTGAAGTTTTAATTAAAAAAAACATAGCCATTTAGGCGACTTGGTTTACAAAAATATAATAAAATAAATTGAGCAAATTATCCAAGGCGCCAACCAAAAAAAGGAAATTTCGAGTAGAAGAAAACTGAACAAAATTATAATATGTATTTAGTTTCAGATTAAAAAAGTCGCAAATACTGCCATCTCAGTAAAATCAGTAAAGATTAAACTACTCTAAATAACGAACCGGTGTTCTGACTACACGACCTATCCGAATAGAGGCTGCTAGATTTGGTTTGGATTAATCTATAGAAACAATTAATTTGGAAGTAGGTTGTAATTTTATGGTATTGTATGATTTGTTTTTCAATAATCAAAATAACAGCATAACATAAATCTGCATAATATAAATACACATAGTACTACCATGGTATGTTAGCCCATTGACGTTCTAGATGTCACTACTGGTATTGTTTTAAAATAATCAAAATATTTTTAAATGTATAATCGCCTATATGTCATATATTTATACTAAATGTTGACGATATTTTATCAACCCGACATCTGGAATATCAATGGGTAAACTATTTTTTTCTTATGATGGTAGTACTGTATGTATTTATACTATGACCTCTGCAAACAAAAATGTTTTACTGGTTATGTTTGGATGCAGGTACTGGCCGAATTTCATTCAAATGACTACACAAGTTTACAATAAATTCCAATTAAGGAATAACATCATCGTTTGCTTCAAAAAACTGACCTAAAACTATTAATGACGTAACCTCAAATAAGCTCCACAGGTGTGGATTGTAGGTTTTTCACTAAAAATTAGTTCATAATCCGAGTAGAAGTGACGGGAGAATACCAGTCCAATCCAATCGTTCATGACATATAATGGCCTACTTATGGTGACGCAATGTCATCGTTCTATCATGACATTATAATTAGGATTGTAACCAGTAGTTTCTTTTCTTTTTCACATCAGACACCGGCATTGCCTCAGCTCAGCGTGGGTAACGATCGATTAACATAACACAATGATGTAAAAATGAAAAACTAAAAATCGTTGCGATCTCTAAAAGGGACGAGAAGTGATTTGGTGTGCATTGAAACTTAGAATCGGGAATGAAACGCCTATAAAAATTAGTCTTGCCCAAGAAATGTTTCAGTTGTTTAACTGTAGTAGGGCGTTTAAAATTCTAAATAGCCTTGTGCAGTTATCTTGTGGTATAAAAATAAAATTCCAGGGTTTACAATAACGCAAATGTCAATATAGATAACTAAGCCGTGATCTAAAAATGTTAGAAAAATATTTTTTAAGTGGTCTAAATTTTCTTTGAAACCTTTAGAGGCAATCAGCATATCGTCCAAATAAACAAAACCAAAATTCAAACCTAACAAAATTGAATTCATAAATCATTGGAACGATTGTACTGCATCCCTTAAACCAAAAGTCATTTTACAGAATTCAAACATGCTAAAAGGTCTTGAAATTACAGTTTTTAGTGTATCGGAAGGTTCAATGCAAATTTGATGGTAAAACTACTGCAGCCGTCCAGCTGGTATTAAAAATCTTATGAAGAAATAGGTAGCGATCTAGTAATTGACACTATTTATTGTCCGATAGCCTTCACATGGCATCCATTCTCCATTATTTTTACGGAATGCAATATGCTGGCCTAAGAACTTTTGCTAGTCCTGCAAATATCTTATGACTCACCATTTTCTAGAACTCAAACACCGAGTTTTGCCGAAAATAGGCGGTCTGTGGTCTCCAATCGATGAATTTTTAATAGGTTGTTGGTTTAAATTCCCATTTTGACTTCTGAAAATTGCATCAAGAACTGATAAACTTTTGAGTGTAAAAGAAGATTTGTCAATGTTTGACAATGAATCGAGAAATATATAAGGTAATATATTAGGTCAGTCCCTTCCTCCGTGTATGTGGAATTGTAGCTTTAGAATAAAAATTCAGGGAAAAAACTAGAAAAGGATCAACAGTAGTAGTAAGAAAGAATGTTAAACACCATGAAGAAACCACAAATCGCGATTCCCTTTTAGTGATAATGATAAACTTGCGTCAAATTTGGTTGTCATTTTGATTTTGACGCTGACAAAAAAAATATATCACCAAAGATAAAATTAGTTTCTTTGCGCCTAAATGTCTGTAGTGTTATGTTAGATTTCATATATTTTATAAATTTTGCACTGTCATCACACGTAAATACTCGGAACTAATGTATTTTTTTCATTTAGAGATTTGGTTCATTTGGAGCTAAAGTGAGAAACGGCAAGATTTGGAGAACATAGATTAAAGCAAACCAATAAACCATCTGTGACATTCATTTAAAAATTACCTACGTATAAAAAAAGTGTAACCACCGTTTTAATCACTTCGATCACCAAAACACGTTCACTTATTATTACTGAACACTTAATTTTTAGCCCCGTATTTTATGTTGTTAACACGACATTAAATCTAATCAATTTTATTTGTTTTTGCACTAAATTTATTTAAAGGTAAAAATTATCATTTATCATAAAATGAGCACGCAAACAATTATTCGAAATTCGATTTCGCTAAAAAAAATTCTTATATTGCATTTAACTACAACTAATTGTTATTATTTTGATTACTATTTCAAATTTTTATTATATATATATATATATATATATATATATATATATATATATATATATATATATATATATATATATATATATATATATATATATATATAATAAAAATCGATATAACGAACACAGCCACACAATTAAAATGATTACATTTGTGCATGAATTAAATTTTGGTTTTTTTTTTATTACTATAATAAAGATTAATCCAAATATCTTTAATATGTATTTGACAGTTTCCTTAATTTTAAATTTATAAATTTTTTTAAATTTATAAATTTAAATATATGTTTATATGTGGTACGTTGATCAGTAAAAAAAATATTTTATCGACAAAATAAATACTACATAATATATGCTTTTGATATGACACTAGAACAGTTACTAGTCACTACTAGAATATTTTCATGTTAAATTATAAAGCAAAAAATTCTGAAATGTAAATAAAGAGTTGTCCAAACAGGACGATGGGAATTTATTTTATAAATTGCTAGCATACTCTTCGTATTGTACTATAGGCAACCATAAGAAACAAAGACGTTCTCTTCCCTGAAGTATTCTAATTCCTAATCTCGTGATTAAAGAGAATTCAGAAGTGTCATCAGCATACTAATCCATTAGGGTTCAATTCTCATACTTCAGCTACACTAATTTTAAAATAAAATAATGATGGTCGAGAGCGCTAATGTACTCAGGAATATTATCAGATTGACAAGGAAAATGGCACAAAATTTAAATTAACAGCTTTATTCACTGCATCAATTACTCAGTGAAATCAAAGGGCTTAGAATCGACGATATTAGAGCAACAGAAACAGATGATTTTAAAATTATTTTCGTATAAGAAAAGTTAAGAAAAGTTTGATTTATTGATGCGGATGGTCACTCTTATTTACCAAGACAGGATACGACTATATAAAAATTCACTAGCTCTAACATTAAGGTATATTGACACTATGATAAAATTTTGAGGACTTGACATTTTCTGTGAATCTAATTTTGTAAGTTTATTTAATACTCATTTTTGAGTCTAAGTTTCCCAAAAACAAAACCGTTGAATGGGTTCAAATTGCTGATGATTTTGGTAATCTCTAGTAATTTTATAAAATAAAGAGTAATAATCAACAAACATGCTGTTTTTTCACAATAACAAGAAATTTATTTAGGCGTGATGACAGTGCAACATTTATAAGATATATGCATAATATAAATACATATAGTAGTACAAACATAAGTAAAAAACAGTTTACCCATTTAAGTTCCAGATGTCGGTTCGATCCAATATCGTCAAAATTTAGAATAAATATATGATATTTAGGCGATTTTATTTATAAAAATATTTTGATTTTTTTAAAACTATATCAGTAGTGACATCTAGACGTCATTGGGCTAACATCATGGTAGTACTATGTGTATTTATATTATGGTATATGAAATCAAAAATAATAATAGACATTTAGGCGTAAAGTAGTAAATTTATTATCGATGATATATTATTCTTCTCAGCGACAAAACTTAAATGAACCCAAATTTGACGGAAGTTGATCATCAAAATAATATCCCAATTTGTGGTTTATCGATAAGTTTGTCAATTTTCATTATCATCGAACCGGAATCGCATCACAGCGGGTCAATTATTGTCCCTTGAAAAGTACAATGAAAAGTATTTTCAGTGAGAAGTTTACTTTTCTGATTCGTGTTCCATGAAAATGAAAAAAAATATGTCATAATCTTTATAATCATTATATATTTATGATCATTATATTATGTAAGTGAAAAGAAAACTTAATTTTTAAAATTGCTTTTTTAAATATTTGATGTACAATTAATGTACGACAAATATATTTTAAGATAAATTTGTTCCTTTTTAAACAAGATTTTCATCTTGTTAATTTTGTATCAAAATTTACCAGCACAACTAGTGACATCTTAATGAACTTTTTAATTTAAATAACCATTATTAATAATTTTATTATATTATAATAAAGTTATTTAAGAGATTGCCTTATTTCATACCTTGGTCTGTTAGCCCATTGACATGCTAGATGTTGCTACTGGTATCGTTTTAAAATAATCAACATATTTTTATATGTATAATCGCCTAAATGTCATATATTTACACTAAATGTTATTGATATTCTATCAACCCGACATCTTGAATATCAATGGTAAGCTGTTGTTTTCTTATGATGGCAGTACTATGTGTATTTATAATATGTGTTCTCTTGAAAATTGTTGTTGAAAATTTTTTTTAAAAATGGAAAAAACGCTTAAGGATAAACGGTTTAGAGAGGCGCAGAAAGGATGTTTATGCTATGTGCCTTAATCGACTAAACTAACTAAACTTAATTATAACGAGTTAGTTCTTGCTATTAAAAAGATAGATGGAACTACACAAAAGTATACAAAAGTTGCTAAATGTGCCTCAACTTGAAACTAAACTAATGCAAAAAGTACTATAGTTTATTTTTAGTTTAAGATTATAATAGTTATTTTATAGTTTTTGTGAAAAGTCACTGAAAACTTACGTCGGAAATTTACAGCTACCACCTATGAGGCAATAGTGGAAGCTTGAACAATTTGAAAAGTTTGAAAAGTCGATTAAGGCACACATCATAAGTCGATTTCCCGGAGCTTAATTTAAATTTGGCCATGACCGACAGTCAAATTTAGTTATTACTTTTTTTTTTTTTTTTTTTTTGTTTCTGAACTCTGCAATCTGTTCTGGGGCCGAAGCTCTCCCAACTCTTTCGCAGTTAATTTTTAACGTCCTACCTTACGCCGTCACCAGCCAAATTGAGGACGCACGAATACAGGTTCGATTTTAAATCCATCTGCACATTGCATTGCTCCAGCCAGCCTGTACTGACATGGACGATGGTTCGGCCCATGGATTCTGCACTCCAACAGGGGGTCATAGTTGTGTTCATCGTCATCACCGATCGAAATCAGGTGATGAAAAATCCCTTTTGCAACCCTCCCCCGTTGGGATGTTATTACTTTTAACTTTATATATATAAAGTTAAAAGTAATAACTAAATTTATATCTTAATGTCTAAATTTTTCAACTATATCTTTACGCCTGTTGATGGGCTCGGGCGAAATAGAATGCCTAGAACAATCTAAAAAATTAACTAAATGGGCTAGGTGAAGCAAAAAAGGATGGTTTTAAATTAATAATTACAATACCCGCATTTATTTTATTTCAGATTGTATGCAAAGGACCGCAACTTGCAATTAGATGCGATAAAAAATAAAGCCGGAACTAATGGAACTAAAAGACCAAAACCTTTAACCGACATTAAGGACAGGATATTGTCAATCATGAGACCACAAGCCGTTAACAGTGACGTTGGTTTATTTGAACTCCTTCTCATCTTGATCTGGCAAAGGAACACGAGCCTTTATTAAAATATTATGACACATGCATTTAATATTTCTCCGGTTTTTCCTAGAGTATAAAACAATCTTTCCTTAGATAGGCTTCGGAGTCGTGATTTTAATGAACCCATATTTTTTCTGCATCCAATACTTCATTTTAAATAGAGGCCATTAATTGCAGCTCCCCTTACATCTATCCATCCAAACCTCGCATTTAAATTTATAATTAGGTAGTTCGCGTCACAAAAAATTTACACATTCTTTAAGCGCCCAACTTTTCTTCAATACAACACGTGTTCGATACTTACAGATGCACAAATCCATATGTGTGTTCCGTCAATTGAACCAATAACTCCAAGAAAATGTGGAATGCTGTAGAATTGTTGTTTCGATTAAACTGTTTCTTGACTCGTCGGATACCACACATATTCAGAGAGAATTGACAGTTTTAGCTACTTCCGTAATTACCTATATAAATCGATAAACTGCATGTCAGAGAGAATCTCAAAAGGCTTGTGTGATTGTCAAGCGTCTTCTTATAATCCGAATATTCTACCTGAAATTGAGATTGTGTTTATTTATATTTTTATTTCAATTATCTTTGATGATTTCACCTGCGTATTTCTATAATGAGTTGAATTGATAAACTCATCTTTGGTTTTTTTATTTTTTTTTTTTTTAAGATTTTATTAAAATTTATTTGTCTATTATGCTTTACTTGATCGATCTATAATAAAATTTGAATAAAATGCCAAATATACTCAGCAATCTAGTACAATATGAAAAAAATTACTCAGCATGAACGATTGCTGTGCTGAATAAATGTTTTGTTTGAATACGCCGCCGTCTCCATTATGAAATTTTACTGACATTTGCTTTCATGAAATCAATTTTATCATTGTATGTGTTTATATTATACAAAAATGCAAACTTTCGGAAAACTTTCAGGCTGATGAAATTTCTTTCAGGTTGAAAAAAATTCATGAAATATCTGTATAGATTTTTATTTTTGTTTTTTATTGTTTGTTTTTTATTTTTTGTTTATATTTTTAGTTTACATTATAGTTCTCATGAAAGCAAAATGCCAAGTGATGGCATTTCACCGACAGAAATTTATTAATACATCGAAAGAAACAAATTCAATCATAAAAACCAAGAAGTATAACTTCAAAAAAATTAAATAGTGGAGACGACGGGTAAATGTGTGAATAAATTTTATTCTGTGAAATGAAAAAATGAAAAAGATTCCCTTTCCTTGGTGCCATGTTTTTCGAAAAATTTAGAAATTATGGGAAGCAAAGAAATGAGCCCTGTTTATCGGCATGATTTGGCATGTTTGTTTGGTTTTGGTTGCATTGTCAATTTGACCACTTATCATTGGTGTCGAACATATAGTTAAGTTTAAACGACGCATTGATTATTTTTAGTAACTTTCTTAATCCTTTTTTGGATAGTGTTTTAACTTTTTCTCCTGTTATTAGATCTTATCTAAGGGACTTTTCTGAGCTTAAGCTATTGTTGATTTTAACTTTAACTTATAAAAATATAAGTGCTATGTTTTCATTTGTAGTTTGTTTTGAGAGAAATTGGAATATTTCTTCAAGATAATATGGAGCTTTTTTCCTTGACGCTTCTAGCAGAAGTTCTATCATAATATTTTATTTTAATATTTTATTTAGGTATTTGTGAACGTTTTGATGCTTCCCAGAGGAAAAAGTCAGTGATCTTTTTTATGAGTCAATTCAGTCTTTAGTATAGTTTTACTTTGTGGAGTCCGATTTCTGTGCCAAATTTTTTGTGCTTTCCATTTTTCTCAAACCAATAACTTCCAAGGAATAGTTATTTCAGTATATGTTCGAGTTTCTTTTTGAATATTAGGTGTACTACATCAACCTGCTGGTTTTACATTTTGTTTAGTTCTTCTAATTGGTCCTTCAGATGAGCAGGGTTTCATTAACACTTGAAGATTGAAAATATCACTAACTATTCATCATAAAATTTATTGTGTTTTCGGTAGAAAAATAATTTCGAATGAATTTTCGTCCCTATTGGAAATCCCAATATTACCACCAAAATACATTATAAATTTTTGATTACAATTTTTTTATTCGTTTGTATTTTTGTACATTTTTTATAGGGTGAATTGATTTTCGTTGTGTGGTCGACTAACCGTATACGATGTGTTTTGTATTATATTAAAATGGAAAACTCCTGTCATGGAATTTAATAGTTTTGTTCAATTAAACTTTAATTTTGATTATAACCGTAAAATATCATAATCAATTAGCCACATTGCTTAAACACGAATCTAGGAATATTATGGCGTTTGGATTGGTTTTGGTATAAGATTGCATTTTGTTGTACTTTCCTTTTTTTTAGTTACCCTTTGGATTGTGTTAAAAATTGTTCTATATTATTGGCAATAAATAATTAATATAAATATACTGGATTTTTACCCGGAATACCTACAGGGTATTTCGTACCTTATTTAGTATTTATTGCACGGAAATTAATTTTTAAAGCTGTACATTCCTCAATTTCAATTACGCTCGAGCATAGTATAAATACATATAGTACTACCATCATAAGAAAAAAACAGTTATTGATGTTCCAAATATCGGGTCAATAGAATATCGTCAACATTTAGATTAAATATATGACATTTAGGCGATTATACATATAAAAACATTTTGATTATTTTGATTATTTTAGCGACATCTAGCACGTCAATGGGCTAACGTACCATGGTAGTACTATGTGTATTTATACTATGCCTCGAGGATATGTTTAAAAATACTAGAATGTTGTATCTCTCTTTCTCTGTTATCTCTCTCTTACTCTTTAGAGTAAGAAACTAAAGGAACTAATAGTCAGTTTCTCTTAATAAAAGTTTTGGTTGTAATATTTAACAGTAGACAACATCATATATACCGATAATCCAACCCTCCGTCCTTTCGAGTAATGTTGATATTTGTATCATTGTATGGAAAGTCAATTTATGGCGTAAAGTAACTGGACCTACTTATATGAACCTTATACTTCAGTGGTCACAAAATAAACAAGTTTATAAGACGCAATGGATTTACGAGTGGTGACAACACGTTTGAAGAAATCATAATAAGTTAGGTTAGAGGAGAGTCACAATTTAGAAGCCAAAGAGCTCTTTACAGTGGTATAGATGGGTCCTCAAAAATAAAGAACAATTTGGATTCTGCTGGTTGCCTAGAACACAAAGAAGAGATAGTTAAAAGCCTTTTTTATTTATTTTTTTTTTTTTAATTATTTATTTAACTTCCATTTTTGTGTAATTATTTTTATTTTTATTTTTTAAATCAAAAAAATCAAGTAGGCTATGACGTTGTATAAATTAGGTATATAAAGACGTCAGAATTCATAATTTTCTTTATTAGTTCGGTAACTCAAGATGATTACTTGCAAATCGAAATCGATAATACGAAAATAAAAATAAAAAATAAAAATAATTCCACAAAAACGGAAGTTAAATAAATAATTAAAAATAAAACAAAATTTGTAATATCTTTTGGTCTGTGGAGAGCAACTGCTACGCATGTTTGACAAGATATTAATTGTAAAATGTGTTAAATATGACACATTTTAGAATCTAGAGTAATTCGAGTATAGGACAAGTTCTATCACAAACCAATGATACAGAACAAATATTGTCATAATACTGCCGCGTACTGTTGAAACTGGAAAAGAACTATTGCACTACGCAAATAAATTCTGGTGATTAGCATCAAACACTTGTACATAATAATCTATATAGCCATGGGCAAGAGTTTCTTCTTCGAAACGACCACGCAGCTATTATGAAATAAAGTTGATAGAATCGTTCATAGTTCATAGAGGTTGAAAGAAGTAATGAATCACATCAACCTTGAAGTCGAAATAGAAAGCTATTATCCTTCATAGAATTAAATTTCAACCGAGGAAACTACTGTAAAAAGTTATTGGACACAGGGGCCATCATTAAAAATCGGTACCGGTCGAAACTGAATATTTTACAACTGGATTTGACCAAACAGGATAATTCAAAACGAGATAAGGTACAAAACGAGATATCGTAGAAAACTGGATATTTCAAAATAGGATATTTCGACATGTGATTTTAACTTAAAATGATTTTTTAGAAAAGTTCTGGAATATGGCCAATTAGGAAGGAACTCGGCGAGTTCCTTACTGATTATGATGAAATTCGATATGTAGGATGAAAATGTGATTTTAAAATGATTTTTTCAAGTCAATGATTATTTTAATAAGATGAAAAAAGCAGCAATTAAAAAAAAACATTAAGTGAAGGAAAATTCTATTTCTCTCCTTAGAAATATTCTAGAATGGAACCTTACTGGCCTTATTCCAGAACTTTCCCAACATTTCATTTTAAAATCACATTTTCATTCTACATATCGAATTTCATCATAATTGGTTAAAAAATCGCTGAGTTCCTTTCTAACTGGCCATATTCCAGAACTTTCCCAACAAATCATTTTTAAATCCCATTTTCATCCAACATATCGAATTTTATCAAAATCGGTTGAGAACTCGCTGAGTTCCTCCCTAATTGGCCATATTACAGAACTTTTCTAAAAAATCATTTTAAGTTTAAATCACATGTCGAAATATCCTGTTTTGAAATATCCAGTTTTGTACCATATCTCGTTTTGTACCTTATCTCGTTTTAAATTATCCAATTTTGAAATATCCAGTTTTGTACCATATCTCGTTTTGTACCTTATCTCGTATTGAAATATCCAATTTTGAAATATCCAGTTTTGTATCTTATCTCGTTTTGTCAAATCTTATTTTGAAATATCCAGTTTTAAAATGTCCAGTTCTGAGCGGTTCCCATTAAAAATTGAGGGTGATTCGCGTATACGACTTTAAAAATCGGACTTTAGAAAATTCAAAACGCGTCGAAATGCCTCATACCAAACAAAATGTGCACTGCACTGTATTTTTTATTTAATCTAGTACAACTTTTTTCTGTAATTATCATTCTCTTTCGTATCTCTGCTCTGTCAGCAAATTAAAATCAAATCGTTCGCAGTAAACAAAATTTGTTTCGTTCTCTTCGTCTATGCACATCGTACAATTATTTTCTGTTTGTGATGAATAAGTTTTTGTTTTTTTTTTTTTTTTCATCAAATTATTCAATTGAACACACTACACTAACTATTTTTTGTCGAATTTGTAAATGAGTGTAAGTGCACACGGCACCAATGTCACAATTTAGTGCTAAAGAAAAACGTATAAATTCAAAACATAGATCGTATTTATTCGTTATAAAGTAAAATCAGTTAAAGTGAACTACCGGTGAACGATATCAAGAAAAGTTTTCAAGTTTTTTTCCATTAAAAAAAAATTAAATAACAAATATGCCTTGTGGTGGAAGTTGTAAAGGTAAATATAAAAATTTGTTTGCTAATTAATATTGATTTTAATTAATTGTTTTGTTTTTGTTTATTTTTTATTTTTTAATTAGATTGCACATGCGCTGCTGGAGAATGTGGTGCTGGAAAGACGTGCGCCGCCGATTGTAAATGCCCATGCACTCAAAGTGAACAAACGAAATCGTCATGTGGCTGTGGCAAAAAATAATTTACTATTAAATAATTTTATATATGTTTAAGACTTATAAGAAAACTCCTATTTTTTTAATAATTATAAGATTCGAAATAAATTAAAGAATTTTTACAATGTAATATTGATATTGCGTTTCATTTCGTTTCACACAAAATGTTAATGAACTTTAATGTTAGCGTTTATGTATTTTTATGTTTTTTATGTGTCGTACATTTTATGTTTGTGCTTTTCTTCGTGTATACAACATTAAATGTATAATTGAAAAGAATGATTTAAGAAGATGAAATATTTTAGACTGGTTTTGTTTTGTTTTTTTTTTTTTTTCAATACATGCATGCCATGCATACATATTTTTAGACTACTTAGATTTCATTAAATTGATTAAGAAGATAAATTAAAATGGTAAGAACAAAGTTTAAATCAATTTGATACATAAAATGAGAATCGTGCACAACGAATTGATTTTTCTTCATTCGGGTAAGAATTCTAATTTTGTATATCATAAAATTTCAATCTTTATATTATATAACCTATAGCCCTATTAGGTAAATGCGTGTGGTTAATAAATAAACCAGACACCAAAATGGCTTAATCGATTAAAGTATCATGTTGGGTGACTAGCCCTTTAAATTGGAGATACCTTTTAAATATGGCAGCAGTAGAGAAATGTATATGTTGACAAATAAGAGGTACATTCTAGAATACCGCTGACCTAAATATCACATAGCTCTTTAGTTAATGATTTTAAGTGGACAATGAGTGCCACTCTGAATTTTGGTCTAGCTTTCCCTAAAGATTTGATGTTGCAAGCTTTAGCTAGGATTAAGTAACTAAGCTTCAGTATTTTCAGAATTTTTCCAATTATTAGATTGATCCAACGGTTGTGATATGTCTTGAATTTAGATAAGCAATTACCTATTGCGTTTCAGTTAATCATTGGCACTATTCCTTTTACTGTCATTAAATCGAATATCGATAGATGATGTTAGAAGCCTTATGGTTTCTGCCCCTTGCAGTACGAATCATACAGCGTAATTAACTCTAGGGCATCCTGGTATTTCGATTGGACTATAAATTTGTTATTGGTTTTGATATTGGTTTTGAGAACGTTTGATTCTTCACCCAACTGCATGGCGGATGGCAAAAATGGAGGATAATGATTTAATTCTGATGATTTGTATCTTTTGTTTTAGTTTTTATTGACTTGTCTGACTCCATCTTAATTTAGTCCTCTAGATGAGCAGTCTACAGGTTTAATATTGAAGTACTAAGGTGGTACGGTTAATTTTTGGATCTTAAGAATTCGATTGGCCACATAAGTTTAAAGCCTTATAAAGATCCCAATTTCTGGTTTTCTGCTTTTATTTCCCTAAATCCTATTGGCTCCTTAGTATTTCGTCTACATAGAAATCGTTTTAAATAAAGTTGTCTGCAAGTCATCTGCCAAAACAATTAACAACTGCACATATGTAAGGTTGTCAAGAAAACTTAGCAGCAACAATGATATGGTTTGGTTTCACATCCTCCCTAATATCCTAGGTTCAGTCCATTGTAACTATATATATTTTCTGTTTGGTCTATTTTGGTAAGCATAGAAATTCGAGTGTTCAATCACAAATTGGAAAATTGGAATAACGTTGGAATACTTGTAACGAAGTTTACTGAAAAATAAATAGTGCCCAGGTAATTATCGCACATTTGCTAAGTATTAAATAATTGTACAAATGTCACACTATAAAAATGGTCACGTTTATTTAGGTCGACGATTTTTTACTGTGAATTACAAAATATATTTTACATTTATTGTTTGTTTAACAGTTTACATTTTTTTTTTTTGTAAACTTTAACTAATTTATTTGTTTTATCGTAATTAAAGTAAATGTAGTTTATAAAATTGACAGAACTAGTTCATTCTTTTTACATAAATCTGCGAACACTCGTCAATAGTTACGAATGCATTAGATTATAAGAATTATTAATTGTTCATCTAAGCGGAATCATTTGTTTCAATTTTAACTTCATCACAAGTATCTTACATTTTGGGTCTTACTATTCTACATAATACATAAAACAGAAACTTGTGACATGTAATTCTTAAGATAACAACCGAAATGCATAAACATGTTTATCTACTTTGTATATATTTATTAGGTTATCATAGATAATAACAAATACTGATACGGATTTATCAAATTTAAAACGTAAACATATTTTCAATGAACATATTTTAATGGCGTAGAAAAAATATTTCGTTAAAATAACATTTCGTATAACTGAAATGTGTCTTGGATAAATTTACATAGCTTTAAATATGAAAAGCAAGATTTTATAACTTGTTTCTAAACGAAAATTTTATGTCTTTTATACCATTATGCTACTTAATAACAAATACTGGACGTAAAACTATCACAAATCAACTAATGAGTACTTTTAAATCGACCACCGCAATTACCAATATGCGCTTATGGTTCTTGTCCTAGCTATTTTAGAAAAATGTTAAAATTGATCAAATGTGTGGAATAAATTTCAACAGAATATCATATAGTTGTGTTCATCATCATAACCGACCTCAATCAATCTCTATTATGATTAAATATTTTCTTGTTTGTTTTTAAGTTCTTCATACACAACCGTGCAATGGCGGATTTCCATTACCCCAAGTTTTGGTGGGAGGGACAACATACGCCGAGAGCTGCATGGCTAAAGGGGAGCTTAGTCTTTAGTAAGTGAACTCCGGGTACCAGGCGACCTCCGGTTTAAATCTTGCCTTTCCACAGTATACCGATCTCTGCTGTGGGTGACCTTCAATTTTTAGGGACTCGTAGGACTTTTATGAATCCTTTAAATATAAATATAGAGTTTGATGCCTCTTTAAAAGCATTAACTTTGCCAGCTCCTGTACTGGCTTATAATACAGGAAAAGATATGGTCGTAGATGCCCCTGGGGCCACCTCTAAAGGATATCTTGATACCGCGGGACAAGGGAAATAGTGAATAAGTCCACTACTCTTACAACGGGCATCTTTTGCGATGAGAATAATAGTGTCATCTTACAAACATCGGGCACCTCAACCATTGGGGTTGGTATTGGGAACATGTCTCTCAGCTCCAGTGAATGGGTGAAGCTCAACTCATACGAAAGAAGGCGTTTTAAAAAAGGGCTCAGGGAATGCAAAACTAGAGAGGAAGCTCTAGCTGCTAAAAAGAGCGCTCTGTCAAAGCACCTCTGAAACCTGTAGCAACTACCCTAGACAGTAGGTCTGGTGATAAGCGCGAGAGGTCTTTTGAGGTTGCTTTGAAATCCTCCAAACCACCTGCAAAAAAAACTAAAAGTGGTTCTTCTCCGGTCAATGCCTCTTTCAGCTAAATAGCAGGCAGTGTAAGGCTAGGCGTCTTACCGGATGATCTCAGTGGCAGCCCTCTTAGTATAGAGCAAATAGCAAACATACAGGAGTGTGTCATTGACCTTATCATTGAGACGCAAGGTCCAACCCATCAGCCTCAATTCCTGGTTTTTTTCGGAGAACAGGATGGCTTTTCTTCATTTGTGCCGACCTTCCACAGCGGAATGGATGAGCATTTTGTTCCCGCTGCCTCTTCGTCGGGAGACTGATCATTGGATCTCTCCGTGACTTCTAATTTGGTACCAGCAAAAACCAATAGGGTGACCATACAAAGGGCTATCCATGTAGACTAGCCAAGTCAACGGCACCAACTTCGAAAATTAAGCCTAGAGGTGCTAGAGGAATTACTAGGAAATGTGGCAAAAACACGCCTATTCCCGCGAAACAGTCGGCTGATAAGCAGTCAGCGGTTAAGCAGCCAGGAGCGGAGAGCTCCTTACCCTAATAAGTAAGTATGGCTGGTACTATTAGAGTACTACAAGCAAACCTGCATCATGCAAAAGAGCCTCGGATGCCTATTGCAATAGGTTTGCTCAACAACATTTAATTCTTGGCCTCATTCAAGAACCTTGGGTTAGTGGAGGAAAAATTAGGGGCCTCCACCTTAACTCATGTAAGTTGGTTTATGATCGCAGGGCATCAGTTCCCTTTTGAATTGTGAGTCCCTTTTAAATTATTTTAAAGGGTCTAGCTCTACTTTTATTAACATAATTCGGGAAGAGGTTTTGGACCTCACTCTGTCGAGTCAGTTCATTTCCATTTCTGTTGCAAACTGACATGTATCAAATGAAGTTTCGTTTTTGGACCACATGCACATCAGGTTCGATATACCGGGAGTGATCATACTGGTGGCAGAGAGTGGTATCCCTTGTTTTTACGGAAGCAGCTGTGTGGCGTGTAACGTTGCGGTTAATTGCAAAGTTCCATGGTGGAACTTCATATTTACGTCAAAAAATCAACTGATACTTGTGCAGCTAGATTACAACTGGTGAATCAATATAGTCATGATAATCATAAGGGTCCTCTGAACATTTTAAATGAACTCTCTGACTTGGATATGTTCTTTAGAGCCCCGAACTTGATGCCCAAGGAACTCTTCTTCGGTAAGAATTTCGGGGTAACAGTCCTTGATAGAACCGTCTGGGATACTGGTTCACGGATGGATCAAAAATGGATAGTGGATTAGGAATTGGTGTCTTTGGGCCCAACAACAAAATATTGAAATCCCTGGGAACTTATCCCAGTGTTTTTCTAGCCGAAATTCACGCCATAGAAACCTGCGTCTCTATTATGACTAAAGATCTTAAGGGCGCCTCCATCCACATTTTCTCCGACAGCCAAGCAGCATTGAAAGCATTGGCTTCCAACTGCCTCGATTCAAAATGTCGGTCAAAAGCTATTATACACTGCTACAATAGCTCTCTTGTCATAACAAAGTTAGGTTGTGGTAGGTCACAGGGGTATCACTGGAAATGAGATAGTCGACGAACTTACGCGGGCAGGCTCATCAGCTACATCAATTGGCCCTGAGCCATTCTGTGGCATCCCGTGGGCCTCAGTAGTCTACAATATTAGTAAATAGGAAAAAATGCAGTGCTTGATCTATTGGAACTGTATTCCCGGCCTATTGGAACTTTATTCCCATCACAAGGACTTGGCGGTCAATTCAAGTAAAGGAAATATTAGGAAGCTAGTGAGTTTTCTTTCAGGTCACTGCAACCTGAGATATCATTTGAACAAAATGAACCTGTCCACAGAGAAAAAGTGCCGACTCTGTTTAGAAGAGATATAAACTACAGAACACGTACTATGTGAGTGTGTTGCTCTGTGCACACTGAAGTGGCTTCATTTTGAAGAGAGGTATTTGATCCCGGAAAAATGTAGATTGGCCTCTACAGGCAAAAATGCATCTTTCGTATTTGAATTGATCATAACATTCACGAAATTGTACAGTTCTAGGATATCATTGCTAAGTCACGGTGAAGTTTGAATTAAATGGTAATAGTTTTGAATTATTCTTAAAAAGTTACGATTCATTGAATGCTTAAATTCAAAACCATATTACAGCAAAATTATGGTTGGTTAAATTTTAAAATTGCATGTCACATTTTATTTGGTATTTTTAAAATCAAGGCTGTTTTAAAATCCAAAGTTTTACAGTAAACAAAAAAAACAGCAAATGTCATACTCTGGAAAGATAACTATATGGTGCTCGATTGAATATCGGTGTAGATGTTACTCATTTGATGACCGCAAACATAAAATGCAGAACCGCAGGCTTGTGCTCGCCCTGAATTAATTGGTGAGGTCACACTTATCACGAGGACAGCCAATGTATTATACAGGGTGAACCAACGAAAACCGCATGATAAAAAACACAAAATGTTTTTTTATAAAGAAATACCAATTTTGCATTACTGATGATGTCATCGGTAGTCCACTCTGTAGATACCAAACTGTTTCGTCATACCACATTGAACATAAAATAATACAATTGTACCACAATGTTACCAAAATTTGATCAATTAAGTGAACCAAGTATTATATACAAATTAAAATGACGATTTTTTCAATTTATTATCAGTTATGTGTTGCAGAAGGTCAATCTTGGTCGTAAACAAATAAATAACTGAAACTCCTTATACACAATACAGTGTATAATGTTAAAATATATTGATGTGTGATGTTTTCGTAGGTTAGGTTAGAAATTTTTAGGTTATGTCCTAAAGGACGTGGCATTGGCATAATTGGTCGTAGCTTTACCACAACAAATATATTATCTACTCACTACCTACTGGAACCAATTCGAGCTTCTAACGAAGCAGATGATATCGCTGACACTCATCCTACTGAGGTCTGACAGATCACACAGGAGGCGAGCATGCTTACCAATGAGAATCCAGTAATGACACTCACGATTAAACTAATATTGCACCGTTGCATGGACATTATTTGGTTAGACCTGATTAAGTAAAGTGTAGGCCAACACATGAGGCACAATTTCCCCATATACTGTTTGTGATTTAATACGCTTCTGCTTTTAGGAGCAGTTTACATATGGCAAGTAGTACTTCTGTATCAGCATGACATGGTAAGATGTGACAGGGGGTACTCTGTCGAGCCAGTTCATCAGCTTTTAAATTCCTCGTTATATTAAATGCCCTGGCACCCATTTAAGCTGAATGTTGAACTGTTCTGCAATCTCGTTAAGAAATGAGAGACAGTTTCGGGCTACTTTCGACGTGATAAAGCCTGATTGTAGAACTTTAATAGCAGCCTGACTGTCTGTAAAAGTTTCGATTACATATATTACATTATACTTCATCCAGTTTTTGGCTTCTTTGATTGTGATGAGCTCCACCTGAAAGATAAGAAAAGAGGAGTTTAAATTTAGTTCCTTGCAGAACACCCCACATCCGACCCTGCTGTCAGTTCTCAATCCATCCGTAAAGAAGTTAATATTACCGGGATTTAGAACTGCTTCGTCCGTCAAGTCCTGTCGAGAGAATAACAGTCAGAAATTTAACTTCGAGGTATGATGTCGAGGTGGTATAATCAATGGCCTTGGGGATAACCTTATTTATTAGAATAGATGAGTGTCCCTTATTACTACAGGTCTACAGAGAAATTGATTTAAGCCTAATATTTGTACCAGGGGCCATTTGTTTAACTAAAATATCAAGAGGGACTAGATCAAGGACAATTTCTAATGCCTGAGTTGAAGTGGTTCTGAATGCACAACTAATACATAGACAGGCATTTATTTGAACCTTTATCAGCAGCTTTTGGTGGCCCGTTCTAAATATAATGGCAAACCAAAAGCTGCTGATAAAGGTTCAAATAACTGCCTGTCTATGTATTAGTTGTGCACTCAGAACCACTTCAACTCAGACATTAGAAATTGTCCTTGATCTATAACTCCGTACAGTAAAACAGGTTTAACTACAGAGGTATACAGCCAATATACTATGCCAAGGCTTAGTCCCCATCCTTTCCCAATGGCATTCTTACAGGCGTATAGCGCTATTGTAGCTTTCTTTACCTTTTCCAATATATTAGATTTCCAGCTTAGTTTGCTGTCCAAAATAAGACCGAGGAATTTTACTTTATCTGTGATATTCAAACCAATTTCGTTAAGAGTGTGTGGGTTGAAAAAAGGTAGCTTGTTCTTTCTAGAAAAAAGGACTAATCCAGTTTTAAGTAGATTAACACTTAGACCATACCTATTACTAAGATCATGTTGCATAAGATCTCTGAGAGTGCTAGGATATTTGCCGAAAGCGCCGATGGCAACATCGCCTGCATAAGCGACCTCTTGAAAGTCAGACCCCTCTAGGTTTAGTAACAAGTCATTTATAACCAAATTCTAAAGAAGGGAAAATAATGCACCATCCTGCGGTGTACCTCCTCTACTCACAAATTGCCGGACGGACACCTCACCAAGATTAGCTAAAATAAACCTGCCCCAATGGGCATTTGATCGCCTCTGAACTGAGGTACTCCTAACTTCACCAGCTCGATTGAGCCTCTAATATAAGGTTCTATCTGTCTCTCTTGAGTTTCAAGAAGTACGAAGATAAGCTAAGGGGCCTAGCGTCTTTTGGATTGCAATGAGAGCGTTTTCCCACCTTCAGTCCATTTATTTGGAACATGACATAGTTCCAGGCTACTCTTGAAAATCAGTTCAAGCCAGAGCACCATTAAGTCACTGGTTTGTTGGATGTTGGCAGGTATAATGCCATCCACTGACTTAAAAGGTTTAAAACTATGTATTGACAACAAGATGTTCTTCCAGGACAGTCGGAGATTCGGAACATCCTGAAAAATGAGTTTCCAGTAGAAGCTCCAGAGATTCCGGCCTTGTTGTAGTCCAGATACTATCCAGTCGTTGTAGATAACTTGGAATGGAAGGGCAAGTAGATAGAATCTTTCGTAGCCTAGGTGCCTTAGAGGACTCCAGTATGTTATCACAGAATAGTCTCCAAGATTTGCCTTTGTAGCTCCCTCGACAACCATGACAGGCCTATTTGCCTTTAGGCCTACTACTAGGACACGAACCTAAGATAGCTTCATTGAAAGCATTGGACATCATGTCGACCAAGGCATCCAATTCCTGTGTTGATTCAGGAGATTTATGGACCAATTCAATTAAACAGTTACTTAGAAGTAATCTGAAGGATTCTCATCAGGTCCTTCTTCTATTCCTAAAGGTTGAAGTTTTAGAATATTTAAAATCTAATCCAAATTTTAGATAGCAATGGTCAGAAAAGGAGTGTTCTTCGGACACTTTTCAATTTACTAATTTATTTGACATGAAGTTTGAAACAAGAGTAATGTCCAAAACTTCCTGTCGACTAGCGGGTATTATTCGGAGGAAGGATTTCCCCATCGTGTGGTAAGTGCGCTGAGACGATCAATGTCATCCTCTATTACTTTGAGCATGGGCGCAGCTGATGCTGATTTACATGTAGATTAACTTAAATTAGCTTTAGCATCTTGCTGCTTAAAGATCAATCAACACCACAGTAGTGGTATTTCTTATAGTATTGAAGAACTCAAACAATTAAGCACATCAACGAATATGCTGGTCGTTTTCAATTTGTCAGCAAATATACAAAATATTTGTATATGTATAATCGCCTAAATGTCATATATTTATACTAAATTTTGACGAAATTCTATCGCCCCGACATCTGGAACATCAATGGGTAAACATTTTTTTTCTTATGATGGTCGTACATAAGAAATAAGAATATATCATTATGAAGTACATATTAGGTGCTTCGAGTTTTAGTTTGTTATGGACTTATGGTATATCTGGCCGGAATCCTTTCCAGATCTGAATGTTTAGTTATCTGGAAAAGGAATGAAAGACTGCATGTTTTTTGACTGGGTATGCTCTATCTGTGTCATATGGTATTGCATTGCAAACACAGGGCTAATACTGGTTATGAATATTTCACTGAAGCAAGCGGATATGATTGCTACCTGTTCTTGAAACAAAGCACGTTCTTCTATGAAGTGTTTATCTCGAAGCTATAAAACAAAAGCAATGAAGTGTTCCACTGTACATTAAAAATCTAATTCGTAGATAACCATTACATACTCCAATACTTTACTTGTATTACTATTCGCGTAATTGATACGGAATGCGCACGATCGTAGCTCACGTTCAATTATTTTTGTATTTTTTTAACACGGTGCGCTATTAACAAAAAATATGTGTACAAGTGCACAATTCTACAGACAGTGTGCAGAAACTTGGTGCGCACGAAACATTTAAAATGATTGTATATAAATCGAAATTTTTGTTATCGAATGACATTAGTAATTTGATATACGTATCAGTGTTAGAAGTACAGTTAAATCAAAAATCATACAACAAGTAAAATGGGATGTCCAATTTGTAAAGGTAAGCATGATGAAAATAATAGGTTTGTAGATATAAGGTATAACGATTTATGCTTTTTGTGACAGATTGTATTTGCGACGCACAAAAATGCCAAGGGGCCGATAAGTGCACATGCCAATGTCAATGTCCATGCAAAATGGGTGGCGAAAAAGTACAAGGATGTTGCTGTTCAAAATAATATGGGGGAGTTTACCTGTTTCATAAATCCGCGGTAAAGTGTTAACAGTATTGTTGGTTAAAGATAATTTGAATTTTTGTGGTATAATAAATTAATTCATATAAGTAAAAAGAAAGTATTAAACGAAGAGCTTCTGGTATTTGAGGGGTCATCAACATTCATGTCTTTTAATATATTAAAAGTGGTATATTTTTGGTGTACGAATATTTCTAGCATGTTTCACCAGTTCTAGTTTTGAATTTTTTAATTCTACTTAATTCACTTTTTAACTCTTTAATATGACAGTGTAAAATTGCGTAACACTTTTATTATAACATTGTAAAGTAGTTGCACACTTTATCTCTTGCTTTTCCTCACTGTATCACATCAAAAGTACAACTTATCTGAACTCTACTGCAAATATAACTTCTACGAAATAAAAGTATTAGACCGTTTATATACCGAAAAATCTAAGTATTCGAACGCCCTCTATCAATCGAGATGATTATATTATTATTTTTATATGCTGACTATCATAATATGTTTGCTGAATTGTCTAAATGCTATCATTACTTTGATCTATCTAAACACAGCTGAGAGGAACCATATCATTATCCCCATGTTGTAACAATTGTCCTTTTCAAGCTGGATTTAATTTTAATGATATGCCCTTATGCAATTGCGAACTGTTAAGCTAAACTAATAACCATTTTTCAAGTCTTTATTACTGTCCCCTGTATCATATATAAATATCACTCTTCAGCAATGAAATTATTCCATCTGTCTTGCCAAAATGCCACAAATGTTTTAAATCAAATTTATAAAGTTGGCACATTGCAACTGCCCCCTGAAATAATATAGTTAATATTATATGCCAGGAGTGCGATCCTTAACTCTACTTTGTAACAATATTGTTAACAGTGACAGTTTTAAATCGTTCTTAAATTCACATTGTTACAATAGTGCGTTTTAGCTCCATAAACTATTTTCCATATTGTTTTAAACGTCATTTTGAACTCTACTCGATAGTACCCTTGTAGCTGTCAAAATATAGAGGTTTTTTTTTAAGTGGTATTAAAATTTAAAATACAATAAAACAAGTAAAAATAATAGCCGTAATATATTTGACTATGGAATTGGAATTGGATTTGAAATTCAAATAAAATAGATTTGGATTTTTTTTTGGAATTTAATTTTCAAGCAAACAAATTGAAAATTTATAGACACACATGTAATGGATATTCAATACTTTTAATGAAAGTAACTTACGTTTTTATTAGTTATTATTCAACTCCGCGCTGAGCGTTGATTTGGGAATCTTATTATTCAGTCTAAAAAGAAAACAACTCTTAACGTAGGGTTAACACACATACTCGGAACGATTACAACTCATTACGTAAGGCAGACTACTGCCACGACTAGGTCTTACCCCTACAAACCACCTAATCAACAAGCGGTTGATTAGTGCAGTCACGAGACAAGGCAGCATGACCTGTTTCACCTTTATCATTCATCCATTGGAATATAAGGGCGGTGTCATCGTAGATAGTTTACGTTTCTTAACCAATTCGTCGTCGGTTGATTACACAGCGTATTTTATCGTAGAACAGTGTAACAACATATAACCACATGGTTACCCCATTTATCTATTAATCCTCATTCATCTCACACCATAATCACTATACATCACACATTTATATCATCACCCATATACGCAATCACATCACACACAATCATAATGTTTATATACAAAATAACCCTACTTGATTTCCAATTAACACAAATAATGGCGGGATAATAATTTGTTGTAACTATATCCCGTCGTCACTTTTAAATATTCACCGACTGACTAACGTTGTTTTATACATTGTTTTAGTGTGATCACATTAAGGAAAAAAATCAAGCCTACTAGAACCCATTAAAAAAATGTTGTTTGTTTTTACTTTAGGAAATATAAATCTTGTTTTGTTTCATTTGATATTATTACTATTATTATACACACAGTTTATTTTTTTTTTTTTTTTAATATTTCAATTTTCGCATTAAAAAGTACTAAGCACATGGGAAGTAGCGCACCTTTTAATTGACACTCTAACTAAAACGTAGTATTAGAATACACCAATTTCATATAATACAAATTTGATTTTTTTCGTTGCTATGACAATTATAATAAATGATAATAAATTTCGCACACTGCTGCAAGTCTAATTTTTCTTCATAGTTTTATTTATTTTGACTTGACGTTTGAAACCATGTCTATTTTAAACATACATACATACATACATACAATGACAATTGTTACAATGTTGTACAATGCTGACATAAGCATTTATAAGTATGTTGTACAAATCATTTTGGGGTGCCTTGTTTTAGGTACCAAGTTTCTTTAGATATAAGTTTGGTTTGTCATCTAGAGTTGGGAATGCGCGCCAGTTTTTATTATTGATCATGATAGTCCTCTCACTTTGTAGACACGAAAAGAGACCTTCACTAGTATGTGGTAGTTCCTAAATGTTTTAACTATAAACAGTTTCCAGCAAAGAGCTTTACTTAATAGACCGCAAACGCTACTTTGCCAATGCCTTGTGGGTTTTGAAAGAATACATTATGTTATTATACAAATTACCCAATTCAGATCTCAATTGAACACATAATCAGGCAGAAATACTAGAAATTCCTTTTTTCATCGTTAATCCTTTTTAATCTTTAATCCTTTTCGGTCACTAATTTTAACAACTAGGATTGGTTTCTTTTGTGTCTTCTTCTTTATATAATCATTCTGTTAGGAACTAATACTTGAGACACCCTTACAATCTTTCCGGGTTCTGCTTTCACTATTGATTCAGTCCTGGCTACCATTCCAACTAGCTCTAGTAGTCTACTCTTTGACCACTGAGAATTAATTCCTATTACGTTTGGTAGTAATAATGATTTTCAACGATTGGATCTTCTGCTGTGTCTGCAACGCTGTAGTTGGTTGCACAATCAATACAACGCCGGCTGGATTGGAAGTTTTAGAACTATCCGTCAGCCATATTATTGCATCCTTATTTATTACAGAATTCACTTCTGGCCACTTATACTAAATACTCCTCATAATATAAATACACATAGTACTATTATGGTATGTTATCCCATTGACGTGCTAGATGTCACTACTGGTATCGTTTTAAAATATTCAAAATATTGTTATATGTATGATCGCCTAAATATCATATATTTATTCTAAATGTTTACGTTATTCTATCGACCCGACATCTCGACCATCAATAGGACGCGTATATGCTCAACCTAATGGTCTATGAATTTCTTGTTTTCTAAACGATTAATTTGAGAATTTGGTGGTCATCGATCAAAACAATTTTAAACCACATTACGAATATTTGTTAAATTAGGCCGTATTCTAGAACGATAAAATTCATTTTATGTTAATTTTCCCGCTTTCTATTTGAATTCATATTAAAAAAAACTAAAATAACATAGTATAACATAAAAGTTTAGCAACCAGAATAGTCTCCATTATGTAATAAAGAATAAAAGTACATCGAAAATTTTAAATTTCTTGAATCAATGGTTTACAAGATTTATTTTCACTACGCGGTAATATAGTTATATCCCGATTAACATGTTCCGCTCGCCTCTTTGCTTCTTCACGCATTTTTTGGTTTGTCTCCATTTTAAGGTTTCCCAGCGCTTTCATTGCTTCCGGCAAACGATTTTTAACAATTTTATTTGGTATAACTAATTTTGCAAAATCAATATCCTTTATCGGTTCATCTTCATCAGCCTGTGGTTGTGCCAATTTTTCATTCGAATCTTCGTCAATTTTCATTCTAAATTTATGTGATTTAACCAAATCGGGAAGTTGTTTCTTCAATGCATTAACTTGTGTTTGCGCAGTACTATTTTCAGGGTCAATGGACAGCACCGTTTCGTAAGCATTAAAAGCATCATGTCGTCTACCATCATTAAATAATGCTTGAGCTTTTCGTAAATGCGCTTTAATATTGAGCGGGTCAATTTTTAAGCATTCATTGCAGTCGTCCAACGCTTTCTTGTTACAATTTAATTTTAAATCTGTAACGTATAAGAATAGATCAACGGTTATTCACAAAAAAAAATCGATTCGAACATTACATGCCATCGCTCGGTTATTAAACGCTGTTGCTGTATACTTCATATTTATTGAATTTGTATATTCGACAATCGCTTCTTTATATTCATTTATACGGTAGTGCTCATTTCCACGGTCTTTAAATCTAGTGGCATGCACTTCTTTCTCGACATCTGTCATTAGGACGGCTACTTTAGTGTCTGGTATCAATTCTTCAATTAATTTTTTCTGCTCCTGATTAATCTTTGAGCTGTGCAGGTCACGATTTCGTTCTTCGTGTAGTTCCATTTTAGTGATTTCCGCATCTAAAATTTGACATTTATAAATTTAGCATATGAGGCTATATTTTAATAGCCATCCAAATATGTTTTAACCTGCATCATATTTATCCCACTTTTCGTAATCACACGCTTGAATACGATTGTTGTTCGTTACATTACGATTTTTTTTAACGATCGTGTGATTAGTTTGACACCGGATCGGTGGATAGTTTCTTTCAATACTATTATCAACCATTGTGTCATTACGTAATTTAATACTACTAGATTTTATCTCATGCTCCCATTTCTGAAAGATACTAGTTAAAATATATAGTAGTAAATTATTTTGTTTCTCCTACCTCAATATCACACGTCATCATTTTCCATTCCCCATCATCCATACAATCACGTGTCAAAAGCGGCTCTTCCTTTCGTAAAATTTTACTACCCGGGCTTATTACCGTCAAACGGTCTTCAGCACATTTTGTTAAATCGGGAAAATAGCCTTCTTGTCCCGAACGCAAAATCAATACGATTTTTTCCAATTCACGCACATTTTGTGTCGTCTTGATGTATTCAAAATCCAAGTGGTCTATGTTAATGTTGTATCTTTGCAAGAGTGTTCTCGGCAGATTTATGGTTTCCGTCGCTGTTTGTACAATCGGCTCGAGCGGTTTCACAATCATTTTGTTGGTTGAATTATGATTTATGATACGCGTGGTGAAAATAACAAATCACAATTGATATTGTTTTATGCGATTGCTTAAATCGATGACAAAAAAAACTGAAAAAATATATCGATCAAACATTTTTGCTTACGCCTTAACCTATGCAAATTCAAGCAAAGTGAGTTATAAAATATTGATATAACTTTTTTTTTTTTTTATTAAACTACCGACATCTATGTATCAATAGCAGAAACCACAACTATTAAGGTGCTTAATAATTAAAATGTTAGTTTAAAGGTGTGCTTAAATTAAGGCAACGATTTCTTGGATGAGTTGATTATTAATATATTATATTTAACATTTAAATGTAACAACATGAATGACTTCAAGATAGCTCAAACCAAAAAAAAATTCTAAACAAAATTATCGATCAAACATTTGCTTACGCAAAAATTAATTATTTTGTATTAAACTAATGACATCTCCGAATGAATAGCAGAAGCAAATTACAACATATATAGGCATGCCATCTTCAAAAAATATAAGGTACCTATTACAAGTATTAAGGTGCTTAATAATTAAAATAATGGTAAGCTAAATTAAATTTGTGCTTGAATTTTTAAAGCAAAGCTTAATTTTATGAGTTTATTTCTAATATATTATATTGACCATTTAGCAACATGATTGACTTCAAGATTGTTCCTCTCAACGGTCGGATAAGCTAGAAGTTTGCTTGATTATTTAATTTCTATATGATAAACATTCAATACTCAGTTCCCATAGGACTTTTTAGATAACAGAATCGGTTTCAGAAGTCATATCGCAGTTAATTGGTATTCACATCCGATACCTCTCAATCCATCTACGCCAATTTCTCGGTATATATGTTAAGAGGTTGAGTGTATTTTAACTATTTATTCGGCAATATTTTTAATTTTTATCTAATCTTGAAAATGTTGATTAACCGGTGATTTATTATACCTGGGTTTATTGTAACTGATTATGTGGATGTCTTAAATTGTAAATATTTCTACGAGCATAATTATTGTTGGTTCAATACAATTATCGGCTTGCATGCATTTAGATAACATTGATCAATGATTACATTATAATCACTTAACACCTTGATTGGTCGCCGGTCCTATAATGATGCTAAAAATGCAGTTCTCGCCGTTGATGGTAACCGAAATGTTAACAAAATTGTCTGAACACATTTGATATAATTTGACGGCAGCTGCCTGAAGTATAAATTTCCTTGACATGCCGTATAGCTTCGATAGTTTCAAATAATATTAGAATCCTTAATGCCGCCAATAATAGAATATAGATCGTCAAATTTTTTCGCTTAGCCACAACAAAATTCGTGCCACTATCAGAATTGATTTCTGATGGAAATCGTTACTGACACGTCCTCCAAATGTATAGCATTTTTCGTCATGCACACGAAGACCGAAAAAAATTTTGTGTTTTGCACCTTTCCTCTTCTTAGTGGCAATAGATATTGGCCGACAGAAGTTCACGTCAACTCGCCTAAATGGCCTCAAGATTTACTCGAGATGTCAGCAATGTTCCTACGAGTTGACTGTTCGTAACTACCCTTTGCCGGACTCATATGTGAGACTTGTACCTTCCTGGACAAAATCCTGCCGTTCACAATCCAGAATTTCTGTTTTAGAAGGGAGAATAATAAGGATCGAGCAGTATGATTCATCCCATCGCATCCATGGAGTGTATTCCTGGATGCCACAGAATGCAGTCGCGTTCTTTCAATTGGTTCAGAACCAATTGGTTCTGCCAATTGCGCTCTGCCAACCATCCCAAAATGATCGTACAATCCGTCTACCCAAATTGTTTAACTGTAATTTGTGAAAACTCCTTCCTTAGTTTATTGAACAATCTTCTGAGAAGTATTGCTCCGCATAACTCTAATCTAGGAAGAATGACTTGTTTCAACGGAGTGATCGCGATTTTTGATGCCAGTAAATTGACGTGTACATTTTTATTTTCATATTGATGCCTGTAGTTATTCCCGCTACATTTCGCTTCATTTCGCTGTCGGAAGAGAGTTCATCATCCCAATCTAGTGTTTTGTGTAACCATAATGGCTGGAACAGTATTATAATAATTATGATTGATGGTGCCCAGCCAACCAAGAGGATCCAACACCTTCGATGAATCGGTAAGAAAACTCCATTTTGTGTATTTCCCGACATCATTTAGATGTACATTGAATTGAAATGTGTCGCTTTTTGGATTCTAAATTAGCCCGGAAACCTTTATTGTTACCTGATTGCCATCAAAAATGTTTAGATCTAAAATATAACAAAATGCGGAAACGTTTGAAACCCATATCCTGAGCAGATATCTACCTGAACTCAATAACTTGAAATGGAAAAATCGAATGGCTAGAAACGGTGTTGCAGACATTTTATATGTAACTGTTTTCAGCCTCAAATGCGAATTGAAAAATTAGGAGATTATCGTTAAACGATTCGTTGGAAATCTGTATCGTCATCTCGTATTCTTATTTGACGGTACATTTTTCCAATATCCGGACTGACTGCGATTGGGTGAGTGCGGAATCAAAATAAGGTTGACCATAATGATGAATGTATCGTTGGACCAATCATTTAGTTATCATTAAGAGATATTCCATTAGTGGTTTTGCACGATCCATTCAAGACTGCTCTTAATTTTGTGGTGCTGCTTGACATCTAAAGAACAGCATGATGAGGTAGATAGACCGAGCAATTGGCGCAGTGGTTAAAGCTGCCGTGTTTGGGACAGGAGGTACCGGGTTCGAATTCCAACGGGGGAGGGTTGCAAAAGGGATTTTTTATCACCTGATTACGATCGGTGATGACGATGAACACAACTATGACCCTCTGTTAGAGTGCAGAATCCATGGGCCGAATCGTCGTCCATGTCAGTGCAGGCTGGCTACAGCAATGCAATGTGCAGATGGATTTAAAATCGAACCTGTATTCGTGCATCCTCGATTTGGCTGGTGACGGCGAAAAGTAGGACGTTAAAAATTAACCGCGAAAGAGTTGGGAGAGCTTCGGCCCCAGAAGGAATTGCAGAGTTCAGAGGTATATAGCAATATCTCTGTGTAAGTATACCTTCATGAAATTATAGAATACGCAGATATTTTGTACTCAATATCTCTTGGAATCGACGTTCAACTGATTTTAGTCTTTGGATCGTCATCGATATTGACAGACCAAGTTCTGGACTAAATGTTTTAAATGGTAATGCAACATTAAATCTGCTATTTGATTTCTCCGTAACATTTGCTGCAAATACGTGTTTTAAATGCAAAAAAAACTTCTTTAAAAGATTTGGATTCGATGTGGTGACAACTATAATACAAGGGCGCGTTTGAGGTGTAAAAAGTTGGTTGACTGTATTGTTATGCTTTTATGGCTGCTAAATGATTTTAAAAATTTAAATCCCCTTTCGAAAAAACGTTTAAATCTCGTTATCAATTGAAATTTACTTTTTAGAGAGCTTTTGTTCAGTCATGTAGTTTTAAATGATAGTAGCCATTTTTGTAGGTGGAATAGTTCAATTGCCGTTATTTCTTTATAAAAATCAATCTTTCGAAGCTCCATAGTATAAATAAATATAGTAGTACCATCTTAAGAAAAAAAAGTTTACCCATTGAAGTTCTAGAAGTCGGGTCGATAGAATATCGTCAACATTTAAGATATATATGACATTTAGGCGATTATAAATATAAACATATTTTGATTATTTTTAAACGATACAAGTAGCGACATCTTACACGTCAATGGCTAACATACCATGGTGGTACTATGTGTATTTCGATGGACATACATTCAGCAATACACTGACTTTCAAGTCTTTGACTTTAGTCTATGACTATAGGTATATTGCCGTTTGAAACCAAAGTGGAGACCATCATGTTAACATCGAGCCTACAATATACTTAGAAGGAATATGTCTCGGTTTTATTGTGTATTCTAACAAGTAACATTTCATATGCATCCTCGATAATTGTTGCCTTACATTTTTTACCACTACTAAAATGCATTGCATCCCAGTAGAATTTCCTACTGTTGCTATCCACCAGGACGTGTTTGGACTGGCGTTAGAGTATGTTATTCTAAATCACTGTACAACCAGTGATATAAAATCAAGACCTTCAAAAAATAGCATTCAATTGACTTTTTTTTCGTCTCTGCATAGCTCCGTGGTCTGTAGCCATTTTTTGTCTACAGTATTTAACACATTTTGAATTTTGAATATTAAGTAAACTAAAGAAAAGTTTGAACTACTGTCAATTATCGTATCAATGTTGCAACGCAAAGTGGTTCTTCCTGTTCGCCAGTTTTATTATCGATTGCACGTTCCACACGTACTAATCCTAAATTGCTTGTAACTGAGCAAGAGTCAGTTAAAATTTTGACGTTATCCTCTTTTTTCTTTGTTGATATTTCTAACCTACTAGACATTATCTTCTAGACGTTTATCAATATACGAAACGAAATATGAAATTGCCCCCAGGAGCAAATAATAAAACTATAATCTAATTCTATAAATGATTAAAAAGAGCATGTAAACAATATAACATGGCAAACAAGCATTGGGCGCAAACGATACCGACAGACTCGTGACAACAAAATAATTTTTCTAAACATTTCAAAATAATTTCATCTCATCATCGTCACATCACATCTACAAAAATAAAATTGTGAAAACATTTTAATGTAAACATTAATCTGTAATTCTTAAATTAACCGTCAATGTGTATTGATTTATTTTTATAAACTGAAATACAGCATCCTTGGCTGTACACTATGCGAATACTGAATTAACTTTTTTTTGTTTTTTGGCAAAGGTATTGCAACCTTGATAATCACCCTGAAATTAGAATATTTCGACCTTTCACAGTGTAAATTTATTTGACACACTATTTCCCGGGTCCATCAGGGGTTGTGTTCTCATTCTCACGTTCCTATCGTAAATAGCTTTTGATAAAAACAAGTTTAGGCGGAACCACATTTTCTTATCGTATCAAAGCTCGATAAGCCACAAAATGTAATAAAAATATTTTCGATTTTTTTTTTTAATTTTTTTTTGTATCTGTTGCTCTCCATCACAAAATACCTATATTATAGTAACTCTCTGCCTGCACTCGTAAAAAGACGATTTATATAGACTATTAACATCGATGTTACGACCAAATTTGGTGTATGCGCACAAGAAAAAAATTTGAATACGAACGAATCGTGCTACAAAAATTAATGCATTCCAATACGTTTACACCTAAATTTCGTATGTGTCAACCAATTCAGGCGCTGTGAGTCTCTACCAAATTTTAAAAAATAAATAAATTTCAATGTCATTCAACTTCTTTACGACAACTGTTCATAAGTAACATAAAACAGAAATATTTTGTTTTCATTAGACTGTTTGATGCAAGAGAGTTCAATAGAAAAAAAAATCTTGAGGAAATTCATTCATCCAATTGAAAAATAATTTTTGAATACCAAGTGATTCTGTGAAATAGTTTTGTGCAAATAAGGAAATTAACATTAGAGAGAGATTCTCTGTTAGACTTTTGGTTGTTGTTTGTGTATTTTCATATCGATATGACCTTCATTTAACTTTTATATACATAATATTATATTTGTATAATATTTCGTGTAAATGAATGTTCGTCTATAAATCAAAATTTTCAATTTAAATTAGTGAAACGTGTCAAAGTGTGATATAGTTCCGCAATAAATCAATAGTCATGTCACGACGATTCTATCGGGCTGAATCAACGGTCGATCTTGCCGAATTTTTAGATCGTGGCCATTCAGCAAACAAGGAAAATCGATGGACCTTTGAGGTGGCATGGGAAGTCGCAAATAAAGTAGGCGGAATTTATACAGTGATCCGATCAAAAGCTTATGTATCGACGGAAGAAATGGGCGAACAACTTTGTTTATTGGGTCCATATATGGAACAGTGTGCTCGCACCGAAGTAGATGAATGTGAATTTCCGTACAATTCACCATTATGTATGGCGGTTAATGCAATGCGGGCAGAGGGCTTTAAAATTCATTGTGGTACATGGCTGGTCGATGGAAACCCTCAAGTGATTTTGTTCGACATAAAATCGTGTAGCTGGAAACTGGATCATTTCAAAACAGAATTGTGGGACAATTGTCATATCGGCATGCCATTTGATGATTATGAATGTAACGATGCGATACTCTTGGGCTACCTAATCGCACAGTTTATCGATGTGTTCAAAACGTTTGCTGAACAACATGCAATCGATAATGAATTATTAACACCTAAAATCGTTGCACATTTTCATGAGTGGCAAGCCGGTGTCGGTTTGATTGCGTTACGTACACGAAATATTAATGTGGCCACAGTATTTACGACCCATGCAACGTTACTTGGAAGATATTTGTGTGCTGGCAAAACAGACTTTTATAATAACTTAGGTAAATTTGATTGTGACTACGAGGCGGGAAAACGACAAATTTATCATAAATACTGTTTGGAAAGAGCATCGGCCAATTTGGCACATATATTTACAACGGTCTCGGAGATCACTGGTTACGAGGCGGAACATTTACTAAAGCGTAAACCCGATATTATAACGCCAAATGGATTAAACGTTAAAAAATTCTCGGCCTTACATGAATTTCAAAATTTGCATGCCATCAATAAAGAAAAAATCAACGAGTTTGTGAGAGGGCATTTCTATGGGTATGCTAAAATATGAAAAATATTTTAATGTTTTATGCAATCGAAATTTTACTATATATTTTCAGCCACTTCGATTTTAATCTAGATAACACTCTATATTTTTTTATTGCCGGCCGATATGAGTTTTCTAATAAGGGTGCCGATATGTTCATTGAATCACTTGCACGACTTAACCATTTACTCAAATGCCATAATCCTGGAGTGACTGTGGTCGCATTTTTAATTTTCCCTGCACGTACAAATAATTTTAATGTTGAATCCTTACGTGGTCATGCCATTACGAAATCGTTGCGTGACACAATAAACACGATACAGTCGCAAATTGGTAAACGAATGTATGATTCATGTTTGACCGGACACTTGCCCGATCCAAATGAGCTGTTGCTGAAAGAAGATACGGTAAAAATTAAACGATGTCTGTATGCATTTCAGCGGGATACAATGCCACCGATTACAACGCATAATATCGTAAGTAATTCAGAATATCTTTTCATATGGGAACTTACAAATTCCAATGAAATTATCTTTAATCGTTTAACGACAGGTAGACGATGCATTGGATCCAGTGCTTCGTGAAGTGAGACGATGTCAAATGTTCAATTCGACACAGGATCGAGTAAAAGTAATATTTCATCCAGAGTTTTTATCATCAACGAATCCTTTATTCGGTTTAGACTACGAGGACTTTGTACGTGGATGTCACATGGGTGTTTTTCCATCGTACTACGAGCCATGGGGATATACGCCAGCCGAATGTACCGTAATGGGAATTCCAAGCATCACAACGAATTTATCAGGATTTGGATGCTTTATGCAAGAACACATTGCCGATCCAAAATCGTACGGTATTTATATTGTTGATCGTCGTTATATCGACTTTGAAAATAGCGTTAAACAATTGGCCGGCTACATGTTTGATTTCTGTAAACTTAATCGACGTCAACGTATTATACAGCGAAATCGTACGGAACGTTTAAGCGATTTACTCGATTGGCGTAATTTAGGCATCGTAAGTTGTATATTTTTGGGTACGAAAGGTTTTGAAATTTGTTAACAAAACATATTTGTTCACAGTATTATCGGCAAGCACGTGTGAAAGCATTACAAGATGTATATCCTGACTACAAAGATGAAGCAACCGAAGTATTACAAAATCGTTCATTTAACTATCCAAGACCATACAGTGAACCACCTAGTCCAAGTACGTCGCGGCACACAACACCAGCACCGTCTGTAAATGGCTCCGATAATGATGATTCGGACGAAGATGATGTCTATGATGAAATGGAGCTGAATGAATTAAAAATTTAAATGACAATCGACTAAAAACTATTTTTTTTTAATAGTCAAAAATGATTCATGCGGTTAGATAAGTATTAAGAGTATTACATTCAAATTTTAGTTATTTATATCGACAAAAAACTCATGAGCATCAAAATAGTCATTAACGTCAAATTAAGTAAAATAAACTATACTAATATTCCTAATAAAATGTGTATTCTGTATGACCTTGAAACTGCAACTTACGCCGATGGGGTTACCCGCTACAAATGTTCACACAGGAATGCGGTAAGTCTACTATGAATTCTGTCATGGATCAAAGAATTATTTAGTACTTAAATTTAGAAATGTTTTAAGTCAGTTAGTAAAGACTCAAACCAGAGGCTAAAAAATAAGTAGCTTCACTCAAGTGTTTTATGTTTAGCCAAAACCAACACAAATGTATATACAAGCCATGAAGTTGCGATACTCATGCCAAAAAGTGACTACTATACCTAAGTATTAGTGTTGTGACGTAGTATAATTTGTATATACTTTTATTATATACTTTGATGTAAATAAAAAATGAATACGAATGATGGAACAACAGTATGTTGCGCTCTTTAAGACAAAGCAAAAAACAAATTTATTATTTAACGAGAGAGAGAAGTATTGTTATTATTATTTACTTCATTATATACTATACTATATACTAATAATTTAGAGCAGAATGGACAGTCGCAAAATATAATTTTTGTTTCGTTTTTTTGTAGAAATGTTATGTACTTTGAATTTAGAGGAGTATGGACAGTGCGAAATATAATTTTTTGTTTCGATTTTTACTGTAGTCAAATTCACTAACACATACACCCAATAGTAGTCATAATATGTTTTACTTAGCCAAGCTTCATGGCTTGTATAATATACAATAGTGTTGGTTTTGGTTTAGCACATAACAATAATGTGACAAGTACTTAAGCTAGCGATTAGTTTTAAAGTAATTCTAACGGAATATTTTATTCCATAAGCTATATGGAATGCAACGGGTCTTGCCCGCAACACAAAACAGAGGTGCTATATCACATTTGGTGACATAAACTGTGATAAAATGAAATAGTGTACTTAATCCGTGCGCTTTATGGATCAATTATTGCAGGCCGCTTATTGATTTGAATGAAAAAGACAATAATATTTGCTGTCTTACTTACACTAGTACAAAAAATGTAAAAACAATTGTGTTGTCTTCAGTATTTGTTGTCTTATACTTACATTAGTATAAAACATCGGTTTTGTCGTCAACTTTTGACGTTTTCATGGATATATGAATCTTCACACCAAACCCGAATTTTGAATATAAATAAACTGATGCGTACTCAAATTATAGCTAAGAAATAACTAAAAACATTAAACATAATACAACATAAATTTGTCCTGTGTTTGGTTGAAAAAATTGTCAATATTCGCGTCTATCCAAAACAATTTTGTATTACACACGCGACATTATTGTAATTCGTCTTGTTTCAAACAGAATTAAAATATTTACATACTAATTTAAATATGTCAATATTTTATTTGAATATTTTAATTGAAACAAGGCGAATTACAAATGTCGCCAGTTTTGTCAATTTTGTAAATTTTCAAAATTAATCATATGAAGGTTTTATTTGAAGAGCTATCTCATCTAGTGATACACAATAATTTTTTGTTCCTAATTTTGAATATTTTATTTTATTATTAAATAAAATATTCAAAATAACGAAAAAAAATAACAAACACAAGAAATTAAATTTCAACAGTATTGAAAATTATTATATCACTAGGTAAGATAGCACTTCATAAAAAACTTTCATATAATTAATTTTGAGGTTATGTAGAAACGTCAACATATCACTTTTTATTCATCACGTTTTGCACAAAATTTATTGTGCACGGTTTAGTTTGCAGACTTTTTTTGTTCACATTTTATCACCAAAAAATTCTACAAATGTGATATAAAAGTGTGATATAGCACCACAAAATGACCACCCAGGATCACACTTCACTAAAAAAAAATTTTTCAAAATTAATGGGTATTCAATATACGACACTAAACATCCTATGATGGTAAAGCACATGGTGGTGGAGCTGTATTGATTAAAAGAAAAGACTAAAACACTTTGAACTTAAGAAATATGGCAAAGAACATATCCATGCGACAAATATCTGCTTGGAGAAGTGGTCTGGCAACTGTGTAATATCACACTGATGATATCACTCACTAATGCTCTCTAAAACACGCTATAAAAAAGAAGCAATTCTTAGATTATTTTAACCACTTAGGCAATAAATTCATTGCGGGAGGTGATTATAATGCAAAACATCCTCAATGGGGTAAAGATTGACGACTCCGAAAGGAAACAACTTTATAAAGCTATGGAAGAACTATGTTTGGATTATCTGTCGGCTGATCTTAAAGATCTACTTGCTATGGCAGCAGCAAAGATCGCCGATATTAAAATGGAAATTAAATCGAGCAATTAAAACCCTGAAAGTAGCTCTGAGAGAAGAAGAAAAAATAATATATACAGAAGTAAACCGACGAATAAAATGTTGTATAGTTTTTTCTGGGGTTATGTTGTGCATATGGGGTTATAATGTAAAATGCGAGAGTAAAAATTTTAGATTATTTTTCTTTTACTCTTGAGATCGCTCTTTCAAATTCTTGCATTTTATATAATTTAGGAGCTTTGTAAGTATATGTGATAATATAACTTAATATACCTCAAAACTGGTGTATCCTAAAGAGAAGCGAAGAATCGATGATCGAAAAAATATATGTTAATTTTTTTTTTGTGATTCAAAACTATTTACGTGAACTCTCGGCAACAGAGGGACCAGTCTACTGCTCATGGAAAGCAACTAAAAGTGTTAAGAGGCCGACAAACTCGTGTTCGCTCATTAGACTGCCAAGTTGTAATTGGGCGAGAAGTGATGAAGAAAACCCCAATGCTTTCGCTATTCACCTCAAATAAGTTTTTAAGCCTATAAATGAAATTTTAAGCCTATAAAGTTCAAGTGGAGAAGTTAAGCACAGTAAAAAACGACAAAAGTCCAAAAAAAGCACCAGGGCATCGACAGGATCTTATTACCGGTAAAATGATTAAAGTTTCATTTTGAATAGCCTGCTATTCAGCATGGGCAGCTTTCAATTTTGAAGCTGTCATCTTTTGACATTTGACAAGTAAAATCAACGCCATCACTAAAAATGGTACGATACACGCTTTAACAACGCATCGAAATTGTTAAAATTCACTACAAAAATGGTGAAAATTTTGCAGTCACAGTTCGCAAAACTAAAGCACTTTTTGGCCGTCGTGAAGTACCTTCTCAGCCAGCAATAGTGAAGCTGGTGGAAAAATTTGAGCTGTTGGGACACGTTAGTGATGTGAAGAATTGGAATCGTGTGTATCGCTCAAGAACAACTGAAAATATTGCTGCTGTAGCCCGTAGTGTTGCAAAAAAAAACAGGTTTGTCGATTCCTCGTCGATCTTTGGAATTAGACATTCCACAAACGACATTACACCGTATTTTCCATAAAGACTTAGGTCTTAAGGCTTTTAAAGTTCAGTTAACACAAGAACTCAACTTGTTCCACACAAGCAACGAAACGATCGCAATTTTGCAAGAAAAGTTTCCTGACCGTGTTATTTCTCGAAGAGGTGATCACAGTTGGCCACCGAGATCTTGTGATTTAACACCTTTCGACTTTTTTCTTTAGAGCCAAATGAAAGATATGCCAATGTCCTCGATAACTTCACGAATATGGAATTCGTGAAGTTATCGAGGACATACAGCCGCAAATGTGTGAATTGGTCATGGAAAATTTCATGAAAATGATATGGTGCTGCAATCGTAGCCGTGGCGGCTATTTGGCTGATATCGTTTTCAAATGTTAATGACATACTTTTCTCTTTACAATGAAATAAACATTCATTGATTTCTCTTAAAAAATACTCGTTTATTTTAATATCAAAATGAAACCTCTTATTGGAAAACCCATTATTAAAATAATAACGTGAATCCTCAACGCAATCATGCGAACTGGATACATTCCTCAAAAGTGGAAGATATCACAAATTACAATGATAAATAAGCCTGGAAAAGGTGAGACACGAATCACGTCATATCGTCCAATAAGCATGCTTTCCACAATACCAAAGTTATTTGAAAAATTGTTACTATAAGGAAACTAAAACTAGTACTGTAAGAATAGCATATTATACCAGATCATCAATTTGGTTCCCGAAATCAGCATGGCACTATAGTGCAAGTTTACAGGATTGTCAATGCAGTCAAACCCACCTTCCAAGAAAATAAATATTGTTCTGCTGTCTTCTAGGATATTGCACAAGCCTTCGATAAAGTTTGGCATAGAGGACTAATATACAAAATTAAAAATTTAGCAGTTCCATATAGTTCTAGAAAACTATATTCTTCAAAGACAATACTTGGTTAAACAAAATGCAGCAACCACTGGTTTAAATGATATTAGCACAGGTGTTCCACAAGAAAGTGTCTTGGGACCAATTTTATTATTGCTGTATAAAGGCGATTTCCCTATTTCTAATGAAGCTATAATATCAATATTTGCTGATGATACAGCTATGTGTCTTGTAAAAATCTTCAAACTGCCTCAAAGCAGTTGCAAAATCATCTGAATAAAATTGAGAACTGGTTAAGGACTTGGCCAATAAAATTCAATGAAAATAAATCAACACATGTTACATTCACATCTAACAAACGCACCTTCCCACCAGTTAAATTGAACGGTTATTATTCCGCAGCAATTCAATGTCAAATACTTAGCACAGATGCTTAGGAATAATTTGGACAAAAGGTTGACACGGAAAAAGCATAAAGAAGCAAAGCGTGATGGTTATCTAGAACAAGCTAAGGGTCGACATTGATATCGACATCCTCATTTTTCGGTTTGTTTCTCGGCTTTCAGATGTCGATTTTTTTTACAGAAGTTGTGGCTTCCTTTTTCTACTTGAACAATTTTACAATGTTACATCTCATGCTTTTTTGCAGATGTCGATTTCTTTGAATGTAAATCGCGCATTAGTCTGAATCTTTTTACATAATTATAAAGGTAACACAGATTATTCCTCCGCCATTGACTCGATAGTGTCACATGTTGGAATAAGACATAATTTATAAATAGGTCGTTTCAGTATGCTACCATTTGGAAGTTTGATCGAAACTACTCCTACTACGTCGTCATCATGGATGTGATTCATGTACTCTCGCAAGAGACCATCGGGTAGGTGGTAGATTTTGGTATTTCAGCAATACTAGATCTACTATTTTAAAGTTTCGATTTTTGGTATGCCATAAATAAAATATATTTAATGATGTGACGTACTCTTGAGACCATTGCTACCAAAATCTTGCAGCAGTTGTTGGATTAGTTACCATCTATATGTCATTTTTATAATTTGAAGACAGGGTTCAGGTAACATTGTTAGTGGTTGAAATAAAAAAAAGTGGGTGTAAAGGGACTCCATCCCTCTTCTTTGACGTCGTCTAGTAGTCTAGAGTTAATTAGAGCTTCAATCTGCTTGATCTCTCCAATATTACGTCGTAGCTGATATTTGCAGGATTTAACTGTTGCTTCCCACAATACACCAAAAGTAGGTGTAGCAGGTGGTGTAAAATGCCAAGTGATATGATGATCGAAATACCAGTCTTGTATTTTACTTTGCTGAATCTCGGTGAGGTTCGTAAAATTCCTGTAGTTGACCTTATACTTCTACAAGGTTAGAACCATTATCACAATGGATGTGATCCGGTATTCCCTTTAAAGCACAGAATCTTTTAAAGGTGGCAAAAAATGCGTCGGATGACACATCGGTTGCTATTTCAATTGAAGTATAGCATTTGTGGCCATGAATACAAAAGTTACTATGCATGCCTTGAAAAGCTATTGGCAAAATTTGATTGAGTGATAGCAAAATGTATTGGTCATTATTGGTGGTCGTTCTCATTTTACTCTACGAGTACTATAATCATCAGGGTTGTTTTCGGTTGATACAAAATACTATTGACATAATTTTGATGATTGCATTATTTCAGCCACTCGATTTGCTTGGAAAGTTTTCAATGATTTCGTTGGTTTAGATAGCCATTGAAACGTTATGGTAGAGTCTGAATATAAATAAACTTGTGGTTCCTTTGATAACTGGAGTGATTCTAGTATTGTATTCATTAGGCGGATTAGCAGGATTGCACCACTTAACTCAAGATTGGAAAAACTGAGTGCTTTGATTATTGGTAGGGTTAAGCGTGGAAATTTCAAGTCCGATCGGTAGTTTTGATTCATGTTTGAACCCGCCACAGTATTATTGGTTTCGTCAGGTTCTGCCATTTTAACGGTATTTACTCGAGCCAACTTTTGAATTTTGCCTTTTCTAATGAAAAATACATTTAATCCAGCAAATCCATTTCTGAACTGTTTATATAATTCGAGAGTTTTGGACAACGTCGCGATTCACTCTTCGACGATTGCTTCTTTGCTTTTGGTATTGATGAAGATAGTAAATTTGGTAAATTTCCCCATCATAATATCATAATATCTAATTTTATTGTTTGGTATAAATTAATCGTTAACCGATCAGACACAACCCGAACACGCGTGGTAAAAGGTTAAAGAAGTCACAATTACGTTACAAATCTATTCTTGATCTATTCTAGATGTTTGCCAAAGTTGATGTTAATGGACCACGTTTTTCTCTTGCACCAAAGTAACGGGAATATTCAATTTTGATAGTTCTCTCCGAAATAAATTGCACTTTTAGCTGAACTGCACTCGTAATCAATGGGTTTGAATTCACTGCACTTATAACTGGCTGATAATCTTGAACGATTATTGAATGTAGGTTTGGATTCAATGTTGATCATACGGCTCGAAGGGCCAAATGTTTTTATACGAACAAAAAAAATCCTACTAGAATGATAATCGAGAACTTCAATATTCATACTGGAAATATTAAAAAGAATCAAAATATATTCCTATAATCTAAATACTAACACTTCGTTTAGATCTAAAGAGCTAAAATTGTTACTGGGCGTTTGCACCAGAACATAGTGTCATTATTTCAGTCAGCACAAAGAAGCATAGCTACAATTGCGGTGATACGCAAAGAACCGGAAAGCATAGTATAAATACATACAGTAGTATCATCATAAAAAAAAAAATTTAAAAATCGGATCGATAGAATATCGTCAAAATTTAGGATAAATATATGACATTTAGGCGATTATACATATACACATACTTTGATTATTTTAAAACGATATCAGTAGCGACATCTAACACGTCAATGGCTAACTTACTATGTGCATATTTTCAGCGGTCCCATTCCATTACTAACGGAGTAGGCAGACATTTTTTTCGAATTCCTATAGAATAGTGTGGGTTTTTAAGTAAATGCCGATCGGTTTATCATACGCAACATTTGCAACAATCTAAACCACACGGTTAAACCACACGATATATGTTTGGAGGTCGTTTAAAGAAAAGGGACATTGTTTCAGAAACCTTAGATAATCTAAGAAAAAATCTAATTAAATTCAATAATTTTTTTATTAATTCAAGTTTATTTATTTTTTTTTATAATAACATAATATTTTAATGAATTAATTAAATATTTTCAAATTATTTGTACATTAACACTTTTTTTATTATTATAATGTAAACGTTAATAATTATTTAATAATAGAATTATGAAGATTATTTTAACTTTTTTTAGTTATTTAAATTATATACCGCACCTACGGAAAAACCACATCGTGCTAATATAAAACTTCAAATAATGTCAAACCCCTGCCATCTGTTAGGCACCACTTTCAACAGACATCAACATTTTGGAGGAGTTAGAAATATTACTAAAACTAAGGAAATCTGCGGATTTAAATACTGTGTTTTCTTATAATACCAATAATGTATAACACAAAGCACAGTTAATAATTCGTACTTTCGTCATGGTTTCTTACCAAGGTGCGTGCGATACGTTTAAAATTGTTTAACATTTATAATATAGAGTTTAGTAAAAATGTAGTGTTGTTTATAGTTTAAGATTAGTTTAGTTCCGTTGATTAGGTAACGAATCAAAATTTAAATAGATTTTCTAGTTCAAGTATGTAGTTTAATATTGACAGTTTAACAGTTTTGAAAATGTATTGCTCTCCGCAACAAATAAAAATGTGTATCCGCTTTAATTTAAATTGTATTAAAATACAACCAATCAAAATTTATCTATTGTATTTATAATATTTTAATTAATTTAAGTAATAACTGGTTTCAAACGTAACAAATAACATTTAATCTTTGGTTTGAGAATTTATTTATTTAAGTTTGGTTTTTTAAAGTTAAAATTTACCATTTATAATCTATCTAAATTATTTTTTTGTAAATATTGTCGGTAATATGTCAATTTATTATTTGCCGTAATCTATGCAATTTCTTTTAAATTTCAACGGAATTATGTTGTTATATAGTGTCATGACACTATAATACACAATCGATACTAAAATTCGATGTAATTTTAATTTCATAATGAGCTCACCATTTATATATTTTAATTTATATTTTATAATTAATAAAATTGTATTATATTTTCGTGGTTTTTTATAGTACAAATAAAGCACAAATTTTAATTTTACGTTTAACTGCTTTTTTTTTTTAATTTTTATATAATATGATTTGGATAAAAAATGTATAATTTAAAAACATAAACAAATAATAAAATTACAAAATTAAACAGAATTAATAATAAGAAAAAAACTTTTAACTATGATTAATTATTTTAATAATTCTGAAAGAAAAAAGAAAAGACAAATCAATAATATAAAAAATAAAATCTACAAAATAATTTATAAATAATAATTAAGAACATAAATTAGGGAAAATGTAGGCAAATTTGTATAAACGTTAGAATCTACAAGACATTTGAAATGTAAGAAAGCAATAATTCGACCCCATTGAATATTGTGTTGTTACGAGTATCACTTTATCATGTGTCATGATAAATATTTGTGAATAAAATTTTTGACATTTATTTAAGAAATATTGCCCTATATTCCCAATTTTTTATTACGCTGTCCGGAAAGCAAAACATTCTATAATAAAAGCCAAACTCATCGCGTAGCACACGGCTATATATAAAAAAATTTAATTTTCGATCTGGGGTGGCGTTAGTAACATTCAAAACCAAAAATTGTCATAGTAACGAAAAAGTTCAATTTTTTTTATATGGTTTTTGAATGGTACTATTACAAAACCAAGTAGTAAATTTTATAAGTTTTATTGTATATATCCGAGTGTGCCACGCGATTAGTTTAGCTTTTATTATATAGAAAATTTTGGTATTTGTCAAAAAGTATCATATAGCAACTGAACTGAATATTGGTGTCTTCGTTTTTATCAAATAAATGTCAAAAATTTGTATTCACAAATATTTATCATTGGTTTTGGATATAATCTAAACAAAATTGAGATTCAAATTTCTAATTTTCGCGAAAAATTTAAGGAAAACGAATCCAAAAACTTAATAAAAAATTTAATTTAACATGAAATGTTTGGAATTTCACATACCACTTTAATACAGGATGGTACCAATAAGTTGGTTCTATTCTCAAATGTTTTGTTTTTTTTTATGGATATATATATATATATATATATATATATATATATATATATATATATATATATATTCGTTGTGCACAAAATGGTTAAAATGATATGTTTGGATAAAAATTATACGCCATCTTATAAAATTTAACAAAAACAATAACCGTCAATTTGTTATCTGCATAACTATTAGGTATACTACTAAAATTTTAACTTTATATCTTATTTATGTTATACAGTAGATATTAACAATGATATTAATTGTTTAGTTTGAATTATATAATAATATATGTTTATAGGCATTTTAATATTAAATTGTATCTATAAAATGATATATTATTCAATAAAAGTATATTATGATTATTATTTGGTTTAAGTGTGATAGAAATGGGATGAGCAACAAATTTATTCATGAGCTTCGGACTCTTGCTGTACAAGTTTAAACCGTCGAGGTGATTTTATTGAACCAACTATTGGGAATGGTTTTAATTTACCCTGTTTAGCTAATTGCCGTTTAATATAACGGGATATTAGAATTTGTGGACGTTTTTGCCATTCGTTCATTACTTCTTTGGGCGCATTAACCTAAAACAAAAAAAAAACGTAGTAACTTCAATTTCAAATTATAAAATTTTATATATTTTTAATTTACTTGATCTCCTTTCAAACGATCCAATAGGGCTACACAAATAATAGCCGATCGAATTCCAGCTTGATGTGTAAGTGCCGCAAATATTGTGCTCTCCATTTCAATGTTGACCACACCAAAATCACGAAGCGTAAGTAAAAAGTCCATTTTATCTTGTTCCGAAAAATCACAGAAAGCACCATCCAATCGTCCTTGACCCTCATAAAAATCATTTGTACACATTGTTTTACCAATCGTATGATCATAGGGATCATCCACTTCGGCCAATGATTTTAATTCACGTGCCAATTTTTTATCAAGTTTAGCTGGTCGCTGCACTAATTTTCCAAGTATGGGTACTTCGTAAACATTACGTAATAAGCCGTCAACAGCCTCTTCCGATATAATTACAGTACCACCCTCAACATTAATGCCACCACATGTACCAATTCGTACGAATACGGGATCTTTACATTTCGCATGATACATTAGTTTTATCATTTCGTGCAATAGTATACCGACTGATGGTACACCCATACCGTGGCTGACCGATAGCACGGGCCCCACTTTGTACATTGAATATCGATAAGAAAATGCGCTTATATCTTGTAATTGTGTGCCAGGGGGTAATTTATAACCAATTTCATCCATAATGTAATGCGCAAAATTTTCCATACGTTTTGGAGTGCCTCCCATACAAACAAACTGAAACGAAACAAATTGATGTAACCGATTTAAATTTTAAATTTATATAAATGACATAAATATAGTTATGGTAAAAAAATATGGCGATCATTACATGAGTTCAAAGCTTCCAAGAACAACAGGTACCCACTTGCTAAAACTGCAGTGATCTGTTTAACACATCAATTAACATGACCAAATCATTTTATGTGAATTCAATATTTGTGAGAAGATTCTACGAATACCAATATGTAAAAGCTTAATATTTAATTACATTCAACGATATTTTCAAGATGCAGATATTTAAAACGAGAAAGCAAGAGAAATAAAATACTATGGAAAATATGAGTAAGACATAAAACAGTTTTTTATAATTTCTTTTGTTATTACTAATTAGTCAAGTAATCATATTAATTTTGGCATTTCCAAACGAAAATATAACCTCGTTTGTTTTCGAATAATAATTTGCAAATATATTATACAAAATTTGCGCATCTTTTGGGTTTGCATACATGCTTTTATGTACATTTTTATCGTCTACCAGACTATATGTATATTCTAACCGGCAATTTGATCCTCCATTTCACTTTCAAAACAATAAACTTTTTATTCATAAATTTAATAAGATTCTATACATTTTTTACATTGCAATCTAGTCATCATAATATTTTATATTCTGCCAATTTTACAGTGTATCGTCGTCTGTTTATAAAAAAGATGACGATTTACAACAACTAGGAAATTTGATATCGACATCCTCAGTTTTCGGTTCGTTTCTCGGCTTACAGATATGTCAATTTTTTTTACAGAAGTCGTGACTTCCTTTTTGTACTTGAACAATTTTACAATGTTGTATCTTCTATTTTTGCTGATGTCGATTTCGTTGACTGAAATCGCGCGTTAGCAGTTTTTTTTTTAAAGATGGTGACCCAATTTCAAGTAATGGCTTTTTAACCATTAAGAGATTTTATATATTCCTGGCGTACTCGCCAAACATCTGTAGATTAGAAGCTTAGATTCAGACACAAACATGGTTGAGTACCATCATAAAGAACAAAAAGTCACCACCTTTCTTTTAAACCGCCGCTAAGAACTTGAATATTAGTATTGGGAAACCAAACATTTATCTACAAACCTAAACTAGCCAACTTCTAGCATTACAGGCCAAAGTTGACCATTTACTGTAATCTTTTACAAAATCATTTAGACCATATTTTGACAGTTGGTGATCGTTGTAAGTAGTCAGCTTAATAAATAAGCGGGATCAAACTCAAGACCACGGTGTGTTTAAGCCAAAACATTACCATCACTATACAACCAGTAATAGATGCATAGCATTCTTAATCCATATATTTATTCAACTATCTTTCCAATTATATATTGTTACGCCACTGGCTATATGATGGGAAATACCATATTGGTTAAACTTACCTTAATATCACCAAACATCTCTACTAAATCATGACTTCCACTACCCAATGCCAAATGATACAATATATCTTGATCCATTAGCTCAATATTAGGATTCTTTAGCTTAACTGTCCCATCGGAATATCTGCAAATAAAATAACAAAATATCAATTAGTGTATCGCCTTTTTTGAGCTATGAGTCTCAAATATAATATAAAATATTTAAAAATATTGGACTCAATATTGTTGTCGAGCAACAGAATATTGCATATAAAGAAGCGCGAAAACGTCTTACAATCGCACGGAAGAACAAAGAACGGAAGAACGTTTGTGTAAAATGACAGTAATGCAGTCACAATGTTGTGTCAAAGTTGAAAACAAGCTACCAGGAATTTTTGCAATTAGCTCTGGGGTCCCCGATACTCTTTAATCTCATGGTAGAATTTATCTTTCGTAAATGTGAAACACCTCAGAACAACATCTTGTTCCGTCAGTCCAACCAGGTTCTGGCATAAGCAGTTGCTATTTGTGTAATTGGATTGAATAGCAATGGTGTCAGAGAACTACTGGATCAACTTGTACATTGGCCTCAAAATCAATGGAACTGTAGAGTGGAACTGTAAAGACTTTTGTGACCCGCTCATTCTAAAATCTTTGTATGTATATCCTTTGTTCGATTCGTTTTAGAGTACGTTTCTCAGGTTTGGTCTATCAATGTCATTCGGGCGGAATTGAAAGTATTAAGAATCAGTTTGTTTTATATGCACTTCGGGCCAATTTTTTGTAATATTTTGTTTTGCATTTTTATTTTTTACCGATTGTATAATAACTGTAGGTAAATAAAATATAAATGAAGAAATAATTATAAGCAAAAAAAAAATTATTTATACAGGAACAATTCGCCTGAAGTCTTATAATTGTCATTTTACAAGTTTTTGTTTTCAAAAGAATGTTGGTATTATAAATAATACATACATTGAGGCGAATTACATAAAAAATACGCGTCAAATAAAAAAATACACTGACACTGATGACTACTGACGACCTATTCTGGCCTGTTTTTCCATATTCCAATACACTTAGATAAACATATTCGAGGAAACGTAACTAACAATGAACGGAGGTGAACTACGGAGATGATGACAGCTTTATCAAACAAGATTTACCAAATGTTGAAGGATTGGTAGATGAATCGAAACTAACGACATCTAGATTATGTGTACCGTTATTATCGATCGATGAGGCGTTAAATTTTTTTGAAAAGTGTGATCCTGATGTTAAGTGCCAATGTTGTGCGGGGAGTATTAAGCTAATAAACTAATGATAAACTGATTGAAGATTTTTTATATATTCCTATGTAAATTTTCACTTCGATTTGCGTTTTTTCGTTTTGCGTACAATTTTTTAGGAACTAAACTACGATGTAAATCGGTACTTGGTTTGGTATACACGAAATTAACATATTAAGAAACGTCATTGTTTAACGGATCTTACGTCATTTATGACAAATAAAAACATTGATTGCAATCATCCTGGTAGTGTTTTAGTACAGTGTCAACTCTGCATATAAAGAAAATACATAATTTACCAACTCCGAAAAGAAAACACATTTTTTACGGTTCGGCTTTTCAGGCATCGATAAAAATCATATAGCATAACTTCGCCGTATAGATTCCAAGCCACCAACCATAACAGGCACTTATAAAGTAAAAGAAAATGTCAGACTCTCCGCAATTAAACAACAAAGATAATCAATCAACGCCCACAAATGAGTCTAGACAAGATCGATTACCAGATGCATCAGATGTCGAGTCAAAAAATTGAATTCAGCCAGTTACCAAATTCTAGGCAACAGCTGAAGCAACAAGACGTCCGAATGAGAGGTTTATTTTGAGAAATCCGATTGGCTGAAGATATGCTGGAAAGTGACAACAGATCCAAACCAGCTTCAAACCTAAAACTAAAAAACATGGAGAGGATGATCAACCACATCGTATGGGCTTTCATGAAAAAATATACATGGAAGATTTCGAAGAACAGCAGGAAGCTAATGCACTGTTAGAAGAAGAAGGAGGCAGACCAAAAACGATCTAAATTCATCTACTACCTGTAGAGATCCCACATTTTTACGGGAACTACACGAAATGGGTAGGCTTTTCAAACATCTTTAAACGGTTAGTTCATGACAACAATCACCTTACCACAACACATAAAATGAACTACCTTAAAGGCCACGTAGGAAGATCAGCTGCAAAATTATTAAACCATTTAGAACCGACTGATAGACAATGCAGCATGGGGCATATTAGAAAGTCGGTATGATAGTAAGAGACTAATGGTGTCCAATCTATTAAACACCTTAATAAATCAGCCGACTAGTTTAACCGAATCTGCCTCTGCCATCAGGAACCTACACGACACAACAATAGAGTGTCTCCACGCATTAAAGAATGCAGGTATCGAGAATCAGACGTGAAACCTTTTCATAATCTTTACGTTGTTGAAAAGAATGAATAGTGAGTCACGACGCCTATATGAAAGCTTTTTAGAAAATCCAAGGGAATTTCAAATAATACCTCAATTTTTGAAATTTCTAGAGAGACGATTTCAATCATTGGAATCCGTTAGTGGAAATAAAATACTACCAACTCATCAGGTGGAGGAAATAGCGCAGCAATGAAAAGACAGTATTAGAAAAACCCGAAAATCTGAAAAAACTAAACTTCATATAACAGAATTTAATGATACAGTAAAGACACTTAGACTTCTCTGGAACTCGTCAACAGACATTTATCTTTGCCTGAAGCTAAAGCGACAATATCCAAACGAACGATTTTGTCAGAGGCATCAAAACTTTTCGATCCGCTAGGATCATTAGCACCAGTAGTAATCCAAGCCAAAATTCTTCTTCAAGATTTATGGGCTTCTAGTGTAGGGTGGGATGAAGAACTCCACATAAATCTTGCAAAAAGATTAAACTACAAAATGGGATTACCACAGTTAGAGAAGATTAGAAATCGCCGTTGGATAAATTACACCAACGGAGCTAAAATTAAACTAAATGTGTTCTGTGATGCATCTAATCAAGCATATGCTGCAGTGGTATACAGCTAAATAAACAACGAAATTACATTAGTTGCTGCCAAAACTAAAGTTGCACCATTAAACCAAACACTCCCGCACTGTTAATTTCACTCCCAAGATTAGAATTAAATGCCGCATTACTACTTTTTAAATTACTAAAAAATATCGTCCAGGCTTTGAACATTGACAATGACAAATCAATATTTTGCTGGAGCGGTTCCACAACCGTTTTTGGGCTGGATAAGAGGCAAACAACAACATCATTAAACTTTTATTGCCAACCGAATAACAGAGGTACAATCCAACACCGATCCTAGCCAAAGGCATCACGTCGTTTTGAATAAAAATCCTGCTGACTGAGCATCTCGAGGATTAAACTCAGCTCAATTGATAACCCACATAATTTGGTAGGGAAGGCCACCATTGCAAAAATTTAAAGTGGATAAATAGAACAAGCAAGTAGCATGGAGCAAAAAATTATAGGAACACTTACAATAACATTGAAAAAACAGTAATTGAATTCAGTCAATTCTCATGATTACAACGGCTGGTTCACAGCATTGCATACTGTCCACGATTCCTATATAATGCAAAGTCAAAACCAAGGAATATCTCCCATTTTAAACCAGAAGAACTGAGCAAGTGTCTAAGGGCAATAAATAAAGTTGCACAACAGGAAGCTTTCGAAACAGAATTAAACAAATTAAAATCAAACCAAAACTTACCAAGGAGCAGTAAAGTTATAACCCATTTCTAGACGGAAACGACAGCTAAGATTCGAGGAAAGACTAACCAATTAAAATCTATCATTTAAAGAAAAACATCCAATAATACTGCCCGAGGTCACAAATTAACACTTTTGCTTATCCCTGCTCATTTAAAAACACTACATGGTTGCAATCAAGCAACACTAGCACACTTGAGAGCGCAGTATTGGATAATAAATGCCAAGAACATAATTCGCCAAACTATACATGAATGTATGACCTGTACAGTTAATGGGTATGTTACCAAAAGAACGAGTAACATCAGCACCACCGTTTACAAATAGCGGAGTAGACTATGCAGGGCCAATTCATAAAGTTATGGAGAGGTCGCTGTAATAAAACAACTAAAGGTTACATTGCCATATTCATTTGTCTAGCCACGAAGGCAATCGACCTCGAACTTGCAAGTGACCTGTCAACAGATGCTTTCTTAGCAGCATACTGACGGTTCATATCAAGAACAGGAATCTGTCTGAAAATATTTAGTGATTATGGCACAAATTTCGTTGGAGCAGACAAACCACTCCAAAGGCAGTCAAGCAACAAGAGGCGATGATTAAGGGTAAAAGAGCACATTTGGGAACTGAGTGGCATTTTTTACCGCCGGGAAGTTCTCACTTTGGAGGAGTATGGGAAGCCGGAGTCAAGTCAACAAAACAACACCTCCGCAAAGTGATTGGAAGTCATGCATTACTCTTTGAGGAGGTTTCTTTACTTCTGGCTTAAATAGAGGCATGCTTAAACTCTAGGCCATTAGTTAGTCCGGCACACTTTCTGATAGGAAGATTTATCATATCAATGCCTCAACCTAATATTGAGAGCATTCAGACCGTTACAAGATGGAACTTGCTGACTAAAATCTGTCAAGGATTTTGGAAAAAATGACATACGGATTATCTATCAGGGCTACAACGCAGGCCAAAGTGGTTACAAGAACAACTAGTAATCCTCAAAGATGAACAATTGCCTCCTATTGTTTCGGTTCCACACATATCGAACAATTTAAAATATATTTGATCAGTAAGTATTGCGGAACATTAATCCGCATAGAATTCAAAATAAAACAAACATGTATGATCGATAATATAAATAATAAACTTTTAAACAGAAACTAACGTCTACTTTCATACGATTACAGTCAATGAGAGCAAATATTAAATGCACATAATGTTGAAATTCCCCGAATTACATGTTATACTACAAATCAAAGCCCTCTTTGTTACAAGCCGTATTCATCGCACACTAATGCTATCTCATCAAAATAAAAGAAATATTCGCATACTATAGAAACAAAAATATGAGAAAAAAATCATTATGTTTATATGGATTTCGAACGCACTACTACAGGCAATTTTTCATATCGGTTTTGTTTGTTTGTGTCAACGAAAGTTAGAAGACGGCTTGTAATAAAGAGGGTTTTGGTTTTGCTACAAATTCGAAGGAAAAATAAACCAAAACATAATACATACACACAAATGCATTGTTATTCTCACCAAATATTCTGATAGCAACGAGAATTCTCATTAGTTGCATGACAAAACAGAAAAATGGAAAGAAAAAACGACGCATAACAAAGAACCGACGCTAAGCGGGTGATTGATTTTTTTTTAATCGACCCAAGAGCGAATAGACGCATAGCGTGACTTTGGTGAATACATAGTTTAAAATCAGCTATCAGTTAATTTACTTCTTCGCCCGGACTAACGGTAAGCGAGTAAAAGTTAGCAAACATAGCAATCACTTCTGTACAGATATCTACTACGAGGTTTAGCCTTGAATCAAACAACAATAGATTGAATTCTTTAAGGGAAACGGAACGATGGCACACCAGCAATAATCTGGAAAAAAACGTAAGCACATGTATTACTCATTGGTATAGAACTGAACGCATATATATAAAAAGAAATAAAGACAGTAGTAGACGTCTTTTGCTCCTAAATCGGAAGGAAGGAAAGAAAAATCACCCATTTACCTAACTACACAACCCACGTGACGAAGTCACCTATTAGACAACGGTTTCTTCATGACTCCTATCTTGTCTTGACCTGCTTGGTTCTGGAAGTTCTTGATTCCGCTGTTTCTTCCTCCACAGTAGGAACGCAATAATTATTCCTACTATTATTGCGAAGCTGAGATATGTTACGCTGTATTGATGAATGTCGTGACGTCTGGGATTGGAATTCCAATGAAGTTCCTTGTGTTGTCATTCATTAGCGTTTCCAGCTGAGTGGTGTCGATGTTGGATATAGGTATCTTGGTTATATTAATTTTTAAATAATTAAAAGTGCGGTTTGTGATGCTCGCATTAATACTCGGAATAAAAGCTGAATTCATTTTGGACGATATTTTAAATGGGGCGGATATACGAAATTCCTTATCCTTTATTTGTAATATTCCAATCCCTTTTAATGTGATTGCGGTGATTGTTCTTCCACAAATCAAATTAAAAACGATTTCATTTCTATCCTAAAAATCCACTTGTTGTTTTTGTTAATCTCCGCCCAATAATTGGTAGAGTTGAATACTTTAATATTGCAACTGTTGTGAAGCTCGCTATTATGTTGGAACATATTCATTTCACATATACTGGTTTCGGATTTTGTGTTGTAGACAGGAGTAATATGACATATTAAATCATCAGGGTTGATGACAATGGCAGTGAGTGATGCTCGTATTCACGAGCATCACTCACTGCCAAAAATGTTATTGATGGGTTAATGATATATTGCTGTCCCTGATGTTTAAAAGGTACTGGAATAATACGGTAAATGTTGTAAGCAATTGATTGAATTAAGAGCACCTGAATGTTAAATATGACCATGTTTGTCACAACTCTTGCTCTTACTGTTATCACTTCGTAAACATCAGCTAGATGATAACCAGGTAGAGTGATTGAAGTGGATGAATGATCCTTAATTTTCCGTAGTTCATCTTCAAGTTGTGTCGGGAAGATTTATTGTGAATTTATTATGCCATTATGCGCATGCGTGAGAAACATCATCACTTCGATGATGGTTCTCTGAGTATTTTCTATGTTTTTAGTGATTAATATGAGGTGTATACATAGCTAACATGTTAATCATTTGGGTTTTATGGAGGTTTGCATTATCGGATGTGAGATTATTCACTGTGTCAAATAATAGACTCATGTGGTTGTTCATAGCATTTAATTGTTGTCTTGTTTGCTCACTATCTTGTCTCATAATATTTATAGTTGCGTTAATAATTGAGGTTTGACTTCGTGCCAAGTTAAGCAGTGTTTCGCTTCTATCCAGATTTGATATCAGTTGTTCGTAATATTCTGGGTCTCTTTAATTTAAAACACCGAATAAATCACCCATGAGTATAGTGTCATGAGTATAGATCCTATAGTGTCACCAAACCCACACTTAACACGTTTTCGGCCCTTGTTGGAATCTTGTATGGCTAAGTTTGCTTCCTTAATGTTTTTTATTTGGTGTGCGAACTGTTGAATCAAGGCCGCACATAAAACGGATTCATCCTTGTTTTTAGTAGTATCCTGTCAGACTTGTTTTAACGATTTATATTGCATATTCAAGTGTTTCAGCTCCATGTCAAAACTTTTAAGATCATAATATATGATGATATTCCAGTGTGAAGCTAGAGGATTCATTTCGGCTTGTTTTTCGAAGTAACATCCCGATGGTTGAGGTATTTATACTATACTCTGTTGTATTTACCCAATCCGATTTTGCACAGTTAAAAGATAGGCTCGTCAGACATACATAACATAAAATAAGATTTGTTACCAGTTATGCAGATTGATAGTTATGCAGTTGGATATTGAGTTATCCTGCGAGTTGTTTCGGGAGCCCTTAGGCCAAATGAACCATACACGGAACTAGTAGGAATTTTTTTATCGTCTGCTTTGTCGTTGCAGTGAGTTCGCATTGGACTGATTTAAGCGATGGATCTCTGGAGAGTTCCATTCTGAGTTTTCAAAGTAACGGCTCTAACTAACTTATCATGTCCTTGGTGTGTTTCTACCACTCTTGCCATTATCCATTTAGTAGGTGGTATATTTTCATCCCTTATGAGTACTAACTGGTTCTTTTTTATATTTGGTTGTTGCTTTGTCCATTTTGCGCGACTTTGCATGTTCTGTAGGTAATCCTTGTTCCAAATTTTTCAAAAACGATTGTACATCTTATCGACTAGTTGCCACCTAGTTAATAGTTGTGGTTTTAATTGAAGTGGCTGGTTGTTAGGTGGAGCAAGCATAGAGTTGCCTATTATAAAATGTTCTGGTGTTAGGCATTCAAGCTCGTTTGGATCATCTATTAAAGGGCACAGCGGTCTAGAATTTAATGATGCATCAATTTTACATAGTAACGTGGTCAATTCTTCGAACATTAGTAGTGCTGATAAGAGGTTTTTCTTCATATGTTGTTTTTCTAATTTTACACCCGCTTCCCATAGACCGCCAAAGTGTGGAGATCCTGATGGAATAAAATGCCACTGTATCCCTTGAACCTACAATTTAGTCGCAATATCGTCCGAGATGGCTTGCAGATATTTATTTGCTGCAACGAAATTTGTAGCATTATCGCTATATAAATTTGCAACATTTCACTTTCGTGCTATGAAGCGTATTTGAGGGCAGAGAGAAATCCTTCTGAGGTCAGATCACTAACTAGTTCTATATGCATCGTTTTCGTTGTAAGATAGATGAAAATAGCGTTATAACCCTTCTGGCTTTTCGATCCTCTGCCTTTAGACATTCGAAAATGTGTGGGGCCGACATCTATTCCCGTATGGGTGAATATTCTTGATGGTGTAATCCTTGGTAATGGTAGGGTTCCCATTAGTTGGGTTGCTCGTTTAGCATTAAATCTGAAACACTTGAGACAGTGGCGATTATGATTATCCTTATGATTATCCTTATGATTATCCTTATGACGACTGTTTCAATAGAACCGCTAACCATATGCGACTATTCTTCTTGTTTTTGTGAAAGTCGAGAATCTTTCAGTTATAGTTGGATCTGTTATTATTGTGCTCAGTGCGCATACAGGATGGACATGCTTCTTTTCTAAATCCGTTTCGGCTCTGACCGTATCGAATGCAAGATCAGCGTTGTTTCTCAGCCAATCTGGTCCCGACCACCATAAATTGTGATCACATAGCTTATCAGAATCTATGCCGCGTGTAGCGCAATCCGCTGGATTCTCCTTAGACATGTTTCCATTGAGTGGGGCTGATAATAGGCTGCATCTTTGAAATTCTATTCGCGACAAAGGTTTTCCATTTACTTGGGTGTCCTTGTAACCAGGCTAGCACGATTGTTGAATCTGTCCAGGCCTGCATCTTATAATTCGGAATATACATAGCTTCAGAAATTTGTCTTAGTAGCTTGGCTAATAACGAGGCTCCGCACAACTAACAAGATGTTAACCACCAACATGCGTGTACATCTGCACAAAATTTCAAGACCAGCCGCAGATTTTCCAAACAACTTTTGCATATTGAAAACGAAAAAGTATCAATTGATTTCGACACGAAATGCATTTCATTATCCTATCAAACTTTTGTGACATCAATTATAAAACCAATATCAGACTTTGCATGCAAGGTATTTCACAGCCGAATCTACGCTTAGCCCTACTTTGTTAAGAATGAAGGTGTAACTTGTTTTGTCCATCAAAAGTAGTTATTTTCTAATCTAAATGTGGTATACGGATGCCACTAATTAATCGTTACTTTACAACCATTTGCCATAACTACTTGAAGCTATACCACATCACAAGATTCACTCCCGCGTTATATTAACTTTTCAACAATGGACGTTAAAGAGACAATTTAAGAAACAAAATGGTTTTGAAATAATTAAACGCATAACTTTTTTTTTATTATCGAAAGATTTGCATGCATCTTAATAAAATAAAAACAAAAATAATCAAACCAAGATTTTATATAATAATAATAATTTTAAACATCTCATTAAAAATAGTAATATTATCTCTAGAAAGACGTAATACAAAAATCTAATTTAGTAAGATAAAGGGTCACCCAACTTGATAAGCACAAGATTAAATCCGACAGTTTATTAAAGGAACCAGCGAAATAAATTGATTTTGTGCTATGTTGCAATAAATAAAAATCATGTGCATGAGTCAACGTATCAAGTATGCTGCACGAATAAAGAACACGTGATGTTATTAATTGCTTGAAGAATAGTCAAAACGTCACAGTATAGTCTACCTCAACAATGTTTGCAATCCTAAAGTTATAGTTTATACATAAGGAAATGAATTTTTAGATAAGGAACCCAAGCGACACATGTTTATTGCTTATTTATATATATATATATATATATATATATATATATATATATATATATATATATATATATATATATAATTACAGCATGATCGTAGAACACTGGACAAGCGACAGCTTGTACTGTAGATTGAGATATTTTTATGAAAATCGTTTACGTCATGGACAAGTGTTTTTTATATTTGATATCTTCAAAGAGGTTATAATTTATATGATCCCTTAAATTATAGACATTTAAAAGATAACAAGGAATTAGTACTAAGAAATTTGAATGTTTATGTAATACATAAAGTTCTAACAAGCTTTACTTTTGATCGTATAACAAATACTAGACTAGATGTAACGATATTCTGACCAACTTTTTAGTTTGTATACAGTTAGAATAAAATCCTAAAGCAAAAATCTAAATAGGTTGGATTTTACTAATTGTATAGGAACAATAGTACCAATCTGTTGGCATTAAAGGAACCGGTATCTTATTATTCCAAAATGATGTGAAGCATCATCTTGATTTGGCACACTAATTTGGCTAAACATTAAGATCGTTATTACCACTTTTTCTGTCAGATCAATAAGAAATGAGCGTCTAACTAAACGCTCTATTTGCTTTTTATGAAAGTTATGCAAATTTTAAGCGTCAAAATATTTGATTTTAAAGCATAAAATATGCTGATACCGAGAGCTTTTTATTAAGGTATGAGTCATCACCATCGGACCACTATTACGTGTGCTATTGACAATTCATTTATTTTCGTAAATTTGTAAATGCTGTAATGGGTGGCACTTCATGACCTCGCTCCAAGAAATTCATTCAACCGACACATTTATGCTAATTCGGTCATCTTTAAAATTTTTTATTTTCATTTATTACAAAACAATTAAATTATATTTGTTTTGTAATAATTAAAACTTTTCAAAAAATCACGTGTAATAGGAAACTTTTAAAGTTACACAAAAAAAAATTGTCAAGCAACAACAAGTACGTTTTCTTTATGTAATTTTAGCATAATTTTTTTTTAACTGACGTATCTGAAAAATTCTTATTTAGTTAGAGGGTATTTGACTTCCCCACCCAAAAATTATTGTTTTTTTTTTTTTCAATAAGTTTTTTTTGGTGGGATGCTTCTTTAATTTTTTTTTTAAAAGTGCTGGGTGTAGACCGTCAAAAAAAACGAGATACCTTGGCAAAGTTTGCACTTCGAATCATGTCAAGTGGCGTTGCAAGTACAGACTAGCCAAGTTATGTCAAGGCTAACCACTGTTGCCTAAAAATTTAACGCTTAAATAATTTGTGAAAATCTATAAATATTTTAAAGCCATTTTTATGCTGATGTCGAGAGCTTTTGAATAAAGTATCAGTCATCACAATCGGACTTCAGTTACGTGTGCAGTCAATGTTTTCACTAATTACTGTACTTAAAGTAAATTTGTTATGTCTACCTACAAAACGCAATAGAATTTACCATATGTGCTGAAAATGTTGATGCACACATTCGATTATTTTAATAAAAAACAAAACCATTATCTAGCCTACTTAGTCATAAATAGTTCGACTGAGTAAATAACAGTTCGAATATTTAAGATAAAATTATGTCGATTTTCATTGGTTTCTGTCAAAAAAAAAGGATTTTGTCTCCAATGAAAATTTTAGAAAGATTGATCTTATTTTGTCATTGCAGGGGTGAATTTTATTTTTTTTTACATTTGTCAATTTAATTTTAATATACACAACAAAAAAAAAACTTTTAGAATATAAATGGCAGGGCCTCTATCATAAAATATAAAAATACAATCCACCACAGCATGACAAAATTTACGAATGACACCTAAAAACCGAGGATTGTCATAATTGACATTTTTGTTTATGTTATGTCGATTTTCATTAGCGACATTTGATCTAGATTTGTGGGTAGATTCTCGTACGTATCTCAAGTTACCAAACTGCGACTGTTAAATATGGCGGACTTACGATTCAATTTTTAATTTGCTAGACATGATTTATCGATATATCTAGGAAACCCGCCATATTTATACTATTCAGCACATTGCTGAATCATTTTTCAACATGAATAAAACAATTTCATTTGAGTTTTGTGTAGCGGATGCCCAATACATATAAATAAATATAGATTCAAATATAAAAAATGAATTATTATCGCATTCGAAATGATTTATTCTGTTCTAAAACATTTGTTGGGGGATTTAATTCGCCGTCATCTAAATGAAAATATGTTTTCATACTTTTTGTCATTTTATTTTACTTGCAAGTTACGAGCTCAAAAAGTTGGTAGCAAATATTTTTTTTTACTTTCTAGGAGGTCGCAAAAACGATCGAGAATACATTATTGTCATTTTAAGCTCGCAAAATGCTAATTTGCTTGCTAGAATGTATCGAGAATATACCCATTGATCTAGATTTGATCTATGATGACCAATTTGTAATTTTATTGGGGAAAAACGATTGATCTATTTTTGATCTCGATCAATTTTATGAAATCTAGATTTTTCGCGAGGCTTGTTCAAAACCAACATAAATGTCAATTATGACAATTCTCAATTTTTAAATGTCATTCGTCAATGTTGTCTTGCATGGTGGATTGTATTTTTATATTTTTCTAATAGACACCGTGCTATTTGTATTCTAGAAGTTTTTTTTTTGTTGTGTATATTAAAATTAAATTGACAAATGTCAAAAAAAAAATACAATTCACAATGACAAAATAAGATGAATCTTTCTACTATTTTTATTGGAGACAAAAATCCGATTTTATTGACAAAAACTAATGAAAATCGACATTAGTGTTGAACAAATCTTGCGAAAAATCTAGATTTTATAAAATTGATCGAGATCAAAATAAAATTTAATTGTTTTTCTCCAATAAAACTACAAATCTGTCATTGATCAAATCTAGATCAATTTTTTTCGCCAATGAAAATCGACATTTGGATTATAAGTGCGGAAAGGTATAAAAACTACAAAAATGCAGTTCCTTAGTACCTTTGTATTTCTTTGAGTAACTTTAAAGATCGTTTAAATTTCTTTTAAAATTATCTTGATTTTACCTAAACGACATATTTAAAGAGTCCCCACAAACATTTCAAATATTTTCTTAGCTCTTTGGTATATCAACATTTCAGTTATATATGTCATTTTAACGTGTCACATATGATATGACAATCTCTATGGATATTTTTAATAACAATAAAATAAACTAAACTTTATTACACACAACTTACTGAATTACTTTATATATGCTAATGGCCTAAAACCTGAAAAGCATTTTGTAGATCATACTGTAAAAATATATACAGTACATAAATACGGATGCATACATACTTATATCGTTTAGTGGGTAAATATGCTGAGAAATGCACATTCATAAAAGAGAAAAAACAAAATTGAAAAATGTAAACAAAAAACCAATACATGCCAGTAACTCTAGCTATGTTCTCGTTCTTATCGGGGAAAAAGCTTAATTAAGAAAAGCAAAATACTGGAGAGCACATAGAAAAAAAAATACACAGAGAAAACTCAAATCAATTTGTTTTAATTATTTTACAAATTTGTCTTAATATTGTCATTTTACGTGTGTCAAGGTTGACACATTTATGGTTTGCAATACTAGTGTATAATCAAACTGTATAGTTAAATACACTATACCGTGTGTTTGTCTATACAGCTATCCAGTCTGCAATTATAGATTTTATAGTAAATTTCGCAAATTTCGTTTTGTCAGCAAACATTATTGGTCCGGAACATTATCGATCGAATCAGCCATCAGCCAATGGATCAAATAAAAAGTATAACTTCATTATAAATGATAACTTTAATCTTATATTCCTACTTATTTATTTTAACTTATTCATTTAGATGTGTCTAATTCACAGTGCCGCGTTGTCACCCTTGAGTAGGGGTAACTGTAAACAACATAACTAACTTAAAATACCGTGCAAGCACAAAATCTTGCAACACAAATTTCAGTTTTAGTACCTATCTGCACATAATCTGACGCATTTCTAAAAGTTCATGACTTTTCTATTTTTTTTTTTATCAATTTTTTTTTATCAATTCTCCAGCGAATTGTTCGCTAAATTATTTAGCCGAAGTTGAAAAGGTAATCTGTAAAAGTTACTTTAAAAACTGAAAAAGATACATCAAAGCATCATACATCTTTCTTGTAAAGTAGAATTGTATCAATGAAATTGCCTATGCAAGTTTTGTAATGTAAGATTATAGAGCTAACTCTTAACTTCTGGCAGGGATTGATGGAGTTTGTTTTATTTGAAAAAACATTTTCGACACACTAAAAAGTAAAAACTAAAAACCATTAGAGCACTTGGAAGCTAACCTTTGACGCATTATTACCAAAATAGAGCATGATTTATGATGTGAGGGAAAATTGAACCTCCAGATTACACTATGTACGTGCCAGACGCGGCGGCCACATGCCCGAAATAATATTCATCATAAAATTATCTGTCAAATAAATTTCATGGATATTAAAACCATTTTTCTGTGTTTTATTTTAATTTAAAGTTCTTAAGGGCTGGAAAGTTATCTACCTCTAAAAAATACTTGTATGTCGAAATTATTTAGAAAACTGTTACTTAGCCATCTGAAAACTATGTTACGCTGGAAAAAAGGCTTATTCCAGACTACCAATTTAAACCAAGAACTCCCGATGAAAACAGCAAACGGCCTATATTCATAGGCACAGCGTAATCTTTCTAACAGTGTGATATGTTTAAGTATGGATTGCAGTATACAACTAATTCAAGGACCTAATAATATTATGCTAACATGCAGTTAAAGCATCAGTAAAATGATTTATGTTTGAGAAATGTGGAATGCACTACAACAGGAGGAAATACAAAAGAGAGGTAAAATGTTATGATAAATATTCTTGTATAATTGCACCTTTTGAAATAAACATTTCACAATTTTGTTTTTTCTAGAACAAATACAAACACATTGACCATTTTAATATAATCAAAACAAATAAAAATATAACGGTTCTGATCAGAAACACATAACCTCGGTCGATTAAAGCCAGAAACAACATTAAGACAATTTCATTTTTAATCGAAAATTGTTGATCAAAATTATTTTTCAAAAATCATTTTTTTGGAATCCAGGATTGAAGTTACGAATATAACAGTTTTACAGTAAAGTACTAAGACTGTGTCCGAAACCCATGATAAATATTTGTGAATAAAATGTTTGACATTTATTTGAAAAATATTCCCCTATTCTCAAATTTTGTACTACGCTGTCCGAAAAGTATAATAATTGATTGAAATATTTCCCCGTAAAAATGAGTGGGTATAAAAACTATGAAGAAAAATTACATTTACTTGTGTGCATTGTTCATTGAAATTGTCATAGCAACGAAAATTCTTATGTGGTTTTTAAATACTATGATAAAAGAAAGAAGTGAATTTTATGATTTTTATTGTTATATCCGAGTGTGCTAAGCGATGAGTTTTTTTTTATATTTGTCAAAATTATCATAGCAATCATTGATAATGACGGTAATAATTTAGGTGTCTTCGTTTTTATCAAATAAATTTGTATTCACAAATATTTATCATCTCGATGAAGGTATATTATAGATTAAACATCTAACCAGTTGATGAAAAATCGGCTAACAAGGACACCAAAACCAGGAAAAATAGTTGAATTGATATTGAATAGTTGGCAAAGTAGTGCCGTAATGTAAATAGTATATTTTTTATGTTTTAATCCATGCAATATTTTCGAAGCTCACTTTACTATTTCGCGGATAATTTATTGTATTCTACTTTACGCCTTTGCCAGCCATATCAAGGATACAAGTTAACATGTTTTAATTTTCCATCTGCACTCCAACAGAGACATTGCTGTGCTCATCGTTATCACTGATCGCAACCCATTGATGAAAAATTACTTTTACATTCATCCTTTATTGGGATTAGAACCCGTCATCTCCCAAAACAACGCAGATTTAACTGCTGCGCCAATTACTCGGTGTAAATAATTTAGAAGACACTGTTACTGTTAGTTAACTACAGAGCAACGATCAATCATGATGGAAATTTTTTGTAAATTGATTACGCTATAAAAATTGATTACGCTGGAATTTCTAGCCATAATTTAAATTATAGATTTATAAAAATTGTTGATTAATTAAAACTATTTATTGAACTTGAAAATCCCATTTCAATTATTGCATCATACGAGATTACAACGTAATTGTGGTTTTTACTAAGTTATGTAAAAATAACTTGTTATAGATGTTCCATAACTGACCATTTTAAATTAAAATAAAAGTATCTATATTAAATGGCAAAACCAATTCAATTGCATGACAGCGATTGTTTATGTTTTTACTACATAAATAAATTCAAAATTTATTTTCATACACGTACACACATATAGTCGACAGCTGCTTACTATTTTATTCTCACGTGATCAAAGAAAGTACATGGTTTTATTTACACATTTGTTTGAACATAATATTATGTACAATCATAGTAGAAAAGCATTCAACAAAATAATTATATCACCCCTCATTCGCAACATTGTTCACATCTAAATTAATTGTTAAGTACATAGAATCATGGTATTTGAAGTGTTTAATGCAAATTTGAAATTAATCGTTTGAATTTAATTAAAACTGACAGTTGTCCACTTAGTACTTGTTGTTGGAGCATAACGTAAGATGATACTATTTTTTAAATTCTTTTAGAACCAAAGCAACCCTTAACTAAACATAGAACTGCCATAAATTATATTGATATGCTGTAAAAAAAACAAGTATTCACCTTGTTCCCGGCAATAAATCCCAATCGCCAATTCCTCCACCATTCGTACAATTTTGAGAATCTTCATTTTCATGTTTACCATTCTGTATTTCTTCCATCTTAGTTACACACAATTAAACATAAATAATTTTGTAATTTATTAGTATATCACCGAATTCACTAAATATTTTTTTAATTAAAAAATTAATTAAGTATTTCACTATAGTACAACTAAAAATATTTGCAAACTAATGGCAATTTTAAAGAATACACCGCACGACGCAGAGGACACTCACTAGAGAACTGATTTTAATTTAGCTGTGCACCAAGGTTTTATGTGATTACAAAAAATAAAATGAATAAGAACTACATATAAACCAACTCATTGAATGAGCGGGCTGAGTAGAAATATACAAAAACATATAATGTTAGTGCTTTGCTAGCACAATTTGAGATAAGCAAAATTGGAGTAGATAGGTCGAAAAAAAATAGGGTAAGAAAATTTAGTATGGATTGTGTTTAGTTGCATATTAGGTTGATTATTTATTTTGAGTCACATAAAACACTGACGCAACAAGATTTAGCAATTGTGTTTAATCAATAGAGCCCTGCATCTGATGAGTATATCCACGGATATCCGCAAATAACCGCTATCCTCGGATAAAATCGAATGTATCCACTTTAAATCTGGAGGATGCGGATCCGATAGTAATATAAGCGGTTTTGATATTATCAAAATCTCCTATAGTATATATATTCGTGTTGTTTTTGATATTACACTTGCACTGTTTTGTTAGTGTATTGTAATGTTATATCTCAATCAAAATAATTATTCTTTAATTAGTCAGGCTAATTTGATGGCTGGCGACTTATTATGCAGATATAAGCATTTTGCACGAGTACGGATGCGGATAATTTTTATTTTTTTCTTGCGGGTGCGAATCGGATGCGGATACCAAAAAATGTATTCGCACAAAGCTCTAATATGTTTGTGGGATTTGGTATTAAATTGTACACAAAAAATTCTTTGTTGGGAACAACAAAGTGAAGAGATCATTTCACTAGAATAGCCGCGTGTCACTGGTGGAGGCTATGCTAATAATCTTAACTCTTTCGCGTTTAAAACACAACTCATCTCCTACTCATGATAATCCGTCGCTTTTTTTTCGAGATGTCACTACGCTATTTTATTATTTTCTATTTTCTATATTTTTGCTAGTACTAACACTACTTAATAGATGTCTCTAACGTTTAACTTTTATATAACTCTAAAGAAATCGTAATAATAATAAAATGGCTTTTGCAGGCCATTACGGGCCCGAACCGATTTAACATTCTGGCTCCATCGGATTCAATCCCGAAGAAGACATCGTCGCTGACAGTGACCTCTGCTCGTGACCTCTAAATTTTCATTAATTTCCTGATCTTGTGGTAAACTCGGCAAGTCTCGGCATCGTTACGTTTGGGGTCATATATCATGTGCATGATTCTTCTCGCAAATGACGTTAACCATCTTTCATACTTTCATCTGTCAGAGTCCAACTCTCACACCCATACATGACAACGGGTCTGATCAATATCTTTTATAACTTCACCTTGTCGGCATTTGCAAGGTATTTTGACTTTAGCAGGGATCGTAAGGCATATAAAGACCGGTTGCCACAATTTTGAGACTAAGTGGATTCAGTAGTTCTCTGATGTTTAAATGAATTCTAACATAAGATTAAGGAATATCGGGGACAACGCATCTCCTGACCGTACCTCATTGGGCGCCACATACCTAACAGCGCCAAAAACTGTTCATTTATACGACATGAACGACATCATCAAAACTTATTCGGTAATTTTCGTCATTGTGGCGTTTCGAGCCACAATGACGGAAATTTATGAGGTATAGTATGTGGTATACCTATTAACTTTGGCAGGGTATATAGAAATGAATCAAAAACACGTCACTTCTTGAAATGTGTTGTCATTATGACTAAAATACAATGCGGCTTGATACCATAAGCCTGGAATAAATATTTAGTCTTAAACAATGAACTTCATCAGAGTCTAATCGAGTAAGTAAAACCTTTCTTGGAGTCATCTAAAATTGTATCCACTAGAGGGGTGATGCTTTCCAATATGTACTATGAAAAATGAAATTGCGTGTTCACCAAACAAAGAAGAGCTACTTGAAGTAAGGGTCTAATCTGGCAACTTTCCTTTCATTCGTCTTAACTTCGCTTCGCTATACTAATTGAATAAAGTCGGAAAGGCTATTCCTATTGTTTGCTCTTTAAAGGTGCCTTAAGGTTTATTTTATTATTCTCTTTAGTGTCTACAAGACCAGAGGAAAGATTATGCTGGCCAGACCAATGTGCTTGCAATACAATCACGAATCGGATGACATGCACCGCAATGGATCCTATTAAGTCATCCAGGTTATTGTAAACCGGTTTTTTTTCTTGAGGTAAAATACATTTTGTGGTCGCAAAAAAGTAGAAAACTCTGGCAACTAAAATGATTTCAATATATGTACTCTATTTTATCGGAAACACTTCAATATGATTTTGGTATTGAAACAGTAACAGATACAATCTAGCAGTACAGTGACAATTGTCGTATGATGCCATATTTTTTAACTATTTAATACCAAAACTCTTAGCAAGCCGTGTTAATGATTGTTGAAAGCAGAACTCACATTTTTGTTGATGTAATGTTGCTTTTGTCTAACTAAGGAAGGGAATCATTAGTATTCCAAGTGGATTTATACTATAAGCAACAAAATGTAAAGTTAATGTTCAGAATGGATGTACCTCGCCAACTCTTTGTTTTTAATTAATTTTAAATTTGCACAGGCGGTTATAAAAAAAAAAATTATAGAAATTTATCGCAATTGCAATTTTTAATTGAATGCACTAATTATTCCACCATTATTCCAAAATTTTATTTTCCAGAAAAATATAACACAAAACACAATTATGATAGCGTATCCGATAAAGTTTTAAATATTAGCTAATTATGTGAATTACAGTTAACAGTTATGTGGTTGTTCAATCTAAAGGTCAGAGTAAGCTCTATGGTGGTTTTTGGTGGTTCCATTAATTTATTGGTCAATGGCGCAAATCTCACTCGGAACCGTGGCAAGTATCTTAACCATCGCTGATATAAACAACTATGAAATCTCATAACATGATTTTGCAGCCTACCAATAAATTCTTACATCGTTCATGACTTTATTTAAACCAAAAATTACACATAGTCCATTTAACTTTAGAGCGTCCTAGTCTAAGTATATTCCTCTATCCTCAAATAGTATAGCATTTAACTCACCAATCTGAAGTAGTGATCTCATCAGATCAGGCAAATGTTTACAAATTGAATTATTGACAAAATACCTAATTTCTTTAATTTGGAAATCTTCATAATGAATTGTTCCTTCCAATCTAAATGTTGCTTTAGTTAAAATTAGACACGTGACGCAAATTAACTACCGCGCTTAACTATATAGTATAAACAAATACATACATAATTATATTATCACGATCTTATCAACAGTATTTTCTGTTTTATAAAAAAAACAAAAAGGCTACATTCAGGCGCAAATTAATTTAAATTTTCATTTCCGTTAAGATAACCTTCGCTCCGGAGAATTTAATTCTAATTTATGGTAAAACAGTGGCGTTGTTTGTTACATATAAAATAATTGTTTAATTTTTTAAGGTTTGAAATCTTGATATGCATTCTTTTGTTTTTATTGCTTTTTGCCTCTATCTGTATTTCTGCTATGTTCACTGATGAAATATTTACTCTTCTAATAAAATAATAAACAGACAGTTACATACTTACACCAAATTAAATATCACTACTGTCATTGTTTTCAAAGAACACTTAAATTTACAGGACTGTAGATTATAGATGGACAGCCTTAATAATTTTCAGGTAAATTATTTGGTTCAGATAATCGTCACAGTAGTGCCCGTAAACAAAATAAATATCAAGTGTGAAATGCAGATGCCAAATGTCAAATGTCAAATTTAAAATGTGACAGATCTATAAAAGAACATTATCGAAATAAAAACGTCAAGGCTAACCAATCAAATTGATTCCAAAGATAAAGTATTGAAAGCTGAAAGTATGAAAGTTCGAATAGTAAATTAAGATTGACGAACTGCAAAACTAATTGATCTCGATTAAATTTGGTGAATAAATTTGTCAAACGAAATTTTCAATTTACAATAAGTACATAACAGATAAGTACAGTACACTAGAATACCTGCACATAAGTAAAGTAGAATACCATAAAATGTGTACCGATGTATAGGTTTCCTATTAACTTAATAGGAGTCGAAGAATACAATGGCATCCAGCAACTATTGAAATCAGTCGTAAGCAAGGACTATAAGTTGGTTTCACTAAATAATAACATCTAGAAAATCATCATGACAGATCCTGAAGATTATAAAGCTCTCGCTACTAAATTAAACACCGATAGGTTTGAATTGTATGCGTATATGAGGACAAAAATGATCACCCAATTAAAGTAATGACAGGAGAGATCCTCCGATCTTGTTTAAAAGAATACATTATGAAAGAACTTACAAGTAAAGGTCTTAAAATCATAGATGCAGTTATAATCATCAAAAAAGAGAAAAAGTGAAACAAGGACGGAAACATTGAAATTAACAGAAGAGGGCTTCCACTCTTCATATTAACTTTCGACAATAAAGAAAATATGGAAAAAATCTATAATATAAATGTAATTCTCATCCTGAGAGTTAAAAATTTAGCTCTTGCCAAAAATTTTGAAAATTTTAAAGTGTATCAAAATATAAAAAATATATAAAAGTAAATTATATAATAAATGATTAAGCCGCTGAGAATAGTAGCCTGTAATGCAAATAGGTTATTGCATTACAACATTTAACAATTGTTCCCTCATATTGTAAATTGCGTGGGTATTCTTTGCATCATGCATTACATTCTGAGAATAAAGCTAGAGGAGGATCACCAAGTTTTGTTAAAGATAATATCCAACAAAATGCAGAACTGAAAATTGATAAAACACAAAGTTATAGCATTTCATCAATATACAGTCCATCTAGGTACAATCACAAACAAGAAGTGATTTTCAAGAAGGGCTTGCAATCAAACTTCATCGGTATTTGCCGAGACAAATTTATGATCTATTGAAATCGTATATATCAGACTTTTGAGTACAGTATGAGATAAATACTCTGAATTAAAAAAAATATCAGCAGGAGTGCTCCATTGTAGTGACCTCACATATAAGAGACATGTCTAATGCTGATGCAACTATCAAAATTAATTTTCAGTATTAAACTAAATGAAACTAAATCAACATGTGTAAACTTTACTAATGGACACAAACCAATAATGATCAATTCACAAAAAGTATCGTATGCAAATACGGCTAAACGTTGAGTTATTAAGTGTGAGAGAGCCTTTATTTTGTTTTGTTTTTAATACTAGCCGCTTGTGGCGTTCTATTTCCTTCTTGTACTTTTTCTCTAAAATAAATACCTCGTGTATGGACGCTTGTCTTTTTTATTCGGATTATATTTCTTTTTATTTAAGTACAAAATCACATCAGTTTATGGGCCCAGACCCACTTAAATAATAAAAAAAAACAGAAGTTCAATTTGTTAAATTTTGTGGTTAACGAGTTTAGCGTAATTATTTTTTTTTTTTTTGTGTAAAAATTAATAAAAAAAAATTAAAATGGCGGCAACGTTTGCGTCCATAGAGAAATTGCGTGGAAGAGATAACTATGAGACATGAAAATTTTCTGCAGAAGCATATCTTCAAATGACTGACCTTTGAAGTCATGTTGACGGCACATGCAAGGAAAGTGATCCAGAAAAAAAAATTGAAGATTCAAAAGCCAAGGCGTCGATTGTTTTATTAGTGGACAGTGTGAATTTTTCACATATTCAAAATGCAAATACGGCGAAGGATGTTTGGGACAGTCTGATAGTGGCGTTTGAAGATTCCGGTCTACTTTGTCGTGTAGCATTATTGCGTTAACTAGTTTCAACAAGACTAGTGGATTGCGCTACGAAGGAATTTTTCGTCAACAAAATTATTATGACCGCCCACAAGTTAAAAGGTGCCGGCATGGAAATAGACAATGAGCGGATTGGCACATTGTTGTTGGCCGGATTAAGCGATGAGTACAAGCCCATGATTATGGTGGCTGACTTAATAAAAACCAAACTACTTCAAGAAATTCGTTGGGATGATAGAGTTGAGGGCTCTGTCTCTGCATCAGCCATGTACGTGAAGCCAGCAAAGTCAAACAATTATAAGAATAAGAAGAAACAAGTAAAGGGTAGGAAATGTTTTGGATGTGGCGTAGTTGGTCACTTCAAAAACTAATGACCGAATACGAAGATGGCTAATCATTCGTCAGTTTTTTCGTGGTTGACGGCATGCAATATTAAATCGAATGAGTGGTATATAGACTCTGGTGCCTCTACAAACATGACATGTGAACAACTTTGAATGGAAAATCTCAAACCAGTGCCAGAATCAGGGGAGGTCACGATTGCAAATCAATCAAAATTGAAGGCCGAATTGATTGGCAATGTTTTACTCCAGCTACGGGTGAATAATCGTATAGTAAATACTAGAGTTCATGATGTTCTATACGTGCCAGGACTTTGCACAAACTTATTGTCAGTTAGTCAGTTAGTAGGCAAAGGTTTAATTGTCAAGTTTAGTGCAAATGATTGCAAAGGTTTTGACAAAAACGAGAAATTACTGATTGAGACAAAAGTAAATGCAGGGATGTTCAAAGTAACACACACGAGTGAAACATGTTTGAGGGTCAAAGTTGAGAATTCATGGGGATTATGGCATCGACGTCTAGGACATGAGGGCCACGATAGCTTGTTGAGATTACGAAATGGATTTGTGGACGGGATGAGTTTTGTCGGAGGTCAACAGGACAAGTGTGAAACTTGTATAAAGGGGAAACAGATTCGGTTTCTGTTCAAGGACAGCAAATCTCGGGCTTCCAGAGTACTAGGACTGGTGCACCTTGACCAGTGTGGTACAATGCCAGTTGATTCATTTGGCGGCTCGTGATATTTTGTGACTTTCTTGGATGATTTTAGCCGCAAGATTTCCGTGTTTTTCATAAAAAAACAAATCGAATACCTTGAATGTTTTCAAGGAGTTCAAAGCTTTTGTGGAGAATTAAATGAGTCACAAAATCAGAACGTTGCGATCAGATATTGGAACAGAATACTGCAACAAGGAGTTTTCTTAATTCCTCCGAGATTCAGGGATACAGCATCAAACAACTGTACCCTATACACCAGAACAAATCGGCAAGGCGGAAAGGATGAATCGTACGTTGGTGGAGCGTGCGAGATGTATGCTTTTTGACGCAAAGCTTGACAACAGATTTTGGGGTGAAGCTGTTAACACAGCGGCTTATCTTGTGAATCGTTTATCATATTATGGGGCTATCGATAAAACATCCGAAGAAATTTGGTCCAATAAAAAACCAGATTTATCCAACTTGAAAGTTTTTGGATGCAGGGTAATGGTCCATATTCCGAAACAAAAGCACCAGAAATTTGATTCGAAATCAAAAGAATACATCATGGTCGGCTACAGTGAGAATAGTAAAGGTTATCGAGTTTTTGATTTAAAAAAACACGAGTGGATGTCAGTCGTAATGTCCTTTCTCTGGAGGACCAAGGCTGTGAACACAAAGTGATTGATTGTAACGAATTTTCTAATCATTTTATCCATTCAATGATGATAGCAATGAAATGGAGGATGAGGCAATTGGTACAACAGCAAGTTCAAAACGCGTAACTAGATCTCAAAAAAGTGAGGATCTAACAGCTGAAGATTCAAATGACGTTTCGGGTAGTAATGAACCATCAAATGAGGAAGAGAACGTTGTTTCGTTAGAACCGCGTCGTACATCGAGAGAGCACAAGTCGACGAAAAGTAATGACTTCGTTTAAATTGTATCTCGTGTTCATTTTCAGTGAAGGGGCTATGAGCGTAATGATTCCACCTTGCCTTTTAATTTTTGTCACCACCTATTTCCACTCTCCTTGGCCGCGTTGTCAATATCTTCTAATAATTAATTAATAAGGCACAAGATCAAACTTTTGAAGAAGTTGGGATTTTTCTACCAGAACCATTTTCAGCTATATACGGCATCTTCCAGAATAAAGCGTCTTTCACACCAAACAAACCTATTGTTCGATACAGTTTTTTGTTATCCAAAAATCATATTTTAAGCTCTTTTTATTGTACATTAAGATATTTTTTTAAAACTTTTATCTTAACTAAACTATAAAATAAAACTAAAAATTGAAACCAATTCGAATTGACAGCTAATTTTAGAATTTAACATCTTTCATAAAATTCGATAAAGAATTGAATAACCGAACATAAAAGTTTATTAACGAAGCGCCAAGTCGACAAAAAGATCGCGGTGTACGGTACAACTAAAGAATCTGCATCGGGTAATTCTACAATTTCTTGTGAATATATTTTAAAATTCACACAGTAACCTTAATTTTTTCTGTTATTTTGTAACATTTTATGACATTTATTATGACAATTTTTTCTTTAAATTTCGTTGCTCCTAGCAACTTTATAAGATATATAAATACTACAATATAAATTAATGATTCCACAAATGTCACCAGAGAGTGTCTGTCACGGTAACAGTTGACTCCAGTATTTATGACGTAGATATTATTTTGTAATTATATGTATATCAATAAATGCCACTGATTCAAAAAATGCAATTTTCAAATCATAACAAAAATTAAATTTGATCGCATAAACTAAATTTAACTTTCGTAAAAATAGAGGTGTGTTCATTTATATTTAATTTTATTATCTATCTTATCGATGAAATGTCGTCTATCTATTCAAAAATTAATATCATAACGTAAACAAATTAAAAATCGGTGATTTCATATTTTTTATCGTTAATTTTCATTAACTTCATCGACAATACTATATAGTATAATTATTAAAATAATGTTAATATGACTAATGCGATAATGTATATAAATTTGCAGTAATTAAAAAATAGATTTTACCGCTACGAGTGAAGGCGTTTTTATGGTGACTTTAGTTCGTGAATTCGTTCATTCGTTCTGTGAAATTATTTTGATGAATTTAAGGCGCAAGCGCATGTGCGGATGTAAATTATAAAAAACATCCGTATACCAACCAATCAAATTAACAAATATAGACCATGTGACTAGCTTCACCAATCAAATTACACGTTTGCGAAAAAAAATCTCCGTATTCCATGTAAAACAAATTTAAAATATTTTTATTTCCGTTTTTACTTTGTTTTTATTCTGCTACGCAACATTATATACTGAAATAATTTGTATAATTTGATTGGTGAAGATAGTCACATGGTTTATATGTGTTGATTTGATTGGTTAGTATGTGAATGTTTTTTATATTTTACATCCGCATGACAGCTGGTGAAAAAATCAGGTTCCAGCTCATGAGCTAGAAGAACATTTGATAGTACTGAGACAAATTTAAATTTGACACCTTTATATATAAATGTAGTTGTGAATAATATTATTTTCTCTCAAAAATTTCTACTAGATCAATTCGAGATTAAAGGGTATCGAAGATAGAACTAACGATAGATTATTGCCAACTATTCAAACTTTTACATATGTGAAATTAGCCCGAAAAATATCCCGAAAAAAATATTTTCATATAATGGTGTGTGTCTTCACTAATCACAGTAACAAGCCTTTCAGCACGAAAACAATTCAATGTAAACCAAAACTCACATACTCCAACAAGAAACTTTTTTTATCTCCCAAACACAATCAAAACATTAATACATATTTTCTGTTTTGAAAACAGATTCGTAATATTGGTCTTTTTCGTCCATATACGGCTAAATCTACAAAATCTGTGATCCGAGCTATATGATCAATTTTCTGAATCGTTCCACAAAAACTATTGTATGGAAAATGGTTTCGGAAAACGTGTTATCCCCATCGTACGGTAAGGACACTACGGTTGATTCTTATTGTTGGTTGATTCTTTTGTGAGCAAAGCTATGCTGGATAACATATAAGCATTTTATGAGATTAACTATAAGTATTCCAAAAATTTCGGGATTAACATGCTTTTATTGATTTTTTTTCGTGCTGAAAGGCTTTTTATTGTGTTTAGTGGGGACGCACACCATTACAATATTTTTCAGGATTATTTTACGGACCATTATAACCTGTAGTCCTAGAAACTAATACTAAAATTATCGATATCATTTCCTCATAATTTTTGTATATTGTCAAACAGTTTTATTATGTTAAAACATGATGCGTAGAGTATGCCTGCCTTAAATCATAGATTAAGATATAAAAAGATCATCCAATTAGAACAAAAAATAAAAGTAAGTGACGGATAACTCTAATATGCTGACCGTTACCACTAATTTGAATAAAAATTTAAAAACATTTTTTGGCTTACTGTATAAAGTACAAAAATATATTTTTCAACTACAAAGAAAGATTTCATTACATAAAAAGGCTACTTAGTTTTAATTTTTATTCTTTCATTGTCAAATGCATATTTTAAACAAACCCTTATTATACAATAACCAGGAAAAATGGATTCTTTTTTTTTATTTTTACTTTCTCTATTATTATTTGTCAATATACATATTTGTTGTGTATGGGCTATCTTTATTATATCTTAATCTATGATTAAATGTTCATATAAATTCTGAATTCAATAAATTCGGTATCTACCTTATTGATTTACATCTCATTTACTTTTATGGCATACGGGTAGCTAGTTAACCCTTCTCTAGATTTAGTTACGTCCTTCGAGCATAAAGATATAGCATTCCTAAATTTGTGGACATCTAGAAGAATTGAATCCGAAGTTGATCCATAAGCTCGATCGATAGCCAACACATTTTGGATCAACAAGATCAGTTTAACAATAACTGGCATGTTATTGTCCGTAATAATTACTGTGAATTAAGGATGTAAATAAGGGAAGTATTGGGCTAAGCTCACGCACAGAGATTTTGTATGGAATATTGTGGTTTTGGTCCTGAATAACTCATTTATTTTTTTTAGTTTTATCTTTTGAGATGAGTAGTACACCCAATATAATTTTAATTTGATAAAATCGAAAAAATGCCCGCTGGTATTTGGACAACCATGTGTTCGTATTTACTCAATCTAGTCAATAGCATCAAAATTAGTTCCATCCTATATTTTATAGGAACTGTAAGAAACATCAATGACAGCCCAAATTGGGAATTTCTTTTGTTGTAACATATTTTTTTTTTTTTATAAATTTAAAAGTATGACACAACAAGTAAGAATGAAATTGCAAAAAATATTGCATAATATATTTAGTAAAAAAATGTTAATTAAACAAAACAAAAGTCAATATACTTACTCATCACGTTCCTCATCCGATATGGATGGTTCGGTATCAATTAGTGACATAACTGGACAACTTATATTTGTACTGTGCTAATAGTTATTTTTATTACTATTTATATGTTATCACAAATTTTAATTAAATTCTATATTTTAACAATTAATCAACTTCGCTAGAACAATGATAAAAATTTCACTTTTTTTATTATTTCAATAACACTTTCTTAGAATTGATTAAACCATACAATGTTTCTTATTTTACAGTCTTTAATTAAAAATAAAGTATGTTCATTACTAAAGCATAATTATTATTCTTACACTACGCAAGCATAAAGTCAAACTAAATGAATTAAAGCAAATCCAAATTAGCAAAATTATATTTGGATAGTTGTTGTAATCGTCATCACTATACCCAATTCGAACACAGACGATACGAAAAACCTTAAACGCGTGTTTTTAATTATTTATGTGGTTTTTTGCGGTTCGATAAAATCTTGTATGGGAGTACTGAAACGAGTTTATTGTTTCTTTTATAACACAATAAAAGTGTAACCGAAAATTGAACTGCCGTATTTTGCACTATGAGTAAGAAGAATAAACTAAAAGTATAAATGTTTGATTTTTGATTTATTTGTATGCTATACGCAACAGACTACATCTCTCAATTACCAAATTTAACCATAAGGAGAGTATTAACTTTTTTGGGAGAAAGACCTGATTTGATAGAGGTTCTGCATGATTCTGTTTCAGACATCCGTCGAAACAAAATACAGAAAACAAATATCGCAAGATTATTGTCATAAAAAGGTTAAATTTAGTACTAAGATCAACTTTGCATGTCAATTGTCAGCTTCATACGATTTTACCAAAAACAAAGTATAAAAATCAAAATTTGAGTTTTAATTATATAGACTCAATGAGCGCATCTAGCGCATCTTTTGCTAACTGCAAAAAATCTCAGTAAAAATATGTAGACTCTACGAGTTTTAGTGAGACTAAAAATAGTAGGCTACATTTATATGTAGATTATTTTGGTTTGAAACTTGGATTTTTTTTTGACACGTGTATTACTAGTTCATATTTATAAACCAAAACTAAACATGGAGGATGACACGCATTTTGAATATCCTTATATTTACGATAGTGATGGAGGTGAATATAGATGTGAAATGTCAATTTAATGTATTACGTAATTTCAACAAGTTATCCAAGACAAAAACCAAAATGGATATGCGTAAATATTTACATCCAGCACACGTAGAGATTACAAATGAGATTAGTCTACATTATAGGCTATCTTAAATACGTGTGCTAGATGCACCCAATAGTATAATTCGGTAATGACAATTCAGTAATGACAAAAACAGTTGAAACAGACAAGAACTCAACAAAAACAGTGTATAGCAGAATGCCAAAAGGAAACTTCAAAAAAGTTCGGTATGCTTTGGTCCAGAGCAGCAACAGCAGAGAAACAAATTAATTATTCAACCTAACATAAATTTTCCACTCTAGCTCAGTTAAATTAACTTCAACATTTATGGTACGTCCTCAATTAGGCTGGTAATATCACGATTAAGGAGAACTGTGGCCCAAAAAACGATGCGAATGTAATAGAATCCTAATTTACAAATCACGAGCAAACCGCACAAATCGTCTGAAACAGTTTTGATTCGGACAAAATTGTAATGAAAATTGTATATTGGCTCTTGGCGATTCTTTTAAGTTTTTAATTGTTTCAATTATCTTAAATAATGTGATATTGTACGGTTAAATTTTTCCACTACTTAAGCGTAAAACGGCCTTCATTTAATATACATATTATATGAATTTATTAAGAAATTTTAATTTTGATATAAATAAACTTATTTAATGTTTGCACAGCACGTGCGGTAGATAACGATTTAATATAAACGATGTGCATATATATATGATTCATCAGACGACATTTGTTCAATATTTTGAAACGATTTCAAATGTGTATAATATTATACAGCATATTATGAATAATAAATTCGCCTGTAATACCGCTGAAAATAAAATTTCATTTTCGGTACACGGTCTATATTTAGTTTCAATATTTAGTACACGGGGACCCATTTGAGAACGTTAAAAACCAGTAATTTAGCCAATCATTTGACTGACATCTAAATTCCATTTTTAGTACCGAATTCAGTCGATACGTGGCCCCAAATATAAATAAAGACAATATTTTATTTTCGATACATTAAGACCATCATTAGGCCGTCCTAGGGGAGAATCTTTACACTTTAGTCGATTTCAGTCGATCAGCAACTCGAGTTTGGTCATTCTCCAGCGGTTCCAATCTAAACTTTTAGAAGTTCGTAGTAGACGCACTATGGTTTAAGGCAATAAATATAATTTACAGGTCGCAATACGTAACAAACCTCTAATGTATCGAATCAATAATAGTTAAATGTATGTGTTGTATCAATTTATACTAATTATGAGTAAGTGAGATTTTATCAATTGATAAAAATACTCCAAACATGACAATGTAAAAAGACAAAAAAATATTGAATGTCCATTAGCTAGATAGATTGTAAAATAAAGGAAAACAAAAAAAAAGTAGGCTATGACGGACGGATTTTGTTTAATATAGGGTTACCCAATAAGAAATTTCATTTTGAATAGCCTGCTATTTGAGCAGCTGTCAATTTTGAAGCTGTCATCTTTTGACATATGACAAGTAAAAACTACGCCATTACTAAAAATGGTACGATACACGCTTCAACAACGCAATGAAATTGTTAAAATTCACTTCGAAAATGAGGCTGCTGCAACTGTTACGGTGAATGGATTGCGTTACAGAGCTATGATTAATGATTTTGTATGGCTGTAATTGGAAGATATTGATGTGAATGATGTTTATTTTCAGCAAGACTGCGCTACGTACCACACAAACAACGAAACAATCGCAATTTTGCAAGAAAAGTTTTCTGACCGTTTTATTTCTCGGAGAGGTGATCACAATGGGCCACCGAGATCTTGTGATTAAACGCATTTAGACTTTTTTTGGAGCCAAGTGAAAGATAAGGTTTATACCAATGCTCCATAATCGATTCAAGACCTTAAAGATGGAATTCGTGAAGTTATTGAGGACATACAGCCCCAAATGTGCGAATTGCGGCCATGGAAAATTTCATGAAAAGGATATGGTGCATCAAGCAAGCGTAGCCTTGGCTGCCATTTGGCTGATATCGTTTTCAAATGTTAATGGCATACCTTCTTCTTTACAATGAAATAAAATAATACTCGTAAAAAATACTTTTTTTTTTAATATCAAAATGAAACCTCTTATTGGAAAACCCGTTAGTTCGAAATCGATATTACAATAATACAAATAAAAATAAATAATTCCACAAAAAAGGGAAATTATAAATTAAACATTAATTAAAATTTGTTTTAATTTCAATAAATAACTAACTTATTTAATTAGTCACAATATTCCACTTAAAAACTAATTAATTTATCTACTAGAATTTATCTACTAGACAACCTACGTAATCTAGCTTAACTCACATGTAAAATGGAACTTTCATGTAAAATGGGAAAGAACCGTTTTTGAATTTCAAAATTAAAGCTTAGTTAGAATTAGAACAGATTACGTAAACAAGTAAAAATGTTGTATTCAAGTATACAAGAAAGTTTGAACCTTTAACGATAACATTCAATAAAAGGTAATTTTTTGTTAGATCCTTTGCGCCGGAGTAACAAATTACTATAGGCATCGATTCAACAATATTGATGTGATTTCAACACGATAATTATCAATGGTCCTGCTGGTTAAATGGGCTTCTTCAGACTAAATTCCAAAACAAAATTTGAAATTTTCAGTAAAAGGAAGTCTGAAACATCGACCGTAGAAACTATCTTTTATAAGTGAAATCTATAAAATGGTTAAACTAATTAAGTATTACATCATGTTATATAACAAATTGGTCCAATATGAAGTTATATTTCTTCATAATATTTGACGTTTCGTGATATTTGACGTTTTTGATTCAAGATAATAGAATTTTGATTGTGAAATAATATTTTGCTAATTAAAAGTAGTTTTGTATGCATTATGACAGAAAAACAAATGTTGACCATCTTTGACTCTACAGATCGTAGTGCCGCCTGCAGCACATTAAAACAATAAAAAAATTTGTTTTTTGACAGAAATTCTGTTATGCTTAAAATATGTTATCATACAATGTGGACTGCTATTAAATTAAAATTTTTTGTTATTATCTAAATAGAATAAAATGAATTTATAAAAATATTTAAAAAATTAATAATTATGATTATTTAGCTATTTCAACATTAGGCTGTCTACAACATTAGACAGTCTACAATAAGTCACCTCACCAGACTTATTGTAGACTATCTTGACTTATTTGGGAGAGTTTCCACAAAAATGATATTTCACGATTTTTTTGTTTGACTTTTTTTGGCATGTTTATTGTGATAATAAAAAATTTGGTGTTATGACAAATACATTAAACACATCGTATGTGTATAAAAGTCTTGGAATGATGTAATTAAATAATTACCGAATTGAAGTTCTGACAATGTTCTATTGGCAATATTTTGATACGGTTTATAGGCTTCTATAATGGGATTTCATAGGAGACAAGATCATTCATCGTTGTGCCCACATTATTAAAATTATTTTCTCTTAATTCCATCTTAAAGAATTATTTAATAATACAATAATATAATAAAAACTAAACTGTCAATAATTTAAATGTAAGGCTATGTTCAAATAAGTCACGGTATGAATTGGACCGGTAAATGACTTATTTTATACCGCCATCTTGAATAAGTCAAATAAGTTGACTCATTTGAAAAAAGTCGAGAATTGGACCACAGTCTTATACTCAAAAAATCAACAGCATTATAGACTAAAGTTTACTGCTTGCTTTACTGATTTCTTTCAGACATATTTTTACAGTGTTGGTGATCGTTGTAAGTGGGCAGCCCAACGAACAATTTTACACACAATTGGTCACGGCGTTGCGGTCAGCGGTGGAGATCGAACTCAGAACCGAGGGACTTGTAATACAATCAATAAAAACATTAGTTAATTTTACTTTTGTTAAATTCTAAACGTCATTTTACATCCCTAAAATCACATCACATGTATAACTTCGTACGACAGACCATAGATAAACTAAGACAAATACCGAAATAACAAAAGTTCTCCAAAAGAATCTAACAAAAAACAGTCGTGCCTGTTCGACACTATACAATTTGAACTTAGTTTTGTCACTCTTATCACTTGCTCCGACAATCAAAGTTTGGTATTCTCTAATTCTAATATTGCTTGCGAACTGACGTGACTATAATCACGTCGTTTAAAGTGACAAAACTTCCATATAGTTGAGGTGTTATACTGGGGTGTTACAGTTTTTTTATTTATTTAAAAGCATAATCAGCATACATATAAAAATAATTAATTTTGATGATTCGATTTAATGTTTGCATTTCAGTTTATATTAAAATTAAATTAAATAAAATCAAAGGAAAATAAGCCATCCTCTTTATCATTTATAAAGCATAATGAAAAATCAATAATTTCTCGAAAAATACTAAAAGTCACAAAGTGTATTATATAACACTTAACAAAAATTTCACCTGCTTTTAGCAATAAATAAAAGAAATTTTAAACTACTAATTTTGTTAAGTCAATCACAAAACTCAACTACATGAAATAAATAGAACAAAAAATTTTATTTAAAATTTTCACACATAAAATAGAAAACTTAGGAAAAATCGATTTTTTAACTCTACATTACAACATATTCACTTGGAAAAAATAAAATGTAAAATTTATTTTGTCAGTTAAATAAGTATATTTAGAATAAATTATTTTAAATTTTTACTTTATTTTAACAATATTTTAAATTTAAGTTTAATTTTAATTAATGAACAAAAAACCATTAAATTAAAACTCGGAACAGGAAGAAAAATTTAGAAACTCTCGATTGAGTGAAGTTTTTAACCCAACTGAAGTAATACTAAAGAGAATTTGTGTATGAAAAGGATAAGAGAACGGAGAGAATATAATTGAAATCGGTATTTTGTTTATAGGTTTTACCGGAAATATACAACTATGTATGCACATTATTTTTGGCAGTCACATACGTTTGTCAGTATACGTTTTTTTGCAAGTTGTAACGATTTAGTATGAACCTGGTATTAACGATTTTCAAAGTTTCTAAGTTGGTCTATTGTATTGATCCAATGACTAGACTCGTTAAAATATAAATCAGAAAACCATTATATGAATTATTTCAAGCTGAGAAGAAAATGACTAAGAAAAGGGATTTTTATGCTTTCGAGTCCGACTGTTAGTACTGAAGTCTAGGTTAATCCATATAAGATGTCTAAGTTATTTATGGTATATGCTCAATAAACTAACAAGTATAAATACTAACTAAAAATTGAGCAATGGATTGAAAAAAATTCCAAATTACATCAAGATTCGTTGCCGTATTCTACGGTTGCCGTTGGCTTAAAATTTAATGAAAGTAAAAAGTAATGAATTACAACTTATATGCGTAGCTGGTTATTCCAAGAGCTTTGAAAGAGCGTGTTAGTGACTTTCTGCCTTACATTACTCAGACCTCGCTTTATCCTTTTTTGATTATCAATAGATATTCATTTTCTCAAATGAGCTACAGGATAACGTAGTTTAAGCAGCTAATGTTTTACAAGCTACCTTCGCAGCTCAATATACACTTCGAGCTTACTTCAATCTTTGAAATATATTCCTAACGAATGATTTAATGGAATAAACGTGGTTTAGGCTGATTCGAGCTCCACCTCGCAGTAACTTATAGAACCATAAGTATTAGTGAATTGGTCATACCTCTATGATAGGCTTGTCTGTGGTGCTCCTGCCTTTATATTTTGCTGTTTTTTTATGGCAAGAATAGTCTTTTATCAAAATACAGGACGATGTTTTCTGCCGTGGTGGTTGTCGACGGTAAAAGTATATCTAACTGTTGCGGCGCTTAGAAGATATGTGACCTATTTTTTCTTTTGTTTTTGGCCTGTTTAGATTAATTTTCTTTGCATGTCTAATGAAGTGTTGGTTTGTTGGTAATAAGCTGTTCTGTCGAATTTCTCCGGCTTTCGACAATGATCCAAAATAATAACTTCCCAGGGCACAAAATCGACATATACATAACGCATTGATTTGTTCAGACGTTTAGTTACCAAACAAGGTTGCCACCATGTTAAGTGTTTAAATAAGCTTGACCTCTGGCTTCTACATATAATAGATAGTTTGGCAATATAATAGGGTCTTTACATAAGAGGCTGAAATATGTTTGTCTTTTTAAACTCTTAGCAGGTTATTTTCATATTTTGCTAATTTTTCACTTGCATAGTTTACTTCTAGAAATATTGCTATTGCTAATACGAAGTTGTAGTATTCTTCGTTTATATTTTCGAAGAGTTAAAGGTTGCAGTGAATTTCTTCCATGAAAATACAGGGTCTGCAACATCCTTTTTGTTTTTCTTTTTATTTGAGCTATTTTATTTGTATTATAGCTATACTATTGCTCAAAACCAAGACACTAACATTAAACCAATTTTTTTTTTGGGTTGACTTTTCTATAGTCAACTGAGGGCACTGCGGTCACTTTATTTGTCCCTAAGCGTACACTTAAACAAGATAACAATTCTTTTCCTCCACGTTTCTTTGCTATATCTTACATGGTTTTGGTAATGAATATTATTATATAAATTTATCAGATGATTTCTTTCGATTTGTACGAAAATTACCGTAGTATAGCTTTGCAGTAGCTTACTTCCTAAGAATTTGATAGTATATCCCGATATTATCCCACATTTTGGATGAACCGCGACCGAAATTTACTCATGGTCAATTTATCTATGGAACGCATTTTAAAACCAATTTTTTTTACCATTACTTGTTGCTATAGACAGTTTATGCTGGTAGTGGTAGGTGTAAGGACCTATATTTGTATATAAACCGGTCTTACTTTTGTAGCACCATCAGATCAGCAAGATTATTGTAAAATAATAATAATAAAACGGCTTTTACAGGCCATTACTGGCCCGTACCGAATACAAGTCGTTGTCTACCCTGAGGAGCCATCGTCATCGACAACGACCTCTCCACCTGCCAAATGGCGGCTCTCTTCTCAGAGATCGCTGAATCATCCATTTATCGGCTCAAAGAACGTTACTGAGCCAGCGTACTCACTGTCCTTTTATTTCATGAACGAGATCAAGAGTTTTCATTCCTGATTTCGTGGTTGAATAAAACTCACTAGGTATCGACATCGTCGGGTTTGGGCCATATATCATACACATTATTCTTCTCTCAAATGTTATTAACCATTTTTCAAACTCATCGGTCAGGGTCCAACTCTAACAACTGGTGGAACTGACGGTACAAGATGTTGACCTGAAGTGTTTCACTTTTACGGAAAATGAATTTTAACATGTGATTAAAGAGTATCGGGGGCAGAGCATCTCCTTGCCGAACCCCAGAGCTAATTGCAAAATTAGTGACTGCATTACTGTCATTTTACATAAACGCACATATTTGTCAAGTATTCCCAGACATCGAAAAGATATCCCGATGGATTAAGTCAGAGGCTTCTTGAAAATCCAAGAAGACCTGATGGACATCACGAGCTGTTTCGTAATATTTACAAAGAACCTCATCGAAAAAACTTGATTAATAACTGACCTATCCTGACGAAATCCTCCTTGGTATTCACCTACCATTTCCTCCTTCAAAGAAATGATTCTATCTAATATAAGGTAAGACAGCAATTTATATCCTGTGCAAGATAAGGTGAAGCGCGGCCACCTTCCATTCATCAGGCATAACTTCGCTTTGCCATACTAATCGAATAAACTCGAAAACATATAGTCCCACAAAATATCATCTCCGAATATCAAGAGCTCGGAATTAATACAATGAACCCCCGGGAAAAATAGTTTCATTTTAGTCTCTGCATGGCCAGTGTGAATTCCACGTACGATAGGTTCTCTATGCAAATCACCACAGTCTGTATTTGACAACTTTCAAATACAGCATTTGACACTTGTTGAACATTCAGTAAATCAGAAAAATGCTCCTTCCAAGTGTCGAGCACTGCATCGATGTTAACTCGGAGGATTTTATCCTGGTCCCGAATGTTGATATACCTAGGTCTGAAAGTATAATTTAGTTCAATGAATCCTTTAAAGAAGTTACGAGAAATGTGATCATTGCTGAGTTGTTGTACTCCTAAGACCTCAGCCTTCCACTTTTTGTGCTTTTTTTGTCTACAAATTTGCTTGGTGGTTCTCCTAGCAAGGACCGCTTTGTTCTTGAGTTGTCTGACTTGTACAAAAACTGCCATCTTAGCTTTGCAGTGACCAATTGATGATCACTGCCTACAAATTTGGCAGCCGACCAATAAGATCTTACATATTGGATGACCTTAGACCTTCTCTTATTAATTAACACATGGTCATGTTTTCAAGTGGATATTTTTATTAGGAAAGAATTTGGTAGCCACAATGAGGTCGTGCGCGATCGCAAAGTACATCATTATTTCACCAGTATCGGTCGCTAGATCTTTTTTTTTTTTATTGTTGCCAGCTCTAGCATTATAGTCACTAATCACTATTCTGACGTCGTCCTCCGATATGGATCCCATCAGATCATCTAAATTGTTATCTTTAGATTTGCTTCCATTAGTGGGCGCATGAACACAAATGATTGATAGGTTAGATAGACACTATAGGATTGCCGAGGTCATCTCCACTTTGAAGCAATGTAGCCTTGGGATACGAATATTACAACAAAAAAACACTTTCAAATAATAAATAGTTAGAGGAATGGTCTGAAAATTAGGAATAATCAACAATTTAGTGACCACAGTATTCCAAATTTAAAATTACCAATTTGTCAATTTGTATCGAGTGATGAGTCAACACAACAGAAAACATTGCAATTTTCGATTTTTAAGGTATGATTTTTACCAAACCTTTTACTCGTTCATATTGTCAACAGAGCGAGAAGAGAAATTTGCACTAAATCTTAGACTAAATTTACGTCTTATGGTGCCCTTATGTAAATAACAAAACTTTTAAGTTTAAATTAATTAGGAGCTGACTTTTATATTAACGCTTGCAATTCCAGCACCAGCCATAACTCTTTCGATTGATATTGAAAGATCTCCCTCCTACCTTTCACCTTGAAAATTTTCCTTCATTCACGACGTTTACTTCTTAACATATTAGTTCAGACTTCACCGGTTTTATTGTACACCATTAAAACGTATCAAGGTTACAAACCATGTTTACACTTAAGACGTACAGGTTTTTTGGCCAGCTGACATCGTACTCAGATATGTTTCCGAACAATTTTATAAAAAATAAATCTGGGCTATACATGAACATACGAAATAAAACATTAAAATTAGAAATCTAAATTTTATTACATAATTTTTATTGCATATTCAAATATTTTTAAAGCATATATTTGCATACAGATTTTGATCGTTGCTAATGCATAAACTTGCTGGCTCTAATATATTATATAATGAGTAATGGTCACCGTGTATCTTAGACGACCGTCTACAATATTTTTACATTTGATAAAAATTTGTCAATTTTTAAGGGATTTGGTTGTTAGAAACAAATCATGATTTCAAATGGTACAATGTGTGATTTATTTAAACAAATCCGATTATACATTTAATAAATACATTTTGATGAATATTCTCGATTTATTATTATGATAGTTTTGTAGTTTTAAAAATTATATTTGCCTATATTTTTTTATCTAAAGCGGAACCATATTCCCATGACATATTTGAATTATTAATTACTTGAATTCTTACACAAATCATAATAAATATATTCTTTATTGAAAAGCTATTTAGATAATAACTAGCCGGATGTGTTAACATCTACAATATTGATACGCGCATTAATGCAAAATATGTATGAATAAAATTTCGTTTTTCTGGAAGGTCCGCTTTCCTTTACCATCTGCACTATGGGTTATGCTCAATTCATGCTCTATTGGAGTCCTTAATTATTCGAGTTTGCAATATGGTATCCTTTAGCATCAATCGTAATAAGAATTCATTTTTGCCCGATCCATGAGCCACAAATTTAATGAAATTCGTCGGTATGAAATTTCTTTTTGCAGTCAATTTTGATAAAAACAAACTTAGATACACACACGTGATGTCATTTATGAACTTACATTATTATATTTTAGATTGTTAAGTAGTAGATTTAAATATCGTATTATATATTATTAAAGACTGAATTTTAATTTTCTTCAGTTTTAAATTTACATTTGTCAAAATCGATTTTAAATGCGTCTGTCGTACTATAGTAAGTTTTTGTACTTCCTGTATAATCAATAATCATATTTCACGTTTTTTATTTCTTAAATCAATAAATCTAAAAACTTTATAAATAAACAGATGAGAGAAATTAGCTTTAAACCATAACTACTACTAACTAGCATAAATATTAATTTTAGTAAGCATTAAATGGAAATAAGAAACGACAGATGAAACAGATGGACCACTTAATAAACACACAAAAAAAATCTTATATCTACTTATATAATCCAGTCAATGTTTTAAAAATATTTTTTTACATAGTTTTGCTTTATCACACGTTACAGAGAGCCTATTTACAAAAAAAAAAAAAAAACCCCTGCAAGGAAATTCTGTAACTTTAAATTTGTAAACATTATTAAAAATATTTATATGTTGTAAAAGCATAAATAAATAACCTGGTAATTTAACATAATTAAAATGAAAACAATTCTTTGGTTTTGTCTATAAAATTGGTACAAAGTATAAAATCAAAATCATATCCTTATTTTAATATTGATAGTTACGTTGCGGAAATACCGCGCGAGCTGGTAAATCATTTTGAAGATCTTGTTGGTTTCGATAGTGACGTGCCATGAAAACTGCAATAACCTAAGACAAATATATAAAACAGAGTTATTTCAGATTTTTAGGTCCAAATCAATCCAGTCAGATTGAAAAGACACACAGCCAAAAATTAACTCCATCACCAAGTACATATGATATGTCTATATTACCATGCAGTAAAAATTGTTGGCTGTCTTTATATTAGAAATTCAACAAACCTATATTAAATGCAATATGAATTGATCGTAAATGATTAAATTCTGTGAATTTAAAATGGTAAATTAATCAAAATGAAAACATGATCCAGATTTTTTTTTTTTGGTTTAGCATTAGTTGTATATTTTGTGGGTGTATCAGGCTTAGTATTTAAAGAAATGCACTCGGATTACCACGAGGATCTTTTTGATTACGATAACGTACTGTTAACCATACACCAAAGAACTGCAAAACCATAACCAAAATGGATTAGTATTTGTGTTAAGAATATTTTCTTGTTATAATTGGTATAAAAAAAATTTACAATTAAAAACTGAAAAAGTTTACAAAATATCAATAAGAAATTAATTTAGATTATACCAATAATAACAAAATATACATGTTAGTATTTAATAAAATAAAATTTCAAATATCAACACGATGCAATTTTTGTAATCATGAAAATAATTTAACCCCAAACATTTACTTATAATAAAAAAAGTGTACTTGCCTCGGTAAAACTAAAGAATAAGCCAATGCCACCACATAATTTAAATGCGTAGTCCATCGCATCCTGTAGTTTTGGCATACATGGTGGACATGTACACGATGGCAGTTGAGATGGAATGCAGCATATAGCCTATATATATAAAAAATTTACATATTTACAAAATTTAATTCAAATTTAAACGATTTAATACTTACATTTACGTCATTACACGATGGATGATCAATTGATGTCGCATTAAAACCACAACATGTAAATGCTGTTTGAACTTCTCCTTTTATTGAGTCGGACACATGCGACCAACCCTAAAATTAATTAAAAATATTAGAATATTTGGCCACGATTGTATGGTATAAATCAGAAAATAATGAGGCGTATTTTAAAAAATGCACTATATAGAGGACATTATGTGATCCATCCCGAGCAAATTCTTCGTATTGTTCCAGACTTGACTTAGTATTTATTTACTCCAAGAATTTATCAGAGGGTCAACTATGGCCTGTTGATATTTTTAAGTAGTCAGAGAAATGACCCTACAAGCTCTCGAGTGCCACATCTAGTATGTTCTTACTCCTTAGACGGCCCAAGACCATTAGAATCAATTTTAAACCCTCACTGTCATCATACAATACTCTACTGTCGGTTAAATTTTAAAATATAACTTCTGTCATCATTCCAAATAAGTTTTGATTTTGGTTTTCTGGATGGTGCGAGAAAATATACAAAATGGAAATTATTATGACTTACCTCTTCCGCAAATTGTTTTTGTTGCTCCGAATTAACTGCCAAACAAGAAGTTGCAATTGAAAATTGAATCAAGAACAACATAAATAAAATTATCATGTACTGTAAAAATACTTAAGGAATAATTATCGTTTCGTTGATTAGTTTTTGTTAGAAAACAAAATAAAATCTGTGATTAATACAAATATTCTTAACTTCTTAAGCTGAAAATATATTAAAATCAACCTCTGAAACAGTTTCTTATCAAGAAAGACGCAAGATAACGAAACATGCTTTAAAAATACTTACAAACCGCAAAATATGTATTAACATATTGCATAGCCATAAAATATAGAAGTCGTAAACAACTCTTAATATTACTTGTATATAAGAGAAGCGCCAGCTTCATACATACTTCGTTAACCTGAGTTCAAGTAGTATTTAAAAAAGGATACGAAAAATAACATAACTTGATGATGTTTAACAGCCCCGGCCAGTCCAAGTATCGAAATTAAAATTAATATCACACCGCAAGCTAAAATACCTCCAACGATAGGGAGATTTGTGACAATGGACGAAGCTCTTCCATAGATTCCAACACCAATTAGTAAAAATCCAACTTGCTGCAAACCAATAAGAAATCAAAACAACCAACATGATTTTTTTTTTATATAAACTTAGCTAACCAAATTTTTACCTAAAAAGGTAAAAATTCAGATAATCGATCACTTCGTAATTCTTAAAAAAATTATTGAACACCGTAAATCTTATTATTGATATTGGGTGATGATGATTATGGATACTCACAATGTACAAAATATTTAATGCAATTAATGCATTTTTAGAACACTGAAATCCACCACACATTATCTTTATAGAATTTTTTATATCTTAGCTATTTAATTTATAAACATATAAATACAAATTTATTTATAATTATTGAAGTTATTTTAGTTGAAAATAACACTTTATGCAAAATAAACTTGTTTTGCTGCTAGCAGTGCTCTCACTCACACAACTACAAATTGAAGAAAAAAATCGACTTTCGTCAAATGTCAAAATTGTTTGTGGTAGGGGATGAGCACCAAGTGTGATTAATGCGGAGCAAGACTTGTGAATGTGATATGCGCAGAATCAACAAATTAAAATTGAGGCCAACAAAGTATCGAAATAACGAAAAAATAAGTTTACAGTTTATTCAGATTAGAAAAGGTCGTTTAGGTATTAATTGTATTGCTTTAAACCATAGAGATAATATTGGATTTAAAACATTAGAAAGTGGTAACTTCACAGCTTCTGCGGATTTTTAGGTTTAGTTTAAAACCGGTGCGTCTTGGGGGTAAGACCGACTCGTATGCCGTGATGGCAAAATGCAAATAGCATAACGCGTAACCACATTACGCGTCTCGACTAAATGTCGAATAATCTATTTCAATAGATGGCACTTTTAAGTTTTTAACATAGAAATGAAATACTTCGCTTAACCGAACTTAAAAAACGAAAGGCAGGTGATTTTAGTATGTGCTTTCAAGTTGGCGATGGGGGAGAATTCCTTGTGGTGGCTGTGTATAATTCCAAATCAAAAAATCACAGAAATCATAAAACTTTCACACCGTCGGTTACAGACGAACTTCCGATGGAAAATTTATCGCAGAAACGTAAGGCTCAACAGCCTTACGTTTCTGCGATAAATAACTGTGAACTTAATTTTGACTTTTTTCGTCGGTATGTTTACTTTTTTGGCCTCGATTTTAATTTGTACGATCACATTAAAAAACAAACATTTCTTAATGAATTAGGGATAAGAACGTCTTTGACGATTTGTAACGGCTTTTCGTAAAGAATTTTGATAACCCATAGAATTTTTTGTTAGAATTTTATCCTCTATCACATCTTTCAATATACATACTACATTCAGTGCCGAACAATAAATATAATTGAATTTATGTCAACTGGGTGGGATTTAATACTGTAACTTGTCGGGATTTATATTTGCCACAACAGAACAAATAAACCTTGGACTTTTTTTTTATTTACGATAAATTGTCACTAAAGGCTGAAATGCCTTGCAAATTACCTTGATCGGTTCTAGCTGATCTTAAACAAGTTAATTAGAACTTTTGTCATGGAAGAACCTGAAATGCGAATAAGTGAATTGATACGCCTCCTAGTTATACTTTTCCGTTTTTTATTCTTTGAACAGTCATATAATATAGAATCAAAACTTATTTATTCTGTAATTTTCTTTAGATGTTAATTTCAAATAAAAATGTATAAAAAAACAAGGAAATTTATTTGAAGATTTTGCCTTGATTAAATTTACGACCTTCCTTATCTGTACCAGTCCAGGAGAAGTAGTCATTTACAGCTTTCTTCGTTTCTTCAGATTTTGGGTCTAATTTTTTCCACTCATAACTTTCATAATCGATTTGCCAATCGGGAGATAACGGGAATGCCAATTCTTGTCCACGCCATACCCAAATACCAGAAATGGTACTATTGTTGTCTTCACCGAACAAAGCCATTGATGCAAATGAATGTTTACGCATTTTATCGAGACGTTGGAACATTCCCGAGATTAAATTACAGCTCATAAAAACTTTTGTTAATTCTTCAGGATATTTGTATTCACCGTACCAGATTGAATAATTTTCGGGATCAAATTTCTCCCAGAAGTAAGGAATTGATACAGTTTCAGGTTCATTTGAATAACTACGTTTAAAATCATCCATAACAAATGTGCCTTTAGGAAGTGAATCGAACGGATCTTTTGATTTAGGTTCCATCGCAAGTGCAGCGTCGGCAGCATCGAGTTCCTCTTCTGGTTCTTTTTCTTTAACTACCTTAGGTTTTTCTTGTTTCTTCTCGACTGGTTTCTTTTCGGCTACTGCTCCAGTTCCACCCTTTACTTTGCTTTGGAATTCAGTATATTTCTTTGCGTCATATTCTAAGGCTTTTGTGCAAATTTGAAAATCTGTTACAATAGCTTTAACCTCTTTTTGATTTAGAATAGTGTTAAACCATCTAGTCACACTTCCATAAGGAGCACGGAAAGATGGCTCCAAAACATATTGATATAAATGCAATAGTGTGCTGAAGACTGTAATATCAGCAATGGTAATGCGTTCACCAACCAAAAATGTATTGTTTAAAAGATGGGTATTTAAAACGGCTAAAGCAGATTTAACGTCCTCCTTTGCACGTTCTACGTTATTTTTGTTGTACTGCATGATTCCAAGTAACGGGAATACCCAAGAACATGATGCTGGTAAGATTTCAGAATCGGCAAAGCTGCTCCATTGAACGACTTGAGCTTGCAATAATGGGGTTGTGCCACGAAGTTGGTCAGTCGCTAAATAGTAAGCAATAGCGTTACTTTCAAACAAGTAATTTCCATCACTTGTTTCGAATGCTGGCACCTACAAAATAACAAGTCTTAATCACGTCATCAAAATGTCGGCACATTTGATAATATGTACATAACCTCACAAGATTAAGAAATATTCCGAAATGAGATATTATACTTACTTTTCCTGCTGGGAACTTCTTTAAAAATCCATCGGAATGGTTTGTTTCCCCAAATACAAAATCTGGTGCGATTGTAACTTTAGCACCAGAATATTGAGCCACGATCAATGCTTTGTAAGCACGAAAATTATCAGGATAAGTGTATAATGTCTGTAAAATAAATTTAATTTATTATACATAAAAAACAATTACTGTGCAACCTTAATAAAAATTGTGTAATAGAAAAACGGATGGATGAAATAATTAAAGATTAATATTATAATTTACTTACACCGCCAGTCGCCATCCTTGCCAAATTCTTTACGGAAAAAGAGAAATTTGATTCGACTAGTAGAAATTTGTGTATATTTTTTTAGCTCCAATATTGCGCTATTTGCTCAATTGGGTGGTACACTCACCCTAGAGGCCGTAGAGTTTATAGTAACCCCGCAAAGGGTCTGTTCAAAATAACATTACGATGTTTCTATTTTATATCCTGTGTTTTTAGTTCCGGATATTCTTTTTGTTTTTTTTAATTAATTCTATTCTATATTTTTTAAATAATTCAAAATATTTGGAATCTTTCCATACTAGACAAACCATCTGACTCAAAATCACTGACTATAAATCTAGTGCATTTAGCATAACTTAGTCTGGCTCTAACGGATTCGACCCTCAGCTTGTTCTTCCTATGGTTCTAGACAACCCGGAGAAGACAAATCGTTCTCTACCCCGGGAGTCATCGTCACCGACAGTGACCTCTGCGCTTGCTAAAAAGAGATCACTGTACCATCCCCTTAGGATCGGCTCGCAGAACGTGGCCGAGCCACCGTTAAGTAACTGTGTCCTTTTATTTCATGAATGGGATCACGAATTTAGAATATCATTAACTACCTTTCATACTCATCCGTCGGGGTCAAACTCTCACACATGACAACGGGCCTGATCAACACCTTGTACAACTTCAGCTTTTCGGTATTTGCACAGTTACTAGCGATAAGACGCGCTTTAATATCCATTCCCACATAGTTATCATTAGTGACAATTAGGGACTCGAGGTATCGGAAACTTGTCACTTCTTCAAGTGTGGACTACTAAAATCCATTGCGTCTAGGCCTTTCAAACCAAGTGATCATATATTTTGTTTTAGACTTATTGATTTTGAGATCAATGAAAGCTGAGAATCGTATACAAGTGGAATCGGTAGTTCTTTGACACCGTTGTCATTCAATCCAACTCCACAGATATATCATCTGAATATGCCAGCACCTGGATGAACTGACGATACAAAATGATGTCCTGAGGTGTTTCACTTTTATGAAAGATAAATTCTAACATAAGATTAATGACCGGTACATGTACGTGATAAAAAAATTGATTCGCGTGAAAACTTAATATTGTGCATTCAACAAAAGTTAAAATTATTTCAACATCATTATTTCAATATGAAAAATATACAAATTACCCTTGATCCGAGAATCATTTTTTGTATCAGGTACATGTACGGGCATTAAGAGTATCGAGGATAGAGAATTTTCTTACCATACACCAGAGCTAATTGCAAAAATGCCTAATAGCTTGTTCTCAACTTTAACACAGCATTGTAACTGCATTATTATCATTTTACACAAATGCACATATTTATCAGGTTATCCCAGGCATCACAAAGCAAACTATAAGCTATCCCGATGGATGGAGTCATAGGCTTGTTGGAAATCCAAGAACACCTGATGTACTTCACGAGATATCTCGTAATATTTAGAAAGAATCATCCTCAACAAAAAAACATTATTAGAAAAAATCATCCTCAACAAAAACATGAGTGATTGACCGATTTGGACGAAATCCTCCTTGGTACATACAATTAGCCACAATGAGGTTGAGCACGATGAGAAAGTACATCATTATCTCCCTATTATTGGTCACTAGAACGTGTCGGGAATACAGACCTATGTTTTCAAGTCAATCTGACTTTTGCCAGCTCTAGCTTTAAGGTCGCCAATCACTTTTGAATTTTTGGCCGTCGAGTTTCTTGGAGAGCAACAAGTTTCAAGCGATAGTCTTTCATGGCTGATATAACCATCAGACGCTGATTTTCTTAGTGACTGCACGTTCCAAACCCAAACTGCATGTCTGTTACCATAGGCGTGGGTCTGGTATAATTTTGGCGGTATCCATATTTCATTTTGTTGAGCTTTTTAACAATTGCTTTATTATATTTTAACAAAATATACAATAAAGCTTAAAAAATAAAAGAATTGGAGAAAATATAACTGGAGGTAAAGGCCAAACATGCATATTGGGTGAATCCTTTTCTAGTAAAACGAGGTTTTGGTATTTTCGAAGATACAAATTAATAGATGAAACATAATAATTTAATAGATAAATTATCATTAATCTATAATAGTCAATATAGATCATCATTAAATGATGTGCTTCGGAGTGACGATAATACATTCTGAAATTTTACCGGTTTTCATATGAACAATTTAATGAATTTTTTAGATTCCACAAAAAATGTGGACATACTACTTATATGATTACCCAAAGATCCAACAAGTTCAGCCCTATAACCCTATTATTTGTCTGTCGGTAAGTGTAGAGAAAATATTTATTTCTACATATACATTAGTACCGACTAGTGACTACCGACCGGTGGCGATATAAAATGTAATTTAAAATAATTAAAATAATAAATAAACTATTTAATTTTATTTAAAAATATAAAAAAAACTTCAACTTATAAATTTAACTTTTTTTGATTTTAAAAATTACTCTTTAAAATTTTTTTAATTACATAACAGAATCGGAAAAATGTCGAATAATTTCATGTGTCAAAAATTGTAATTATAATTAAAATGTTCGATATTTTGATGTTTTTGTAAAAACTTAATATATATATATATAGTAAATATATATATTTAAAAAAGTGCTGTGATCAATTTAAATATAGTTTCGTGATATTTGGAATTATTTCTTTTTAGTTTTTTTTTTTGTGGTGTAAAGTTATGGATATAGTTTTGACAGAAGATTTTTGTTCGTTTTTTACAGTAATAACAGGATTTTTAATTTTCTCAAATTAAATCCATAGCTATCTATCGTACAAATAATAAATTTAAAAGAAAAAATTACAAGGTAGTAATCAAATAAAAAATAAATAATATTCCGTAAATAACTCAAGAAAGTGTTTAGTAAATACATAGTAATGTGAGAGAAACCTTGAAATGTCAGTCAATTAAAAAATATCGGAAGTTGGATTTTAGTTTAGTGAAATTAATAACAAAATTAATTATAATTTGTGACAAAACGTAAAAGCATTAACTATAATAGTTGTGCATTTGTTACTTTGCATCTTCGGATCCAACACAATTTTCTTCATTACGTCTGTTGAAAATATGAAAATTTGTTGTAGCACTAGCACAGACAAAAATTATATATTTTAAGCAAAAAAAAACTTAAAATCAACTTATATTCTCATCATAGCTTGGAGTATAAAATGGAAACAAATCGATGTAATTTTTTGTTATTAGTAAGATTTATTTGGTAAGTCGATATACATTTTTTAAATAAAACCATTGACCTTTCTCTACACTTATACAAGACCCAGAACCATTTGTCTAAAAATCATTTATTACTTATCTGAGTGACTCCAAGGTTGTGTCACTGTCTGAGAAATTAATTTGTTCATGAAATTTTACTATATGTTCGAAAGCAGGGAAATGTATTCTGTCGGCACTGTACCTTAAGCCATTGTCAGCGAAATAAGGAATAGGTTTAATTACTGCACTATTGATTCGGTGGTGAATCATCTTCTTATGATTATTTGGAATAATGAGCCGTATTTATGCGATTAGGATAAACTAAAATATTTGCAAAATCAAGAAATTTGCAAATATGTAAATCAGGTAAAAAAAAAAATTGTCATCGTCAGAAGGTTTTGCGGAAAAATTCATCAGAAATTATTATAGTTTTTAAGGCTAATCAATTTTTTAATAATTTTTTATACATTTGAAGGACGTTTTATTATAAAATCAAGAAGCAAAAATAAGTATGTTACTCAGAAATAAGTGTGTGAAACTAAATTATGCTCCCATAATGAGATTTCTTTCCATACATTAATTTGGTATTATAAAGGGTTACCCAATAAAAAGTTTCATTTTAAATAGCCTGCTATTTGGGCAGCTGTCAATTTAAAAGCTGTCATCTTTTGACATTTGACAAGTAAAAACTACGCCATTATTAAAAATGGTACGATACACGCTTCAACACCGCAATGAAATTGTAAAATTCATTACAAAAATGGTGAAAATTTTGTAGTCACAGTTCGCAAAACTAAAGCACTTTTTGGGTTGGAAGCCACTTCTCGGCCGGCAATAGTGAAACTTGAGGAAAAATTTGAGCTGTTGGGACAAGTTAGTGATGTGAAAAATCGAAACTGGGTGCGTCGGTCAAGAACAACTGTGAATATTGTTACTGTAGCCCGTAGTGTTAAAAGATAACCCAGGTTTGTCGATTCCTCGTCGATCTTTGGAATTAAACATTCCACAAACGACATTACACCTTATTTTGCATAGACTTATGTCTTAAGGCTTTTAAAGTTCAGTTAACACAAGAACTCAAGCCGGTCGATCACCATAAACGTCATATCTTAGCTGATTGGGTCCTTCAAATGCATCAATATGATCCAGATTTTCATCAAAAAATCATCTTCAGTGATGAGGCCCATTTTCACCTCGGCGGTTACGTTAATAAGCAAAATTGTCGCATATGGGGCTCATAAAATTCAAGAATAATTGTTGAAAAGCCTCTCCATCCACAACGTGTCACTGTTTGGTGCGGTTAAATTAGGCTAGTGCAACTGTTACGGTGAATGGATTGCGCTACCGAGCTATGATTAATGATTTTTTATGGTCGGAATTGGAAGATATTGATGTGGACGACGTTTATTTTCAGCAAGACGGCGCTGCGTGTCACACAAGCAACGGAACAATCGCAATTTTGCAAGAAAAGTTTCCTAACCATGTTATGTCTGATTAAAGCTGCAGTGCTTGGATCGGGAGGTACCGGGTTCGAATCCAAACAGGGGAGGGTTGCAAAAGGGATTTTTCATCATCTGATTTCTATCGGTGATGACGACGAACACAACTATAACCCCCTGTTGACATGCAGAATCCAGGGGCCGAACCATCATCCATGCCAGTACAGGCTGGCTGGAGCAATGCAATGTGCAGATGGTATTTAAAGCGAACCTATATTCGTGCGGCCTCGGTTTGGCTGGCGACGGCGTAAGGTAGGACGTTAAAAAGTAACCGCGAAAGAGTTAGATGTCCTTCCGCTCCATAACAGATGGCATAGAAATATAAAAAAAAAAGTGTCCCCTAGGGTGTTTCAATTTTACAAAGGATAAATTCTAACATGAGATTAAAGATTATCGGGGCAAAGCATCTCCTTACCGTATCCTAGAGCTAATTGCAAAAATTCCTAATAGCTTGTCCTCAACTTTGACACAGCATTGTGGCTGCATTAAGTTCATTTTACATAAAGGATATTGTCAGATATTCCCAGACATTGCATATCCCGATGGATTGAGTCATAGGCTTGTTGGAAATCCCAGAACTCCTTATAAGCATCACGAGCTATGTCGTAATATTTAGAAAGAATCTCAGCGAAAAAACTCTATTAATAACTGACCCATCCTGACGAAATCTTCCGTGGTAGAGTCACCTACCATTTCCGCCACTAGAGAAGTGATTCTCTCCAATATTATGTAAGACAGCAATTTGTATGCTGTGCAAAAGAGAGCTATGCCGCGATAGCTTTCACATTTTGAGTGATCTCCTTTTTTAAGGATATGACACAATGCGGCCTCTTTCCATTTATCAGGCATAACTTCGCTTTGCCATACTAATCGAATAAGGTCGAAAAGATAGTTCCACAAATTATCCCCTTCGTATATCAAGAGCTCAGAATTAATGCAATCAACCCTAGAGGATGAAATTTCTTTTTAGTATCTGCATAGCCAGTGTGAATTCCTTGTTGGAATGGTCCTCTATACACATCCCCGCAGTCTGTATTTGACAAATTTCAAATGCAGCATTTGATACTTGAGAAAATCAGAGAAATGGTCCTTCTATGTTTTGAGCACTGCATCTAAGTTAACACGGAGGTTTCCATCCTGATCCCGAACGGCGATATGCCTAGGTATGGTGGTTTGGTGACTCCTTTTACGAAGTTACGAGAACTGTGCTCATTGCTGAGTTGTTGTACTCTTAAGACTCCAGCCTTCCACCATTTACGCTTTTCCCGTCTTCAAATTCGCTTGGCGGTTTGGTTCAAAGACCGCTTTGTTCTTCGGTGCGATTTGTTCTTCCGTCGCCTAGGCTACTGATATAATGGGTGGAGTGAATAAAAATACGGAAATGGGTTAACTTATGTTTTTTCAAGTATGTGCTTTTAAGTATGTGAATAAAATTTAAGTACTTGCTTGATCGAGCACCGCATACTTGATGTCCCAGTACTTACTTAAAATACTGTTCATAAAAAATTTGACACTTTAAATTCTTCCATACATACTTAATGATTCACAAGGTTGTGTACAAGAATGCATGAGTTTAGTTTCGAAAGAAATTATGATCAGAATGGCCGGAATTGTCAATACTCGTAAAACGAAAAATTGTGAATCTTAGAAAATAGATCTAAGCCACAGTAAACAATTTTTGAGATATGATATTGAAAAAATAAAGTTTTTAGCTTAAATGGCAATTATTTTTACGCAACTTAAGTAACTACAGATTCCAAAGTGGTGTTGCTGAAGATATGGGAGTAGACAGAACTAGTAGTCTTACAAACTGCTATTATTATTGTTACCAAATAAATAATAAAATTTCCTGAAACACAAGAAGATTTAAGATTTAGGAACTACCTCACTATATCAAGATTGAGAACCGCAGATTGATTATCCAACAGTAAGAATTAAACTTAAATAAAATGCATGCATTGAAAGGGTGATCTTAGAGAGGTTTGGTCAAATCAAAAAAAGATTTCTTATTTTGGGCAATCGAATTCGTGTGGCTACTGAAAAGAATCTAAAGATTGAAATTTGTGGGCTTTCAAATGCTCATTTGTCTCTGGTTTGTCGGCATAACACTTGTCTTAAACGGCGCCCCAGAGAAAATAGTCCAATGGTGTTAAATCGCAGCTTCTTGTCGGCCAATTGACATCACCATTTCGGCTAATTAAACGGCCATTAAACGTTTGACGCAATAAATCGATTGTGGCATGAGATGTGTGGCAAGTTGCACCATCTCGTTGGCCCATCTAGCGAAGTGAAAACGAAGCGGATGGTCATGCGGCTTCAACTCTTGAACCAATTGAACTTTGTAAGGCGTCATACCGAGATCTTTTCGCTAAATTCGACGTAAACTGGTGCGTGAAATGTTCAATTCTTGAAAACGATGACGAGTTGATGTTGATGGATTCTCACGCACACTCTCAGCCACAGCTTCGATATTTTCAGGTGTACGCACTGTACGAGCACGCTTACGTCTTGGCGCATCAACAATGAATCCAGTTTCACGAACTTTAACAATAAACTTGCGTAAACCGGGCACTGTTGGTCCTTCTCTGCGACCAAATTTTGCACGGCATTTTCGTGCAATTTCCGACCAATTGTCTTTGTTTTGGTAATAAATTTCCAATAAATCCCAACGTTGCTCAAGCGTAAATCGATTCATTTCGTTCAGTGGAGATAATATAGTGAATTTTGTGACAGAATAGAATGACATAAGTATTGCCAGATTCGAAATAACCGGTGGTTCTAATTTAAACCGATAGATGACCCACCCGTTATAACTCCAGAAATATAAGAAAACGTTTAACTGTAGCGTTTATAGGAGTATTTTCAGACGTATTACTCTGACGTAAACAAATAATTAACACCCTTAAAACATAATAAAATAACCATAAAAATCCATGTCTTCTTAACTCGAGAGTTTCTCTCGTTTTTAGAGCAAAATCGTAGTTCTGGAGTATATTTCAATGTCAACTTCCAAATTAATAAAAATAAAAGTTAATATCGAAAAAATTAAGAATAGGTTAAAATTGCATTTTTTTTGTCAATAATCAATTGTGTCTTAAAATAGTAAAATGTACTAATCTAGAAATAGAACATACGAGTATATGAGTCCAAAAAATTAACGACACAAATAATGATAGTGAATTTATTTTCGAATTTTCTTTTTTAATTTCTTTAATTATGTTTCTTGCATGAAATTATTTGTCGTGGAAACAGTAGTCACTATGAATATGATATAACGGAAAATTTAGTTTATATGTACTTATTTATCTTTATATTTTTTCATTCCTTATTAACGTAGTCGTCAAGTATAATATTATGGAATGAATAATCTAGAAAATTAGATGAATCATTTTGAAACATAATCTGATACACATATTTATAGTAGTATTCAGAATTATCAAATTTGTTAATTTAGTTATAAGGTAATTTTATTTTACGATAATCAGCATTAGATTTTCTAATACAAAATAAAAATAATGAATAACGCCAAGCTAACTTAGGTCAAAGTTCAAAAAGGTTAATTTGAGTTTAGATAATGCATTAGATTAACTGAACTGTAAATAATTTGTGTACACGTGCTCACGAATATTTACTAATTTAAAGGTTAGCGTATTTTACTACAACTATAGAGCTCATGTCAAATTGGTGCGGTTTACAAACTGACAAAAGCCGAGGAAACTCTCGATTACAATTTTAATCAAGAATCTGACGATATCAATAGTGCGTCGTGTTCTGAAATTATAAATATAATAAATAAAAAAGCGCCCGGTTTTGACTTCATAACATGAGATTTGCTTAAGGAACTCTCAAAAACCGCAATTCACTAAATTAATAAATGCAGCATTTAAACTTAAACACGTACCCAAATTATGGAAAGTGGCTGAAGTCATTATGATTATCAAACCTGGAAAACCACCACAGGAAACAACATCTTATAGACCAATATTCTATTGCCAGTAATTTCTAAAGCATTTGAAAAGTTACGTCTGAAAATACAAATAGTTCAAGAAAAAGGCTGTGTCCCGAATCACTAGGTGCATAGAATCACTAATGTCATTGAAAAAGCAGGTCTGCTCCATAGTATCCTTGATAACGCACAGGCTTTTGATAAAATGTGGCAAGAAGGTTTGAACTATAAGCTGCGAACTATACTACCAAAATAAAGTGATATATTAGAATCATACATAACTGAAAGATACTTTAGAATAAAACAACAGCACGAATATTCTAAATTATAAACACTAATGGCTAGAGCTCTTCAAGGGAGTGTTTTGGGACCGCTTTTGTACTTATTGTTTACTTATGATACACCAAAACCAATGGAAGAAGAACTATAAAATAGCGAATTCAATTAACCGAAAGAAAATCTCACCATGTAGACTTTATAAATATGAAAGAAATTCCATACGCTAGCTAATACAGCCAAGTACTTATGTATGACACTAGACGCTAAACTTCGATGGAAAGTTCTTATTAAGAAGAATAATCAAGAACTACGTCTAAAACTCCATAAGATGGATTGGCTAATAGGCAGACCCCATAATGTCTACTAGTAATAAACTGTAGTGACATCTGTTCTACACATATTGTCAGTTGTAGTGACACCTATAATATACACGCCTTGACGGTACAACCCAAAATAATTATATTTATTTTGGGTTAAAAAAAAAAAAAAGTTAGTCTACAAAATTAAGCGGAACGATACAGGCGTATATAATAATCACAATACCGATAAAATTAAATATTTAAGTTAAATAAATAATTAGATAGAGTTAGAAGTTTTATTAAACTCTAAGAGGTATTAGTGATCAATTTCGCGGTACACAAATTAATAGCAAAAATAAACATTCCGTAGCAAAATCACTGCATATAATTATCTCGTGTTACAACTTAAAACGGTATATATGCAACGAATAATCTTGAATGCATAGTGAATGTGAAAAATAAAAAGTCGCATGATCAACCTTATTAATTAAAATTTACATATATTTGCTAAGTATTGGTGTAATTAATAGCGATGCCATAGTTTCCGTAGTGGGTCGTAACCACGTGGATTTATCCTAATAGTAGTAGTTTTATTGAATAACGGTAAAGGTGTGATACAACGGGATAGTTATAATACAGTTATCCATAAACACATTTCACCGTGATTACCTGACCAAATAAATAATATGTCCACGAGTGGCGGATCTACATCCAGCATCGACACAATAGTTGTATCAGCTGCGGCATAGCCAGAGTCAACGATAGATACGGCTATCAACCGAAATAATGTTGGAGAAGTCGATCAAATTGAAAGCGAATCTATTATCCAGTCGCAAACCGATCCGTTATATGCCGCGCCAAGCGGACCACAGTCAACGGAAACCAAACCACCCAGCTACAGCTCAATTTAAGGTGGTCGAGCGCATTCTACAAATTTTGCTACAAGCAATATCAACAGTTAACCATGGTAGATGAATTACAAAATCAAAACGCGTAGTTAAGACAACAGGTTAAACAATTAACGGAATTAATGCAACGCCTACTCGAACAGCAGTCACATAAACAACACCAGCCGATACAGCAGCCACATACGCAAAAACAACCGATACAGCAACCAAATACGCCTCAATAACCAACGCAAAACCAGCATCATTACGATCGCCTTCCAATACCAGCATTTAGTCGAGATAATGTGGAAATGTGGTTTTTCCAGCTAGAAACTTGGTTCAATCGTCGAAATATTGCAAATGATGACGCAGCAAAGTATGACACGCTGGTTGCAGCACTGAACACCAATTTATTGACTCAAGTAGCTGGTGTCCTAAAAAGTGTTAGTCATGGGGAATAAATACGAACCACTCAAAAAACTAATCATTGCCAATTTTGCCGATAGTGAAACACAGCAACTTCGTAAATTGCTACCCGGAATTCCACGAGGTACTAACAAATCGATGGGCTTGCTCAACATTATGCGAAACACTTGCAAGAATGCAAAGGCGGAGCAGCTTGGTTTAATCAGACATTTTTGGCTAAATCAGATATTTTTGGCTAGACGAAATGCCGTCAGAAGTTCGCACAACCTGGCAACATTACTTTAGATGACGAAGCAAAACGGGTTCTGCAAACGATGAACGTGAGAGTCATAAAGTTCCTCGTAATTCAAGCCGAACTCGATCAACTACTTGTATTTATCATCGGAAATATGGAATAGATGCTCGAAAATGTAGAGATCCCTGTAATTTCTATACTCCTTCTCAACAAAAAAACGAGTAGGGCACAGATTATGGTCGAATAATCTGCTTGCCATCAACACCGACATTTCAAAACAATATATACCCGAACAAACAATTTCGAAACAAGGCGGATCACGCAGATTCATTTGCATCTGCGACTCAAGAAGTTAACCGTATTTTCATTGCTGATTCATCTTCGAAGAACACGAATACGGCACATCAAAGGAAGAGATAATCACACAGCAGATTTGTTATCGCGAATTGAGACAAAGGAATGGGAGTTACAACGATATTTCGGTTGATCAAACTTCCGATGCAGAAATACAAAGATTACTCAACTGTAATACGACATCTCTCCAACTAAAACAGATACGTTTGCCGAATGTTTTAAAACCAATCACCTGTGATTTTCGAAGTGATTCTATTCGCCCGTTCGTTACACAGAAATGCAGTCATGAGTCATTTTCATTCTATAGCTCATCCTGGCATTCGTGCTACGACCAAATTACTCGTTGATAGATTTGTCTGGCCCGGACTTCGATAAAATTGTGCAGCGTTCGTTAAACATTGTATGGCCTGTCAACGAACGAAGGTGCACGTTCAAACTAAATCTCCGTTTTCGACAGCCATATCGCTGTTCCAACGCTTCGAGCACATCAACATCGATATTGTAGGACTGTTACCTCCGTCATAAGGACATCGATATCTGTTAACAATAATGACAGATTTTCTCGGTGGCTCGAAGCCATTCCAATGGAAGACATGACCGCCAAGCGCGTGGCCAATACGCTGATCTCAGGATGGATTGCTCGGTTTGGAACACCTCAAAGAATAACGATTGACCAAGGACGTCAATTTGAGTCGCAAATTTTTGCAGAATTAAATCGGCTATTTGGCACCAAACATTTGCGAACTACACCAAGACATCAGCAAGCGAATGGAATCATAGAACGATTTCATCGGACGATAAAAGCTGCTATTACATGTAGACAAAATGAAGACTGGGTATCCCAACTGCCAATCGCCCTTCTTGGTCTACGCACACCCCAGTCCGAGTTCGTAAAAATTTTAAAGCAAAATATGAGCGCTTTGCAGCTAACGGTCACAGCACACCATATCACATCGCAGGACGCCTTCGAGCACCCGTCGCTACGCCAAACTAAGTACGTTTTTGTTCGAAACGACGCGGTCCGACCACCATTTTCACCCGCATACGATGGCCCATATCTCGTAAAAAAACAACATGACAAATACTTCGTCCTGGAAACAAATGGCCGGAAAACCAAGGTTTCAGTGAATCGATTGAAACCAGCACATGTTTTGAAGGATGACCATCAAATCCGGTCGCCAGAACAACAAAATCAAATTCCAGAGTTACCACCGGGCCCGCAAAAATCGCCTAAAGTCACCCAATTTGGCCGTCCCATAGTGACGCCCGAACGAATTAGGAGATGACTTCGGTCTGGCGGAGGGGTAGTGTAGTGATGTTTACATACTGAAGAAAAGTAATAAAAGCGAATGCATGCATTTATTATTGCTAATAGGATGCCTTTCCTTAATATGATGCAAAGTGAGGTGTTTGATTACTAGAGGTTTCAAATTATCATGGTCAGAGGCCTTATTTGGACAGATATTTTTTTTTAAGAATTTGCCTCACATCACCAGAAGTTAGTTTAACTGAAGATTATTCTATTTCTTTAATTGCATTTTGAGCTAGTGTCTAGAATTTTGGATATGTTAAATGGAGAGAGATTTAGTGAGCGAGATGAAATTGTTTTGCAAGAAGGTAAGCTTTATCGGAAGTTGTATATGCTAATTGATGATTCAGTTATAGTCGTGGCATTTTATTACCTCGGTTTTTCAAGTTTCTAACTAACCTTCCAACCGAGGTGTGATTAGGTTTTATATCTAAGCTGTTGATCTGCGACCTAAAAGATCTTTTGTGCTATTCGGTTTATTAGTGCAAGAGCTTCTCCACCTTCCTAATAAAGGCGAGAATGCTGCTTGCAGATGCCAATTTACATTTCTCCGGGGTCTCAGATTACGCAGCGCAACACACATAGTATGTGATCTGAGGTTTCTATCTCTTCCGAACAGAGTCGGCACGCCGTCTCTATGAACAGGTTTATTTTATTTAAATGATATCTCAGGTTACAGTAGCTTGAAAGCAAACTCACTAGATTCCTGATATTTCCTTTACTGAAATTGACCGCCAAGTTCTTATGGTGAAATGGTCTGATCAGATATTTGGCTTGTCTAAGGCCGGGAATACAGTTCCAATAGGTCAAGCACTGTAATTTGACTAATTGTGTAGGCTGCAAAGGCCAACGGGATACCGCATAATGGCTTAGGGCCAATAAGTACCATAACCTAACTTTGTTCTGACAAGAGAGAGATTGTAGTAGTTTATAACTACTTTTAACCGAGCTAAAATCCAGGCAGTTAGAAGCCAGTGCTTTCAATGCTGCTTGGCTATCGGACCAAATGTGGGTGGAGGCGCCTTACGACCTTTAGTCATATTAGTTGATGCGCAGGTTTCGAAGGCGTGAATTTTTTAACCATCCGTGAACCAGACAGACTAGGCTGTTAGGTTTCATAGGAGGTCCGCCAGTCTCCCAGTCTGTTCTATCAAGGACTGTTACCACGAAATTCCTGCCAAAGCAGAGTTTTTTTTGGACATTACCTTAGGCCACCAAACTATGAACCCAAAGGTTGTAACCTTTGGGGTCATAGTTTGGTGACCTAAGGTACTCCTCACTATCATGATGTTCCTTACTATCATGATGTAAATCATTTTTGAGCTGAGGCTCCAAGTCCTACCGAACATACGCCGACAGGCCCATATGGCTCTGACCGCGCGTTCGCTAGTTGAGTTAATATGAGAGTTCCAATTCAGTTTCTTATTTAGAACAAGACCCAGATATTTAACTTAATTGGAGTATCCGATAGTGATATCATTTAGACTAACTGAACCAAGGTTCAATTTACGTCTTTTGGTAAAGGGCACCAGGACCATTTTGCTAGGGTTGATCGAAAGGCACTCTTTAGTGCACCAATTTAAAACAACAAGCAAGGCCGATTGCCTGCTGGCTGACATCGTACATTCATGCCCGCCAGAGAGTATGATAACCAGATCGTCTGCATACCCAATGGCGTCAAAACCGAGTAGATGTTGCTCATCATGTAACTCGACGATCACGAGTGACTGACTCATTACCTAGTTTGGATGTAATCTCCCTACTAGCTAACATGGAACTAATCCAGTGTCTAGTCGGACCATCAATACCTCTACGCCTGATTGCCCTAGGAATTGAGTGGTATCCAGTATTGTCAAAAGCTTCCTCAATATCCTAAAAAGTGCACAGCAATTTTATTCGAGCGGTAGGTTGCTTTAACCTTGGTGACAAGTAACGCAGCGCCCCTTCTGTTCAGATTTGCCTTTTCTGTAGGCGGATTAATTAGAATGCAGAGGTCTGGGGCTACAGTTAACCGGTTTTTGAAGATCTATCAGTCATTCTGTAGTTTTAAGAATGAACGATGTAAGACTGGTAGGTCGAAAGGAATTAGGGAGTTTACTTGGCCGATTGCCAAGCTTTGGGATAAAAACCACAATGGCTCGGCTCCAAGCCTGGGGTATGTGACCCAAATTGGAGCCAGTTCTAAATAAGGCTACCAGAGCAGGGGCAATCAAGTAGAAGCCCCTTTGGAGGAGGGCTGGGAAGATTCCATCGCCGCCTGGAGCATTGAACGCCTGAAAGGAGTTAATGGCCAATTCCGGAGTAAAAAGCTTACCTCATAAACTATTAATCCAACCCACATTTGCCCCCATATGTGTTCCAAATATGGGGTTAGTAATTGTATTTGTGTCGCAAACAGTGCTGGAAAGTGCACATAAAGCAGGAGTTCGAGTGACTCTGCGGCCTAATCTATAATTACCATTGGATTTGAGAAGAAGCCCGATCTCGCTGGACTGATCCTTTGCTAGAACTTTATGAAGTCGAGCAGCTGTATGTATATCCTCGATATTACCACAGTTTTCTCGTTGCTTTATTCTGGCGCTCTTATAGCGTTAATGGACAATGCAACCTTTATAATTTGCCACATACTTCCCGGATACATTTAGCTGTTCCTTCTGTTGTTATCCTCTTGGAGCTTCGTTTTTCATGGAATTCTAAGCACTTGATGCACCTCGTCGTACGATTGCAGTTTGATGATGCATGTCCGTATTGCTGACATTTGAAGCACTGTGTGTACACCTTTACTGCCGGTGAAAATGGTTGCCATGTAATTAAACAGTTACACAGCAATCCGGCAGTCTAAATGAAAGTTTACTAAATGCAAAATTTCCTTTTGATCCTTATCATACTAATATGGATATGTAAAAATATAGGTCCGTACTCCCCACAGGAACTAGCGACCTATAATGAGGAAAGGATGATGTAATTTGCGATCTCATTGTGGCTAGCACATTCTTTCCTCATTAAAATATCCACTTAAAAACATGGTCGCGCCTGCGTAAGACGTTCTGAAGTCAAATTGACCATGTGTTCAGTTTTAAGGGACGGTCCCGGGTCATCAAAGATGTGAGATCATATTGGTTTGCTGCCATATTCGTAGGCAGTTTTCATCAATTGGTCCCTGCAAAGCTACGATGGAACCCTCATAACATTATGGAAACCAATCACCGTTCTGATGACATGAACGCTCTATGGGAGCTATTGAAAACTTCGGGTTTTAGTGCCACCCAGGTGACTTTAGGTATGGTAAAAACTCTGATTTGTAAATGAAAAAATCGCAAATGGTGAAAGGCTGAAGTCAATGAGTGCAGTTCAGATTGATTTTTTTAAGAATCGATATGTTCATGTAAATAAAAGTTTTCAAATATAGACTGTGGGGATATGCATAGAATACCCATTATACGCGGAATTTACACTGGCAATGCAGATACTAAAAAGGAACCGTTTACTTCGATTTATTGCATTAATTTCAATCTCTTGATTTTTGTAGGGATACTTGAAGAATTATCTTTAAAGTAAAACAAAGTAATGGCTGATGAATGCAAAAGTGACCGCTTTATGCATTATCCTTAAAAAAGGAGATCGCTTCAAATGCAAAAACTAATGCGGCATAGTTCTACTTTGCACAGCATACAAATAACTGTCTTATATACTCGCCTGGCGGAGGAAATTGTACACTAATTATAGCTCTGATTGAATTATAGCTGTGTTTGAGTGGAAATGTCTACAGACGGGCCACTCGACGATTGGCCGTTCGCTAAAGGAGGACTGGGCGAATAAGGCTTCCGAACCGTTACCCCCTCAAGGAAATCCTGGCAGAACAGGTCAACAGCGGAAACTGGAAGTATACAATTCTACACTGACGGCTCTAAACTAGACGGCAAAGTCGGAGGAGTCTATTGTGACAAATTAAATGTGAATATATCCGTTCGTCTTCCTGATCACTGCAGTGAGTACCAGGCAGAGGTGGTAGCGATTGAGTAAGCGCTGACTTGGTTGATGCATAATATCATACCTTTAAGGTATATAACAATATAGTCAGGCTGCAATCAAGTCGCTGGAATCAGTTTTTCTGACGTCCGCGGTGGCATTGAAATGCCGCTCATCTCTTAACGAGATGAGTGAGCATCTCAATATCCAGATAGTCTGGGTCCCCGGTAACTCGGACGTTCTGGGGAACTGTAGAGCTGACGAACTGGCAAGGAAAGGTACAACTCTCCAATTGAAACCGGAAAGGGCAAATCTGGGGAGGCCTTTAGCAGCGCTTTTTATGGCGCTTAAAAAGGAGGCGATAGCCTCGGCACAGAAGAGGTGGAATAACACCATAACGTAGACCTGACTTAAGTATAGTCGTGGAGGTGCTTAGTCAGGTGGGACCTGACTATACTTAAGTCAGGTCCCACCTGACTATACTTAGTCAGGTGGGGCCTGACTTAAGTATAGTCGTTGGATACTGCCTCATTGGAGAGTATGCGAGGAGGCTTGTGTCTGGCAAATGACTTCTGTAGCAGCTGTATGGATGAGGAGGAGGAAGAGACTGTAAGCCACTTCCTCTGGTCATGCCCGGCGCTAGCTTACAGAAGGTACAAACATCTGGGCAAGTATTGTTTCGACGGCCTTATGGATATCAAGAACTGCAATGTGCGAGATATGTTACGCTACATAAGTAGCTCTGAATGGTTCCAATGAAGATGAAAGGGGAGAAGGATCCTTTGGTATCACAATGGACCGTCACCGTACTAAGTGCGTTAGGAGCCACTCTAACCTAACCTAACCTATAGCTCTAATGTACGGCAAGGAAATGCTATGTCCCCGATACTCTTTAATCTACCATTTATCTTTCGTTAAGGTAAAATATCTCAGGACAACATCTTATACCGTCAGTCTAACCAGACCCTGGCCCTTCAACTTCCGACTTTACTTGCGGCAAGCCGTGCTTTGGCACGTCACTTATCTTTAAACGTGTGATCACCACTATTAATGGTGACATATAGTGGTGACTAAAACCAACGATCCCCTGCTTGAAAGATGAATTCTAACATGATATTAAAGAGTATCGGAGACAAAATATTACCTGGTCGTACTAAATACGTTAAAGTATTGAGCAAAATCATAAGCTTGTCCTTAACTTTTACACTCCATGTGACTGTTAAACAGTCGTTTTACGTAAACGTATTTTATATATTATTGGTGTATTCCTAGAAATCTCAAAGAAAACCATAAAATGTCCTGTTTCATTACGTCATACACTAGATGGTGATCCAGCAATAATATTTAGTATTATTTAGAATGAATTGTCGTTATCAAAAAAAACTGATCGTTTCAGACGAAATTTTTCTTGGCAACAATGAAAGATTGTGCTTTAGTATTAAAGTGACAAATCACCGTTCTGACGTCGTGCTTCGATATCGATCCTATTGTTCAGGTACATAATTATAAAATGAATCATTATCTTTGGTTTGGCTATCTTACACCAACGATTATCGAAAAATGTGCCAATTTTTTAGTAACTACCGATCATAAATCGCGTTTCCTTGTGAGTGAATAGAAGATAGGGTATATTTACGCAACAGTAATTCAGATTTTAATTGTTCTTTAAGCTACTCCATAATTTCTAAAACTTTCGGCCACATAGTTATCGTTATCGTCTTGCGTAGTATTATATAAAGTGTGTTCCCTTATAGATTACCGTGAGGTAGTTCCCACCATCAACAATACAAGGTTGTAAAAGAACCAAAGATTAAAATTAAAACATACATGTACTAAAGTTGTAAAAATGGATTTTTAATCAGAACTACCTATATAGATAAAAATGCCCCACAAAAATATAATTACATAATTTTTTTTCGTTTAATTAAAAAATGTTACAAAAACAGAATTAAATTATAATTTATTTCATTTCTTTTTAGGTTAACGAAAAATGCGATTAAATGAAGAGTCTGATGAAGAGACTATTAGTCATAATTTCGGATTTCAACACAAACCCGAGTATTACAATAAACCAAGGCCCGACTTTACGAAACTATCACTTGGTTCATCATACAATACAGGAAATAATTATAAAATTTGGTTAAACAATATTACAAAACCAAATCCTATTTCCAAAACTACGGTCGGTGAAAAAATTCGAAATAAACATTTGTTAAAATTATCAGATAAAAGAAATAATTTAAGTTGTATTATAAAACCAAGAATAAATATACCAATTAATCAAAGTTTTATAAATTCAAAACACAAGACCAATACAATACGAAAGGTAAAATTATCGCTAAAATCGAATAGTAGAAGTGAGCTTACGAAAAATATAAAAACGAACAGAAATTCTAAAATTGTAAATAATAGCAATAGTAGCAAACCAGAACATAAATTAAAAAAATTATCGCTATCGAACTATCCATGCTGTGATAAAACGATAAATGGTGCTGATAAACAATTGTCGTCAAAATTTGTTACAGTCAATCAAATAATCGCCAACAATAATTGCGATAGTAAACGTAAACACGACGAAGACAGTATAATAATCAACGACGCGAAAAGTGACAAAGAGAATCGACAAACCGAATCGTATACTGATAAAAAATTAAAATTGCTAGATAGTACAAAAAATATGTCAGTATATGATTATCACCGACCCCAACAGCAAATGGATACAGGTAGTAATATGGTGGGAATTACGGGCAATGGAGGCCTATCCGGTGGCTTTAATATCACCACGGCGAAACCATACATTAATTTAACAGCCGAAGATGATGAATTAAATCATCAGGGTAATACAAATAATCTTCAATACTACCACAATTCACAATTATCGATGTCAACATTATGTAACATTGGTAATACATGTTACTTAAATTCGGTTATATATACGCTACGATTTGCTCCTCTATTTTTACACAACTTACATCATTTAATCGAAGATCTAAATCAAATTAATCAAAAACTAGGACAAAATCGTATCAAGAGTTCATCGCTTGGACGTAACGTAGCCGGACTAGCGGGGCAAAATGCTCGTAGTTTTAGTAGTAAAGATTTAGCATCTCTCGGTAATAATTTAGGCTGTGACACACCAAAATCAAATCGTCAAATTGCTACAGAAAAATTACATGAATTATTTCAAAATTTACATAGAAACGAAATAACAGAGAACACAGAACCATTTCATGCAGATACATTCTTACACGCAATTCAAGCGGTTAGTGCAATATTTGAAGGAAATCATCAGCAGGATGCTCATGAATTTTTAATGTGTTTACTAGATAGTATCAGAGAAACGTGCCAATCGTTGACAAAAATTATAAGTGATTCACCTGATATTATAGTTAATGGGTAAGTACAACCTGATATTAAATTAGCTTTCATAATAAAATTTTTTTTATGAGATTCTTTTTTTATCATTTTTCACTAATTGCAAATACTAAGGGAACTACTAAGAGAATTGTCATTTTAAGATTTTTTGTTATTCCAATTTTATTATTTTTGGTTAGTCCAAATTTTACCATAATATGTATCATTAAGAACAAAAATTAAAAATTCTCGAATTATAACCAAAATTTAAAATGGGTAGATTATAAAATGTAGAGTGTATGGAAATTTTTTCGCCAATACGGAGAGTTACGTTCTTTGAATTGAATGTCGTTCAGAAATAAGTAAAAATTTGTATGAGTAAAATTTAGTGCTTATTTTATTATTATTTATTAGGTAGATGGCTTCCTCTAGTGTTACCATGTTTTGGTATGGGTATGTTGTTTGATCCGTTCCGTTTTTGGCTAGGGCGTTTCCTTTTTCATGGCTCTGAATCCCTGAATGTCATGGTATACATTGGTATAGAATCTCCATTTTTAAAAAACCAACTAAAATTAGAGCTTTTTGTCTCTCAAAGCACTATTTGTAGTAGCCTTTGCTTCTGTTTAATTTTTCTGTTTTATTAGGATGGCTATGTCATCTGCGAATTGATATATTGAGACCCTAATCGAATTGAATGTCGTGTATCTCGGAGGTGTATATGTTGAAGAGAGTAGGACTTATACCGCTGCCTTGTGGAATCCCTTACCCCTTGTGGAATCCCTTTTCCATTATAATAGTGCGGTTTGTTAGAAATTGATAGATTCAGTTGATTGTGTATCGTGGGAAATGCTTCTTTTTTAATGTTTCTATTAGCGCGTTTTTGTTAAGATTATCGACGTCCTTTGAGATGTTTGGTGCCACTATTTTCCAGTTTTTAGGATAAATTTACATAGTACAAATGTGGTTGAAGCAATCCTCTATATTTTTGCTGAAATTCAAAATTCCACTCTAAACGAATTATGAACGGAATTCCACTCATTTTACATCCAAATTTTAACTCAGAATTTCCCAAATATGCAAGACTATAATATTAAACTGTTAAAATTTCTTTTATTTTGGAAAAATCAAGAAATTTTTAAACGTAATTTTAAGAATGTAGAACTTTCTATACCATCCAAAAATCCACTCCAAACGAATTATGAACGAAATCCCACTCATTTTCCATCAAAATAAAATCGAAAATTTTAACTCAAATTTTTCAAAATATGCAAGGAAGGCTACAGACTCAAAATTTGGATGATGAAAAATTAAAATTTTTGTTAACGTATTATCGGTTATATAGAATTTTCTAGACCACCCTAAAAATTCACTCTAAACGCATTATGAATGGAATTCCACTCAATTTACATCAAAATAAATCGAAAATTTTAAATTAGATTTTCCTAAATATACAAGGCTATAAACTCAAAATTTGAATTTTTTATTTTCAAAAAATCAAAATTTTTTAAACGTAATTTCGGCTATCAACATGTAGACCATCCAAAAATCCTCTCTTAACGCATTATGAACGAAATTCCACTCATTTTACATCAAAATAAAATCGATAATTTTAACTCCCATTTTCCCAAATATGCAAGACTATAGACTGTCAAAATTTCGACTTTTATTTTGAAAAAATCAAGAATTTTTTAAACGTAATTTTAAATATCTAAAACTTTCTAGGCAATCCAAAATCCACTCTAAACGAGTTATGACCGAAATCCCTCTCATTATACATCAAAATAAAATCGAAAATTTTTACTCAGATTTGCCTAAATATACAAGGCTATTGACTGTCAAAACTTGGATTTTTTAAAATCGAATTTTTTTAAACGTAATTTCGGTTATCTAGAACTTTCTAGACCATCCTAAAAATCCACTCGAAACGCATTTTTGAACGAAATTCCACTCATTTTACATCCAAATAAAATCGAAAATTTTAACTCAGATATGCCTAAATATACAAGGCTATTGACTGTCAAAACTTGGATTTTTTAAAATCGAAATTTTTTTAAACGTAATTTCGGTTATCTAGAACTTTCTAGACCATCCTAAAAATCCACTCGAAACGTATTTTTGAACGAAATTCTACTCATTTTACATCCAAATAAAATCGAAAATTTTAACTCAGATGTGCCTAAATATACAAGGCTATTGAATGTCAAAACTTGGATTTTTTTAAATCGAAAACTTGGATTTTTTTAAACGTAATTTCGGTTATAACCTTCTAGACCATCCTAAAAATCCACTCTAAACGCATTTTTGAACGAAATTCCACTCATTTTACATCCAAATAAAATATAAAATTTTAACTCAGATTTGCCTAAATATGCAAGGCTATTGACTGTCACAACTTAGATTTTTTAAAATCGAAATTTTTTAAACGTAATTTCGGTTATCTAGAACTTTCTAGACCATCCTAAAAAACCAAAAATCCACTCTAAACCCATTTTGAACGAAATTCCACTCATTTTACATCCAAATAAAATCGAAAATTTTAACTCAGATTTGCCTAAATATACAAACTTGGCTATAAACTTGGAATATTGTAAAATGTTTGTTTTCCTTCCACAAGACATTTGGAATTTTAGGTCCTTAGACATTTGTTAGAACGAAAAAATGGTTCTATCTCTCATGTAAGTATTTAATTTTTTTGTATAGTTATAATCGAATTTTTTTATTTCGAGTATGGTCAGAACCAGATAACAATTCTTATCTTTGGATTAGGCTAGAAAATATATAGAGGCTTATGTATGCGTATTTCACGTTGAAGGTTAGTTAAAATACCAGAATAAATAAAATTGTATTTGTGTAACTAAGACGAGCTCAGGTCTAATTAAGTTTCGTATTTCAATTTTCGTATCGATCAACTTACCTTTAAAGGAATTTTCCATTTTCTATAATTTAAAAATTCTAGTGTAAATTTGGTCTTAAGGTGTGAAACAAATTGGCTGGATTATGAGACTCTTGGTAGTTTTAAGTTGTTAATCGGAGGGGGCGTATTCATTATTTTATTGCTATTTATCCCGTTATTGTTGATGGGATAGAAAATTTAACTGACCATTTTGTAGGTAAAAGCTGTCCGTCTTTAACTAAAACCAATTATCTTTCCTTAATGTTGGATTGTCTTTTTTGGAGTCTTGATAGGTATTCGGAGCATCATTGTTTCTAGAATTGTTGTGTTATTTTGGTTATGAGGTTCTATCTTGTGACTGTCTTCACCTTGGTCATGTCTATTATTGAGCTTCATAAACCTCATAGGTGGGGATTTCCTTTGGTTGTTGTGGTAGTTGTTTGCTGGCTTCAACGACATCTGTACCACAATTACTGCATATAATGTGGCATAATCCTCTTAGATGTAAACCACCTGACAGTTGCGAGAAACGCTTCTGTTGTTAAGTTGCTTACCAGCTCTAAATGGACGGCTTTTGTAGCCATGCATAAAAAAATTGCAATGTATCCTTTGTATGTTTTGTTACATCTTTCTTTGTGCAGCTTTATCGTAATTGGTCCAGCGTAATCTACTCCAATGGTTTTAAATAGAGCCACAAGAGTTACACGTTCAGGTGGTAATATACCCATTAGTTAATGTGAGATTAATTTTCTGTATCTGGCACATGTGTTACGTAGGGAACCGCTCAGCACCGGACATTTTGAAACTGGATATTTCAGAATAGGATTTGACAAAACGAGATAAGGTACAAAACTGGATATTTCAAAATTGGATATTTCAATACGATATAAGGAACAAATCGAGATATGGTATAACTCTGGATATTTCAAAACAGGATATTTCAAATATTTAAAATGATTTTTTAGGAAAGTTCTGGAATATGGCCAATTAGAAAGGAACTCGGTGAGTTCTTAACCGATTATGATGAAATTCGATATGTAGGATGAAAATGGGATTTTAAAATGATTTGGTGGGAAAGTTCTGGAATGAGGCCAGTAAGGTTCCATACTTGAATATTTCTAAGGAGAAAAATAGAATTTTCCTTCACTTAATGGTTGTTTTTTAATTGCTGATTTTCTCATCTTATTAAAATAATCATTGACTTGCTCGAGTTAACTGTCAGTAAAATTTATCTTCATCTATTTTTTATTCTTCTGCTTAATATAACTTTTCTTCACTTTAGAGAATCTATGTGAGGAAAATTAATTAATTTTCATTAACATTTTCATCCTACATATCGAATTTCATCATAATCGATTAAGAACTCGCCGAGTTCCTTCCTTATTGGCCATATTCCAGAACTTTCCCAACAAATCATTTTAAAATTCCATTCCCATCCTACATATAGCATTTCATCATAATCGGTTAAGAACTCACCGAGTTCCTTCCAAATTGGTCATATCCGAGAACTTTCACAAAAAATCATTTTAAAATTCCATTTTCATCCTACGTATCGAATTTCATCATAATCGGTTAAGAACTCGCCGAGTTCCTTCCTAATTGGCCATATTCCAGAACTTTCCTAAAATATCATTTTAAATTTAAGTCAAATGTCAAAATATCCTGTTTTAAAATATCCAGTTTTGTACCATATATCGTTTTGTACCTTATCTCGTTTTGAAATATCCAGTTTTGAATTATCCAGTTTTGTACCATATCTCGTTTTGTACCTTATCTCGTTATAAAATACCCAGTTTTGAATTATCCTGTTTCGTCAAATCCAGTTGTAAAATATCCAGTTTCGACCGGTACCCGTTTACGTATCATGTGCCAGATGGAGTTCTTTGTATTTATCACTCAATATATCTGTCTTATATATGCTATAGTAACTTGATTTCCTCCATGTAAAGTTTTGTGATGTGCCTCTCTGACGGTTAGTTTTGCTGCTTAGTGCTCTCTTGGTAAGTAGGTAGTATTATGGGGTGTTTTTCATTAAAAGTTAAGTTGGATTTGTTTAATCTTGCTCCTACTTGAAACAGCCCGTCTCCATCCAAAACGAGATGTAACGTTATTATTGTTTCTTTTTGATAGTTAATGTTGGTTTTTTAAAAAAATGCGTGATCAAAGTGCGTGATTTAGGAGTTGGCTGGAGTTTATACCTCTTGATGCACAATCTGCTGGATTTTCGTTAGAAAATGTCTTACGATTTTGTGGTTTTCCTTTTATCCGCCCTAAGGCTGCCATTGAATCAGTCCAGCAGAATGTGTCGTCTTCCATGTTCAATTCGAAAGCATGTCGTCTCTTCAGCGGTAGTCTTGATAATAATACCGCAGCGAACAATTCCAATCTTGGCATTGAGATTGTTTGATTAAGTGGTGCAATTTTTGTTTTTGCTGCAATCATTCTTACCTTTTATTTTGATGTAAACTATTGTAAGCTTAGCTGGAAAATCACAAAAACCATGTAGTTCAATTTCGGTCCTTTCGTGTAATTTACCCAGGTTCTTGAGTGTAACTAAGCCATCTTTCTTCTATGGTTGTACAAACTTTTGTATCCCAACCAATTCCGGAGGCCCATAGATCTGGAACTAGTATTTGTGCTCTAATTATTACTGCGGCCAGCCATCCTAACGGAACGAAAATCTTTAATGCTTCTGACAGTATCCTGCGATTTGTTATTTGTTAGCGGCTGATTTACCTTTATTTGGCACGTGCCAGTTGTTGTGCCAGTTCCTGTATAATCCCAGAGTTTTTGCTGTGTTGTTAAACTCAATTGGGAGTACGCCTACTTCTTATAGGTGCCCTGGCAAGTGTTGTAATATTGCCTTGTTGTTGCTGTTCCACTTCCTCATGTTGAAACTTGATAAAAAATCGTCGACATAAAAATCGTAGAGAACCATTTGTGACCCTAGTATATGTGAGCATCATCAATTGCTAGTTGTCTTAAGGTTTTTGTTGCTAGAAATTTCGCTGCTGCAGTACCGCATGTTACCGTTCTTAGTCTGTAAGTTTGCATTTGTTCATTTTCCGAAGCTCTTCATAAGATTAGTTGAAAATTAGAATCTCCTCTATCTTTTCTATGTTTGCGGTTAACACGTTACGAGGTTTCCTTTACCGCATTAATATTGTTGTTAGGTATACCATTTATAAATCGACAAAAATTAGATTTTAATTAAACAAACTTGTGATAATACAGACTTAAAACTCTTATTAGTTAAACAATTACTAATTAAATACATTTTATTTTTATTTAGATACGTGAGTGTTCCTGAACAATCAGAAATAACGTCTTCACCTGCAGTCCCTTCAAAAACATCATTCTTTTCCCGAAAATCAAAGAAAAAAGAAGAAAAATCTAAGTTCCTTAAACCGCCGGATTCGCCTTTAAAGGAAGCAAACCAGCACAATAATGACACACCAGAATTAGATGGTGATGAAAATGGCTCTCTAACAACAGCAGCCGCCCCGACAATAAACGACAGTGAAAAAATTATAGAAAAAATAAAAAAATTAGGATTGGATTTTTTTACAGAAGATTTTGTTGGTGTGACTGTGTCGACCACAAAATGCCTAACATGTGAAACAATAACCGAACAAAAAGAAACAATGATAGATATAGCGGTACCAATATCTGGCTATGAAAATATAGAAAAAATGGACAATCCACATTTATTTTTTCAAAATTCGTGCATTACTAAAGAATCGTTTCGTGGTGAAAATAAATATCGATGCGAAGAATGTTTTGGATATACGGAAGCAATACGATCAATATCGTTCGAAACTTTACCACGTTTATTAGTCATTCAACTTAAAAGATTTTCCGGTGGTATGGAAAAAATTAATAGTTACATTCCGACCCCATTGCAAATTGACTGTTTCTGTGTGAAATGTTTAAATTCCGGTGAAAACAAGAAGCGGCATGTATATCGTTTGTATAGTATTATAACACATGTTGGGGCTACAATGTCGGTGGGTCATTATATTGCCTATACGTGTTCATTAGATTTCTATACGGAATATTTAAATTGTTCCAAAGATAAAAAAAATCATTTAAATCGCAGTCAATCTAGTTCCGGCAAACACGGTGAAAGTGGGACTAGTAGTTCTAGTGAAAAAAATTCAGGACTTATAAAAAAAATTTATTTTTTACGCAGCAAAGCGTCAAGTAGCGGCGATGTAACAAAAAATTTAAAAAATTTAAATTTAAATGGTGTCATGAATAAATTAACAAACGGTGTTATTAATAGTAATAGTAGTTCGGATAAAATAACAAATAATTCAACGTTGACGGTCCTACCGTCGACCACAAATCCAATAATGTGCAGTGGACTAAGCTGTTGTGGTATACACGCAGAAAGTATTTTACTCCGTAATAATGGACATAATTTAATAAATGGAGGTAGCTTGCTAAATAATGACATCAGTGTTAAAGATAATAATATGTTAAATAATTATAATTCAGATAGTCAACATCATTATAACTATCATCATCAACCTAGTGCAACGAGTACAAGACATGGTGAACCGACATGGTACATGTGCGATGATGATAAAATTAAATCAATGTCACAAACCGAATTTGAGGAGCTCTTGTCTCCAAATAATAAAACCACAATTACACCGTATCTTTTATTTTATGCTAGGATAAATACTGATTAAAGTTTTTTTTTTTTTTATTTTATTTTGATTATTTATTTGTAAACAAGATTAATAAATATGTAAATAAACACATGAAATATACAATATTGAATAGAATTCACTGTTACAATTGCGCGTGCAAGTTTTTCTTAATTAATTTAATGAATTATATATAAAAAAAAAATCACAAAAACTTGCTATTTATAATTGTAAATCTTATTGGTCCAATTACTCTATTTAAAGAATATATTGAAAATGTAGTCAAAATATACAAGGTATATCTAAAAACCCAGTTCCTGAAATAGTACCATTGGGATTCTGATTAAAAAAAAATCGAAATCCCTATACTTTAAATACGACAAGAATATTTTTTCAAAAATACAAGCTTTTCTTTACGGTCCTAAATTAAGGTGAAAAAATTTATCAGTCAAATAAAAAAACTACTGCAAATTTTAAGTTGTTTCGAAATCTGAAATTTTAGGTATTTACCTCCGAAAGAAACGGAAAAAGTGTTAAGTCTATTTCGATGTATTTTTCGATCAACTATAAATGCTGCTATTAGGGTAATAGGATTACAGATTACCTGTATATTAAACATAATACTAAAAATTATTTATATAGATAACTAGAAAACAGGAAAAACACTCTCGCTTATTAATATCAGTATTTTATAAATAATTAAGTTTATTTCTTATTTTTTATTTTTTTTTTGTTTTAAGACATTCCAAATACATTTTCTAATTTACCGAAAAAAAAATTAAGAAAATAAAACTATCTATATAATTAATACAGATCGCACTAATGCCAAATGTTATCGAAAAGAGTGAATTTCTTTTTTCGATACATTTAAATGGCTCGGTTTCATTACTCATAGTTGTGTAATGGCCACATACAAAAAATTATTAATAAATAAAAAACAATATTATTTACGGTATGACATTAATGAGCTCCATTTGTGATAGTTTTTAATTTTTAAATTAAGTTAAATAAAATTAACAATAGAAATCTAATTTAAATCTATCGATCGTAATTTTTAAGCTTCATAAACATGAGCTCTACTAGATTTAAAAAATCGTATGTCGTCGCTTAAAAACAATTTTCATGTTATATGTGTGTTGTTTCGTGTGAGTAATGATGAGCTGATTGGTTAATTGATTGATTTGCAATTATAATTTTGTGTCGGATATATTTAATGATTTTGTAATAAAATAAAAAAATAATTAACATTTTTTAGTTCATTTATATTTGATAATAGAATTGCAAATATTTAATACTCATTTTCAAGTATTTTTAGTTAAAAAAAAATAAATAAAATAAAAAAAATTTCATAAAACTATTTTTATATAAATGCACAAAAACTACTTTTTGTTTCTTTTTTTTTATAAAAAAAAATATTATTAAATATAAAATATTGTTATACATTTAATATAATAAATGAAAAAAAAGCTTTAGACAGAAACATTTATATATATATATATATATATATATATATATATATATATATATATATATACTCACAAAAACTTGCGTACACCCAAAAAATTGAACGAATTTCAGACTTATATTAAGAAATTTTTAAGGAGTTCACTATCATTCGTTTCCTTAAGTTTAAATAATTAAAAAAAATGTGTTAAAAATATTTAATTCATAAAATAATTAAGGTTTTCCTACAATCCAATATCACAAAAATTTGCGTACATTTAATAAATTAAAACAAAAACGTATAATTGTAAATTTCGTGGTCTTCTCAAAATCTATTTTGCTCCATTCCTGTTTTAAAATCAGTTTCAGCTGTTCTCTTGTAGTGAAACGATGTTTATAGACACTTCCTCCTAGTTGCTCCCATAAATGCTCTATTGGGTTTAGGTCTGGTGATTGTGGTGGTTGATTGAAGAGTTTAGGAACATTAAAGAGCAACCACTTCAGGTCATTGTCCTGTTGAAAATACCATGATGAATTAAGACTTAATTTTTCGACGCTGGGTTGGATATTTTGTTTTAAAATATCTAAGTACATCGCAGCCGTCATGTTTTGACCTATAAACACTAAATTTCCAACACCATTTGCTGCTATGCCTGTTTCTTTTAAATGTTTCTTTTTAAATGCCGTGTTAAGCTTCCTCCATACTTTTCGTTGTCCATCTGAACCAAATGTTAAATTTGCTTTCATCCGTAAGTAAAACATTTTGCCAAAACCCAATATTTTTGTTCTTGTATAATTTTGTAAACTCTATCCTTTTTTTAAGATTTATTTCAGAAATAAAAGGTTTTTTGCGCATAGTTCGTTTATAACCAGCTCTCCGAATAATACGGCGCACATTTTCTGGATGAATAGCAATTCCGGACGATGCTTCAAATTCGCCAGCTATTTTTGGAGCACGTTTGGATTGGCTTCTATTAGCTTAACAATTGCTCTTTCTACCGTGACGACCCAGAGTTTTCGTGCTGTATTTCCACGTTTCTGAAAATTAGTAACAAACCATTGAATTGAAGGATTTGTTCTATCAACAATGGCCCCAATTTCTCTATATGATTTTTCTTCTTTAAATAATTTGATAACTACATCTCAATTCTACTGAAGTTTTGCGTCTTTTTGTTGTAACCTTTTGTTGAAGACATTTTGTTGTAACTTTTTTCAAATTTCAAAAATAACAATTATACGCAGTATCTCGTAATTGAATTGAATGCGACTAATTGCTGTATATGAATTGAAACTGTTTTTATTTATAACAACGGTAATTAGTATGAAAATAAAAACCATTATCACAGAGTGTACGCAAATTTTTTTGACATTGGATTGTAGGAAAACCTTAATTATTTTATGAATTAAATATTTTTTTTTTAAATTAAACACATTTTTTTAATTATACTTAAATAAACGAATGATAGTAATAAACGAATGATTCGTACAATTTTTTGGGTGTACGCATATTTTTGTGAGTGACTGTATATATATATATATATATATATATATATATATATATATATATATATATATATATATATATAAACAAATATATTTGCTTAAAATAATTAATGTTTAAAAAATTTATTAAAAATAGAATAAAAAAATGAGTAAAATTAAAATGCATAATATATTAAATTTATTAAATACCTGTATATAATAACGAAACAAATTATTGACATTATAACTATAATACATAATGTCTAATATATTGTTTTGTTTTCACACACACACACACACATACACACAAAACGTATATTTATTTTGTTGAATATTTAAATTTATAATAATTTCACAAAAAATATCAATTTATTTTTGTTGTTAATAATATATATTATATTATATTGAGAGAAAATGAGATAACAAACATAAAATGTGAAATTAATTTTATTTTTATACCTTAAAGAATGATTAAATAAGAAATGATAGGTAACGTAAACGTTTTTTTAGTACACATATATGAATATATATATTTATGTTTTAGATTAAATGAAATGTTTTTCAAATTATGTGAAACATTTTACTGTAACTAAATAGGATAATATGATAATAGGAGATTATATTGATGATAATAAGGATATGATAAATTTTTTGATGATAAATGGATATACGTATACTACGATCCCGCTTATAAGTAGCACATTTCTACGTTTAAGGGGTAGTCTTATTATTCAGAAATGATAGTTCTATGAGTTTCAACTAATTTTAATATTGTTTCACATAATTTGGAAACTGTTCCATTTAATCTAAAAAACCTATATGTATGACTAACATGTAACATATTGATTTTCCATGATCACCTATTTAGTATTTAATTGATTGTCAGAAAAAATAAAACCCAACATTTGAACAAATGTTTGATCATTGTTATAATTTTTAAAGATAAATATATTATATATATATATATATATATATATATATATATATATATATATATATATATATATATATATATATATATATATATATATATATATATATATATATATTTCAAATGTTTAATAATTTTCCTGGTAATCATCTATTATATTTTTATAATTTAAAAGTCTATATTATTAGAAATACATATTTATTAAACATCATTAGTATATATTGTAATTTGTAATATAGAAACATTCGACATGTTAAAAAAAAGAAGATTTAAAATATATTGTTAAAATTTTCACGAAAAAAAATATATACATATTTCGATATACAAAAATTATATATATACATATATATATATATATATATATATATATATATATATATATATATATATATATATATATATATATATATATATATATATATATATATATATATATATATATATATATATATATATATATATATATATATATATATATATATATATATATATATATATATATATATATATATATATATATATATATATAAAATATATATATATATATATATATATATATATATATATATATATATATTATTGTTTTTAATTAATCTATTTATATAAATCACATATTATAAAAGCAAGAAATAATTATATAATAAAACAAAACTAACTAATAAACAAACCTCCAAATAACAATTTTAGTTTAATTTTTTTCTATAAAATGTAATAAGTAAGAATTTTATCATGGTACAAAGAAACCCAATGTCCATGAAGGAAATATCCATGTTTCCAAGGAAATATTTGTATGATAAAAGAATGTGCTAGCCACAATTACATCGCATCTGATCGCAACGAAAAACATCATTTCCCCATTATCGTAAACATCTATCGTTGATTCTTCGTCCCTTTGTAATCTCTTCAAGTTCTCTGATTCTCCTGATGTCCTGCCTGTACCTGACAAGGTTGTATGAATTATCAGGTTCCATTTAGTTACTAAGAGTTCTCCTTTTTGATTTTGTCAAAGTATTTGTTTATTTATTTTAATTGTTTCTGGTCTAGACGTTTCCATGCATAAAACGCTTTTGAGTTGCTTAGAGATTATATTCTTTTTCCTCTAGCTAGCTGTTTATACAATTTTGGGTTGTTTGATTTTAGTATGTCTATTAGTTTGTGGTTTTTTAATAATTGGTATTTACTTATGTGATAGTATTTTTTGCAGCTTTCGATTATATGTTCGTTTGATTCTATTATGTTGCATGTCTCACATAGATCAGATTCTTCTTTTTTTTCCTATTATTTTTTTGAATTTTTTGTTCCATGGCATGGCCTGTTCTTAATCTTGTTTTTGTCGTATTTTGTAACTGTTCATTTTGACTTTTTTGAACCAGGGCCATTTTGGTGGTGTTCCATTTTGGTATGTTATTTGATCTGTTGCTTTTTTAGCTGTTATTTGATCTGTTGCTTCATTATCTTGTATTCCTGCATGTCCTGGTATCCATTGAATTATAATTGTTATATCTTTTTATGGATGGATATTAAACTCTTGTTGGTCGATTATGTAAAAACTGGTTGATATATTTAGATTTATTTGTTATTGACACATATGGATTTCGCGTGCGTCCATCTTACTCAAATACCGTACATTCGACTCTCTTTCATAGAGATCGTATATGTATTACACAGTTGATGGGTAATCCTCAACTGATCGAAAACATAACTAGTCGAAAATTGAATTAGATACATATTCAATTTTCGACTAGTATCATCTATTTTTGCTACAAATGTTGAATTATTGTTTTTATATAGTCTCATGAAGTTGCATTTAGTTGTATTAAATTTTAATTTAAATTTGGTAAGTTTTTGTAATACGTTCCTCAAAGCTCTGTTTGTAGTGGCTTTTGCTTCCTTCTCATTTTTTTTCTTTTATTAGGATGGCTATGTCGTCTGCAAATTGGCATATAGAGACTTTATCTGATTTGATATCTTTTTCATTATAACAGTGCGGTTTGTTAGAAATTGATATATCCAGTTTATTGTGTATCTTGGGAATTGCTTTCTTTTTAATGTTTTTATTATCTTGTTTTTGTTAACATTATCGAAAGCCTTTGAGATGTCTGTTTTCACAAGTATTTGTGCTTTGTAATTTCGTTTGTTTTCATTTATCTGTGTGAAGAGGTTTGCAAAATAATCAATGATACTGTGTCCAGGTCTAAAGCCTTAGGTCCAGTTGTGTGGAAGTATTTTATGTTGAGTAATGTGATGGTTTAACTCCTGCAGAATAGCCTTACTGTATATTTTAGATAGTGTGTTTAGAAGGCATATTGGTCGATAGTTTTCGGTGAGCATCTCGTCTTTGTTTGGTTTTTTTGTTGCAACGCATTTAGTTAGTTTTTAGGATAAATTTGCATGATTCTGTAATTCCACTGTTGGAATAGGGTCATCTTCTACTGTTTCGATCCCAAAGAAATTCACTTTTTTGTAGACACAATTAAAAAATAAACTGTAGATTGTTTGTAGACACAATTAAAAATAAATAGGACATTAAACTAAGGTACCAAATAACATTTGAATAGTTTCGGGAGGCATTTCTTTCGGTTTTGGTGTTTCCCTATCTAATTTTTTTATGAAACGCGAAAATAAATAACAGTGTACATTGCATTCCGAAATCGATTCGAATTCCGCCTTACACAAGTACGAAATGATGGAAATTTTAATTTTCGTTCCAAAAATGTGTTTCGGCTTCCGGGTACGAGTAGTTTCCGGCACATTTGGACACAATTGAACTTGGAATTTAGAACAATACTTCATTTTGGGACAAAAAATTTCGTGTCAAAGAAGTCATTTAAGTTCCGGCTATGACAAGTTTTACGTAATTGGTTTATTCGATTGCATCATGTATGTATAGAGCAATACTCGATTTGTGGTAGTGACGTTACTTCGTACTTGTTTTACTCGCCGGCTAGATTGTTGTCGTCACTGTAGCGTTGTGAATTCATCTGCTTTATTTTCACCTTCACCTCTCATCCACGATGTTTGGTAAATGGTAATGGTGACACTGTAGTTATATTGATGTCTTGATGATGGGGTTGGAAGAATGAAGGGCCAGTTTATTGGATGTAGTAATTTACTGGCACCTACAAAATTTGTTCCATTGTCACTGTACATATGGGTGATGTGTTCCCGATTGGCAATGAATCTTCGAAAAGCGCTTATGAATCCTCGAGATGATAGATTGGAAATCATCTCGATGTGGATGGCTTTGGCGATGTGGATGCAGGTTAACTGTTCTTTGGTGTAATGTTAACCTGAGACTTTGAATTGCCTTTTCCGTCATCAGAGACTTGGGAACCCTGGTCGATTAAAACTGTCAATTCAGTTGTAGTTCCACATATTGAACTACTCTTTACTACGGCTGTTGCTATCATTGTGGTTGTTGCTAACAATAACATTGATAGATAACCTTTTTTTAGGTTGGCAAAGTGTCCCGTTTAACAGTTGATGATATCGATATCCACACATAGTACCTTTTCTATGCACTTGTTTTTCGAACTGTGCAGTAGTGAATTGGTGCAAATCCCTTCCGATTGACATAATGAATCCTTCTTATACTAAGGTAGCGAAAATGGTGACACAGATTGAGCAGATGCCTATCTTCATTGCAATAAGGATATCTGCTAATACCTTGTGGAAGGATGGTACTCGTAAAACTTCAAGTAAGTGGTGAACGAGCTACAAATTTTAAAGTTGAACACAAAGTTGTTAATCACGAAATAACGTCGATACTTTTTGATTGTAGATCGTAAAGAAAATTAACACAACTTTACATTTTGGTTTAACCATTTTTGTTCCGCTTATTTTGCTTAGAGGGACGTTATTGCTGATAGATAAGAATCGCACATTGAGTATGCAACCAATTTTTACATGTGCATTTTGACAGCTGAATAATAATAAAAATAGTTTTTCGCTCGTCTGTTGATTTTAAAAAATAGTATAATATTTATGTGAAATAAATTGTAACAAACAGAATGCCTTTAACTAAAATATTTCAAAAAAATCGTATGCTTGGATATGTATGTAATCATGTGCCAGCTTCTATTCGATTTATTAAAAAACGTAAAGAAAATATCATCGTGACATGTGTTGGTCGTGCATTCCATGTTTACTCATGTAATACATTTCGTCTAATTTCTGTAAGCGATGTGCACCCTGACGATATCAGATGTATTGCATCCGATCATTACTTTATATATTCCGCTTACCGAAATGTAATTAATGCCTGGCGATTAGGTAAACAACTGAGCTTTACGCTAAAGGGCCACGAAAAACCGATCCATTTACTACTACCTTTTGGAAAACACTTGATTTCAATTGATGAGGGCAGTTGCCTTAAAATCTGGGATATTGAGGCTGAAGCTGAATACTTAGAAATTCCGTTTAATAATGATCAGTTTAAAATTAGTTCGGTTTTGCATCCGGCAACGTACATAAATAAAATTTTGCTAGGAAGCGAGCAAGGCAAATTGCAACTTTGGAATGTTAAAAAGTGTAAAATTGTTCATAATTTTAAGCCATACAACTCAGAAATTATAGTGCTGGAACAAGCTCCAGCTCTTGATGTGGTAGCAATTGGTCTAAAAGATGGCAAAATAAGTTTACTGAATTTAAAGTTCGAAGAAGTGGTAATGGAGTTTAACCAAGATTGGGGTCCTGTCTTAGGTATTACGTTCCGAACGGATAATCATCCCGTAATGGCAACATCGAGCACAAATGGAAAAATTATATTTTGGGATCTTATGAAAAAGAAGGTGAGTTACATTCCATATAAATTAAATTATGTACAGAATTATATTTTTAGACTAAAGATAATTTATTTTAATGGTAATAGATTGTAAATCAACTGCATGCACACAACGCCGCTATAAAAACTATTGAGTGTCTACCAAATGAGCCCTTGCTCATCACAACTTCGCCTGAAAATACTATGAAACTTTGGATATTTGATATGCCTGACGGTAGTCCCCGGTTACTAAAAGAACGGCAAGGACATGCTGCACCACCAACATTTATTCGTTTCCATGGATCAAATGGTCAAAACATCTTATCAGCTAGCGAAGATCATACACTCCGCATTTTCAGTACGGTAACTGAAATGTGGAATAAGAGTTTTGGTGAAGCGAGCTACAATAAAAAGGCATCGAAACGAAAAAGTAACTTGAATCTAACATTAAACTAATATTTTATAATATTTGATGCTATATTTTCCAGATCGCTTCGACTACGACCGCCACTTAATGCCAAGAATAACACAATTTACATCGGAAACAACTCGTGAAAAAGAATGGGATAGTATTGGAGCTATTCACTCCGGGCTTGTCTTAACAACTACATGGTCTTTTAGCAAGTGTAAAATGGGTGAATTTAAGCTTGTTCCACCTCAATATGTTAATTCTAACCCCGAAAAAGATTTCATCGTTGAAGCTACTTCCGTTTGTTTAACACATTGTGGAAACTTTTTACTGGTCGGTTACTCAAAAGGAGACGTTGAGCGTTTTAATATTCAGTCTGGAATTCATAGAATGACTTATGGAAAACCGGCACACGCAAAATCATCTATCAAGGGTATTGCAAGTGATCTTCTTAATCAAACAGTGGTGACCGCTGGCGCTGATGGTTGGGTAAAATTTTGGAATTTCAAATCAAATTGTGAATTACCTACACACACGCTCGAGCTAAGCTTCGGTGTGACCAATTTAAGTTTGCACCGAGAAAGTAGTATGTTATGCATAGCGCTCGAAGATTTTACTTTAAACATTGTAGATCTTGATACTCATGTTATTGTGCGCAAATTTAAAGGACACACAGCTCAAATTACCGATATTGCATTTAGCAATGATAGTCGTTGGTTAATTTCAGCCGCGATGGATTGTAGTATTAAAGTATGGGACATTCCATCATCATATCTAATCGAACATTTTCGAACGGCATCCCCTTGTATTTCGCTAACAATGTCACCAACTGGACAATACCTGGCTACCACACATACTAACGATTTAGGCGTTTGTCTATGGACCAACAAATCATTGTACAACCATGTTTCACTTCGGGCTATAAATCCTGACTCAGAACCGCCACTTATTGATTTACCTTCGACCCAACTTACTGTCGACCATGATGTAGATAACGCTCTAGCTGAATTAAAACTCGAGCTGGGTGATGAATTGGATCCTAAATATGATTCACCATTGCAACTCGGTGGTTTGCTTACCATGTCGTCTGAAGCAATATCGAAATGGCAAAATATTTTAAGCCTTGACATAATCAGAAAACGTAATAAACCACTGGAGAGCATAAAAGTACCAAAACAGGCACCTTTTTTCTTACCAACGGTGTCAGGGCCTGAAGTTAAATTTAATTTACCAGAAAATCAGGATGCAGAAAATAATTCACATATTATCGTATCATCGCAAATCGAGAATACAACTCCGTTCGGAAAGATGCTTAAACAGACTAAATCAACAAATAGTTTTGACGATTGTATAGATAAACTACTCAAATGTGGCGCAACATTTGTTGACGTTGAAATAAAATCGCTTTCACCTCATGGTGGTGGGTCAATCGAAATTATGGAACAGTTCTTTAAACTTCTCATCGATATGTTCGAGTCAAATGTTAATTTTGAATTTGCCCAGGCTTACCTGGCAGTTTTATTAAAAAATCATTCAGATGAAATCTGTTCAAATTCAAAATTATCAAAATATTTGGAACAAGTTGAAGTTGCACAGAATCGGGGATGGAAGTTATTAGAAGAAAATTTATTATACGGTATTGGTGTAATAAATTCGTTGAGAAATTATACAAGTTAAAAATATATTTGAATGTTTAAAATTGAAAAATTGTTTTATTTAATTCAATAACGAAACACGTGCTGCCAGTGTTGTGATAGACAGAGGAGTTAAGACAATCTGACATTTCATTAGAGTAACAAAGGCTCAGACTATTTATATTATGATTTATTTATTACAGTCCATTATTTGTCCGTACCAAGTCAACAACATGGTTCCATCGGATTCAATCATGTGGATGTTCTAGACAAGCGGGCGTAAGTCATACGAAGCATGGTTGCAAGCGACAAGACGCACTTTAATATTCCCTCCCACACAATTATCGTGAGTGACAAGGGACCCGAGGTATCGGAATATGTGGTCACTACTTCTAAAATCCATTGAGTCTTGGTCTCTAAAACCAGTGACCAAAGGAAGCTGAGAATCGTAAAAGTGGATCCATTAGTTCTTTGACACCGTCGCCATTCAATTCAATTGCACAAGTATCATCCGCATATGCCAGAACTTGGTTGGACTAATCTTGTACGTTCTCCTAAAGTGTTTCACTTTTACGAAAGATAAATTCTAACATGAGATTAAAGAGTATCGGGGACATTTCCACGCCGTACAACATAACTAATTTGACACAATACTGTGACTGCATTACTGTCATTTTACAGAAACGTACATATTTGTCAGGTACCGAATGACGATAGACCTAAGTATGAAGGCATGTTACAGTTCGTTGAATCCTTTAAAGAAGTTACGAATGTTAAGAATAATTATCTAAATATGTATAATGCAACTACTCATATAAACGAGGTTTAAATATCATAATTCAAATTAGGCAACACTAAAATATAAACGCAAAACTAAAAAGAAGGGAAAAAACACATTGGCATTAAAAACGTTGAGATCGTAAGACGTATATAAAGTAAAGAGTGATTAAAAATAAAATAAAAACTGAACTTGTGATACTTGTTTAATTTGATCGATTTACTTAACCTGAACAGGTTGGGTGTGGGAAAACTTGAAGCGAAAATATAGTATTAAATGACGTTTTGTATACTCCTAACCTGTCTAAAAATCTACTCTTAGTCAACGCTATAACCGAAAAATGAGGAGAAGTACGGTTTACAAAAAATGCGGTTATTATTACTAAAGACGACGAGCTTGTGCTAGAAGGGGTAAAAAAATAACGGTTTATATACGGTTAATCTGAATAAAAAAAATCAACAAGCAGCATTAGTCACTGAAAAGAAATCGAAAGCGATAGAATGGCATCGCAAGCTAGATCATCTTAGCATTAAAAATATTAAACAGCTCATTAAACTAATAGGACACTAATGGATAAATCAAGAGCACTGATTTTCGATTCGAAACTAAGTAAGGGCTTTTGGGGAAAAGCAATTCGTACATCAACGTACTTATTAAATCGATGTCCAACAGAAGCAACGAATCGTACGCCTGTTGAAAAATGGACAAACAGAAAACCCGATCTATCGAAACTGCAAATTTTTGGAAGTCACGCATTTACAAAAACCTAGGATATCTAAAGAAATTGGACAGTCGAAGTAGTAAACTAATATTTATAGGTTATTACACGGTGATCGATTGTGGGATCCCGTAAAACAACGGATAATAATTTCAAAGGATGTAACATGCCTTGAAATTATCAAGAAACGAAGAACCAATTTTCGGAGAAAGGAATTACCATGAATTTCACTGAAGAAGTAGTGACAAATATAGAACACGAACAACAAAGCGAATCAATTTCGGTTCCTGAGGAATGCAATCGACACGAAAATAGTGGTGGAAGAATCGCAAAAGAGGATAAAGAAACTACCACAGCGGTTGAATGACTATGTCTTGCTGACCTATGAACAAGCAATGCCGGAGAAGAAAGTGAAAAATGGAAAGATGCAATAGAAGAGGAGAAAGCATCGCTAAAACAAAATGAAACGTGGGATTATGTGGATAGGTCAAAAGCTGGAAACAATAAGATCCTCTCAAATAGATGGATATTTAAAATTAAGGACAATGGTAGATACAAAGCGAGATTCGTAATAAGGGGCTGTGAACAGGAACCTGGTATAGACTACCAGGAAACTTCTAGCCCTGTCGTGAATGCTTGTTCGATTCGCATACTTTTTGCAATAGCAAATAAAAGAAGCTATACTATTAAAATTTTCGACATAAAAAACTGCATTTCTCTATGGAGAACTAGATGATGATGTGTATATGCAGGTTCCAGATGGTTATGAGGAAGAAGGGAACAAAATCTGTCAATTACGAAAGGCGCTATATGGACTAAAACAATCACCATTAAAGTGGAACAAACGATACACAAATTTCTTAAAATCTAAGGGATTGTCGCCAATTAAAACAGAACAATGTATTTTAAAAAATGAAATCAGTACTATGTTTCTGGGAATTTACGTTGATGATGGTATTATCATCGGTGAAAACGAAAGGGTCATAAAAAGTTTACTTTATTCCAACTGGAAACCTGTAAACAACCTTCAGTATATCTAGGAATAGAAATAACAAAACATGAGAAAAAGTTGGTGTTAACTCAGAAAAATTATATAAATTCAATTCTAATGTAGTTAAAATCAAATTTTGATTTATAGAGAATAGAGAAGCTTACTCTATCTATCTAATAAAACAAGACCCGATATAGCTTATGCAGTGAGCTATGCAAGCAGATACATGGAACAACCAACGGAGCAAGACATATGTAACGTAAAACGAATATTCAGATACCTAAACTCTACGAGAAAAGTAGGTATATGTTTTTCAGCAGCTGAACAGTCAGATATGTAAGAGGCATTTTGTGACTCAGAATACGGAGGGGACTTGGAATCTAGAAAAAGTACAACAGGAGTTGTGGTAAAATACTGTGGTGGACCAATCTCTTGGTATTCCAGAAAATAACCAATAGTCCAGTACTGAGGCGGAGTACATTGCAGACTGCAAAAAATAACTTATTTATCTAAAGGCACTTTTGGAAGAACTGATGCTAAAGAAAGTAAAAATGAAACTAAATATTGACAATCAAAGTGCTATAAAACTCATTAAAAATGGGCAACTTAATCGCAGAAGCAAACATATAGATGTGGGATATAATTTTATAAGTGAGATTGTCTCTGAAGGTATAATTGATTTAAACTATCGTCCAACTGAAAATCAAACAGCTGATATATTCACAAAACCATTAGATGTCGTGAAATTCAAGTATCATAAAGATATACTAGTATATAAAGTTTAATTAATGTTTTTTTATATACATATTTTGAAATTAGGAGAAAGTGTTAAGAATAATTATCTAAATATGTATAATGCAACTACTCATATACACGATGTTTAAATATCATAATTCAAATTAGGCAACACTAAAATATAAATGCAAAAATAAAAAAAAGGGAAAAAACACACTGGCATTAAAAACGTTGATTGTAAGACGTGTATTAAGTAGAGTGATTAAAAATAAAATAAGAACTGAACTTGCGATTTACTTAACCTGAACACCGAGGCCTTCCAAATATGTTTTCAGCCAGCTCTAATGCTAGCATTAAAGTCATCAATCACTATTCTGATGTTCCTGCTCCGATATGGATCCCATCAGATCATTCAATTTTTGTAAAATGAGTCTTTATCTTTAGGTTGGCTTACATCAGTGGGCGCATGAACACAAATGATTGACAGGTTTGCTAGTCGCATGCGTAAACGTAGCTTATACATACGATTATCACCTGCTTTGAAATCCAAAACAGTATGTTTCACCTGGGGCCGAAGAAGAAAACCAACACCAAGATTGCCGACACATGGTTACCACTTTTTGGTCATCGAGTTTCTTGTTGAGCAATGAGTTCCAAGCGATACTCCTTCATGCCATCATTAGGATTGGTTCCATGTACCAATCTTAAACTGCGTGTCCGTCCATTAACATAAGCGGGGGTCGGTTTAAATTTTGGGGATATCCATATTTTATTTTGTTTTTTAACAATGGAGTTTTTTAAGGATGCGGGTAGACACCCCAGCGATCCAACCTTTGTTTAGTGGTCTCTAACGATAAGCCACAGAGCCAACTTCTATTTTATTCGTTAAATTGTAACTGGATAGCGAGTGTATCCTAATTCAACATGACTGAAGTTGACTTTAACGATCAACTTTTTAAATTGGTGATCCAACACTTTTTAACTTTATGCAAATGCTTTTACGACGCAGTTTGAATGTCAAAAGGGATGGTTCATCAATAGCATCATAGAGTGCATTTAAAAATTAAGAGGTGTGTTCATTCGAAAATCCAGAGATTGGATATAAATATAAATGTGAGAACGAATTTAAAGCCGTTTAAATTATATTAAAATGATCTAGTAAATTAGTTTATTTAATTTAAATATTCTTTCTATATTACATATCTGTATCTGAATTCAAAAATGATATAAAAAAAAACTACATATTTAAATCCACTTTAGATTCAACTTATAATTGATGTTAAGAAATAAATAACTTATTAATTAGAGTTAGATTAATAATTGTTGAAAAACTACCCAGCTTATAAATAAATAATAACACTACATCTCTTTGTAATAGACGAAATTATACAACAATTTTAGTAATTCCGTATCGGCGATTATATCATTCATATACTCTCCAAAAGCTGTACAAATTTGGTATAAACTTCGTTTAGTCGCATTTTTTAGTGCAATATAATTTCGATCAACCTTTTTCCCACCCAAATCTAATGGTGTAATATTATCGATCGTCTTCTTCAATTCGAGTAAAGTTACGATAATTTTGACCAAATCTCCTTGCGCCACACCATAATCGTCTTCGGTCAGTGAACAAGTTGTTAATTTTGATATGCCTTGTATAAGCCAAATAATCGGTTGCGCTTGAGTCAGTAGAAAATTGGTTTTGGTCATTTTCACTTCGGTAAATATGTAATAAATTCCGGGTAAATTGGCAACATATTGCTTAAAAGTTAAAATACTTTGGTTTATAATTTCATGAAATTGAGTAAGACCAATTTGTAATTTAGTCTGATTCGTGATCAATGGTGGCTGCTGAACAATTGTTTCCATTCTAGAATTATTGTAAACTGATATATTTCGTATTCCAAATGAATCATTATATTGCCGTAGTAAATATTTTTCTCCTAAAACATTACCTGGATACCCTCCAGCTTGAATATGATTTTGTCCCGGTAAATTTCCAAAGCTCAAATTTCCATTAGTTGTAGTCTTTAGTAATGATGCTGACAACTCTTTATTGAAATTATTAGTAATTTCGAGAACTTTTATAACAATATTTTTCCAGTTATATGGGTGTCCTCCAGGAATTGAGAGCGAGAAAATTTGTTTCCGCCGATAATTTGCGTGACTGTGAGCCAAATCAAATAAGTCTAGACTAGATAGTTGAACTGCGATTTTTAACGTATTCACCGAAAGTGCTTCGTGAAGTAAAATCACATTGCTGTAGGAAATATTTTCCTTTTCAATTGGAAATTGATATTTTTGCGTTAAAAAAATATTAAAAAGTATACGCATCAAATTCATGTTACTGATAATCTGCGATGTAAGAATCCAAACTAAAAATATAAGCTTAAAATCGAATAGCAGATTCGTTATTGGGCTGGCCACTAATGGGTCTTCCATCAAATCGAACAAGTACAGTGTTTGATCAACTATCAATCGGCGCACGATTAAATATCCAAAAATATAGCAAAATGTTGGCACCAACGTATCGATCATAGACCGGTAAAATATCGAGTAGAAATATGAACGAATTTGTACATATTTTGGTAGGTTTATAACGGAAAATGTCAAACTTAATGCATTATCTCGGTTAATACGGAAAAAATGGAAAACTCCAGAACACGATCCGCTTATAATCAAAAATAAGTATTTCTCATTTAAACAATAACGGTTGGGTTCACATTTTAAACCCAAATGTTGATATCGATTACTTAAAAATTTAGTGTAAAGCCATGCCGTAAATAATCCGACGACTCCGTGTATAAAGCAAAATCCTACTTTCCGCCATAGTGTATTTTTAAGTCGATCATATCTTGTGCGATAGTACGTTGGCTCTGCTAAGGTGGTTCGACACAGAAGTAATCCATAAATCAGCACAGAACTTATCAGAGGTGTAGTCCAAATCCAAGTATATATTGAGAATAGTGACGTGAATGATGATCCAAGCCATTGAATCGGATGAAACAAACTAAAATTAACGAGCAACAGGAATATGATAAGTAGCAAATACTGCATGGCAACAGAATAACACACTGCGTATATCATTCGCTCCAAACATATATTTTTTATATTACTCTCTATTTGGCCCGCCATTTTTAGGTTATGATTACCGGCATGAAAATTATCGTTTAAAATTGACCTAAAACGAGTGTCAACACAGAATTTAGAAAATTTATTTACTGAAATTCATTGAGTAAATTACCTAAAATATTTTTGATAAAGACCACTATACAACCACAGTTTATATTAATTCTTTAAATAATTTACTATACTTGGAGTGAGGTATATTAAAAGCTATTTTGTATTATTTAAATTAATTATGATAGCTTGTGTGGTAGATGCATATTCTTTTTTGACACAAATTTCCGTTGCACTCGAGTAAATAAAAATAATTTGGTTGCATACAGCAAAGTTTACCCTGACAATTAATAGTTTGCCCTGACTGCACTTAAACTGGAAATGGCAAATTCCAAAGTGGAAATAAAAAAGTCCCTGCGATAGTATTTTAATTAGATATATATAGAATTTTAGTTATTATAGTATTAGCTATAGTATTTTAGTTAGATAAATTTAATATTATTTTCAGAGCCCTTTTTTATTTCTGTATCATTTCTTTTACCTAACAAAATCATGAATTTTATGTTGAAGTTTCGAGTTCGAAATTCGAACAATCCTTCAATATTGTAAGAGCTGTTTTATGACCCGATTTTGAGCCCTTACAATATCGACTATGAATTCGACCCTACGTCTTGGCCAGGATGCATATACGCATTAGAGCAATTAAATAGCCGTTAAATTCAGTGGAGACTTGTTAGTAGTACCATTTACATTACAATCTGTGCAAATACCATTTTTGATTTTTTAGCGTGAAGCTGTGTAATCAACGAAATCGAAAGATACATTTTACATTTATCTATTAGTTTAGCTAAATTTGTATGAAAAATTTATCTTAGCTCGTTCTGCGTACCTACTTTATGGAAATGCAATTATAGCCATATTTTATTGGTAATTTTACAACAACAATTGCATGCATTTCATTCCGTTTGGAATAGTTTCATTAAAATCCAATAAAATCCAATATAAGTCTCTAATCTATCGCCGCTGTTTTCAAATTTTCAACATCAATGTGATTGTGGCATTATTTTGGTTGGTCGGGTAGATCGATTTAGGGCGAGTGCGGTTTGTTTCATCTTAATTTGCTTGCAACCAAATTTTTGTGTACTATATTTTCTAGCAGTTTGACTGTCACTGCATAAATATTTACTGTCAAACATAAATTTTGAGTGTTTTTAAAACGCACGTGAAAATCAAGTCCAACCAAATTTTAAAAATTACCATTAAATAAATTAAAACAAAATGCGTAAAAAAGGAAAATGTATTAAAAATAATAGAAAAGTGAAAATCGTTCAAGAACCAGAAGAATTGGTAAAAGCGCCACATACGTTTGTATTGCATCGAGGAAATTCGAATCCCGCATTGGTTAACTTAACACGAGATTTTCGTAAAATGATGGAGCCCTTTACGGCATCCACACTCCGTGAAAAAAAAAGTAATAAAATAAAAGATTTTGTTGCATTATCGGGTGTGTTTCATGTATCGCATATGTTGATATTTAATGAGGCGTCAACACAAATATCGTTTAAAATACTACGTCTACCAAGGGGCCCCACTCTAACATTTCGAGTGCATCAATTTACGTTAGCCCGAGACGTACTCGCTTCTCAAAAAAAGCAATTGGTCGATCCAAAATCATATTTACATCCACCATTAGTTATCTTGAATAGCTTTTCGGGCGAAGGCAGACACGTAAAGTTAATGGCAACAACATTTCAAAATATGTTCCCTACAATAAACTTGAAATCCATTAAATTATCGACTATCCGAAGATGTGTGCTAATCTCATATAATTCGGATACAAAATTGATCGATTTACGACATTATTTGATTAATGTGTCCCCAGTTGGAGTAGCGAAGAATATTAAGAAAGTTGTAACGGGAAAAATTCCTAATCTTGGCAATTGTGAGGACATGACCGATTTTGTGAATCAAGGTGGTGTATCGGATTCGGAATTTGAGGACGAAGAGTCGCAAGTCGTGCTACCACAACGAATAAAGAAAAGTGGAAATATCGTAGATAATAAATCATCAATAGTAATGTATGAATTAGGTCCTCGCATCACGTTTAGTTTGTTGAAGGTTGAAGAAGAATTGCTGAGTGGAGAAGTTTTATACCATGATTTGATTGTTAAATCGGCCGAGGAAATTCAAGCACTTCGAAAAGAGAAGGAGCGTAAGCGACGACTAAAAGACCAACGGAAGAAGGAACAAAATCAAAATATTGAACGCAAGGAAAACGATAAGAAAGACCGTAAGCAAAAATCGAAGGACGAAAATGATGAGGAACCATCAAATGAACCACCTGAAGATGACGCTGATTACTATCGCGAAGAGATAGGCGAAGAGCCGGAAGAGGAATTGTTTTCAAAACAGCTACAAAACAATAGTCGACCCTATGTACCAAAATACACAAAAATAAGTCGTAAGCGAAAGGCAGATGGAAGTTCAGCCAAAACAGAGATTAAACCAAGCAAAAAACGTAAATATGAATCAAAACCGGCGCATAAAAAACCAAAATCTAAATCTTATGCCAGCAAAAATAGAAAAAATAAAAATAAATAAAGAAAATATGTTTAAATCATAAATAAGCCCGCTAATTTTTTTTTTTTCAATTTGGTTGCATCCAATTCTAATTGCACCAATAAAAATTGCGCATGTGTCATTCGTGTCCATTTTTATTTTATTGTTTCGACATTTTTTTCATCATCCACCAATGAAAAGGGGCGTAATGAAATCATCCACCATATTAGTAATTTTTTGTTCTTATGTTAAGTGAACAGAAACGCAATCCGTACAAAAATCCATTTTTTTTATCATCATCATAATTTTCACCCTAACAAAATTATTATAATTTTAATCTAAAATATTTATAAATTTATAATTGATAAATAGTTTAGGTAGATTATTAGTGAGTTGTGTTTAAAATTTGTGTTAAATAATAGAAAACAATAAAACATAGAAATAAAAATTTGGTGTAAAGAAAGAAGAAAATTTAAATCGACTGAAAACAGCAACAAGAAAGGCGAAAGGAGTTCAATTTTATCAATATAGTATTTATATTTGTAATTTCATATTTATAATAACAAAATGGGTACTCGTGATGATGAATACGATTATTTATTTAAAGGTAATAATGATATAAAACATTATTTATAAAATAAGAATTAATTAATTACAAAATATCATTCTTCTGTCAAAATATTAGTGCTGTTTTTTTTGTTACTAAAATGTCCATGACCCTTTTTGTGTTTGACGTTTTAACTTTAAAAACAACGATAATATTGTTGCAGCTCTCCTAATGTACATAAATTTTAATTAAATTCATTAAATATAAATAACTATAGCTACATATTACTTATTCTCGGATATCATGCAAATTCAAAAGTGTATTAATCAGCTGTTAATGACTTCTTCTTGATTGTTATATGAATTTTTATCAGAAAATGAGTCACCAAATACGGAATAAATGATATAATATTATTTTCGTGTGTGTGACTATGTGGAATGGGAATATGTATACTATTTATCAAATTAAAATATGACATCAAAAAATCTTGGATCGACATTTTCTTTTATATTTAACCAATTTACTATACACATATACACTGCGGTCTATTGCATAGTTTTTCTGTTATTAATTTTACACTTCAGCACGAAGCGAACGAACAAAGAAGTTTTATTATAATAAACAACAAATTTATTTTAAAATTGCGATTAAAATCTATTTTTATAAGTTAAAAATCTATTAATTTTGAGATTTTACTACTGTACATAATTTTTAAAAACAAAATGATTTAGAAATTGTTAATTTGGTTTAATTGAATTAATTATAGAGTATGTTTCTCTATTCTGCGTCTCAAACCTGATGACACATTTATCGCTTAAGAAACGCAATATAGCGGAGATTTCTTAATTTTGTAGCCACATAGTCTTATTTTAAATATATAATCAAATTACTAGGTTAATATAAATACCGAATGAGGTTCTTCTTCCACAATCACACCGAAGCTCCATTTCTTAGCACGGAATATTTGAAATTGGTTCGAAACGCAATAATATTAATCATTCTTTTCAACTATTTATAAAATGTATGATAATCTGAAGTACCACTTTCACTTTAGATAATCTTACCATAGCTAGTGATATATTTGGCAACCCACCCATTAATACAGTCTAATTTTACTTGCAGTGCATGAAATTTGGCACTCTAAAATACAATTTAATGTGTCTGGTAGAATTACAGTGACTGTTTATACATTTTGGCGGTCAGTTAATAAATTTTATCAATAAGTATCTGATTAAAAAGTGATAAAAGTTTTGAAATAAAAACATTCGCTTAGAAATTATTTTTACGAGATACTAATCGAACACAGACAATATTCTTCAATTGATGGCAGTTTTCACACTCAGAGGTCACACTGAAATGTATCTTAAACGTTTTAATTTAACTGTGAAGGTCTGATAAACGAAGCTGAAAAAGTTCACTTCCAAAATCTTGTTATCATTAGCATTGTAGAAATTAAACACCGACGATGTGAACACTCGAAAGAAGGTATTGAAAACTTTGGTTGTAACTGACCCAAATTAAACCAAACAGTTATTGGTTTAAATAACTGTTGATTTACTTAATTTTCATCATATTATGTCGAATGCTGTAAATTAAAGACAGCAGAGTAGTGCATAGAGGACCTATCATATGAGGAATTCACTCTGGCCATAAATAGATAAAAAAACGTCCTCCTGGGGTTGTTAAATGGTAATTCGGAGGGAATACATTGTGGAACAACCTTTTCGACCTTAATCGATTAGTCAAAAAAATGCGTATATCTTTGTACAAATTATTGTCTTATATAATATTGCAGAAAATCACTGCTGCGTAGTTTGAAATTGAAGGTGACTACGGTAAGGCCAGTCACTGTTCATATATTTTCGCTAATGAGGATTCTTTCTTATGAAACATCTTGTGTCTGAATATAATGTACATCAAGTGCTCTTAAATTACCAGCAATACAGTGGAAAACTTGTTAAATTGGCTCATACGTAGACGCTATTGTGAGATACTTTTATATGACGACTCTCGATTGTTAGCTTGGATACCGAATAATAAATTGCCTATTGATTTATTGCCTCTATTAACGGGAATTTTTGCAATTAACTCTGGTGTAAAAGAAGGACTGTCTTCGCTTCACATATAATGCATACAAACAACAATGTTTGTGTTCACATATTTGAAGGAGTGACGAATTTTCGATACTTCGATTTTTTTTTTATTTATGATAATTTTTTGGGACGTGATATTAAAGTTTCTTCTTCATCCGCTGACGCTACATCCCATGAAGGAATTTAGCCGCCTCAACGATGCTTCTCAAAAATTTTACGATCCGTCACAAGAGAACGCCAGACACGGTGAACGAGTACGTTCAGATCTTTCTCGACGTCATATATCCAAGGAGTAGGCGGTCTTCCACGAGGACCCACGTTCGTTGGTCCCAAGACCTGTTTTGTGGTCCGATTTTGTGAACGAAGAACGTGTCAGCTATCTTAACCTTAATTTTATGAATACGATGATGTCGACTTTATCGAGATCATTTCTGACTTCGTGATTCATTCGCATTCTATAAATGGCTTCCTTCTTGATGGGACCGAGAATAATTTGAATAATTTTACGTTCCGCGACAGCATGTTTTTGGATATTTTGTGCTTTAAATGTCCAAGACCCACAACCAAAGGTGATCACTGGTCTTATCAGCGCTTTTTAGATGTCCAGTTTTACTTTGCGCGATATATGGGGAGACTTGAAGACTTTAATACTGGAGTAAAATGCTTGGTTGCTGCGATCCTCGATGACATATCTATAGAAACGGAGCGTTGCTCGGTGATCAATAATCCCAGATATTTGAACTCATTCACCCTCTCATATTGTGTTTCTGCTGAAATGAAAGCTCCGCGTGTCCGCCTTCTCGCCGTGACCATATATTTGGTCTTTGCTTCGTTGATTTGAAGGCCAATTTGTTGGGCTGATATTTCCAAGGGGAGGAGGACTTCTTTCAGTGAGATGATGTAGCTGGGTTGGTTTGTAATATAGGCACCTGCGCTGCGCGATATTGAGCTGACGGATGACATATTCTAATGATAGGTTGAAGATAATTTGCGCTATTGGGTCTCCTTGCCGCACTCCAGATGTTATCTCGAAGACATCCCAAATTTTACCTTGAATTTGCACCTTACACTTTGACTCATTCATTAAAAGTTTTCACATATATATCAATTTTGACGGTGTGATAGGACAATACGTTCCATAACGCATTCCTTTTAATGCTGTCGTAAGCCTGTGGGAAGTCTACGAATAGACTATGTTCAGGTTCTTTTCGTAGCAGTTTTCTAGGACAATCCTCAGAGTGAAGGTATGATCAGCCATTGATCTGTTTGAACGAAAACTGCATTGTAATCACCCAAGGTCCTCTCGCTGTATGTTGATAACTTTGTAGCGATTACGTTGGCTAAAACCTTGTAGCCTGTGTTCAACAAAGCTATACCGCAGTAGTTGTTGCTGTTCAACCGATCTCCTTTTTTATGTAGTGGGCAGATAAGAGCCTTCTTCCATTCTTCTGGGATATTTTATTTTGCTACATCGCCGCCATATTTGAGTATTTCGTTGCAAATACCCTCCTCACCGGGTGTCTTGTAATTTTTCATTCGCGCTATCGCGTCCCACACTTCAACGTATGTTGGTGGTGGTGGTGGTGCGGTCATCTCGACGGTAATATCAGATTGACGCAAGATGGGTTGTTGCTCAGTAGGTGGTGTCTGTCTATTTAGAAGCGAAGAGAACTAATTCCTCCATACTTCTAGGACAGTTTTTTTGTAACTCTCCTGTTTCATTACATGTAGCGTTGCTACGTGGATGGAATTCTGTGGCTATTTCTCTTATGTATCGATATCTATCTCTTAGGCCTGAATTTTGGATGTGCCTGTTGTTCATGCCAATCCTTTTTCTTTTGCCTGCATAGCCGACACGAGGCTTTCCTCGTATTTGCCTTATTTTTTGTGATAGATTTCGTTGACGTGCGCGATCTTTCTCCTGAATAGTCCTTAAACAATCATCGTCCAACCAAGGATGTTTAGGTCTAGATGAATTGTTGTCTATTAGTGGTCATTGATGCATTGGTTACCGCTGTTTTAATTATGTCCCATTTTACTTGAATGTAATCGGGAACTGGTTTATCCTCCAACATTCCTGTTTTAGTAGTCTCAAAGGTAGTACGAGTAACTTCGTTGTTTAATACTGATGTGTTCCTACGAGTTATACGCTGAAAATGTTGATTGTATGTGGTTGACAGGCGAAATTTTAATTCTGCAACTACCAGGAAGTGATCTGGATCGATGTTGGCTCCATGTTTGGTTCTGATGTCGTTGAGTCCGGAAAAATGCCTGTTGGGCAAGAGGATGTGGTCGATTTGATTTTCCGTTCGTTTGAATCCCATGTGACTTTATGAATGCACTTATTGTTGTCAATCAAGAAACTGATGCCAAATTCATGCTTATTCATGTTATTGCTTCAACAGAGAGTGATACGTAGCGACTGTAATCGACGATGACATTGCCGATTAGTCTTGTTTCTTGCGGTGTCATGAGGCCGAGTTTATGCTTAGATGCTTGTTCGAAGGGTTGATGGAGGCTCTCTGAGCAATGTAGGCTAAGTACGTTTTATGTTCCAAAGTTTAAATCGTCCTTATATCGTGTCCGAGGTCGTTGTTGTAAATTCAAATTTATCCGAGGCTTTTGTTATCGTAACAATGTGATTTTACAGGTTACAATGCCTACCCCATATAGGAGGACCACAGCTCTCACACTTTAGCCTATTCTTGTAACGGAGTAGTTGATAGTGGCAGCCACACGAAGAAGTGTGAGCATTTACTGAAGTTGTATGCAGATACGGCACAAGAATGCCATCGTTATTCAAGGCGGATCTAAGCGGAAGGTGTAGCGCTCCTTTTATGAGAAGAGCAATGGTCACTGTTGGCAACGATGGCTCACCGGAATAGAGAACAATTTGGCTTCTGGTTGTATAAAACAATACAAAGAGCTAGCTCGAAGGATCGAATTTAAAGGAGATGGGTTGTTAATATGATTCGGGACACCAATGGCTTGTAGAAATCGTTTATTATTATTACTATACAGAACACAATTATAAGCACCTCCACAGAAGAATAATAGAATGTCTGTACATAATATAATAACAATAATTGTAATAATATAATTTGTAATATATTAAAATATCGCACGATCTCTGAGTAACTCTTTTTACAGTTTTCTAGTTTCTACGAATCTGATTATAACTTCTATATTTTGTAATTGAGGTCGATCATAACGTAATTTTTACTAACGGCATTTAATCGTAAGGATGATATTAATAAAGTATGTTTAGTTAGTTCAACAAATAATTACCGTAAATATCGCATTTAGAAATTTTGCAGCGCTTACCATCCGAAATTACCAGTTCCAAAACCTAATAGATTCGTTGGTGGCCATCTTTTTAAGTGGTTTAAAATATTTGAAGCATGTTCAATATACCGAAATCAATAACACCAATCATGCTCGGTTTACTCTATCTTTTCTTGTTGTGTTCAGTTTCTTACTGAACCAAAAAGTCATGCATATAATGGGTAATTAAGAAAATTGTTCTTTAAGTACTTAAAAATTTTCAAAAAAAAAAAAAAACGATTTAATTACAACGATAATTAATAAGATTGATTAAATTTGTTCGATAGAAGGGTGCCTTATGTTTCAATGAAATTGAACAGCATAATTGGCAATTTTAAATCATTCGCTGGAAGTTACTTACAGTAGCAACGTCTTTGCTCTTCCAAGTTATATTCTATAGAATCGAATAATTACTAAAGTATTTGTTTTTTTTTACAGTGGTACTAATTGGGGATTCTGGCGTTGGTAAAAGTAATCTTCTATCAAGATTTACTAGAAATGAGTTTAATTTGGAGTCAAAATCCACAATAGGAGTAGAATTTGCTACTAGGAGTATAGAGGTAAATATGATAATATTAATGTATATTTACATACATTGTTTGGTTCGTTATATTTAAAAATACGGAATGTGCCAATCTGTCGAGTTAAAAGCTTAAGAAAAAAATTAAAGTAAATGGCATTGAAGAAAAACATTTTCAATAAACTACTTTAATAAAAGATGCTATTATTATATATAAAATTTGCTAATTGATGTACTTAATCATATTTTATGAATGTAGTAGTAATTTAATGGGAAGTGACTAATATTTTAGAAGTCAGTTATAGGCACAAAATACCGTTATAATTATTTAAAAAAAATAATTTAACATTTTATAGGAACAGTTACTACTTATTAATTACTTATTAACTTTTGATAATTTTTTATAGGTCGATGGTAAAACAATTAAAGCTCAAATATGGGATACAGCCGGACAAGAGCGTTATAGAGCTATTACATCGGCTTATTATAGAGGTGCTGTTGGCGCACTACTTGTCTATGATATCGCAAAACATTTAACATATGAGAATGTTGAACGATGGTTAAAAGAATTAAGAGATCATGCTGATCAAAATATTGTTATCATGCTAGTTGGTAATAAAAGTGATTTAAGACATTTACGTGCCGTACCAACGGAAGAAGCTAAATCATTTGCTGAACAAAATGGTTTGAGTTTTATTGAAACATCAGCTTTAGATTCGACAAATGTTGAGACTGCATTCCAAAATATTCTTACAGGTATGCATTACTTCATATCTATATATATATATATATGTATTATTTATAAAATATTTTAAATAATAATATAAATTTTATTATCTTTATAGAAATTTATCGAATTGTTTCGCTAAAACAAATTAGAGATCCACCTGAGGGTGAAACTATTCGGCCAACAAATGTTGAGCCTATTGATGTAAAACCAACGGTTCCATCTGATGTACGCCGGCAATGTTGCCAGTGACCACCTTACACCATAATTTCACATTATATTAATAGTTCAGGTAATTACTAGTAAATTTAGCCTTTAATATATTTTGGTTTGACAAATATTTAATATATTTAGGTTTGTTAATCACAAAATTAAATAGGTAATTAACAAGATAATAATATTGTTGAGAGAATGATTATAATTATTTTTATTGATTGAGAATAGTTAAGATTGCAATACTCATACTTTGGTATTTACTTAGTCATCATTAGTCACTTAAATTATATAATTAAATTTGTTTTGGTTTATCACAAGATAATAATAAAGTTAGTTTTGTGCGGATGTTGATTTGATTAATTATGTATTTAGTTAGGCTAAACTATTCAAGATATGTAAAGTCTTATTTTATCGATCGTTCATATAAACAACATAAGACTATTGAAAATGACACAGGTTAAATTGATAGCTATAGGCTTATTTGATTAAGTTATTAACTATAACATGTCGAGTTCTGGAAATTAAGAAGTTATCACAATTTCTTTAAAATATCATTAATCTGCATCATCCGTTCATGTTTTCCACACCATAGATAATTTTTTTCAAACGCCTTCTTTATAAAATCTAGGTTGTCACTCGAAAGTACATATAAGCAAACTCTTTATTAAGCATGCTCAATGTGTAAACTATGGTGGCACAGGTATCTATTGCATAGTAGTACATATATCAATTAGGATCATATAAAGAACTGGGAATAATAACTCAGAGTGGGGGATGGTTTATGTGCTTACGGTTTTATAAAATCTATGTGAAGAATGTGTATATAAAGAGTTTTCCATTTAGAAAATTGACAACTTTGAACTTTCACTGTGAACGCACCCCGAAACAAATAACCAAACTGTCAGTGTCAAAATATTCAGTAAAGATAACATTTTCATCATGGTGGGGTATGTACACGAACGAACAACTATAAGGTGTATGCATTAAAAACCGGAATTTGATACTAGATGTCATTACTTGTTTATGCGTTATAGTACATCATGGACATATATGTCATTTGAAAGCCCTATTCAATACGTCAAAATCAGCTAATAGTTTTTGTTTTGATTGTGCACATCCAACCGATTTCAACGATAGAAAATTTATCAAAAAAACAGCATTTGCGGGAAGTTTTGTTGAATCACTTTTTCGCAAACAATACTGTAGCTGAAAGTCATCGTTTGCTCGTGGATTTGTATGTTGAGCATGCTCTTGCAAAAACACAGTGCTTTGAGTGGCTTAGTCGCTACAAAAGTGGTGATTTTGACATCAAGGACAAAGAGCGTCCTGGTCAGCCGAAATAGTTTGAGGATGAAGAATTGGAGGCACTACTCGATCAAGATTCATGTCAAACGCAAGAACTTGTAGAATCATTGGGAATTGATCAAGCAACAATTTCCAGACGTTTGAAAGCTTTGGGACTTCATTAAATAGATGGGAAATTAGGTGCCATGCAAGTTGAAGCCAGGAGACGTGGAAAGATGATTTTGCATGTCCGAAATGCTGCTCGAGCGCCACAAAAGAAAGTCGTTTTTGCATCGTATTATCACTGGCGATGAAAAATGGATCCATTACGATAATCCCAAGCGCAAAAAAGCGTATGTCAAGAAAGGCGAGGCCGGCCCATCGTCATGATGGGCATTTGGTGGGACCAGCTAGGTGTGATCCACTATGAGCTGTTGCCAAGTGGCCAAACCATCAATGCCTAACTCTATCGTCAACAATTGATCTGATTGAAGCAGAAAATCCAGGGAGAGCGGCCAACGTATGCGACCAGACACGAGTCAATCATTTTCCACCACAATAACGCTCAGCCACATATTGCGGCGCCGGTCAAAAATTACCTGGAGAATAACGGATGAGAAATTCTGCTTCACCCGTCTTATAACCCAGACCTTGCTCCTTCCGACTACCACCTAGTTCGATCCATGCAGAATGCCCTATCAGCAATACGCTTCACTTCAGTACAAGGTATCGAAAATTGGCTCGATTCGATTTTGGCCGCCAAGTTGGCGCAGTTTTTCTGAGATGGAATCCATAAATTGCCAGAAAGATGGAAAAAAGTAGTGGGTAGCGATGGGCAATACTTTGAATAAAAAACCTTGTAACATTTTTTCACAATAAGGGCTCAATTTTCGTAAAAAAATTCCGGTTTTTAATGCATACACCCAATAAAATTACAAATAATTAAAATTTACAAAAAAAATCAGTGACTGCAACTTCAAGAGCGTTAATTTCAAATTTTGGTTGTAATTATTATCCCAGTAGATAAGCAATTCATAGTCTAGTGAAAAATGTTGAGTCTAAATATTCGCTGCTGGATGTTCCCGTGCCAGTGAGACAACGTATTGGTCGAAGTGCCGAGAATATTGCTGCCGTCCAAGCGTCCGTCGCAAACGAACCAAAACATTTGATTTCAAGGCGTTTTCAAGAATTGGGCATCGTAAAAACCACACTTTGGCGAATTTTGCGAAAGGATCTTGGCTTGAACCCTCATAAGATCAAAACACAAGAACTAAAGCCACTCGTTTTATGAAGCGTCGTACGTTCTCGGATTAAGCTCTAGAAATGTTTTATCGCAAAATCATCTTCAGTGATAAAGCGCATTTTTGGCTAAACGGCTTCTTCAACAAACAGAATATGCGTTATTGGTCAGATGAAACCCCTTATGTGCTTCAACAAAAACCACTTTAACCACAAAAAATAACTACAGTGTGGTTTTCATGCTGGTGGTGTTATTGGACCTTTTTTTTTTGTTCATGAAAATGACCGTCAGTCAATGGAGATCGCTACAGAGACATGTTGCAACGTTATTTCTTTGCGACATGCCACACAGCGGATCTAACAATCGTCTTATTGAAAACTAAATTCGATGAACGTGTTCTATCCAGAAATGGTTCTGTCGCTTGGCGGCCGCCTAGAACGTGTGATTTAACACCCTTAAACTTTTTTTATGGGGCTACATTAAATCATTGGTCTATGCCAACAAGCCGGCGTCGTTAGAGGAGCTCAGAAGTCATCGAAAATTGGGTTCAACGAATCGAACCTGCAATGTTTATATTGTATTTCTTAACTTGAGTTAAGAAATACAATATAAACATTGAGTTAATTTCTTAACTTGGTTGAGGTATATCAATTTTTTTCTTTTTGGAACGGACATACCGATGTGCAGTTTTCTTACCAAAAAAATACCCGTTACAACAAACTTCATCTTGCTCAAAGCAATTATAAGACCGAGCAATTGGCGCAGTGGTTAAAGCTGCGGTGTTTGGGACGGGAGGTACCGGGTTCGAATCCCAACGGGGGAGGGTTGCAAAAGGGATTTTTCATCACTTGATTACGATCGGTGATGACGATGAACACAACTATGACCCCCCGTTGGAGTGCAGAATTCATGGGCCGAACCATCGTCCATGCCAGTACAGGCTGGCTGGAGCAATGCAATGTGCAGATGGATATTTGAAACGCGAACCTGTATTCGCGCGTCCTCGATTTGGCTAGTAATGGCGTAAAGTAGGACGTTAATTAACCGCGAAAGAGTTGGGTGAGCTTCGGCCCCAAAACAGATTGCATAGAAATAGACAAACAAGCAATTATAAGATTTGACCCCGTAAAAAAGTTATCAAAATCGAAAGAAAACTGCTTATCTGAAAATTTAGCCTTAATTTGCTGTACAAAATTCAGTACCTCGAACTCGCTGAGTCCTAAATTACTATTCCTTATTTCACCGTATTAAAGTAACGTTTTAAACCCAGATAATATCAATACGCCGATAAACGCATAAATATCATTTTTATTGAAATTGGATCTCTACTCCGGCCAGCAATTGACTTTTTGAAAAATGATTACGTTTAAATCGTCGTTCCTACAATCTTCGTCTGCATCACTACGGAAATCGGGCGGCTCCAAGAAAATATCACTTGACAGCTGGATATCATCAGGCATATTGTTTAAAGCACCAAGCACTTAAGTCACACTTTTTAAAGGAGTTTTCCTATAAAACCTAATAACGTATAACTGTTAATTAACATTATTGACTTATAAAATTAACCACTTTTTTAATCAACGTTTATCAATGCACGAATAAATAAAAATGACTATATTCCCGTTTTATTTATTTCCTTATATAGTATATCGAATAACGGAATTGCACAAAACAAGAAAAATCATGTTAATTTTGTATAGGAGAGAAATTAGTACATTTGTCATAAATTAGTTAAGGGACCTTTTGCAAACGTTAAAAAATTTTTTTTTTCCTAATTCAATTAACAATTTTTGGCATAGAGACTGTAATCGACCACTACGGTGTCTCTTAATAGTAATAAGGTGTCTCTTACCAGGATATTTCGACATGTGATTTAAACTAAAAATGATTTTTTAGGAAAGTTCTGGAATATGGCCAGTTAGAAAGGAACTCGGCGAGTTCTTAACCGATTATGATGAAATTCGATACGAAGGATGAAAATGGAATTTTAAAATGATTTTTTGTGAAAGTTCTGGAATATGGCTAACTATGGAGGAACTCGGTGAGTTCTTAATCGATTATGATGAAATTCGATATGTAGGATGGAAATTGTAGGTTGTAACAAAATTGTAGGTGGTAACTGTGCTATCGAACAGAGAAAAAATAAGAAATTTCCAAATCGTAAATAATTAGTTTTTTTAAGTGTTCAAGATTTGAATTTTTCTATCGCTACTAAATAATCATATGTATGTATTATATTATGTTCATGATTTTTAATGTAATGTTCATTATAGAGCTCGATCTTGTTTATATAAAATAATCAAATAATCTCGCTTTTAACTGAAAATGATGTTATAATTTAATTTAACTTTTTCTTTAATTTTTTAATTAATTTTTCTCACATAGATTCTATAAAGTGACGAAAAGTTATATTAAGTAGAAGAATAAAAAATAGATGAAGATACATTTTACTGAAAGTAAACTCGATCAAGTCAATGATTATTTTAATAAGATGAGAAAAGCAGCAATTAAAAAAAAACATTAAGTGAAGGGAAATTCTATCTATCTGCTTAAAATTATTCAAGTATGAAACCAGAGGTTCCCCAAAAAAGGTTTTAAAAACAAATTTAATTATACAATTAAAGAAAAAACACATTAAGTGAAAGAAAATTCTATTTCTCCTTAAAAATATTCAAGTATGAAACCTTACTGGCCTTATTCCAGAACTTTCCCCAACACCATTTTAAAATCCCATTTTCATCCTACATATTGAATTTCAATATAATCGGTTAAGAACTCGCTGAGTTCCTTCCTAACTGGCCATGTTCCATAACTTTTCCAAAAAATCATTTTTAAATCCCATTTTGATCCTACATATCGAATTTCATCATAATCGGTTTAGAACTCGCCGAGTTCCTTCCTAATTGGCCATATTCTAGAACTTTCCTAAAAAATCTTTTTAAGTTTAAATCACATGTCGAAATATCCAGTTTTGTACAATATCTCGTTTTGTACCTTATCTCGTTTTGTCAAATCCTATTTTGAAATATCTAGTTTTAAAATGTCCAGTTATGAGCGGTTCCCCTTATACCTATACCTATACCTATATTATTATATACCTATACCTATATTATTCTCCGGCTGGAATAGATTTTAAAGAAAGAATATGTTAAAAAGAGATTCACTGAAAGTTTTAATCTTGAAGTTATGGTAAATTACGGGTGAAATTTGGGCTATACTTTTTTTTTTATCAAAAAAGACTAACATCACGAAATCCTAGTCTGATTAGGATACACGATATCCAAGTTGGATTTCAGGCTTTAATAGCTGGGTTTCGCTCAAAACTATTACTTTCAAGTGCGAATTGCAGGTCAGATTCTTAGGTCACTAATTTCACTTGATCACTTGATTTTCGAAGGGGATACTTTGTAGAATTATCTTTTCGACCTCATTCGGTTAGTTTGGCAAATAAATATTTTGTCTGAAGGTTTTCGGAAGTGCGTATTTTCTTTTGAATGATTGGAATAACCAGTTGCAGTACCACATTGAAATTACTATATGACATACGTAGAAAATTATCATAAGCGTTTGTAAGTCTTACTTAATTTCATTCATTGGTCCACGTTAAAATTTGGCGTTTTGCTTCCTTTTTGCGATCCACTCTTTCTTGTTTTCTTCTTCTAGTAAAAAAATAACGGCACTAGCAGCTTGTTTTTGCCGAAAACTCATTTTAATTTGATTTTTTTATGTGACTTGTGTAGCGTATACGCACGAACGAAAACCTGAAAATAAAATATTATTAATCGAAAATAAAATATTGTAGTAGCCGAGCGCTCTACCGTAGAGGTCTACAGTGTATACAGTCTGTAGAGCGCAAGGTACTCTATGGAAAGCAGTAGAGTCGTAGAGAAGCTCTATAGTGTACACATTGCTTGTAGAGACTCTACACTCTACGCTCTGCCGAAAAAACTCTATAGGGCACACTTGGCTTAAAGGCTTTAGTAACTCTTGCGAGCTCGTCGTTTTTTTTTATCCCAAAGAACTTTTTATTCCAGGATTTTTATCTTAGTACTTTTTTACTCTAGGATTTTTTATCCGAAGATTTTTTATCATGGGATTTTTGTTCCCGGATTTTTATTCCGTGATTTTTGACTCTAGGATTTTTTATCGTAGGAGTTTTTACTCTAAGATTTTTTATCCTAAGACTTTTAATCTCGGAGTTTTTATTCCTTAATTTTTATCCTAGGGTTTTTCTTAAGATTTTCCTGGATTTTTTATCTAGTATTTTTTATTTAGAATTTTTTATTCCGTTGCTTTTTATCCTAAAATTTTTTATCCTAGAAGATTCATTCTAGGATTTTTTATCTAGGAGTTATTCTAGTATTTTTTATCCTGGATTTTTTATCCTAGAATTTTTATTGCGGTTTTTTCCTCGCGGTCCTCCGAAGAGCTTCAAATTAGAAGAACTTTAGAAAAACTCCAGTCGACATACGAGTCGGGATCAGCAAACACGTTTCACTGCATGCCAAACATATGAGCGACTTATTTAAATTAAATAATTCGGGGTCACTGCACTGGAAAAATAGTTTATTATTTTTATTTTAAAATTTTGTGCAAGATTTATTATTTTTTATACACAAATAATTTTTCCGCCGAACGTTTAACTATTAAGTGGTAACATTTTGTGAATTTTTTATTTGTTTTATGTACGAATAATATTATCCCATTATGTTCGGCATTTATAGAATTTACATTTTTGGCAGTGTATCCAGAATATTTTGATGTCTTATTTTGGTTAGCTAAATATAATTTACTGCCTTAATGGCGGTAGATACCAGTTAATACTGTAAATTATGTACTGTATATCACAGAATGTTGCTAGTTTATAAAATTTTAAATTCCTCCCTAGGCGAATATGGACTTTAGTACCTATTAAAAAATGATTTTTTGCATAATATATCACAGTTCGCCTTTTAATTCGTTTGCCAAAAAGTTTGCCAAAAAGTTTTCAGAATCATTTTCATCTATTGAGCTATCTTCGTTTGATTCCATATGCATATAGGGGAAATAGATTTTTCTTTATAATTTTACTGGAAGACTTCTTTGAGGCTATGGAAATTATTCGACATATTTATTTGTAAAAGATTTTAAATAAAAACCTTCAGATCAATTAGAATGTATATAAAAGGTTAATTAACATTTTGCGTACTATAACTATTCCTCGCACATTTTCTTTCTTTCAATCATGCTAATTTATCAATTAAATTTTATTATTTTCGTTACAGAATTATATGCATAAGATGGATAAAAAATAAATAAATAAAATAAATATGATTGGTTTTAATTGGGATTCAACAAATCTATGTGTAATAAGCATATTAAAATATACATCATCATTAAGCAACTTAAACATGAAATTCAATTATTTGTTTACAGTTCATCAAATAAAAAGGACAATTCATTTAATTAAATAACAACAAGCTAATAATTGGTAAACAAATTAAATTTATCAGATCAAAGTCCATTTTAATGTATAAAAAATGTCGTAAATCTATTATAAATTATAATATTATCATAGAATGAATAAAAACAACATAAAAAATTGATATGTTTATGAATTAATTTAATATAAAACAAAAAAAAAAAAATTAATGGCTGAGATTCAATTAATTAAAAAATATTGCACCTTTATTATTATTTTATTATATAATATTAATTTCCTTTTTTTTTTTTTGATTAGTTATATTATACATATTTCAAAAATTTATATTTTACTATTATTATTGCATACTCTTAATATTATTACTACTAAACAACAAAATCAAAAAAAAAAAAAAAATAATAATAATTTAATTTACAACATTGTTTTGTTTTTGTTATGTATTCAAACTTTTTTTTAATTTTTAGCCTAAAATCCAATATTTTTAATTAGTTATACATATATTATATTATATTAAATATTTCAAACAAAACAAAAAAAAAATATACACTAATTAATATTTAAAGTGAAAAAATACAATTCTGGTGCTGAAGTTTCAAAAAAAAAAAAAAAAAAATGAACACAAAAAATTTATTTTAATTTTTATTATTTTTAGGAACATTCCTTTTTTTAATTTGCGTATTTAAAATAATTAACAAAAATCATAAAACAGAAGAAATATATTTTTTATTTTATTTTATTAGGATTTTAATGGAACACTTATAAATTGTACACAAAATTAATGCATTTTTCAAATTTATTTGTATTTGGGTTTTGACATCTATTTAGTTTCTGTGATGATATATTTATAATATATATATATATATATATATATATATATATATATATATATATATATATATATATATATATATATATATATATATATATATATATATTTATATATATATATATATATATATATATATATATATATATATATATATATATATATATATATGTATATGTATATATATATATATATATATATATATATATATATATATATATATATACATATATATATATATATATATATATATATATATATATATATATTTATATATATATATATATATATATATATATATATATATATATATATATATATATATATATATATATATATATATATATAAATATTTTGGTTTGATGTTAAGTTGAATGGGGCGGGGAGGGGATTCGAACGTATAAAGTTTTTATTTTAATTAATTTTTTTTTGCCATAGATATATAAAATAAATTGATGATTTTAGAACAATAACCAAAAGATATTTTTGATTAAAAAGAATTTTAATTATAATAAAAATAATTAAATTATTATATATAATCGTTGACACGGGTTGATGCCTTTGGCTTCCATGATTAGAGCAAGTGCGATTTATATTCACTCCAATTATGATTGTCGATTCACATTACTCGCAATCGGCACGACTTGCGGTGTAGCCTTCTAAGTTTTTACTTTGTACTTCACATAATGATAAACCAAATTTCTATAATTTTTAGGCTTCAATTTTTTGTAGCCTTTTTCAAATCTGTAAATGGTGGTAACTGTAGTTGTGACTGCTTAGACTGTGTGTCTACTCGACGAGGAATTAAATTGCACATTCATAAAGCAATAATTTTTAAAATTCTAGTAAGATAAATATTAAGAAACTACAATGTTAGCAAACTAAATTCAAAGTGATAGAATTTAAATTGAATTTGCTTTAAACATGGAACCTTACAGTACTAAGCCATCCAATGTTGGCTCACTCTCTTTTGTAAATGTTAGTTTTTGATTATTTATTTATTTTATGTTCACTTTTTTTTTATAAAACAACAAGACTAATATAATGCGGCCCTAAATGTAATTAGAACACAAAGCAATACACAGCTGCTGTCTCCCTATTATTCATTAAAATAATTAATAACATTTATATCAATTTAGTAAACTTAATAGAAAATATATTTAAAAAATAATAAATATGTTTTAATTTTGTTTTTCGTTCTTATTTCTTTTATAATAATTTGTCATTGCAATAAATGTAAATTAAGCTTTCAACAACATAAAAAAAAAAATTTAACTTTTCTTTGAGAGAAACGAATTTCAATACAAAAAATAATGAAATAATTTAATAAAAAATGTATTACATTTTTGTGTATTCCACTAACTACCTACTAAATTTAAATAAATTAAATGAAAAAGATTACTACATACTACTAAATAAAAATGAAAATCAGAACCAATAAAAAAAAGTTGGATATATTTTTACTGTGAATGATTGAAAAATAAGAGAAAATAAAATTTGCAGTTTAATTCATTCAGTTGTGAATTTTTTCGGCCCATCAAAAAAAATATTTTTAAGATAAAATACGTTAACAAGCTTAACAGTATCACTTATAAACGATAAAAAATTCAAATATGTTTCCACTAAAAAGCCTAGCGTAATGGGTTGAATTCAACACAATTCCTCTCATATGTTGTACAATTGTAATACTTATGCTGTGTGCCTCATGCCAAAAATTTCGTCTAAATCGTCGACTTTTCTAAATTGTTGATTATTTCGTATCAATGATTCATAGATGACACTAGTTTTAATATTACAAGCTGTGCCTGACTATTCACGATTCTAAATTGTTGACTTCTCAAACTTCAGTTGGTTAAAAAATATTTTGTTTATGATTACACATAAATATTATAATTTTAATATATTTGTTTTCAATGTTTGTATTGAATTAATGTTTGTTTAGTTTTAAAACTTCTTAAATACAAATCTGTCAAATTTTATTTGTATTTATATGTACGTACACAAAAATTGACAACTAAAACGAAAAGCGACCTCACTAAAGAACAACTAATGAACAATTTAGAAAAGTCGGCGATTTAGACGGAATTTTCAGCATGAGGCATACAGCATTAGTAATGCAACGCGGTAGTATTAAAACATTATTTTTCTTAGATTGTTTAGTTTTATTTATCACATATCTATTTCAATTTATCACAATTCAAGAAACAACTAATATTAAAATAAAAATATATAATAATAACAAATAGATAACTTATAAAAATCTAACTTAAAATCAAAAATGTGTAGGAACTTAAATTTGCTCAAAGCTTTCAGAATTCAGAATCTATTTTTTATGGAAATTCATAAAACAATTTCTCTCCTTATTTAGGCACAAATGCACTTTGCATTTTGTGCAAAAGAAGTGCGACTTTGCCGTACATTTGGGCATTTTACATCGAAGTGGTAGTGGCTTTTGATTATGTTCGGCGAAGTGACCTACCTGGTCATATTGCAAATCTCTTGAGGGTCTTACTTCAACACGTTGTTTTTTAGCATTTGAAGGAGAATCGTCAATTTATTAAATCTGTTGATAGCTATGGTACTCAATCCAGATAGCACAGACAGCAAAGTCTATAAAATGTGCAACTACGCGCAATGTCCATTTTGTGGATTTAATAAACACTCGATAATAGCTTATCAACGGATCCAAAAAATCCACTCCTCCCATATTAGTGTTGTACAACTTTATAATTTCTGGTTGTTTAATTGTTATATAATTTTTTTGCAATCTATCCCAGCGTTTCACAGCCCCTTCAGTTCCAATACCATTTGATGACGCATGGACCGGTTGTCCTGCCATTTGATAATCTCCACTTTTTTATCACGACTGTGCACTTCATCGCTAGACCCTCGTTATGTAAGATCTATAAGGGTTTGATTTTTGAATCGGTTGATGCGAATAGTTCCAATAGCATTGATGTTTCTCATCCTTAAAACTTCGAAAACTTGATATGATGAGAAATAGTTGTTGAAATATAGTTTGTGCCGGGCGGATGTTATCCGTTTGGATAAATGAAGCACAACGGCAGCACCGAAGCCAAATTTTTTTGATTCTGCCTTAGAAATTTCAGTCGATTTGCCTTGATAAATAAAAAAATCATAAGGTAATCCACTTTTACCGCAAAGCATAAAATTTATAAGTCCCCATGGATACGGCTTGCCTTTGACGTATTGTTTGGCATGGAATTTTCCTCTGAACGGAACCATCTATTCGTCTATGGATACATTTTCTTTCAAGGGGTGTTCCAAGCATCGATTCCTTACGCTGTCAATTATCGGTCTGACCTTATAAAACGTGTCCGTACAGTTGTTGGTAGTATCTAACTTATTAAGAAAGTGTAAATTATTACTCAATTGATGAAATCTATCACTCGTCATGCAATTAATAATAGAATCCATTACAATGTTACTGTTCCAATACATTCTGCTCCTTGGAAATTTTAAGCATCCCATAAAAATGTGGAGCCCAAAAAGTTTTTTGACTTCATCAGCATTAGTTGGCTTATATCCATCAAAATTGGTTAAAAAATCACCGAGTTCCTTCCTAATTGGCCATATTCCAGAACTTTTCCAAAAAATCATTTTTAAATCCTATTTACATCCTACATATCGAATTTCATCATAATAGTTTGAGAACTCGCCGAGTTTCTTCCTCGCCATATTCCAGAACTTACCTAAAAAATCATTTTAAGTTTAAATCACATGTCGAAATATCCCGTTTTGAAATATCCACTTTTGTACCATACCTCGTTATGTACCTTATCTCGTTTTGAATTAACCAATTTGGAAATATCCAGTTTTGTACCTTATATCGTTTTGTCAAATCCTATTTGGAAATATCCACTTTTAAAATGTCCAGTTCTGAGCGGTTCCCCTTTTAAAGTAACACCATCATCGCAATTGGAAGTATGTAAGAATGGTGAGGTTGTGAATTTGTGATGATCGCAATCGAACGGGTAGACAATTTTGAAATATCATTTGGATACAAGAAAGTTTGCTGCAAGATAACGAAAGTTATCATATGATGGAAACAAATAATCGTAGATTACATCAAGTTTGTGCATTCGATGTGTACAGACCAATTTAAAATAAATTTATAAGTCCAATAAAAAATATATTAATTATATTTTTGTTTAACAGTGATCTATAATTCTTTGGTAAATTTCAGAAACCAGCAAACAAAATTTCACAAAAAGTTACCGTAATTTTAAAACATTATGATGAATTTAGATACATGCAGTATGTCACTTGTAGCAATGACAAAATCAAATATGATCCAAGGCACATTTGGTGCTTTTTGTTGAGTTATTAAGTGTGAGAGAGTCTTTATTTTGTTTTGTTTGTAATACTAGCCGCTTGTGGCGTTCTATTTCCTTCTTGTACTTATTCTCTAAAATAAATACCTCGTGTATGGACGCTTGTCTTTTTTACTCGGATTATATTTCATAATCACATCATCATCTTTTGAAATTTGACAAGTTAAAACTACGCCATTACTAAAAATGGTACGATTCACGCTTCAACAACGCATCGAAATTGTTAAAATTCACTACAAAAATGGTGAAAATTTTGTCGTCACAGTTCGCAAAACTAAGGCACTTTTTGGTCGCCGTGAAGCACCTTTTCGGCCGGCAATAGTGAAACTGGTGGAAAAGTTTGAGCTGTTGGGACAAGTTAGTGATGTGAAGAACTGGAACCGTGTGCGTCGCTTAAGAACAACTGAGAATAATGCTGCTGTAGCCCGTAGTGTTGAAGAAAACGCAGGCTTGTCAATCTTTGAAATTAGACATTCGACATGACATTACACGGTATTTTGCATAAAGACTTAGATCTTAATACTTTTAAAGTTAAGTTAACACAAGAACTCAAGCTGGTCGATCACCATAAACGTCGTATCTTCGCTGATTGGGTCCTTCAAATGCATCAAAATGATCCGGATTTTAATCGAAAAATCATCTTCAGTGATGGGGCCCATTTTTACCTCGGAGGCTACATTAATTAGCAGAATTGTCGCATTTGAGGCTCAGAAAATCCAAGAATGATTGTTGAAAAGCCTCTTCATACTCAACGTGTCACTGTTTGGTGAGGTTTTTGGGTTTGCGGTGTGATTGAACCTTACTTTTTCGAAAATGAGGCTGGTGGCTCATTTTCCTTTATCGAAGAGGTGATCACAATTGGTCACCGAGATCTTGTGATTTAACACCTTTAGACATTTTTCTTTGGGGTCACGTAAAAGATAAGGTCTATGTTAATGCTTTACACTCGATTCAAGACCTTAAAGAAGGAATTCGTGAAGTTATCGACGACATACAGCCACAAATCTGCGAATTGGTCATGGAATATTTCATGAATAGGAGGGTATGGTGACTAAAATACTCGTTTTTTAAATATCAAAATGAAACCGCTTATTGGAAACCCCGTTATTATGCTTTAAATAAGTTCGGTGATGGATGCGACCTCTGTTTCATATTCATTCAATCTCTAAGATTGGGGGAATTTCCGCAGATATGAAACACTACTAGAATTACGCCAATTTTCAAACCCGGAGATAGAAGCTATATCTCATGTTACAGAGGTACATCATCGATATCTTCAATTCCTAAATTATTTGAACTCGTTGTATGCAACTATTTTAAAGCGCTCGTCTCCTGACACATTATGGCTTAAATCATACGAGCGATCGTTTCCAATACATTGAAATTAGAAATAAAAAATAAAAATTACTCAACTTCAACATCGTAAATGCAAGATGAAGTTGCTTGATCGGAAATTAATTCCTGTAGAGTTCAACTATCGTATTAACATTCAACTACAAAAAGCAGCTGAAATTAAACACCTAGGAGTTACTTTTACTGAAAATATGTCTTCCACAAAGCATATTGACGTATGTGGTGCTAAAGCTCATTCAGGTGATATTTATGAGCTGCGTACAATTAAGATCTCTGTTTGGTGTCCTTTCTACGTTAGCGACATCTGAAAAATTGAAAGAGTTATTTTTTTGTGTTTCTCCATTTTTCGTGATGGAAAAGGAACATTAAAAGAAATTCTCTCCAAACAAAATCAATTTATGAGTGACCTAATACTCAACCAACAAAAATTGATGAACGAAAATACATTAAACCAACGGATTTTTTCGTTCGATGAAAAGAAGCATTGGCCCCTTTATTTCGAACAACTGAATCAATATTTTTTGGCGAGAGGATGACAACCAAAAATGAGCATTTTTCTTCAGTATTACAAAATTGTAATGTGGAAAAATAACGATAAACAAAAATAATGAAATACATAAAACATAAAAAATACTTTTTTAGAAGAAGTAGGATAATATGATTATAATTATAATGTTAATTCTTTGCTGGTAAATAATTTAGTATTTAAAAAAATTAAACTGAATGTTTTACTTTTCTATTTGTAAATCAAATTCTAAAAATAAAATTCACAACATATTTTATTTTAATTCCAAATCCGATTCCATATTCAAATGAAATCCGGCTTTTATCTTATTTGAATTCTAATAATTCCATGGTGAATAAAAAGTCTATAGAAGAATTACCTTAAAATTAATTTCAACTCAACTTCCTAACTATAAGTGCTGCCATCTATTATTTACGCTACGCGACAATAACGAAAAACAGTAAAAACAAAAAAATCATTCAATTTTCGATAATGAACGTCGAAAAAATTATGTACCATCCAAATTCGAACATGAAGCCATTTTTTGTATTACAAAAATTTGGGTTTTATGTGTTTACGTCCGCAATAAAAATTCTTTTAAAAAATATATTTTATTTTATTATCATTTAAAAATGAGCTCGTGTGTTATTAATATTAATCGTAAAACATTGGTTAGCAGTAATTAAAAAAAAATTGTGCATAACTTTATTATTGAACGAATGCAAGAGTGTAGCTATAAAAATTTGGTTGGCTTCATTAGCAATCGGCGCCAATAACATCGAGTGTCCAAAAAATTTTTGCGTTTGTCAAAATTGTATGTGTTTTTAGTTTTATATTTGGTTTCTAAAGTGTTTGATTTAATAATTTATTTTGTGAATCAATATAATGCATTTAAAGTTTATGTGCATTCGAAATAATTATATTGCAAAAGTTATTGTGAAAGATTACTGCATGAATGTGATAGAACGCTAAGTAAAAATCTTTTATAAAATTTCCTTGAAGAGATACAATACTGTGTTTAGATTTTTGTGTAAAATTATGCAAGCATATAAAAGACTGTTATTACAAATATTATTAAATAGTTAATATTCAATTTATTTATTATTCAGTTTATTTCGTATTTACTTTATTTTGTAAGTGAATTTTAAGTTTAAGCCAGTAAAATGTTTTATGCGCATATTGTGCTTGCCAAAAAGGGCCCGTTGGCCCGTATTTGGTTAGCAGCTCATTGGGACAAGAAAATAACAAAAGCACATGTCTTTGAAACAAATATTGAACAGAGTGTTGAAGGTATTATGCAGCCAAAAGTGAAGTTAGCGTTACGTACTTCTGGCCATTTACTTTTGGGAGTTGTTAGGATTTACTCACGCAAAGCTAAATATCTATTGGCTGATTGTAATGAGGCATTTGTTAAAATTAAAGTAAGTTTTTTGATAATATCACGCAATGTTACAAACAAATTACTAACTGACTGTTTATTTTTAGATGGCCTTTCGCCCTGGAATGGTTGATCTTCCAGAGGAAAATCGAGAAGCAGCCGTAAATGCAATAACACTACCAGAGGTTTTTCATGATTTCGATACAGCGTTACCTGAACTCAAGTAAGTAAACAAACATCTTAGTAGATTAATTTGCGCAACAGTTAACAATACACCAGGTAATTCAAGAGAAACTGGTGAGTTGGGCTGAATACAATGATGAAGTATTATTTGCAATATTATTAAACAAACTTTCCTATTTATTTTTGAAATACAAACTGTGAGGATTAAAATAACATGTTAAAGTAAATTAACGAAGTAATAATTAAAAAACTAAATACTATTCTGTCGAGGCGTGGAGAATGTTAATGAAATTTTACCTGTTAAATCGATGATATAGTCTGGTCCCTAGAATATGCAGCACTCATAATATCTTATCAGTTAGTCGATATATTATATTCCGTGGTCTGTACCTTCCCGCTTAGACGATAATTGGTTTTGATGCATTTATAAGTTGGTTTTATCCATATATTTTAGTTTATTTCTAGCGTATTATAACAAAACTAACTATAACCCAAAACCTGAAAAGTGAAGAATTTCATTAAAACGATTTAATAGCCAAGCATTTTTAAAATGTAAGGGTAACGTTGAACTAAAAATAACTATTGAGAAGCACTTAACAGGTCACTAGATTTTAAGTGTAAATGGAGCTAACAAAGGTAATAATATCAAGAGTAATTCAAAATGATCTTGGTCATTTATCAGTTCCAATGTGGGATATCCATGTATAATAAAATAGGTGCAAATGAGTCTCAATCTTCTCCAGAGCGATATGTTTCGACGTATATTATGCCAATGTGCACATTTATTATTCTTTTACTCTGGAAGTAAGCCCCAATCTCATAGAGAGAAAATCATCCCGCTACTTTAGAGGGTGCAGTTTTGTCATTGAATTGTAAAGCACAAAACAAAATACCAGACTTAATTGATTTCTTTATAATCAAAAATATATCAATGAACAAGATACAAGTTGACGAAAGTCGAGAACTAAACTCGGACCATTGTCCTATACTTTTGACATTAGATGAAAAAATTATCCAAAAAAAAAGAAATCCAAGCCTAATAAATAAACACACTTGTTGAGAATACGGCAGTCCTTAGAAGAAAAAATTAACCAAAAGGTTCCATTAAAAAGCGAGGAGCAAATAGAAAACGAGGTTTAACAATTTGTAAATGATATACAACAATCATCTTGGGAAAGTACCCCAAAAATTAAATATAAAATAAAAGGAAACAACGAACTACCCTAATAAAATTAGAGAACTCTAGGCTCCTCAATATAAAACTATGTAAAACAAACTAACTCAACAATTAAGGGAAATCCAAAAAGCAAAAGATTAGTCAATCAGTAACTGTCTAAAAAACTAACTAATGATAGCAGGACATTAAAAGACTAAAAATGCAGAACCCTTCAATAAGAATAGAAAGAGAAAATTTCGCAGAACTCGAAAAAATATTCCAATCACATAATACTGACCAAGCTTTGGAATCTTCAAATAATAACGGTGGAATCTGAAAAAGAAAGTGAAGAAATTCTATTAACTTCACCAAAAATCTCATGCATGGGATAAAATTCAATGTGAATTCGAAAAACGCTCCTGGCTATGAGCTTATCACAGTAGAAATTTTAATCTTTAGTTAAGGAAGGCTCTAGTTAAGCTCACTAATCTTATAAATGCAGTTTGTGGAAAATTGTAGAAGTAATCATGATACCAAAACCGGGAAAGCCTCCAAAAGAAATTTCGTTTTATAGACCAATTTCGTTGTTGCCAGTTATGTCTAAACTCTTTGAGAAACTACTGATTAAAAAATTAAATCCAATAATCGAAAGGAATAACTTAATCCTAAATCATCAATTCGGAATTCGTCGCCAACACTCAACAATACGACAAGTACCCAGAATAATATATATAAAGCGCTCAAAGAGAAAAAAGTCTGCTCCACGATATTTTTAGACGTTGCGCAAGCTTTTGACAAAGTTTGGCATGAAGGACTTATCTATAAGTTAAGAAAGCTCTTACCAGTTTTCATCACCTGATTACGATCGGTGATGACGATGAACACAACTATGACCCCCTGTTGTAGTGCAGAATCTATGGGTTTGAACCCTGCAATTTTTTCTGGGGCCGAAGCTCTTTCGCGGTTAAATTTTAACGTCCTACCTTACGCCGTCACCAGCCAAATCGAGGACGCACGAGTACAGTGTTCGATTTTAAATCCATCTGCATATTGCATTGCTCCAGTCAGCCTGTACTGACATGGACGATGGTTCGGCCCTTGGATTCTGCACTCCAACAGGGGGTCATAGTTCTGTCCTTCGTCATCACCGATCGTAATCAGGTGATGGAAAAAACTTTTGAAACCCTCCCTCGTTGGGATTCGAACCCGATACCTCCCTCCGTCCCAAACATCGCAACTTTAACCACTGCGCCAATTGCTTGGAACAATGAGCTATCTCTGAAGTACATAAATTGACTAAAAGATGGCGGATTAAGCTAAATGAAATTAAATCAGTTCACATAAAGTACATGTCAAAAAGAAAACTGAAGAATTAAAATTTAGAAAAATGCATTGGCTGATAGGCAGACACTCTTCTCTATCCTCATACAACAAGCTGCTACTTTATAAGCAAATACTGAAACCAATACGGACTTATGGTATTGAACTTTGGGGTTGTACCAAACAGAGCAATATCATACAAAGGTTTTAGAACAGGGTACTAAGGAACATCGTCGATGCACCACGGTGCGCCAAGAATAGTGATCTACATAGAGAAATCCAAAAAACTGCAAAGAGACACGAAGAAAAACTCCAGCAACATTTGAATATCGAGGCAATTCAGTTTTAACAACCATCTCCAATATTGTACGCAGACTGAAAAGAACCAAACCATTTGAGCTGCTTTAATTGTTAGGACAAACAGCGGCTTGCTGATTTAAATCCACAATAATGATGTATAAACAACAACATACCAGAAACTGTGAAACGCCAATGGGTGGAGTCATAGATAAATTTACCTTAGTAAATTAAGTCAAACAAATTGCTCATTAGTCCAGGATTCGTTTGTAATAAAATAAAGTAAATAAATCCAATTTATAAAATAAAAAAAAAATTGTGTTCGTCTGTTAACTGATTTTTCACGCTCCTATAAAATCGCAGCGATTTATTAAAAAAATTATCTTAGGATTTAACTCATCCTGAACATTAATTAAATTATAAAAATAAACTATTTCTTCCATATGTATCCAAAGAAATTCCCCCGTATACTCAGGCCGTAACCTCAGTTACGGCAGTTCTTTTCCAGAGGTATTTTCCAGATTGGTTTGATACTTTTTTAAAGATAAAATAAGGCTAGTATTTATTTAGCCATACATTAAAAAATTATTATTCTTGCACAAAAAAAATATTGTTTGTGCACAAAATAATGATTATTCTTGCACAAATAAAAGAGTTTTCTGTTAGGAAAAAAAATACTTTGTGCATAAAAATAATAAGTAAAGCACAAAATTGAACAACCCTAAAAGGGTAGAATTATTAGGTAAAAGTAGAATTGTTGAGGCTAACGGCTTTAATAATCCTCACGGGCACGTGGGAAGAACTCCTCCGCTTAGCCCTTCAAAGGACTTATATTTACACTCCAGGGGACATAGGAAGGAGCCTTTTCATGCAAAATGCATGAACTGAATCTGATTGATATAAGGTTTCAGCAACATGAGGCCACATGCCACACAGCACGCGAAACCATGTAAATGGCAAACATTGACTTACCAAAACGCTTAGAAATCACCCATAAACGGAAAAATTATTGTTGAACAAAAAAAAAATATATGTTAATAATTTGTGCAAGATTTATTATTTTTATGTACGAAGGTTTCGTCCGATTTCCGTGGTAGTGTAGTAATTATGACAGTAGTAAAATCTTTTTCGTCTTCCATAATTTTAATAAGTTCGTTTGCTGTCCGAATTCTGAAAACATTTTGATGTTGTAATTTTGACATTTCTTTTAATCTTTCAGCTACTACACATTAAAACATACAATTTTTTATAGGGTATTACAAATTTCAGTCATTTTATCGACCACCAAATTTTGGTTGTAAACTACGACGAGCTAGAACCTAAAACAACTATAGATCTGTCAAAATTATTACATGTAGCTGCTGTAGTAATTTGGTTGCATACAGTACAACGTCATAATTACTATAGCTGGAATAATTACAACGGAATTCGGACGCAACCTAAACAGAAATGTAATTTTTGGTTGTAAAACTTTGTGCAAAATATATTATTTTTTATGCACAAATAATTTTTCCGTCGAACATTTAATTATTTTGATGATGTAATTTTGTGCATAATTTATTTATTTTTTGTACGAATAATATTATCCCATAAAATAATAATTTTTAATTCAAAAATGCTTTCCTCATCATTCTTTAACCAATAAAGTCTTCTAGGTAGCAATAACAACCAAATTAAAAGTACTACTAAAAGTAGTAGTTACAATAGTAAAATGTACAAATAATAATTAAAAATAATTTATATAATTTTGTTATATTATTCCAGTGATGTAGACATAGAAGAACAGTTCTCGATCAATCAATCTCGAGCTGATGAAATAACGATGCGTGAAGATTATGGAACTCTACCTATGTCTATACATGATGATGGGTTTGGTGATATGGGATTTGATGCTGACACTCCAGATCTTGCTCGAGATGACCTCGATCCGAACATCGATGAAAGTTTATTTGCCGAAGAATTGGCAGATGAAATTCATCATGGTTCCAAAGAACCTATACCCGGTACATCACGCTCAATTATCGATTCAATAGATCCACATCATATGTCAGACGATGGTTTTGGTGATGAATTTGGACGTAAGTTTTAAATTTGTTTTACACACACATATTTATATGTTTAATAAGTAATATTAATTTTCATACTTTTTTTGAGTTAATCATTTTTATTAATTCATAATTTATTATAATTTTAAATTTATTTCCGATTATAATAATTCAAGAATTTATTTATTTTATATTAAAATCATATAAAATAAATAAATAAAATGTTGTATTTATTTTATGTTAAAATATTGGCAAAGTTTTTTATGATTTTTATGAAAAATGCATTTTGTTCTTCTATATATCTTGTATATACATATATACAAAATAAAATTTAATCTTCTTTGAATGGGTTTTGCAATTTTAGTACAAGCAGTAGATTTTAAACTGAATAAAATAATTGCAAAAAATAAATGTTTCCCCATATTACAAACATACGATTTTTTAACTTTTCAAAAATAAAGGGTGTCCAAAAATTAACGCAAATAGAAAATACAGTTTTTAGTCTTTATAGATTGTTATTTTATTATTGAATCATAAAGTACATATGATAGGATTATTTATGGATTAACACATCGGGAAAATGGTCTCCACGGCTTTGCTGGCACATACGCACTCTTTTTTCGAAATTTTCGATGACCATTCTGCATAAATGTGGCTAAATTTCGTTGATGCCGCGTTTAATTTCCGCCTGTAAGGCACGGGTGGTTGTGGGCTTCTTGATAGAATTTTAGCTTCAAATAACCCCATAAAGAAATCTAATAGTGTTAAATCACATGATTTGGTGGCCAATTATGATCACCGAAAAGAGATAGTACACGACTTATGCAGTAATTGAAATGTTTTACGGGTAGTATGGCATGTGGTACAGATTTGTTGAAAGCATATATTGGCCACATCTCATATCATCCTATTTCGGCAGAAAGAACTGTCTTATCATGTCGCGAAATCGAGTAACAGTTACTGCTTGACCAGCCTCATTTTCAAAAAAGTATAATCACATGTGGTTTTTCCGAATCCCAAACACGGTAAATTTGGCCATCAAGGTGAAAATGTGCTTCATCGTTTAGGATGATTTTTCTCGAAAAATCAGCATCAACTCAATAATCCATTCAATTAACTCTCGTTGTGTTAATAGAATTTGGTAAGCAAGTAAATACAGTTCTTTTGTGAGAATAAGCTATAGAGAGCTTCTTGAAATTGGTAATTCTTATTCACGACGCCGATTCGATGTTCTGGGATTTTCATCAATACTCATGCAGTGCTTCGATATTGACGTTTGAACGGCTTGGTTTCGGGGACGACCAGTGTGTTTAGCGTCTCTAACTACTCCAGTCTCTTTGAATTTTTGAACTAATCTCTTTACAGTTAACGAAGTTAAAACACTATTCCGACCATATTTTGTGTGAAATTTTTGTGACCGCCAAACATTCATTAATTTTGAGATATTATTTAATAATGAAAACACTCTGTCTCTCTCTCTCTCTCTCTGGCTTTCACATCCCATGAAGGGATTTTGCCGCCCGCACTAAGGCCCTCTATCCATCTCGTTCCATCGCTCTCGTCGTCCAGTTTCGACATCCTAATGCATGTAGATCTTGTTCGACGTCGTCACGCCAGCGCAATCAGGGTCTTCCTCTACGACGAACACCGGCTAGTTGTTGATGGAACACTTTATTGGTCATTCGTTGTTGCGGAGATCGTGTAACGTGGCCGAGCCATCTAACTCGATTGGATTTGATGAATCCGATAATATCGCAGCCTCCAAGAAGTTGCCTTATCTCGTGGTTCATACGTATCCGATATTCGTTGTCCGCGACTTTGATATTCGTTGTCCGCGACTATCAAAGTTATGGTCGACAATTCCGAGATTTACCATGGAGATGTTCCTGGGTGTTGATAACAATTTTGTTTTGCAGCTGTTCACCTCCAAACCAAGTCTTCTTGCGCAGCGGTCGAGCTGTATGAAACTGTCCTTGATATCGCTAGGTCTTTGGCCAAAAAGCACGATATCATCTGCTTTTCTAAGAATTTGGCCTGATTTATTAAATATACAGCGCGAAGTTTCAATATTGCTTTTTCTCACTACGTACTCATGCGCCAAGTTGAACAGCACAGGCGCGAGTGCATCTCCCTGTCGAACACCAGATGTTATTTCAAAGGAGTCTGACACAGCTCCTTCAATTACGATTCTACATACAGACCTAGAGGTTGTTAATTTGCACAGAGAAACGAGTTTCTCTGGAATTCTAGGCATATGAGCGCGGCCCATAAGTTTTCGCGGTTTATACTGTCATATGCCTGTCTGAAGTCTATATACAGTTGGTGTATGGTTATGTTGTACTCCCAACATTTTTCCAAAATCATCCTCATTGTAAAACATTGGTTAGTGGTCGATCGGTTGGGACGAAAACCACATTGATAGTTGCCAATGGTGTTTTCGGCGAGAGGGATGAGTCTGGCAAGTACAACATTAGCCAACACTTTGTAAGCAGTGCTCAACAGAGTGATACCACGATAGTTTACACATTTAAGACGGTCTCCTTTTATGTGCAGCGGCGGTCTTCCAATTCTCCGGCAACTCTTCTTTGTTCCAAATAGAGACGATGAGATCGTATAGATTTGTTGCAAGAGTAGGGTCTCCGAGCTTAATCATTTCTGCGGGGATTCCGTGGAGACCGGGTGCTTTTCCATTTTTTAATCTACTAATAGCTGCATCTACTTTTTCTACTGTGGGATATTCAACAAGGACCTCTTCACCTGGAGGAGTTATTGCTCTAATGGGGGTCACTTCGTCGTTCCGATTTAGCAGATTTTGAAAGTAGGTTTGACATACTGAGAGAACATCAGTCACGTTTGTCCTCAGCTTTCCATTTCCGTCTTTGATGGCTGTAGTTCTTGGGTGGAAGTCTTTAGTTAGATTTCTGGCGTTAGCAAAACAATCCCTTGAGTTTCCTATTTCCGCTTGGAAGCTGATGTTTTCGATGCAAGATCTCATGATCGCGCTTCTTTTGTCGAAGGTATTTAGTCGTAGCTTTCCTAGCGCGGAGATATTCTGCTAGAGTGCTTCTAGTGTTGCGAGTCAACCATTTTTCACGAAGCTTTCGTTTATTTTCGACGACCCTTCGGCATTGATCATCGAACCAAATATTGGGGGACCTCGGAGGCCTTTTCCCATGGAAATTTGAGCCGCGATTATTATGGCTGACTGTATAGCGTGCCACTGCTCCTGGATGTTAGGAGAATCTTCTTTGTTGTTATTGGGCCGGTCTAAATAATTAGTGACAGCTCATTGCTATGTAAAATCAAACGTCGAATATCCTGGTGGAGTGTCTCTTAGACACCATGACGTGATCGATTTGGTTTTCCGTTCTTCCATTATTCGATCTCCACGTTACTTGTGTAACTCTTTGCTTGGTTCGAAAGGATATGGAGATCTCCAGGTCTTAAGAGGCTAAGCACGGTCCATGTTCCCATTTTTAAAGCGTTGTCCGTATACAATTTCCGAGGTCGATATGGTAATCCGAGGCCTTTGATTAGGGTTCATAACTTTAATTGTTTTTGTGAGAGCAAGTTGTTGGCCTGCTACTCAACCCGCTTGTTACGTGTGTGCGCCACTTACTGGAGAGAATCTTAAGGCATCCATTCCTACCTTGAACACATTTATATAGCGAGATGCTTGATACAAGACAGACGCCCGCTTCAGCCGCACCTAACCTGGAGAACAGACGCTGATTTGGTATTGGTTTTGAGGCGCCAATGACTCGCCCTGACATGTAGTGTCCATGACTATAAATAGGATTTTCCATGCTTGTCTCCACTACCCCGCCTGATTCATTTAGCGTGACCCAGGGAGCACCGCAAGAAGGTATGAATCTAGGACTTCGCCCCCCAAAATAAAAACACGGTAACCCTAAACTCTCAGCTGTCAAATTGTTTTTTTTCAGGGTTGTCAACAAATAACTGCACAAATGGCGGCATATTAAAATTTTCGTCAATTTTGGGACACCCTTTATGTTTATCAAGTTGATGGTTTCTTCAAAAATAAAACTATTAATAGTTACACATAAATAAGAGCTTGAATTGGCATTATGTATTGGAAATAATACAGTTTTGCATAAATATTCCGTCAAGTCTCTATCTAGGATATCTCATTTTCCCATCATTTCAAAAAGTTATAGTTATAGAAATATCTTCAAAAAGAACTATTTCAAAAGTAACAGGTACACTTTTTGTAAGCTTTTATAAGTCATCATCTTCCTTTCTAAACCGAACAAAGTTTTGGAATTGTTCCGACCAATGCCTTTTAGTTTTAACTACAAGTAACTTTCAAGCTTACTAAGACAGATTTGTTTACTTTGTGTAGTTCTTGCAGTAATGCACAACCTGAATAAGTAAAATTTTTACTCCAACTTAAAATTAAAAGTTTCTGGCCGTTAGATCATAACTTTTCGGTGGCCACGATACTTCTTCAAAACGACTTATAACTCTGTTATGGAAATTTAAATGGGAAGGCTCACACCAAAGTTAGATTACACTATTCTGGGTCATCAGTTAAATCATTGCATTTGGTAGCACCTTTATAATAATAATAAAATAAACTTATAATAACCAACCTGTAAGTACAAAATTTTGTCGAGTTTTATGTAAATTTCGTTCTTGTGAGTAAAATTGGTACTAGCAATAATCTTCTGTAGTAACGCAATGTTATTGTTGAAATTGTATCCTACTTTGAAGTGACAGTTTCTGGAACGGTTTGCCGGGATTCTTGAAATGCAATAAAAACAGAAAAGATAATCCAATACAAAATATGTCAATACATCATATAATCACTTTTCTTAAAAAACGCATTTTTTAATTTTAACAACCTGTAGGTTAGGTTAGTTTAGGTTAGAGTGACTGCTAACGCACACTTAGACCGGTAACGGTTCATTGTGATACCAAAGGATCATTGGAACCATTCTTTATTGGAAGAAGAGCTACTTATGTAGCGTAAGATATCTCGCACATTGCAGTTCTCGAGATCCATAAGGCCGTCGAAAAAATACTTGCCCAGATGTTTGTACCTCCTGTAAGCTAGCGCCGGGCATGAGTGAAGTGGCTCACAGACTCTTCCTCCTCCTCATCTATACATCTTCTACATAAGTCATTTGCCATTGGCACAAACCTCTCTAGCATGCTCCCCAATGAGGCAGTGTCCTGTGAGCACCCCCATGACGATACTTAAGTCAGGTCTACGTAGAAATAGTAGTGTTTTGGAGCGCTTCAAGTCCAGTTTCGGCCAGACTTGACACGCTACATTGCATGTTATGGTGTTATTCCACCTCTTCGGTGCCGAGGCTATCGCCTCCTTTTAAAGCACCATAAAAAGCGCTGCTATACACCTCCCCATATTTGCCCTTTCCGGTTTCAATTAAATTGTTGTACCTTTCCTTGCCAATTCGTCAGCCCTGCAGTTCCCCAGAACGTCCGAGTGTCCGGGGACTCAGACTATCTGGATATTGAGATGCTCACTCATCAGAGATGAGCGGCATTTCACTGCCACCACGGATGTCAGAGAAACTGATTCCAGCGACTTGATTGCCGCTTGACTGTCCACATATATTGTTATATCCCTTGTGGATATGACATTATGCATCAACCAAGTCAGCGCTTCTTCAATTGCTACCACTTCTGCCTGGTACACACTGCAGTGATCAGGAAGACGAACGGATATATTCACATTTAATTTGTCACAATAGTTTTCAGCTCCGACTTTGCCGTCTAGTTTGGAGCCGTCATTGTAGAATTGTATACTTCGAGTTTCTGCTGTTGACCTGTCCCACCAGGATTCCCTTGAGCAGATAAGGGTCCGGAAGCCTTTGATAAAGTATACAATCGATATTGTATAGTCACTATTCGCCAAGTCCTCCTTAAGCTAACTGCTAATCTCGTCGAGTGACCTGTCTGTAGACATTTCCACTCAAACACGGCATAGAGTCGTGCTGCCGTAGTTGCCGCGCTCCGCTTACCAAAGATGTCGGCAGGAAGAAGGTAGAGCATAGCCTCCAGAGCACGTGTAGGGGTTGTCCTCAGTGTCCCGCTTATAAGCAAGCAAGCTGTTCTTTGTACTTTCTCTATCATATTTTTTTAAGTTTTCTTGTCTAATGCTGGCCACCACACACTCACCCCATACATCAGAATCGGTCTGACTACAGCAGTGAAGAGCCAGTGTACCAGCTTTGGTTTTAGACCCCATCTCCTACCGACGGCGTTCCTACATGAGTACAGAGCCATGGTAGACTTTTTTATTTTCTCTAAAATATTGGGCTTCCAATTTAGCCTACTGTCCAAAATTATGCCCAGAAATATTGCCTTATCATTAAAGGCCAGTGCCGTGCCTTTTAAGGTAGGTGGGGGGGCGACTACCGGAATTTAATATAAAGATCTCCCTTTCCAGTACGCATGCTGAGAAGTCGCCTAATTACTGGGTTTTATTTTTGCACGTATGTATACGTCAATCAGTCTTTTCAATGTTTGCAACAGAAAGGATGATAGAGTTTATAGGTCTTAGGTTCTTTGGGTGGTAGGCCTGTGAATTCTTCCCCGTTTTCGGGATAAAAATCATCCTAACCTCCGTCCATTTCTTAGGAATATAATTCAGCTTAAAACACCCCCTGGAGATCACCTCTAGCCATGGGAGAATGCTCGACGAGTGTTTTTGCAATTCCACTGGAATGACCGTCCGGGCTTGCCGATTAATAGGGTCTAAAGTCGTTTAGTGCCCATAGGGTCCGGTTTTTCCACACGATTTCCTCCGGGCATCCGGACGATAATTTTTCCCTATTCCTACAAAGCTCCGTCGACACATCCGCACTACCTGGGAAACGGGTTTCCAACAGGAGCGCAAATGATTCTCCTCTAGACGTTGTCCACAGCTCATCTGGTTTAATTAAGTAACTAGGGCCCGTTGGGCTCGTAGATAAGATTTTCCTGAGGCGCGAGGTCTCCGAAACACCTTCCAATTTATCACAGAATAGTCTCTAAGATCTCCTCTGCGCCTTCCTTAATTGCTTTTTATACTTTTTAAGGTGCTTTTAAGTAGCCAGGAACAGCTTGTAGTATTAACATCTATGAATGATTGATAGGAACTAAACAATTTAGAAAAGTCGGTCATTTAATGAAATTTTTGGCATGACCCCTATTTAAAATTAAACATTCAGACCTTTAATTAGCTAATAGTGATTTAGGGATATAAGAGCCCGATTTTCTTCTATTTTATTTAACGATGCTAAGTTTAAAATTTGAATTTAATTGATGGTAAATCACTCGGTATTTAATTTAAAAATTTATTTTTAAATTATATAGCATTGAAACACAAAAATGTCAAAGAGGATTTAGTAAACTCTTAAGTTGCTTATTTTAATTATGTTTAATTTTATTTTTATTTTCAACAAAATTGGGTTTTCCTTTATTTTTCGTCATATTTCGTAGAACCGGCAGCCGGTCTATTTGAAGGAGATATATTTGCAGACGCACCATTGGCGACACCAGCTTTACCACCGGGTGCTATGACATCACGGACAGAATCAGATGATGATATGGGTCATTATGACGGTGGTGCTCCGTCTCCGCCATCGAGGTAAAACCACACCACGCAAAATGTAAATAGAAAAGACACTAATTTTAAATTAATATTTTTTATTTAAAGTACATATAGTTCACGTCCTAATTCACCACTACCCGGTTCATCAGTTCATGTTCCTGATCGAGAGCCGATTCAAATGGATAATCCTTTGTTAGAGCTGCCGCCTGCATCACCAGCAGATAAAATGGATATTGAACTTGAAAACATGCCAATACTTCCAGAAAGTTTACAAGAAAATGTCCCAGAGCAATCAGGATTGATACTTAATACAGAAGAAGAAAGTTTTGCCTTAGCCCCCGTAGATGCTACTGCTCTCAAGGGTATAACAAAATCTAAACGAAAACGAAAACTAATTGTAGATGAAGTGAAAAATATTTCGGGTGAAGAAATGAAAAGTCAACTTGCAAATACATCGGACATTGTAACGACGCTTGATCTAGCACCTCCAACAAAGCGCTTGATGTACTGGAAAGAAACAGGTGGGGTAGAAAAATTATTCGCCCTTCCATCACGCGACATTCCGGCCCGCGCTCTGTCTCAAAATTACCAACGTCATTTAACCTCTCGAGCCTTTGGAATAGAAGATTTCTCTGCACTAGGTCCAGCCGATGTATTGGCATTGGAACAGAGTAAAACCGAAGAGCAAGATAATCAAAAACGAGGACGCAAACGACGATTAAATCAAGAACAAGTGTTACAATTAGAACAAAGTTTGCCCGAACCGGAATTACCTAGAGAATATGAACTTCCTCAAGATAATTCGATAGATGTTCGAGAACAAACGATAATACAAAATGAATCAATGCCACCACCACCGCCTATTAATGAATCAGTAATCTCATCTGTATCTATAATAAACCCAGTACTACAGTCATCGATAAATCAAATGCCCGAAACACCTGGCATGGTTCAAATGCCAAGTCCACCATCTATGTATAATTATGGTTTGCCAATGACACCGGGAATGCCGATGACCCCTGGTATGCCACCGATGTCACCTATGCCACATATGACATCGGGTATGCCACACATGACTCCAGGCATGACTCCGGGACCATTGATACCAGGCATGCAACAACCTATGACACCAGGTATGCCGCACATGACCCCACAAATGGGTTCTATGACTCCAATGCATCTTGGTAGTATGACACCGTTACATGGCGATGATAGACTTTCATCGTCAGGATTACTTCATGAAGGAATGGGTAGTGTGGATTTACATCATCATGATGGTGGTATGACGCCTGGTGGCTTAGATCACGGAGGTATGACACCACATCATACTATAGAAAATATGGAATCAATTCCAAACTTACCAGCCGATCAAGTATCTTCAATTTTAAATGGGACGGGTATGGAAAATATTGGTTATACTAATATGGGCTTTGATGGACATACATCGCCAAGAAATGTTATTGCAAATGATTGGAATGAAGATTATGATTTTCCTCAATCGGTCGGACATGTAAGTTAATCAACATTATTCAATTAGTATCCATATTTATATTTGTTTAATTCTAGCAAGGAGAAGAGCAACAAGAAAACGAAACAGACGAACAATTTGAAGAACGAGTGCTTAATAAGCGGGCAGCTCAAATGTTCATTACAGTTAAACAGAAGTTACAAAAACGTGAATTTATTTATTTGTCTGAAATGACACATAGGAATCAAAAGAAACAGGTTACTATAAAACCAATATTTATTTTTTACATTCATAACAATCTAAAACTTATACGATCGACTAATAAATTAACATTTTTACAGGCCGCTCAGAAATTCTACTCCCTTTTGGTTTTGAAAAAGTTTCAGGCTGTTCAAATATCACAAGAAAAACCGTACGCTGACATTCTTGTTTCCCGTGGGGTTATGTTTGATAATCCTACATTGTAAATTAACTTATAATTTTGTTAGTTTTAATTTAAAAAAAAAATTCATATATTAATTTAAAAGTTAAAAAATGTTAAAAAATAAAATTACGGTAAAAAAAAGTTGAAAATCTAAAAAAATTAAATATTTTTGATAAAAATTAAAAACTTAAAATTAAAAAAACTTAAATTAAAAAAAACTATATCTACTATTTAATTTTGTTGTTGTATAGTTTCCACTTATAATTCAAGCATAAATCCAAAAACAAAAAAAAAAAAAAAATCGAATTTATATTTTCCTAGAGACAGTAAAAAAAAAATTAAATTTGTGACATTATAAATTAAATTATAATAAAAAAAACTTGTACAAATTAATTAAAAAATTACACAATAATATAAATAAGATAAAATAAGCTTTATATTTAATTATATACAATTTATTATAAAAAAAAAAATGTCTTGTATCAATTTATTTATAGGATCACTTGATATAAAATTTATGGTTTCTCTGCAACATAAAGCAAAGCAACCAATGTTGTGTAAAATGATTTTTATATATGATTTACTATGTTTCAAATTTTATTTATTTTCAGCTAAATTAAATTCGTTTTTTTTTTTAAATATTTTTATTCATTTATTCTGCGCTAGATACAACTTTTAAATTTCATTACAAAAATTTGTATTTACCTCACAATAGGTGATACATGTTTTCAAAACATGTTAACATTCTTATATGGACATATTATTGATTAGATTTATTATACATAATATTATTTAAAAGGTTTGTTTATTTTTTATCCTAATTATTTTTATTGTTTAAAATGTAAATTAATTTTATTTTTAAATACACTCCACCCCACTGTCAATTAAACAAATAAATAACTAAATAAAAATACAAACAATTATATAGATGCATTTTTTTATATTATTGTATAAAAATAGTAATATAATGATTTTTAACAAAAATTTAGTTGGATCGAATCCATTTATCGTCTCTCCAACAGTAAAATAAATAATTATAATTAAACAAAATAAACTAAAATTAAATTAGATACAATTTTATTTGATTAATAAACTAATATATTTTGTAAAACTATGTATATATCGTCGGTTTGCTAGAAAAATGATTTAAAGGATAATCTTTATCATCGGTTCATCTTTTGTAAAGAAATGTCTCGAAATTATCAAGTTATTTAGATCCTAGTAATTCGACGATTTGTATTTTAATTTGTGCGTGGATTTTTATTTTTATTTTATTATTTAATTTAATTTTTTTTTATTTCTCCTTTAATATATTTTTATATATGTATAAATAAATTATATATATATACAGTGATAACTTTATAATTTTCATATGCATAAGAACGAAATTAATTTTTTATTCATTTTTTTTACGGTAAAAAATAAAGTTGTTACGACATAGTAAAAAAATCAATCAAATTTATTTTTTAATAATTTGTAAAGAAATATAAAAGAACCAAATAATTTTTTTTGTTATAAATATTTTATCATTACTATTATCAATAACATAATTATATAATTAATCTACATATTAAAAATAAAAGAAAAAAATCGGTTCTAGGAATCTTTATAAAAATAAATATTTTTTTTTTGTCTTTTTACTTTTTAATATTTAAAATATAAAAATTAATAATAAATGAAACGAAATTAATGCAAAATTTATTTTATACTTTAAAAACCAAAACGAACCTAAATGTGTTTATAATCCGGCTTGCATGCACAAAAGCTAACAGAATATTAATGTTAAACTAAGTTAGTTTTGTTAAAAAAACCAAAACCAATATAATACCAAATATGACTAAAGGGGAAGCAGTGAATATTCCTTATTTTGAATTGCTGCGTCATAGTTCGAGTGATATTATGTTGGTTTCTTACCGTTATATTGACATGTGTAAGCATTTAGGTTAGTTTTGCAATAATCACAAACTACAATAATTTAAAATAAATTTTTTTTATATGTATATAAAATGATATGCATATATATATATATATATATATATATATATATATATATATATATATATATATATATATATATATATATATATATATATATATATATATATATATATATATATATATATATATATATATATATATATATATATAATGTATTTTATATATATATCTTCAGTGTAATTTATAACCATATCACTACTTGATTTTTGAAGTAAAAAAAATTGATGCAAAACAGAAAAAGTTCTTAATGTTCAGTCCTCTTCAAAAAAATGCAAATTACTTTTTAAATAAATTTTGACTACTTAATTTTGAGGTTTAACATTTGTGAACGAAAATTCTTTATTGTTTAAGATTTTTAATTATTGTAAAGCTACACTAGCGCACATTTCGAATACTTATTAATTTAAATAATAAGTTTTATCATTCTTATTTAATAAATTAATAAGTATTAATTCAATGAACGCGAATCAAGTGTTGGTATAGTTATAAATCACACTTCATGTTTATGAATTACAGTTTTTTTTTAAATTTAATTTAAAATCGTAAAAAACAACATCATTTGTAATTAAAAAAAAACATTAAAAGCATTTTAATTGAAATGTTAGAACAGAAATAAATGTATTTTATTGTTGCAAAATTGTTTTTAATTTTTTTTTTTTAAATTTTGTGTAAAAATTTATTTTCATTTCAGAGACGATTAATTGCATCGTTGGATTATGAAACCGATCGCATTTTTTGCGATTTTGCTTATGCCAACTTACATCTTGTAAACTTACAAAAATATAAAAATATCTTCAATATTTACAAAAAAAAAATTTAATTTGTTTTTATTTTCAAACATTAAAAACACTTTATACGCTATTCGCCATCTGTAACGATGTTGTAAGGTATTCTTATCCTATGGTTCATAATAAAGATCGAGACCCAACATAAGCGTATCATTACATGGTGTCAGAAACGGGAATAAATCTAAAATTATTGATTTAAATCAACTAAAAATAAATAAAACAGTGAGAAAATTAAAATAAGCAATAAATAATCGGAAGTAACCGAGTTTATAATAGTAGTAAAAAGAAATATAAAAAAAAAAAATGGCGGACGTGAAGCCTCCAAAAAATTTGATCATCATGAATGGTGACGTATCAGGTTCGTGGAAACAATGGTTACAGCAGTTTGAGTGGTTTGAAATCGCTACAGAGTTAGGAAAAAAATCACTTGAAGTACGATGTGCGACATTCATGATGAAATTAGGTCCCGATGTTATTACAATTTATAATAATTTTGGACTAAAAGACGCTGAAAAAAACGATCTCAAGGTGATTAAGAAAATGTTCAACGATTATTTTGTTCTAAAGACTAATTTAACTTTCGAACGCTTCACATTTAATAATATGCACCAAGAAATAGGCGAAACATTCGACGAGTTCTATAACAGAATTTTGAAACAGTCAAAATATTGTGGATTTAAAGATCTTGTCAATGAATTAGTTAAAAACAAAATTGTTATTGGTGTTAACGATAATTCATTACGCCAAAAACTGCTAGCAGAACAAGCGCTTGACCTAACAAAAGGTATATGCGTGTAGAGCTGCGGAGCAGGCTCAAAAACAAGGTCAAATTTTAAAACAAAAGAATTAGCAAGGCGTTAACGTTCTTAGATCAGACAACAACTATAAAAAAAGGCGAATGCAAATAATTCATGGGATTGTTCGAGATGCGGTCGAAGCAATGATATCAATGAAACGTGTAACAAATGTCAGATTAAAGGGCATTTCGCAAAAATGTGCAAAACTTCTAAACACAAAATGAGGGCAATGCAATCACAGCATAAAAAAGACAAGGATAATACAATCGCGGATGATTTTGATGAACAAAATTCTGATGCACAACCTTTTATTGTGTTCGATAATAAATGACTGTCTAAAGGAAGTTCCCTGGGTTGAATTTATTACTATACATGATAAACCAGTGAAATTCAAACTGGATACGGGTGCAAGATGTAATGTAAAACAAATAGCTAATTCATTAGGTATCAACATCGAATATTGCAAAACAAAACATATTGTGTCGTTTAGTGATCATAAAAACGAAGTCCTCGGGGAAATCGAAGCGGCTGTTAAGCATCAAGAATGTCAAAGAATGCTGCCATTCAAAATAGTAAATAAACCAACAGTTACAATTATGGGTTATGAAGCTATCAAGAAATTGAATTTTTTGAACACATCGCGATCTAACATGGTCAATGAATTAAAAGTACCAGAAGCGTTATTCAAGGGCCTAGGATGTATGAAAAATTTTGAGTACGACATTGATTTGGTTAGCAACCCAAAATTTGAAATCAAACCAGCCAGAAAAATTCCGTTGGCCATCATATACGATGTTAAAAACGAACTGAAGAAAATGGAAAAATTAGGAGTCATTAGGAAAATGACAGAACCTACTACCCCTCTTGTCAGCCCAATGGTTATTGTTCGTAAAAATAAAAAAAATAGGAATCTGTATCGATCCAATAGACGTTAACAGAAACATAAAACGACTTCATTACCCACTTACAACATGGGAAGCGATTGCGGCAAGTCAGTCAGTGATCAGAAAAATACCTAACATGCACTCCAAGGGGTCGGTACTGTTGCACAAGACTCCCATTTGAATTGTGTTCTGCTCCAGAGATCTTCCAAGAAATAATGTCATCGTTATTGAATGGTATAAATAATGCTGTTTTTTTTTGTACTGGAAACATTGCACTCCGTAGGACTAGTACTAAACAAAGAAAAGTGCGAGTTCAAACAAACATCGGTCAAATTTTTAGGCCATATTCTAACAGCTGAAGGTATGAAAGCAGATCCTGAAAAAATTAGCGCAATAAATAAATTGGAAATTCCATCCAATAAAGAATTTTAGGCATGGTAAATAACCTGCATAAATTCATTCCAAACATCTCATCGAGAACAGATCCGCTTAGAACTTTATTGTCGAAAGATGTTGCGTGAACTTGAGAAGGCAATCATGAAAAATCGTTCGAAAAATCAAAAATCTGCTAAAATCATCACCTGTACTGGCATACGATGACGTAAATGCGGATGTGTTACTTTCAGTAGATGCCAGTTCAAAAGGAATTGGAGCAGTTTTAATACAAAATAGTCGTCCGGTCACATATGCCACGAAAGCCTTAACTAAATCGCAACAACTGTATCCTCAAATCGAAAAAAAGGGTTTTGCTATCAAAACGGGATGCAATAAATTCCACGAGTACGTTTTTGGCAAACGACTAATTGTTGAAACGAATCATAAGCCGTTGGAAACAATCTTCAAAAAATCAATTCATAACGCGCCTGCTCGACTACTAAGAATCATACTCGATGTTCCACAATACAATCCGCAGGTAGATTATAAAAAAGGTTCCTAATTGTACATAGCTGACACGGTGAGTAGAAATTGCCGTAAGGATGAAGAAAGCTAAAAATTTGCTGAAACCGAGGAACGCGAAATTGAAGTCCAGGTCATCCTACCAACGACTGAAAGCTGTTATACTGATTTGATCGAAACTACTTTGCAAGACGAAGAATTGCAAAGTCTCTTGGAAATAATAAATTCTGGTTGGTCATCCAACGATGATAAACAAATCCTACCAGTTAACACTCAAAAATACTGAGAGATGAACTTTCGACCCACAAAGGTGTAATATTTAAAGGACATAAAGTGGTAGTTCCTAAGTCACAAATAAACTGACTGCTACATTGTATTCATAAAGGACATTTTGTTATACAATCCTGTCAAAATCGAGTTAGAAGTATTCTGTATTGGTACGGTATGAACAACCATATTAAAAACTTCGTGGAGAGATGCGAGGTGTGTTAGAAAACACAAAGAAAAATTACAAAGAAACCAGTGATGTCAAAAATGATCCCTAGAAATCCGTTTCAGATCGTAGCATCTGATATATTCACGCTTCATGGTAAAGATTACATCGTGTTACCAAATTGCCTTTTATTTCTAAAAAGTGTGTGTTGTGTTCCGAAATATATTGAAAGGGAAATCCCTAATATTATAGTATATTTCATATGCAAAGGCAAACAATCTGCTCTTCCTGCAAATGAACTGGTAAATAGGTATATGGTATAACTTTGAAAAAAACATTCATCAAATAGTTCCTGTGCATTGGCGTAGACGGCCGAGAAAAGCTTCTACTTCGTTTGTTTCTTTTCAATGTAAAATCTTGATATTTTAAAATTCCCTTTTGAACTTTTCCTTTGGACAATGCATGATTTAATTCAAAACGATAAGTCGATCACTTATGGTCAAAAAATTCAACATTAAAATTTTTTTTGATGATTTCCTCAGCTCGTAATGTTGTAGCATCATTCAGAATGATAAAAATGAGAGCATATAGCATGCCTCGCTTTTCAAACTCTATTGCATGAACGGTCGTTTTCACGTTTCCAAAAAGATTTTTTTTTAGAATGTCCATTACCAGTTTTTAGCCGAAAACTCTAGCTACTAAGTTTGACCGCGATGTTCAACTTTTTGTTAGGGCTCAATTTTTTCCAGAATTTGTTTCCATTTTGGATTGTAATCGTGACAATAACATCCGGCTTTTCATACTTGATTGTAGTTGCCATAGCATCATGATAATACTAGGCTAATTGTTAAATATTTCAGGACCTGCTTGTATTCAGAGTCTGCGTCATGATTTATATATTTCGTTAAAGCTTCATCACTATATCTGCTCTCAATGCTGGTTGATTGTTTCGGATTCATTGAAGGTTGTTTGATTCTGCGTCAATCTGGTTAAATGTTGGTTGGTAGTCCTATTATCTGGTTAAATGTTGGTTGGTAACGCCATCTATTAATAGTCCACTTCAATTATTTAAATTTTTTTTTGCAAAGGAGTAGGTTTTATTTTTAGAGCTAAATTTCTCATGATCATGTTTGAGATCATTGCGATGATCATTGCGATGTTGGTAATATTATCGTCCATTGAGGGACAAATCAACCTTCATTCGGTCACTGGTCTTCACTTCCATTGCATTATTCTTGGTTGCGATTTAATGCTGTGGTGGTCTTCTAACAGCTTTCCAACAACAACTTTTTCACTTTCACTTATAGCCAAATTGTGCAAATTTTAAATACTATATTTTACGATAATCCAGCCGTAAATCATTTGAAACGACCTCTCGAAAAAAATAAATATAAAACTAAGTGTTGCTTCTATTATAAATGTGAATAGAATTGAAAACGATGATGCATGACGATGATGACTATCATAATGTACTCGAAACACGACTTCATAATATAGTATCAACAAAAAAAAGGGAACACATATACGAGCATATTCTATTTTCTATAATTAGATCGAATAGATTTAAGTGCTACTAAATGATAGTAGCGGTTCGAAGAAATGGAGAGCGTATATAGATAGATGAGATAAACATTTTGCAACAACCCAATTTCAGTTGAATTAAATCTAATGACGACTACATAATATAGTATAGTTCTCAACTCTATATATGTACTTACCTCTTTAATACAATTTATGCATTTTCTTATACCATTATGTCTTTGATCAAGCATCTCAGCACATATTCCATGTTTAATTTTAAACTTTTCAAACTTTTTTTTTTTTTCATGTTTATTATAAATATTCTTGCTACATAAACAACAACAAAATATAATAATAGTGTAGTGTATAGTGTAGCGTATAGAGTCAGGCAAATCTCTCAAGCACAAATAATTTTATGTAATAAACGGCGAGCTTTAGTTTTAAATCAAACTTCTAGTGGATAATAGGTAATTTACGGTTGGTTAATACAGTGTTTGAGTGAAAAATTTATTGTTGAGTGAAAATTTTATTTAAAATATAAAAATTTAAAAAGTTTTGATTGGTTGGTACATATATTGAAAGTGTTGTGTTAAAATTAATAAAGTGCTTTTGAAATTATTTAAAGGAAGAATTTAATTTAATTTTATTTTATCTACTACGTTAATTCTTATTTCGGGTTTTACTAGAACAATTGGTTAACTAAGTAAGTAAGTAGTTTTGTTGATTATATGTGTTACTATTTTTTTTCGAATTGTGTTTGATGTGCGAGCGATAAATGTCGGCTTAAATTTATGCTTAAAACTTTACTCTATAATAGATGTTTCACTTTGTTGTCGGGAGTGCTAAATTTTATGTTTATTTGTTTATATTTATGATTAATAAAAATTTATATAATTGGAATATAAGTGAGGATGATTAGTGTTTACACGTTATCATAGACTCGTTACGTATTTATAACACATTATGTGGCTGATTCATGGAGATTTATAATAAATTTTAATGTTTCCAAGATATTTGATATTCCAGTTGAAAATATTACTATAAACTAGTCGCATATTTTTGAAATACAAAACAATAAACATAAAGGGTTGAATCTTGTTTGTAATAAAGGCACATTATTAGCTAAGATTTTATTTAAGGATGTGGGGTATTGATTTTATCTTTGAATCTTACTTAAGTTTAGATTAAATATCAAAGTTTTTAATTTTTAAGTTATACAAATTTAGTTTGATATTATAACAGAATTATAATTATCTTGTAATTTAACTTGCTTGCAGTTTGTCTCTTTGGACTTTTTGGAATTTAACTCGGTTACCCAATATAGATATCATAATCAGAATTACTTTGTGGTATACCTGTCAATATTCATTTTAATACGAAAAGAGTTCTTCCATATTTTACTCGAAAATGTCACTCTGCAACATAAGATTTTATAATCAAGCAGGCAATTCCAGTTTTGGAATTCTAAACTTTGTCGTTCGTTTGAGCTAAATCTATCATTTAATTTCATTCTTAAGAGCTATCTCAGATAAGTCTGTTGATCTGTAAATTATCCTATCGTACAAAGATATTTTCGAAATCCGAATTGATGTGATGATCAAATTTCTTTCCGCTTTTACCGCGTTTACTTTTGTGGCCTTTCATTAACATGGTATATGGAATATCTGTGGAATTAAACAAAAACAAATTATCTCTGAAACTTCAAATGTTGGGAAAATCAATTCAAAGATTGAGCGATATTTTTTCCAGGTAATGGTTCCAGGTAATTTTCATCCCACAAGTCGTTCTACTGGGCTTCTTACATCGTGTTTTTAACAGTTCAGCAAAATCGAAGAAGTTGCTATATTATTCATTTGAATGACATTGAACATTTTTTTTGCCACAAGTCCTCAGAAGCTAGGTCCAATAATGCGGGTGGAATCTCTATTCTAGTACGTTTTTTTGTCTTCTATTACTTTATGATCTGAGTCACATTCTAAATGAGTATGCCCCGGTTCTAAAAATTTTTGTTCGTTGATCAAAATTGTAAATTGTTTTAATCAAATATTGTATCATGCAACATATAATATTGTTCCTATTCCGACCCGCACATGTGTCGCTATAAATGATAATGCGTCCTTTTAAAGTATCTGGAGATAAAAGTTTCGTTGGCTCCTGAGTCCTGACCACTTATTCCCTCATGCCATCAGTTCCTGATGGTCAAATTAAATGTCCACAAACTACATTTATAGAATGCAATACTCGACCTCAAGTGGGGAGTCGGTAAACATTGTTGTAGATCACCTGCTAGGACAGTAGCAAGTGGATTAGATTTATCTAGCCGCTTTGCTTCGTAAGCCAACTCAGCACACTCCTGGTTATTATCCCTCTCCTTTTCTATGTTTATTTTTTCATTTTCCGTTGCCAGTTTAATCCGCATGGTAAATTTATTGCACTTCTGATAAGTATCAAGCTGCAGAACCTTGAATTTTAAATTGAATGTCTTAAATTTTTTTTGATATTTTGAAAGCGAAACCTTGCATTCGGCGTGCGGTACTAAAAACATGTCGTACATTTTTTAACATATTAAGCCTATTGGAAGATAAAGTTTACTCGTATGAGCGCGTGACTAATGTGACTTTTCCGATTTTCCTCTATTATTGCTGAATATGGAGCCTTCTTGAAACTTATCACCGTTTCAACTTTAATTTTGCTTTCACTGGATTTTTTCGGTTTAATGTTTAAATATTTTGTAATAAAAGCAAGCGACGTGCATATAGTTTTTGTTCCCAATATTCCGAGAAACAATTATTTCAGAATTCGTCTGACAATCGGCTATGCAATTTTTCTTACAAAGGTTCAGTCCTTGAGATGTTTTCTCCTCTTGTCTTTTACCTAATGCGGTCAGGTAGGCTTTTCAAAAATTTCATTGTATCAATTTTCGTGTTTCAATTTCTTTATGTTTACTATTTTTTTATATTTACTAGTGAAGCTGTTTCCGTATCAAAAAAGCTATTTGTAGCTTCTAATCCCATCCTATTTGCATCGTATTCCAAATCGTTCTGACCCTTAATAATAATTAAAAGTTATTTAATTAATAAAAAAAAGTATAAAATAACATAACTTCATCTGAATTTTTCGTCTTCTTTTCCGTTTGTTACTACGATTTGTAATGACGGTGTTCCGTCAATTTTTTACTTCACTTTTATTTGCAGGTTATGTTTTTTCTTTTCCCACGTGTTTTTATTAATACCAAAAAATAATTTGTATATTTTATATTTCGCTAGGTTATGATTTAAACAATATTCAAGTGTTACTTTTTATTGGATTGATGATTAATATTTATTAAAGATTATGAACTAAGCATTGAATTACTTCTTCTTTCTTTTTGTTTGTTTTTTCTACTGTCATCTATTAACCCAATAAACCAAAAAATGATGTTGAATTATCGATGTTCGTGTTGCCGCCACACATTCATCAATTTATTATCGTTGCCGTCATTGTATTCTGAATCAAATAAATCAGGCGATATCTGTATGGATCTGGAATATCCAGGTAGCTCACGTTGAAATATTATTATACTCTTTAAGTAATGGGACTGTACATTCGGTCACTTCAATTTCGTCAATGTTTTCATCTATATCCAACACAGTACATTATCCATTTCTTTCTGAAGAACACTCATTTTCCAATTTTCTTTTCTTTAAGTTGCACTTAATAGGTGTATGAAATGAATTAGATTCACTTGACAGATTTATAATTTCTACTATTGGTTCCACCACTTCACAATCACTTTTATTAGATCATGGATTCGTATTGTCCGTCATATTCATATTAAACTATATTCTATATTCGCAATACAAACTACTAAGTCGCAGACTTTTCACCTCAATTACTAACAACGAAATGAAAAAACAAAACATAAAACAGCGAAAACAAAGAATGTAAAAAGGATTTGTGATTCCCCGTTTTATATCTTTTTCAGATTTTTGTATAGTGTAAACTAGATTCCAAAAACGTTTTTGAAAATAAAATATACAATATTTGATCTATTTGAAGATAATAAGTTAATACCTATAGAACAAAAGATGAACTCCGAAGTTTTGCTAATTAATTATCAATTCGGCCGAATGTTCAGCTATTCGACTACAGCAGAGGTTAAGCGACAAGTTAATGAAATGCTCACCCAAACCATATTTCTGGTTTAGATTATGGAGTTTTTCAAATCCACTTCCCATCACTCGAGAGAGCACCTCGGGAAAGCTAGCCTTTTTTTAGGTTGGTTCAAGATCGAAAAATTTAATTGTTTATTATAACCCTTTGTAAATCTTGTTCTATTATGCAAACTATTTGTTAGCTTTCGAATCAATTGAGAAGAGACCTAAGAATAACATTTTCGATTTTTGGATATAAAATATTTTTATTTTTATATTTTTGCCAGTGGAACAGGTGATTGTTTGAAAACAGGTACCGTAACCATTCGAAAAAATCCATGACTGAAATGAGGATTAGTAATTGCTCTCGTATTTTTTCATCAAGCTTAATTATAAGGGTTAAAACTGGTGTTGCGGACTGCAGAGCAACCGTCCATTATGTAATACAGCGTGCTCCATATTTAAAATTCCAAAAAGTTAAGAAAAAACAACCGTTAAATGAAATACGCTGGGACCAGCGCCTTTACTCTGCAATGCAAACTAATAGATAGGAGAGAGAGTGGCATAAGGCTTTTTTTTCCGATGAAAATAATAATTAATTAGAGCGGCCAGATGGATACAATGATTATTTTCATGACCTAACCCGTCTTTCACACCAAACAAATTTTTTGTTCGATAAACATTTTTGCTATCCAAATATCATATTTTAAGCTCATTTTATAGTACATTAAGATATTTTTTTGAACATTTATCTTATTTAAAATATAAAATAAATCTAAAAATTTATACCAATCTCATTTGGGAGCTAATTTTGTAATTTAATATCTTCAAAAAAGTCCGATAAAGAATTGAGTTACCGAACTTAAAAATTAAAGAAGCGCCATGTCGATAAAAAGATTGCGGTATACGGAAAAACTAAAGTTATCTGCATCGGGTAATTCTACAATTGACGATATATTTTATAATTCATACAGCAACCTTAATTTTTTCTTTGAATTATGACATAATTATGACATAGGGTCTTTGTCAATGTATTAAAAATATTTAGTTAAAAAAATTGGTGAAAATAAATAATCGAGGAGAAATATTTTTAACTAAAGGTCTATCCCAATTACCGACTTATTTAATAAGTCAGACTTATTTGAATAAGTCTGCTGGCGAGGTGACTTATTTCCCATCTAGTTGTTTCAAAAAAAACTTATTTGAATATCAAATGTAAATATCGTATAAAAAATTTATTTGGTATCAATAAGCTAATAATAATCATAATATAACTAATAATAAAAATGTTCGTTTGTTGACCATTTTAATTAATTTTTGAGTTAATTTTTTTTAGTATTCAACTAGCACATTGTACAAATATTTGTATTTAAATGGAGCTGTCAAAATAAGTCAGCAAAATCAATTGGAATGGCTTGGTCGACTTATTCAATATGGCGTCAAATAAGTCAATAAGCCTGAAATAAATCAGTGATTGGGACAGACCCTTAAAATGTAAAATGTAAATTTGCCGAGTGAATGTTGAATAGTTAAAATTTTGACAGCTATACATTGTACAAATATATACACAAAATAATTGCATTGGTAACAACATATATCTAATCCACATACGGTAACAATATTTATGTTTCGGTAACAAACATATTATGCGTATTTTATTAGGCATAGGAATAAGAATTAGTATGCAAATTTTTCCCTTAATTTAATATAAAACCAACAAAGAGTTGGATTGAAATTAATTTAGACGGAAAGCTATTGTTGTAAAATTCCCAATAAAATATAGTTAATATACGCCAACTAAGATTTTAATTTTATTATTTTATAAATAACCACAATAATTTTGTCAAAAATGAGGTTATGATTTTTTAAATTCACTTGTCAAAATTTATAGACGGTACCTCGTTAAATTTGTTATAAATTTTTTGAGGTGAATAAAAAAAAATATTTAACTTTAGCTGTCAAAATTTTCATTTTTAACATGTTTTTAACACATTCACAAAGACCCTTATTATGACAAATTTTTTCTTGTAAATCACAAAATGTCTAAAGTTTATCAAACATATTTAATATGTATGTATTTATTTGGCGTAAAAGCTGAATAACCCAAATTTAGGATGTTATCTAGATGTTATTGGAAAACTGGTTGCTAGGGGGCAATGAAAAAAAAAATGTCATAATAAATTTTTAACAAAATGCCTCAATTGAAAGGAAAAATTAAGGTTACTGTGTGAATTATAAAATATATTCACAACAAATTGTAGAATTACCCGATGCAGATACTTTAGTTTTACCGTACACCGCGATTTTTGTCGACTTGGCGCTTCTTTAATAAATTTGTATGTTCGTAAGAAAAAAGGAATTTTTTTTAGAGAAAGGCACAGTAAGAAGATAGTGTAGTGGATTAATTTAGATTTTCAGACAGTAAAAATAATAGCAAATTCTTATAAAACAGTTTTGGAACGAGCTTTTCAATGAACTGTGATAGATTTCCCAGCAGGAAAATGCCCCGATTCATACTGTCAGGATAATCAAAGCGTGGATGCAGGGGCAAAATGCGGTACTATTGCCTTTTTCATCAAGTTATTCACTTGCCTTCAATATTCACTTGCCTTCAATATAGCCTTTTTTGGTTCATTTTGCATTATTTATTAAAAGCTGTACTGAAAGACCATAATTTTGTTTCATAAAAATTCTGCACGTGTGACACGTCTGGCTCAAAGCAAAAGTTTAACGTGTTAAATAACTTTGTAAAAAAAAATTACAACGCAAACAAAAACATTACAACTAAAATCAATGCAAAGCAAGGTATTGGTGTAGGTTTATGAGAAGTTTTTTTGTTGTTGTCATTTCCGTCTCCATAGTACAATAAGTTATATAAACAATACAGCAATTTATTTAGAATCATTATTCTATTATATGTTTAATAAAATTCTAATGTCTGTTTAATAATTATAAATTTTTTATCTATACTCAAAATAAAATCTTATGCCATAAATCTCCAAATGCATATGATGCACATCAAAAAAATGTTACATCTTTGTTTCGTGATTGCGTGCAATTAAAATAATTAATTTAGTTCCGACTTAGTTACCTACATCATGAATTTGTAGTAATTATTTTGATAATTATTTTGAGAGGGATGTTAGAGGAGTGGAACCAAAAAGGAAACATCACAAAAATTTTCAAATTTTGTAACAGAAGAGAATTAGCTAATGTATATAATTATGTAAATTTTTGTGCATTTTTATGTATGTGACTATAAGATTTGAGAACTAATTTTAGAATTTAATGTTTGCCAAAAAGTTCGATAAAGAAATGAGTTACCGAACATAAAAGTTTATTATGGAAGCGCCAAGTCGACAAAAAGATAGTGGTGTACGGTAAAATTAAAATTATGTGCATCGGGTAATTCTAGAATTAACGAGAACATATTTTATAATTCACACAGTAACCTTAATTTTTTCTTTCAATTGTGACATTATGTGATATTTATTGTGACAAATTTTTTCTTTAAATTACGTTGCTCCTAGGAACTATACTTTTCCAATAACATCTAGATGGTACATAAATCACAAAATATTTAAAGTGTATTACACAAGCTGTGTTGCTTTGACAAAGCTGAAAAAGATTACAACAACAATTGCATTGTATAAAGCCGAATCGGCCAACAATTTTTTAGATTGAGGGGAAATAAAACCATTTTATAGTTAAAGTGCTCACCACAAGCGGTAATTTTTTTAATTTTTTTATTTTATCATCACATCACACGATTCTTGTATTTAAAAAAATTTAACATATATGTATATAAAAAAATTAGAGATAAATGTTTTAGTTTACCTACACAGAAAAATTAAAATGCATAAAGCCAAAAGCTGTTACATTGAGATATTAAAGTAAAACTTAGTTAACTTTACGAAAACAACATAGCTTCATATTTGCTATGTATTTGGTGTAAAAGCTGGGTGTCTTGAAAACAGGCCTACATAGTTTTTTATTAATTTGTTTAGCAATATAATCTATATGATGGTTAAAATTTAAATTTTCATCTATGATAACACGAAGGTATTTATCTTGTTTTACCATATCTTGATTACATTCTAATTTTGTTTTTACTGACAGAAGTCAGAACCAAGTATTTTTTTTAGAAATGTTAAGGCTGCATACTCAATGGCATTTTCAGTAAATTTTTTGGTAAATCGAATTACTGTACTAAAAAGATGGGTAAATTATTAGAAAAAAGGTAATAGGTTGTTTACTTATGGTTAGAATATTAAAATTTAAACAATAAAAATTTTGTCATTTTATTTGTTACCTACATACCAGTGATTTTAACCCTCCAAACCTAAATATTTACCTAAAATTTGGCCCGACAAGAAAGGTAAATTAGTACTAAAATTATAATTTACCGAATTTTACGATTTACCTTGAGTATGACACGCAGCCTAAGTGCCAACTTATGAAACATCAGCCATTTGTTCAGATTTCAAATCTTTGTTAAATGTCCCATCTTGCATGAGAATTTAATTTTTTCTCGACAACTGGTTCTGGCAGTTGACGTATTAAATATCCGATCAAATAATGGGCACGTGGAAAGAACTCTACTTCATCGTTGTTACCGCGACATACTGACCTAGAGTTGAGAATGCCCTCGATCTGCACTGCAAGTGTTGAAAATTTATCCAAGATGAGTTTTACGTCTCCGACAAAAACTCTCGTGAGTTTTGTTTTTTACTGATTTGACAGCGCTTTCCTAAAGACCACATTGACTAGGTGGCGCTGGTGAAATAAATCACCACATAACTTTATCTTTCAAAAGATTGGAAAGAATTTGATTATTGTAATATTTATAAACTTCTTATAAATCCAACTGATGCTGGATATATATATAACAAGTGATTGATAAGGCAATAGGTGGCTTTGATGATATAATTATCAGATGCTTAGCGCTGATTTTCTAGCCGGTTTCAAACTCTCGTGATTCCATCGATATCGATGAATGGATTTAACTCCCGCTGACAGTTTTTTCCTGGTAGATTTTCCTTGGAATTTTCAAGGCTGTGGTATTCTTTCAGAAACAACGTGGTTTGCCAATATATTACTACTTTTCGATTCACCATTTTAAGTTCCTCCAATATCAACATCCCAGTTAGTTTCCTTTCTTTACCCATTTGAGCATTCAAAAATCTGAAGACATATGACAATACCTTTAATGACATCCTGTGATTATAGACTTCGATTTCGATTTTTTCTGTTGCTTTTGGTACTGGAAAGGGAGATCTGTAGACACGGCTCTGCATTTCCTGGTGCGAACAATAGAGAAATCAATCCACTCGAACGAGTACTGTATGGTAGCCTTCTTCGATATAGAGGGCGCCTTTAACAATGTCAGGACGAAGGCAGTTCAGGAAGGACTGTCTTTCTTAGATGGATGTAGACTACCCCTTAAGGAGGTTGATAAATCTGATGCTAGAATGCAGGATTGTTAACGCGGAGATAGGGAAATCCACCATTAGGAGGAGAGTAGTTAGAGGAACTCCGCAAGGTGTCCTATCACCTCTTCTCTGGAACATAGTAATCAATGGATTACTTTTGGAACTGGAGAGAGGGGGAATAGGGGTGATAGCGTATGTAGATGACGTAGCGATCGTGATCTCAGGTAGGTATCTAAGCACGATTAAAGAAGTCATGCAACACGGGCTCTTAATCATTGCAAAGTGGCCCAGCAAATGTGGGCTGGGTATAAATCCATCCAAAATAGAGCTTGTACTCTTCACCAAGAAATATAAAATTCCGGTAGTCGCCTTCATACCTTAAAAGGCACGGCACTGACATTTACTGATAAGGACAGATTTCTGGGCATAATTTTGGAGAGTAGGCTAAATTGGAGGCCTAATATTTTAGAGAGAGTGAAGAAGTTTACCATGGCTCTATATTCATGTAGAAACGCCGTCGGTAGGAGATGGGGTCTAAAACCAGAGCTGGTACACTGGCTCTTCGCCACTGTAGTCAAACCGATTTTGATGTATGCGGTGAGTGTGTGATGGCCAGCACTAGACAAGAAAACTTATAAAAATATGATAGAGAAGGTACAAAGAACGGCCTGCTTGCTCATAAGCGGGACACTGAGGACAACCCCTACACGTGCTCTGGAAGCTATGCTCTACCTTCTTCCTGTCGACAGCTTTGGTAAGCAGAGAGCGGCAACTGAAGCTGCACGACTCTCTGCCGTGTTTGAGTGGAAATGTCTACAGACGAGCCACTCGACGATTGGAAGTTCGCTTTAGGAAGACTTGGCGAATAGTCGCTCATCTCTTAACGAGATGAGTGAGCATTTTAATCTCCATATAGTCTGGGTTCCCGGTCACTCGAATGTTCTGGGGAACTGCAGGGCTGATGAACTGGCAAGGACTACGTAGGCCTAACTTATGTATAGTCGTGGGGGTCCTCATAGGACACTGCCTCATTGGGGAGCATGCGAGGAGGCTTGTGTCAAATGACTTCTATAGAAGCTGTATGGATGAGAAGGACGAAGAGACTGTGAGCTACTTCCTCTGCTCATACCCGGCGCTAGCTTACAGCTGGTACACACATCTGGGCAAGCATTGTTTCGACGGCCTTATGGATCTCGAGAACTGCAATGTGCGAGATATCTTACGCTACATAAGTAGCCCTGAATGGTTCCAATGAAGGTGAAAAGGGAGTAGGATCCTTTGGTATCACAATGGATCGTCGCCGGTCTAAGTGTGCGTTAGCAGCCACTCTAACCTACCTACCTACCTTGAGTAATTTATATTGATCTGGCCATACTTTGTTCTACAAGCACTTGTATACTTGTGTTCTATATGCCCTTGGTAAATAAACTGATAATTTTCCAACATTCAACATTTTGACCGGTTCTGGGTGATCTGAAAATATTTATCCTTTGGTATCACAATGGATCGTCGCCGGTCTAAGTGTGCGTTAGCAGCCACTCTAACCTACCTACCTACCTTGAGTAATTTATATTGATCTGGCCATACTTTGTTCTACAAGCACTTGTATACTTGTGTTCTATATGCCCTTGGTAAATAAACTGATAATTTTCCAACATTCAACATTTTGACCGGTTCTGGGTGATCTGAAAATATTTATCTAATACTACTCTTTTTTGGTCATGTGGCTAGTTTGTGTGACTTCCTTGACTGTATAAAATCGTTGCTATCATTGCATCTAAGTAAATAGTTGTAACAAATGACTGAGTGGCTTCTTTGGTACTATTTTTGTATGAAACCTCCTACGATCCAGCCTAACTTGGTTTTATGCTCCCTTAAATTTGATTTGCCAAGCTTTATTGCGCTTATTGATATTCGCAGATCAGAGTTAAATCATGATGTCATTTGTATCTTTGTAATCCCACGGGATATGCCACCAATTTCTTCACTAATCCCCGCAAACAATTCACGTCCAACAATTTTCGACATAGGCAATACCCATCTCGTCCAATATGTTCACTATTTCTGTGGGTAACACTGCCTGCTTAGTAACACTTTAAGGCGATATGATCATGTAGACTCATCGTAAGCTACTTGTCTTGAATTAAGACAGTTGAAGCATCTTTTGTGTTGCTAATTAGCTGTCTCCGTTCTTCAATTCCATAATTGTAGTACAATCAATTAGTCTGAGCTGTTGATTTTCACATGCTATACAATAGCTGACTTGAAATTTCCTTGGATTGCTAAATCTCACTGTTCGCATCGAATATGTTTTCATGGGTTCAAGGGCATCAGTTCTTTTTTATTTAAAATTTGAGAAAATCGGTACTTTTATGGGCCCATAAGCTTCGTGTCTCATCATCTAATTTTTGCAGCAATAATTTTAAAGGCAAAACTACATAAAATTTTAATCAAAGGCACGTTCGACTGCTTTAAGAGTGCGGTATAAACTCCTAAAACCATAATAATTTTGGAAGGCACTTGTCTAGATCTTGACGTTGACCAACAAAATAATAAAGTCAAAATTTAAAATACAACTTGCTCCGATGATCTTGAGAAACTTTATACAAGACTCTACAGAACATTTTTTTCTATTATTTTAGCTGATCTTCTATCCCCTAGCCTGATTTAGTGCAAGTGTTGCTTAAAGAACGTATAGGTGATAAAGGTAGTATTAGCCTGGACAGTTTTATTGATTTTTTTATTATATCTACATGTTTATGAGTATGTACATAATAATTTTTGTTGGTAATTCGATACGATAAAGTTTAGACTATTCGTCGCAGCATTGACATTTTTTTGCGTGCATTTTCCTCAATTCACTTTCACTTAACTTTAAACAAAACAATTTGGACTTGTATGAGTGAACCATGTGATCGTGACGCCAATCAATAATTCAAAACTGTCAAATTGTCAAATTGGTCGTTTGCATATTGATATTAAATCAATCAAATTTTTGTAGAAGGGAGTTTAAAATTTTAAACAGTTTTAACAAAAAAATTTGAGGAAATGTAATGTCAAATTGGTAACTAACTAACTATACGTAAACCAATTTGGTGAATGTAAATTCAATGAAAATAATAATAGTTTTGTTTATATACAACGATCGGTTGATGTGTATTTCCGTTCAATTTTTGCAAAGTAATCGAAATAGATGAACTCAATATTTTAGTTATTTTTATAGGAAGCTTTGCCATAAGTCTTTAATTTTCAAACGGAATAAGCTTAAACCAGGTCTTAAACAAGTTTGTTTATGGAAAAGCTCATATTCTACTTTTAAGTTTTTACGTAACAAGGACATGCGATATGGAATTGACACATTAAACTTGTAGTCCAAAAAAACAATTAAAAAAATAAAGATTTTAATCGATGATGATGATGGTGAATAGACTGAACCATTTACGCCAGAGAACCATTATCCACAGGGTGGCTAGAGGTAAAATTTTTTAATTATGTCGTAGTTCCTAAACAATGGGCACATCTAGCACACGTAGACTCTAAAATACGTAGACTACATTTGATTATGTTGGTTTGAAACTTGGGTATTTTTGACATTTATATTACTAGTTCATATGTCTAAACCGAAAAACATGGAAGATAACACGCATTTTGAATATCCTTATATTTACGATAGTAATGGAGGTAATATATATATATAGATGTGAAATGTCAATTTAATTTATTACATAATTTTAAAGTTATCCAAGACAAAAACCAAAATGGATACGTAAAAAATTTACATCCAGCACACGTAGAGTCTACAAATGAGATTAGTCTACATTATAGACTATATCTAAAATGTAGAATCTACGTGTGCTAGATGCGCCCAATGATCTGAATTTAATATAATTTCATTTGGATCCGATGCGGTTGCAAAGTGATATTTCAAAGTGCCATCGAAATATATGTTAAACTGAGTGATTTTTAATTTAATTTGCTTAGCAAATTTAAATTTTTTGCTCATTGTAAATGTTGCGGATGTGAGTCATTGACATTAATTCAATTTAATTTATAATTTGATAGCAACTTAATTTATTAATTTGGTTTATATAGGTTTGAACCCAATATACGCGGGAACACCATTATAATTTGACTCGATAATAGGTTTATTGCATAAATTAAATGGATGAATTTAAATGTTGGTGTACGTCTAATTGGAATGTTTCCACATCAATGAGTTTTTTTATTGCATTTTGAAATTATACATAAACCTTGGTTCAAAATTGTTAAATTTTTTGTTAAATTTGGTAAACATTCTCTACATCAAAGAACTTTGGTCATAGATTGCTTTCTAACCTTATTGTTAAAATTGAACATACATTATATCACACAACAACTATCATTGGTTAACGAGAATAGAATCCTTGTTTCGTAACCCCTTTCGCATATTATGGCTAGAGATGAAAAATCGTAACTCTCCTCCTAAACTAAAGCAAGTTAAATTCGATCGTAGTCGGGAAACTGCAACTGGGTTCTGCAATGTTTTAAATTTTCACCTTGTTGGTATTTGCGAGGTGTTAGACCTTAGCATTAAATGGGGGGAATATTAAGAATGAGTAGTGAAAAGACGTCCTTTTATATCTCCTTCCATAGTTGACAAAAGTAACAAGTAATACAGGCCTAAAACAACACGTCTTTCCTTCAAGTGTGGCTTCTATTACTAAAACAGATAATATTATTTTAGGACTGTTTGATACCCAGCCCAGCGAATCCCAAAAATTCGTAAAGTGGGCCCAGTAGTTTTTCGTGAGTTCTATGTATTACGAAGTTGTTACGATTCACTCCGAATTTATAGTACGGATTCGAACCCCTAAATTAGGCTCGAACATGCCGGTATGCATTGATATCCTTTGGCTTCAAGTAAACTCTGGTAGCGTCACTCTTTGGAAATGGACACAGTTTGTGAATTCTTCGCTTAATGGACCCATTTTTAGTTCACCTTGCGCCAGTGTTTAAGTCGGTTTATAACTGGGCTTGATTCACCCCTTACAGGAACTGCTGTTATGGGTCTTTTGATTCAGGAAAATGTCCTGGTGTACTGGCCTCAAGATCTGCTGGATCGTCGAATAGAGCTGTAACAGGTCTGGAATTGAGACAAGCCTCGATTTAAGCCACCAAAGTTGAAAGCTCCTCGAATGTCATGACCTGATCAGCTGCCACCTTTTTAAAATGTGTTTTGAATGACTTCACTCGCGCCTCCCACAACCCTTCGAAATGTGGAGAACGAGGCGGAATAAATTTCCATTCAAAGTTTTCATTACTACAATATTGAGCAATCTCATTTGAAGCACGGATGCAAAACTGCTGGATATCCTTTATTTTATTGGCGGCACCCACAAAATTCATCCCGTTGTCACTACTAATTGTCTTCTGTTTACCGCGTCGAGCTACGAACTATTTCAACGCGTCCAAAAACCCATCAGTCGTTTAACTGCTAACGGCTTCAAGCTGTAATGACTTCGTACAATCGCAAAAATCAACTCCGGTTATCATGAACGGACTATTTGGTACCACGCATGCTCCGTTGGTAATTGATTCATCAATTGTTTACCTGTCGTTGTATACACAATGCAAATTGATTTCGTGATAAAACCGAAAAATGAGATCGGTAACGTGGTTGTTTTTTCGTAAAATCAGCTGAAGTTTTGATGCGTACGGAAAACAATTTTTTGCAAGACGACCACCTAACCTGATTACCTGATTCTTATCGAGATACGAATTAAAACTACTCAGACTACTGTTGGCACTGATTTCACCGGCCTCGATGCACCCATGCAAAGACACATTTACAAGGTTTATAAAATTATTCGATGAATTGATCAAGTCTTCCTCGACCTCGTTTGACACAAACGTCACAATTTCTGTTTTGACAAATTCTTGAACATATTCATCTGAATCCACAGCTAAATTTTTCCCGTCCACCCTTTGTACGAATGGTTCATTCAGGATGGAAGGTCCACACCACCACATATTGGCACTGCTGATTTCAGATGGCATAAGACCGCGCGCAATAAGATCAGCGGGATTTTTATCGGTTACGACGTGATGCCATCGGACGGGCAAACCAACATCCTGGATTTTATTGCTGGAACTTCTCGTTTAACCTGTCGTACAAACAGAGAAACAGCGCACAGTTTCATGCTTGGAATAGTTATTTTTTTCAGCGGTGCTGCCTTGCTCTTGCTGTAAAGTGGATTGACAATGTGATTGTTTTGGGCACCAATGCAACCCACATAAATTAGGCGCATATTATTTAGGCGCACATCACACACCTAGGCTTATTGACCGTAGTATTCTACCAAAAATCGTTGATCCATAACTTGCGAGATTATGGATCATTTCAATCTAGCTGGAGCATCCACAATTGTTGTAGAAAGATTTTTGCCTTAACAATTATTGGAACCAGCATACCCAACGGATCAAAAATACTCGTCAGTTGGGAAAGAACCATCCTCTTCGTGGCTATTGCATCTATTTGCTTATGATTAATGTTGATTCGGACTCGATCGTTTTTTGGATCCCAAATCAGACCCAATGTTTTAGGTTTTTTTTGCGTACAATCCATCTGATTTGGATTTTATATCACGATCCTCTTCTGTGATCAGATTTAGAAGTTCATTAAAATTTGATAAAAACTTGCGTAGTTTCATTCCAGATGCTCGAAGCATCCCGATCACCTCAGTTTGCAATGTGATTGCAGTAGACAGTGTGTTAGCTTCACTCATAATATCGTCCATATAGAAGTCTTTGATTGCTGCAGATTCCTTTGGAAAATTGATGGCTTCATCGATCGCAATTTGTTTTAGCACTTGTTGCGAGGAAGGGTGGACATGATGTTTCATATGTTATTGTATTTAGCTGGTAATGCTCCAGTTTAGCATCGGGCGACTGTCGCCACAAGATTTGTTGAAATTTTCTATCATCTGGATGTACCTCGATTCGGTACATTTTCTTCACATCGGCCGTGAATGTAAGCGATGTTGGCGGTAATGGAGAACGATGGCAAATAAATAATCCTGGATGGTTGGTCCAATCATAAGTACGTCATTGAGTGCTTATCTGCAATGATTCATTCAGCTCATTTTTATTCTGACGAAACGGTAATCGTACACCGTATCTCCCATCTTCTTTTCTGTAATGGGTCTCGATGAAGTGACACACACTTGCAACTTCTTCGGATGATAAAATTGTTCCCAGAATTGTTTGTGGTGCTCATTTCGTCTAGACCCGTAATTCTGCTCGCCACGAATTGTTTCGACAATCTTAATAGATCGGTCAGTCCGATCATTATAAAATTAGATTGCGACGCTGAATCCAACAAAACTCTATACCCTTGTGGTAGATGCCTCACACATCCTTGAATAGCACGATCGCAGTGGACAAAATCACTTGATCATTAATTATCGACGTGTATTTTGTGACGTCACCGGTTTGTCGAAAAACGGGTGCAACAACGTGTTGTGTTTTTTCTCACACATCTTGCAGGCCCTAGACTCGCATTTGTCCATCTCATGTCCCCTTTTTAAGCAGTTGACACACACTTGTAGTTTTTTGACAAGTTCCATTCTATCATCAGCTGTTTTCTGAAGAAACTCTTCGCACTGGAGCATGTAATGATTTCTGGAGTCACAAAAGACACATCCGAATCTTGATTGATTTTGTTTGTTGTTTTTGTACGTGTGAGTATTAGCAACGAATGACCGAGAAGTTTTCCGACTGTGTAATGCCTTATGCTTGGACTCAGAACGACCACTATGGCTGTTGGGCTCGATCGTTGAGAAAGTTGCGCATTCTCTCAAACATTGGAAATTCGGTCGATTGTAACTCTCACGCTTTTCTAGATACTGGATTTAAACACGCCAACACAGCATACTAACAAGAATCATGTCTCACTGATCTACAGGTTGCCCCAGACTTTTCAAATCACCAACACGATTGGCAAACGTATCGTTCAAGGCTTGAAACTCGATAGCCGACCCGCATTTGATCGGTTTTGTATGTAGTAGCTGTGAAATGTTCGATTGTCAACCGGTTATTGTCATAACGATTATAAATCAGTTTCCATGCTTGATTGTAGCCATCTTCAGAGAGTGCTATATTCAAAATAAGCTGCGCTGCATCTTCTTCGAGTACATCTTGGAGGTATGTGAACTTTTGTATTACATCGAGTTCTGCTCGACGGTGCACCAACGATGAAAAATTGTTTTTAAACTGGATCCATTTGTCCCAGCTTTCGTCAAATGACTTCAATTTGACGTCCGGCAGCTTCGCACGTTTCCTTGATTAATGTTAATCTGGCTAATCCGTTTCATTGGGGTTTCCCATTTTGTTAACTCCGTATAGTTGGCTTATTCAGTAAGCCGGCCTTTTACGCTTCGTCGTAATTTAATTAGCGATTGACGCTTTTGTTCGCTGCCATTATGATGACAATTTTGTTTCGATTCGATTAAAACAAATTTTGCGATGACGTAATATTTCCCACTTGCAGGTTGTAGATGAAACAGATGTCCACTCGATCTCTTGAAAATCGTTGTTCATCCGGCTCGAAGGACCAAAAATATGTTACACCGAAGAGTGAGCCAAAATCGAAATTTTGGCTCACGAAAATTGATTGCAATTCTCGAATTTAAAAATAAAATACTTGATTAATTTTTGTATGAACACCTTTACTTTTTTTTATAATACCGTTACGGTAAACGATTACTTTACACACAAACTCTTTTTTCTGTTCTTTTACGCCGGCATCAATCACTGAACTGTATTCTAATGTGAAGTTAGTTACGATTCACTCCGAAATTATAGTACGGATTTGAACCCCTAAATTAGGCTGGACAACCCCTTTGCTAATTTTATTCATTGCTGAAATGTAGATATATTTTATATCAGTATTTATGCTGATGACCAGAGTGAGAGGAGCTGCTGTTAATCTCTAAAATATGTTTGACTTCAAGTGGTATGATTTTTATCGTACTTTTTTAGCCACTGGAAATGTCAAAAAGAGTGAGATAAAAAAAATGTGCATATGAAATCCATGGATGAGTATATGTAATAATAGGTTATACTCTCTGAGCAGAACCCCATTTTGGAAGGCCGAAAGTTAGTTTGTCTATAATAATACGAAGTTCACCGTATATCAGCGTTCGATGATTAGTCATATTTTCTTCATTCTTTCTAAATCTCGCACATATGATAATTATGTACACTAAATGAGAATAATCATTCATATTGCAAAGCTGATTAAAAAAAACTTAATTAGGAAACGTATATTTAGAATTTTTAGTAAATAATTATATCTAGTTTAAGGTCAATCTTAAATTGCTTGACAAAATCATTTAATTTTTTTCTATTTGTCTTCGCTTAAAAACTATTATAATATTATTATAATTTTTTTGTTCATACAACGATAAATTAATTGAAAGTTGTAACCCAAAATCGAAGAGCAAAATAAGAAATCGAATTTGGTTGTTACTCGTACGTAATCATTTATTGGCGCATGTAATGTTATAATCGGCACCGAAACAAAAAAAAAAAAAAAACAAAAATAAAAATTACGAAACCAAATCTTAATCAACCTTGGTATTTTTTTATATTTTTGTTTTTTTGCTAGTTTGAATGCACTTGATCGTTAACAGTATCAAATCGTTATTATATATCGTTGCACGATCAGTCCTTGAACATTTATAGTTCAATTGTTGGTTATTGATTTTTGAATGACGTCGATTGAAATCTACATATGGAGTTATATTTATGTACACGTATGTGAAAGGTGCGTCGCACAATAACCTGCACCATATATATATTAAGTTAATGACATAACTGGATAGGAGAAAAAAGACAGAATAATCACTCACATATAATTCCAGTGAACTTGTAAAATTAGGAAGCAGGTTACTAGTTTTTAGATAGAACTGTAAGCCATGGAGCGGCAGAATAATGAATTGCGTTTAAATTTGCAAAAAGGTTTTTAATGCAGTTTATATACTAAGCTCGAGAGTTTTTGATAAAGGTATCAGTTATCATAATCGAGCCACTAGTAGATGTGCTATTCAAAATATTTCAAAATATTTCAAAATATTTCAAAATATTCTTAAATTTGGAAAGGAGTACCACTGTTCGATTTTTCATGCTAAAAATAATTTGTGAAAATATATGATATCTTTTATAGCTTTAATACTGTTGTCGAGAGCTTTTGATAAAGGTATCAGTCATCACAACCGCGTCACTATTACGGGTGCTATTGTATTTTTCCTAATATTCGTAAATTTGCAAAGGGATACCACTGTTCGATTTTTCAGGGTTAAAAACAATTGTCAAAATGTATGAATATTTTATAGCAGTATATAAACTGGTGTCAAGAGCTTTTGATAAAGGTATCAGTTATTACAATTGGGCTACTAGCACGTGTGTTTTTGTCTTTTTCATAATAGCCGCATTTCTTGACATTTGATCTGGTACACTGCTCGATTTTTCATGCTTAAAACAATTTGTGAAAATATATGAATATTATTTTATAGCAGTTTATAAACTGGTGTCGAGAGCTTTAAGTAAAGGTATCAGTTATCACAATTGAGCCACTAGCACGTATGCTATTGTCTTTTTCATAATAGCCGTATTTCTTGACGTTGATCAAGATCACATGTCTCATGAAACGACACTAAAATTTTCAAAATAAATCGTTTACTAATTAAAATCGTTTTATTTATTATTTTTAGTTCTAATTTTACTATCTTTACCTTTATTATTTATTATTTTTACGTAATTTTGATTTATTTTATTATTATTTTTAATTTCAAATAAATACAAATGGCATCGAATCGAACGCAGTTTTTTGTTTTTTTTTTGAAATTTTGAAATTGGCTACTGTTCTGTCATAATCATAAAGAGCGGCATAGAGAACGATTCTTGTATTTCAGTGAAACTACACTGAAGATGTAAAGTGACATCTATTACTATTAATATGTACTACTTTATATTGTTTCATTTCACACATATTTTTATGTAATTCGCCTCAATGTATGCATTATGTAATACCAACTTTCATTTGAAAATAAATAATTGCAATAATTAGGCAATTAGAGAGACATTCAGACTGTATAATTTGAAGTTTATGTTTTTTTTCTTAATTATAATTAATGTGGATATTAATTATTTTAATTTTAATTTAATTAAATTGCACTGTTCTTTACGCAAATTTTGATACTAAAATTGGTTCGATCAGTTAGTGCATTCTCTCGCTATCACGGTAAATCGCTCTAATCAGAGAATGATGCATTGAGATTAATGATGAACCTACTCAATGGGCGCATTCAGGTCCGCCAACTGTTGGCAACATGTTGAGTAAAATCAACATGTTGAGTACTGAATGCAGCCGATATATTTGATATAAATGTTGAGGTAAATGTCATTTTCTCCATCGGTGTTCGTATTATGATATATTACGTAGCGTATATTTATATACTGACAAAAATTATGGCACTTTATGTTGGGAAGTTGCATAATCAATTATAATACCGATAGGTCGTGGTATCTATGATGGCGGACCTGAATGCACCCAATGATATATTTCGAATGAAGTAATACCTTATACTTAATGAGTAGTCTCTATGCAAACAAGGACAAATTTCATACGATTTTCTGAACATGCTAGCTTAAGTTCTGAGTTTGAGTAAAATCAACATGTTGAGTACTGAATGCAGCCGATATATTTGATATAAATGTTGAGGTAAATGTCATTTTCTCCATCGGTGTTCGTATTATGATATATTACGTAGCGTATATTTATATACTGACAAAAATTATGGCACTTTATGTTGGGAAGTTGCATAATCAATTATAATACCGATAGGTCGTGGTATCTATGATGGCGGACCTGAATGCACCCAATGATATATTTCGAATGAAGTAATACCTTATACTTAATGAGTAGTCTCTATGCAAACAAGGACAAATTTCATACGATTTTCTGAACATGCTAGCTTAAGTTCTGAGTTTAAAAACGTTATCACGTTAAAACATCCATCTTGTTATGAAATATCTGTCAAAAAATTTTCATCGACGTATTGCTTATTGACTATTGTTTTATGTCATTTGAAGTTATAACAAACGGCGACTAGATAAATACAAATACAAAAAAAAAATTTAAATTACTGGTTTTATTTTGGGATTGAATGAGTTCGGTATTTGATTATTTTGCTACCAACCACTAAATACAAAAACGAATTTGGTTCAGTTTGCGTCTTTGCTTTCTATGTAATTCGTGATCTGATTTAGATCACATTTCGTCAAGAAATGCAGCTAATATATGTCCTTATAAAATGCTTAAAATTAAATAATAGCTCAGATTAACCAATCGTGAGAAGATAAAAACCGTAATCGTTGATCAAGGTGATAAAGAATCCAGTATAATGAATTTGCATATAATTCAGCTAAATTTCAATATCAACTTTGAAAATTGTCATCGAAACAAATTATTGTGCGGTCTCAAAGAAGAAAATTTCAAGTTCAATTACCATGTAGTAATCAAATAATCATCGTTGTAATGCTGGATTTGTCACCCATTAATTTACTTTACAGTTGAATTATGCTAAATAGATGGATGGATGGATGGATACTAACTATTATGATTTATTTGCTTAATTTTTGCGGATATAAATTATAATAAAATTTAACATTGACATTAATTTGTGTCAAATCAAATTAGAGTTTAATTTTGATTTGAAATTTGACATGATTTTCAATTAATTTTATGAATGCGATATGTTTGTCACTGTATGTAAATAAAAATATTATCGAGCAATTTGTTCAGTGGTTAAAGCTGCTGCGTTTGGATCGGGAGGTAGTTTATCGAATGTCAAGTTTGTATCTAAAATATTTTTTTTTCATCAGTAGGCTACGGGTTGACTATATAATGGTTAGGACCTTTCGATAGATTTCTTTGCTAATAAATTAAACAGTTATAATTATGTATTGGTCGTTTGAAATTGTCATGCTACCATTATCGATTTTCTGCTTTTGTTTACATAACAAGAGTAATAATGGGGTTTTTAATTTGTTTTCACTTTACAGCGAATAGCGTGAGTAAAATAAATTAATACTTATAATTTAATTGAGTCAATTTTAACTACAGTTTGATTAATTTTTATTGGTTTGGCTTAATTATCTACATAACAAATAAATGTAAAATCATTTTTGTTTATTGAGGGGAAATTCCGAGTCACATATAAAACGCAGCATGAACTTTAGACTCAAGTGAACTGCAGATCGGAATCGAGAAAGTTACCTCCATATTAACTTCGTTCCAGTACCCTAACCAACGTATAACAATTTAACATAGACCAAACCAAGGACCAAACAGAAACTGACGAATAATCGGGTACATAAAGTGAATCGATTAGTTCGGAGCTTTTCACATTTATAATTGAGTTTTATTTTTGCAAATCATATTGTTGTGTGAAATTGCCCTTTTGGTAGGTCTGGTACACGGGTTTAAAGATATTAACATAACAAAAATTTATTTCATTATTTTATTTTATTTTATTTTTGGCTTTATTGCCAATAATCAGAAAGTGTGTAGGGACTACACACTAATCGATTAAAAAACTGTCCACAAACTGTTTACCGTTAGTTGGAATATTAATTACCGCTGGTTGGACTATTATGTGGCAAAGCCCTTTTTTCCGAAGTTAATTACGAGACGATGTAAAATGAAATGTTACAACTTCATCTAACTACACTAATAAGAATGACAGCTGACACATTGAAGTTAGTTTAACTTTAACCTTAATAAGTAACGCATATATATATATATATATATATATATATATATATATATATATATATATATATATATATAAATAGTTAAATAAAATATTAATAATAATTTATCTTAAATTATTGCGTCGACTATATATTTACGTACTTATTACATGGTGTCAGAAGTAAAAGAGTGAACCTACTATTGAAACAAAGATATTCCACAAAAATAAATACGAATCAACAGCAATTTCATAGGAAAAAATCAGCAGAAAATCGAATCATAATCGGATACAAATAACTATTCATCGGACAAAACTGAAGCTCGAAAATCCCGTGTTGAACAATATTTCATGGATTTAAACTAATTTTCACCGCAAATTCATCAACATGTCAGACGCACAGAAAAATCTAAGAGAACTAGATTGTTCAAATTTGAGGCTGTGTGCTTTTTTAGAAGACTTTTCGAACTAAACTTTTCGATATTTTGTTAGTTCAAGCAATATGCCAACAGATGTCACTAGATACAGTTGTCATTCGACTAAAAATTACAGACATGTTAGCTTGAATAAATTTGGGAGTCTGTTCTTGTATCCCAATATATTGTATTACATATAAATTATTGTTTACTCTACTTATATTATAATATATTATATATAATTATACATGCATATAGAATCTAATTTACTATAAAGTTCAAAACAGAATAAAAGCGTCTGCTACGGGCGTCGACGCCTGTCAAATTAAAATATACAAAAAGCATACTATGATAACAGAACGATCGACGGTAACGACGACGATTTTTTCGTTGAAATAAATCTCTAATTTTATCGCCAGCGAAACAATGTTGCCAACTGTTTTTTTAATTTTTTGAGTTTGCTTTTTAATAAAATGGGTACTAAGTAGCCATGTTTTAAAAATTTTCATTGTTATTTTTATGTCGCGATACGCTTTTGTTTGTTATGTTTACAACAGCGATACCGTTGTCGAAATTTAAATTTATTTGTTGACGCTCGCCGTTGATGCTCTTTTTCTGTTTTGGCCTTAACGATTCAACTATGCAATACGGCGATTTTTCTTTTTGTATACTAAAAGTCAAAACAAATTATCAATCAATCCAAGTCACACTATATAATGAAAAGTCTTTCAAAAGTAACTTTGTAATTTGAATTTTCAACTATCGCCTATGAGACAGTAGCGAAAGCTTCGAATTTTGTAAAGTTTAGTTCGAAAAGTCTTCTGAGGCACACAGCATGATTGGAAGAACTGGAAATGTGATATTTTGGTGTACATTATCGCCAAAGACAAAACCAAGGAAAAGTAACCATGCTTGGTATAGTCACTGTAACCAAAGTCGGACCAGCAGCAGGTACAGATATTTGGTGATATACCAGGTGTTTTGTTTACTTTGATGATATTGGAATAGCCGCCACTGATCTTGAGCGTGCACGCTTGAACAATGCCAAATTTAACTCGGGAAAAATTCAGTATTGCAAATTAGAGGTTAAGTTCATGGACATTATATCGGATGGAGAAATTAGACCGTCAAAAAAGTATATCGAAGCGATATTAAACATGAGGAAACCATGCTGGAAAAGATGTTCTATTTGAGTGGGACAAGAAATATGACATTGAGCTTGAAAATTTAAAGAAAATTATACCGTCTGAACCAGTTCTTAAGCCGTATAATCCGGAAACGCCAGTTGTTATTCAAACGGATGCATCAAAAGAGGAACTTGAATTAGGTCTAATACAGAATGATCATCCGGTGGCATTTGCGTCCAGAACTCTTAGTAAATGTGAATAGCGATGGGCACAAATTGAGAAAATTTATTGTTGATCACAAACCCCTTGAAACATTGAACTTGCGTGATATTGATGGTGTCACACCAAGATTACGGTGAATGTTCATGTCGTTGTTGGAATAATTAGGAATGGAAATTGTTTATAAACCAGGAAAGACCATGCTACTTGTCGACTGTCTCTCTTGTGCACAATTGGAGACAAATAAAAAACTCGTAAGAAAAGGAATTGTCTGGGGTCATTCACGCCAGATCGGATACCCATCGGATATCACAATCGGATATCCATCGATCATTAAGAGGGATAATGTTTCATTCAACTCATCGGAATTTGAAAAATTCTCAAGGAATTTCAATGTACGATTCAAGTGTCTGATATCCACAAAGCAATGGTATGGCAGACAAGGGAGTGGCAATTGCAAAGAGTATTCTGAAGCTATGCTACGAGGCAAACGAGGTGAGTCAATATCAGTATAGTAACATGGAATATAACACCACATCCATAGCAAGCATGCATCTCCCTCCATCGGAGTTATTTTTTGGCAAATTGACCGTTACAAAATTACCAGTGTCGGTACACGTGATGTGATTGTCAGAAACAATTTGAAGAAAGAATCCATTTAAGAAACAATCAACAGAAAAAAGGAGAAGCAAAAATATTACTAGGATCGAAATGTTTTGGACGTAATTGAACATTGGAGACTTGGTAGTTTTTAAGAAGAATGGAAAGGAATGGCATTATGGAAAGATAGTTGAAATTAGGGATTTATTTGAAAATTATTTTAGACGTGTAATAAGTTATGATATAGAAAGTGAGAATCCCTCGTTGGTGATTTCTGCAAGCTCTCGTATCGAAATTTTAAAGGATTTCCATGATTATCCTACCTCAGGATACTATGGGATCGAGAGAACCATTGCAAAAATGTTCAATAAATACTATTGGTCAGGAATACTGCAGATAAAATATATAGATTCTATCAAATCATGTCTCGATTGTCAGAAATACAAAGTTACCAATTTACGGACAACAGGATTGCTTAGAACTCCTGTATTAGAACAGAGATTTGAGGTCCTTGCAATCAAATTATTCGGACCATTAGTCGAATCTACAAATGAATAGAAATGGATTTTTATTATTGAGGACCCAGCAACCAGATGGGTTGAACTATTTCCAATGAAGCAAACCACCGTTGAAACATGTTCCAAAATTCTGATAAGCGAATTAGCTTTAGATTTTGGCTCCCAAGACGTATTATTTAAGACAATGGTGTCTAGTTTGCGAGTGCGGTTATGCAAAATGTTGCAAGTGGGTTTGGAATTACTCAGTCGATGAATTCATTTTATCATCGCGCAGCCGCTAATCCAGTTGAAAGACGGAATAGAGATCTTAAATCGCAGTTGGCTATTTTAGTTAAAAACAATCATCGATCATAGATCGAATTTCTACCTTCTGCCCAGACGCGGATTTATAAATTTATAAAGCTTGAGGTCCTGCGTGCAGTTGTAAAAACAGGCCCATGTAGATGCATTATAAGTAGAGCTCAAACGATTTACTAAATTGTATCCAGATGAACTAAGTACGCTTAAATAAATAAAATCTTCCTCCAAAACTTAAATCAAAATTACACCAAGCATAACTCGTAAAATAGACACCATTGACAAAATTATGGATAAATAAACGCAGTCAATTTATGTTTAATGATCTGTGTTTGATGTTAAGAACAGTACATTAAAATATCGCAAAACATAAGTATCGTAAACAAAAATATTGCAAACCACGAATATCGCAGAAAAATATCGTGCATGAAAAATGCGCATTTTTGATGCTTATGCAATATTTTAATTTGTAATTTTGTGGCGAAATATTTGTTTGCAATATTTTTGTGTTGGGATTTTGTTGTTTGCGATCATAGTAGCATGTGAAAAACATATGACTAAATATTTCTTCGAAAATTTTTGTGTAAGCGAAATACTGATGCTACATTGTTTTTGTTTGCGATATTATTGTATTGCGACAAAAGTACTTCCATATATTTCTTGCGAAATTTTTTTTTGCGATAATGAGGTAGTTTGTCGTTGTAAAACATAACGCCAGTAATTGAATTCTTTTTCGTATATTGTTGAACTAAATGTAAATATCAATTAGTGGATGCTTGTTACTAGTTATTTTTATTTTTATTTGCAATTAGTTAACATATTTAATATTTAGAACATTGCGACATATTTTTGGGGACCCTAAGATTTCGGCGCCCACTACATCACGTCAATCACCTTAAATTACATCGTTTCTTCTCCAAATGAATGACGTAATAATGAATGACGTAATGATATAGATGTAAGGGAAGTTTCAAAAAGGAAACAAGATTATAGGAAAGTTCATGGTCACGTTACTTCAAAATTTGATGCCCGAAGAGATGAACCATATATACTTAGGGAAACATGTGAAGTCAAGTTCCACTTACGAAATTGAAAGTAAGGATTCCATGTCTTTTGGTACATACCACATATTTCAACTTACGGCCTATAACGATTCGGATGATGGTATGCCAATTAATCCAATCAGGTCTCAGAGCAGACCAAAAATTGATGTCAAATCTAATACAATCACTCCTAATTCCTTGGACCGATGGTAGGTCTTAAAAAATTGTTATGACACCTAAATGCAAACCATGAAAATCTCATGGTTGAAATCCAACATGTCAACACAGGTCGAACTAGTTGACGCACAGCAAGGCAGTCTTAAACACGCAAATATTCGAACGTTATCAGTAGTTTGTTCGTACGTTATCAGTAGTTTTCTGGGTAAAGTATTAATTAATTATTAGTTTATCCTTTGACTGTGATCTAATACATGGCACCGATCTTTTTCTATAAATGTGTCTAGAATTTAAATAAATAAAAAATAAAAAATAGTAGTACGAAAAGTGACATAAAAAGGGTAATAAAGAAAAAATATCGTTCCTTCTGATATAAGAAATAAAAAAAAATTAGTTATATTCTACATTTATTTGTAACACAAGCAACATGAAAAAACAAACAACGTGAAAATGACCCTAAAAAACAGAAATGTTACAAACCGCAAGTATTTATAAGACTTAGGCGTGTGCATAATGTAAATACATATAGTACTACCATCATAAGCAAAAACCGTTTACCCATTGATGTTCCAGATGTCGGGTCGATAGAATAACGTCAACATTTAGAATAAATATATGACATTTAGGCGTTTATACATATACAAATATTTTGTTTATTTTAAAACGATACCAGTAGCGACATCTAGCACGTCACTGTGCTAACATACCATGGTGATACAATGTGTATTTATATATGGTGTGTGTCTCTGCTACATTTTATGTAATCGTAGTTAAAATTTAGCAAAGGCACGAACCTAAACACTTATAAGTACTTGGGGTGGTCGATTGGAAAGCCACTATTTTTATATTTTTTCGTATGAAAAAGTAATCGAAAAAAAGTTTCCTTCTGTTTTACCGGTATACTTATTTTTTTTATTTGTAAAGCCTGTTTGTATAATTTTGTATAGCCATTTTGTTAACTTGCCAAGGTTCCCAACCAAGATCTATAATAAAAGTCAATTTCATTCAATACTTATTGCTTACTATAGGCGGTTTTGGTATAAGCGAAGTTGACTACTTCTTAAATGGATGTGATTTTATACCTATTACTACGTTTACACCAGCAACAAATAGGTATGGAAGCAAATAAGTTTAATAAAATAAAATAAAATTCGTTTTATTTTTAATAATTCTAATCGTGGAATAAATCACACAAAGTTTCATTAGAAGATTTTTAAATCTTATATTATTGTAATGTTTAGCGTAATAAAGGTCAAATATTTCATGGTATTGAAGATGCATCATAAATTAGCAAAAAATGAAATGTTAAAAATGGTAGAGGTCATCAAGTTCTTATAAATCATTAATTATTTGTAATTTAATTGTATTTGTCATTGAATGCATAATTTGACTACATAAAATCCTTGATGATTGATTGCTATTATAGAGATGTAAAGATGTCTGAACTTGGGTATGTTCCAACCAGAAGTTAATCGTTTCATATACCTGTCAATTTTGAATGTCAAGAAAATGTTGCGAATACATCTATTTCTTTGTATCTTCGGCATAGGTACTCTTAACTAATTTTACAGTACATATATGATTTAAAACGTTATTCTGCAGGTTTAATTAGTGTACCGCCAACCACGTAATAGTGGTCCGATTGTGATAACCGATACCATAATGAAAAGCTGATATCTGCATAACTATCGGTCTTTATAACGGCAGTACGGCATATATATGTAAGGTCAGCTACGTTATTGTTATATTTTGCAAACTAAAATTAATTTAAGGTACTTAGTTTTATAATTAGTTATCTGATATTATTTTAATTTTACCTAACAATTTAAAATAAAAACAAATATCATACCATACATTGTAATTACCGTCTGTAAATCACCCAACCGTCATTGGTTATGATGAATTTAGATTAGTTTCGTGAGATATATTAATTTAAAATCTGCGCTGAACTCGTATGTTTGTTCTACGTATGTACCTACAACTATATGTTTCAGTATTTTCCAATAATCAATATCGATTTTTTTAAAATTCAGCTATGCAATACTATAAATAAACCAACCAAACGTGCAATTTATAAAAAATATCAAACAATGAATGAAAAATTGTTTTGTGTAAGAACTTGTGAATATCGTTTTTTCCTAAAACTTTAATATTGGAATTATTGGACTACCTCTATATCTTATCTGCTTGGTCTGGGTGGCAAAAACCGCAAGTTCAAACCAGAAGCTTTTAAAAGTATTGCCTGGTTAAAAAATAAAAAATAAATTGTTATATAACTTTAAAGTTTTTGGAGTAAAAATATTTTTTTAGCCAGTACAATTACCAGTTTTTAAGAGTCACCGCAAAATTTTGATTTCTTTTAATAAGAGTGACACCTACTGTTGGATAGTAGATAAACTTTTTCTTTATCGGAATTTTATTATCTTAATCGACTAACCTCAAATAGATTCATTATTTTTCCGCAAGAGGCAGCACTATCACGCAAAAATCTAGTATTCGAGTCTATTAAATCATTCAAATTTGTTTTTATAAGAATAAGCAAGCGTTGATAATTTGTTTTGTTTTTCAAAATAAAATTTATTCATAATTTGTAATTGAAACATTAAATTTTTTCTTAAAATTAATTTGAGATAGTTTTGTGATATGAGTTTTGATTGATTGATTGATTGATTTAGAATGTATGACCAAGCATTAAGCAGGATCTCCTGGAAAGCACCGGGCCTACCGTACACCCATTTTTACATATACTTGGAAGGATAAGGTAGGATATTAGTTAATTATTGAGACCGACCCGGTAAAAACACCGTGACAGTCAATAGTTAGTAAATTTTTGTGGAGTAGGGAAAGAAAAGGTATGTTAGTAATGACGGAATTGGTCCGGTTTCCCAGTAGCCAATATTCAAACTACTGTTAGTATAAGACAATCACTGTTTTATTGAACTGCTCTGCATTTTGTCATCTCTTATCAGCAACTCCAGTGTGCCACCATTCATCTGTAATCTTCAAAGGTTCCCTGAAAACAGAAGAAAACGTAATAGTAGCCCAATTGTGATGAATGATACCTTAATTAAAAGCTCTGGTCATGAGTAAAAATACTGTTTCAAAATATGTGTACATTTCAACAAATAATTTTTATGCCAAAAAAATCAGCAAAGGGGTTAGCCTTTGCAAATGTAAGAATTTTTTTTAAATTAAAATTAAAATATGAAAATATGTGAAAATATGTGTACATTTCAACAAATAATTTTTATGCCAAAAAATCAGCAAAGGGGTTAGCCTTTGCAAATTTAAGATTTTTTTTTTTAAATTAAAATTAATACAAAACGTAATAGTAGCCCGATTGTGATGAATGATACCTTAAATAAAAGCTCTGGTCAAAAAATCAGCAAAGGGGTGTTAGCCTTTGCAAATTTAAGATTTTTTTTTAAATTAAAATTAATACAAAACGTAATAGTAGCCCGATTGTGATGAATGATACCTTAAATAAAAGCTCTGGCCATGAGTAAAAATACTGCATCAAAATATGTGTACATTTCAACAAATAATTTTTATGCCAAAAATCAGCAAAGGGGTTAGCCTTTGCAACTTTAAGAATTTTTTTTAAATTAAAATTAATACAAAACGTAATAGTAGGACAATTGTGATGAATGATACCTTAAATAAAAGCTCTGGTCAAAAAATCAGCAAAGGGGTGTTAGCCTTTGCAAATTTAAGCTTTTTTTTTTTAAACTAAAATTAATACAAAACGTAATAGTAGCCCGATTGTGATGAATGATACCTTAATTAAAAGCTCTGGTCATGAGTAAAAATACAGCATCAAAATATGTGTACATTTCAACAAATAATTTGTATGCCAAAAAATCAGCAAAGGGGTTAGCCTTTGCAAATTTAAGATTTTTTTTTTAAATTAAAATTAATACAAAACGTAATAGTAGCCCGATTGTGATGAATGATACCTTAAATAAAAGCTCTGGTCAAAAAATCAGCAAAGGGGTGTTAGCCTTTGCAAATTTAAGAATTTTTTTTAAATTAAAATTAATACAAAATGTAATAGTAGACCGATTGTGATGAATGATACCTTAATTAAAAGCTCTGGTCATGAGTAAAAATACTGCATCAAAATATGTGTACATTTCAACAAATAATTTTTATGCCAAAAAATCAGCAAAGGGGTTAGCCTTTGCAAATTTAAGAATTTTTTTTTTAAACTAAAATTAATACAAAACGTAATAGTAGCCCGATTGTGATGAATGATACCTTAATTAAAAGCTCTGGTCATGAGTAAAAATACAGCATCAAAATATGTGTACATTTCAACAAATAATTTTTATGCCAAAAAATCAGCAAAGGGGTTAGCCTTTGCAAATTTAAGATTTTTTTTTTTAAATTAAAATTAATACAAAACGTAATAGTAGCCCGATTGTGATGAATGATACCTTAAATAAAAGCTCTGGTCAAAAAATCAGCAAAGGGGTGTTAGCCTTTGCAAATTTAAGAATTTTTTTTAAATTAAAATTAATACAAAATGTAATAGTAGACCGATTGTGATGAATGATACCTTAATTAAAAGCTCTGGTCACGAGTAAAAATACTGCATCAAAATATGTGTACATTTCAACAAATAATTTTTATGCCAAAAAATCAGCAAAGGGGTTAGCCTTTGCAAATTTAAGAATTTTTTTTTTAAACTAAAATTAATACAAAACGTAATAGTAGCCCGATTGTGATGAATGATACCTTAATTAAAAGCTCTGGTCACGAGTAAAAATACTGCATCAAAATATGTGTACATTTCAACAAATAAATTTTATGCCAAAAAATCAGCAAAGGGGTTAGCCTTTGCAAATTTAAGAATTTTTTTTTTAAACTAAAATTAATACAAAACGTAATAGTAGCCCGATTGTGATGAATGATACCTTAATTAAAAGCTCTGGTCATGAGTAAAAATACAGCATCAAAATATGTGTACATTTCAACAAATAATTTTTATGCCAAAAAATCAGCAAAGGGGTTAGCCTTTGCAAATTTAAGAATTTTTTTTTTAAACTAAAATTAATACAAAACGTAATAGTAGCCCGATTGTGATGAATGATACCTTAATTAAAAGCTCTGGTCATGAGTAAAAATACAGCATCAAAATATGTGTACATTTCAACAAATAATTTTTATGCCAAAAAATCAGCAAAGGGGTTAGCCTTTGCAAATTTAAGATTTTTTTTTTAAATTAAAATTAATACAAAACGTAATAGTAGCCCGATTGTGATGAATGATACCTTAAATAAAAGCTCTGGTCAAAAAATCAGCAAAGGGGTGTTAGCCTTTGCAAATTTAAGAATTTTTTTTAAATTAAAATTAATACAAAATGTAATAGTAGACCGATTGTGATGAATGATACCTTAATTAAAAGCTCTGGTCATGAGTAAAAATACTGCATCAAAATATGTGTACATTTCAACAAATAATTTTTATGCCAAAAAATCAGCAAAGGGGTTAGCCTTTGCAAATTTAAGAATTTTTTTTTTAAACTAAAATTAATACAAAACGTAATAGTAGCCCGATTGTGATGAATGATACCTTAATTAAAAGCTCTGGTCATGAGTAAAAATACAGCATCAAAATATGTGTACATTTCAACAAATAATTTTTATGCCAAAAAATCAGCAAAGGGGTTAGCCTTTGCAAATTTAAGATTTTTTTTTTAAATTAAAATTAATACAAAACGTAATAGTAGCCCGATTGTGATGAATGATACCTTAAATAAAAGCTCTGGTCAAAAAATCAGCAAAGGGGTGTTAGCCTTTGCAAATTTAAGAATTTTTTTTAAATTAAAATTAATACAAAATGTAATAGTAGACCGATTGTGATGAATGATACCTTAATTAAAAGCTCTGGTCACGAGTAAAAATACTGCATCAAAATATGTGTACATTTCAACAAATAATTTTTATGCCAAAAAATCAGCAAAGGGGTTAGCCTTTGCAAATTTAAGAATTTTTTTTTAAACTAAAATTAATACAAAACGTAATAGTAGCCCGATTGTGATGAATGATACCTTAATTAAAAGCTCTGGTCACGAGTAAAAATACTGCATCAAAATATGTGTACATTTCAACAAATAATTTTTATGCCAAAAAATCAGCAAAGGGGTTAGCCTTTGCAAATTTAAGAATTTTTTTTTTAAACTAAAATTAATACAAAACGTAATAGTAGCCCGATTGTGATGAATGATACCTTAATTAAAAGCTCTGGTCATGAGTAAAAATACAGCATCAAAATATGTGTACATTTCAACAAATAATTTTTATGCCAAAAAATCAGCAAAGGGGTTAGCCTTTGCAAATTTAAGATTTTTTTTTTAAATTAAAATTAATACAAAACGTAATAGTAGCCCGATTGTGATGAATGATACCTTAAATAAAAGCATTGGTCAAAAAATCAGCAAAGGGGTGTTAGCCTTTGCAAATTTAAGAATTTTTTTTAAATTAAAATTAATACAAAATGTAATAGTAGACCGATTGTGATGAATGATACCTTAATTAAAAGCTCTGGTCATGAGTAAAAATACTGCATCAAAATATGTGTACATTTCAACAAATAATTTTTATGCCAAAAAATCAGCAAAGGGGTTAGCCTTTGCAAATTTAAGAATTTTTTTTTTAAACTAAAATTAATACAAAACGTAATAGTAGCCCGATTGTGATGAATGATACCTTAAATAAAAGCTCTGGTCAAAAAATCAGCAAAGGGGTGTTAGCCTTTGCAAATTTAAGAATTTTTTTTAAATTAAAATTAATACAAAACGTAATAGTAGCCCGATTGTGATGAATGATACCTTAAATAAAAGCTCTGGCCATGAGTAAAAATACTGCATCAAAATATGTGTACATTTCAACAAATAATTTTAATGCCAAAAATCAGCAAAGGGGTTAGCCTTTGCAAATGTAAGAATTTTTTTTTAAATTAAAATTAATACAAAACGTAATAGTAGCCCGATTGTGATGAATGATACCTTAATTAAAAGCTCTGGTCATGAGTAAAAATACTGCATCAAAATATGTGTCCATTTCAGCAAATAATTTTTATGCCAAAAAATCAGCAAAGGGGTTAGCCTTTGCAAATTTAAGAATTTTTTTTTTAAACTAAAATTAATACAAAACGTAATAGTAGCCCGATTGTGATGAATGATACCTTAATTAAAAGCTCTGGTCATGAGTAAAAATACAGCATCAAAATATGTGTACATTTCAACAAATAATTTTTATGCCAAAAAATCAGCAAAGGGGTTAGCCTTTGCAAATTTACGATTTTTTTTTTTAAATTAAAATTAATACAAAACGTAATAGTAGCCCGATTGTGATGAATGATACCTTAAATAAAAGCTCTGGTCAAAAAATCAGCAAAGGGGTGTTAGCCTTTGCAAATTTAAGAATTTTTTTTAAATTAAAATTAATACAAAATGTAATAGTAGACCGATTGTGATGAATGATACCTTAATTAAAAGCTCTGGTCATGAGTAAAAATACTGCATCAAAATATGTGTACATTTCAACAAATAATTTTTATGCCAAAAAAATCAGCAAAGGGGTTAGCCTTTGCAAATTTAAGAATTTTTTTTAAAATTAAAATTAATACAAAACGTAATAGTAGCCCGATTGTGATGAATGATACCTTAAATAAAAGCTCTGGCCATGAGTAAAAATACTGCATCAAAATATGTGTACATTTCAACAAATAATTTTTATGCCAAAAAATCAGCAAAGGGGTTAGCCTTTGCAAATTTAAGATTTTTTTTTTTAAATTAAAATTAATACAAAACGTAATAGTAGCCCGATTGTGATGAATGATACCTTAATTAAAAGCTCTGGTCATGAGTAAAAATACAGCATCAAAATATGTGTACATTTCAACAAATAATTTTTATGCCAAAAAATCAGCAAAGGGGTTAGCCTTTGCAAATTTACGATTTTTTTTTTTAAATTAAAATTAATACAAAACGTAATAGTAGCCCGATTGTGATGAATGATACCTTAAATAAAAGCATTGGTCAAAAAATCAGCAAAGGGGTGTTAGCCTTTGCAAATTTAAGAATTTTTTTTAAATTAAAATTAATACAAAATGTAATAGTAGACCGATTGTGATGAATGATACCTTAATTAAAAGCTCTGGTCATGAGTAAAAATACTGCATCAAAATATGTGTACATTTCAACAAATAATTTTTATGCCAAAAAATCAGCAAAGGGGTTAGCCTTTGCAAATTTAAGAATTTTTTTTTTAAACTAAAATTAATACAAAACGTAATAGTAGCCCGATTGTGATGAATGATACCTTAATTAAAAGCTCTGGTCATGAGTAAAAATACAGCATCAAAATATGTGTACATTTCAACAAATAATTTTTATGCCAAAAAATCAGCAAAGGGGTTAGCCTTTGCAAATTTACGATTTTTTTTTTTAAATTAAAATTAATACAAAACGTAATAGTAGCCCGATTGTGATGAATGATACCTTAAATAAAAGCATTGGTCAAAAAATCAGCAAAGGGGTGTTAGCCTTTGCAAATTTAAGAATTTTTTTTAAATTAAAATTAATACAAAATGTAATAGTAGACCGATTGTGATGAATGATACCTTAATTAAAAGCTCTGGTCATGAGTAAAAATACTGCATCAAAATATGTGTACATTTCAACAAATAATTTTTATGCCAAAAAATCAGCAAAGGGGTTAGCCTTTGCAAATTTAAGAATTTTTTTTTTAAACTAAAATTAATACAAAACGTAATAGTAGCCCGATTGTGATGAATGATACCTTAATTAAAAGCTCTGGTCATGAGTAAAAATACAGCATCAAAATATGTGTACATTTCAACAAATAATTTTTATGCCAAAAAATCAGCAAAGGGGTTAGCCTTTGCAAATTTACGATTTTTTTTTTTAAATTAAAATTAATACAAAACGTAATAGTAGCCCGATTGTGATGAATGATACCTTAAATAAAAGCTCTGGTCAAAAAATCAGCAAAGGGGTGTTAGCCTTTGCAAATTTAAGAATTTTTTTTAAATTAAAATTAATACAAAATGTAATAGTAGACCGATTGTGATGAATGATACCTTAATTAAAAGCTCTGGTCATGAGTAAAAATACTGCATCAAAATATGTGTACATTTCAACAAATAATTTTTATGCCAAAAAAATCAGCAAAGGGGTTAGCCTTTGCAAATTTAAGAATTTTTTTTAAAATTAAAATTAATACAAAACGTAATAGTAGCCCGATTGTGATGAATGATACCTTAAATAAAAGCTCTGGTCAAAAAATCAGCAAAGGGGTGTTAGCCTTTGCAAATTTAAGAATTTTTTTTAAATTAAAATTAATACAAAATGTAATAGTAGACCGATTGTGATGAATGATACCTTAATTAAAAGCTCTGGCCATGAGTAAAAATACTGCATCAAAATATGTGTACATTTCAACAAATAATTTTAATGCCAAAAATCAGCAAAGGGGTTAGCCTTTGCAAATGTAAGAATTTTTTTTTAAATTAAAATTAATACAAAACGTAATAGTAGCCCGATTGTGATGAATGATACCTTAATTAAAAGCTCTGGTCATGAGTAAAAATACTGCATCAAAATATGTGTCCATTTCAGCAAATAATTTTTATGCCAAAAAATCAGCAAAGGGGTTAGCCTTTGCAAATTTAAGAATTTTTTTTTTAAACTAAAATTAATACAAAACGTAATAGTAGCCCGATTGTGATGAATGATACCTTAATTAAAAGCTCTGGTCATGAGTAAAAATACAGCATCAAAATATGTGTACATTTCAACAAATAATTTTTATGCCAAAAAATCAGCAAAGGGGTTAGCCTTTGCAAATTTAAGATTTTTTTTTTTAAATTAAAATTAATACAAAACGTAATAGTAGCCCGATTGTGATGAATGATACCTTAAATAAAAGCTCTGGTCAAAAAATCAGCAAAGGGGTGTTAGCCTTTGCAAATTTAAGAATTTTTTTTAAATTAAAATTAATACAAAATGTAATAGTAGACCGATTGTGATGAATGATACCTTAATTAAAAGCTCTGGTCATGAGTAAAAATACTGCATCAAAATATGTGTACATTTCAACAAATAATTTTTATGCCAAAAAAATCAGCAAAGGGGTTAGCCTTTGCAAATTTAAGAATTTTTTTTAAAATTAAAATTAATACAAAACGTAATAGTAGCCCGATTGTGATGAATGATACCTTAAATAAAAGCTCTGGCCATGAGTAAAAATACTGCATCAAAATATGTGTCCATTTCAGCAAATAATTTTTATGCCAAAAAATCAGCAAAGGGGTTAGCCTTTGCAAATTTAAGAATTTTTTTTTTAAACTAAAATTAATACAAAACGTAATAGTAGCCCGATTGTGATGAATGATACCTTAATTAAAAGCTCTGGTCATGAGTAAAAATACAGCATCAAAATATGTGTACATTTCAACAAATAATTTTTATGCCAAAAAATCAGCAAAGGGGTTAGCCTTTGCAAATTTAAGATTTTTTTTTTTAAATTAAAATTAATACAAAACGTAATAGTAGCCCGATTGTGATGAATGATACCTTAAATAAAAGCTCTGGTCAAAAAATCAGCAAAGGGGTGTTAGCCTTTGCAAATTTAAGAATTTTTTTTAAATTAAAATTAATACAAAATGTAATAGTAGACCGATTGTGATGAATGATACCTTAATTAAAAGCTCTGGTCATGAGTAAAAATACTGCATCAAAATATGTGTACATTTCAACAAATAATTTTTATGCCAAAAAATCAGCAAAGGGGTTAGCCTTTGCAAATTTACGATTTTTTTTTTTAAATTAAAATTAATACAAAACGTAATAGTAGCCCGATTGTGATGAATGATACCTTAAATAAAAGCTCTGGTCAAAAAATCAGCAAAAGGGTGTTAGCCTTTGCAAATTTAAGAATTTTTTTTAAATTAAAATTAATACAAAATGTAATAGTAGACCGATTGTGATGAATGATACCTTAATTAAAAGCTCTGGTCATGAGTAAAAATACTGCATCAAAATATGTGTACATTTCAACAAATAATTTTTATGCCAAAAAAATCAGCAAAGGGGTTAGCCTTTGCAAATTTAAGAATTTTTTTTAAAATTAAAATTAATACAAAATGTAATAGTAGCCCGATTGTGATGAATGATACCTTAAATAAAAGCTCTGGCCATGAGTAAAAATACTGCATCAAAATATGTGTCCATTTCAGCAAATAATTTTTATGCCAAAAAATCAGCAAAGGGGTTAGCCTTTGCAAATTTAAGAATTTTTTTTTTAAACTAAAATTAATACAAAACGTAATAGTAGCCCGATTGTGATGAATGATACCTTAATTAAAAGCTCTGGTCATGAGTAAAAATACAGCATCAAAATATGTGTACATTTCAACAAATAATTTTTATGCCAAAAAATCAGCAAAGGGGTTAGCCTTTGCAAATTTAAGATTTTTTTTTTTAAATTAAAATTAATACAAAATGTAATAGTAGCCCGATTGTGATGAATGATACCTTAAATAAAAGCTCTGGCCATGAGTAAAAATACTGCATCAAAATATGTGTCCATTTCAGCAAATAATTTTTATGCCAAAAAATCAGCAAAGGGGTTAGCCTTTGCAAATTTAAGAATTTTTTTTTTAAACTAAAATTAATACAAAACGTAATAGTAGCCCGATTGTGATGAATGATACCTTAATTAAAAGCTCTGGTCATGAGTAAAAATACAGCATCAAAATATGTGTACATTTCAACAAATAATTTTTATGCCAAAAAATCAGCAAAGGGGTTAGCCTTTGCAAATTTAAGAATTTTTTTTAAAATTAAAATTAATACAAAACGTAATAGTAGCCCGATTGTGATGAATGATACCTTAAATAAAAGCTCTGGCCATGAGTAAAAATACTGCATCAAAATATGTGTCCATTTCAGCAAATAATTTTTATGCCAAAAAATCAGCAAAGGGGTTAGCCTTTGCAAATTTAAGAATTTTTTTTTTAAACTAAAATTAATACAAAACGTAATAGTAGCCCGATTGTGATGAATGATACCTTAATTAAAAGCTCTGGTCATGAGTAAAAATACAGCATCAAAATATGTGTACATTTCAACAAATAATTTTTATGCCAAAAAATCAGCAAAGGGGTTAGCCTTTGCAAATTTAAGATTTTTTTTTTTAAATTAAAATTAATACAAAACGTAATAGTAGCCCGATTGTGATGAATGATACCTTAAATAAAAGCTCTGGTCAAAAAATCAGCAAAGGGGTGTTAGCCTTTGCAAATTTAAGAATTTTTTTTAAATTAAAATTAATACAAAATGTAATAGTAGACCGATTGTGATGAATGATACCTTAATTAAAAGCTCTGGTCATGAGTAAAAATACTGCATCAAAATATGTGTACATTTCAACAAATAATTTTTATGCCAAAAAAATCAGCAAAGGGGTTAGCCTTTGCAAATTTAAGAATTTTTTTTAAAATTAAAATTAATACAAAACGTAATAGTAGCCCGATTGTGATGAATGATACCTTAAATAAAAGCTCTGGCCATGAGTAAAAATACTGCATCAAAATATGTGTCCATTTCAGCAAATAATTTTTATGCCAAAAAATCAGCAAAGGGGTTAGCCTTTGCAAATTTAAGAATTTTTTTTTTAAACTAAAATTAATACAAAACGTAATAGTAGCCCGATTGTGATGAATGATACCTTAATTAAAAGCTCTGGTCATGAGTAAAAATACAGCATCAAAATATGTGTACATTTCAACAAATAATTTTTATGCCAAAAAATCAGCAAAGGGGTTAGCCTTTGCAAATTTAAGATTTTTTTTTTTAAATTAAAATTAATACAAAACGTAATAGTAGCCCGATTGTGATGAATGATACCTTAAATAAAAGCTCTGGTCAAAAAATCAGCAAAGGGGTGTTAGCCTTTGCAAATTTAAGAATTTTTTTTAAATTAAAATTAATACAAAATGTAATAGTAGACCGATTGTGATGAATGATACCTTAATTAAAAGCTCTGGTCATGAGTAAAAATACTGCATCAAAATATGTGTACATTTCAACAAATAATTTTTATGCCAAAAAATCAGCAAAGGGGTTAGCCTTTGCAAATTTACGATTTTTTTTTTAAATTAAAATTAATACAAAACGTAATAGTAGCCCGATTGTGATGAATGATACCTTAAATAAAAGCTCTGGTCAAAAAATCAGCAAAGGGGTGTTAGCCTTTGCAAATTTAAGAATTTTTTTTAAATTAAAATTAATACAAAATGTAATAGTAGACCGATTGTGATGAATGATACCTTAATTAAAAGCTCTGGTCATGAGTAAAAATACTGCATCAAAATATGTGTACATTTCAACAAATAATTTTTATGCCAAAAAAATCAGCAAAGGGGTTAGCCTTTGCAAATTTAAGAATTTTTTTTAAAATTAAAATTAATACAAAACGTAATAGTAGCCCGATTGTGATGAATGATACCTTAAATAAAAGCTCTGGTCAAAAAATCAGCAAAGGGGTGTTAGCCTTTGCAAATTTAAGAATTTTTTTTAAATTAAAATTAATACAAAATGTAATAGTAGCCCGATTGTGATGAATGATACCTTAAATAAAAGCTCTGGCCATGAGTAAAAATACTGCATCAAAATATGTGTCCATTTCAGCAAATAATTTTTATGCCAAAAAATCAGCAAAGGGGTTAGCCTTTGCAAATTTAAGAATTTTTTTTTTAAACTAAAATTAATACAAAACGTAATAGTAGCCCGATTGTGATGAATGATACCTTAATTAAAAGCTCTGGTCATGAGTAAAAATACAGCATCAAAATATGTGTACATTTCAACAAATAATTTTTATGCCAAAAAATCAGCAAAGGGGTTAGCCTTTGCAAATTTAAGATTTTTTTTTTTAAATTAAAATTAATACAAAACGTAATAGTAGCCCGATTGTGATGAATGATACCTTAAATAAAAGCTCTGGTCAAAAAATCAGCAAAGGGGTGTTAGCCTTTGCAAATTTAAGAATTTTTTTTAAATTAAAATTAATACAAAATGTAATAGTAGACCGATTGTGATGAATGATACCTTAATTAAAAGCTCTGGTCATGAGTAAAAATACTGCATCAAAATATGTGTACATTTCAACAAATAATTTTTATGCCAAAAAAATCAGCAAAGGGGTTAGCCTTTGCAAATTTAAGAATTTTTTTTAAAATTAAAATTAATACAAAACGTAATAGTAGCCCGATTGTGATGAATGATACCTTAAATAAAAGCTCTGGCCATGAGTAAAAATACTGCATCAAAATATGTGTCCATTTCAGCAAATAATTTTTATGCCAAAAAATCAGCAAAGGGGTTAGCCTTTGCAAATTTAAGAATTTTTTTTTTAAACTAAAATTAATACAAAACGTAATAGTAGCCCGATTGTGATGAATGATACCTTAATTAAAAGCTCTGGTCATGAGTAAAAATACAGCATCAAAATATGTGTACATTTCAACAAATAATTTTTATGCCAAAAAATCAGCAAAGGGGTTAGCCTTTGCAAATTTACGATTTTTTTTTTTAAATTAAAATTAATACAAAACGTAATAGTAGCCCGATTGTGATGAATGATACCTTAAATAAAAGCATTGGTCAAAAAATCAGCAAAGGGGTGTTAGCCTTTGCAAATTTAAGAATTTTTTTTAAATTAAAATTAATACAAAATGTAATAGTAGACCGATTGTGATGAATGATACCTTAATTAAAAGCTCTGGTCATGAGTAAAAATACTGCATCAAAATATGTGTACATTTCAACAAATAATTTTTATGCCAAAAAATCAGCAAAGGGGTTAGCCTTTGCAAATTTAAGAATTTTTTTTTTAAACTAAAATTAATACAAAACGTAATAGTAGCCCGATTGTGATGAATGATACCTTAATTAAAAGCTCTGGTCATGAGTAAAAATACAGCATCAAAATATGTGTACATTTCAACAAATAATTTTTATGCCAAAAAATCAGCAAAGGGGTTAGCCTTTGCAAATTTACGATTTTTTTTTTTAAATTAAAATTAATACAAAACGTAATAGTAGCCCGATTGTGATGAATGATACCTTAAATAAAAGCTCTGGTCAAAAAATCAGCAAAGGGGTGTTAGCCTTTGCAAATTTAAGAATTTTTTTTAAATTAAAATTAATACAAAATGTAATAGTAGACCGATTGTGATGAATGATACCTTAATTAAAAGCTCTGGTCATGAGTAAAAATACTGCATCAAAATATGTGTACATTTCAACAAATAATTTTTATGCCAAAAAAATCAGCAAAGGGGTTAGCCTTTGCAAATTTAAGAATTTTTTTTAAAATTAAAATTAATACAAAACGTAATAGTAGCCCGATTGTGATGAATGATACCTTAAATAAAAGCTCTGGTCAAAAAATCAGCAAAGGGGTGTTAGCCTTTGCAAATTTAAGAATTTTTTTTAAATTAAAATTAATACAAAATGTAATAGTAGACCGATTGTGATGAATGATACCTTAATTAAAAGCTCTGGCCATGAGTAAAAATACTGCATCAAAATATGTGTACATTTCAACAAATAATTTTAATGCCAAAAATCAGCAAAGGGGTTAGCCTTTGCAAATGTAAGAATTTTTTTTTAAATTAAAATTAATACAAAACGTAATAGTAGCCCGATTGTGATGAATGATACCTTAATTAAAAGCTCTGGTCATGAGTAAAAATACTGCATCAAAATATGTGTCCATTTCAGCAAATAATTTTTATGCCAAAAAATCAGCAAAGGGGTTAGCCTTTGCAAATTTAAGAATTTTTTTTTTAAACTAAAATTAATACAAAACGTAATAGTAGCCCGATTGTGATGAATGATACCTTAATTAAAAGCTCTGGTCATGAGTAAAAATACAGCATCAAAATATGTGTACATTTCAACAAATAATTTTTATGCCAAAAAATCAGCAAAGGGGTTAGCCTTTGCAAATTTAAGATTTTTTTTTTTAAATTAAAATTAATACAAAACGTAATAGTAGCCCGATTGTGATGAATGATACCTTAAATAAAAGCTCTGGTCAAAAAATCAGCAAAGGGGTGTTAGCCTTTGCAAATTTAAGAATTTTTTTTAAATTAAAATTAATACAAAATGTAATAGTAGACCGATTGTGATGAATGATACCTTAATTAAAAGCTCTGGTCATGAGTAAAAATACTGCATCAAAATATGTGTACATTTCAACAAATAATTTTTATGCCAAAAAAATCAGCAAAGGGGTTAGCCTTTGCAAATTTAAGATTTTTTTTTAAAATTAAAATTAATACAAAACGTAATAGTAGCCCGATTGTGATGAATGATACCTTAAATAAAAGCTCTGGCCATGAGTAAAAATACTGCATCAAAATATGTGTCCATTTCAGCAAATAATTTTTATGCCAAAAAATCAGCAAAGGGGTTAGCCTTTGCAAATTTAAGAATTTTTTTTTTAAACTAAAATTAATACAAAACGTAATAGTAGCCCGATTGTGATGAATGATACCTTAATTAAAAGCTCTGGTCATGAGTAAAAATACAGCATCAAAATATGTGTACATTTCAACAAATAATTTTTATGCCAAAAAATCAGCAAAGGGGTTAGCCTTTGCAAATTTAAGATTTTTTTTTTTAAATTAAAATTAATACAAAACGTAATAGTAGCCCGATTGTGATGAATGATACCTTAAATAAAAGCTCTGGTCAAAAAATCAGCAAAGGGGTGTTAGCCTTTGCAAATTTAAGAATTTTTTTTAAATTAAAATTAATACAAAATGTAATAGTAGACCGATTGTGATGAATGATACCTTAATTAAAAGCTCTGGTCATGAGTAAAAATACTGCATCAAAATATGTGTACATTTCAACAAATAATTTTTATGCCAAAAAATCAGCAAAGGGGTTAGCCTTTGCAAATTTACGATTTTTTTTTTTAAATTAAAATTAATACAAAACGTAATAGTAGCCCGATTGTGATGAATGATACCTTAAATAAAAGCTCTGGTCAAAAAATCAGCAAAAGGGTGTTAGCCTTTGCAAATTTAAGAATTTTTTTTAAATTAAAATTAATACAAAATGTAATAGTAGACCGATTGTGATGAATGATACCTTAATTAAAAGCTCTGGTCATGAGTAAAAATACTGCATCAAAATATGTGTACATTTCAACAAATAATTTTTATGCCAAAAAAATCAGCAAAGGGGTTAGCCTTTGCAAATTTAAGAATTTTTTTTAAAATTAAAATTAATACAAAACGTAATAGTAGCCCGATTGTGATGAATGATACCTTAAATAAAAGCTCTGGCCATGAGTAAAAATACTGCATCAAAATATGTGTCCATTTCAGCAAATAATTTTTATGCCAAAAAATCAGCAAAGGGGTTAGCCTTTGCAAATTTAAGAATTTTTTTTTTAAACTAAAATTAATACAAAACGTAATAGTAGCCCGATTGTGATGAATGATACCTTAATTAAAAGCTCTGGTCATGAGTAAAAATACAGCATCAAAATATGTGTACATTTCAACAAATAATTTTTATGCCAAAAAATCAGCAAAGGGGTTAGCCTTTGCAAATTTAAGATTTTTTTTTTTAAATTAAAATTAATACAAAACGTAATAGTAGCCCGATTGTGATGAATGATACCTTAAATAAAAGCTCTGGTCAAAAAATCAGCAAAGGGGTGTTAGCCTTTGCAAATTTAAGAATTTTTTTTAAATTAAAATTAATACAAAATGTAATAGTAGACCGATTGTGATGAATGATACCTTAATTAAAAGCTCTGGTCATGAGTAAAAATACTGCATCAAAATATGTGTACATTTCAACAAATAATTTTTATGCCAAAAAAATCAGCAAAGGGGTTAGCCTTTGCAAATTTAAGAATTTTTTTTAAAATTAAAATTAATACAAAACGTAATAGTAGCCCGATTGTGATGAATGATACCTTAAATAAAAGCTCTGGCCATGAGTAAAAATACTGCATCAAAATATGTGTCCATTTCAGCAAATAATTTTTATGCCAAAAAATCAGCAAAGGGGTTAGCCTTTGCAAATTTAAGAATTTTTTTTTTAAACTAAAATTAATACAAAACGTAATAGTAGCCCGATTGTGATGAATGATACCTTAATTAAAAGCTCTGGTCATGAGTAAAAATACAGCATCAAAATATGTGTACATTTCAACAAATAATTTTTATGCCAAAAAATCAGCAAAGGGGTTAGCCTTTGCAAATTTAAGATTTTTTTTTTTAAATTAAAATTAATACAAAACGTAATAGTAGCCCGATTGTGATGAATGATACCTTAAATAAAAGCTCTGGTCAAAAAATCAGCAAAGGGGTGTTAGCCTTTGCAAATTTAAGAATTTTTTTTAAATTAAAATTAATACAAAATGTAATAGTAGACCGATTGTGATGAATGATACCTTAATTAAAAGCTCTGGTCATGAGTAAAAATACTGCATCAAAATATGTGTACATTTCAACAAATAATTTTTATGCCAAAAAATCAGCAAAGGGGTTAGCCTTTGCAAATTTACGATTTTTTTTTTTAAATTAAAATTAATACAAAACGTAATAGTAGCCCGATTGTGATGAATGATACCTTAAATAAAAGCTCTGGTCAAAAAATCAGCAAAGGGGTGTTAGCCTTTGCAAATTTAAGAATTTTTTTTAAATTAAAATTAATACAAAATGTAATAGTAGACCGATTGTGATGAATGATACCTTAATTAAAAGCTCTGGTCATGAGTAAAAATACTGCATCAAAATATGTGTACATTTCAACAAATAATTTTTATGCCAAAAAAATCAGCAAAGGGGTTAGCCTTTGCAAATTTAAGAATTTTTTTTAAAATTAAAATTAATACAAAACGTAATAGTAGCCCGATTGTGATGAATGATACCTTAAATAAAAGCTCTGGTCAAAAAATCAGCAAAGGGGTGTTAGCCTTTGCAAATTTAAGAATTTTTTTTAAATTAAAATTAATACAAAATGTAATAGTAGCCCGATTGTGATGAATGATACCTTAAATAAAAGCTCTGGCCATGAGTAAAAATACTGCATCAAAATATGTGTCCATTTCAGCAAATAATTTTTATGCCAAAAAATCAGCAAAGGGGTTAGCCTTTGCAAATTTAAGAATTTTTTTTTTAAACTAAAATTAATACAAAACGTAATAGTAGCCCGATTGTGATGAATGATACCTTAATTAAAAGCTCTGGTCATGAGTAAAAATACAGCATCAAAATATGTGTACATTTCAACAAATAATTTTTATGCCAAAAAATCAGCAAAGGGGTTAGCCTTTGCAAATTTAAGATTTTTTTTTTTAAATTAAAATTAATACAAAACGTAATAGTAGCCCGATTGTGATGAATGATACCTTAAATAAAAGCTCTGGTCAAAAAATCAGCAAAGGGGTGTTAGCCTTTGCAAATTTAAGAATTTTTTTTAAATTAAAATTAATACAAAATGTAATAGTAGACCGATTGTGATGAATGATACCTTAATTAAAAGCTCTGGTCATGAGTAAAAATACTGCATCAAAATATGTGTACATTTCAACAAATAATTTTTATGCCAAAAAAATCAGCAAAGGGGTTAGCCTTTGCAAATTTAAGAATTTTTTTTAAAATTAAAATTAATACAAAACGTAATAGTAGCCCGATTGTGATGAATGATACCTTAAATAAAAGCTCTGGCCATGAGTAAAAATACTGCATCAAAATATGTGTCCATTTCAGCAAATAATTTTTATGCCAAAAAATCAGCAAAGGGGTTAGCCTTTGCAAATTTAAGAATTTTTTTTTTAAACTAAAATTAATACAAAACGTAATAGTAGCCCGATTGTGATGAATGATACCTTAATTAAAAGCTCTGGTCATGAGTAAAAATACAGCATCAAAATATGTGTACATTTCAACAAATAATTTTTATGCCAAAAAATCAGCAAAGGGGTTAGCCTTTGCAAATTTAAGATTTTTTTTTTTAAATTAAAATTAATACAAAACGTAATAGTAGCCCGATTGTGATGAATGATACCTTAAATAAAAGCTCTGGTCAAAAAATCAGCAAAGGGGTGTTAGCCTTTGCAAATTTAAGAATTTTTTTTAAATTAAAATTAATACAAAATGTAATAGTAGACCGATTGTGATGAATGATACCTTAATTAAAAGCTCTGGTCATGAGTAAAAATACTGCATCAAAATATGTGTACATTTCAACAAATAATTTTTATGCCAAAAAATCAGCAAAGGGGTTAGCCTTTGCAAATTTACGATTTTTTTTTTTAAATTAAAATTAATACAAAACGTAATAGTAGCCCGATTGTGATGAATGATACCTTAAATAAAAGCTCTGGTCAAAAAATCAGCAAAGGGGTGTTAGCCTTTGCAAATTTAAGAATTTTTTTTAAATTAAAATTAATACAAAATGTAATAGTAGACCGATTGTGATGAATGATACCTTAATTAAAAGCTCTGGTCATGAGTAAAAATACTGCATCAAAATATGTGTACATTTCAACAAATAATTTTTATGCCAAAAAAATCAGCAAAGGGGTTAGCCTTTGCAAATTTAAGAATTTTTTTTAAAATTAAAATTAATACAAAACGTAATAGTAGCCCGATTGTGATGAATGATACCTTAAATAAAAGCTCTGGCCATGAGTAAAAATACTGCATCAAAATATGTGTCCATTTCAGCAAATAATTTTTATGCCAAAAAATCAGCAAAGGGGTTAGCCTTTGCAAATTTAAGAATTTTTTTTTTAAACTAAAATTAATACAAAACGTAATAGTAGCCCGATTGTGATGAATGATACCTTAATTAAAAGCTCTGGTCATGAGTAAAAATACAGCATCAAAATATGTGTACATTTCAACAAATAATTTTTATGCCAAAAAATCAGCAAAGGGGTTAGCCTTTGCAAATTTAAGATTTTTTTTTTTAAATTAAAATTAATACAAAACGTAATAGTAGCCCGATTGTGATGAATGATACCTTAAATAAAAGCTCTGGTCAAAAAATCAGCAAAGGGGTGTTAGCCTTTGCAAATTTAAGAATTTTTTTTAAATTAAAATTAATACAAAATGTAATAGTAGACCGATTGTGATGAATGATACCTTAATTAAAAGCTCTGGTCATGAGTAAAAATACTGCATCAAAATATGTGTACATTTCAACAAATAATTTTTATGCCAAAAAAATCAGCAAAGGGGTTAGCCTTTGCAAATTTAAGAATTTTTTTTAAAATTAAAATTAATACAAAACGTAATAGTAGCCCGATTGTGATGAATGATACCTTAAATAAAAGCTCTGGCCATGAGTAAAAATACTGCATCAAAATATGTGTACATTTCAACAAATAATTTTTATGCCAAAAAAATCAGCAAAGGGGTTAGCCTTTGCAAATTTAAGAATTTTTTTTAAAATTAAAATTAATACAAAACGTAATAGTAGACCGATTGTGATGAATGATACCTTAATTAAAAGCTCTGGTCATGAGTAAAAATACTGCATCAAAATATGTGTACATTTCAACAAATAATTTTTATGCCAAAAAAATCAGCAAAGGGGTTAGCCTTTGCAAATTTAAGAATTTTTTTTAAAATTAAAATTAATACAAAACGTAATAGTAGCCCGATTGTGATGAATGATACCTTAAATAAAAGCTCTGGCCATGAGTAAAAATACTGCATCAAAATATGTGTACATTTCAACAAATAATTTTTATGCCAAAAAATCAGCAAAGGGGTTAGCCTTTGCAAATTTACGATTTTTTTTTTTAAATTAAAATTAATACAAAACGTAATAGTAGCCCGATTGTGATGAATGATACCTTAAATAAAAGCTCTGGTCAAAAAATCAGCAAAGGGGTGTTAGCCTTTGCAAATTTAAGAATTTTTTTTAAATTAAAATTAATACAAAATGTAATAGTAGACCGATTGTGATGAATGATACCTTAATTAAAAGCTCTGGTCATGAGTAAAAATACTGCATCAAAATATGTGTACATTTCAACAAATAATTTTTATGCCAAAAAAATCAGCAAAGGGGTTAGCCTTTGCAAATTTAAGAATTTTTTTTAAAATTAAAATTAATACAAAACGTAATAGTAGCCCGATTGTGATGAATGATACCTTAAATAAAAGCTCTGGCCATGAGTAAAAATACTGCATCAAAATATGTGTCCATTTCAGCAAATAATTTTTATGCCAAAAAATCAGCAAAGGGGTTAGCCTTTGCAAATTTAAGAATTTTTTTTTTAAACTAAAATTAATACAAAACGTAATAGTAGCCCGATTGTGATGAATGATACCTTAATTAAAAGCTCTGGTCATGAGTAAAAATACAGCATCAAAATATGTGTACATTTCAACAAATAATTTTTATGCCAAAAAATCAGCAAAGGGGTTAGCCTTTGCAAATTTAAGATTTTTTTTTTTAAATTAAAATTAATACAAAACGTAATAGTAGCCCGATTGTGATGAATGATACCTTAAATAAAAGCTCTGGTCAAAAAATCAGCAAAGGGGTGTTAGCCTTTGCAAATTTAAGAATTTTTTTTAAATTAAAATTAATACAAAATGTAATAGTAGACCGATTGTGATGAATGATACCTTAATTAAAAGCTCTGGTCATGAGTAAAAATACTGCATCAAAATATGTGTACATTTCAACAAATAATTTTTATGCCAAAAAATCAGCAAAGGGGTTAGCCTTTGCAAATTTACGATTTTTTTTTTTAAATTAAAATTAATACAAAACGTAATAGTAGCCCGATTGTGATGAATGATACCTTAAATAAAAGCTCTGGTCAAAAAATCAGCAAAGGGGTGTTAGCCTTTGCAAATTTAAGAATTTTTTTTAAATTAAAATTAATACAAAATGTAATAGTAGACCGATTGTGATGAATGATACCTTAATTAAAAGCTCTGGTCATGAGTAAAAATACTGCATCAAAATATGTGTACATTTCAACAAATAATTTTTATGCCAAAAAAATCAGCAAAGGGGTTAGCCTTTGCAAATGTAAGAATTTTTTTTTAAATTAAAATTAATACAAAACGTAATAGTAGCCCGATTGTGATGAATGATACCTTAATTAAAAGCTCTGGTCATGAGTAAAAATACTGCATCAAAATATGTGTCCATTTCAGCAAATAATTTTTATGCCAAAAAATCAGCAAAGGGGTTAGCCTTTGCAAATTTAAGAATTTTTTTTTTAAACTAAAATTAATACAAAACGTAATAGTAGCCCGATTGTGATGAATGATACCTTAATTAAAAGCTCTGGTCATGAGTAAAAATACAGCATCAAAATATGTGTACATTTCAACAAATAATTTTTATGCCAAAAAATCAGCAAAGGGGTTAGCCTTTGCAAATTTAAGATTTTTTTTTTTAAATTAAAATTAATACAAAACGTAATAGTAGCCCGATTGTGATGAATGATACCTTAAATAAAAGCTCTGGTCAAAAAATCAGCAAAGGGGTGTTAGCCTTTGCAAATTTAAGAATTTTTTTTAAATTAAAATTAATACAAAATGTAATAGTAGACCGATTGTGATGAATGATACCTTAATTAAAAGCTCTGGTCATGAGTAAAAATACTGCATCAAAATATGTGTACATTTCAACAAATAATTTTTATGCCAAAAAATCAGCAAAGGGGTTAGCCTTTGCAAATTTACGATTTTTTTTTTTAAATTAAAATTAATACAAAACGTAATAGTAGCCCGATTGTGATGAATGATACCTTAAATAAAAGCTCTGGTCAAAAAATCAGCAAAGGGGTGTTAGCCTTTGCAAATTTAAGAATTTTTTTTAAATTAAAATTAATACAAAATGTAATAGTAGACCGATTGTGATGAATGATACCTTAATTAAAAGCTCTGGTCATGAGTAAAAATACTGCATCAAAATATGTGTACATTTCAACAAATAATTTTTATGCCAAAAAAATCAGCAAAGGGGTTAGCCTTTGCAAATTTAAGAATTTTTTTTAAATTAAAATTAATACAAAATGTAATAGTAGACCGATTGTGATGAATGATACCTTAATTAAAAGCTCTGGTCATGAGTAAAAATACTGCATCAAAATATGTGTACATTTCAACAAATAATTTTTATGCCAAAAAATCAGCAAAGGGGTTAGCCTTTGCAAATTTACGATTTTTTTTTTTAAATTAAAATTAATACAAAACGTAATAGTAGCCCGATTGTGATGAATGATACCTTAAATAAAAGCTCTGGTCAAAAAATCAGCAAAGGGGTGTTAGCCTTTGCAAATTTAAGAATTTTTTTTAAATTAAAATTAATACAAAATGTAATAGTAGACCGATTGTGATGAATGATACCTTAATTAAAAGCTCTGGTCATGAGTAAAAATACTGCATCAAAATATGTGTACATTTCAACAAATAATTTTTATGCCAAAAAAATCAGCAAAGGGGTTAGCCTTTGCAAATTTAAGAATTTTTTTTAAAATTAAAATTAATACAAAACGTAATAGTAGCCCGATTGTGATGAATGATACCTTAATTAAAAGCTCTGGTCATGAGTAAAAATACAGCATCAAAATATGTGTACATTTCAACAAATAATTTTTATGCCAAAAAATCAGCAAAGGGGTTAGCCTTTGCAAATTTAAGATTTTTTTTTTTAAATTAAAATTAATACAAAACGTAATAGTAGCCCGATTGTGATGAATGATACCTTAAATAAAAGCTCTGGTCAAAAAATCAGCAAAGGGGTGTTAGCCTTTGCAAATTTAAGAATTTTTTTTAAATTAAAATTAATACAAAATGTAATAGTAGACCGATTGTGATGAATGATACCTTAATTAAAAGCTCTGGTCATGAGTAAAAATACTGCATCAAAATATGTGTACATTTCAACAAATAATTTTTATGCCAAAAAATCAGCAAAGGGGTTAGCCTTTGCAAATTTACGATTTTTTTTTTTAAATTAAAATTAATACAAAACGTAATAGTAGCCCGATTGTGATGAATGATACCTTAAATAAAAGCTCTGGTCAAAAAATCAGCAAAGGGGTGTTAGCCTTTGCAAATTTAAGAATTTTTTTTAAATTAAAATTAATACAAAATGTAATAGTAGACCGATTGTGATGAATGATACCTTAATTAAAAGCTCTGGTCATGAGTAAAAATACTGCATCAAAATATGTGTACATTTCAACAAATAATTTTTATGCCAAAAAATCAGCAAAGGGGTTAGCCTTTGCAAATTTACGATTTTTTTTTTTAAATTAAAATTAATACAAAACGTAATAGTAGCCCGATTGTGATGAATGATACCTTAAATAAAAGCTCTGGTCAAAAAATCAGCAAAGGGGTGTTAGCCTTTGCAAATTTAAGAATTTTTTTTAAATTAAAATTAATACAAAATGTAATAGTAGACCGATTGTGATGAATGATACCTTAATTAAAAGCTCTGGTCATGAGTAAAAATACTGCATCAAAATATGTGTACATTTCAACAAATAATTTTTATGCCAAAAAAATCAGCAAAGGGGTTAGCCTTTGCAAATTTAAGAATTTTTTTTAAAATTAAAATTAATACAAAACGTAATAGTAGCCCGATTGTGATGAATGATACCTTAATTAAAAGCTCTGGTCATGAGTAAAAATACAGCATCAAAATATGTGTACATTTCAACAAATAATTTTTATGCCAAAAAATCAGCAAAGGGGTTAGCCTTTGCAAATTTAAGAATTTTTTTTAAATTAAAATTAATACAAAATGTAATAGTAGACCGATTGTGATGAATGATACCTTAATTAAAAGCTCTGGTCATGAGTAAAAATACTACATCAAAATATGTGTACATTTCAACAAATAATTTTTATGCCAAAAAATCAGCAAAGGGGTTAGCCTTTGCAAATTTACGATTTTTTTTTTTAAATTAAAATTAATACAAAACGTAATAGTAGCCCGATTGTGATGAATGATACCTTAAATAAAAGCTCTGGTCAAAAAATCAGCAAAGGGGTGTTAGCCTTTGCAAATTTAAGAATTTTTTTTAAATTAAAATTAATACAAAATGTAATAGTAGACCGATTGTGATGAATGATACCTTAATTAAAAGCTCTGGTCATGAGTAAAAATACTGCATCAAAATATGTGTACATTTCAACAAATAATTTTTATGCCAAAAAATCAGCAAAGGGGTTAGCCTTTGCAAATTTACGATTTTTTTTTTTAAATTAAAATTAATACAAAACGTAATAGTAGCCCGATTGTGATGAATGATACCTTAAATAAAAGCTCTGGTCAAAAAATCAGCAAAGGGGTGTTAGCCTTTGCAAATTTAAGAATTTTTTTTAAATTAAAATTAATACAAAATGTAATAGTAGACCGATTGTGATGAATGATACCTTAATTAAAAGCCCTGGTCATGAGTAAAAATACTGCATCAAAATATGTGTACATTTCAACAAATAATTTTTATGCCAAAAAAATCAGCAAAGGGGTTAGCCTTTGCAAATTTAAGAATTTTTTTTAAAATTAAAATTAATACAAAACGTAATAGTAGCCCGATTGTGATGAATGATACCTTAATTAAAAGCCCTGGTCATGAGTAAAAATACTGCATCAAAATATGTGTACATTTCAACAAATAATTTTTATGCCAAAAAAATCAGCAAAGGGGTTAGCCTTTGCAAATGTAAGAATTTTTTTTTAAATTAAAATTAATACAAAACGTAATAGTAGCCCGATTGTGATGAATGATACCTTAATTAAAAGCTCTGGTCATGAGTAAAAATACTGCATCAAAATATGTGTCCATTTCAGCAAATAATTTTTATGCCAAAAAATCAGCAAAGGGGTTAGCCTTTGCAAATTTAAGAATTTTTTTTTTAAACTAAAATTAATACAAAACGTAATAGTAGCCCGATTGTGATGAATGATACCTTAATTAAAAGCTCTGGTCATGAGTAAAAATACAGCATCAAAATATGTGTACATTTCAACAAATAATTTTTATGCCAAAAAATCAGCAAAGGGGTTAGCCTTTGCAAATTTAAGATTTTTTTTTTTAAATTAAAATTAATACAAAACGTAATAGTAGCCCGATTGTGATGAATGATACCTTAAATAAAAGCTCTGGTCAAAAAATCAGCAAAGGGGTGTTAGCCTTTGCAAATTTAAGAATTTTTTTTAAATTAAAATTAATACAAAATGTAATAGTAGACCGATTGTGATGAATGATACCTTAATTAAAAGCTCTGGTCATGAGTAAAAATACTGCATCAAAATATGTGTACATTTCAACAAATAGTTTTTATGCCAAAAAAATCAGCAAAGGGGTTAGCCTTTGCAAATTTAAGAATTTTTTTTAAAATTAAAATTAATACAAAACGTAATAGTAGCCCGATTGTGATGAATGATACCTTAATTAAAAGCTCTGGTCATGAGTAAAAATACAGCATCAAAATATGTGTACATTTCAACAAATAATTTTTATGCCAAAAAATCAGCAAAGGGGTTAGCCTTTGCAAATTTAAGATTTTTTTTTTTAAATTAAAATTAATACAAAACGTAATAGTAGCCCGATTGTGATGAATGATACCTTAAATAAAAGCTCTGGTCAAAAAATCAGCAAAGGGGTGTTAGCCTTTGCAAATTTAAGAATTTTTTTTAAATTAAAATTAATACAAAATGTAATAGTAGACCGATTGTGATGAATGATACCTTAATTAAAAGCTCTGGTCATGAGTAAAAATACTGCATCAAAATATGTGTACATTTCAACAAATAATTTTTATGCCAAAAAATCAGCAAAGGGGTTAGCCTTTGCAAATTTACGATTTTTTTTTTTAAATTAAAATTAATACAAAACGTAATAGTAGCCCGATTGTGATGAATGATACCTTAAATAAAAGCTCTGGTCAAAAAATCAGCAAAGGGGTGTTAGCCTTTGCAAATTTAAGAATTTTTTTTAAATTAAAATTAATACAAAATGTAATAGTAGACCGATTGTGATGAATGATACCTTAATTAAAAGCTCTGGTCATGAGTAAAAATACTGCATCAAAATATGTGTACATTTCAACAAATAATTTTTATGCCAAAAAAATCAGCAAAGGGGTTAGCCTTTGCAAATGTAAGAATTTTTTTTTAAATTAAAATTAATACAAAACGTAATAGTAGCCCGATTGTGATGAATGATACCTTAATTAAAAGCTCTGGTCATGAGTAAAAATACAGCATCAAAATATGTGTACATTTCAACAAATAATTTTTATGCCAAAAAATCAGCAAAGGGGTTAGCCTTTGCAAATTTAAGATTTTTTTTTTAAATTAAAATTAATACAAAACGTAATAGTAGCCCGATTGTGATGAATGATACCTTAAATAAAAGCTCTGGTCAAAAAATCAGCAAAGGGGTGTTAGCCTTTGCAAATTTAAGAATTTTTTTTAAATTAAAATTAATACAAAATGTAATAGTAGACCGATTGTGATGAATGATACCTTAATTAAAAGCTCTGGTCATGAGTAAAAATACTGCATCAAAATATGTGTACATTTCAACAAATAATTTTTATGCCAAAAAATCAGCAAAGGGGTTAGCCTTTGCAAATTTACGATTTTTTTTTTTAAATTAAAATTAATACAAAACGTAATAGTAGCCCGATTGTGATGAATGATACCTTAAATAAAAGCTCTGGTCAAAAAATCAGCAAAGGGGTGTTAGCCTTTGCAAATTTAAGAATTTTTTTTAAATTAAAATTAATACAAAATGTAATAGTAGACCGATTGTGATGAATGATACCTTAATTAAAAGCTCTGGTCATGAGTAAAAATACTGCATCAAAATATGTGTACATTTCAACAAATAATTTTTATGCCAAAAAAATCAGCAAAGGGGTTAGCCTTTGCAAATTTAAGAATTTTTTTTAAAATTAAAATTAATACAAAACGTAATAGTAGCCCGATTGTGATGAATGATACCTTAAATAAAAGCTCTGGCCATGAGTAAAAATACTGCATCAAAATATGTGTACATTTCAACAAATAATTTTAATGCCAAAAATCAGCAAAGGGGTTAGCCTTTGCAAATGTAAGAATTTTTTTTTAAATTAAAATTAATACAAAACGTAATAGTAGACCGATTGTGATGAATGATACCTTAATTAAAAGCTCTGGTCATGAGTAAAAATACAGCATCAAAATATGTGTACATTTCAACAAATAATTTTTATGCCAAAAAATCAGCAAAGGGGTTAGCCTTTGCAAATTTAAGATTTTTTTTTTTAAATTAAAATTAATACAAAACGTAATAGTAGCCCGATTGTGATGAATGATACCTTAAATAAAAGCTCTGGTCAAAAAATCAGCAAAGGGGTGTTAGCCTTTGCAAATTTAAGAATTTTTTTTAAATTAAAATTAATACAAAATGTAATAGTAGACCGATTGTGATGAATGATACCTTAAATAAAAGCTCTGGTCATGAGTAAAAATACTGCATCAAAATATGTGTCCATTTCAGCAAATAATTTTTATGCCAAAAAATCAGCAAAGGGGTTAGCCTTTGCAAATTTAAGAATTTTTTTTTTAAACTAAAATTAATACAAAACGTAATAGTAGCCCGATTGTGATGAATGATACCTTAATTAAAAGCTCTGGTCATGAGTAAAAATACTGCATCAAAATATGTGTACATTTCAACAAATAATTTTTATGCCAAAAAATCAGCAAAGGGGTTAGCCTTTGCAAATTTAAGATTTTTTTTTTTAAATTAAAATTAATACAAAACGTAATAGTAGCCCGATTGTGATGAATGATACCTTAAATAAAAGCTCTGGTCAAAAAATCAGCAAAGGGGTGTTAGCCTTTGCAAATTTAAGAATTTTTTTTAAAATTAAAATTAATACAAAACGTAATAGTAGCCCGATTGTGATGAATGATACCTTAAATAAAAGCTCTGGCCATGAGTAAAAATACTGCATCAAAATATGTGTACATTTCAACAAATAATTTTTATGCCAAAAATCAGCAAAGGGGTTAGCCTTTGCAACTTTAAGAATTTTTTTTAAATTAAAATTAATACAAAACGTAATAGTAGGACAATTGTGATGAATGATACCTTAAATAAAAGCTCTGGTCAAAAAATCAGCAAAGGGGTGTTAGCCTTTGCAAATTTAAGCTTTTTTTTAAATTAAAATTAATACAAAACGTAATAGTAGCCCGATTGTGATGAATGATACCTTAATTAAAAGCTCTGGTCACGAGTAAAAATACTGCATCAAAATATGTGTACATTTCAACAAATAATTTTTATGCCAAAAAATCAGCAAAGGGGTTAGCCTTTGCAAATTTAAGAATTTTTTTTTTAAATTAAAATTAATACAAAACGTAATAGTAGCCCGATTTTGATGAATGATACCTTAATTAAAAGCTCTGGTCATGAGTAAAAATACAGCATCAAAATATGTGTTTATTTCAACAAATAATTTTTATGCCAAAAAATCAGCAAAGGGGTTAGCCTTTGCAAATTTAAGAATTTTTTTTTTAAATTAAAATTAATACAAAACGTAATAGTAGCCAAATTGTGATGAATGATACCTTAAATAAAAGCTCTGGTCATGAGTAAAAATACTGCATCAAAATATGCGTACATTTCAACAAATAATTTTTATGCCAAAAAATCAGCAAAGGGGTTAGCCTTTGCAAATTTAAGAATTTTTTTTTAAATTAAAATTAATACGAAACGTAATAGTAGCCCGATTGTGATGAATGATACCTTAAAAAAAGCTCTGGTCATGAGTAAAAATACAGCATCAAAATATGTGTACATTTCAACAAATAATTTTTATGCCAAAAAATCAGCAAAGGGGTTAGCCTTTGCAAATTTAAGAATTTTTTTTTTAAATTAAAATTAATACAAAACGTAATAGTAGCCCGATTTTGATGAATGATACCTTAATTAAAAGCTCTGGTCATGAGTAAAAATACTGCATCAAAATATGTGTTTATTTCAACAATTACTTTTTATGCCAAAAAATCAGCAAAGGGGTTAGCCTTTGCAAATTTAAGAATTTTTTTTTTAAATTAAAATTAATACAAAACGTAATAGTAGCCAAATTGTGATGAATGATACCTTAAATAAAAGCTCTGGTCAAAAAATCAGCAAAGGGGTTAGCCTTTGCAAATTTAAGAATTTTTTTTAAATTAAAATTAATACAAAATGTAATAGTAGACCGATTGTGATGAATGATACCTTAAATAAAAGCTCTGGTCATGAGTAAAAATACTGCATCAAAATATGTGTACATTTCAACAAATAATTTTTATGCCAAAAAATCAGCAAAGGGGTTAGCCTTTGCAAATTTAAGAATTTTTTTTTAAATTAAAATTAATACGAAACGTAATAGTAGCCCGATTGTGATGAATGATACCTTAAAAAAAGCTCTGGTCATGAGTAAAAATACAGCATCAAAATATGCGTACATTTCAACAAATAATTTTTATGCCAAAAAATCAGCAAAGGGGTTAGCCTTTGCAAATTTAAGAATTTTTTTTTAAATTAAAATTAATACGAAACGTAATAGTAGCCCGATTGTGATGAATGATACCTTAAATAAAAGCTCTGGTCATGAGTAAAAATACTGCATCAAAATATGTGTTCATTTCAGCAAATAATTTTTATGCCAAAAAATCAGCAAAGGGGTTAGCCTTTGCAAATTTAAGAATTTTTTTTTTAAACTAAAATTAATACAAAACGTAATAGTAGCCCGATTGTGATGAATGATACCTTAATTAAAAGCTCTGGTCATGAGTAAAAATACAGCATCAAAATATGTGTACATTTCAACAAATAATTTTTATGCCAAAAAATCAGCAAAGGGGTTAGCCTTTGCAAATTTAAGATTTTTTTTTTTAAATTAAAATTAATACAAAACGTAATAGTAGCCCGATTGTGATGAATGATACCTTAAATAAAAGCTCTGGTCAAAAAATCAGCAAAGGGGTGTTAGCCTTTGCAAATTTAAGAATTTTTTTTAAATTAAAATTAATACAAAATGTAATAGTAGACCGATTGTGATGAATGATACCTTAATTAAAAGCTCTGGTCATGAGTAAAAATACTGCATCAAAATATGTGTACATTTCAACAAATAATTTTTATGCCAAAAAATCAGTAAAGGGGTTAGCCTTTGCAAATTTAAGAATTTTTTTTTAAATTAAAATTAATACGAAACGTAATAGTAGCCCGATTGTGATGAATGATACCTTAAAAAAAGCTCTGGTCATGAGTAAAAATACAACATCAAAATACGCGTACATTTCAACAAATAATTTTTATGCCAAAAAATCAGCAAAGGGGTTAGCCTTTGCAAATTTAAGAATTTTTTTTTAAATTAAAATTAATACAAAACGTAATAGTAGCCCGATTGTGATGAATGATACCTTAAATAAAAGCTCTGGTCATGAGTAAAAATTCTGCATCAAAATATATGTACATTTTAACAAATAATTTGTATGCCAAAAAATCAGCAAAGGGGTTAGCCTTTGTAAATTTAAATTTTTTTTTTAAATTAAAATTAATACAAAACGTAATAGTAGCCCGATTGTGATGAATGATACCTTAAAAAAAGCTCTGGTCATGAGTAAAAATACAGCATCAAAATATGTGTACATTTCAACAAATAATTTTTATGCCAAAAAATCAGCAAAGGGGTTAGCCTTTGCAAATTTAAGAATTTTTTTTAAATTAAAATTAATACGAAACGTAATAGTAGCCCGATTGTGATGAATGATACCTTAAATAAAAGCTCTGGTCATGAGTAAAAATACTGCATCAAAATATGCGTACATTTCAACAAATAATTTTTATGCCAAAAAATCAGCAAAGGGGTTAGCCTTTGCAAATTTAAGAATTTTTTTTTAAATTAAAATTAATACGAAACGTAATAGTAGCCCGATTGTGATGAATGATACCTTAAAAAAAGCTCTGGTCATGAGTAAAAATACAGCATCAAAATATGCGTACATTTCAACAAATAATTTTTATGCCAAAAAATCAGCAAAGGGGTTAGCCTTTGCAAATTTAAGAATTTTTTTTTAAATTAAAATTAATACAAAACGTAATAGTAGCCTGATTGTGGTGAATGATACCTTAAATAAAAGCTCTGGTCATGAGTAAAAATACTGTTTCAAAATATGTGTACATTTCAACAAATAATTTTTATGCCAAAAAATCAGCAAAGGGGTTAGCCTTTGCAAATTTAAGAATTTTTTTTTAAATTAAAATTAATACAAAACGTAATAGTAGCCCGATTGTGATGAATGATACCTTAAATAAAAGCTCTGGTCAAAAAATCAGCAAAGGGGTGTTAGCCTTTGCAAATTTAAGAATTTTTTTTAAATTAAAATTAATACAAAATGTAATAGTAGACCGATTGTGATGAATGATACCTTAAATAAAAGCTCTGGTCATGAGTAAAAATACTGCATCAAAATATGTGTACATTTCAACAAATAATTTTTATGCCAAAAAATCAGCAAAGGGGTTAGCCTTTGCAAATTTAAGAATTTTTTTTAAATTAAAATTAATACAAAACGTAATAGTAGCCCGATTGTGATGAATGATACCTTAAATAAAAGCTCTGGTCATGAGTAAAAATACTGCATCAAAATATGTGTACATTTCAACAAATAATTTTTATGCCAAAAAATCAGCAAAGGGGTTAGTTAGCCCTTGCAAATTTAAGAATTTTTTTTTAAATTAAAATTAATACGAAACGTAATAGTAGCCCGATTGTGATGAATGATACCTTAAATAAAAGCTCTGGTCATGAGTAAAAATACAGCATCAAAATATGTGTACATTTCAACAAATAATTTTTATGCCAAAAAATTAGCAAAGGGGTTAGCCTTTGCAAATTTAAGATTTTTTTTTTAAATTAAAATTAATACAAAACGTAATAGTAGCCCGATTGTGATGAATGATACCTTAAATAAAAGCTCTGGTCATGAGTAAAAATTCTGCATCAAAATATATGTACATTTTAACAAATAATTTGTATGCCAAAAAATCAGCAAAGGGGTTAGCCTTTGTAAATTTAAATTTTTTTTTTAAATTAAAATTAATACAAAACGTAATAGTAGCCCGATTGTGATGAATGATACCTTAAAAAAAGCTCTGGTCATGAGTAAAAATACAGCATCAAAATATGTGTACATTTCAACAAATAATTTTTATGCCAAAAAATCAGCAAAGGGGTTAGCCTTTGCAAATTTAAGAATTTTTTTTAAAATTAAAATTAATACGAAACGTAATAGTAGCCCGATTGTGATGAATGATACCTTAAATAAAAGCTCTGGTCATGAGTAAAAATACAGCATCAAAATATGCGTACATTTCAACAAATAATTTTTATGCCAAAAAATCAGCAAAGGGGTTAGCCTTTGCAAATTTAAGAATTTTTTTTTTAAATTAAAATTAATACAAAACGTAATAGTAGCCCGATTTTGATGAATGATACCTTAATTAAAAGCTCTGGTCATGAGTAAAAATACTGCATCAAAATATGTGTTTATTTCAACAAATAATTTTTATGCCAAAAAATCAGCAAAGGGGTTAGCCTTTGCAAATTTAAGAATTTTTTTTTTAAATTAAAATTAATACAAAACGTAATAGTAGCCAAATTGTGATGAATGATACCTTAAATAAAAGCTCTGGTCAAAAAATCAGCAAAGGGGTGTTAGCCTTTGCAAATTTAAGAATTTTTTTTAAATTAAAATTAATACAAAATGTAATAGTAGACCGATTGTGATGAATGATACCTTAAATAAAAGCTCTGGTCATGAGTAAAAATACTGCATCAAAATATGTGTACATTTCAACAAATAATTTTTATGCCAAAAAATCAGCAAAGGGGTTAGCCTTTGCAAATTTAAGAATTTTTTTTTAAATTAAAATTAATACGAAACGTAATAGTAGCCCGATTGTGATGAATGATACCTTAAAAAAAGCTCTGGTCATGAGTTAAAATACAGCATCAAAATATGCGTACATTTCAACAAATAATTTTTATGCCAAAAAATCAGCAAAGGGGTTAGCCTTTGCAAATTTAAGAATTTTTTTTTAAATTAAAATTAATACGAAACGTAAAAGTAGCCCGATTGTGATGAATGATACCTTAAATAAAAGCTCTGGTCATGAGTAAAAATACTGCATCAAAATATGTGTTCATTTCAGCAAATAATTTTTATGCCAAAAAATCAGCAAAGGGGTTAGCCTTTGCAAATTTAAGAATTTTTTTTTTAAACTAAAATTAATACAAAACGTAATAGTAGCCCGATTGTGATGAATGATACCTTAATTAAAAGCTCTGGTCATGAGTAAAAATACAGCATCAAAATATGTGTACATTTCAACAAATAATTTTTATGCCAAAAAATCAGCAAAGGGGTTAGCCTTTGCAAATTTAAGATTTTTTTTTTTAAATTAAAATTAATACAAAACGTAATAGTAGCCCGATTGTGATGAATGATACCTTAAATAAAAGCTCTGGTCAAAAAATCAGCAAAGGGGTGTTAGCCTTTGCAAATTTAAGAATTTTTTTTAAATTAAAATTAATACAAAATGTAATAGTAGACCGATTGTGATGAATGATACCTTAAATAAAACCTCTGGTCATGAGTAAAAATACAGCATCAAAATATGCGTACATTTCAACAAATAATTTTTATGCCAAAAAATCAGCAAAGGGGTTAGCCTTTGCAAATTTAAGAATTTTTTTTTAAATTAAAATTAATACGAAACGTAATAGTAGCCCGATTGTGATGAATGATACCTTAAAAAAAGCTCTGGTCATGAGTAAAAATACAGCATCAAAATATGCGTACATTTCAACAAATAATTTTTATGCCAAAAAATCAGCAAAGGGGTTAGCCTTTGCAAATTTAAGAATTTTTTTTTAAATTAAAATTAATACAAAACGTAATAGTAGCCTGATTGTGGTGAATGATACCTTAAATAAAAGCTCTGGTCATGAGTAAAAATACTGCATCAAAATATGCGTACATTTCAACAAATAATTTTTATGCCAAAAAATCAGCAAAGGGGTTAGCCTTTGCAAATTTAAGAATTTTTTTTAAATTAAAATTAATACGAAACGTAATAGTAGCCCGATTGTGATGAATGATACCTTAAAAAAAGCTCTGGTCATGAGTAAAAATACTGCATTAAAATATGTGTACATTTCAACAAATAATTTTTATGCCCAAAAATCAGCAAAGGGGTTAGCCTTTGCAAATTTAAGAATTTTTTTTTAAATTAAAATTAATACAAAACGTAATAGTAGCCCGATTGTGATGAATGATACCTTAAATAAAAGCTCTGGTCATGAGTAAAAATACTGCATCAAAATATGTGTACATTTCAACAAATAATTTTTATGCCAAAAAATCAGCAAAGGGGTTAGCTTTTGCAAATTTAAGAATTTTTTTTAAATTAAAATTAATACGAAACGTAATAGTAGCCCGATTGTGATGAATGATACCTTAAAAAAAGCTCTGGTCATGAGTAAAAATACAGCATCAAAATATGCGTACATTTCAACAAATAATTTTTATGCCAAAAAATCAGCAAAGGGGTTAGCCTTTGCAAATTTAAGAATTTTTTTTTAAATTAAAATTAATACAAAACGTAATAGTAGCCTGATTGTGGTGAATGATACCTTAAATAAAAGCTCTGGTCATGAGTAAAAATACTGCATCAAAATATGCGTACATTTCAACAAATAATTTTTATGCCAAAAAATCAGCAAAGGGGTTAGCCTTTGCAAATTTAAGAATTTTTTTTAAATTAAAATTAATACGAAACGTAATAGTAGCCCGATTGTGATGAATGATACCTTAAAAAAAGCTCTGGTCATGAGTAAAAATACTGCATTAAAATATGTGTACATTTCAACAAATAATTTTTATGCCCAAAAATCAGCAAAGGGGTTAGCCTTTGCAAATTTAAGAATTTTTTTTTAAATTAAAATTAATACAAAACGTAATAGTAGCCCGATTGTGATGAATGATACCTTAAATAAAAGCTCTGGTCAAAAAATCAGCAAAGGGGTGTTAGCCTTTGCAAATTTAAGAATTTTTTTTAAATTAAAATTAATACGAAACGTAATAGTAGCCCGATTGTGATGAATGATACCTTAAAAAAAGCTCTGGTCATGAGTAAAAATACTGCATTAAAATATGTGTACATTTCAACAAATAATTTTTATGCCCAAAAATCAGCAAAGGGGTTAGCCTTTGCAAATTTAAGAATTTTTTTTTAAATTAAAATTAATACAAAACGTAATAGTAGCCCGATTGTGATGAATGATACCTTAAATAAAAGCTCTGGTCAAAAAATCAGCAAAGGGGTGTTAGCCTTTGCAAATTTAAGAATTTTTTTTAAATTAAAATTAATACGAAACGTAATAGTAGCCCGATTGTGATGAATGATACCTTAAATAAAAGCTCTGGTCATGAGTAAAAATACTGCATCAAAATATGCGTACATTTCAACAAATAATTTTTATGCCAAAAAATCAGCAAAGGGGTTAGCCTTTGCAAATCTAAGAATTTTTTTTAAATTAAAATTAATACGAAACGTAATAGTAGCCCGATTGTGATGAATGATACCTTAAAAAAAGCTCTGGTCATGAGTAAAAATACTGCATTAAAATATGTGTCCATTTCAGCAAATAATTTTTATGCCAAAAAATCAGCAAACGGGTTAGCCTTTGCAAATTTAAGAATTTTTTTTTAAATTAAAATTAATACAAAACGTAATAGTAGCCCGATTGTGATGAATGATACCTTAAATAAAAGCTCTGGTCATGAGTAAAAATACTGCATCAAAATATGTGTACATTTCAACAAATAATTTTTATGCCAAAAAATCAGCAAAGGGGTTAGCTTTTGCAAATTTAAGAATTTTTTTTTAAATTAAAATTAATACAAAACGTAATAGTAGCCCGATTGTGATGAATGATACCTTAAATAAAAGCTCTGGTCAAAAAATCAGCAAAGGGGTGTTAGCCTTTGCAAATTTAAGAATTTTTTTTAAATTAAAATTAATACAAAATGTAATAGTAGACCGATTGTGATGAATGATACCTTAAATAAAAGCTCTGGTCATGAGTAAAAATACTGCATCAAAATATGTGTACATTTCAACAAATAATTTTTATGCCAAAAAATCAGCAAAGGGGTTAGCCTTTGCAAATTTAAGAATTTTTTTTAAATTAAAATTAATACGAAACGTAATAGTAGCCCGATTGTGATGAATGATACCTTAAAAAAAGCTCTGGTCATGAGTAAAAATACTGCATTAAAATATTTGTCCATTTCAGCAAATAATTTTTATGCCAAAAAATCAGCAAAGGGGTTAGCCTTTGCAAATTTAAGAATTTTTTTTTAAATTAAAATTAATACAAAACGTAATAGTAGCCCGATTGTGATGAATGATACCTTAAATAAAAGCTCTGGTCATGAGTAAAAATACTGCATCAAAATATGTGTACATTTCAACAAATAATTTTTATGCCAAAAAATCAGCAAAGGGGTTAGTTAGCCCTTGCAAATTTAAGAATTTTTTTTTAAATTAAAATTAATACGAAACGTAATAGTAGCCCGATTGTGATGAATGATACCTTAAATAAAAGCTCTGGTCATGAGTAAAAATACAGCATCAAAATATGCGTACATTTCAACAAATAATTTTTATGCCAAAAAATTAGCAAAGGGGTTAGCCTTTGCAAATTTAAGAATTTTTTTTTAAATTAAAATTAATACAAAACGTAATAGTAGCCCGATTGTGATGAATGATACCTTAAAAAAAGCTCTGGTCATGAGTAAAAATACTGCATTAAAATATGTGTCCATTTCAGCAAATAATTTTTATGCCAAAAAATCAGCAAAGGGGTTAGCCTTTGCAAATTTAAGAATTTTTTTTTAAATTAAAATTAATACAAAACGTAATAGTAGCCCGATTGTGATGAATGATACCTTACATAAAAGCTCTGGTCATGAGTAAAATACTGCATTAAAATATGTGTCCATTTCAGCAAATAATTTTTATGCCAAAAAATCAGCAAAGGGGTTAGCCTTTGCAAATTTAAGAATTTTTTTTTAAATTAAAATTAATACAAAACGTAATAGTAGCCCGATTGTGATGAATGATACCTTAAATAAAAGCTCTGGTCAAAAAATCAGCAAAGGGGTGTTAGCCTTTGCAAATTTAAGAATTTTTTTTTAAATTAAAATTAATACGAAACGTAATAGTAGCCCGATTGTGATGAATGATACCTTAAATAAAAGCTCTGGTCATGAGTAAAAATACTGCATCAAAATATGCGTACATTTCAACAAATAATTTTTATGCCAAAAAATCAGCAAAGGGGTTAGCCTTTGCAAATTTAAGAATTTTTTTTTAAATTAAAATTAATACGAAACGTAATAGTAGCCTGATTGTGGTGAATGATACCTTAAAAAAAGCTCTGGTCATGAGTAAAAATACTGTTTCAAAATATGTGTACATTTCAACAAATAATTTTTATGCCAAAAAATCAGCAAAGGGGTTAGCCTTTGCAAATTTAAGAATTTTTTTTTAAAACTAAAATTAATACAAAACGTAATAGTAGCCCGATTGTGATGAATGATACCTTAAATAAAAGCTCTGGTCATGAGTAAAAATACAGCATCAAAATATGCGTACATTTCAACAAATAATTGTTATGCCAAAAAATCAGCAAAGGGGTTAGCCTTTGCAAATTTAAGAACTTTTTTTTAAATTAAAATTAATACAAAACGTAATAGTAGCCTGATTGTGGTGAATGATACCTTAAATAAAAGCTCTGGTCATGAGTAAAAATACTGTTTCAAAATATGTGTACATTTCAACAAATAATTTTTATGCCAAAAAATCAGCAAAGGGGTTAGCCTTTGCAAATTTAAGAATTTTTTTTTAAATTAAAATTAATACAAAACGTAATAGTAGCCCGATTGTGATGAATGATACCTTAAATAAAAGCTCTGGTCAAAAAATCAGCAAAGGGGTGTTAGCCTTTGCAAATTTAAGAATTTTTTTTAAATTAAAATTAATACAAAATGTAATAGTAGACCGATTGTGATGAATGATACCTTAAATAAAAGCTCTGGTCATGAGTAAAAATACTGCATCAAAATATGTGTACATTTCAACAAATAATTTTTATGCCAAAAAATCAGCAAAGGGGTTAGCCTTTGCAAATTTAAGAATTTTTTTTAAATTAAAATTAATACGAAACGTAATAGTAGCCCGATTGTGATGAATGATACCTTAAAAAAAGCTCTGGTCATGAGTAAAAATACTGCATCAAAATATGTGTCCATTTCAGCAAATAATTTTTATGCCAAAAAATCAGCAAAGGGGTTAGCCTTTGCAAATTTAAGAATTTTTTTTAAATTAAAATTAATACAAAACGTAATAGTAGCCCGATTGTGATGAATGATACCTTAAATAAAAGCTCTGGTCATGAGTAAAAATACTGCATCAAAATATGTGTACATTTCAACAAATAATTTTTATGCCAAAAAATCAGCAAAGGGGTTAGCCTTTGCAAATTTAAGAATTTTTTTTTAAATTAAAATTAATACAAAACGTAATAGTAGCCCGATTGTGATGAATGATACCTTAATTAAAAGCTCTGGTCATGAGTAAAAATACTGCATCAAAATATGTGTTTAATTCAACAAATAATTTAAATGCCAAAAAATCAGCAAAGGGGTTAGCCTTTGCAAATTTAAGAATTTTTTTTTTAAATTAAAATTAATACAAAACGTAATAGTAGCCCGATTGTGATGAATGATACCTTAAATAAAAGCTCTGGTCATGAGTAAAAATACTGCATCAAAATATGTGTACATTTCAACAAATAATTTTTATGCCAAAAAATCAACAAAGGGGTTAGCCTTTGCAAATTTAAGAATTTTTTTTAAATTAAAATTAATACAAAACGTAATAGTAGCCCGATTGTGATGAATGATACCTTAATTAAAAGCTCTGGTCATGAGTAAAAATACTGCATCAAAATATGTGTTTAATTCAACAAATAATTTAAATGCCAAAAAATCAGCAAAGGGGTTAGCCTTTGCAAATTTAAGAATTTTTTTTTTAAATTAAAATTAATACAAAACGTAATAGTAGCCCGATTGTGATGAATGATACCTTAAATAAAAGCTCTGGTCATGAGTAAAAATACTGCATCAAAATATGTGTACATTTCAACAAATAATTTTTATGCCAAGAAATCAGCAAAGGGGTTAGCCTTTGCAAATTTAAGAATTTTTTTTTTAAATTAAAATTAATACAAAACGTAATAGTAGCCCGATTGTGATGAATGATACCTTAAATAAAAGCTCTGGTCATGAGTAAAACTACTGCATTAAAATATGTGTACATTTCAATAAATAATTTTTATGCCAAAAAATCAGCAAAGGGGTTAGCCTTTGCAAATTTAAGAATTTTTTTTTTAAATTAAAATTAATACAAAACGTAATAGTAGCCCGATTGTGATGAATGATACCTTAAATAAAAGCTCTGGTCATGAGTAAAAATACTGCATCAAAATATGTGTACATTTCAACAAATAATTTTTATGCCAAGAAATCAGCAAAGGGGTTAGCCTTTGCAAATTTAAGAATTTTTTTTTTAAATTAAAATTAATACAAAACGTAATAGTAGCCCGATTGTGATGAATGATACCTTAAATAAAAGCTCTGGTCATGAGTAAAAATACTGCATTAAAATTTGTGTACATTTCAACAAATAATGTGTATGTTAAAAAGTCAGCAAAGGAGTTAGCCTTTAAGAATTTTTTTTTAAATTAAAATTAATACAAAACGTAATAGTAGCCCGATTGTGATGAATGATACCTTAAATAAAAGCTCTGGTCATGAGTAAAAATACTGCATCAAAATATGTGTACATTTCAACAAATAATTTTTATGCCAAAAACCAGCAAAGGGGTTAGCCTTTGCAAATTTAAGAATTTTTTTTTTAAATTAAAATTAATACAAAACGTAATAGTAGCCCGATTGTGATGAATGATACCTTAAATAAAAGCTCTGGTCATGAGTAAAAATACTGCATCAAAATATGTGTACATTTCAGCAAATAATTTTTATGCCAAAAAATCAGCAAAGGGGTTAGCCTTTGCAAATTTAAGATTTTTTTTTTTAAATTAAAATTAATACAAAACGTAATAGTAGCCCGATTGTGATGAATGATACCTTAATTAAAAGCTCTGGTCACGAGTAAAAATACTGCATCAAAATATGTGTATATTTCAATAGTAAGGCAGATATTTATTAGATAGTTGTGATAAACTTTGGAGCTGCATGTTCACCATCATCTGCACAATTAAATTAAAAAAATTCCAAGATCTATGAAGAAAATTATCCAATATCCGTGCAGTCCATAGTTGATCAACATTATTTTAAGGATTATCTCGAAAGTTTCGAGACTGAATGACCAATCGATCGTTGAAATTAAGGTAGAAAAACTGCGATAACCTACCATGTGCGCTTCAAATGTTTAAACGAATACGCACATTAAACATCAACAAAGAAACAGAAATAGCACAGCTTGTGATATTAACACTAGTGCCATCTCTGAATGACTTAAACGCACTAACAACGAAGAGCATACGATAATATTTGTATGCTAATATATTTCTTTGCTGGTGAGAACCCACTTGTTGGGGATGGGAGTCCTAAGTTCTCATCATGTAATGTTAAATACTCTAAATACTTTTAAATAAAATGAAGTATTATAGAATATAATTACGGCGATTTATTGATAAAGTATATGATAAAAATTGCAATATACCGTTTTATTTTTGTTGACGAGGTTATAAGAAGTCATTGCGCTTACCCACTAATAATACAATTTAGCTCGATTTATGAAAGAATGGAATTAAAAATTGGGTTCAAATTTAATCTATCTATTCTTGTGTTACACTAATTACTTTACTGTTATTTGTAATTTGAGCATTCTTAATGGCAACCCCTTTAAACATAATCAAACAATTTTTAATTTCGCTTTTGTGGTATTCACTGGACTAATTTTGATTTCATAACTACTTAGCACTATAGAATCGTGTGTAGTCGTGTAGTAAAAAAAATGGAAAGTCTATTTTTAATGCAACTTGCAACCATAAAATAATTACATAAAAATATAAGTACCAATAATTGCAGATAATAATATGTTTTAATGTTGCACCACTGCATCGCAATTACAACAATAAATAATATGACAAAAATAGAAACCTTTAGGAATATGCATAAGACCTTGAAGTGTAGAAGAGATTTAATGATATGTACAATGTGATTCAAAACTAATTAAAATGATGTACATGTTTTAAATAAATTGGCTAAAAACGACTTTCTGATTTCGGTAGGTTTTCTGATATTATCGGATTTTTGTTTGTTTGTATTTTATGCCATATGTTTTGAGTCCAATTCACGACTTCCATTTCACTTTTATTATATATATATATATATATATATATATATATATATATATATATATATATATATATATATATATATATATATATATATATATATATATATATATATATATATATATATATATATATATATTAAAGTTTCGCCGATTTTTGTCTGGGCTACGTTCTCTAATCCTTCTACTTCATTAATGATTTCATGGTTTAAATCTTGAGCTTGCTTTAAAAAATGGATGTCTTATAGCCGATTTACATTCAACAAATTTTTCATCTTGAAAAAATAACCGAGTCACTAGATTGAAAAATTATGCAAGTCAAACCGACAAAAAATTTCTTCTTGTGAAAAAGATGAAACCCGAGATCCAAACCCAAAAACTGTTATAAAAAAGATGATCTTGTTTTTTCCAAGATGAAGTTTTATCTTTTTGTAGCAAAACATATAAAAATATGACAATACATGTATACAATTTGCTTAATATACTATGTTTTGATTACTCACACAAATAAAAACGAATTGATATTGCAATTTTTGTTTTTATTTCCATTTTACTAAATTGACTTCAAGATCAACTTCTTCTTCAAAATTTGTTGAATGTAAATCGGCTATTAGGCGATAAAATCGAAGATGCGCTAATGCAATGCATAATATAAATACAAATAGTAATAGTATGTTACCATATTGACGTGCTAGATGTCGCTACTGGTGTCGTTTTAAAATAATCAAAATATTTTTATATGTATAATCGCCTAAATGTCATATATTTATACTAAATTTTGACAACAATCTATCGACCCGACATCTGGAACGTCAAAGGGTGAACTGTTTTTTTCTTATGATGGTAGTACTATGTGTATTTATATTATGTGCAATGTGAACATTTTTTTTGTCAAAAAACGAGTATGACCGAGTGCAATAATGTACATCTTAATTTTTATTTTCAGAAATCAAAAAACATGGATACAACAAATGAAAAAACGGATGAAAAAAAATTACCTATCGAAAAAGAACCGCCATTATTCAAAGATCTATCATTTATAGAAAAACTGAAATTTTGTAAATCGAAAATGAGCGTCGAACCGATAATTGGTTGTTACATAATGCCTAGTGTACTAGTGGGCCTGGCCACACAAAATTTAAATTTAGAAAAAGCCTGCCGGGTGAATTTAAATTATGAGCCACACGTTTGTGATGCGCTCAAAATTCGCGACACCGCAAACTATACAGTGTAAAGGCATAGTAATAAATTATGTCCCGTCTCTGGAAAATAATATTAGCTTGTGTTTCTCTTTTAATTTTTGCAGAGAGGAAGAAAATGTGCAAAGATTAGTCGCCGGTATGATTGCATGGAAAACAGTACTTCAAAGTGCTTTGCCATGCATTCTTATATTATTTTGGGGGTCGTGGAGTGATCGGTAACTATAATTACAATTATTACAGTCATTTTATATCAATTAAATTTATAAATTTTTCTTAAAATTCTAGACATGGTCGTCGAAAACCTTGTATGCTCGTTCCAATCATTGGCGAATTTGTAACAGCTATGGGACTAATTTTGTGTACGTATTTTGATCGTTGGCCGATGGAAGTGGCAGGCGTTATTGAAGGATTATTTCCGGCACTAACTGGTGGTTGGTTTACAATGGTGATGGGCGTGTTTAGTTATATAGCCGATGTGACAACGGAAGAAGAACGTACACTACGCATTGGAATTGTTAATTTATTTTTTTCAGTCGGTGTACCAATTGGCATGGCCGTAAATGGTATTTTACTAAAGTATGCTTTAAATAAACGACGCAATGTCCTTCTTTTTAACTAATATGTATTTCCTGAATTTTAGAAAAGTCGGATTCTATGGCGTTTTTTCAATTTCCGCTACTTTGTATATGATTTCATTTACGTACGGACTATTGTGTTTGAAAGAGGTACCGTTCAAAGAGAAATCACAGGTAGACCATAACAAGAATGTGATAGCCGATTTCTTTGATAAAAAACATGTGGCCGAAACATTCCGTGTAGCTTTTAAGAAGGGTGAAAATAGGCGGAGAACCCGTGTCATTACGTTAATGATTGTGGTAATGGTAGTTGTTGGTCCACTACACGGTGATATGGCTGTGATGTATCTGTTTACACGATATCGATTTAATTGGGACGAGGTTAAATTTAGTTTGTGGTCAACATATGCAATGATAACCAGTCTAGTAGGAACAATTTGTTCAGTTGGTGTATTTTCCCATTTACTCCAATTTGATGATGCCGTCATTGGAATCATGTCGTCAATGTCGAAAGTTTTATCAAGTTTTGTGTACGCATTTGCTAGTAAAACATGGCACATGTATATTGGACCTCTCGTTGAAATTTTGAATGGTACATCGTTCATTGCTATGCGTTCAATGGCTTCGAAATTAGTAAGCAGTGATGAACTAGGTAAAGTAAACTCATTATTTGGCGTAGCTGAAGCACTAATGCCATTAGTATACGCGCCAGCTTATACAACTCTCTACCAAGCTACTCTGAAAACACTACCTGGTGCATTTTTCTTGCTTGGCGGTGGTCTTACGATACCAGCTGTAATAATTTTTGCTTGGATGTATAAAGTAAACAAAACATTAGCCAGTGTCAAAGAAGCGGCAATCGATGAAAAAATGAAAACAAATGAAAACTCTAGTCATTTTGTCAATGGTGGAGACCTTGAAAAACAAAATGGAAACAGTCACTTAGTCAAAACAACGGCTAAACCAACTGATAACGAAGTGTTATTATTTCAACGGCTAGGTGCACAAAGAAAAAGTATTACCCCCAAAGATGGATATGTTGGATATGTAAATAATGCGTTCGATGGAATAAAAGATGAGGGCGGTAACTTTGATGAGAAGTTGATACATGAAACAATAGAAATTGTAAAGGACTTGCCTCCACTCCATATTGAGCACTGCAAACTGTGATAGAATTTAGTTTAATTGGTTTTAAATAATTGTTAAAAACATGTAGATTTTTGGCTAATTTTAAGTTACATTTTTGAACAACACACCTAAAATTTTCTATGCATTCCTTCCTATATGTATATTATAGTTTCACAATTATTAGTTGATAATGCTATGTTTTTAACGATTTTAACCTGAACAAGATATTATGTATATTGAATATTCTGAAATATTTCCTATTTTTAAATATAAGAAACTAAATAAATGTATATGTATATAAATATTTCAGCGCATTATGTAGATTAGAAACTGTTTCGATAAATTAACCGTGATGTAGGAATTTTTCCAACGATGCAGTTCCTTGATATTTCAAATTAAACACCACCAGATTTCAGCACATTTTAAGCGACAAACGAGCAGATAAATGATGCATTTAAAATCAATAAATGTTATGGTTAAGTTTAAAATTATAAGCATGGTTAATTTCAAAATTGATTTGTCAACAAAAGTGCCATCGGTTCATTTGGTTCATAAAGTTTCGCAAAGATGTCAACACTATATGGTTCAAAATTTGTGCATAAAGTAGATGAAAGCATATTTCATTTTAAAATTATTTTGGGATTTGGGATAAATTTTTTAGGTTAAATGTGTTCCAAACGGCTAATATATAAAATGAAAAACCATCCTCCGAGATGTCAAAAGCGCATAGTTAAAGTATATAGTTAACCTCAAAAGCAACTAAATTTCGGACAGTGGGCCGGTATAATAAAGTCCTGATATTAAGAAAAAAAAAATTTATCATCAAGAATTCATTTGCTTTTATCACTTTGTTTTATCATCATCGTCGAAAACGTGATTCCGGTTTACCTATTAAAAAAATTGCATTAGATCAGACTATTTACGCATGATGGCAGTGCAAATATTTGTAAAATATATGCATAATATAAATACACATAGTACTACCATGGTATGTTAGCCCATTGACGTGCTAGATGTCGCTACTGGTATCGTTTTAAAATAATCAAAATACTTTTATATGTATATTCTCCTAAATGTCATAATTTATACTAAATGTTGACGATATTCTATCGACTCGACATCTGAAACGTCAATGGGTAAACAGTTGTTTTTTGATGGTAGTACTATGTGTATTTATATTATGATATACAGTCACTCACAAAAATTTGCGTACACCCAAAAAATTGTACGAATTTCAGACTTAGATTAAGACATATTTAAGAAGTTCACTATCATTCGTTTACTTAATGTGTTTAATTTTTAAAAAAATATTTATTTCATAAAATAATTAAGGTTTTCCTACAATCCAATGTCACAAAAATTTGCGTACACTCTGTGATAATGGTTTTTATTTTCATGTTAATTACCGTTATTATAAATAAAAACTGTTTAAATTCATATACAGCAATTAGTCGCATTCAATTCAATTACGAGATACTACGTATAATTGTTATTTTTGAAATTTGAAACAAGTTACAAAAAAATGTCTTCAAAAAGACGCAAAACATCAGTAGAATTAAGAGTTGTAGTTATCAAATTATTTAAAGAAGGAAAATCATACAGAGAAATTGGGGCCATTGTTGATAGAACACATTCTTCAATTCAAAGGATTGTTAATAATTTCCAGAAACGTGGAATTACAGCACGAAAACTCCAAAAGGGTCGTCCTCGCGCGGTAGATATGCGTACCGAAAGAGCAATTGTTAAGCTAATAAAAGCCAATTCAGCCAGAAAATGTGAGCCGTATTATTCGGAGAGCAGGTTATAATGGACAAACTATGCGCAAAAAACCTTTTATTTCTGAAATAAATCTTAAAAAAAGGATAGAGTTTGCAAAATTATACAAGAGCAAAGATATTGGGTTTTGGCAAAATGTTTTATTTACGGATAAAAGCAAATTTAACATTTTTGGTTCAGTTGGACAACGAAAAGTATGGAGGAAGCCTAACACGGCATTTAAAAAGAAACATTTAAAAGAAACAGGAATGCATGGCAGCAAATGGTGTTGGAAATTTAGTGTTTATAGGTCAAAACATGACGGCTGCGTTGTACTTAGATATTTTGAAACAAAATATCCAATTCAGCATCGAAAAATTGTGTCTTAATTCATCATGGTATTTTCAACAGGACAATGACCCAAAGCATACGGCGAAAAAAGTAAAAAAATGGTTGCTCTTTAATGTTCCTAAACAACGTAATCTATCACCTCAATCACCAGACCTAAACCCAATAGAGCATTTATGGGAGGAACTAGGAAGAAGATTCTATAAACATCGTTTCACTACAAGAGAACAGCTGAAACTGATTTTAAAACAGGAATGGAGCAAAATAGATTTTGCGAAGACCACGAAATTGGTAAATTCTATGCCTTCGAGGATTCAAGCTGTGCTGGAAGCCAAAGGGGGGTCAATAAAATTCTAATTTTTATTTACAATTATACGTTTTTGTTTTTAATTATTAAATGAACGCCAATTTTTGTGATATTGGATTGTAGGAAAACCTTAATTATTTTATGAATTAAATATTTTTTTAAAAATTAAACACATTAAGGAACCGAATGATAGTGAACTCCTTAAATATTTCTTAATCTAAGTCTGAAATTCGTACAATTTTTTGGGTGTACGCAAATTTTTGTGAGTGACTGTATGTAATCAAAATTAATAATAAGACATTTAGGCGTAAAGAAATAAATTTTATCATCGGTGGTATTATATTCTTTTCAGCTACAAAATCGAAATTTAAACCAAATTTTTCGCAAGTTTATTATTTGCACCAAAAGAAAATTGCGATTTGTGGTTTATCGATGATAAGTTTATCATTTTTCATTATCATCGAACCGTAATGTCGTTTATAGTCTTGTCAAGTTATGAAAGGTTTAAAATTGGTCAAGTTATGGCTTCTATGTCTGTTTATAATAGTATAGTTGACATTTAAAATCATTTGATTACGGGTTTTCTGTTTTATTATTACAAAACTAGCACAGATCTAAAATCTAACACCCGATATATTCTTACTAAACTAATTAGAGTTATTAGACTGTGCAACGATATACGAAGCATGTTCGACTTACAAATTAATCACTGGATTGCGAGATTACAACAGGCGATACATAACAGGAAAGAGAACGATCATACTTCCAACAAGCGGAAAAAATAAAATTACAACAACTTGAGATTCCAAATTCAAATTGCCTTCAAATTTAATTTGGCCTATCAAGTCAATCTACATGAACTATGTTGATAGATGCCAGGACTGTAATGGCAAACGTCATGGTCTCTCATACAAAATAAATATCCGGCGTTTCTTCAACAACGATTCAATAAATAGTGCCATAGCAACTGTAAAAATCCAAACACTGGTTCACAAAAATCATTCATAATAACAGAAGCCAAACAACGTTTACATTTCATAGGCAGTAAAATTAATGTTGAGGTTCATGGTGCATGAGGACAAGTAGCTTGAAAGGTCAAGAATGATTGAAAAACTAATTTACAACCAAGATGTACATCAACATATTCTGCTGAAATAGAAGTTTTGGTATTAACCAAAATAAGTAAAAATCTGTCAGAAGCGCCATTTGAATTAGAAGAATGGCAACACTTAAACAATCTGATCTTAGCAGATCCAAATTATATAATTCCGGAGTCCAATTTATCAAGGGAAAGAAAAACGATCCAGATGCTAAACTTACATAATTTGGATGAGCCATCTTGGGAAGATTATCAGCACCGGGCAGAAAAACCGAATTATGAGTTAAATTCACGTTATATAAACGGAGATAGATGAGCAACTCAAAAACCTTTGGGAGCTGGAGGAACTTCATCTAACACGCAACCATAATATAAATACACATAGTACTACCATGGTATGTTAGGCCATTGACTTGAAAGATGTCGCTACTGGTATCGTTTTAAAATAATCAAAATATTTGTATATGTATAATCGCCTAAATGTCTTATATTTATACTAAATGTTTACGATATTCTATCGACCCGACATCTAGAACATCAATGGGTAAACTGTTTTTTTCTTATGATGGTAGTACTATGTGTATTTATATTATGACGCAACCTAACAAAACCAGAAATGGAATGTGAAGACATTTTCCAAAATTCACATAAACGTCTTAAAGATGGCTCAGCCAAAACAACTTTAGGCGCATCTTTAAACGACTTCATGTTAAATGGCCATTACTTCAGGGCAAAATATCGATCTTAATAAGATGGAGAAAAATTGAAGTTGTTCCGACATAGAAAGGATGTTCCTTCAAATTCCAATCAAAGAAAATTACGTTAAGAGATTTATACTTTTTTTATCAGGAGCGGATACATTAAATCAAGCAGTTGAAGTTCAATCCAGCTCGGTCCAGGGCGGTACTCCTCATTTCAGTGAAATTTGAGAATATGGCGTCAAACTAACCAACTATTATTTAAAAAAGTCATCGGTGAAGCAACTTTGATTTATAAAGAATTCAGCTCTACTCTTACATAAATTGAGGCATGCCTAAACTCCAGGCCATTACTCCCGCTGTCAAGCGATTTGGACTATCACGATAAACTAATACAACGCCACTTCTTAATCGGAAGACCACTATTTTCATGTTCTGAGACAGACAAAGCCAACAATAGCCTAAAGTAATCGAAAGATTATGTCTAAAAGATTGGGCAGTTACTGCTAATCAAAGATGAAAACTTCCCACCTATAAGGTGAGAAGTGGGAAGAATAATGGATACTCTCCAGGTTTTGATGGTCTAACCTAGAGTAATTCAAAAACGGGTCTTAAAAATGTCATCTTTAAGAGACCCATCACAAAGATAAGTCGTCTTCCAACGGAGGATAATTTAAACCTAAACAACTAGAGGAGAATAAAACAACCAAACGAATAAAAAACAGGTATCCGCACATAAAGTCTCGCTTGCCAAGATGATTTCACCTTTATTGATATTACTAATTGCAGTCAATTTGTGTAGCTCAAATGAACTTGGCATATATTTTGAACCCATTGGAGAACTCAAACTAACAAATAACAACTAGTGAATTATAATCTGACCAACTATTTCTCAGAATTGGCTGCTTATAGCAGATGCTTAAATAAAATAGCCCAATTTTGTTAAAAAATAATCAAAATATTTTTATATGTATAATCGCCTAAATGACATATATTTATCCTAAATCTTGACGATATTCTATCAACCCGACATCTGGAACTTCAATAGGAAAACTTTTTTTTTCTTATGATGGTACCACTATATGTATTTATACTGTGCTATATATTATATAGTATAATATAAATACACATAGTACTACCATGGTATGTTAGAACATTGAAGTGCTAGATGTCGCTACTGGTATTGTTTTAAAATAATCAAAATGTGTTTATATGTATAATCGCCTAAATGTCATATATTTATTCTAAATGTTGACGATAACTATCGATCCGTCATCTGGAACATCAATGGGTAAACTTTATTTCTTATGATGGTAGTACTATATGTATTTATATTATATTATTTTATTTTACTTGATAGTTACAGTTCAATATAATTTAGTTATAAACAGAACATACTAGTGAAAAATAAGAAAAAACTACAAATAAATAATACAATAGATTTAAAAAATAAAAAATAAAAATAAATAAATATACATATGAAAGCAATAATAAATAATAACAGATACAATATAGTATTTAATTAAAATAAAACATAAAAAATAAAATATCAAAATAAAAATAAAAATAACATAGAAAAGTGCCTTTTATGTGTAAAAAATCAATAAATTGAAAAAACCATAAAAATAACAATAACACAATGTAAAAATTAACTAATACAATTTAAAAATGCAGCGATACGTCGTTTAAATTCATTCTTATTAATATTAAAATCAAATTCGGAGTAAAACTTATTAAAATTCAAAATTGCAATATCAAGAGGATTGTGACAACCGTAATTAGTTTTATGAAATGCAGTTTGAATAAAAGTGCGATTACGAATATTTAAATTATTAGCAGTAATATTTAATTTAGACAAAAGATTAGAAGAATCAATCTGGCCAAACAGTAGGTCAAAAACGAAACAAGCAGAGAATACTGAACGCCTAACATGTAATTGTTGAATCTGGAGAAGCTAACAGCGTTCGTTGTAAGATAAACATTCGGACGTATTCAAAAATCGATGACAAAGATATCTAGTAAATTTTCTTTGGACCCGTTCAATCCTTTCAGAGTGAACATTATACTGTGGACTCCAGGTTATCGACAAATATTCCAACTGAGATCTCACTAATTAAAAATATTTAGCTTTAATAGCTTCAACATTTTTCAATGTCTTGTAAGTTCTAAACATAAAACCAAGCAAAGAATTCGCTTTACAAATAATCCTCTCTAAATGTTGATTAAAATTAAACTTATCATCTAAGATTACACCTAAATCTTTAAATTCGTTGAATTTCTGTAACGAACAATTATGAAACAACAAACAACGAGAATGCATCAAACAATGCTTAACGTCATTGATGAAAACTAAAAACAATAATGGTCGAAGATGACTACCTTGAGGGACACCGGATGGAACACCATATGAGCTAGAAACAGTATCACCTAATTTTACAACCTGCTGCCGATTAGCAAGGTATGAACTAATCCATAAAAGCAAACACGAGTGAACACCGATCAAACGCAACTTAGATAAAAGAATTTGGTGAGAAATTCTATCAAACGCTTTCTTGAGATCAGTGAACACAACTACAACCTGTGAACCATCTTTAAATGAGCTTATTGTAAAATTAACTCAACGAGATTAGTTGCAGTTGAACGACCAGGGAAAAGCCATGTTGTTCAGGAATAATATGTTTCTTTAACAAGTTACACATGGTGTCACGAACCATACATTCAAAAACCTTAGAGGCCGCAGGTAAAATAAAAATTGGTCTATAATTCTCAATGTTGGATCTGTCTTCACACTTAAAAACTGGAATAACGTGAGAGGATTTCCAGCATTTATGAAAATAACCAATAAGTAGTGACCTATTGAAAATCAGAGATAGAGGGACAGCAAGTGATACAGCATACTCACGTAAAACAAAAGCTGGAACTCCAACAGGGCCAGGTGAACAATTGAGCTTTTTCCAAAAGTTTTTTGGATTATGCTTAATACCTGATTCAATTTTATCTGTATACATACGAAATTTAGATCTCTTGAGACTGTTAAAGTTACGACGAGCAATATTATACCAAAGAGAATAAAGCGGATATCTACGTTTATATTGAAAGAGTCTGTTCATTTTATTCTTTGCATTCCTTAACTCTCGGTCAAACCAAAATACCTTATGCTGAAAACGAGCCGGAATGAACATATTTAAATCAAAAAACAGAAAGTCATATAACCTATCAACGACACAATCCAAATCACAAAAATCAAAAAGAGATACCCAATCTATACCACCTAAAAATGAGTTTAAACCGACGTAATCACCGACTTTATAATTAAAAATGACTGACTTATGAGGTTTAAAAAATTCTTTACGTTCTATATTGAAATTTAAGAGAATGGTTTTATGATGCTCATCGTTCATAACTAACGAATCACAACATTCCTCTAAATAATAATTAAATTCAAAAAAATTTCCGGACACAAAAACTAAATCCAATAACCTATTTCTTATATTAAACACATTACTAATTTGTTTTAAATCTAACGATGACATGGCATCAATGAATTTAGATTCAATCATAGAAGACGAAGATTTAGGTAACATATAGCATGAATCAGGTATCCATGAAATATATGGTAAATTAAAATCGCCAAAAATCAAAACCCTACATGAGTCATCATAACTTTCCGATATAGTTTTAATCACGTCAATGTGAGATTGGTAGTAATGAAGATTCGAGTTAAGAGGAATATAATGCACTCCAATAGCAAATTTAATATAGTTAATAATAAATTCAGCCCACACTGCCTCGCACTTCACAGGATTAAAGAATGATATTAAATTGCATATAACATTTGAATTAATAGCGATTAATACACCAGAGCTTCCGATGTAGTTGAATTAATAAATCTGGATGCATATATAAGTTTCCTGTCAGGAACAGACATGACGGATCCAGCCACATCACTACAAGTGCCAATAATAACTTCAGGAATAACGGGGCGAAAATGTTGAGGTTGAGACACAAGTAAATCAGCGACAGGAGTTGACGGAAGATTCTCTTCCTCCGTATCTTTCGGCACTATTTTCTTAGCAAGTCTAGTAACCTTTTTTTCAGAAATTGGCAAATCACATGACAATCCCTTTACATCCGTAGACAAAGTAAGCACCATCTTTATCACATCATCCATATTGCGAAGTAATTTACCAACAATATCACAACAATCATCGCAGAACCACTTAAAATTGTTGCTTGAATTCAATAAAGCAAGCAACGGATTGCTGTCCTTAACACAAGTTGCATGCACAAATTTAATGCACACACCACTGCAGCAAATGAACTTGTCAGAAACACCAGCTTTGCAAGATGGAACTGCACATGTTTTATCAGTCATTGTATTAACACAAATAGATGGCACAGTTAATAAATTCACCACGGTTCGAGTAATCACTTAAATTGTGCGAAATTAGTTCGTGATCAAATAAAGATGGCACTAGTAAGTTAATTGTAGAAATTCACCAAATGATTAACTTTAACTAGCGGAAAAATTTGACAGCCCAATCACGAACAATAAAATTAAATATAGTTTATGAATAATGATATCAAAACTACACAATAACACTATCACAGATAGATTATCAATTAAATAACTAGCAGTAAACGGTTTACGTATAAAAACTTAATACAAATATTATTAAATAATTTTTAAAACTGCGCTTATACAATCGACAACTAAACTTTGACGTAGCCAAGACACCAATTGCATATTATGCATACAGGATACTAAAGTGGCTATACATAAATATAAAATTTTAAAAATAGAACCAAAGGCAGTTTAAAAACGTCTTCATGTAGCTTATTATTGATAATAATATTATTGATAACATTATTGAAAAAATTACTGGTACACACGTGACAATTGTGACCCTTAATTTTTGACGTTTGATGTTTTTCCTGACTTGGTGGATACTTGAAACGGTAAATCATCAAACTAATTGGCATTTGGCATAGTATAAATACACATATTACTACCATCATGAGAATAAACAGTAAATACATGACATTTAGGCGATTATAAATATACAATATTTTGATTATTTAAAAATGATACCAGTAGCGACATCTATGCATCAATGGCCAAGAATGACATGGTAGTACTATGTGTATTTATTCTATGCATTCGGCACTCTGTCACGAGATAATAGGCAATAATATCTTTCAAAAGTATACCACACTTGAATTTTCAGGCATATTCATATGATAACATGATAAGATTTCTTAATAGCGGTAATCATTTGATTGATAATTGTAATCAATTTACGCGAACGTTAGTTTGTGGTTGTCTTTTAATGTGATTGGTTTCAAATAAAACAATTTAATGTTTGTTACTTTTAATTGTTAGTAAATTAGAAATAATAGTTTTTTTTAAATTATAGTGACTAAAGTGTATGCCACCTGAATATATAAAATTGCAAAATATTGAGAAGAATTTAGAGGTTGTTGATAAAACCTCGTAAAGAGTATTGGAATTGATAAAAACCATCAAACACATGTTTGCTAATCTCAAACAGCTCGTACTGTGGTAATCGTATAAATTTTTGAATATGTCGTTTTAAATTGTGGCTATACACACTAAAGAGTATAGATAGTATTGTGATTGTTATCCGTTTGTTTGGACGGCGTGTGTTTGTCGTAATATCATTATCAGTTTATGTAATTTAAATGTATTTTCCCATTCAATATTGACAATAGTTTGTCTAGAGAATAAGATTTAGATTTGATGCAAGTGTGATGCAAAGTTTAACTGTATGAATAAAATTATGTCGTTCTGATATCATATTTGCATTTGTACACGTTATCAGGCGCCTATAGGACAATCGAAGAACTGTAATTATGTTAAAACTTAAATAATACAATCAATAATATTTTAAAACTGTGTTGATGGCTTCATTTATAGCCAGTTTACCACCTAATTATATTAGTCAACATTTTTTATCTTTTCACAGTTTTAGCGAGTAAGCCTGTTGATGTGAACCACTTTCATATTAGCCGTTGCTCTCTGTAAATCCGGTACATAAAATCGTTAATCTGCTTATAATATCGTTATTCTGATTTTATAAGGTTATTTCCAATTTAGTTTTAATTTTTGGAATATATAGCCAAAACTTACCTCCTCTCTATAGGTACAATACTATTTGTGGACTGGGCCAGGAATAGCCAAAAGCTCCGTTATTATATTACTTCATTTTCTCGAATCTTTGTTTAAGATTATTTGTTTACAAATATTGCAATACCCGCACCAGTACCTTATCAATGGTTCTTTTGTCCACCAACTAGTTGTTTCAATTATATCAATACAGGATTAACCTTCTTTTACTGTTTCACAATTTTTCTGTTAAATACGTTCACCTGTTTAAGTTCACCTGAGTTTTGTTTGGGGAATCCTTTAGTATCATTTCTTTGCTGTGCACCTTCCTGTCGCAGTTTTCTGGTGGTCTCATTGCGATGGGACTGTTTATACCTGACTAAGCCTGTGTCCGAAACCGATGATAAATATTTGTGAATACAAATTTTTAACATTTATTTGATAATACCAAACACACCTAAATTATCACCGTCAATTGCTATAATAATTTTTGACAAATGCCAAATCCGCACACTCGGATGTATACAATGAAACATAAAATTGGCTACTTGGTTTTGTTTTTGAACTAGTACCGTTAAAAAACCATAACAAAAAAATTTGAATTTTTTCGTTGCTATGACAATTTCAATAAATAAAAGCCGATTTATAGCGGATTTACATTCAACAAATTTTTCATCTTGAAAAAAATCGAGACACTAGATTGAAAATGTATGCAAGCCAAACCGAGAAAAAATTTCTTGTAAACATAAAAAGATTAAACCCGAGATCCAAACCTAAAAACTGTTATAAAAAAGATGATCTTGTTTTTTACAAGATGAAAAGTTTTATCTTTTTGTAGCAAAACATATAAAAAGATGACAATACATGTATACAATTAATTTAATATACTATGTTTTGGTCATCCACACAGATCAAAACCAAATCTCATTCCAATTTTTGGTTTATTTCAATTTTACAAAATTAATTTCAAAACTAACTGTTTCTTCAAAATTCGTTGAATGTAAATCGGCTATTACATTCAACAAATTTTGAAGAAGAAGTTGATCTTGAAATCAATTTAGTAAAATTGAAATAAAAACAAAAATTGCAATAACATTTCGTTTTTATTTGTGTGAGTAACCAAATCATAGTATATTAAACTAATTTTATACATGCATTGTCATTTATTTTATATGTTTTGCCAAAACCCTGTTTACTACAAGCAAAAACGTCTCAATATAGAAAGACCAACTCATTTTTTCGTACACTAATACTACTATATATCCGCCTTAATAAAGTAGTATTGGTAGCAGAACAAATAACAAAGCAAAAATAACATAAAAAAACTAACTATATTAGTGTTAGTAAAAATATTTTTTTGTTTTTGTTTTATGTTATATCCGTACACAACCAATACTACATCAAAGAGGCGCTTTGTCCCTTTAAATTTTTGAATAGTTGGTCTTTCTATAGAGACGTTTTTGCTACAAGCCGTATTGTTTGCATACGCATGCTATACAAAAATATATACTTTGATTGTATTGTAAGTAGAAAATCGTGTCGGGATGTGATAGCGAATATTGTGTAAAAGGAATAACTAAATCAAATAATGCGCGTACGTTTACAATTTTTTTTTGTGTTTGTGAGAAAATAGAATAAATTTACTTTCATTTCACTAATACCTTGAAGATAAAATATATAATTAACCAATGAAATTCTTTGAAATATTGTACGATACGTTTGTATAATTCTTTTATTTTCACATTCTCTTCGAAATAAATCTTGTTAGTACGTTTGCAAGTAGCACGTGCAACAACGATGCTACAAGCACCTGTTTTTGAACTATGTGGTATGTAAGGAAATTTTAAGGAATCAACAATATGAGACAGCATATTAATAAAATTGAACGATTTATTGGAGCAACAATGGTAGTGCAGCTCACACAACGTTTCTTTGGAAATTCCTTATTAAACTAATAAAATAAAGTATTAACCAAAAATGTACTAACGGATACAAATATATAAAAACTGAAGACTTTTTTTTACATTTCTGATTTCTATACTATATTTTCTCTGCACAATTGTTTTTTTTTTAATTTTAAATTTTTACGTAAATTTTCACTTATTTGTATAGTGTACCGATTACCAATACTTTCAAGTATAGATGGACAAGAAAATGAAATAATATTGGTGACAATCGGGTTTGTATAAAAAAGACGGTTTTGGTTTTGCTACAAAACGATAAAACTTTTTTATAACAGTTTTTGGGTTAGGATCTCGGGTTTCATCTTTCTATTTTTACAAGAAGAAATTTTTTCTCGGTTTGCCTTACATAACTTTTCAATCTAGTGTCTCGGTTTTTTTCAAGATGTTTAATTTGTTGAATGTAAATCGGCATAGTGCACACAATTATAAATGTAATTTTTCTTTATAGTTTTTATACTTCACAAAAAGTGAAGTTAAAAACATATGAGGCGGGGAAAATATTTCAAACAATTATTATACTTTTTGGACAGCGTAATAAAAAATTAGGAATTTAGGGGAATATTTGTCAAATAATTATTTATTATTAACATTTTAATTCACAAATATTTGTTATAGATTTTAAACACAATCTAAGTGGATACTGTCTGTAGAATATCTGATTAAAATAACAACTATATAGAGTTATGCTGCTCTTTTCCAACCGACCAGTTATACTGTACCTCAGTTTTGAACTATATTTTGAAGCTTTTAGTCACACATATTCTCGGGCCATTAGATTTTACATTCAAAATGTTTTTGGGGTAAGAGTCGCTCCAGAGTTGTTGCTTCGGCTGGTCGGGTTGTTGCATAATTTCTACATTGTGTTATTTAACTTTAGTTGCCTGATATTCAGTTTCAGAGGTTGCCTGTTTTAGTTCTTCCTGGACATCAAAACAAACGCTTTGATACTGGTTTACGTTTTGTTTTTGAGTCCCCGGTGCTACGAATGTTGATGATAGGAATGTAACCGATCATACAAGTGTACTTTGCCTTATATGGTTCTTCGACTAGCATGCTGTGCTTTCGTAGTTGATAACTTTTTTAATATCTGCGACTTGTTATTTACCAAAGACAAGTCTAGTTGCTCTCACTCATCTTTTAATTTTTGAGATGAGTACATAGTTGATGTTCGTTAAGTTTATTGTTAATTTTGTTGTTGTGTAATAAACTATCATACCATTATCATGAAAGTCAGATTAGGATAACCTTCGATTGGCAATAATAGAAATTAAGAGTTCTCTTATCTGGTTGGGAAGTAGATCGCTTTATTCGAAATGAAACAGTTGAATGATTGAAAATTCCATCGATTCTTCAATAGGTATATTCGTCACACTTTTAAGGTGGGGCTAAAATAGCAATCAACTTTGACCATTCTCAATGTAATCGGTGACCATAATTTCGTATTTTAGTTCTGTGAAGTCTGTTATCTGACCAAAACTCATTATTAGTTTGATGTTTGATGTTACTTTATGAAAATTGTATGACCAGAGTTTCGTAAATAACTGTCTCATAATAGGCGTAAAGTGCCTAGTGCGTTCGTTTCTCTAACTATTTTAAGTTTATTTAAACTATTATTTTTCATATACTTTGCAGAAATAACGCAATGACACAAACAATACAAGATGTAGCTGACGAAGATACTGAGATAAAAAAATCTTCATCTTTCAAAAGCATGTCATGGCCGAAAAAATTGAAATTTATTGGATCAAATATAACTGTTGAACCAGTTGTGGCATTCTACATAATGTCAAGCCTGCTTGTAATGACAGCAACGAGTAATTTAGCCATAGAAAAAGCATGCCGAACCAACTTAAAATTTGGCACAAAAGTTTGTGATGCTCTAACAAAACGTGAAACAGAGAATTATGAAGCGTAAGTAGTTATATATATGAAAAAATCATCACTTGAAGTTCTCTGTTAAGACCAAGTATATTAAATACGGCTTTAGTGAAGAGGATGAGGTGCAACGCCTGGTGGCGACGATGATCGGTTGGAAAAATGTGCTTCAAGGTGGGGTTACTTCGATATTGGTTCTATTTTGGGGTTCGTGGAGTGATCGAAATCGTCGAAGAAAGCCATGCCTCCTAATTCCAATTGCCGGTGAAACCATAACCGCTATTTTAATGATAGTCATTGACTATTTTGAGGACGTACCGATGGAGGTGGTAGGCGTTAATGAAGTTCTAATAAATTCGATCACAGGTGGCTGGTTTACACTCGTTATGGGTGCTTACAGTTACATCTCCGAAATTACAACAGAAGATGAACGGTCAGTACGAGTTGGAATAGTAAGTGTATGCTTAACTCTAGGTAATCCAATAGGATCAGCTGTAAATGGATTTTTACTGCGTGAAATTGGATTTTTAGGTGTCTATTTAATAGCTGTGGTGTTCTATATAGTCGCATTTTCCTTCTGCTATTTTGGCATGAAGGAGGTGCCACGGAATGATATTATAGAAACTCTACCGAAGCGCAATATATGCGTAGATTTCTTTGATAAGGCAAACGTAGTGGATATATTTAAGGTGGTGTTCAAAGATGGGCCTAATCGTCGACGTTTGCGTATTATTTTGTTAGTGGTCATCGTGTTTTTGGCCGTTGGACCTTTATATGGTGAAATGGCGGTTACATATTTATTTGCTCGGAAACGTTTTAATTGGGACGAGCTGGATTTTAGTGTTTGGTCCATTTATCGAATGATTATTGGTTTAATAGGCAGTTCAACATTAATCGGAATTTTTACACATTTAATAAAAGTTGACGATCCAATAATTGGTATTATATCAGCGGTTTTAAGAGTGTTAGGTGGTGTGGCAATGGCTTTTGCTATTGATTTTTGGCATGCATACGCGGCTCCACTAATAAATGCTCTGGATGGAACACAGTATGCCGTTCGAGCTATTGCATCAAAAATTGTTTCGAGTGAAGAGCTGGGCAAAGTTAATTCGATAATAAGTGTTTGTGAAGCTTTAATGCCGTTAATCTTTTCCCCCATGTATACCGAAGTTTATCAGGCTACTTTGAATACGCTGCCCGGAACATTTTATTTGGTCGGAGGGGGCTTTACGATACCTGCTATTGGTATTTATTTCTGGATGTATCGATTTAACCGACGTATCACACTCATCAAAATTAATGAAAATTGTGTTGTGGCAAGTGGAAATGATGGTACCGTAAATGCTGCATATACTGAGAGTTTGGGTGATGAGTTAAATATAAATAAAGATCATTATTAAAACAATCGAGTTTTATTTGACACACTACATTCAAGTATGTCGAATTGAAATTCCCACACCGCAAAATGTTTGCTCAATGATAGTACAATTTTTACAGTAAATAGAGCCAAAGGTTCTTTCATTCATAATTTTCGTAAAACACAAATCGTAAAAATCCATCAATTTCAGTTTATTGTCAACGTTCGATCTGTTCGCATTATTTTTCTATCCAAAACTATGTGCGTGAAATGTGACAATGCATCTGCAATTTGTTAATAATTGACGAAGTTAAAAAAATGTCGGTAGTGTTTGATGAGTTTTCCGGTAGCATAAGTTCTGACAGTTGTGCAGCTAAGTTACGTGAAAAGTTTTCGAAAATTACGGTTGAACCAGTACTATTACTGACAACAGTCGCAAATATATTAATACAACTGGCCATACAAAATTTAAATTTGGAAAAAGCCTGTCGTGTCAATTTAGAATATGATAATATTGTGTGTGATGCGTTAATGGCGCGAAACTATACAAATTTTACGGTACAACATGAAAATGTTCAAAAAATTGTGCTCACTATGTTTGGCTGGAAGACAATCATTCAAAATGTAGTTCCAGCATTTCTTATATTACTTTGGGGTGCATGGAGCGATCGTTACCATATACGGAAACCAGTTATACTAATACCAGTGTTTGGAGACTTTTTACTGGTAATAGGACTAATTTTATGCACATATCTAAAACAGTCACCTATCGAAGCAGCCGTACTGATTGAAGCATGTCTTAGTGCCATTTCGGGTTCATCGGTTATGTTGTGTATGGGCATAAATAGTTATATTTGTGATATAACATCTGAATCAGAAAGGACTGCTCGACTTGGAATAATTCATATAACTTTTATGGTGGGATTAGAGCTAGGGAATTCTCTTAATGGAGTCCTTCTAAAGTGAATATATGGTAATTGGTTAAATTTGGAAATAAAAACATACTTTGTTTTCTAGATTAATCGGATACTACGGGATATTTTCGTTAGCGGCTGTTATTCAACTCACCGCGTTTATATATGGATATTTTTTTGTACGTGAAATAGCTGGAACGAATGAACTCAAATCTTTAATCTACAATTTTTTTAACATCAAATATTTACTGAACCAATTCAGAACGATATTTATTCCTAGCCGTGCGACCAAAATCATTATGATCGTAATTGCCTCAATTTTAGTGCATGGCCAAAGCCAGGGTAATATTGTAGTTGAGTACCTTTATACGCGACTACGTTTTAATTGGGATGAAATTAATTTCAGTGCATATGCAACATATATTGTTATTTTAAGTATTTTAGGCACGACCATATCAATTTCAGTATTTTCTAATATTTTTAAATGTCATGACGCTGTGTTGGCTATGATTGCACTTTTATTAAAATGTGTGGCATGTGTTGCATACGCGTTTGCATTTTTATCGTGGCATTTATATGCAATAGTTGTAATTGAAATGTTTTATGCGGGCGCGTTTATTGCAATTAAATCGATGATTTCAAAAGCTGTCGCCGATCATGAACTGGCCAAGGTTAACTCTTTGCTTGGTATGGCAGATTATGTGGCACCTTTAATTTTTGTTTCTGTTTACACAAAATTGTATTCAGCTACTTTGGCTACACATCCGTCAGCGTTTTTCTTAATTGGAGTGCCAATTTTGCTTATTGCGTTTTTTATTAATTTGTAAGTATGGTTTAATGGCCCAAATATAAATTAAGCGGACTAACAGGAAATTTTTTGTTTTTTAGATGGCTTTATAAAACTCGAACCAGAACCGTGTGTGAAGATGTTAAAGAAGAAAAATCAATTTTACGACTGCCAATATCACCTCGCATTTGTTATGGAAGTGTAAGCTCATCGATTTATGGATTCTATGAGTTTGATTGTTGAGTGGTCTTTAGCATTTTATCTGCAAGAATTATGACTGATTTAATTTTAAATAAAGTATTTGTGATAAATATGATTATAATTTTGATTAATGTGATTTGCCTGAACCTTCGATGAGAGCTGCATTTATGAGTGACAGCATAATAAATTTAAACTTCCAAATCTTGATGCATAACTCTGTATAAAAAATAACTTACTTTCGCTTAAAAACAAAATGTTTTATTTTGGCTGTCATTACCAACGTATGATGTCAATTGTTTTCAAAATCAGTTTTCATGGTTGAACAAATAAAAAAAAAATTACTGTTTGTATGCATACATCTAGGGGTTAGCGCTGTAATTGAAAATATGTATAATAAATTCAAAATAGGGTAGTTTCTTTTGCTCATTCCCAATATTCCGATTTTTCTATCGAATATTTGTTTTCGTTTGAAGAAGCCTTGTTTCCTTAATTCTATATTTAAAGGCAAATTCACAAAATGCGCTAGCGTCAATACTTGATAATTGTCTTTTGTAGAAGAGATAACGGCCTTGAATTTAGAATGCTCTCAATCTGACAGAGCAAAGTGTTGATCTCTTCGAATATCAGCTTAATGTTGTGCGTTGCTTTTAATAAATAACTTTTTACGGACTTAACCGCAGCCTCCCAGAGAGCATCGAAATGCGGTGATGCAGGCGGGATAAAATGCAATTCTATTTGATTTTGACTCAGAAATTCTGTTAATAATTGTTATTAATGTCTCGTAAGAACTTACATGCCTTCTCCATTATTCGGTTTGCGCCAATGAAATTAGAGCCATTATCCGTATATAAGTTCTTTAGTAAACCTCTTCGAGCTACAAAGCGCTTCATTGCTGCCAGAAATGTCTCGCTGCTCAAATCGGATACACATTCTATATGTATTACCTTTACTGACATACAGACGAATATGAATATGTATCCTTTGGTTGTCTTGTTGTTTCATCTGCCTCTCTTTGCAGATAGATACACTGGACCCGCGAAGTCTATACCACAATTTTCAAAAGGTCTAGTTAGTGTGATCCTCAATTTTGGTAAATTTCCCATCATTTGCGTTGTGGTTTTTGTATCATATCTCTTGCATAAGACACATCCTTTCAATAAATTTCTCACGTTACTCCGCCCGTTGATCACCCAGTATTTTTCCCGTATAAGATGTAACGGAGCTAAAGATAAAAGTCTTGATCTGTTGTGTACCCTCTTATCTTTAAGTATGTGTTCGATGTCTTCTTCGAATGCTTATCATATCTCTCCTTAGGGTTTCTTATTTGTTCAAGAAACCTCCGATTTACATTTCGTAATACATAAGCCACCACTCGAAATATTTTTGATAACTTAAACTCCTTCTCGAACAATTTATCTATCCACGAAATTGGACTCGGGTTACATTCACTATGTAACATAACAGTTGGTTTATTTTTTTTGCTGTACTCCATTACAATGTAATCTGCATGAAGTTTTTCTAACTCGTCACTGTGGGTCCAATCTTTTTGCTCTTGAACTAGCCATTCTGGGCCCTTCCACCATTGTTCTAGGTCGACCAACTGATCTGGAAATACACCTCTGGAGCCATGATCTGCGGGGTTTTCGTTTGGCTTGACATGAGCCCAATGCTTACGAGGAAAATATTCCATTATTTGACTAGTTCTATTGGCAATGAACATTTTCCACCGAGCTGGATATGTAGAAAGCCATGCCAATACAATTTTAGAATCTGTCCAGGCAAAATACTCAGCATCAATCTGAAGAGATTCTTTCACTGCGAACATCAATTTCGTCAGAAAATGCGCAAAGTTCTAAACGTGGCAGAGATAACATCTTAAGTGGTGCCACTTTTGTTTTGGATGTTAGCAAGCCGCTGATGATATTTCCATCTTTCAAGATCGTTCTATGATAAATGACCGCACAATAAGCTGCTTCGCTTGCATCTGCAAACCCATGAATTTGTACTTCACCATTCAAGTTAATGAATCTTGGAATTATTATTCTCTCTAAATGTTGAAATTGGTTCCTTATTTTATGATATCCGTCTTCACATTCACTTGGTAAATCGGAATCCCAATCTACTTTCATAAGCCAGAGTTTCTGAAATTGAAGTTTTAGAATTATAATAGATGGCGAAATAAAAGCAAGAGGATCAAATAATCGTGAATATTTTTCGTTTGGTGACACCACCCAATCTTTCTACATGCACATCAAATGAAAACATGTCTTCTTTTGGATACCATTGTAAACCAATTGCTTTCGTTATCGCCATCGTATCTTTACACATATCACTTGCAGAGTTGTCATTCGAACTTTCACAGAAATAAGATGAATTTGATTTCCATTGTCTCAGTATAAATCCGCCTTTCGCTAATACGTTCGTTAGTTTTTCTTTTAATGTGATCGCGCCCTTTAAGTCATGACTACCCGACAGCAGATCATCTACGTAAAAGTCATTTAGTAGACATTTGTTGACAATGTTATCATTCAACTCCGTTATAAGTTGTTCCATAGCCCTAGAAATGCTGAACATGCCAGACCAATGGTACTCTATTAAGTTGATAGTGCCTAATTTTCTCGTCTGGATTCTCTCGCCACAACACCATCTGAAAACTTCTATGTTCCTCGGCTACCACCACCTGGCACTACATTTTTTCTATATTCGTCACTAATGCGATTTTGTTATTTCGGAATCTTAATAAGATAGACCACAATGTAGGTTGAATCGTTGGCCCTTCCATCAATTTATCGTTCAAAGAGATCCCACTACTAGATTTACAGGATCCATCAAACACTACTCGTACCTTTGTGGTGACACTTGTTGCAGACATTCGTTACAGAATGATGAGGTAGGTAATAACTATTAGACTCATTATAATTTTCTCGCCATGATTCTGGAATTTCGCTCATGTGACCTAAATCGATGTATTCTCGAATTTGTTTTAAATATTCCTCCCGCAACTCAAGATTTGATAATAGTTTGCGTTCTAAAGAGCAAAAACTCTTGGTGGCAACTAATAAAGAGTTTCTTAGATTCTCTGATTGCTCCTTAAAAGGTAATCTTACTACAAATCTGCGATCAGCTTGTCTCTGGTGAGTATTATCAAAAATATTTTCTCACTCTACTTCTTCTGGAGCTAACGTCATAGTATTTGGAAGGTCCTCAATTTTCCAAAATTTTCTTAAATTATCTTCCAGGCTCAACTCTTCTGTTGTTTGTAATGTGAATGTCTCCGTATTCTCTCTATTTGCTGGCAGAGATTTACCCGAAACTACCCATCCAAAAAGGGTTTTTAGTAAAATCAAAGAATTAACTCGTTTTTGATCTTGGTCTAATATTTCGAAAAATATATCTGCCCCTAACAATATATCAATAGGTGACGGTTCGTCATAATGCGGGTCAGCTAAATTTAAGTTTTCAATTAGCGCTTCATTTCTTTCATGTATCTGTGTATTTGGCGATTGTGTTGGTATGTGCTTGATTATTAATGCTTCTAATGTAGTTTGTACGTTATGATCGTACATCGATCACAATATAATTATCGACTTCCACTTTGTTACGTTTCCTGATGTCAATCCTGTCACGGTTATATTCGCCTTTTCACGTCATAACCGTAATCGCTGGGCACAGCTTTTAGATATAAACGACGATTGAGACCCAGAATCTAATAAAGCTCGACATTTCTGGATTTGTCCATAATTATCTTCAACTAAAATAATGGCTGTTGGTAGTATGGCTTGAAATGAATTTAGTAAGTAATTCAATGACTTCATTGCAAGATGCGTTTTAGATTCTAAAGACACCGTTGGTTTATTCACTTTTACTGCATCTTGTTGATTTTAATCAGTGTTATTCGAACCCATATTATGATATAATGATCACTTAAACACAATACACAAACATTATTCGTAACTGCTTGAGATACCAGGGCCCCTACTTTCTTAGACACTGATGGTTTAACCTTTTGAGATGAATTTAAATACTCAAGAGCGTCACTTCTCTTATTTAAAAATTGAAATAATTAATCAAGTGAAGGAAAGTCCTGTTCAGCAGACTCATGAACCCATGCTTCTTTAGATTCGGCATCTAGCTTAAAGCCAAGGATCACGTGATTCAATTTTTTTCCCAAGCACCTGCAACTGCTTATAACTTCATCTGAGATATCTTCGTGTGCTACGAAGACCTTTAGCTGAACTATTTTAAAGTGTTGGCTAATCCATGAATTGCTTCAGTAAAGTGAAAACCACATGTTTTGGTTTGTCATGTCTATCCTTTATCTTCTCCCATGCTTGTATGTAATTAGCCCCAGTTATCGTTAAGTGATTTATTAAGGCCTAAGCTTCACCCTTTAAAAGACCCTTTAAGTATTGTAATATGAGAACACTCGATATTTTTTCGTTTTTGTCTATTGATGCCTCAAACAAATCTATAAAAGAAGGAAATTCTGAATATTTTCCCGTAAAATGTGGAATATCCACCCGAACAATTTCAACTTGAGCGTCGTAAATTGACGTACAGTAAGTAAGTCGATTGTACAGTTACAATCGAAACCAATTGTAACTGTAGTATATATTCTTTACTATTTAGTTTACTTACTGTTTGGATGGTAGTTATCTTACGGTAATATCCGGCTCTAAGGACCATGTATTTTACCAAATTGAACTGGTCGGTTTGATGTTAGTACTAGTTCAGGTTCACTGTTGTTTAATAAATTAGTACGTATCGCTGTCCAATCCGTTGCCAATGTACAATTATATTGCGTGTATTCGTATACAAATGATGCAAGCAGGTGAAGTTGTATATAGCGGTATCGTCGTTTCCAAATGTATCAGAGGGTACAATTTATTCCAGATAATTAAATAAAACACTTTGTTAATCACTATTTGTTATTTTTTTATTTTTCATATATCACTATTTTCCTCAAGGTAAGTTTTTTGACTGACTATATCTATATTCCTTCTAGAATATTACATCCGACGTGTTCCCCTCCATTTCCTGAGAGACATCTATCATTGTATCGATGTATTAATTTATTTCCCATTATTATTTTAATTATTATTATTCATAAATAATAGATGTCTCTCACACATTAATTCAAACAAAAAATATAAATTTAAATGATCAGCATTAAATCTTTAAATGATCAGCAATAAACAGTTTTAGATATGTATGTAGATAAGGGTATATAGGAAACGTTAATCGGGCAGCACGAACCGCACTTGCTACTAGGGAATGTTGTGAAAAGACGAGAGGGTAAGAAGGCTGAGAAGGTCAGACTGTCAATAAGCGTGACTGAGTAAGGTTGAACGAGGATAAAAGAGAAATGAAGAAATATATAAAGTAAGGCTTACAGTTCAGATGTGGGGTACGCATAATTATAATTAATTATAAATACGGCGGAATATTACGGATGTCTTACTTCGAAAATTATAAATATAAAAAATAATGGAGTTAGTTATACAAAATTTAGAGTAAGCGTTAAACAAACAAAAGGAGCCAAAAATTATTAATTAAATTGGCAGATAAAGTAGGAGACGGACTATAGGCTAGAACACAGCGGGATTATGAAATGGAAGAGTTCGCGATAAGCAAAAATGTAATTAAGGAATTGAAAAGGAAATCATAGAATTTGGAAGAAGAAAATAAAGAGTTAAAAGTTAAGCTGAGAAAAAATTTAAATGCATGGAAAGAAGATAAGAATTGAGCAGTGATTAAGGAGACGACAGAGGCGAGAAGAACGATGAAAATGCAATTAGGGGACGTAGCAAGAATGCTATCTACATTCAACCCAGATAGTAATGAAGAAATGATGGTGCAGGACTGGATAGGGCAGTGGAAGACCTGATAGAAACATACGAAATGGATGAAATACGATGTTGGCAGCAAAAAGATTGAGATGGGAGGAGAGCACTATGAAAGGGTTTGAGGGACGACACTGGTATGTGACTGGGCATGACTGGGGTCATGAGGAAGACGGACTAGTCATTAGTAAATTATTTCTTGGAAGTGGAATGCATGGCAATGGGGAAAAAGGGGGAAAAACGTTAAAGGAAGTAATTATGAGTTATTGGAAACGAAAATATATCCAGGGACAGTAAAGTAACAAGAAATAAGCTATAGGAAATGGTGCGGTTACTGAAAAACGGAGAAATAAAAGGTAAATCAGACATGGACCGAGAAATCATGAAGTGCTATTTGTGTGGAAATATAGGCCATTTGGTGAGAAACTGCAAAGAGAAAACTAAAAAAATATTAGATTGCTACAGATGTCAAGGTGGAGGCCACACGAAATCAAAGTGTGTCGCAACAGAAAAAAATCGATTAATAGGTAGACGAATGGATAGAAGCAACCTAATTTGCTACAAATGTCAAGGAAGAGGACACATACAAGCAGACGGCACTATGATAGATAGTAATCGAGAAATCGGAGCGTTAAACGTATTAAGTTGTTCAGTATTAAGGAGGACATACATGAATAATCAAGACCAGTATGGGAACCCAGGTTGTAGGTGGATGAGAGGAGCGAAATGACTGTGGAGGTAGAAATCGTTTGATTCTCAACGGACTAGTAGATACTGGAAGTACGGTAAGTGCGATCAACCAATAAATTGGGAAAGGTAGATATATTAGAAAAATGGAGGGATACACAATAATTTAGAGAAATTAATGGCTCTAAACTTAAGATAGTAGGCTAAGTAGAAGCTAGAGTATATATAGGAGGAAATAAATATGAAGCTGATTTATTAGTGGTGCAAGAAGTAACAATGGCGAATGATCTTATATTAGGACGGGATTTTTTACACAGTAATAGGGTGAGGCAGGTTGAATTAGAGGAGAAATGTCAAAAAGTAGAACTAGAAAAGATGGGTAATGGCGAAAAAGAAAGAAAACAGCGATATATTTGTAAGATAGAAGCAGAATGAGAGGAATTTAGAAGTAGGAGATGATAAGGCAACATGAATGGAGTAGGACAATATAGAGGAGATTTTTCTGAGGAATTACGTAAAGGGAAATAGTAAATAAATGGGAAGGGTATTCAGCTGGGGAACACCACATTGAAGCGGTGCTGGAATATCCAAGGTCAAAAGATGTTAGAGTGGTACAGAGGTTCGTAGGAGTAGTAGGGTACTTTAGAAAGTTTATTTTTAATTTTAAGGATTTGGTAGCGCTACTTTTGATGATAATGAAAATTAATAAATTTATATGGGAAAAAGAAGAAGAGGCGCTTTGTACACTAAGAGACAAATTAGTAGAGAAGCCAGTGTTAAGACTATTTTCAAACAGAGTTGCATACAGACGCATCAGGAGGAGGGTTTAGGGCGATTTTATTTCAGAAAGGAGGGAAAGATGAGAAAAGGTACCTGGTATCGTAATATATTAGGAAAACTAATATAAATAGTTTGCAAATATTTAGAGCATATTTATTTGGATTAATATTTAAATTAGTAACAGATTGTAGTGCTATGCAGATGACTTTAGCCTAAAAAGGATATTAGTCCAAAGATAGAGAGGTGGGCATTATGGTTGAACGAGTTCGACTTTGTAATAGATCATAGAAAATGAGAGAGAATGAAACATGCAGATGCGTTGAGTAGGATAAATATGTTGTTACTACACGAAGTCGTAGAAGAGGTTAATTTGAAAGAGGAACAAGAAAAAGAAGGTGTAGAAAGGTGGAAGGTGAGATTGATGATAGTTCAGTTAAGAGACGATAAGATATTAAGGATGAAAGAACAGATATTACTAGGGAAAAATAAAGGTTATGAGTCCCTGTATTGTTAATAGAAAAGAGAGCAAGCGATTGCAATTAGTGATACCAGAGAATATGATAGGGAGTTTGTTATTTCAGATGCATGACGAGATGGGACATACAGGATAGGAAAAGGCGTGCAGAAATTTTTATTTTATTAACATGAGCGAATTAATAAAGGAGCATATAGGAGGGTGACTGCCATGTTTGAGGTTCAATGAGAAATCGAGGCATAAGGAACAAAGGTTATATATATATATATGAAAGGCTGCCAGTATTTTTTGATCCAGTCTATATAGACTACTTAGGTCTGTTAGAGAAGACTACAACAGGGTAACAGTATATATTGCTCGTGGTAGATGCGTTTACGATTGTTATATGGGGTAGATTAGAGATTTGGGCAAAAAGTTGAGGTGGAGGAGTGGATGAACGTGATAAATAGGTAAGGTATATCACTAGAAGAAACAAATAAAGAGGCAAATCTTAGATTCGATGAAACAGACTTATAATAAAAAATATTGCAATAGAGGAGTTGTTAAGGATAGAAAATTTAAGGAAATCTAGTCCTTAACTAGATCTACTAGAAGGAGATCTAGTATTGTTAAAGGGTCGAAAGGTAGTAGGTAGACGGAGCAAGTTGTACGGGAAGTTTAAGGGACCATGTATGGTTAAGGAAATTTAAGAAAATGATAGGTATTTAGTATCAGAAATAGAGGGCATGCAAGTAGAGCGACTACCCTATTTAGGAATAGTCAGTACAGAGAGGATGAAATTATATGGGAGAAATTGATAGTGAATAAACTTTATTTATTTGTAACCAAGGCCATAATATGATAGATGCATCGAAAATTCCATAATGTAACAGTTTTATGATATTCAACTTGACATACATTTCCGATAATTAATTGCACGCTATTTGATCAAATGTCATTGCCACTTTATAAAACGCAATTACGTACGGCAACCCTTAACCTTTTGACTATTTTCTTAACAATGCGATTAAAGCTAATTTTAAGTAGCAAATGTCAAATAAATAAAATGAGATGATTGTAATTTTAAATATAATAACTTTCACTTATATTTTAGTTTATAGTATTACATTACAATATAAGACGGTTGGTATATATATATATATATATATATATATATATATATATATATATATATATATATATATATATATATATATATATATATATATATATATAAGAATATACCAATCCAACAGTGAACAAAATATTTCATGTTTTGGTGTCGTGTTTACACAAAAAGAGATTATTAAATGAATTATAAAGTAACTGTATATTTAAGTTCGCTAAATAACGATTATTACTGATGTTACTTAACTTGTCTGTACATAGAGTTCAGTTATATTGTAAAAATGTATTAATCACAATTTTTGAAGTATTTTATAGCTTGAAGCCAAATTAATTGATTTAAGGCCAAAACAAATTTGTTTTCGTTAAGTTTGTTGACTTTGGTTTTTTAAACGAGGTTATATGGCGATTATACATTCGATAGCTTATTAGTTTGTACATAGGTTTAACATATTAAAGTAATTTGATATGCTAAGTTATCAAGGAAAATCGATTTTCTACCTTTCAGTTAATATTTATAATTTGCCTTAGCCGTTGTGGCGCAATCGTTCTTTAATTATTTTCAGTTAGTAAATATGTCGCTCACAAATCATATTACGTCTGAATTATTCGCAACCCTCTGAGTCACTTGTACGTCTCATAAATCAAAGTTCATGCGCATAGTACATCTAGTAGATATCTAGTAGTAGATATGCTGAATTGCTATAGATCGTATCGTATATATAGTTTAAAGCCTCAACGTAGTTTCCACTATCCTTTTTATTACATCTTTGATTTTTTACCGCGAAAAGCAAATGCGTTAGAAGTTGTGTTGCTCACTGTCAAGATTTCTAATTAGAGCTTAATCGATGCGACCCACTCGTAAAAGTAATTCTACATTGTCGAAATTATAGTTTCTGGCCATCCCCGAAATGGATTTTTTTTAGATTTTGTTTCTGATACTAATTCAGTGTCAAGCATCAAATCACAATCACAATTTATGCCGGTTACATTTTCATTTAAACAAGCTTGATCTTTGTCTAATATTTGCCATGAGGTAACCACTATCCACTTCTTTTGTTTTAGTGACATAGGCCGGTAACGAAATTTTCATTTTAACGTGATAACGTTTTTAAACTCAGAACTAACTAATCTTTAATCTCAATGCGTCATTCTTTGTATATGCACATTGTGGTCAACAGGAGGCGGGGGTGTGTGCGCCGCGAACCTCTGATTAGAGCGATTTAACATACTAGCGAGATAATGCATTAACTGATCGAACCAATTTTGGTGTCAAAATTTGTGTAAAAAACAGTGCGATTTAATTAAATTAAAATTAAAATAAATAATATCCACATTAATTATAATTAAGAAAAAAAAACATAAATTTCAAATTATACAATCTGAATGTCTCTCTAATTCCCTAATTTTTGCAATTATTTGTTTTCAAATGAAAGTTGGTATTACAATAATTCATATATTGAGGCGAATTACATTTAAATATGTGTGACATGAAATAATATAAAGTAGTACATATTAATAGTAATAGATGTCATTTTACATCTTCAGTGTAGTTTCACTGAAATACAAGAATCGTTCTCTATGCCGCTCTTTATAACTATGACAGAACAGTAGCCAATTTCAAAATTTCAAAAAAAAAAAAAAAAAAAAAAACAGCGTTCGATTCGATGCCATTTGTATTTATTTGAAATTAAAAATAATAATAAAATAAATAGAAATTAAGTAAAAATAATAAATAAAAAAGGTAAAGATAGTAAAATTAGGACTAACAAAATTAAGTTAAATACCAAATAGTTTCTGTTAAAATTAATTTATTATATAGCATCATGGAATGGGATTACAGTGGGTGTAACATAAACCATGAAGAAATTACAACAAAAACAAAAAGATAGATTTGTAAAATTCAAATTGTTCAATTCGAAACAAGGATCTCACGTCTCCATCCACATCAACGTCAGCGGTTCATCTAATATGCCACCATGTTAGTTTAAAACGAAAAAAACAACAAGATAAATTTCTAAAACTCAAATCTTCACCCACATCAACATCGGCAGTTCAGTCAACCACTGTGGTGGCAACAAACATTAACGATGCTTGGCAGCGTAAATGGAAACGAAGCAACGAGTGATTTAATATAATATTTACTAAAAACGAATACGGCTTCGAATGTTCCGTTTGCGATCGATTGTGGTTTCGCAAGGATTTAAGTAAAGTCACTGTGAAACATGTAGATACCATTATAAACTGGCATGTATCAAACAACAAGCCATTAGCTACGGACAAAATAGCACCCATGCGCATGCAGTATGTTGTGTATTCAAATTGCAAACGGTCACTGTCTAGCAACATAATGCCTAGTATGGCAAAATTAAACGGCTTCGTATACCCGGACCGACCATCCGGATCGTGGGCTAAGTAATAAACGTTCCGGTAGATGTTTCAGCCATGGTGAGCTGCTTACCTAGGCAGTTGGATGAAAACCTGAAGTGTAATGCACTGCACTGCACGGCCAAAGACATCATCGTGGGCCACTCGACGAACGCTGAAAGAAACGAATGCCGCGGGAAACTACACAAACTTACGGTGGCAGAGTCGAACGGTATGCCTTACATGATTCCGCTTGCTGTTGGCTAACCATATATGATTACAGTCAACATCGACGTGACCGACGGACTAGTGAATGGCGCAATTGGAATCCTGCGATATATAGAGCCCTTTGATATACGAAGTATCGATGAAACAGAAGAAGACACAGACGTATCGACATCGACGGTGGCCCTTTGGTTCAAGTTCCCACACGAGTCCATCGGTACACACGCGAGAATAAAATATCACCTCATGTGCTTAGCAAGCCTGACGAACTTTCACTGACTTGGGTCCCGATCAAGCAACGGATATTAAACATATACAGCTCACCAAAACTGTAAAATGCAAACGCAAGCAGTTTCCACTTATGCCCGCCTGCATCATTACAATTCACAAGTCTCAGGATGCCACATTTAATGAGCTCGTTTATTAATGAGCTCGTTGCACTCAGCAGAGTTACCAGATTACAAGATTTGTATATAACCACCGAGAATGATGTGCCACTCCGGTTCTTACACGGAAGGAGAGGAAGCGATGTGTCGGCAATGCGCGAGATCCGCGACGAGTTCAGGCAACTCGAGCGCCACATACTTCCCTCAGTGACAACGTTGGCGCAAAGCTTTTGCAACAACACTGCTGCGTCCACTCAAATACTCATCCTCAACCTTAATGCACAGAGTCTCAGAGCTCACGCAGGCAACATTGAAACTGATTCAGTTATTCAGCAATACGACTATCTGGCACTAAGCGAGACTTGGATGCGTGACGATAAGGAGCTGATTGATATTCATAACTACGACTGCGTTGCGCGGATAAATAGCCACACTTCAACGCCCACTAATGCAGCTGGCGCTCTTGTAGGCGACTTGATATCAGCGTGAACAACCAGGATATGCACACCCGCACTGGTGATATTTGTCTCGCTGAAGTTTTCTTGGACACTGACGTTTTGTATTAGGAACCGTCTATACTCATCCCAGGACAACAATGCAGAACATCCGCTTGCTTTTGTATCAGGCTCTCCTCTCGTACATAAATAACCCCTCAATGCCTTATATCAGCGATGACTCTGACATAGCCCTTGTACTCTGCGGCGACTTTAACATCAATGTCATCGCTAAAACTGAATTCCTGGCGTGGTTGCTAGTAATAAATAAATCGATTTCAATAAATCCATACAGTCTATCATTTCTCACACTATATATTTACGTTATCACGTATCACTACGGCCGTGCAGACGACACAGCGACCTCGTTTTTTTGCTTCAGTCGATCGCGGTGTTCCTTTATTTTTTATTTCACTTCGAACAATCAAAAATTTTAACTGATGTACGAGAAAACTTTTTTGTTTTAGTTATTACCCCAACTAACCAAAAATTGTGATGACGAAATTTATTATCACTTTGTCGATAAAAATGCAAATTATTAGTATGGAAATAATGTAAATAACGACATTCGGGCTCCTTGAATTTACGGGCCCTAGGCACGTGCCTAGTGTAAACGTGGCCCTAACGTTATAATTTTGTTACGGTGTAGGTATTTTTTATAGCAATATTGGTACTGTTTCTTGGGACCTTTTGATCAGTCACCAGAATTGGAGCTATAACTTTATTAATAGTTAATAGTTAGGAAATTCTAAATCAACCTTAAACTAACGATAGAGATAGTTTAGATAGGTTGCAGAGAGCTGAAACTAGCAAAATATTGATTCTAATTATAACTTTTATTTCAGGTCCATTCCCAGGTTCAATAGTACAGTAGTACAAGTATAAAAAATAATTATATTGTGAACATCTGTTTTCTGGAAACTAATACGGTTTTTACACAGAAAGCAGGTGTTAACTTTAAAGTAGATTAGTATTATATAAAAATCTAATAAGTTTATGTGTAACAGAGTGGTCGGTGTGGAGCCGACCATCTTCGAGAGTCTTAGTGAATGCTTTGCCGAATACTCTAATAATCAACCAATTAAAAATTGAGTTAAGCAATTAAAGATTGTGATCGGTCCTTAACAACCAACTATTTTTCATCTGTTAAATTCTTATGCATACAAAACATGTGTTGTATCGTGTGCATGCCATAAAATTAAATAGTTGTTTGGATTATTGAATTATAAAATTATGTAATTTAATATAATAGTCTGGCGTTAAATTATCGCCTTAACGGTTCAATGCAGCTGTGTTTGGGGAATTTTTACTAAACACGTTTGCTTTACTTTTATTACTGACTACCGTTTTAATTGAGGTTAGTTTATTTAAAGTGTTTTAGCTTATTGTATAACTAAAACTGATTTGCGGCATTGGGTATTAGAAATGGTAATTGCACAATTCGTTGAGGGTTTGAACCCTGTAATCTTTTCTGGGACCGAAGCTCTCCCAACTCCTACGAGGTTAATTTTTAACGTCCTACCTTAAGCCGTCACCAGCCAAATCGAGGAAGCACGAATACAGGTTCAACTTTAAATCCATCTGCACAGATGGATGCGTTGCTCATCAACCTTTACTAACATGGACGATGGTTCGGCCCATGGATTCTGCACTCCAACAGGGGGTCGTAGTTGTGTTCTTCGTCATTACCGATGATCATCACCGTAATCAGGTGATGAAAAATCCCTTTTGCAATCCTCCTCCGTTGGGATTCGAACCCGGTACCTCCCCCGTCCCAAACACCGCAGCTTTGGCCACTGCGCCGATTTCTTGGTAAGTTTTAAAATCTATTGATTGTCAACACAACAGAGTGTTCCCAAGCGGGGACCTAGATAGTTAGTATCTAAGTACTAACTATGCCCAATGCTGCTTGACTTCGGTGATCGAACGAGAGCCGGTATGCTCAACATGGTATGGTCGTTCGCTTGTTAAGGGTAAAAACTATCTAAACTATACTTTTTCAGTTCTTAGATTCAAAACTCTAACAAAACTGGAAACTAAGAAACTAAGGTCTGTAGATGCGTTTGTGCGTGCAAAATTTATATTTCTGGGATTTTTTGAAACTAATTAGGAGGAATATAGATCCTTAAAAAATGAGTGTCAAGGTGCTACACAGTTTAAAAATCTTGGATCTCCTTTTGCGTAACCCATTTAAATAGCTTGGTACAAATTTGTGAGATTAACTATTGAACTAGTCAAAAATAACGACTCCCTCTCTCCTAAACTTTTTAATTTTATAACAGGAATATCATAACCGAATGTATCGAAAGCTAAAAAAAGAGAGCTTAAATATAGAGACGTAGGTTTGACAGGCAAATTGATTGATATGATAAAGAATAGTATTAAGATCGAAGGTATCCATAGAAAATAAAGGGAACTTGCCAAGTTGATTAAAAAGCAATTATTTTTGGTTAGAAGCAATGTTCATAGGGAAATCAAGAAAGTGAGGTTAGAAATGTTTAAATACTTTTCAAAATGAGATTATCCTTCCTAGTAGTAGCAAACAGTATCGATCGATTTGTATGATACCAAGCCGCCTGGCAACGACTGCTGTATCTTGAAGTTTAAATCGTCGACGTCTGCATTTTTTGCTGCCAAAATGGCTGTTTCTGCCAGCCACGCATCATTTATGTATTGTGTGCGTACATCGCGAAATATGCGGTTAATGAGAGCATGCGGTCAATGAGAGCGAATCAACGATTATGCAGAAATTAGTGGGCAATTTTATGCATTCAGTATTTTCATAGACAGCAACTTTTCCATCACAGATATCTAACAATTAGTTCGAAAATGTGTCAGCGGATGGCATTTGTAGCATTTGGACGAGAATGTTTATTTTTAGCTGGACTTTCAAGGAAGCGTTGATCTCATCAGCAAACGTTAAACGAGAAGGTTTTGTCTGAAATTACCTGAAAGTAGTTCTGTCCAACGCCTCAAGAGAGTGTTTATGTGCCATAGTGCATTCATCCCAGATGATAGTTTTGCATTGTTTCAGCACTGTTGCCATGACCGATTGTTTTTTTTTATGTTGCACACTGGGTCTGGGCTATTTTGAATATCTGTACTGCCTCCAACCAATAAATTTGCTGCAATGCCAGAAAATGCAACGGCTAATGCAATGCCATTATTTGATTGTATTTTGGCGAGAATTAGCAAAATGAGAAATGTTTTGCATCTGGCAAAAAGTTCCACCTGGTGCATCCAAAAAAAAAAATCCACGTTGCCCAGCCGAAACTGCCAGCATAATGTGATCGTAAATGATTTTTTGTTCATGAGTCAGTAGTGGGACATTGCAGTTCACGCTTCATTTCAGTGTCCATTAAACCAGATGCGAACTCATACCGAAATGACTAAGTGATAAATTTGAAATGAAAACGCAAAGATCCTCGATAGCAATCAATGCTTCATTGTATATAGCGTCGCTGAATGTAATCGTTAGATCGTTGCACCGTGTACGAATTCGATGCAATATATCATCAGTCATTAAATCTTTGTGCTTATCTATTTGTGCTTATGTAGTCAACACTATAGCGAATAGTAAACGAATTTGTATTGCTGTACAGCTCAATGCTGCTTCAGCAAACATATCACCCCAGTGATTCTCGCCTTCGAGCAAGCCGAGCGCAAGGTATGCATCTCTATATGCAGGATACTGTTGTCCATACACTTTGCGTATATCTTGAAATGACAATGGGCCGGTGACAGTAACGAATAACAGTCCCAGATGGAAGCACTCAATCTACTTTGGAGTGACTGATTTGAATTGAGGTTATTGTAGCCGTAACGTACATCCACACGATTGATATCCTCACCGGCAATGAAGTAGATTTGTAAAAATTTATGTGGTTCGTTTGACATTGGCAGCAATGAGCCTACTTTGTGGTACACTTGGTCTTTGATTTTAAATGTTGAATTGAGTTATTGACCATTTGCCGCAGTATTGTGAACTATTTTGGTTGTTCCGAACGAAGACATCTGGAAGCATGAATTAAATTTAGGAATGGACTTCAGGAACACTCCAGATTGAATCTGGATCTGTACCGATGAGCGGCTTGTTCAATGGTTCTGGTGGTGTCTCAATTTCTCCAATATATATGGCTCGTACCCGAATGCGAGACGAAGGAACGAAGCGGATGTAAATGTTTGACGTACTTGTTGGCGTTGTCGGTCATTTGCTCTGCGTGTGTTAATTGGGAACCGGTTCGTTTGTCTCCATTCCAATTGTCGTTGTTGATTTTGTTCAGTTCATGCCTCATGAGGCGGATGTAGAGCCATCTGTCATTTAACAAAATACACAATTTTGTTATGTTTGAAATACGAACGTTGGTTAAATTATTCTCATACCTACCAAATATATACATAAAAAATTTCATAAAAATCGGTCTAGCCCTTTCGAAGGAGTGCGACCACAAACACCGTGACACGAGGTTTTTATATATTAGATTATGGACCTCAATATCACATGATAATCATGTCAATTGGAAGTCTAGATTACTCAGTCACTCTTGCAAATTTTATAAAAATTTTCTATAAAATTTTCTGTTTCTAATTATTAAGTGATGCAATTCCATAGGTTTTCAATGTATGATGAGAAAATTATCTGATCGGGATAATTTGTGTAATCCGGTATATAATTATACTCTTCACGTAACTTTAAGTGATCATGTACGTGCCATGCATCGTTTTTCAATTGTGCATATGCGATATAAAAGTCCGTTTCGGACTTTTTTTCTAAAATCTACTATATAGATTATACGATTTCTATATGTATATATGTTTGACTAAGCACGCAGCAATAGACAATAAAATAATTGTTCTCGATGCACAGTATATAATGGAAAATAAACTGCCCAGTTCTCATTAGTTGCTTAATCGTAACGGTTAATAATTCTATATTTAGATACACCCATATCTGTATCGTATGTAATACATCTTTGTAGCTTTAGATCTTTTTGCAAATATTTGACCATCATCATGATGATTATACATATATTATTATGTTCAAGATGATTCGTTCGACAAAAGTGTGAATTCAATTAAAATTAGAAAAATGTTTGCGTACCTTAAACATATTCATACAGTGAGTAGATACAGTATTCGAACACATCGGTATTATCATTGTCGTGACACAAGTTTTTCTATTAATGAAAATGATACTTCAGAAGATGAAGGTCAAAATATCTGAAGTGAAACCAATAGATTCAAATACCGAACTGATCTTCATCAAAATTTAAAAAGGGAAGTCAACCGGATTATTAAGAGAAATAAACCAACCAAAAGAAACAAGAAAGGAAAGCAGGGTTATCTCCAAAGCAGGAAGAGTGGCTAGCAGACTACTACCAACCTATCCAAGTAAAAGTATAACCGGTGGCCTTCGAAATACAGAATTTAAAATTTTGGATCTGTCAATAGTATTAAAAAAAAGAAGTGTGCAAACTAACAAGATATGCACCACCAAAATACATTGGTTGCAGCGGGCAGCACCCAAGCAGTTATTGATGATGCGAAATAGTCAAACAGCTACAGAAAAAAAAGAATCAAGAATTCAAAACGACAGAAAACCGGTTATTTCGGACAAATAAAGATAGCTAATAATAAAATGTCCTTGCAATGAGCGAGCAAGAGATACACTTATTAGGGATAACATTAACCACCATGATTTAAAGTTAGAAGACGATAGCATGCCAGTAACTACAGTAATATGGTACAACTAGATTACCATAATATTGGTAAAATATCAGCGATAAATTGTCCCCCACGATATAAACTAAAGACAAATGACTACACTCATTTATTTAAGAAAATAGAGGGTAACTTTATATAGGAGTTGATTTCAATGAAAACGCAACCGTGAGTTCTTGCTCAACTTGCAAAAATTATGTAAAAACTACTACCTCTTCTAAACAGCTCTCGACATCAGTATTAATATTGTTATAAAATATTCAAACATTCATTTTGAAGTTGAATGAATAGTCAATAACATACGTAATGGTGGTTCGCTTTGTTTTTGTTTATTTATGTTACTAAAACCAACAACAATGTCTATTTAAACCTAACACCAAAACCTTCTATCATAAAAGTCAAACCCATTGCGTAACACACGCGGCTATTTATAAACCACTATTCACTATTTTCTTGTGCCACTATACAACAACCAGTTAATTTTTTTAAATATTTTCGTTGCTATGACAATTTTAATAAATAATGCACCGTCCATATTAGGACGGCTTTAGTTTCATACCTAAAAAATAATTAAAAAGTTGTTGATTCTGTACAGCAAATGTATTGGATGAAAAATGACAACAAAACTTTACAACAGCCAAAAAGTGTAGCTGGCAATACTACACTTTCGTCAAAATCCAATAAGATTGAAGATCAGTAAGTTTTGTTATTAATGTTTTTCATTACATTTTTCATAAAACTTCCTTAAGGGAAGTTTTGACATTTGACATTTGTAATTTGTTCACTAAAAATTGTAGTGTAAGCTAATCGAAATATTGTGTATTTTCAGGAGCTGAGATTTTGATTTTAGCAAATTTTTCTTTAACTAAAAAGTGTAGAAGTTTGATGGCCATTAACAAGTATTCGTAGAGATACGTATGCAGATCTGACTATGTCTTAGTATTCAGTAGGTTAAATTCGTTAACATGAAAACCTCAGCCCCTGAGGGTCAAGCTAAATTATCGTTTGGCACAAATATTTATAGAGATCTGCGTACCTATCTCTACGATTACTTGGTAATGGCCATCAAACGCCTCCTACACTTTTTTGTTAAAGCAAAATTTGTTAACATAAAAATGAGAGCTCATGAAAATACACAATATTTCATTAGCTTACACTTCAATTTTTAGTGAACAAATGACAAATGTCAAAACTTCTCTTAAGGATTACTGATCGTCATTCTTATTGGATTTTGTCGAAAGTGTAGTATTGCCAGCTACACTTTTTGGCTGTTGTAAAGTTTTGTTGTCATTTTGTCATAAACTTCACGCTAATGTAATGGAAATGATGAAAGATAAATTACGAAATGCATATTCGAACAAACCCATTACAAATTATATGTATGTAAGTGTGAATCAGTTCGAATAAAAAGAAATAAAATAAAAGAACAAACTGTACAGTAGCCGAGCGGAAAATTTACGTGAAAGATGCACCAAAACAAAATGTACATTTCTAAATGTGTATCACAAAGCCTTTTATAAATAAAAAGCGGAATTCAAAACTTTTTAATTATTTCTTAGGTATGAAACCAAAACCGTCTATATTAGTAGTGTGCATGATTTATTAAAATTGTCATAGCAACGAAAATATTCAAAAAAAATTATCTGGTTGTTGTATAGTGGCACAAGAAAATAGTGACTAGTGATTTATAAATAGCCGCGTGTGCTACGCAATGGGTTTGACTTTTATGATAGAAGGTCGCGCTGAAACATTGTTTGGTACAAATATAAATATTTGAACACCATGTCGAGTTAATATGATGACCACTTCAATAAATCCTATAAATCCATACTAATGTGATGGCATACTCAGATTTTGGTGGACATCTCTACCGCGATGGCCTGTTATTGGTCTTTAAATGTCCACTACACAAATTTTGTTATATGACATTATTGTAAAATCGATAATAATCGATGAGGATGTCTTACTCTTAATTTTGATAAATAGTTAGTATAATCCTCTGGTTAACACAATATAACAGTTTTCACAATAAAATTAATTGAATTTATACTCGTATTTATAATATTTACATAGCCCAAATGTTTTCTCAAAAGAAAAATGACAAAAACATGGCCATTTTCTGATTGAATTTTGTTAGAAGTGTAGTGATGTAATTTACGCTTTTATGGCTGTCGTAAGATTTTATGTCAATTATTTTTGTCAAAAATTTCACACTAGTCCTCAACTAACAGAGTTAGTTGGACATCCCCAATGTAAAAACTTTTACTTTTCACTTACAGGGTTGTATGAAAAATAATTTGAGAAAAAAAATTGTGTATGTTATGTTGGTGGTTGACTCTTCGAAAAGTTAACAAACTCAAGAATAGGGCAACCCAAGAATAGTGTCCAGGGAAGAAAATAGCTTTAACTGCTACAAACGATACGAAATACAGCAAAGGGAATAAAACCACCAAAAATGAAAATGAAAAATGAAACTTTTTAGTCTTTACGCAGGCAAACAGCTGATGTAAATGTGTGCAATATGACGGGAAGAAATAATTCTCTGGATGTTAAGGCCATAACACTGAAAGAACTAAAAACTGAAATCAACAATCTAAATCCAAAAAAGTACAAAACATATTGTTATTGTACCAACAGGTGCTAAGGCCCATATGAACTTACGAAATGCAGTTGTGAGGCTGTACGAAGAAAACTAACATAAAATGATATACAAAGCTTTCAAAACAAAGTGCTATACGTTATATAATTAATGTACCGTGGTACATAAGAATGACCAGTATATGTTCTAGATCACTTTTCTAAGATAAGACATTTGATTATACAAATCAGTTTAGTTTTTCCATTTCTGCTGCCAATTGGATTTTCAACTACCTCTCTAATCGTTCTTAGTCAGTTTTATTTCGTGACAGTTTATCTGATATTCTATCTGTTATATTATTGGTACATTATTGATTTAGAATTTTCTGGTCTCATTTTTTACTGGGGATGCCAAATATATAGAAATGGTTTACATCAGGTTTCTGGTGCTAGGAATGTTTCTTTAATAAACGATGACCTAAATAGTATAGTTAATTGGTATAGAATTTCCAAGAAATCTCGGTTCATTATAATTAATAAAAAATTGTTATAGATACTTCATCCTTTCTCTTATTACGTTTTCAAATACAGCTAAGGATTTAGGGTTATTTTTTAATAAAAATCATAGGGAACATTTTTTCTCAAAAAATTGGGGAATATAAATAGCTAATCGAGGAAAATATTTTTGATAATAAATTTAAATTTGATGTGTGAAATAGTTAAAATGTTGACAGTTGTAAATCGTACAAATAAATACAAAATGAATCGCATCGGTACACAATATACGCCCACTATGATTTTAATTTTATTATTTTACAACTAACCACACTGATTTTATCAAAAATGAGGTTATGATTTTTGAATATCAGTTGTCAAAATTTATAGACGGTCTATACATCGTTAAATTTTTTATTTATTATTTGTGGTGAATAAAAAGCATATTTAACGTTAGCTGTCAACATTTTTATTTTTATAATGTTTTTAACACATTGAAAAAAAGGAGCGCCATATCAAGTCACCTTAGCAAAAATTATTGACAATTATCGACATATTTTATGGGATAAATTTTATTCCCATATGTTAAAGTTCTATTCAATATTCCAACGAATCTTCGCCCGAGATTCAAACCCAATGAATATATATAGTATTTGATTTTTGAGAATAATAAAAACTCAAAAAATTAACTTAGCAATACTTGTTTATTGACGAGAAAAATGTTAAAGATAATAACAGTAATTATTTAATAATTAAATGTATATGTTTTCACAAGAATTATTTTTTTAACTATTTGGCTGAAAAAATAAATTTTTCCTTTTATATATATAGGAAAATTTTGTTTTTCCAGCCCACTGGAAATCATGTAATTGCACTTATAATTTTGCTGACTAAATTGCTGAATTAATTAAAAAAAAAAATCTTTGCTATGTTGACAACAGATGTCGCCACAGTACTCCCCCTCCAGTGACAATGAAATTTAAATGAATGGGACAGAAAAGAGGGTCTGAATCAGACAAAAATAGTGGATTAAAGTCAGAAGATAAAAAAAAATTAGAATATTTATTTACGGAAATGTAAGGGAATTTGTGTTGTTCGTCCAGAACGGGTGGTAGTTATTGTTACTATCATTAAAATCTGGAACTAAATTGAAAGAAACTTTCTTTTTATGTTTAATTGGTACAGTAACTTCTCCAGAAATGGGGAATTCAGAGGTTTGAAAATTTTCGAAATCGGAGAAATACGGCTTGAGACGGTCAATAGAAACTTTGGAAATTTTGCCGTTAGTATTTATATCGAAATATTTTGGAAAGCGTTTGTTTACCGGATAAGGGCCCATATAAGGGGGTTGTAAAGATCATTTTACTGAATCAGCTTGAAGAAAGACATGCGATACTTGAAGTAAGTCTTTGTTAATAAATATTTTATCGTTACAATGCTTCGAAGTCGGAATTGGACGACTCTCATCAAAGTGTATTGTGAGATTTTCGACAAATTCAGATTGTGGAACTAAATCTTTATGAATTGTCAAAAATTGTCCTGGAAGGCGAAGTGTACTACCGTAAACTAACTCGGCAGGTGTGGTTTAAAGATCCTCTTTAAAAGTAGAACGTAATCCAAGTAGAACTGAAGGCAGAATTTGATACCAATCCGGGCGATTGTGACACATTAAAGCTGATTGAAGAGTTCTATGCCAACGTTCAATAATGGCATTGCATTTAGGATTGTACCTTGTGGTTCTACGATGTTCGAAACCCAAAAATTTATATAATTCAACGAAAAGGTAGGATTCGAATTGAGAACCTATAAATTCGAATTGAGACTATATAAACTGGGGCTCCAAAACGAGCGATCCAACCAGAATACACTGCAAACGCGACTGTTGAGGCAGTAATGTCTGGAACCGGTATAGCTTCAGCCCATCGAGTAAAACGATCAATCAGAGTGACACAATAGCTCTGACCGTTAGAAATGGGAAGTGGACCAATGATGTCCAAATGTATATGATCAAATCTTTGAGACGATAATTCGAACGTGTCAAAAGGGGATTTGATATGTTTTGTGACTTTGTCATATAATCTTTACAGAAGATTTAATGCCAGGGTGTGACAAACTATGAAAGGAGTTAAACACTGACTGTCTAAAAGATTTAGGAATGAATGGTTACGGACGTTTAGAAGACAATTCGCAGTAGATAAATTAGTAGTAGAAGAAGAGTGAATGAGTAGGACAGCTGCGGCTAATTTGGATTTGCAACGTTCGAAGGCTTCGATGGATTCCTCGGACCAATTAATAGGGACCTTACTGTTTTTTTTTGTAATTTTTGAGAAAATCATTAAGTAAAATTTGGTCTTTGGCAGCACCAGGAATAAATCAGCGGTAAACGTTAATCATCCCTAAAAAACGTTTAAGTTGGGAAGTTAGATTAGATCTTTCAAAATTGATAATAGCCTCAACGCGTTCCTTTAATGGGAGAATGCTGCTAGGGATGACTGTAAACTGAGATTGACCAAAAACGCATTTCTCATTGTTGATAATAAGGCCGTACTCGGTTAGTTTGGTGAAAATAATATGAAGATGGGAAATGTGTTCAACGAAATTTTTAGATGCTATTAGAATGTCGTCTAAATAGCAAAAGCAGAACGAGAGTCCAGATAAAACTCGATGCATCAGCCGTTAGAAAGATTAAGCTGCGTTACGCAGGCCAAAAGACATCCTGGTAAATCCAAAAAGACCGAATAGAGTTATGATGGCTGTTTGGGTATGTCTGCTAGTTCTACAGGAATTTGATGGTAAGCTCATTTCAAATTAAGAGTACTGAACACATTACAATCAGCTAACTGATGAGTAAAATCCTGGAGGTAAGGAATCGGATACCTATCGGGAATAGTAACATTATTCAATGCTCGATAGTCTCCGCAAGGTCTCCAAGTACCATTCTTTTTTTTAACCATGTGGAGAGGGCTTGCCCAGGCGGAATTGCTTGTCCGCGAGTAAGCGGCGGGCTTTGTAAGAAATGGGTGGACCGTTAGTGTCCAATCGATGAGTAACATCATGTTTTACTGCATGAACATTTAAATTATCTTTGGTAAGTTCAGAGAATTTGGAAAGAAGATGAGAAATTAGGCAGTAACTGTGACTGTTTGATCTTGGTCAGTGAAATATGGGGACAATTCGATATTTTGCCAATGGAAAATAGAGAGGTTAAAGGAATCGATGATCCTTTTTCTTTGAATGTCGACCAATAGACCTGTATGTTTCAAGAAATCAGCCCCTATAATAGGCGAGGAAACATCAGCAATAACAAAAGTCCATTTGAAAACTCTTCTTAATCCGAAATCCAAGTTAATCAAACTAGTACCAAAAGCTTTCATTTTGGCCGCGAAAAGATTAAAATTCGAGTCTGTGGAGGAGATTTTAAAAATATTGGGTGGAATTATGGAAACGTCAGCACCAGTATCTATCAAGAAAAGTTTTTTAGAATTTATTTCTCTATTATGAGAAGACGACTCGAATTTTGATCATCAACATATGTTGCCATGTGTTGATGATTTAAGAGTTTTTTGGATTCGATGGCTGTGAAGGTTGGGAAAATGTACTAAAATGTACGCAAAAAGATAAGCATTTAAGAGCCTTAACTCCGAATTTGGAATGATAAAAACGAAGATTCTTATTCCTACTATTTGAATTAAAGCGGAATCTCCTGATCCTACTACTCGAACGATTAGGAGTCCGCGAACGTATATTTAAACAGGCGATTAAACGATTCATTTCAGTTTAGATTTCATTTTTGAAATCTAACATCTTTTGATCGGAATTAGTGGAGGGAACGTTATTAGAACAACTAGGTTTCTCCACTCCATGACATTATCAGCTCTTTCGGCTAATGTGTTGAGCGGAAAATCATTTTCAAAAGCAGTTAATACATGTTGCACTTACTGTGGAAGTCTTTTGAGCCAAAGTTCTTTGATGGATTCCTCATTAAAATTTTTTCCAGCATTGTAACGGAATTTGGGCAGAAGTTGGAAGGGTTTTATGTCTTCTAAAGTCAGTCCGTGTAAAACTTTATTAAATTTTGTTTTATCTGACTCGCTAAGATCCTTAATAATCTCTGTTTTAAAGATAGAGTACGGGGTGAGTCCTTTATCCCGAATAGCCAAATTTCAAAATTGGTCGTCGAGACGACTGTCTAAAGCTCCTAACGCATGAGAGTAACGCGTTTGTTCATACATAATTTTAGCACCATTAAATTGTTGTTCAAGTATTTCGAACCAAACAATTCTATTTTGTTTAAAAAGGGGTTGTGGACCTTTGAAAGCGACTGAAGCTAAAGAACGTGAATTGTTGGGAGGTAAATCAGGGTTTCTTTGGGTACTGGTGCCTGAACTAGCACCAGAATTATTCACGGAGCGAAGTGCTGCAGCGACACTATCCCCTATAATGTCTCTAAGCTGAGCAGCGGTAAGGGTGATTGGGGCTAAATTGTCTTCAGGAGCGAAAGAACCGATGGAAACCTCATCATAGCTCTTGTAAAGAACAAAAAAAAATAAAAACAAGTCAGCAAAATTAAAAAGTACTTACAAAATAACTATTTTTTGATTGTGCTGCTGAATTGATTGCTGGTTTGTTGTTCCGACTGAATTGGCTGCTGCGATGAAATGTGTTGAACGAATGTTGAGGTTGTTGTGTTGTGTAAGTGTCTGCGTGAACAGATCAAGGAATTGCACTTATAATTTTGCTGACTAAATTGCTGAATTAATTAATAAAAAAAAATCTTTGCTATGTTGACAACAGATGTCGCCACAATTTGTCTACTACGATTCTAGACCACATACAGTAGGCTATTGAATTTTAATTTAGTATCGGTAGGTTGATTTGTTTTTCAAGCTCGTTTCATAATGTTAGACGAAAATCCAAAATTTTTGCATTCAACTATTGCTCAAAAAATATTGATCTATTTTATGTGTCATTTTTTTTTTAACATTCATATTCGTTTGGCTGTTACAGTGAATGGAGTGTCATAGATTGTGTTGATTGTTTTTTGTGATTATTAAAATATTTTGTTAGTTTTATTGTTGTGTTGTTAAAATATCTTGTGTTTATATTAATACCGCGCTAATTTTCGATTTTAAATATCTTTTGTTTATATTAATACCGGGGTAGTTTTTGATTTAAATATTTTCTTTTTTTTTAATTCATTAGATTTTCGGCCGCGTCTTTTAAGTTTCGATACTTTTTCGCTTGTTTTCAAAATTTTAGAATTTTAATTCGTGTTCATTTTTTTCGTTTAAATTTTTTTCGTGTTCATTGTTTCGAGGGTTTAAAAATGTCTTTATCAAGACAAGATATGACCAATATTGTCATTGGCAATAAGCGAATACAGTCGTCCGTGTTCCCCTTGTATTTAGAGAATGAACGACTTCGTAATGCGGAGCGGCGTCGTAATAGACGACAAAAAGGTTTTCACCATAATCTTGTTGCCGAATTGAGGTTAGACGACACAACCAACTACGTCAATTTTCATCGAATGACACCAACTACATTTGATGAACTATTGTCACTGGTTGGTCCCTCAATTCAAAGGAATAGTATTGGTGATAGATCAATATCAGCCGGTGAACGACTGTCATTAACCCTACGGTAACTATTCCATTATTTATTATTATTTCGATTTTTTTTTTATAGTTGCATTGATAGATATTTCAGATATCTTGCGAGTGGTTACAGCATTGTATCTATAGGCAGATATGGTTATAGATTAGGAAAAAATACCACATCAATGATAATCCGGGAAACGTGTCAAAAGCTGTGGGAAGTTTTGAAGGGCACCGTCTTCCCCGACCCTAGTGAAACGATGTGGCAAAATATAAGCCAGGGTTTTAATGAACAGTGGAATTTTCCCCATTGTTTAGGGGCAATGGACGGCAAACACGTTATAATACAAGTAAGTTAAATATTATAATGAATTATTTCAGTTCAGAATACATTTAGTTTATTTTTAGGCATTTCCAAATTCTGGTTCAATAGACCGGAACTATAAGAACAGCTTTAGTCTTGTGCTTTTTGCCGTATGCGATGCCGACTACAAGTTTGTAATGGTCGACATTGGAGCTTCGGGTCACACTGGAGATAGTAACATTTTCAGACGCAGTAACTTTGGTAGAGATGTCATATGCGGTGGTACAAAATTAAAACTTCCGCCTCCTGAGATGCTTGAGGATAACTGAGAATATCCCTTTGTGTTTGTGGGAGATAAAGCATTCCCGTTGCTGCCAAATTTAATGCGCCCATACCCTGGTAGAAATATAGGTAATCTGTAGGGAATTAATATATTTCTTTAGAAATAATTAATTTCCCCATGTCAATAAATTAAAACGGAAAAATGCAAAAATTTAATATACGTAATTATATTATACGTCAATATCATACGTCATGAAATCAACAAAATAATTATCAATATATATATATATATATATATATATATATATATATATATATATATATATATATATATATATATATATATATATATATATATATATATATAATAAATTCGGTCGGTCATATTATATATTCCATCCTGAAATATGAACATTTTTGAAATGCCGTTTGACCCAGATCAGTACGTGTCTATATGTTAAAATATTAAATAATTATTAATTAATTATAAAAGATGGGTACAAAATTAAAGATAACTTACTCGTAGATAAACTGATCTTTTAAAAAATCCATATTTCGGATCAACTAGCTATCTTTACTTTGCAAAAATCCACCTGCACTACCACTTTTGGGCTGTTTTGTTATCCGCACATAACCTGCTCGTAGGGTTTTCCATCTTTTTTTGCATATATCTGCCGAAATACCAACGGTTGCGGCAATCTCTGACCATATCATTCTTTTAAGGGTCAAATTTTTATAGTCAGCATGCCCTAAACTATAAAGGACCTCTCGACCAGGTTTTGCCACTTGTTCGATTATTTGGGCATCCATTTGACGGTTGGCCATTTTTAAATTTAGAAAATTTTTTACTTTTTGTCTTGTAAAATAAAACTTAAATATTTTAAATACCTATCTAAATTAATTTAAAATTTATCACAAAATGCACCGTTTATTACAATTCATGTATTTTAACACATTTGTTTACGTTTAACGTAAAAAAATTATACAACAATAAAAAAATTTAAATGGCTGTCCTATATACGAGTAAAATCACAAAATCACAAAATTTAAAAAACAAAACACAACACAACCGTTTTCGCGCACAAAGAAAAATGGTTGGCAACAATAAAAAATGAAATTGCATGTCATATTTAAGCAACAAATAAAATATTTGGGCAATATTTTTGCTATAAATTTTAGTTTTTTTTTTGTTAAGTTGGATGTTTTGCCCAAAGTTAAAATTATTTCAGCTCAATGAGATTATTGTGGGCGTATATTTTCGTCCATTTAAATTATTTTATTGGGTAAAAAGTTGGATGCAAACATTTTGGATTTTCGTCTAACATTATGAATCGAGCTTCGTCATCCAAAGAATTTATTTTCAAGTTGTACATATAAAGAATTATAAACTATTTTAATATATTTAGCCACAAATTCGGCAGGCTGTTGTTTATCAGCTTAAAAATTTAAACTTAAACATATAATGCTTACATATCGTTCTATAAAACGTCATAATTAGTATAGGAACCATCAAAAATGCAGCGAATTCTTAAAAGTTGTTGTTTGTCTAAGGAGTAGTCCGGAAAATATAAAAGCGAAGTAAATGAAATCCAAAAAAGAGTGGAATCCAATTGGGAAAAGCCTTAATTATATCGGTAACTGTGTTTGCTACCAAAAAAGTACAAGACAATCTCGCAGCGCAATATGAAGTATGGATTGAAAGAGTAAAATTATTCAAGTGCTTTTATGCTAGTGGCGCTTCACTATAAAAATAGCGTTTTCCGGGTGAGCATGTTTTGAGTTCTAACAATGTCAATAAATGAAAATGCCATTCAGGCAGTGTTTTCTAAAAAATAAAAAGTTTTGATGCCTGTTAGACTCTTAGATGCCTTCACTGAGGATTGAAGCAAATCTTACATATAGCACTACATAAGGCCACCGTCAAACCTAAATGTCTTGAATTCGAACATTATATAACGGTTTTTTATTGAAATAATATAAGTTTTACTAGAACTATAATGTTTTGTAATAAACAAAATTTCGGAACTATATATAGTGATTTTTCTTAGATATGAGATTGGATCGAATGAGCCAGCAACGTCCTGTAAAAACCGAAGCTGTGATTATTATAATTTTATTTTTTTAATTTTAATTCTCTTAGCATCTGTTTTAAAGCTGGAGCGCTAAATGTTCAACTTGCGCCGTTGCCACCCAAAACAATAACTCGCAACTGCTGGTTAATTTTGATTATACATCTACACCTTGCATAGCTGTACTATCATTTTGTATATATATATAATAATATATACGAATACTAGTGTAGAAAGTGGTTCGGTCCATCTTTTATTTTCATCAATTTTTGTTCTTAGATTGTTAATTATTAACGACGTACGTCATAGAGGCGCAAAATTATTTGTGAAAGTAATTGTTCATAATTATTTACGGGTCGTAAATTGGTATTTATGTATGCCGAAACCTCGAAACTCTGTATATATGTATTAAAATGCAAATACATATATATGTATCATGTAACAACCGCAAGTACACGATGTACGAATAAATTATGTACGTAATGTAAATATGTAGATAGATAGATGATGATGATAAATTGATTTCGCGGTTGAAAGGTTTCTAACATGTGATTGCAAAAAATACAAAAACAAAAAAAAAAAAAAAATCAAAAATTCAATAGCAAAATATATTATAGCAATGATATTGTTAGAGTTAAGCTTAGTTTTGTTTTGGGCAGCGATTAGTTTTGAACGAACAGCGTCGCATAAAGTGTTAAACTATTCGCGGCATGTAAATATGCGCCGCCTGATTTAAATTCTTTTTTAATTTTATTTTTGTTTAGTTTACGTACCGCGATTACCAAAATAAATATCATTTATGAAACAGCGGTTTCGTCGCCAAGTGCTAATAAAATTTAATTGAAATCTTTTTGTATATTTATTCAACGAACTAAATTTAACTGGTGGCCACAACATAAAAAAAAAAATAAAAAAAAATAAAAAAATGGAGAAGTCAGAAAAATCGGATAGTAATGATGAAAAAGTGAAAAATGAAAATGTGCTCGATCCGACGCGAATGAGTATCGTGGAAAAAATTCGTTATTTTTGTACTCATATTACGGTTGAACCGTTAGTCGTGTGTTATATAATGCCCAGTGTGCTTATGGGATTGGCGGCACAAAATTTAAATTTAGAAAAGGCATGTCGTGTAAAATTTAATTATGGCAATGAAGTGTGTAATGCACTAACGCGACGCGATACGGGTAATTATAAAGTGTAAGTGTGCTATAATTGTTTGGTGAAAAAGCCTGTAAATGAATTGTGTTTATATATACTATATTTTAGTGAGGAACAAAATGTTCAAAAAGCTGTGGCCAGTATGTTGGCATGGAAAACTGTGTTACAAAGTGGAATTCCAGCGATTTTAATATTATTTTGGGGCTCATGGAGTGATCGCCACCGTCGTCGAAAACCATGTATTTTACTTCCAATGATTGGCGAGCTATGCACTTCGCTCGGTCTTCTACTTAACGTGTACTTCAAAGATTTACCGATGGAAGTGGCCGGTGTTACCGAAGCAATATTTCCAGCACTGTCGGGAAGTTGGTTTACATTTTTAGTTGGAATATTTTGTTATATTTCCGATGTGACTACCAAAGAAGAACGAACTGTACGAATCGGAATGGTTAATATGTGTTTTACTATGAGCGTCCCGATTGGTTTGGCGGGTAGTGGTATATTATTACGAAAAGTTGGTTTTTATGGAATATTTACGATTTCATCGTGCTTTTGTCTAATTGGAATATTATATGCCATATTCATTTTTAAAGATGTTCCATATCTTGAAAAAACACCCGAAACAAAAGAGGCGGAAAAGAAACCGTTTTTAGTTGATTTTTTCGATAGAAAACATATTGTCGAAACGTTTCAAGTTGCGCTGAAGAAAGGCGAAAATCAACGACGCATTAAAGTTATTTTGATTATGATGGCGATTATGGTCATGTTTGGCCCAATGTTTGGTAAGCTACATTTATTTATACTTAATTATTTTATAATTTCAAAATGATCGTTCACCTTCAAATTATAGAATTCCTAATTAAATTTAATTAAAAACTTAGAATAATTTTTGGCAGCATACTGGATAATACTAGTTAATAGCTTTGATCATGTTACGTGATTTAATAGTTCGTTTATACGTTGACCTTACTATTGTTGATGTACATCGTTTTGTATTTTTTATTCATCAACATATGTTTAGGCAGAATAGCCTAGATATGGTTTAAAAATAATTTGCGAATTCATAACGATTATGACATATTTAAATTTTGAAAATAACACATCTTAAATATTAAAACTGTAAGTAGAACCAGAACGAAGATGAGGAATGATGAAATCTAACAAATGTTTGTTAAGTCAAATATAAAAAAAAAACGTCTTAGACAAATATCAAATCTCTTAACCAGTTAAAATAATTTCATGTTAAATGTTTGCTTTGAACTTTCTTTATGCCATTAGTAAAAAAATATATTATTTGTATTTTAAGAGTTTAAATTCAAGTTTTAACCTGTTTTTGATATAAGTTGTTGTTGCCGATCTATAAATTTGATATTATATAGCTATGTCAACATGCTATCAATCATTATCAAAAAAAGCTCTACTTTTTTAAATCTGTTTAGACAGTTAATTTGTGTGTTACAACTTACAACAACAAAATATTTTTCTTTGATTATATATTAATTTTGTTAACCGGTTATAGCCGCTGTGGTTGAAGAGCACAAAAGTTATATTTAACTCTCGGTTAAATATAAACTCGTAGTTGTATTTTCGCTCTATGAATTAAATGAGCTAATAACCGAGAATCTAAATTAAAGGGCTAAATAATAATGAAGGCCTTAAGACGCTTGGAGTTACAATATGCGAATCATCACAGAAACAAACTCGTTCAAGTTAACCTTAATTTGGCAAAACGACTTTAATACATTGTTGGGTTGTTTCTGGTAGTAAAGAAATTTCACCACATCAAATAAAGTTAACTAGAAGCATAATATAAATACACATATAGTACCACCATTATAAGAAACAAAAACAGTTTACCCATTGATGCTTCAGATGTCGGGACGATAGAATATTGTCAAAATATAGTATAAATATATGACATTTAGGCGATTATCCTTTATACATCGCAACTGGGTACCGGTTGAAACTGGATATTTTACAACTGGATTTGACGAAACAGGATAATTCAAAACTGGATATTTTGAAACGAGATAAGGTACAAAACGAGATATGGTACAAAACTGGATATTTCAAAACAGGATTTTCGACATGTTTTAAACTTAAAATGATTTTTTAGGAAAGTTCTGGAATATGGCCAATTAGGAAGAAACTCGGCGAGTTCTTAACCGATTATGATGAAATTAATTTTTCTCACATAGATTCTTTAAAGTGAAGAAAAGTTATATTACGTAGAAGAATAACAAATAGATGAAGATACATTTTACTGACAGTAAACTCGATCAAGTCAATGATTATTTTAATAAGATAAGAAAAGCAGAAATTAAAAAAAACATTAAGTGAAGGAAAATTCTATTTCTCTCCTTAGAAATATTCAATTATGGAACCTTACTGGCCTTATTCCAGAACTTTCCCAAAAAAACATTTTTAAATCCCATTTTCATCTTACATATCGAATTTCATCATAATCAGTTAAGAACTCACGAAGTTCCTTCCTAACTGGCTATATTCCAGAACTTTCCCAAAAAAACATTTTTAAATCCCATTTTCATCTTACATATAGAATTTCATAATAATCGGTTAAGAACTCACAAAGTTCCTTCCTAACTGGCCATATTTCAGAACTTTTCCAAAAAATCATTTTTAAATCCCATTTTCATCCTACATATCGAATTTCATCATAATCGGTTAAGAAATCACCCAGTTCCTTCCTAACTGGCCATATTCCAGAACTTTCCTAAAAAATCATTTTAAGTTTTGAATCACTTGTCAAGATATTCTGTTTTGAAATATCCAGTGTTGTACCATATCTCGTTTTGTACCTTATCTCGTATTGAAATATCCTATTTTAAAATATCCAGTTTTAAAATGTCCAGTTCTGAGCGGTTCCCCTATTATCACATACGCTGGCTTCTGTATAGACGAAATCATGCTCTCCGTCCCGCCTTTAAACTCTCTCAAATACTTTTTTAATCATATAGTTTCATTCATTCAGTAAGATTATGCGGTAAGGGTTTTTGCACAGTGTTTTCGATGTTCGAAAATTTATCAATATTTCCGATATAACATTGAATCTATATGTTGATTTATACAACGCACCTCTTTGTATTTCTCCCTTCATTTCATTCAAAAAATCATTCTCCCTAATTGCCATTTGTACAGTTTCTTTCATAGTGATCCACTCTCCTGGAAATAGTGAATTTCCATACACTATTTTTGAGGATATACCAACGCCTTTCGCAACATATTTGTCACATTAGAATTGGCGTCCCATTTAGGTTCGTTCCTTACAGTTATGAGCCAAGTATTTCATATGCCTCATTTATTCTAATACAAATCTCTCTATTATTCACTCTGAAACTCATTATGGCATATTTATTCGGATTCACCTTAAGATTCAAACTGGTGAAATACTAAATTATTTTATTTACACACATTTAGTGTTGGGTGCTCTTTCACAACCATACCAGCTAGTTCTCCTAAAGACTGAGCTTTTAAAAGGGCTTCCGCCGTGGAATTATTTTATTTTATTTATTTATTTATCGTCTGCTCCTAACCCTAGTTGCGTTCCTCTATATTCTTCCATTTTTTTGTTTTATTCGGTTAGGAATTACTTCCCAACCCACGTAATGTCGGAAAACGATTTGGGCTATCATCATTCTCCGGCTGCTCTCGGGGCGAAGCCCTCTATTTGCCTTTGCCTGTTTATTCAAACTTTATATTACGTGGCAATTTAATTTATTTCAATAAAAAATATAAAAAAATGGAAAATGGGAGTATTTTGAAAATCTATACACGGCACACGACACACGAAACACATCGAGAGACGGTTTAATCTTATCTTTTCCGTCACGGTTACACATATAATTTTTGATCGTTTTGCCACGTCATGTTTATTTGTTTGTTTTTTTTTTTTTAATAAAACAGACTACTCGATAATAAATAATAAAAATTATTGAATTAGTGTGCGTGGCTAAGCCCGTCACATATGTTAATTGTTGTCTAGGAAGCGTAACTTTAATTACTACCCGTCACAAGCCACATGTCGCATATGCAAATCAACCTTAAAAATATATATCACCATTTAAATCTTCTCATGTAGTTGAGTAGCCTGACTGATCAACGCTTGATTAAATACAAAATGTTTGTATGTATAATTTGTAAGCCACATTTAGGCTGATATAGCTTTTTTAATGACCGGTGATGTTAATAAGACTTACGCTTTATGGGATATTATTTTAAAAATTCCGCAGCGACCATTGTCACGAATAAGTGAAATACATTCATCAAAAAAGCCCCTTCATTAGGCTTTACTATTTTCCACTGGTGCTTTAGGTTACCATTCGCAAATAGATTATATTAATCCTATCGCTAGGAAATCTTTATTTACGGAAGTTTATGCATATACCGACTAATATAATGGAATGCAAAGAAAATTGTACATCGTTCCCATAGGCCGAATACATTGTAGTTTGTTATACAAAACAAGAAGCCATGAGACTACTTTTTATTAGAAACAAACAGTCCAATTTACTAGCAGAAGTTGACCAATGAGTCCCCGCTCCCCGCCATATGCACCATCTGTTTCATAGTGCTATGATAATGGGTAGGAAATTTGGCAAATCAAATTCCATAGCATGGACCATGTGGTGCTGAAAATTCATGTATACCCAGAAAATGAAATGTTTAAAGGGCTTCCAAAAAATATCCAAGATTCCACAGCGTTGGATTAAAAGGGAGTTCCTTTATATAGAATACTAAATAGAATTACTTACAGAAAACCTGTAAATTGTTTTGAATATGATTATCGTTAATGTATAGTTGGATACAACAAACATTTGTTCATACCTCAAGAAGAATGCGTCTGGCAAACTTAATACAAGATCATTTTTGATGTTTTTATACAGTCTTTGCATTTAGAACCGCAACATGTATATTTCCGAAATGATGCAGCACACAATCAGTTACATAATTTAAATATATGCGGCATCAAATTTGACCATGTGTTTAAAAAAGTAAGTGAGGAAGTTGACGCCAGCCAATTTATATATTTTGGTTTGGTACAGCATTACGTTTGAAGAACAAAAAGTTGGAAAAACTATTGAGAAGTTCGAATATAAAAAAGGTGACTATGGCCGAACGGCCCACAGCCGATTTAAGATTCCATTTTGTGTTTATGAAACATCAAGATGTAGTTCATTTGATCGTTTTGATATTGAAAAATTAATTAGAAAGGCAGAAATAATAATCAGATTTGTTAAAATGCAATGAGTTCTTTGGTGGTAAAGTTTTCGTGTCGGGTGCATATTTCTGACATATGTTCTGAACAGCAGACATCGTGAACGCATCTATAAAAAAATTATATACATGGAAAGGAGTTAAGAAATAGAGAACATTGAATTCAAGGAATGGCAGAGATTTTTTAGAATATCTATTACGCATCGGTGAAGTGAAAGAGATTGCCAAAGGTTGTAAAAATAAAACCCAACTGCATTAAGATCTACCTTAAACGACCATCATTTAACAATTAATTCAGAACACGGACCAGGGGAATCCGACTGTCTAATTAAAATTACTTAGTAATGGGTAATTAATTAAAATTCATAAACAGCGACCAAAGATTCACACAAAATATCGTATAACGAGAAATCTTTCAAAGTTCGTAATAGATTAAAAGGATGTATTATCCTTCGGTATATTTATCTTAATTCTATAGAAAGTGCATACCAGCTTATGAAAGGCGAAGAAGTAGCCTCGTGGTCCAGTCGCTTAGCGGTCTGGGGTTTTCCTAGTAATATTAATTAGAATTATGCTACTAGTAATTTGAATAGAATTATTTATATTTTTTTGATTTTTTTTGCACTTTCTCTATCATTTATTGTGTTTAAACTTAAAAATTGTATAATAATTAATGAATTAAACAAAAAGTTAAAGGACTATAAATATGCTCAGTCACGTTCTAAGTGCTGATCTTACAGGCAAGCATCGATTTTATTTAATCAAAAGATGATGTAATTCAGTATCTTACTATCTTTAGCATAATCATGACTTTGCAATATCTATACATACGAATTAATTCTAGCTAATGTTTGTTGATATGGTACATAACTTATTTTCTGCATGAAATCACAAATATCTGTCATATTAAATAAATAAATGCCATGAACCCTATTATACATTTTATTCAAATTTTAGCATTATTTTACCATTTTTTTTGTTTTTTTTTTTAAATTAAAGTCATCTAGCTATTTTTCTATCTTATTTAATCCATTTTTTTGAGACATAGCCCAATTGCTAGCCTCAAAGATAAGTATTATTATTTATTTAAAAATATTTGCTATAATACAGTCTTATTTTGGTTGAGCTTAATAGGCGATTTACATTCAACGAATTTTGTCATTTAAAAAAAAAAAACAAAAAAAAAAAAAAAAAAAAAACGAGACACTAGATTGAAAAATTATGCAAAACAAACCGAGAAAAAATTTCTTGTAAAAATAAAAAGACGAAACCCGAGATCTAAACCCACAAAACTGTTATAAAAAGATGAACTTGATTTGTACAGGATGAATAGTTTTATTTTTTTGTAACAAAAAAATATAAAAAGATTACAATACATGTATAAAATTAGTTTAATATACTGTTTTGGTCACTCACCCAAATAAAAACAATGTTATTGCAGTTCTTGTTTTTATTTGATAAATTTGTAACCATTTCTTCCTTGAAATTTTAAATGCGCTCCTTAAAATAAACAATAATAAAAAAAAAATGGCGTTAAAATCGAAAATTATTTTCAAAATAAACAAATAACAGTTTTGTTGTGGCTTTATCTATCGCCTTAGTTATTGTCTAATATGACGTGTTATCGTCATCGTTATTTTGTTTGGAAATTTGACATTTTTTTTTTATTATTAACAATAAACTCCTAGCCTCCTTATATCAAAATTTTGAATATGAATTTCGAAAATTCGAATTTAAACGCACATTTTTTTTCTTTCTCTGTCACACAATAGATAAGATTTTGTTGTAAACATTCATTTCATTAGAGATTTACGGTCAAATATAATTAGTTTATTGATCTCAGCCTGCTTGTCAAGTTTTTTTATTTAAAGATAGCTAGGGTTTTGATGAAATCTATATTTGAACTTAACTATTTACTTTTGTGGTTGGTTCTTGATTTTTAACAACTTCTGCATATGATGCGTTACATCGTAGTTTGTATAGTCTCTTATTATTCTGTTGGCTCGTTGTTACAAGGTTCGTTTGATTTTGCTCAGAATTTCTAGCACGATTTCTAATTTTTTTTTGTAATTCTTCAGCTACTTCGAAACCACGGTAGTTTGCGTAATCTTGTCAATTTGTGCATATCGCTGCAGTATTTCAGTGTAATGTACACATGCCGTAATATTCTTACCAGCACATTTGACGCATCTTATGTTAAACCCGCAATATTTCTATAGGTATGATTATAACTTTGACACTTTCTGCATTAGGCTATCTTTGAAGTATTCTTCGTCATTGGCTCTATTCTGACTCATGTTTTAAAATGACCAAATATTATATATCTTTTGGATGTTTTCTTAACTGCCAAACGTAACCGCAAACGCGATTCTTCTCCTTCTTACCAGGTTGCGTCTCTCTTTATTACTTTTATGGTTTTGTTTTTTTTTGATAATATTGACAGTATCCTGAATATTTCATTCCATTATGCTGCAACTCTGATTCAACTCTGGTTTGGGTTCCTTATTGCTCTGAGTTGTTGTATTAGCCATTAAAGATGGCCGGGTTACTTGATCAATATATTCTGATTGCTTTTGTATTTCATTACTTTAAGTATTATATCATTATTCATGTTGGGTGCTGCTGTCCAATATATTATGGCGATGAGTCTGCTTTACTTTTCTTTGTGGGTTTGCTTTTTTTCAATTTCCAAGCAGTTTCTCTTGATTGTTTGTCTTAACTTCTGTGTTTATTGTTACTATTATCTTAGATTTTTTTCTGTCACGAGTGTTCACCGAAGAATACTTTTAAATTTCTTATGCGAATGGATTTCTCGTTCGAGTTTATCTTCATCTGTGTTATTGTTTATATGTCGACCAGCTTGAATGATGCATTTCAGATCTTCATTTTCTTTCTTTAACAAGATAACTTCGTTATTCAGCTTTGACACCATTTCTACAAGGGTCTAGGATTTGCATAGAGATTTGTATTTTTACTCTCTATGCTTGTGCTTGTTTTATCTTTATTATCTTTTCTTGATGAACACGGAATAATCTTCCTAATATTTCCTATCGATTTTGCTTTTTTAATTGTTGGATATCTCAATATATTGTTACTCCTCAGAAATGGGTTTGCGGTCATTTGATAACGACGACTGAAAAATCGGTTGCACACTCTCCAGTCACCGGCACTGGTTCGCTGCACCATGCGATTTTTCCTTCTATATATCATAATATAAAAACACAGTACTAGCATGGTATATTGGTCCATTGACGGCTAGATGTCGCTACTGGTATTGTTTTAAAATAATCAAAATATTTTTATATGTATAATCGCCTAAATGTCATATATTTATTATTGATGTTGATGATATTCTATCGACCCGACATTTGGAACATCAAAGGGTAAACGGGTTTTTTTTTATGATGGTAGTACTATATGTATTTATATTTTGCTTATATTCTCCATAATGAATAATTTTTTTCTGGGTTTATCGCCCTTATACTGATGACAAAAATTAAATTGCCTATGCATTCAGTCAAATGTTGATCATTTCTATTTACGATGCCTGAGTGATTCCGTGAGGAAACAGCCAAACAGTGTTTACCCTTTTGATCAATGATGATACTTTTTGCGCTACCTAGGATGCAGCGCGAGGAAATTGTACAACTAACGCACTTCTTACCATTTAAAATCTTAAAAAATAAATGGCGTTATAATCAGCAAAGATAGAAATAGCGGTATTTTCTGCTAGTCGATTTTACTTATTTACAATAAATATGAAATCGTTTTTAGAACATTACTTTGCGTTGCTTCAGCTTTAGTCTATTTTATTCCTGGGTACATTTCTGGTTGGTTTACCTTCCTAAAAAGCAATGTTTCTTAGATTTATACAGTAAAAATATTAATAAACCTTTCATTGCGTGCTTTTTCCATGATATCAGTTATCTGGTAAACTTGGTAAATTGTAAAATGCCTGCCTGGAATTCCAAACTTGTGCACAGTGATTAGTTCCACTCTCTTAATCATTGTTTTTATTTGTTATTTATTACGAATATTTAGTATATTCTTGTATTTACCGGAAAAAAAATGTATAGCAGTTTTATTTATTGTATATTTTCCAACGTGTATGCTGAGGAATATTTTAACACCACTTTTGATGCTAACGAAAGTGATGATTGCATCGAAAACGTGATAATCAAAATATTGTTTCAATTTTGACAGGTATTCGATAATTGTATAATTAAATAAACAAATCAAAATTTCGTTTGATAAATAGTATGATAAACTTTATGAGCAATAATAATGCATAGTCATTCGTCTGGTTCAGCGTTAAATAAAAAATCCCGTCAAGGCCAAAACACAAACACTTTTATTTAGAGTGGCGTTTGTTACGGAACAGATATTTACGATACCTATCTGTCTAAAGGATAATATCTTAATGGATGATCACATGATCGCAAGAAAATATTTCTGTAATTTGATTGGCTAAATGATATTATGATAATTTGATATGGTACGATCACCATACCAGATACTTTAAATTCTTCATTTTCTCCTTAAAATTGTTTCCGTTTGACTCAAATACACTTTTGCGAAACACAAATTGCGAAAAACAACTTTAGGAGTAATTACCTTACTTATCTTGTTACCTTATCTTGTTACTGTTTTACAGTTTTGTAATAGATTATATTTCAAAATATTACTGAACTGATCAAGTTCCACCTATTTTCACTTTGACCTCACTGCTTACCTTAACAATTTAAAAATATAACAAAATATAAAATTTCATAAAATAATTTTAAACGTCAACAAACCAAATAGAAAATATGTCAGATTTAATTCCATTTAAAAGTTGTATTATAAAATATTACACAGTAAACAGATGTGCCCACTAATTACGAACAAGGCACATTTTTCATTTGTTTATAAACAAAACACTTTAGTATATATTTATATGTATATTCGTTAGAAACTAAAATCGTCACGTGTTCACCATTAGACGATTGTGTCAACATGCAATATAGTTTTGTAAAATTTGAAGGTTGACATTTTTAAAAAACTCTTTTAAACCTAACCTTAAAATAAAATTAGGTGAGCTTGTAAATTGTATAGTCACCAACACATATAACATATTGCAGAACACATTTTCGATATTTTACTATAAACTGCAAGTGTACAGATTAGAAAGTAAATATTAATTGATTACATAAGTCGAATGAACTTGCTGTATATACTTTTATGATTCATGGACATTCGTAAATGACATTTGAGATGTTTATGTTACTGCTGATGTTCGCTGTCAATTATGGTTGCTACTCGGCAAGTTTTCAATGAATTATTCGTTTGTTGTATAATTAATGTAATAATTTTGCAGGTAGCTGACAGTAATTATTTCTGGTAAACGTGACCGAAATAAATTAAATATTTGATAGCGATCAGTTTTTGTTTCAAATGTATGAACACGTATAGATGAAATAATTGACGTTTAATTGAAATGAAGTGTTAATATTTATGAACAAGCGAAAATAGTATCATTGAATATCACTTGAGTATTATTCAAATCCGAAAGGGATTTCTTTTGTAGCTGTTAAGCTCAATCCACGCATATAGCAGACCATGGTTTTGAAATACAAACTAATACGAGCTGAAATTTTCATTTTAGTGACCTAATATTTGTGACATTGATGAAATACTCCATTAAAAAATTTTAAAATATATAATCACTCGAGAGATACAAACACTTGTGATTTAGTCAAACTTTAGAAACCATAAAACTATGAAAAGTGACATATTTTTCAAACTATTGACGAAAATCTATCAGTTACAGAGTTCCTATATTTTAGCTTATCAAAACTGTGAAATTTAAGCCACAAATCGAAAATTCCCAGAACCCAGAAAGTTCATGATGATTTGCCCATAAAAACTGTGAAATTTATGCCATAAATCGAAAATTCCTAAAACCCGGAAAATGGATGATGGTATTCCCATCTGAAATGTGAAACTTAGGCCATAATTTCAAAATTCCAGAAAATTCAGAAAATTCATGAAGGTGTTAGCCCAAGAAAACTGTAAAATATATACCACAATTTGATGGGCTTGTGAAATCATTCAAGAACAAATCAAAAATTTTCAAAATCCAGAAAATTCATGATGGTTAGCCCATCAAAAATGTGAAATTTATGCCACAAATCGAAAATTCCAAAAATCAAGAAAATTCATTATGGTTAGTCCCTGAAAACTGTGAAATTTAAGTCACAAATTGAAAACTCCCAAAATCCAGAAAGTGCATGATGGATTGCTCATCAAAACTGTGAAATTTAAGCCTCAAATCTAAAATTCCCCAAATTCGGAAAATTCATGATGGTTAGCCCAACAAAAATGTGAAATTTAAGCCACAAATCGAAAATTCCCAGAACCCAGAAAATTCAAGATGATATGCCCATCAAAACTGTGAAATTTATGCCATAAATCGAAAATTCCCAAAATCCAGAAAATGCATGATGATATTCCCATCTGAAATGTGAAACTTAAGCCATAATATCAAAAATCCAGAAAATTCAGAAAATTCATGAAGGTGTTAGCCCAAGAAAACTATGGAATATATGCCACAAGTTGATGGGCTTGTGAAATTCAAGCCACAAATCAAAAATTTCCAAAATCCAGAAAATTCATGATGGTTAGCCCATCAAAACTGTAAAATTTATGCCACAAATCAAAAATTCCCAGAATCCAGAAAATGTATGATGGTAAGCTCAACAAAACTTTAAAATTTATGCCACAAATTGAAAATTTGCAAAATCCAGAAATTGCATAATGGTATGTCTATGAAAACTGTGAAATTTATGCCACAAATGTCCTTAGAAATGTCAAAAAAGAGCACACTCACGACTTTACCATTATTTAAGGAATCGTATATCGACGAAAAAAATACTAAAAGCGCAGCTTCAGCACTTAATGGTGCGTACATGTACGTGATCAAAAAATTGATTCGCGAATCAAGGGGAAATTTGTATATTTTTTATGCGAAAAATATATAAATTTCCCCTCCTGAGTTGAAATAATTTTAACTTAGGGCACATTTTTCACCGCAAGCATCTAGCATAATAAAAAAAAAATAAAAATTATGAGCAATAATTGTGCTCATTATATATATTTTTTGACATTTCTTATTTTGTTTTTCAAACTTTTTGTGCGAGCTAACAACAAACATCATTTTTTAAAAATATATACATATTGCTGAATATAATATATATATATATATATATATATATATATATATATATATATATATATATATATATATATATATATGTATATATATATGTATATATATATGTATATATATATATATATATATATATATATATATATATATATATATATATATATATATATATATATAAATTACACGAAAATTTAAAATCACCGAAAACAAACAAAAAGAAATTAGTACGAATTTAAAATTAACCAATAAAAACAAAATGAAGTTAAATTTAATATTAGAAATTATTACGAAATAACACGAAAAAATTTAAATCACCGATAAAAACAAATAGGAAGAATTTAAAATCACCGATAAGTAATTAAAAATGGAAATCTAATCACAAAAAATCGCACAAATATTTCGTATACCACAGCCAACAACGATACACAATTAATAATTACATATGTTCCATATGTCAAGTAAAATAGGTAATCATTTTGAGCAAAAGCTTTTGTTGCTAACTTCATCCTGCGATGCAATTTTTTAATCACGTACATGTACGCACCATAAGCCCTTCCTAAAGCCTAATTGACAGTCACTAAAAAATTGTTTACCGTTCAAGTTAATATACGACTTTTAATCATTTTTTCAAACACTTTTGAAAATATTGGTAATTCAGAAATTGAACGGTAGTTAATTCATTTCAATCTATCATTTTTTTATATAGAGGGGTGACATAAGCACATTTAAAAATATCAGGAAATATACCATTAGATACACTCTGATTAAAAATATGAGCTAACAGAAAGACTTTGCTTGAAACAGTTTGTTTTAAAACGGTAGAGGATATTCGATCAGGCCTACTAGAGTTTTGCTGTTCATTGATGCTTCATCCTTCTGCTAAAATCCTCACCTACTAGTGAATTTACTAGCTTCCATTGCATTTTGCAGTCATCGGAGCAATTCTCAAAAAAGATCATATAATAGTTGGTTCGTTCAGCATCTATCATCATTTTGCACTTTTAACGTAATAACGTTTTTAAACTCAGAACTAAGGCTAGCATGTTCCGAAAATCGAATGAAATTTGTCCTTGTTTGCATGGAGACTACTCATTATCAACTTCATTCTAAATATATCATTGCGTAGGTTCATCTTCAATCCCGATGCATCATTCTTTGTAAAATAAAAGAGTAAAATCGCGCCGCAAACCTCAGATTAGAGCGATTTAACATGCTAGTGAGAGAATGCATTAACTGATCGAACCAATTTTGGTGTCAAAATTTGCGTAAAAACAGTGCGGTTTAATTAAATTAAAATTAAAATAATTAATATCCGCATTAATTATAATTAAAAAAAAACATAAATTTCAAATTATACAGTCTGAATGTCTCTCTAATTGCCTAATTGTTGGAATTATTTGTTTTCAAATGAAAATTGGTATTACAATAATGCATACATTGAGGCGAATTACATAAAAATATATGTGAAATGAAACAATATAAAGTAGTACATATTAATAGTAATAGATGTCACTTTACATCTTCAGTGTAGTTCACTGAAATACAAGAATCGTTCTCTATGCCGCTCTTTATGACTTTGACAGAACAGTAGCCAATTTAAAATTTCAAAAAAAAAAAAAGAAAACACTGCGTTCGATTCGATGCCATTTGTATTTATTTGAAATTGAAAATAATAATAAAATAAATAAAAATTAAGTAAAAATAATAAATAATAAAGGTAAAGATAGTAAAATTAGCACTAAAGAAATTAAGTTAAATACCAAATAGTTTCTGTTAAAATTAATTAATTTATTATATAGCATCATGGAATGGGATTATAGTGGGTAACATAAACCATGAAGAGATTACAACAAAAATAAAAAAACAACAAGATAAATTTCTAAAACTCAAAGAGTTTAATTCAAAACGCGGATCTAAATCAGAGGCGTCTCGGCCAGGATTCAAGACATTGACAGCTCGTCATATATAGACAATGCATTTAACAGGTTTGGATCGAAAAATTTAAAAATTGTGGGTGATTTAGTTAATCTCCGCATGTATCTGATCATATTCCAATTATACGTTTAAAAATTCAAATAGCTATAAAACTAGAAATGCCAGCCAAACTATACCTCGCATGAACTTTGATAAATGTAATAAACTTTTACAGACGCAGGTCTGGGATGACATATTCTTAGCAAACGATGTTAATATCTTCCAAAATTATTGTCTTCCAAAATTAGATAGGGGATTAGTGTGTGGGAATGGTTCGAAAGGAGGTTTTAGCCAATTGATGAAAGTAGAGAATGCGTGTGCCAGAGTAGTTTTGGGGGCGATTAATTCAACCCCGAAACATACTCTGTGGTCTGAAATGGGTGATTTACCTCTTGAGTATAAAAGAGAGTGGATCACAGTGAGAAAGACCGTGTAAATGATCACACGGAAGAATGAATTGTGCAATAAAATAGTTGTAAGGCTTTAAAGTACGGCTGTGTATAAATCTACATGTAGAACTAGCATTGCACTCGAAAATATGATTATATTTTTGAGTATAGGCAAAGCTGGTCCGCAACCCATCTCTAACAATTTTACGGTATGCTTGCATATGGGGGAATCCAACAAGGGAATGAATGAAGTTATTGCTAAAATCATGTTTGGGAATATGAATCGGCAGTATTTACATCATGACATCGTTTATACAGATGCTAGTATAAGTGACAATAGAGTAGGTGTTGGTATTTTTATGCCTAGTACCAATGCAGAAAAGTATTTAAGAGTAGATGAAAGCACCTGTATAATGAACGCCGAACTTATTGGAATATTTGAAGGTATTAAACTGGTTGTGAATGGGAATAGGAAGATAGTAGTATTTTCCGATTCCATGAGAGGGTTATGTTCGCTTAAATGTGGAGGTGAAAGGCAAGGTAATGTGTATGTGGATATGATTTTCCAAAATATTCGTGTCTGTGAGGTGACCATACAATAGGTCCCGTCACATATGCAGTGAATATAAGAAAAAAGTCTAATAAAAGGATTGAAGTACAGAGAGCTATGCAGTACCCATTTGATAACCCCTTTTTATAAGAAATTCAAAGGGGATACACGAATGTTAAGAACAAACGAGCAAAAATCAGACTGAACAATGGAAATTGGAAAGAATGCTTGTGGAAACGTCGATTGAGTGAAGGACAATAATTGTGAGTTGTATGAAAGTGTGGAGGACGTTTAAAATCTTATATTGGTCTGTCCAAAATATAGTTATTATAGAGCTAATTTCAATATCCTTCGGAATGGAAGTGATTTAACAAAAGTAATGAATGAGGGAGGTTTGGTTTACAAGGAAATGTGTGAATAGGGGGTGTCCGTTTCCGTTAAAGTAAATAAATATGTATAAATAAAACTGTATAAATAAAATTGTAATAGATAAATTCTGGCGTTATGGCTGTCTATAATATAAAAAAAATTATCAAAAATGACTATTTGGGAAAAAACATTAAATATCCCATAACATATTATATTTTTCAGTGTTTAGTATCTGAGGGATTAAAAGATCTATAAACAACGGCCAAGCAGCGTGGACCATTTTCTCATTAAACACATAAAGCCTAAGATTAGTCATATTAATGCTATATTACCACCATATTTAGGTCACTTAATCTCAACTATTTTTTTATTGCATATTAAACTGAAAAACTGAATAAAATTGGCAATTAATCGAAAATTTATTTACTACTACATACAAATTTTTATGTCAAAATTTCAAAATTACAGCAAACGAACTTATTAAAAATAAGGAAGAGAAAAAGATTTTACTACTGTCATAATTACTCATAATTACACTATTACAAAGTTCTGACGACCCCTTAAGAACTTTTATAATTTTTTTTCTATAATTGACAAATTTTAGCACTAATATTTTTTTAAAATTTATTTTCAGGTGAAATGGCTGTTAATTATTTGTATACGCGCTATCAATTCAATTGGAGCGAAGTTGAGTACAGTTTATATTCAACATTTGCTTCCGTTACCCATTTATTTGGCACCGCCATATCTCTAGGTATATTTTCACATTTACTTAAATGGCCCGATGCGTTACTCGGCGTAATGTCATCATGTTCAAAAATTATAGCAAGTTTTGTATTTGCGTTTGCGGCCAAACCATGGCATCTTTACGCTGGCTGTATAGTTGAAATATTTGGTGGTACGGCATTCATAGCGCTACGGTCAATGTCATCGAAAATGGTTGGTAGCGATGAATTGGGCAAAGTTAATTCATTAATTGGCGTAGGTGAAGCACTTATGCCGTTGGTGTATGCACCATTATATACAACCGTTTATTCAGCGACTATAAATATATTACCGGGAGCATTTTTTTTGATGGGCGGATTTCTAATAGTTCCAGCAGTTGTGATATTCATGTAATTTTTATTTTATTCCTCACTAAACCTATAGAAATTAACTAATTTTTCATTTTAATTTTAGATGGTTCTATCGTGTGCATAACAGTGAAGAAAAGGTTAAAACAGCCGAGCTAGAAAAATCCGAAACTAAAATCGAAACGAAGCAACTAAGTACAATTGAATTAGAAGTTAAAAATTCGGGACATATCAATCAAAGTTTTGATGCGAGCATGGAGACCATTAAATAACATTTTAGTGATATATAGTATTCGTTAAAATTGTAGTTTAAACTGTGATGTAAATAAAACAAAGTGACGTGCGGTTGAAATATATACCTCCAACCAGCAGCAAAATCGTTTTATTTTAAGTGAAGAATTAAACAAAAAATTTGAAGGATCTCGTGAGAAACTGTAAACGGTATATAAAAATTATTGCCAGATAAAGAAATGAAAAAGATTAGCAGATCTGTTGATAGATCTTTTTCCAAAATTAAATTCCAATTTAGAGAATCTAGCACACCCGCATGGAATATGCAGAAAAAATTGCGGGCGGTTTGCAAAAATGCAGTTTTACTACTCAATGATTATATCACTGATTATCAAAAAATTTTCTTTTAGGGCCTTCTAAGCTGTTGCAATCCACAAAACATTGAAACGCCATCGATCGGTTTTGTTTCGATTCATCTAATTTTCCACTCGGCCACAGTATCCTATAGTTTCTTGCGTAAGCTTTTCGCTTTCGATTTCACATAGCTTTAAATAGGAGTTGCATCCTCCATGTGACATAACTCCATGACATAACTGCAGTATTTGTTTTTGTTGTCATCTTACACATAATATAAATATACATAGTACTACCACCATAAGAAAAAAACAGTTTACCCATTGATGTTCCAGATGTCGGGTCGATAGGATATCGTCAACATTTAGTATAACTATATGACATTTAGGCGATTATACTTAAAATATTTTGATTATTTTTAAACGATACCAGTAACGACATCTAGCATGTCAATGGGCTAACACACCATGGTGATCTATGTGTATTTATATTATGTCTTATATTACTATGGACCAATTCTGCAGCAGTACTTGATATGTTTGATCAGCCTTACGAGAAGAAAGGACAACTAATGTTCTCTACGGAAAGAAACGAATGGTCCTTAAGTGCAAATACATCCAAACATGGGACACAGCGAGCCCTAGAGAAAATTATAGAATCGAATTATTCTTTAGTTCCTAGAGAATAGTTTGCTCAACTTCCTAGATGACGCATAAGCATGTACAAAGTAGTTCTAGTTATATAGCAACATGCCATCCTATCACTAATGCGATTTCTAACTAGCAAATTCTATGGCTGCTACTAAAAAGATTCACAAATAATTTCAACGTTTCAAACAATGCTCTTCAACGTAGTTATATCGTTTAAAATCGGTTAAAAAAGAACGGAAGTGATGGATCTAGTAAACTGGTTTAAAACTATTTCAAGATAGAAAAATTACTAGATAAGAAAAGTTATAAATAACCTATAATAATTACAGCAATACTCTAATAAACTCTAATATCTGCGAGACTCTAAGATAGCTGGAATATGCATATCAGCAATTAATGCGGAATGTAAGTATTTTAGGGGGTAACTAGCTAGGCTTTGAGGATCGAGCCACGGTCGAATATCCGACAACCGAGAAGTAAATAAAGAACTCATCTACGATCCTCTACCAACTAGAGGTTGTAATGGATATGCAAGAAAAAAAGGAATTTATATCCCAGGTAGTAGATCAGCCGAGATGCTAAAAACTCCAATTCTCGGAGGACGGCGGATCTAGGAAAGTCAGAATAAGATAATTTAGATCGAGACTTTTCAATGGATTATATCCCATAAATAGAGAACACCAGAAATTAAAAACCAATTACTAGATGACTTGTAATCTAGTTGTAATAAAGCTATAAAAAAAAATATTAAAAAAAATATCGCGGGACATTTTAGACACTCCGTAAACTTTCATTTGTTCAATCAAACAAATTTTGTTGGAATATAATATTTTTCACAATATTAATTCGTCAATTGTTTTGCTGATAGTGATTGATTAGCCAAAATAATAAAAATGTATTACTTTTCATTTGTGATACGACTAATTAAAGCTGATAAGATAAATCAGTTTAGGACGTATGAATGTGTATTTTACGAAATAAAATATTGATTTGTGGAGTTTTACTTTAACAAGATAGAACAGGGTGCCCTTATCTGGTTTAAAATAGTCCATTATTAAAACCTTAGTAGAATTAAGCAATGGGGAATTTACTCTTAAGACTATAATATGGTACTCAAATATCTCAAATTTAATTAGAAGATAATAGAACTGAGCTTTTAGGTTGGAGCAAAACCGTACAAAAATTTACCGGCACCTATTCTTAATCACAGTGAGGTTGGCAGTAATTGGTTTAAATTTAATTTTATTTTCATTTTAAAAATTGGCATAGAATCGAGTATATACTTCATTATATCCTGACATTAGTAATTCAAGATTTGGTCGATAGGGTGAGCTGTGTAAGTTTCACTTTAAGTGAGAGGAACACATTCTGTAGCTTTTACAAAGCTTAAGCAGGTCAGTTGAGTGTATCACAATATAATTTAGAGCCCTCTCCATATTTTAAGAGATCAATACTCTGCAGTAGAACTACTTTTTGATGTAAAAACATCTTTAGCGTTAGAAGTATCTAAAAAACTTATATAAAAAAAATGTAACGGAAATGATGCTAAAATGTTACGGAAATGACGAAAAAAATGATATCAATGGAAGTGTGAATATCGGTTCGAATGAAAAGAAATAAAATAAAAAAACAGAATTCAAAATACAGCTGTATGCACCTAAACAACGACAACAAGAATGTCTATACAATCCGTGAGGAAAGTTTAGTTGACAGATGCACCAAAACAAAATGTAAATTGCTAAATGTATATTAGCAAAGCCTTCTATAATTAAAAAGCCGAATTCATCCATTTGCTGTAAACAATTTTAATTATTTGTGAGGTATAAAACCAAAACCGTCAATATTAGTAGTGTGCCTTATTTATTAAAATTGTCATAGCAACAAACAATTTTTTTTATATAATTTTTGAATTGTACAATTACACAATAAAATAGTGAATTTTATATGTTTTTTGTAAATGGCAGCGATCAGTTTGACTTTTACTATAAAAGTTTTGATATTATTAGGCTTGAATATACATTGTTGTTGGTTTTAGTACTATTACGTATTTGATTGACTAATCATTCATTTTTGTTAGTTTCGAAAAGGGTAAGCCTTTATAGCTTATCCCTTTCGAAATTTTCATGCTTAAAAACTATTTGTGAAAATGTATGAATATTTTATAGCAGTCTTATTACGAATGTCGAGAGCTTTCGGTTAAGGTATTGAGTTTTGGTCGAAATACCCTTGACCTGTCATTCTATTTTTCAAACAAAAATAAAATAAACAGATAAGTTTATTTTGTGAAATTATATATTTTAATTTTCTATTTATATTTTTAGGTTTTTAGTTTTTTTTTTTTTTAATTTGGTGGATGGACCTGGTAACTTTTGTAGAGGAATTTACTTAGAAGGTCTCGTCACTGTAAGTGAATTCGGCTGCGGAAGGGCTCCAAATTCAATCGGTCCTTTAAATTGTTTTAATTGTATTCATTGTTTACGTTGCTAACGTCATTCTGTTTTGATTTATTTTTCGTTTGTAATATGAATTTTAATTTTAGGCCAATCATCAAACACGAATCTAAGGCTGGTTGATTGCAAGGTTGATAGACTAATCCATTGTGTCTCAGTCAATTATCCCATCCACGCAGGGATAGCGTAGGTTACGATGGGTCTCATATATGCCTTATATAATCTTAATTTATTTTTGGCAGAGAGGTGACTGTTGCGGTTAAAAAATCTATAAAGTAAGTTGCGAACTGCAAAGGTTTTTCTTCGAACATTTTTGATGTGAGAGAGAGGTGATAGTTTACTATCTATAATCACCCCTAGATATTTGATTTGATTTTTATATTCTAAGGTGCTGCCTTGGAATGAAATATGACTAGCTTTTGGCATTTTACTATATTGGTTGCGGTGGAAATGGATAATTTCGGTTTTAGAAGAGTTTACCTAGATTTTCCATTTCTTCGCATATTCGGAATACTGGTTTAGATATTTGAACAATCTTTCACTAGATTTCCGAGCGCTAATTGAAGATTGAAGTGAATATTGCCGTGTCATCGGCATAAATTTGGAAGTTGGTTTCTTTGTTGTCGGGTTTCGGGATATCATGATAGAAGAATGAAAAAAGGTGTGGGCCTAGAATTGAACTTTGTGCAACTTTTGCTGCGATTGATTTGGTACTAGACCAGTGTTTGTTTAACGACACGAAAAATTTCCTATTTGATAAGTATGATTCGATTAGTTTAATGTGGTAGTGAGGAATATCACATTGAATTAATTTATAGACTAAGCCTTTATGCCAGACCGTGTCGAAAGCTTTTTCTATATCCAGGAAGGCTGCGATTGTTGAACGACCAAATCGTTTTTCGTTTTTAATAGAGTTTTTCAGCCTCAGCACTGCTTGAGTAGCAGAGAGGCCGGTACGAAATCCGAATTGTTCTTCTGGAATATAGGGTTCTAGTAGGGGCTGGAGCCTGTTAAGAATAACTACTTCTATCACCTTACTTATTCCGTTTATCTTTAAGATACCGTTAATGAATGGTAAGTTGTGATATTGCTTTATCTGGAAGATTTCTAAGTACCGAGTTGGCTATGTTATCGTCTCCCGGAGCTTTTCTTTTATTAAGATGCTGAAGAATGTTGGCAACTTCTGCTTTATCGACCATCTCAATTAAGGTTGGATTAAGAGGAGGAGAATTGAGAAAATTGTTGACACAGTTATTGACTAACTGTTCGAAACAGGGATCTTTTAGAGAATCGTTTTGTATATGAACTTTTTTATTGTGAGACGCGATATCCTCTGCAATTATTTTAGGATCTATGATTGGACTTAGCAATTGAACTAATCACATTAGCAATTGAACTAATCACATTTTGTTTTTTACCATTAAGTTTTCAAATTTCATTGAAGATTTCCGGAGAATTATCGGGAATTTTAGGCATTCTACTTGTGAATTCAGAATTTCTTAGTTTGCTGAACCAACACGAAATCATATTAACGTCAGGTAAAAATTAATAAAAATTAACGTCAGATTTCAAGATATGCCTTGGGTATTTATAAAAGAGCCGACGCATTCGATTGCGTAGCTTAATAAGGTTTTATAGCTCAAAAGGAATTTTTAAGGTGCCTTTACTCTGAATGAGAGGTATAGTTTACTTGATGGCTAATTTTATTACGTTAGTTAACTTGACCGTTTTTTCCTCAATTTGAGTAGCGATGTAGTGATTTCTGAGTCTTCTGGAAAGTTTCGATGAATATGAATTGTAAATTTCATCAAGTCGGCTTGGGAGTAGTTGCGAAATACTTTTGTTTCTTGTGGTTGGGTCTTGAAAGGGATTGTGAATACAATTGGTAAATGATCTGAGCAAAATTTATGCAAGACTCGTGGTGGAGTGACTAGAGATATATTTTTAGATAGAACCAAATCAAGAACCGACTTTCCTCTTGGGGAGGAGCATTTAATTGGATACTGGAATTATTGCAAAAATTAAGAAGTGAACGACCATTCTGCTTATTATTTGGGCAACTCCATGTGGTGTGGCGTGAATTAAAGTCACCTGCCAAGATAATTTTGTTACTGGAGTTAAAAAGATGTTCTAAATCATGACTCTTGACTTGTCTTACGTAAATAGAGCAAAACGTGAGAAGGAAGTAAGGAATGCCATTCTGTATTAAGATAGCAGTGACTCCAGATTTGGTACTTATTGCATCTAGCTTGAAAGTAGTATACCCAGTGGCTTGAAATTTATATCGATGGGCTAGATGGATTTCGGATAGGAGAACTATGTAAGGCTTGTGACGGAAGAGCATTTCTTCAAGTTGTTGTCACCGATCTAGTAAAACTAGACTATTGACATTCAGAGAAATGCATAGAATAGTTCTAACATGAAGGGCCTGGGAGTGAGGAAACGAATTTTATGAAGGCAAACCGGTTTTCAACGATATTAGATGATGGAACCCGATCGTATTCAACGTAGAAGTGGTCGCATCTTTCTTTGAGGTCAGCGAGCCGTTGCATTAGCGTATGAAACCCCTAACTTTCGAGTGCCAAGACCAGAAGGAAATTGGGTAGGACCTAGTTTAGGCGGAGAAATATTGGATAAAAATCTTTTTCTCACCTGACACTGGCTGTAATTTGCTGGATGTTGTTCACCGTAGTTAACACATTCTGCGGGTTGCCGGTTTTCTGTGGTGTTCCTGCAGTATCCTTTTTCATGGATTTTCCTTACATTTTATGCAACGGAAACCTTTACCGCAATTTAACGCTGTGTGGCCAAATCTCTGGCAATTTCGGTAATGCCTCATGTGCTGAATAGCTAGCAATTTTGCGACAGGCGTTGCCTTGTCGATCACTACTTGTAACAGCCTAGTATGAATCTAGAGCCTAGAAAAACCTAGTATGAACCAAAACATTTTCTAGTTGGGCCCCTTGCGGGGGTTAAAGTAGTTTTTATTTAACTACTTTTAAATAAAAAAAACTTTTTTTATCAGATTACAAACTAAAGAGTTTATATTTTAAACCAAACCTGTTAAATGGTACACAAAGGTTTTTCTTTTGAACCAACAGAAACTATTTTACAGACATTTTTGGTTTAAAATTGAAATGTTTATAGCTCAGAGTAAAACTTTTTGAGCATTGGTTTTAAATATTTTATTGAAATTTTTTAAACTTCTCAGTTTGTTCATCTAGATTTTTTAAAGTTTAAATATTAAACCGAAATAGTTTAGGACCTATATGCAGTCAAAACAATTTTAAAATTAGTCTCGATTTTATACTTTGTATCTATGAAAATCTTATCAAATTTAGAATAGCCCGTAATAAATTTAATGCACTCATAATCAGGTTTAAATTAAACGTGGACCTCAAAATTCGTAACCAAATACGAAATTAGTAGATTTTAAATCAAACATCCGAACGTTTTGGTCGTTTGCTGGTTTGGTAAAAAGCCATTTTAGCCAAATTGTCTATGAACTCTAGAATTTTTCTCTCTATTTAAAATATTTTGTTATAAATAACAGTAAATATTCAAAACAAATTATGTGACAAAACTTATCTTTCCATTTACCGCCCAATCGCTTTGTTATCGACCTTATATCTAAAGTAATGGAATCTATAGTGAATTTTCACATTATCAACTATATCAAAAGACATGCGCTTTAATCAAATTTTCAATATGGGTATCGTAAGGGGCTCTTCAGGCGATCTTATTGCCTATTTCATTTGGTTTGGGGAAAAAAATATCGAAAAATATGGTGAGTCACATTTCGTATCTCTAGATATTTCAAAAGCATTTGAAAGAGAATGGCATGAATGTCTGATCATTAAAATTCGGCCACTGAACTCGTATGAAATCAATGCTTTTCAATATATATATATATAGGTATATATATATATATATATATATATATATATATATATATATATATATATATATATATATATATATATATATATATATATATCAGCTTGGCACTAGAACAAAAATTTTTCAATTTAACTAACAATCCTCTTAATTTCAATAAATTCTTCCGTTGACTTTATAATTTCTTCGAGGCTGCACCGATCTTATTGTGGCCACATATGGCATCTTATTTCCTCCGTACCCTGTTCGCCCAATTTTTGTTGGATCTTCGCTATTAAATCAACAAGCTTTGTATTGAAAACAGAACATATATTTGAGCAGCAATCATAATTTTCAACATTGCATATTAAATATTTTAAAACTTCTTTGGTATCGCTTGGTTAAATTGGAGACAGCTGAGTATATTAAATTTGAATTTTGATGTGTAATGCAAACACACACTGAATGTGTCCCTGAAGCACCTGGTAAAACGCATTCTCTTGGTCGTTCCATTGCAAATTTTAAAAATCCGACACGATAATTTCACTTTTGTTGTTTGCATTTATGGTATGCTTCCTTTAGGTTCAGCAACATCAAGATCTGCTTACTCCAAATTCTTCTTTTATACACTTTTGAATACAACTAGCTGGCAATGTGGTTAGCAAGTAAATTATTTGATTTTGTTTTATTTCATTTTTAAATGCTTCTTTTAAATTGAAAATCCACGAATTCAATTCGTTTTTAGTAAAACTGATACCAGAAGAACTTGGAATGCTAGGATTTGGAATTTGAATTGCATTACTCAAAATTGAAGATACTATTTGAATTTGTTCCTCTCCATATGTTTTGCTCCTTAATTTTCATTTATTCAATGGACTTATTCCACATGCTCCTATAACTTGGTTAGCCCGCATTATAGTTTCATTTTCCTCAATTTGGATCTAATCAGCTGATTCTTATCTCTTTCTTCTGGTGTGGTGTGACTGCTAGTAGTATCTGAAACTTCTTCGGTTGAATTGTTACAGGTTCCTGATCTTCATAGCTTCAGATGTAACACGTTCAGTTTCTTTACGAATCTGTAGATTCTTACTTGGATGCGGAGTAAGATTGTATGGGTTACAGCATAATTTAAACGGCATTTTTGTAAAATTTTTGAAAACGAATTTACAAAATTAGTCACAAGTCACTATTCCACCACTTTATTAAATAATTGAATATAATTACAATTTCACAAAACTTTAACGTTAATAAAATGACCTGTTCCAATGGGTCTACTGTGTTTGACATATGGCTTTATTACCCCTTTATATATGAAACACCGAACAACCCTACCAAGAAGACTGAATTTCTAAATTTTATTATTTACTTATCTTACTTTATTACAGTGTCGAATTCACCAAGTTTTAATTTTAGGTAATATTTTAATTGGCATTATCTAACTAAATAATAAAATATCAATAAAAGATAAGATCATAGGTTTCAAAACTTTTATATTTAGAAAATTCCGAAAACCGATAAGAAAATTCTGAAAACAGTACGGAAGGATATACAATTTTGAATTTAAATGACTGTACCTCAAAATTTTTGTTCTAGCGCCAAACTGAATTTTTTACAGAATAAAGTATAATTATTTTCAAGTGATTTAACGGTAATTTAGAAATATAAAAAAAATAATTTTTTTTTATGGAGGTAACAAGAAATACAGATTCAAAGAATCACTAAACTTTTAAAATTAAAAATTATTTAAAACTAATAATTTCGTGATTTTTTATATTCTTCTAGCTTTAAGAAACCGTTAAGAAACACAAAATCGGCCAAACCATTCCGAAAATATGATGCAAAACGTAATACATGTACCCAAAACTGCTTGAAAATGTGAAAACTTTAGGAGAGAGCGAGAGAGAGAGGAAAAAAATGTATTCTACAATTTTTTTTCACATATATATATATATATATATATATATATATATATATATATATATATATATATATATTTATATATATATTTGCCACTTATCAATTTCACCTGGAATTGCATCTTTTTTTTCAGGAATATTTTCCATTGGAAATATGTCAAATGTTTACGAATTCCAGTTGTTTTATAAATGATAACGATTAAGCAACGCTTGCTATTTTTATAACCGAAAACAAATAAGCAATGCTTGCTGTATAGAAATAAATTCATAAGCAAAGTGCAAACTTTGTATTAATTTCTACTAATTTCGCACCTTTTCACACCTTTAATTAGGCTTTTAATGATATACGTGTTTAAGGTGATAGCTATTTATAGCTATTTATTAGCCGCGGTTTATAAGGTAAATCAGTTAGGTTTTTACTGTAGGAGTTATGTCGTTTCGTATTTCGTTGTGGTTTGTTTGTGTTAAACAATGAAACTTTTATCATTTCTTGTTATTGATTAGAAAACGTATACAAATCGTTTTGGTGATAAAATTGATTAAGAAATAATATATTAACGCAAAACTTATTTATGTTTTATATAAAGGGTCGTTTAATTAGAAATTTTTTTCAAATAAAATTAATCGCGCAATGAACAATGTCCATTTCGAGTGCTATTGCAGAAGTAGTTCGTTAAATTTTTTTTAAATTTACCCCACCAAATATAATTTATCATAATTTATACATTTATCGAAATAAACGTTCCTATTGGAAGACCCTGCATTTTATTTACATAACTTAATTAAAATAACAAAAAAAAAAAAAAAAAAAAAAGTAAATAAAAAATGATATAAATCAATTTCTAATATAATTACGTACTACTAAAAAAATCACTATTTCCCGCACCTTTTTTATTGTTAGTTACTTACACGACAATATATTATAATATATAGCAGTGTTGGTTGCATACAGTTTTCAGTAAAACTTAGATTCTCTAGTATGATAATTTTATTTCCATTATATATGTACCAAATATTCGCATACAAGACTGAAATCTAAGCTAGATATTGCTTGTTATCTTTGCAGGATGTTTTAAAATTCGAGGTAATAATAAAAAATCTGCCGAATTTTAAAGATTTTAACAAAAATCCGTGTCATCTAAATATAAATAAATATACAGCGCTAGGTTATGATGGATCCTATATTGAGATCATGATCTATTTATTTTAATTATATATATATATATATATATATATATATATATATATATATATATATATATATATATATATATATATATATATATATATATATATATATATATATATATATATATATATATATATATATATATATATATATATATATATATATATATATATATATATACGTGCAAGAAATAAACTTTTAAATTAGTTTAATGAGACTTAATCACGATATTTTTAACAACAGTAATTACGTTTTTGTAATGAAAACCCTGCTACATATAATCGGATGCACTGATCGGATGTACATTAAAAACTTGACCATTATTCCATTCGTGTAGATTATATGTTCGACAAAACGACAATCGTTGAGATTTTTGGAAGTTTGTTTTCTCATTTTTGTTTATCGCAGATTTATATAATCTTGTGATACTATTGACTACTAGTTACAATCTCCCATGTTTTTTTTTCATGAATTGCCTAATAATTCGACTTAACCAATTAAGCTACCATATTTAATTTATAGCAACAAGACGTACAAATACCGTTATTATGTATAGATAAGATTAGAATTGTATTATGGCCTAATGTATGATTCAACAAATAATTTAATGGACTATGTTGAGTCGAACTGTTACAGCTGTAAATCTGGTAATCTGTAAAATAAATCGATTTGCGTCATATTTTTATTTCAAATAGGCTTTAATCCGCAAATATTATATTTTGACAGTATATAGCTTTAGATTATGTATATATATATATATATATATATATATATTTATATATATATATATATATATATATATATATATATATATATATATATATATATATATATATATATCTGGTTATTGTTAGCAAAAGCAAAAACAAGTATAATCAGAGTATAGTGATAAGCATGCATTTCGCGATAAAATTAAAGTTTACAAGTATCAGTTGAAGCTAGTTACTCTCCAAGAAACTAGATGGCCATAATTTAACGGTTTTCAAGGTGTTTTGGTAGTGATGCTTAATAGAAACTTAATAATGTACAAAAAGTTTCAATTGAGAAGGCATGATAAACGAAACGGAGAAACCGACTATCAAAGTCTTGGAAGCAGTAGCATGTGAAAACCGCATCACCATTCTGATCATGTTTCTATGTTCCAGTTACAACAGGTTTCGATTATTTCGAAAAATTTCTGGTACACGACAAGAGGTACTTTGATATTTTAGCCAGGCGGGGTTTTGGTAACATATATATTGTGACGATTATGGAGTCGGTGTAGGGACATAACCGGCAAAGGTTCGAATCTCGTCACGGCCAGTATTGTTTATGACAGATAATTTTGTATTACGACAAAACATGTTTAGAGGTCTACGTTCAAAGCCATAATGAATAAGTCTAGTAAATTCGAGATATTTCCTTACAGCATTAGGCGTGGCGATGATATAGAGAGAAAGAAGTATAACAAAGTATAACAAGTATAAAGGAGTGCCACACCCTATACACACACAACGATGATAATGATGATGATTATGACGGCAATAAACGTCAGGTATACAGATGATTTACGATCTGCTATAAATGGAACATTCTCGACCATCCGTATACTGGTATATAAACAGCACCGATTTCGAGTAGAGGGATAGTTTTATGTTAGCGATAGTAAACAAGTGAATAATAAACGATTATAGCGAAGTGTACAGTAAAGGACGTATTGGTCATAAAACGGTTAGTTTTATTGATTTGTAAAGTTTAGTCAGTTGTTTTAATATCTAATTTTTATTAATTTAAAGTTTGGGTCAAATAAAATGCATATAAATTAGATTTTTGGTGTTTACATGACGTATTGGTTATAAAACGGTTAATCCAATTGATTTGTAATGTTTAATCAATTGTTTTAAAATCTAATTTGTATTAATTTAATTTTTTGTGTCAAATAAAGTGTATTTAAATTAAATTTTTGGTGTTTATATGGCGTTTTGTTCATAAAACGGTTAATTCAATTGATTTTTTATGTTTAATCCATTTATTATAATTTAATTTGTATTAATTTTAAAGTTTTGTGTTAAATAAAGTGTACATAAATTAGATTTTTGGCGATTATATGACGTATTGGTTATAAAATGGTTAATTCCTTTGATTTGTAATGTTTAATCAATTGTTTTAAAATCTAATTTGTTTTAATGTTAAAGTTTTGTGTCAAATAAAATGCATACAAATTAGATTTTTGGTGTATATATGACGTATTGGTTATAAAACGGTTAATCCAATTTATTTGTAATGTTTAGTCAATTGTTTAAAATCTAATTTGTATTAATTTAATTTTTTGTGTCAAATAAAGTGTATTTAAATTAAATTTTTGGTGTTTATATGGCGTTTTGTTCATAAAACGGTTAATTCAATTGATTTTTTATGTTTAATCCATTTATTATAATTTAATTTGTATTAATTTTAAAGTTTTGTGTTAAATAAAGTGTACATAAATTAGATTTTTGGCGATTATATGACGTATTGGTTATAAAATGGTTAATTCCTTTGATTTGTAATGTTTAATCAATTGTTTTAAAATCTAATTTGTTTTAATGTTAAAGTTTTGTGTCAAATAAAATGCATACAAATTAGATTTTTGGTGTATATATGACGTATTGGTTATAAAACGGTTAATCCAATTTATTTGTAATGTTTAGTCAATTGTTTAAAATCTAATTTGTATTAATTTAATTTTTTGTGTCAAATAAAGTGTATTTAAATTAAATTTTTGGTGTTTATATGGCGTTTTGTTCATAAAACGGTTAATTCAATTGATTTTTTATGTTTAATCCATTTATTATAATTTAATTTGTATTAATTTTAAAGTTTTGTGTTAAATAAAGTGTACATAAATTAGATTTTTGGCGATTATATGACGTATTGGTTATAAAATGGTTAATTCCTTTGATTTGTAATGTTTAATCAATTGTTTTAAAATCTAATTTGTTTTAATGTTAAAGTTTTGTGTCAAATAAAATGCATACAAATTAGATTTTTGGTGTATATATGACGTATTGGTTATAAAACGGTTAATCCAATTTATTTGTAATGTTTAGTCAATTGTTTAAAATCTAATTTGTATTAATTTAATTTTTTGTGTCAAATAAAGTGTATTTAAATTAAATTTTTGGTGTTTATATGGCGTTTTGTTCATAAAACGGTTAATTCAATTGATTTTTTATGTTTAATCCATTTATTATAATTTAATTTGTATTAATTTTAAAGTTTTGTGTTAAATAAAGTGTACATAAATTAGATTTTTGGCGATTATATGACGTATTGGTTATAAAATGGTTAATTCCTTTGATTTGTAATGTTTAATCAATTGTTTTAAAATCTAATTTGTTTTAATGTTAAAGTTTTGTGTCAAATAAAATGCATACAAATTAGATTTTTGGTGTATATATGACGTATTGGTTATAAAATGGTTAAATCCTTTGATATGTAATGTTTAATCAATTGTTTTAAAATCTAATTTTTATTAATTTTAATTTTGTTTGTCAAATAAAGTGTATATAAATTAGATTTTCGACGATTATATAGACGATTATAAGATTGTGTCCGAAACCCATGATAAATATTTGTAAATAAAATTGTTGACATTCATTTAATAAAAACGAAGACACCCAAATTATCACAGCTAGTTGCTATGATAATTTTTGACAAATACTAAAACTTTCTATAATAAAAGGCAAACTCAGCGCGTAGCACACTCGGATATGCAAAATAAAACTAACTACTTGGTTTCGTAATAGTACCATTGAAAAAACATATATGAAAAATTATACGAACTTTTCCGTTGCTATGACAATTTCAAAAAACGATGCACACACTTAAATGTAATTTGTTTAACAAAAAGTTAATTTAAAAATGTACAAAAGTAAAAGAGGGGAAATATTTTAATTAATTATTATACTCTTCGGACAGCGTAATAAAAAATTAGGAGTGTAGGGGAATATTTTTCAAATAAATGTCAACAATTTTATTGACAAATATTTATCATGGGTTTCGGACACAGTCTTAGTGTAACTTCTCCTCTGATCTAATATGATTTAGTAAGCGTAATTATGCTGATTTTATATTTGGCTTTTGTATGATCCATCCTGGAATACTTGGAGTAAAGAAACGGCACGCACTAGCAATATCCTGTAAAAACTGTAAATATTGATAATTTATAAATAGCTACAGTTACGTATAGATTGTGTTGGTTTGAGCATTTTAATTAAGATACGATTTTGACTTTTTGTTTCAACACAAATAAAAATTGACAGGTACTTAATTAAAAATAAACTGATATGTATATGTGTTAGATCAACCACGAAATTTCGTCAAGTGCCATTTTTGAGAAATTGTATTTACTCAAAGTTTATAAATAAATAGACACCACTTCTTAATTAAAATGTCTAATCAATTGGGGCTTTGAAGTTTACCGGACGCAGATAGTTAAAAAGCGATGAAAGATTACAAATTATGCGTTATATATATGACGCATTCTTAACATTAAATTAAAAAAAAAAAACGCGGCTTTGTTTTTTTTTTAATTGATAAGGAAGAAAGCTAAAGTGATATACTAATATATGTATTAGACTTAAGTTGTTTTCTTTGTCAAATCCACTTCAAAACAAAATATCAAATAAAGTTTGTTTTTGATGCACACTATACGCTATTCTAAAAATAGTTATATTTGCTTAATGTTTGTAATACTAGTGCTATTTCATAGATGTCTCTATATGATGTCTTATAGATGAGGTGCACCAAACTTCAAGTCCCCTGGCAGCCGCAAATCACTATATTAAAAATGACCGTTGGTGTAACTCCTGTTATATCGTGGATAGCCGATCAGGGAAATTGTCCGATTCCAGTTACGCTAGTTTTTATCCACAGTTTTTGCGATGTACTCCTCCAATGTGCCATTAAATGGCTCCAACATGCCGTCTGACTGTAGATGCATAGATGCCGTGCGTGTTTTATTTATGCCCAGTATTTGACATATCTTTGGGAATACAACTAACTCGAAAATTACGTTCTTGATCCGAATAAACCTCCATCGGTACCCCAAATCGACTGATCCAAATGTTCATCATGTGTATTCAAATGTGCTCCAGTGTTGCACTGCTGCATTGCACCTCGACTGTTTTGAGCGGGCTCTTTGTGATCTGAACTTTAGGTACCACTGTTAACGATTGGGTCGACTCGCCATCTGAACTCTGCCAAATCCACTGCAGACACCCATCGTCGATCCGTAAACTATCGCATTGAACCTAGTATGCTGTTACTGCAGGACTTTTGTATGCGATTTTTAGAAGAAATAGAATTTTCATGAGTCTGACATCGATGATATTTTCATTCTCTTCCATTCGGCTGGAATGCTTGCAATCTGCTCGACATGACCGTCTTGATAAGGCATCGGTGTTCCCGTGGGCAGATGTTCAATCTTAAAATCGTAGCTTTGCAACACCACTGTGGCCAATAATTCTTTTCGAGTGAAGCAATAATTCTGCTCCGGCTTTGACAGTACTTTGGTAAAGAAAAACTCTTATACTGCGTATGCAAGTACTGAAGCCGTGCAAATCAGCTCTTTTAACTCCTTTGATGGGCTCTCCAGCTCTTCGGTCTACACAAATGCCTTTTATTTTCTGTAAACTCCCGGCAACATCAGCAAATTCTATTACGAATCGCCGATAATATGTACAAAGTCCAACAATACTTCTTAATTGAACAATGTACACTTCTTTGGACTCAGCTTTAGCCCGGTTGATTGAATCCTATCGAATACTTCCTCCAAATTCCTCAGATGCTCATTAAAGTCTTTTCCTATTACTATAATGTTGTCCAATGCACGTTTCATTAACCGTTCGATAGTCGCAAGCGCGTTACATAAGCCAAAGGGCATGATGTTAAATTGCCATAACCCATTGTCTACACTAAATGCTGCCTTTTTTTATCCTCATCTGCAATTTCCACCTGCCATAATCCACTCTGCAAAATAAACACTTCTTCCAAACCTTCCCCACACAACTGTCTCTGCATTGGGCGGCAACTTTTCTCGATTGTATAAGATAACTCGTCTTATCATTGGATCTTCTTCGTTAATTTGCATAGGCAATTTCAAGTTGCTATAACTTAAAATACATCGACCAACATCCAAAACAATTCCGTACACCCTCATGAAATCCATGCCCAAGATTACCTCATCTACAATGTCGGTTATCAACATTTCAAGGTAAAACTAGATGTTTCCAATCTGCAACCAAACTTCTTTATTTGATGGTTTAGCTATCTCGTTTCTTGCCAATCTTGAGATAGGGATGAAGGTTATGGAGCATTTGGTTGTGGGGTCAGTTCCTGCTCCTTGAAGCGGACTCTCTTTAGTTTAACGACTCTGTTATTACCTGCCACTCTTTCTCGGCCCACCACCCAACTTCTTCCCTTAACCTGCCATAAATTGACAACGGTGTTCTCGATCGTTTTCTTCGCCACTTTGAACAATTTCTTTAGATGTGGCCCATTTTGTCACAAAATTTTTTGAATATCACTGTTGACTGTTTGTTGACCGCATCTTGATTGGCGGCTCAATGATGTTATAGTCCATCTCGTTATGATTAATGCACAGGCGTTGATCTCTACGAACGTTTTTTTGGGGCCAATACTAGACCGTCAATGAATGAACCGATCTTAATTCTCTTCGTGTAGTCTGAGAGCGTGTTGGAATGTGGTAGATGCACCACCCTCTCGATAACTGCCACATACTCCTGTAGGGATTCCCCATTCTTTTGATATCGAGCTTTTAGCTTTATTCTGTGCAGTTATCGTTTATGATCACCTCCATATTTACGCTCCAACATTTGCATTACTCTACCGTTATCACCAAGCATATTTTCTGGAAATTTATTTATGGAAGCGCTACGATCTTCTTCAATTCAACAATTTCTGGTGGCTGCTGTTTCAAACTGTAGATTTGCTTCTTGCCACTGGTGGGTGCTATAACACATCTCAACTCTTTCGCGTTTAAATTATAACTTATGTCAACTCATAAATGTTACATGTATATCGAATATTCTATCTTTCTATTATTTCGTTTTACTTTTTCGAGATGTCACTATGCTATTCTATAGATCATAATATTTGCTCAATCCTTGTAATACAAGTGCTACTTCATAGATGTCTCTAGGTTTAACACTAGATAAATCGTAATGGTCAATTTTACGTCAAGTTGTCTTTCGCGGATGTTTTTAAATATGAGATACAGTCACAATTAAATCGGTATTGGTCATAAAACAGTTATTTCAATTGATTTGTTTTAAATCTAATTTATATTAATTTTGAAGTTTTGTGTCAAATAAAATGTATATAAATTAGATTTTCGTCGATTATATGATGTATTTGTCATAAAACGGTTTATTCAATTGATTTGTAATGTTTAATCTTTTTTTTTTAAATCTAATTTATATTAGTTTTAAAGTTTTGTGTTAAATAAAGTGTATATAAATTAGATTTTCGGCGATTATATGATGTATTTGACATAAAACGGTTAATTCAATTGAGTTGTAATGTTTAATTAATTGTTTTTAAATTAAATTAATATTAATTTTAAAGTTTTGTGTCAAATAAAGTGTATATAAATTAGATTTTCGTCGATTATATGATGTATTTGTCATAAAACGGATTATTCAATTGATTTGTAATGATTAATCTTTTTTTTTTAAATCTAATTTATATTAGTTTTAAAGTTTTGTGTTAAATAAAGTGTATATAAATTAGATTTTCGACGGTTATATGACGTATTGGTCATAAAACGGTTAATTCAATTGATTTGTAATGTTTAATCAATTGTTTCAAAATCTAATTTGTATTAATTGTACTGTTTTGTGTCAAATAAAGTGTATATAAATTAGATTGTCGACAATTACATGACGTATTGGTCATAAAACGGTTAATTCAATTGATTTGTTATGTTTAATTAATTGTTTTAAAATTTAATTTGTATTCATTTTAATCTTTTTTGTCAAATAAAGTACATATAAATTAGATTTTTGGCGATTATATGATGTATTTGACATAAAACGGTTAATTCAATTGAGTTGTAATGTTTAATTAATTGTTTTTAAATTAAATTAATATTAATTTTAAAGTTTTGTGTCAAATAAAGTGTATATAAATTAGATTTTCGTCGATTATATGATGTATTTGTCATAAAACGGATTATTCAATTGATTTGTAATATTTTATCATTTTTTTTAAATCTAATTTATATTTATTTAAAAGTTTTGTGTCAAATAAAGTGTGCATAAATTAGATTTTTGGCGATTGCATGATGTATTTGTCATAAAACCGTTAATTCAGTTAATTTGTAATGTTTTATCAATTGTTTTTAAATTAAATTTATATTAATTTTAAAGTGTTGTGTCAAATAAAGTGTATATAAATTAGATTTTCAGCGATTATATGATGTATTTGTCATAAAACGGTTAATTCAATTTATTTGTAATGTTTCATAAAATTTTTTAAAATCTAATTTGTATTAATTTTAAAGTTTTGTGTCAAATAAAGTGTATATAAATTAGATTTTCGTCGATAATATGATGTATTTGTCATAAAACGGTTTATTCAATTGATTTGTAATATTTTATCATTTTTTTTAAATCTAAGTTATATTTATTTAAAAGTTTTGTGTCAAATAAAGTGTGCATAAATTAGATTTTTGGCGATTGCATGATGTATTTGTCATAAAACCGTTAATTCAGTTAATTTGTAATGTTTTATCAATTGTTTTTAAATTAAATTTATATTAATTTTAAATTTTTGTGTCAAATAAAGTTTGTTTTATATTAAAATTATTAATGTTACACTTAATAAATTTTAGAAACTCATGCTGCTGAAATAATAAATAGGTAAAATAATAAATTTGTAATTTACAGGTTAAAAACTACTGCCATCTGTTACAGCCTACACGGCTTGGAGAACTTAGTTCATCAATAAATTTTGTTCTTAGGGAACCTTTATAGATTACAGTTGAATGGTGGCACACTGGAATTGCTGATAAGAGACGTCAGAATGCAGAGCAGTTCAGTAAAATTGTGATTGTCTTGTGCTAATAATTGGCCACCGAAAAATACTTATTATCGATCGCTTAGGTGTCACTAACCGGGTCGAGTCTGTCATTACTAACATTCCTTCCATTCCTTCGGTTTTGTTAAATGTAACACGGGTGTACGATGGTGCCCGCAGTTCTGGGAGTTCCTGGTTCGTCCCGTACATGCAATCAATCGATCAACCAATAAGATATAGTCACAATTAGATCATGCGCGATCTTACAGTACATCATTATTTCCCCAATATTGGTCTTATATTTTTACATAACTCAATTGGATTTTAAATCATGCTTTATATAATTCTTTTGTTTAGTCGCCTCCTACGATAAGCAAAGTATACTGTGGTGGTATTCTAAGGTTATCATGGTCGCTAATACTTTAATCAGTTACTTCTACTTTATTGATTCACTCTCATTTTGCCGTACTAAAATATCATTTGGGTTTGAGATGAATAACAGATAAGTCGAGTGCAATTTACGTATCTACATACGAGTATACCGTATATGTATATATTACACATTCTGTCCGTGCTCGTCGATAACAAATTGTGCACAGCACGTACAAATTCCTAAGGTGTATTGTACGAGTATAATTCATCAAAGATAAGAATGAGAATGACTTTGCTGTCGTATACCCAACCTGATAAATATTAATAATTCGAGTATGTACTGTAGATTAAAAAATAAAAATGATAGCAGTAAATTTATCTGTCGTAATACTGTTATTAAAATTAATAGTACTTGGCCAAAATCAAATCATTGTAAATTGAGCATCGATACGATTCACCTCATTCACAGGTGTATGGAGAAAATTTAAAACGATTTCAATTTTTTTTTTTTATTAAAATTAATTATGAAGGTAATTGTGTGACATGAATTTGTAATTAGAACTTTTTAATAATTTTTTTTTTTTTTTTTTTTTGTAATACACAGGTGATATCAATAATAGTTTTATTATTGTTAGTTGTTCATAATATAAATGGATTACCATCGAAACCGTTTACAATAAACGCGAAGGCCGATGAAACGTACGGTGAGGCGGAAGTTGCGGCTAAATTAAAAGAATATAACGAATTGGCCATTGTGAAATGTAATGCCCGTAGTTTGGCTAGTTGGGCGGTTGAAACAAATGTTGGCGTTCAATCGTTAGTCGATGATTATGTAAGTGTTTGGTGAAAATGTGTTTGAACATTTATGTTTTGGTGTTAATTTCGAGTGGCTTGTGTGATTAGATAACGTGTGCTATATACAAAGATATATTTTGGCAAGTGATCAATAACCGCATGTATGGGATATATTGAGCTTATCGGATTTTTTTAACATATGGTTGTATTAGACTTTCATTCTAGAATCTTTAATCTTATTGAGGTAGTGTTCACATTTTTGTGTGATCAAGATCGCTGTTTATTATCAGACAATTTTGATATTATTACTTTTTGCAATATGTAGATAGACAATACTGATCCTAAAGTAAATCGAGTTTTCACTTCAATAAAGAAAATTGTGATTGTTCCCATTGTTTCCAAATTTTCCTTTGCTTAAAAGATGCTACTCTTAAAAGTTGTAAAAGATAAAGACTTTTTTTTGGTTAGCTTTCTTTGTTGGTTTCATTTAGTTTGCTATTTTGTGAGACGTTTCGGCATCTCTACCTTTAGGACATTTGTACTAGTGGGTCTTTAAGTCATTATTAGTACTCGGTCATGGTCAGTCTTTGGCACCCTGTAATTCTTGGATAGTTCTCAATAAACTCATAGTTCTTTACACACTCCATTAATACCGTGAATATTTGTTTCATATCAGCTTTTTAAAACTGCGTAATGTGCGGTGCTGCTATTAGATAAAAAGTCTGGACGCATTTCTATTCTGCATAAGGAGATTGCATTTTAAACATTTGATTCTCTGCTTGCTGATCCTTTTGAATGGTTAAGTTGGTTTTCTTTAGTATTCTAATTCTGCTTTCAAAGAAAAACACAACACATATAAAGGTAAAGGTCTGATTCAGTAGAATCACTTTGCCCAAAGTTTTCCTTCAGCAAGTGATCCTTAATTTGCGAAATTAAGTGATTCAACCAGTTTATAAATAATTTCACCTTCGTATTTTCAGCAAGAAAAAGTAGCGGAATACGCCCTATTCCGTCAAGAACAGTACGAATTGTATTTCAAAGAAGCAATTTTACGAATGAGAAACAATGAATACACCGATTTAGATTTGATAAGACAGTTACAATCTCTTGATAATATGGGAACGTCACTCTTGGATGAAATCAAACTGAACAAGGTAAAGTATTTAAATTATAGCAGCCATCATTGTTAATTTAATTTTAAATGTCATCCATTTCACGCCCTCCCGGCTATATAGCTTACATCCGAACGTGCTAAAATGGCCGCCATTTATAATTCAGCAAAAATTTGTCCATATCAAGATCAAAAATGCGATACACCATCGTGGAGCTTAGATGGTGAGATCCAAAGTCGAATGAGTAAATCACGTAGCTATGACGAGCTTGAGTACATTTTCAATGAGTGGCACAATCAATCGGGCAAAGAAATGATCCCAAACTATAAATCGTATGTCGAAATAATGAACGAAGCTGCAAAACTAAATAAATTTAACGATGCTGGAGACATGTGGATTTCGACATATGAGGATCCGAATTTCAAAGTAAATATTGATGCACTATGGACCCAAGTGAAACCGCTGTACGACGAGTTGCATAAATATGTTAAACATAAATTGAGTAAACTTTATCCGGGTAAATTAGATGATACCGCTGATACTATACCGGCGCATATTTTGGGTAATATGTGGGCACAAACATGGGAAGATTTGTACGAGGATTTAAAACCATATAAAAATGCTGGTAGCATCAATGTGGACGCTAAAATGCAAGAATTGAATTACGATGTAAACAAAATGTTTGAAATGTCAGATGATTTCTACAAGAGTATGGGCTTAAAATCGAATGCAATGAGCTACAAACCTCCAGCGGTGGTTGAAAAACCTGATGACAGAATTATAGCTTGTCATGCTTCGGCTTGGGATTTCTGTAACGGTGAGGATTTCCGTATTAAAATGTGCACACATGTTGATATGCATGATTTTATTGTGGTCCATCATGAAATGGGCCATATTCAATACTATTTACAGTACAAAGATAATCCATTAGCGTTGCGTGGTGGAGCTAATCCAGGATTTCATGAAGCTGTCGGTGATACGATAGCTCTATCCGTGGATACGGCAAAACATTTGAAAAAAGTCGGTCTTTTAAATAAAGATTTTGTTGAATCTGACGAAAGTCAAATAAATGCCCTATTTGCTATGGCACTCAAACGAGTCGCATTTCTACCATTTGGCTTATTGATCGATAAATGGAGATGGGAAGTGTTTAGTGGTGCTGTTACGCAAGAAAATTGGAATAAACGATGGTGGGAACTAAGAAAACAATACCAGAAGGTAGCTCCATCCACCAATCGTGATTCCGATGAATATTTTGATCCAGGTGCCAAATTTCACATTCCAAACGATTCGCAATATATCGCTTACTTTGTTGCCCATATCCTAGAGTTCCAAATGTATCGTGCACTCTGTATAGAAGCTAAAGAATATGGCCCCGATGCACCTGGTGCATCGTTACATAATTGTGATTTTTATGAGTCAACTGAGGCGGGAAATAAGCTTGCAGCAGGTTTATCACTTGGCACCAGCAAACACTGGTCAGAAGCATTGAAAGCAATCACTGGTAGTACAACCATCAGCAGTGAACCTATTTTGGAATATTTTGAACCTCTAATGGCATATATGAAAAAGTACAATGATGCCATTGACAATCTTAAGGCGTATAATGATAAAGCACCAAAAGAATGTAATAAAATTGTAAAAGCTGAGTGGGATGTTAATACGGATGTTGAAAATGATGCAAAGCAAAATATATTATCAGCCGCTACTCTCACGTATGCGCAATTCTCGCAGGAACAAGCAAACATTTTCAAAAATAATAATCCTGAAGATTTTGACGATGAATTGGAGCAACGTCAAATTCGTGAAATCAAAAAATTAGGTACAGCAGTTTTGGAAGAGGCGGATTTGGAAGAATTACAAAAAACTATTTCGAACATGGAGAGAATTTACAATACCGCCACAATATGTCCGTATAATGATACTAAATGTGATGTGAAATGGTCGTTAGATCCTGATATGGAAGCCCGTTTGGCCGCATCAACCAATTATGATGAATTGCAATATGTTTGGACAGAGTGGCGTACAAGTTCGGGAAAACAAATGCGCGGACATTACAAGAAATATGTCGAACTATCGAATAAGGCTGCCAAAGCCAATAACTATAAAGATTATGGTGAAATGTGGCGTGATATGTATGAAGATGATAAATTCGACGAAAACATTGAGCGAATGTGGCAAGAGGTTAAAGAGTTGTACGATGAGTTGCACACGTACGTTCTTAGAAAATTAAAAGTACTTTACGGGTCTCGACTCGATGCCTATAAAACTACTATCCCCGCCCATCTTTTGGGTAACATGTGGGCACAATCTTGGGTGCATTTATACGATCGTATTAAACCATACAAAAACGGTAGCCTGATTGATGTCACCGACGCAATAAAAGAAAAATATGACGTACCGGGAATGTTCAAAGAAGCTGATAAATTTTACATTGGGTTGGGCTTGGAACCTATGTCAATGAGCTATGATGAAAGTTTAGCATTAATTACGAAACCAGAAGATCGAAAAGTTGCTTGCCACGCATCAGCATGGGACTTCTGCGATGGCAATGATTTTAGAATTAAGATGTGTACCAATTTAAATATGGAAGATTTCGTAACAATTCACCATGAAATGGGTCACATACAATACTATTTATTGTACAAAGATTTGCCAATTGCACTACGAAATGGTGCCAATCCTGGTTTTCATGAAGCGGTTGGTGATTTAATAGCACTTTCAGTATCGACCCCAAAACATTTGAAAAAAATTCAACTTCTTCAAAACTATGAAGACTCGAATGAAAATGATATAAACTCTCTGTTAAAAATGGCGTTGGAGCGGGTTGCGTTCTTACCTTTTGGATTGTTAATCGATAAATGGCGTTGGGATGTGTTCAGCGGTAAAGTCGAGGAAAATAAATGGAATTCACATTGGTGGGAATTACGTGAAAAATATCAAAAAGTTGTTGCTCCAGTCGAACGTAGCGAAGAAGATTTTGATCCGGGTGCAAAATATCATATCCCAGCTGATTCGAAATATATTTCCTATTTCATTGCACACATCCTTGAATTCCAACTTCATCGGGCTGTTTGTATCGCAGCTAATGAGTACGATCCAAATGATCCAAACAAACCACTATACAAATGTGACATTGACGAAAATAAAGCGGCTGGTAAAAAAATAAGAGATGGTTTGAGCATTGGATTTAGCAAACATTGGTCGGAATCATTAAACGCTATGACTGGTGAAACGGAAATAAGTGGTACTGCATTGATGGAGTATTTTGCTCCATTGTTGAAATTCTTAAAGGAACAAAATGGTAAGGATTTTTATTATAACACATAAAGTAAATCTTTTAGAATTATCCTTTCATTGCAGCAATAAAAGATGAAGATGAAGATGGTGCTGGTGTCGTTATTGGTGGAGATAAAGGAATTGTGATTTCTATTGCATTGATCGGCTATGGAATATTTTCCTGGATTAGGAATTAGGTTTTATTAATGAAATATGAAGATGTAACATGAATTTAACATAAAATGTAATATGTTAGCATAAAAGTTTTTCATTTTATTTTATGAATGATTGTCGGTCAGAATCGTCATAAGTCATTATAAACAAACTCGTCTAGTCCCCAATTGTTTTAACTGGTTATGGACTTCCACCCAGGTTTGGGAACCAGAAATAACGCGGTCTTGATTTTTTATTTTACATTATCTACGCTGGATCAAATTGGTTACTTATAGTTTTCCTTTAAGCCATACACTTTTAGACTAAGAGCCAGAAGGTAGTATGAGTAAGTCAATGTCGAAATTTTGACTTAATCATAGACTCCGTTAACATGTACCTGTGTAAATGGTAAAAAAGCGAAAACGAGAATGTTTCAAAACTATCAATTATTGGAACTACAACTGACTTAAACCCGATCGTTCGTGGACATTTTTTTCGATTTTTGTTTGATTTCAAATGGCTGTAAATTCATCAGGAATGGATCTAGAGTCGATTTTGGTGGTCTGTATTGTTGATAAGTCAAGCCTAGATAGCTCAAATTATTGAAATAAAATTTCTGAATTTATCGAAAATAAAAATCAAAATTTTGACAGTCTATAGCCTTCCATATTTTGGAAAATTCGTGGAAATTTTTTACGATTTTTGTTTGATTTCAAATGGCTGTAAATTCATCAGAAATGGATCTAGAGTCGATTTTGGTGGTCTGTACGGTTGTTAAGTCAAGCCTAGATAGCTCAAATTATTGAAATTATAGCCTTGCATATTTTGAAAAATTCGTGGAAATTTTTTTCGATTTTTGTTTGATTTCAAATGGCTGTAAATTCATCAGGAATGGATCTAGAGTCGATTTTGGTGGGCTGTACGGTTGTTAAGTCAAGCCTAGATAGCTCAAATTATTGAAATAAAATTTCTGAATTTATCGAAAAAAAAATCAAAATTTGGAAGGTCTAAAGCCTTGCATATATTGGAAAATTCGTGGAAATTTTTTACGATTTTTGTTTGATTTCAAATGGCTGTAAATTCTTCAGGAATGGATCTAGAGTCGATTTTGGTGGTCTGTACGTTTGTTAAGTCAAGCCTAGATAGCTCAAATTATTGAAATAAAATTTCTGAATTTATCGAAAAAAAAATCAAAATTTTGACAGTCTATAGCCTTGCATATTTTGGAAAATTCGTGGAAATTTTTTACGATTTTTGTTTGATTTCAAATGGCTGTAAATTCATCAGGAATGGATCTACAGTCGATTTTGGTGGTCTGTACAGTTGTTAAGTCAAGCCTAGATAGCCAAAATTATTGAAATAAAATTTCTGAATTTATCGAAAAAAAAAATCAAAATTTTGACAGTCTATAGCCTTGCATATTTTGGAAAATTCGTGGAAATTTTTTACGATTTTTGTTTGATTTCAAATGGCTGTAAAGTCATCAGGAATGGATCTAGAGTCGAATTTCTGTACTGTTGTTAAGTCAAGCCTAGATAGCTCAAAATATGGAAATAAAATTTCTGAATTTATCGAAAAAAAATCAAAATTTAGACAGTCTATAGCCTTGCATATTTTGGAAAATTCGTGGAAATTTTTTACGATTTTTGTTTGAATTCAAATGGCTGTAAATTCATCAAGAATGGATCTAGAGTCGATTTTAGATAGCTAAAATTATTGAAATAAAATTTCTGAATTTATCGAAAAAAAAAATCAAAATTTTGACAGTCTATAGCCTTGCATATTTTGGAAAATTCGTGGAAATTTTTTACGATTTTTGTTTGATTTCAGATGGCTGTAAATTCATCAGGAATGGATCTAGAGTCGATTTTGGTGGTCCGTACGGTTGTCAAGTCAAGCCTAGATAGCTCAAATTATTGAAATAAAATTTCTGAATTTATCGAAAATAAAAATCAAAATTTTGACAGTCTATAGCCTTCCATATTTTGGAAAATTCGTGGAAATTTTTTACGATTTTTGTTTGATTTCAAATGGCTGTAAATTCATCAGGAATGGATCTAGAGTCGATTTTGGTGGTCCGTACGGTTGTTAAGTCAAGCCTAGATAGCTAAAAGTATTGAAATAAAATTTCTGAATTTATCGAAAAAAAAAATCAAAATTTAGACAGTCTATAGCCTTGCATATTTTGGAAAATTCGTGGAAATTTTTTACGATTTTTGTTTGATTTCAAATGGCTGTAAATTCATCAGGAATGGATCTAGAGTCGATTTTGGTGGTCCGTACGGTTGTCAAGTCAAGCCTAGATAGCTCAAATTATTGAAATAAAATTTCTGAATTTATCGAAAATAAAAATCAAAATTTTGACAGTCTATAGCCTTCCATATTTTGGAAAATTCGTGGAAATTTTTTACGATTTTTGTTTGATTTCAAATGGCTGTAAATTCATCAGGAATGAATCTAGAGTCGATTTTGGTGGTCCGTACGGTTGTTAAGTCAAGCCTAGATAGCTAAAAGTATTGAAATAAAATTTCTGAATTTATCGAAAAAAAAATCAAAATTTAGACAGTCTATAGCCTTGCATATTTTGGAAAATTCGTGGAAATTTTTTACGATTTTTGATTGATTTCAAATGGCTGTAAATTCATCAGAAATGGATCTAGAGTCGATTTTGGTGGTCTGTACTGTTGTTAAGTCAAGCCTAGATAGCTCAAATTATTGAAATAAAATTTCTGAATTTATCGAAAATAAAAATCAAAATTTTGACAGTCTATAGCCTTCCATATTTTGGAAAATTCGTGGAAATTTTTTACGATTTTTGTTTGATTTCAAATGGCTGTAAATTCATCAGGAATGGATCTAGAGTCGATTTTGGTGGTCTGTACGGTTGTTAAGTCAAGCCTAGATAGCCAAAATTATTGAAATAAAATTTCTGAACTTATCGAAAAAAAAAATCAAAATTTTGACAGTCTATAGCCTTGCATATTTTGGAAAATTCGTGGAAATTTTTTACGATTTTTGTTTGATTTCAAATGGCTGTAAATTCATCAGGAATGGATCTAGAGTCGATTTTGGTGATCCGTACGGTTGTTAAGTCAAGCCTAGATAGCTAAAATTATTGAAATAAAATTTCTGAATTTATTGAAAAAAAATCAAAGTTTAGACAGTCTATAGCCTTGCATATTTTGGAAAATTCGTGGAAATTTTTTACGATTTTTGTTTGATTTCAAATGGCTGTAAAGTCATCAGGAATGAATCTAGAGTCGAATTTCTGTACTGTTGTTAAGTCAAGCCTAGATAGCTCAAATTATTGAAATAAAATTTCTGAATTTATCGAAAAAAAAATCAAAATTTAGACAGTCTATAGCCTTGTATATTTTGGAAAATTCGTGGAAATTTTTTACGATTTTTGTTTGATTTCAAATGACTGTAAATTCATCAGGAATGGTCTAGAGTCGATTTTGGTGGTCCGTACGGTTGTTAAATCCAGCCTAGATAGCTCAAATTATTGAAATAAAATTTCTGAATTTATCGAAAAAAAATCAAAATTTAGACAGTCTATAGCCTTGCATATTTTGGAAAATTCGGTGAAATTTTTTACGATTTTTGTTTGATTTCAAATGGCTGTAAAGTCATCAGGAATGAATCTAGAGTCGAATTTCTGTACTGTTGTTAAGTCAAGCCTAGATAGCTCAAATTATTGAAATAAAATTTCTGAATTTATCGAAAAAAAATCAAAATTTAGACAGTCTATAGCCTTGCATATCTTGGAAAATTCGTGGAAATTTTGTACGATTTTTGTTTGATTTCAAATGGCTGTAAATTCATCAGGAATGGATCTAGAGTCGATGTTGGTAGTCTGTACTGTTGTTAAGTCAAGCCTAGGTAGCTCAAAATATGAAAATAAAATTTCTGGATTTATCGAAAAAAAAAAAAATCAAAATTTTGACAGTCTATAGCCTTGCATATTTTGGAAAATTCGTGAAAATTTTTTACGATTTTTGTTTGATTTCAAATGGCTGTAAATTCATCAGGAATGGATCTAGAGTCGATTTTGGTGGTCTGTACTGTTGTTAAGTCAAGCCTAGATAGCTCAAAATATGAAAATAAAATTTCTGAATTTATCGAAAAAAAAAAATCAAAATTTAGGCAGTCTATAGCCTTGCATATTTTGGAAAATACGTGGAAATTTATTACGATTTTTATTTGATTTCAAATGGCTGTAAATTCATCAGGAATGGATCTACAGTCGATTTTGGTGGTCTGTACAGTTGTTAAGTCAAGCCTAGATAGCCAAAATTATTGAAATAAAATTTCTGAATTTATCGAAAAAAAAAATCAAAATTTTGACAGTCTATAGCCTTGCATATTTTGGAAAATTCGTGGAAATTTTTTACGATTTTTGTTTGATTTCAAATGGCTGTAAATTCATCAGGAATGGATCTACAGTCGATTTTGGTGGTCTGTACAGTTGTTAAGTCAAGCCTAGATAGCCAAAATTATTGAAATAAAATTTCTGAATTTATCGAAAAAAAAAAAATCAAAATTTTGACAGTCTATAGCCTTGTATATTTTGGAAAATTCGTGGAAATTTTTTACGATTTTTGTTTGATTTCAAATGGCTGTAAATAAATCGGGAATGGATCTAGAGTCGATTTCGGTGGTCTGTACGGTTGTTAGGTCAAGCCTAGATAGCTAAAATTATTGAAATAAAATTTCTGAATTTATCGAAAAAAAATCAAAATTTAGACAGTCTATAGCCTTGCATATTTTGGAAAATTCGTGGAAATTTTTTACGATTTTTGTTTGATTTCAAATGACTGTTAATTCATCAGGAATGGTCTAGAGTCGATTTTGGTGGTCCGTACGGTTGTTAAATCAAGCCTAGATAGCCAAAATTATTGAAATAAAATTTCTGAATTTATCGAAAAAAAAAATCAAAATTTTGACAGTCTATAGCCTTGCATATTTTGGAAAATTCGTGGAAATTTTTTACGATTTTTGTTTGATTTCAAATGGCTGTAAAGTCATCAGGAATGAATCTAGAGTCGAATTTCTGTACTGTTGTTAAGTCAAGCCTAGATAGCTCAAATTATTGAAATAAAATTTCTGAATTTATCGAAAAAAAAAAATCAAAATTTTGACAGTCTATAGCCTTGCATATTTTGGAAAATTCGTGGAAATTTTGTACGATTTTTGTTTGATTTCAAATGGCTGTAAATTCATCAGGAATGGATCTACAGTCGATTTTGGTGGTCTGTACAGTTGTTAAGTCAAGCCTAGATAGCCAAAATTATTGAAATAAAATTTCTGAATTTATCGAAAAAAAAAAATCAAAATTTTGACAGTCTATAGCCTTGCATATTTTGGAAAATTCGTGGAAATTTTTTACGATTTTTGTTTGATTTCAAATGGCTGTAAATTCATCAGGAATGGATCTACAGTCGATTTTGGTGGTCTGTACAGTTGTTAAGTCAAGCCTAGATAGCCAAAATTATTGAAATAAAATTTCTGAATTTATCGAAAAAAAAAATCAAAATTTTGACAGTCTATAGCCTTGCATATTTTGGAAAATTCGTGGAAATTTTTTACGATTTTTGTTTGATTTCAAATGGCTGTAAATTCATCAGGAATGGATCTGCAGTCGATTTTGGTGGTCTGTACAGTTGTTAAGTCAAGCCTAGATAGCCAAAATTATTGAAATAAAATTTCTGAATTTATCGAAAAAAAAAATCAAAATTTTGACAGTCTATAGCCTTGCATATTTTGGAAAATTCGTGGAAATTTTTTACGATTTTTGTTTGAATTCAAATGGCTGTAAATTCATCAGGAATGGATCTACAGTCGATTTTGGTGGTCTGTACAGTTGTTAAGTCAAGCCTAGATAGCCAAAATTATTGAAATAAAATTTCTGAATTTATCGAAAAAAAAAAATCAAAATTTTGACAGTCTATAGCCTTGCATATTTTGGAAAATTCGTGGAAATTTTGTACGATTTTTGTTTGATTTCAAATGGCTGTAAAGTCATCAGGAATGAATCTAGAGTCGAATTTCTGTACTGTTGTTAAGTCAAGCCTAGATAGCTCAAATTATTGAAATAAAATTTCTGAATTTATCGAAAAAAAAAAATCAAAATTTTGACAGTCTATAGCCTTGCATATTTTGGAAAATTCGTGGAAATTTTGTACGATTTTTGTTTGATTTCAAATGGCTGTAAAGTCATCAGGAATGAATCTAGAGTCGAATTTCTGTACTGTTGTTAAGTCAAGCCTAGATAGCTCAAATTATTGAAATAAAATTTCTGAATTTATCGAAAAAAAAAAATCAAAATTTTGACAGTCTATAGCCTTGCATATTTTGGAAAATTCGTGGAAATTTTGTACGATTTTTGTTTGATTTCAAATGGCTGTAAATTCATCAGGAATGGATCTACAGTCGATTTTGGTGGTCTGTACAGTTGTTAAGTCAAGCCTAGATAGCCAAAATTATTGAAATAAAATTTCTGAATTTATCGAAAAAAAAAAATCAAAATTTTGACAGTCTATAGCCTTGCATATTTTGGAAAATTCGTGGAAATTTTTTACGATTTTTGTTTGATTTCAAATGGCTGTAAATTCATCAGGAATGGATCTACAGTCGATTTTGGTGGTCTGTACAGTTGTTAAGTCAAGCCTAGATAGCCAAAATTATTGAAATAAAATTTCTGAATTTATCGAAAAAAAAAAATCAAAATTTTGACAGTCTATAGCCTTGCATATTTTGGAAAATTCGTGGAAATTTTTTACGATTTTTGTTTGATTTCAAATGGCTGTAAATTCATCAGGAATGGATCTACAGTCGATTTTGGTGGTCTGTACAGTTGTTAAGTCAAGCCTAGATAGCCAAAATTATTGAAATAAAATTTCTGAATTTATCGAAAAAAAAAAATCAAAATTTTGACAGTCTATAGCCTTGCATATTTTGGAAAATTCGTGGAAATTTTTTACGATTTTTGTTTGAATTCAAATGGCTGTAAATTCATCAGGAATGGATCTACAGTCGATTTTGGTGGTCTGTACAGTTGTTAAGTCAAGCCTAGATAGCCAAAATTATTGAAATAAAATTTCTGAATTTATCGAAAAAAAAAAATCAAAATTTTGACAGTCTATAGCCTTGCATATTTTGGAAAATTCGTGGAAATTTTGTACGATTTTTGTTTGATTTCAAATGGCTGTAAAGTCATCAGGAATGAATCTAGAGTCGAATTTCTGTACTGTTGTTAAGTCAAGCCTAGATAGCTCAAATTATTGAAATAAAATTTCTGAATTTATCGAAAAAAAAAAATCAAAATTTTGACAGTCTATAGCCTTGCATATTTTGGAAAATTCGTGGAAATTTTGTACGATTTTTGTTTGATTTCAAATGGCTGTAAAGTCATCAGGAATGAATCTAGAGTCGAATTTCTGTACTGTTGTTAAGTCAAGCCTAGATAGCTCAAATTATTGAAATAAAATTTCTGAATTTATCGAAAAAAAAAAATCAAAATTTTGACAGTCTATAGCCTTGCATATTTTGGAAAATTCGTGGAAATTTTGTACGATTTTTGTTTGATTTCAAATGGCTGTAAATTCATCAGGAATGGATCTACAGTCGATTTTGGTGGTCTGTACAGTTGTTAAGTCAAGCCTAGATAGCCAAAATTATTGAAATAAAATTTCTGAATTTATCGAAAAAAAAAAATCAAAATTTTGACAGTCTATAGCCTTGCATATTTTGGAAAATTCGTGGAAATTTTGTACGATTTTTGTTTGATTTCAAATGGCTGTAAATTCATCAGGAATGGATCTACAGTCGATTTTGGTGGTCTGTACAGTTGTTAAGTCAAGCCTAGATAGCCAAAATTATTGAAATAAAATTTCTGAATTTATCGAAAAAAAAAAATCAAAATTTTGACAGTCTATAGCCTTGCATATTTTGGAAAATTCGTGGAAATTTTTTACGATTTTTGTTTGATTTCAAATGGCTGTAAATTCATCAGGAATGGATCTACAGTCGATTTTGGTGGTCTGTACAGTTGTTAAGTCAAGCCTAGATAGCCAAAATTATTGAAATAAAATTTCTGAATTTATCGAAAAAAAAAAATCAAAATTTTGACAGTCTATAGCCTTGCATATTTTGGAAAATTCGTGGAAATTTTGTACGATTTTTGTTTGATTTCAAATGGCTGTAAATTCATCAGGAATGGATCTACAGTCGATTTTGGTGGTCTGTACAGTTGTTAAGTCAAGCCTAGATAGCCAAAATTATTGAAATAAAATTTCTGAATTTATCGAAAAAAAAAAATCAAAATTTTGACAGTCTATAGCCTTGCATATTTTGGAAAATTCGTGGAAATTTTTTACGATTTTTGTTTGAATTCAAATGGCTGTAAATTCATCAGGAATGGATCTACAGTCGATTTTGGTGGTCTGTACAGTTGTTAAGTCAAGCCTAGATAGCCAAAATTATTGAAATAAAATTTCTGAATTTATCGAAAAAAAAAAATCAAAATTTTGACAGTCTATAGCCTTGCATATTTTGGAAAATTTGTGGAAATTTTGTACGATTTTTGTTTGATTTCAAATGGCTGTAAAGTCATCAGGAATGAATCTAGAGTCGAATTTCTGTACTGTTGTTAAGTCAAGCCTAGATAGCTCAAATTATTGAAATAAAATTTCTGAATTTATCGAAAAAAAAAAATCAAAATTTTGACAGTCTATAGCCTTGCATATTTTGGAAAATTCGTGGAAATTTTGTACGATTTTTGTTTGATTTCAAATGGCTGTAAATTCATCAGGAATGGATCTACAGTCGATTTTGGTGGTCTGTACAGTTGTTAAGTCAAGCCTAGATAGCCAAAATTATTGAAATAAAATTTCTGAATTTATCGAAAAAAAAAAATCAAAATTTTGACAGTCTATAGCCTTGCATATTTTGGAAAATTCGTGGAAATTTTTTACGATTTTTGTTTGATTTCAAATGGCTGTAAATTCATCAGGAATGGATCTACAGTCGATTTTGGTGGTCTGTACAGTTGTTAAGTCAAGCCTAGATAGCCAAAATTATTGAAATAAAATTTCTGAATTTATCGAAAAAAAAAAATCAAAATTTTGACAGTCTATAGCCTTGCATATTTTGGAAAATTCGTGGAAATTTTGTACGATTTTTGTTTGATTTCAAATGGCTGTAAAGTCATCAGGAATGAATCTAGAGTCGAATTTCTGTACTGTTGTTAAGTCAAGCCTAGATAGCTCAAATTATTGAAATAAAATTTCTGAATTTATCGAAAAAAAAAAATCAAAATTTTGACAGTCTATAGCCTTGCATATTTTGGAAAATTCGTGGAAATTTTGTACGATTTTTGTTTGATTTCAAATGGCTGTAAAGTCATCAGGAATGAATCTAGAGTCGAATTTCTGTACTGTTGTTAAGTCAAGCCTAGATAGCTCAAATTATTGAAATAAAATTTCTGAATTTATCGAAAAAAAAAAATCAAAATTTTGACAGTCTATAGCCTTGCATATTTTGGAAAATTCGTGGAAATTTTGTACGATTTTTGTTTGATTTCAAATGGCTGTAAATTCATCAGGAATGGATCTACAGTCGATTTTGGTGGTCTGTACAGTTGTTAAGTCAAGCCTAGATAGCCAAAATTATTGAAATAAAATTTCTGAATTTATCGAAAAAAAAAAATCAAAATTTTGACAGTCTATAGCCTTGCATATTTTGGAAAATTCGTGGAAATTTTGTACGATTTTTGTTTGATTTCAAATGGCTGTAAATTCATCAGGAATGGATCTACAGTCGATTTTGGTGGTCTGTACAGTTGTTAAGTCAAGCCTAGATAGCCAAAATTATTGAAATAAAATTTCTGAATTTATCGAAAAAAAAAAATCAAAATTTTGACAGTCTATAGCCTTGCATATTTTGGAAAATTCGTGGAAATTTTTTACGATTTTTGTTTGATTTCAAATGGCTGTAAATTCATCAGGAATGGATCTACAGTCGATTTTGGTGGTCTGTACAGTTGTTAAGTCAAGCCTAGATAGCCAAAATTATTGAAATAAAATTTCTGAATTTATCGAAAAAAAAAAATCAAAATTTTGACAGTCTATAGCCTTGCATATTTTGGAAAATTCGTGGAAATTTTGTACGATTTTTGTTTGATTTCAAATGGCTGTAAATTCATCAGGAATGGATCTACAGTCGATTTTGGTGGTCTGTACAGTTGTTAAGTCAAGCCTAGATAGCCAAAATTATTGAAATAAAATTTCTGAATTTATCGAAAAAAAAAAATCAAAATTTTGACAGTCTATAGCCTTGCATATTTTGGAAAATTCGTGGAAATTTTTTACGATTTTTGTTTGAATTCAAATGGCTGTAAATTCATCAGGAATGGATCTACAGTCGATTTTGGTGGTCTGTACAGTTGTTAAGTCAAGCCTAGATAGCCAAAATTATTGAAATAAAATTTCTGAATTTATCGAAAAAAAAAAATCAAAATTTTGACAGTCTATAGCCTTGCATATTTTGGAAAATTCGTGGAAATTTTGTACGATTTTTGTTTGATTTCAAATGGCTGTAAAGTCATCAGGAATGAATCTAGAGTCGAATTTCTGTACTGTTGTTAAGTCAAGCCTAGATAGCTCAAATTATTGAAATAAAATTTCTGAATTTATCGAAAAAAAAAAATCAAAATTTTGACAGTCTATAGCCTTGCATATTTTGGAAAATTCGTGGAAATTTTGTACGATTTTTGTTTGATTTCAAATGGCTGTAAATTCATCAGGAATGGATCTACAGTCGATTTTGGTGGTCTGTACAGTTGTTAAGTCAAGCCTAGATAGCCAAAATTATTGAAATAAAATTTCTGAATTTATCGAAAAAAAAAAATCAAAATTTTGACAGTCTATAGCCTTGCATATTTTGGAAAATTCGTGGAAATTTTTTACGATTTTTGTTTGATTTCAAATGGCTGTAAATTCATCAGGAATGGATCTACAGTCGATTTTGGTGGTCTGTACAGTTGTTAAGTCAAGCCTAGATAGCCAAAATTATTGAAATAAAATTTCTGAATTTATCGAAAAAAAAAATCAAAATTTTGACAGTCTATAGCCTTGCATATTTTGGAAAATTCGTGGAAATTTTTTACGATTTTTGTTTGATTTCAAATGGCTGTAAATTCATCAGGAATGGATCTAGAGTCGATTTTGGTGATCCGTACGGTTGTTAAGTCAAGCCTAGATAGCTAAAATTATTGAAATAAAATTTCTGAATTTATCGAAAAAAAAAAATCAAAATTTTGACAGTCTATAGCCTTGCATATTTTGGAAAATTCGTGGAAATTTTGTACGATTTTTGTTTGATTTCAAATGGCTGTAAATTCATCAGGAATGGATCTACAGTCGATTTTGGTGGTCTGTACAGTTGTTAAGTCAAGCCTAGATAGCCAAAATTATTGAAATAAAATTTCTGAATTTATCGAAAAAAAAAAATCAAAATTTTGACAGTCTATAGCCTTGCATATTTTGGAAAATTCGTGGAAATTTTGTACGATTTTTGTTTGATTTCAAATGGCTGTAAATTCATCAGGAATGGATCTACAGTCGATTTTGGTGGTCTGTACAGTTGTTAAGTCAAGCCTAGATAGCCAAAATTATTGAAATAAAATTTCTGAATTTATCGAAAAAAAAAATCAAAATTTTGACAGTCTATAGCCTTGCATATTTTGGAAAATTCGTGGAAATTTTTTACGATTTTTGTTTGATTTCAAATGGCTGTAAATTCATCAGGAATGGATCTACAGTCGATTTTGGTGGTCTGTACAGTTGTTAAGTCAAGCCTAGATAGCCAAAATTATTGAAATAAAATTTCTGAATTTATCGAAAAAAAAAAATCAAAATTTTGACAGTCTATAGCCTTGCATATTTTGGAAAATTCGTGGAAATTTTTTACGATTTTGGTTTGATTTCAAATGGCTGTAAATAAATCGGGAATGGATCTAGAGTCGATTTCGGTGGTGTGTACGGTTGTTAGGTCAAGCCTAGATAGCTAAAATTATTGAAATAAAATTTCTGAATTTATCGAAAAAAAATCAAAATTTAGACAGTCTATAGCCTTGCATATTTTGGAAAATTCGTGGAAATTTTTTACGATTTTTGTTTGATTTCAAATGACTGTAAATTCATCAGGAATGGTCTAGAGTCGATTTTGGTGGTCCGTACGGTTGTTAAATCAAGCCTAGATAGCCAAAATTATTGAAATAAAATTTCTGAATTTATCGAAAAAAAAAATCAAAATTTTGACAGTCTATAGCCTTGCATATTTTGGAAAATTCGTGGAAATTTTTTACGATTTTTGTTTGATTTCAAATGGCTGTAAATTCATCAGGAATGGATCTACAGTCGATTTTGGTGGTCTGTACAGTTGTTAAGTCAAGCCTAGATAGCCAAAATTATTGAAATAAAATTTCTGAATTTATCGAAAAAAAAAATCAAAATTTTGACAGTCTATAGCCTTGCATATTTTGGAAAATTCGTGGAAATTTTTTACGATTTTTGTTTGATTTCAAATGGCTGTAAATAAATCGGGAATGGATCTAGAGTCGATTCGGTGGTCTGTACGGTTGTTAGGTCAAGCCTAGATAGCCAAAATTATTGAAATAAAATTTCTGAATTTATCGAAAAAAAAAAATCAAAATTTTGACAGTCTATAGCCTTGCATATTTTGGAAAATTCGTGGAAATTTTTTACGATTTTTGTTTGATTTCAAATGGCTGTAAATAAATCGGGAATGGATCTAGAGTCGATTTCGGTGGTCTGTACGGTTGTTAGGTCAAGCCTAGATAGCTCAAATTATTGAAATAAAATTTCTGAATTTATCGAAAAAAAATCAAAATTTAGACAGTCTATAGCCTTGCATATTTTGGAAAATTCGTGGAAATTTTTTACGATTTTTGTTTGATTTCAAATGGCTGTAAATTCATCAGGAATGGATCTACAGTCGATTTTGGTGGTCTGTACAGTTGTTAAGTCAAGCCTAGATAGCCAAAATTATTGAAATAAAATTTCTGAATTTATCGAGAAAAAAAAATCAAAATTTTGACAGTCTATAACCTTGCATATTTTGGAAAATTCGTGGAAATTTTTTACGATTTTTGTTTGATTTCAAATGGCTGTAAATTCATCAGGAATGGATCTACAGTCGATTTTGGTGGTCTGTACAGTTGTTAAGTCAAGCCTAGATAGCCAAAATTATTGAAATAAAATTTCTGAATTTATCGAAAAAAAAAAATCAAAATTTTGACAGTCTATAGCCTTGCATATTTTGGAAAATTCGTGGAAATTTTTTACGATTTTTGTTTGATTTCAAATGGCTGTAAATAAATCGGGAATGGATCTAGAGTCGATTTCGGTGGTCTGTACGGTTGTTAGGTCAAGCCTAGATAGCTAAAATTATTGAAATAAAATTTCTGAATTTATCGAAAAAAAATCAAAATTTAGACAGTCTATAGCCTTGCATATTTTGGAAAATTCGTGGAAATTTTTTACGATTTTTGTTTGATTTCAAATGGCTGTAAATTCATCAGGAATGGATCTAGAGTCGATTTTGGTGGTCTGTACTGTTGTTAAGTCAAGCCTAGATAGCTCAAATTATTGAAATAAAATTTCTGAATTTATTGAAAAAAAAAAATCAAAATATTGACAGTCTATAGCCTTGCATTTTTTGGAAAATTCGTGGAAATTTTTTACGATATTTGTTTAATTTCAAATGGCTGTAAATTCATCAGGAATGGATCTAGAGTCGATTTTGTACGGTTGTTAAGTCAAGCCTAGATAGCTCAAATTATTGAAATAAAATTTCTGAATTTATAGAAAAAAAAATCAAAATTTAGACAGTCTATAGTTTTGCATATTTTGGAAAATTCGTGGAAATTATTACGATTTTTGTTTGATTTCAAATGGCTGTAAATTCATCAGGAATGGATCTAGAGTCGATTTTGATGGTCCGTACGGTTGTTAAGTCAAGCCTTGATAGCTCAAATTATTGAAATAAAATTTATGAATTTATCGAAAAAAAATCAAAATTTAGACAGTCTAAAGCCTTGCATATTTTGGAAAACTCGTGGAAATTTTTTACGATTTTTGTTTGATTTCAAATGGCTGTAAATTCATCAGGAATGGATCTAGAGTCGATTTTGATGGTCCGTACGGTTGTTAAGTCAAGCCTAGATAGCTCAAATTATTGAAATAAAATTTCTGAATTTATCGAAAAAAAAATCAAAATTTTGACAGTCTATAGCCTTGCATATTTTGGAAAATACGCGGAAATTTTTTACAATTTTTGTTTGATTTCAAATGGCTGTAAATTCATCAGGAATGGATCTAGAGTCGATTTTGGTGGTCCATACGATTGTTAATTCAAGCCTAGATAGCTCAAATTATTGAAATTAAATTTCTGAATTTATCGAAAAAAAATCAAAATTTAGACAGTCTATAGCCTTGCATATTTTGGAAAATTCGTGGAAATTTATTACGATTTTTGTTTGATTTCAAATGGCTGTAAATCCATCAGGAATGGATCTAGAGTCGATTTTGCGGGTCTGTACGGTTGTTAAGTCAAGCCTAGATAGCTCAAATTATTGAAATAAAATTTCGGAATTTATCGAAAGAAAATTAAAATTTAGACAGTCTATAGTCTTGCATATTTTGGAAAATTCGTGGAAATTTTTTACGATTTTTGTTTGATTTCAAATGGCTGTAAATTCATCAGGAATGGATCTAGAGTCGATTTTGGTGGTCCGTACTATTGTTAAGTCAAGCCTAGATAACCAAATTATTGAAATAAAATTTCTGAATTTATCGAAAAAAAAAAATCAAAATTTTGACAGTCTATAGCCTTGCATATTTTGGAAAATTCGTGGAAATTTATTACGATTTTTGTTTGATTTCAAATGGCTGTAAATTCATCAGGAATGGATCTAGAGTCGATTTTGCGGGTCTGTACGGTTGTTAAGTCAAGCCTAGATAGCTCAAATTATTGAAATAAAATTTCGGAATTCATTGAAAAAAAAATCAAAATTTAGACAGTCTATAGCCTTGCATATTTTGGAAAATACGCGGAAATTTTTTACAATTTTTGTTTGATTTCAAATGGCTGTAAACTCATCAGGAATGGATCTAGAGTCGATTTCGGTGGTCCGTACGGTTGTTAAGTCAAGCCTAGATAGCTAAAATTATTGAAATAAAATTTCTGAATTTATCGAAAAAAAAATCAGAATTTAGACAGTCTATAGCCTTACATATTTTGGAAAATACGTGGAAATTTTTTACGATTTTTGTTTGATTTCAAATGGCTGTAAATTCATCAGGAATGGATCTAGAGTCGATTTTGGTGGTCTGTACGGTTGTTAAGTCAAGCCTAGATAGCTAAAATTATTGAAATAAAATTTCTGAATTTATCGAAAAAAAAATCAGAATTTAGACAGTCTATAGCCTTGCATATTTTGGAAAATTCGTGGAAATTTTTTACGATTTTTGTTTGATTTCAAATGGCTGTAAATTCATCAGGAATGGATCTAGAGTCGATTTTGGTGGTCCGTACGGTTGTTAAGTCAAGCCTAGATAGCTAAAATTATTGAAATAAAATTACTGAATTTATCGAAAAAAATAATCAAAATTTAGGAAGTCTATAATCTTGCATATTTTGGAAAATTCGTGGAAATTTTTTACGATTTTTGTTTGATTTCAAATGGCTGTAAATTCATCAGGAATGGATCTAGAGTCGATTTTGGTGGTCTGTACGGTTGTTAAGTCATGCCTAGATAGCCAAAATTATTGAAATAAAATTTCTGAATTTATCGAAAAAAAATCAGAATTTAGACAGTCTATAGCCTTGCATATTTTGGAAAATTCGTGGAAATTTTTTACGATTTTTGTTTGATTTTAAATGGCTGTAAATTCATCAGGAATGGATCTAGAGTCGACTTTGGTGGTCCGTACTATTGTTAAGTCATGCCTAGATAGCCAAAATTTTTGAAATAAAATTTCTGAATTTATCGAAAAAAAAAAAATCAAAATTTAGACAGTCTATAGCCTTGCATATTTTGGAAAATTCGTGGAAATTTTTTACGATTTTTGTTTGATTTCAAATGGTTGTAAATTCATCAGGAATGGATCTAGAGTCGATTTTGGAGGTCTGTACGGTTGTTAAGTCAAGCCTAGATAGCTCAAATTATTGAAATAAAATTTCTGGATTTATCGAAAAAAAAAAATCAAAATTTAGACAGCCTATAGCCTTGGATATTTTGGAAAATACGTGGAGATTTTTTTCGATTTTTATTTGATTTCAAATGGCTGTAAATTCATCAGGAATGGATCTAGAGTCGATTTTGGTGGTCTGTACGGTTGTTAAGTCAAGCCTAGATAGCTGAAATTATTGAAATAAAAATCAAAATTTAGGCAATCTATAGCCTTGCATATTTTGGAAAATTTTTTTACAGCCATTTGAATGAATTTACGGCCATTTGAAATCAAACAAAATTCGAAAATAATTTCCACGTATTTTCCATAGTATGGAAGGCGATAGATTATATTCGAACTTATGGAAATCTTCTTTGAAAAATTTCAAAGAAGATTGCCATTCATGGGGTCTGAACCCCATTTTTTATGATCATACAAAAGATTAGAACTGTGTACTAAGGAATATCGTCTATGCCATGGTACGTCAAAAATATTGAGCAACACCACTTTTAAACGCAGTCTGAAAAGAACCAAATCTTTTGAGCTAGTTTAATTTTTAGGACAAACAGTGGCTTGCTGATTTAAAACCACAATAACGATGTGTTACAAACAACAACTTAACAAAAACTGTAAAACGCCAATGGGTGGAGTCTTAGATAATTTTATATTATAGTAAATCAAGTCAGAAACAAATTGCTCATTCGTCAAGGAAGACTAGATTGTAATAAAATAAAATAAAAAATTTTAAACACTTTCCTTCTTATGTTTTAACGTTTTGCCATACATTTAAAAGTTTGAATTACTGTTGCTGTAATTTGGTGGAAATGTCACTAGTTTTGTTCACCCTCTATACTCATTCCGATCAAATTGTATAAAGAAATATTATTACGTACAAATGAAAATTTTTGTTATACCCAAATAAATTTTCCCCTTTTGTTTTATACTTAATAATTTTCTCTTCATTTTCTTTTCGCATAGTGCGTGCGTATCACGAAATGAGCATACATTTTGTATAAACCGCGACTCGCGAGAGAGGTTATATAAATACGGTAAACCATAATATTTTCAATTTAGTTTATCAAAATATTTGGCTCAGTAAATACGAGTGTTCGAACGTAACAAGTTCGTTAATTTATTGTACTGTCGATTCGGTGAAGTCGCTTTATTCCGAATTATTTTATTTTTAGTAAAATTAATAAAAAAAAAAAAGAAAATAAAAAAAAATTTTAAATTATTTTTGAATTAAAAATTTGATTAGTGTATAGACCATGAATTTTTACTAAAAATATTTATGTAGTCTACTGTTTAGTGATAGTTTTGATTAAAAGTGATTAATTGTGGTTAATATTATCGAGATTTAATTTTTTATTAAAAGATTGCATATAATAAACAAAGTAAGATTAATTAAGACGAAAACAAATGGTACATTTTGGCTCTGTTTTTAGTAAATGTGTAGTCATTTCGAGTAAATAAAAAAAACAGACAATCAAACAGAATTTTCACTGTTTTCTCAGAGTACTTATAGGTGCTTAAAATAATTTTGTTTTTCCATAATTTCTTTCGAGTTCTTAAATATACTTTTTCATTTTATTGAACGATGAAGATGATGATGACGAAGGAAAAGTTTTAATTATTTAAGCATCTTAGTAACTAACCTCAAAGTGGGGTTTCCGGTTTTGCCGAATTTGTTATATCGCCAGTAAAACGATTAAATTTGTAATTGTGGCCAAATATTTATATTACTTAGTGGTTTACCTAGAAAGGGTAAACATTTTAAATTTAAAATGTACTTTTATACATGGTGCTTCAATCAGATGTTCAATTTGATTGTTGAGATTTTCAAACTGTGAATAGTTTTATTTCAACATAAATTTATGAGACCATAGAAAAATCCAACATCAAATTAGATGAAAAAAGCACTAGTCACGATTGCCTTCCACACCGTGATTATGGGCTACAAAGATATTGAGGTGTTGAAATTCGCACTTTTTTAGGTATGTGCGGTCATCATTAATAAACTCCAGTGCTTTTTTATGCCTGTGGTGATATATTTTATTTTAGGCTTTAAATTCAAACATAAGATAAAAGTCTTTAAGAGAGCATCCAATTAGATTCCAATTATTTGATTATCACTTTATTTAGAATAACCTGGGTGGCCTAAAGCATCGATAAAACAAATTTGGTGACTTGAGAATGTGACCTTCAAAAAAAATAAACTCCGAAGTTGCTGATTTTGTAAACCAACATAAGGCCCAAGGTAGAAATGTAACTGACGAGTTACTAAATCACTTTGCATGTAGCTTCATTGAAATGATGGACACTTTAATATGTTTAGTGCCTCTTTAAAATGCCACAGATAGAGAGGTCCATCGGATTTACATCCGGAGAATTTGCCAGCCATTGTGTCGAAGTGCGGAACGTTGTTTTTCGCCATTCTAAAAAAAACGAGTGGCCATCCGCAGGTGTACATTTTTGTTTGACTTCTCTGGCAAATAAACTCGTTCATTTTGTTTGTTTAAATGTTGCTTAAGGGGAATGTACCCTCACTATTCAGTCTATTTTTATCAGTTTACGATTACCATCGCGTACCTTTTGAAACTCTAAAGGCTTCATTACAATTTCATTTTTCAGAATGTGTTGCATCCTTTCTCTGGATATGTTCAGATCAGGAGCTATTTTTTTTACCACTGTGACTGGGATTTCATTGAATTTTAGCCTCCACCAGTCAAATAATTTCTTTTGATGTTTCTGTTCGTTTACGACCACTTCGGGCGCGTCGGGCAATGCTGTCAATATTATTGTAACGAGAAATGATTCGCAACACAAAAGATTTATGCACATTGAGACAATTTGAACTTATGGCTTTCCAGCCAATTCCTTGTAAACGGATTCTTCGTCATTTATTGCGATTGGTGCTGTCGATGAAAACAACTGTGACCTTTGTTGGATTGCAGAATCTATGGGCGGAACCATCGTCCATGTTAAAAATTTATTAACGAGACATGTGAAAATCTCCCCGACCACAGTAGCTTTTTTTTATCTACTGCAAAATAATTTTTCCACCTTTAATATAAAATTGTCTGTTATACTTTCTTTTATCTATGTGTAATTAAGTTACATGCTTCTTCACCTATCTTCTATACAACAGATCCTAATTTAATAACCACAAAAGGACAAAACAAGCTACTAATTTATGCTTCTGGCACCATTGTTAAAAATAAAAACAAAAATTCTTACAAAGTTTCACCAGCAGCAGCTCAAAAACCAATATAAGAAAAATTTAATTTGTTTTCCTCATTGATTTTACTTTTGTTTTTTTTTTGTGTTTTATTAAAAATCCATAGATTAAAGATTTTATTAATTTTATCAGAATATTAAAAATTCTCAAATAAATATTAAATATTTACGAAAGGTTAAATTTGTGTACGTCCAAAAATTATTTTCTTTTCATCTTCAAGAATAAGTCAATCTTAGATGTGACGGAATCAAAAGTAAAATTCAATTAAAAATTAAAATTAAAATTAAATTAAATTATTTTTGTGTTGTGTGCATATTTTTAGATTTTTTTTTTGTTTTATTTGGGAAATTCAACTGATTGTAATTTTGATTGTGCGCACGAAGTGAACATATAAAATCATTTTAAAATGTATGGAATGTTATTGGAAAGTGTACAACATTTTATTCAGGTACGTGCATAATTTTTTGTTAACTTAATTAGAATAATATTAGGATTAAGACTTTTAACGAAGTGTGCAACATAACACCGCTATACGACGTTAAAATGTAGAAAATTTTGATATTTGACCACTTTGGTAAAGGTAATATTAGATTTGCTTTATTTCAATAGACATCCTCTCCTTAAATAGTTTTCGGTTTGGGTTGCACTAAGCATAAAATCTCGAGGAGTAGTCCTATAACGCGTTCACGTCGTTTGATACACGTTTCAGTGACTATTATCCTCGAGGATTATAAACAATCGATAGAGTCTTAAAATTAGGATGGCGCGATAACCTTCCTGTTAAAATTAACACAAATTTGATAATATGACTTCGAGTTGGGAGAACAAAAGAACTTTGGTTTCACATCAGTTGGTTTGCGTTTTTACCAAATTTAGCCAATTATCTTTTAGGTTTCTCCATCAAAACACGTCTTTATTCGTTGCCAACTTCTTATTCACCCCCATTTCTATCTTCCTCGTATTGTCTCATTATTGACATACATGAATCTCAACGTTTAACGTGTGTACGTGGTATTCCTCTCGCAACCGATACATTGGATTCAACTCGAATACAATATCTCCCTTCTTATGTTACAAAATTAATTGTTACAAAAAAAAAACTTTTTTTTTCCTTAACAACTAATTACAATTATAATCATTATACCTATTTGGAGGTCTCCATTCTCTACTTGATTTTCTTAAAATACTGTCAGAATTATTATTATATTGTTGCGTGAGAATACCATTCTGTCACTATTTGTATACTTTTATCACAATATAAAATATTCTCATTTTAATTTTAATAAAACGAAATAAGGAACCTTGTTTTAATAAAAACAAAGAAACCAATACTTCTAGTTTTATATATAAAAATAAAAATTATTTCAGAAAAGAAATAAAACTTTCTTTAATGTGATAATAAAATTTTTCATATTAATTCTTGATTTTGGCTCCGCCTCCTTGTGCTATTTTCATTTTCCATTATTTTTTTAAACAGGTGGTTGATTTTAGTCTGTACCTGAACGTTTATTATGTCCTTGTTATGTCTGTTTTTGTAAATTTTGTAATCTTCCAGTGTTGTCATCATGCTACCTTTTTTACATTTATGTAACACTTTCAGATTTTCGTTAATGCTTGTGTATTTGTTGAGTATTGTCAGTCATGTGTTGTGTGTAGTTTGAGTCCATTTTGGTTTTGCCAATTTCTTTCACATGTTTGTTAAACCGAGTTGCGAAAGATTTACCGGTTTGGCCTATATAGAACCCATCACAGTCATCACATGATAGTCTATAAACTCCCGTGTCTTGAGAAGACTGTCTGTATACCATGATTGTTCAGTACTTTCCTGATGATGTTTGCTGTATTTCTGTCGTAGTCAAATGTAATGTATTTGTTGTCTTTGTCGCTATCAGGGAAGTATACTGTTCGTTAAGTTTCTTGCTATTGTGTTTTCCGTCCAATAGGTCCATCCTTGCCGGTTGTGTTTGTGTCTAACGATCGTGATTCACTCCTGTTTTCATGGTTTGGAAATCTTCCTCTTGAACGATTCCTTCCATTTCCTCTGTATCCTCTATAAAATGTCTGCCAACATAATTAATTAGACTTTGGCTTTTGCTTTCCCTTTGCTTCTGATCTCCACCCACATTTGTCATCTAACGCCATTAAATTTGCTTTCATCCTCTTGTCACTCAATCCTGTTATGAATTGGTTTTTCATTGCCTTTTCTTTATGGTCACCGAAATCGTACAACTCAAGATTTTTTAAATGTAATTCAAGATTTACAATCAAGATTTTTTAAATGTAATTTCGGTTATCGTGAACTTTCTAGACCATCCTTAAAATCCAAAAATCCACTCAAAACGCATTATGAACCGAATTCCGCTAACTTTACATCAAAATAAAATCAAAATTTTGAACTCAGATTTTCTCAAACATACAAGCCTATAGACTGTCAAAATTTGGACTTTTATTTTCGAAATATTTTAAACGTAATTTCGGTTATCTAGAACTTCCTAGACTTTTCTAAAAATATAAAAATCCACTCTAAATGCATTGTGAACGAAATTCCACTCATTTTACATCAAAATAAAATCAAAAATTTAAACTCAGATTTTCCCAAAATATACAAGGCTATAGACTGCCAAAATTTCTAAACCATCCGTAAAATTCAAAAATCCACTCAAAATGCATTATAAACGGAATTCCACTCATTTTACTTCAAAATAAAATCGAAAATTTTAACTCAGATTTTCCCAAACATACAAGTCTATAGACTGTAAAAATTTCTAGACCATCCGTAAAATCCAAAAATTCACTGAAAACGCATTATGAACCGAATTCCACTCACTTTACATCAAAGTAAAATCGAAAATTTGAACTCAGATTTTCCTAAATATACAAGGCTATAGACAGTCAAAATTTTGAATTTTATTTTCGAAAAATTAAGATTTTTTTAACCTCATTTCGGTTATCTAGAACTTTTCTGGCCATTCTAAAAATTCAAAAATCCACTTAAAACGCATTATGAGCCGAATTCCACTCACTTTACATCAAAATAAAATCGAAAATTTGAACTCAGATTTTTCCAAATAGGTTAGGCTATAGACTGTCAAGATTTGGACTTTTATTTTCGAAATATTTTAAACGTAATTTCGGTTATCTAGAACTTCCTAGACATTTCTAAAAATATAAAAACCCACTCTAAATGCATTGTGAACGGAATTCCACTCACTTTACATCAAAATAAAATCGAAAATTTGAACTCAGATTTTCCTAAATATACAAGGCTATAGACAGTCAAAATTTTGAATTTTATTTTCGAAAAATTAAGATTTTTTTAACCTAATTTCGGTTATCTAGAACTTTTCTGGCCATTCTAAAAATCCAAAAATCCACTCAAAACGCATTATGAGCCGAATTCCACTCACTTTACATCAAAATAAAATCGAAAATTTGAACTCAGATTTTCCCAAAATATACAAGGCTATAGACTGTCAAAATTTGGACTTTTATTTTCGAAATTTTTTAAATGTAATTTCGATTATCTAGAACTTTCTAGACCATCCTAAAAATCTAAAAATCCACTCAAAATGCATTATAAACGGAATTCTACTCATTTTACATCAAAATAAAATCGAAAATTTTAACTCAGATTTTCTCAAACATACAAGCCTATAGACTGTCAAGATTTGGACTTTTATTTTCGAAATATTTTAAACGTAATTTCGGTTATCTAGAACTTCCTAGACATTTCTAAAAATATAAAAATCCACTTTAAATGCATTGTGAACGGAATTCCACTCATTTTACATCAAAATAAAATCGAAAATTTTAACTCAGATTTTCCCAAATATACAAGGCTATAGACTGCCAAAATTTTTAGACCATCCGTAAAATCCAAAAATCCACTCAAAACGCATTTTGAACCAAATTCCACTCACTTTACATCAAAATAAAATCGAAAATTTGAACTCAGATTTTCCTAAATATACAAGGCTATAGACAGTCAAAATTTTGAATTTTATTTTCGAAAAATTAAGATTTTTTTAACATAATTTCGGTTATCTAGAACTTTTCTGGCCATTCTAAAAATCCAAAAATCCACTCAAAACGCATTATAAGCCGAATTCCACTCACTTTACATCAAAATAAAATCGAAAATTTGAACTCAGATTTTCCCAAAATATACAAGGCTATAGACTGCCAAAATTTCTAGACCATCCGTAAAATCCAAAAATCCACTCAAAACGCATTATGAACCAAATTCCACTCACTTTACATCAAAATAAAATCGAAAACTTGAACTCAGATTTTCCTAAATATACAAGGCTATAGACAGTCAAAATTTTGAATTTTATTTTCGAAAAATTAAGATTTTTTTAACATAATTTCGGTTATCTAGAACTTTTCTGGCCATTCTAAAAATCCAAAAATCCACTCAAAACGCATTATGAGCCGAATTCTACTCATTTTACATCAAAATAAAATCGAAAATTTTAACTTAGATTTTCCCAAATATACAAGGCTATAGACTTACAAAATTTGGGTTTTTATTTTCGAAAAATCAAGTATTTCCGAAAGGAGTCTGATACTCATGCTGCATAATTTGTGCAGAAATTGTCTGTGGTGAAATGTGTAGAAGTTAACTTAGATGTTTTACCTGCCAAGGCAGACATCATATTTTGCTACACGGGAAAAACTAAGAAAACAGCCTTGCCAAGCTGAACATAGCAACATCTGACTGCAACATCAGATTGTAGTCTAGTAACATGGGTACTGAAATCTTGTGGTCCAGTTTGACATATTACGAACACTAACATTTTACGAGTAGCACAACAATTAGGCCTGCCAAGGACAAGAGCTTAAACTGAAGTTTCAGGAATATCAGCAACAAAAGGATGCTTACGCCAACAAATAGCAATAGCCATACGTCCAAAATTCCCATCAATCTTAAAGATAAAAGTTAATGCTTTAGTTCTAATGACTATCACTAAGCCACTTCCAGACAAGAGCTTATTGGGTTAGCAAAGCCAATTTCTAAACGAAGTAATCCTAGCCGATACTAATTTCGATACTTCGGATCTTTGATATTTTAATAGGCACTGACATATAAGGAGAAATGATATTAGAAGGTGTCAAAAAGGATCCGCGTCATAAGTGCATAAGAGCAAAACTATAGGATGAATAATTTTTAGTTGTCTTTATCAAGAAAACAGCATCCAAAATCATTCTGTTTAACAGCTACAGCACATTAACGAACATAAACAAGCAAATAAAACGCTTTTAGGAATCTGAAGAAATGCATTCTAAACGAAGCCTAACTGTGGAAGACACTGAATGTTTCCATATTAAGCAAAGTCAAACAAAAATATCTCACATTTGCTCTGAGCAATAATTAAAATTGCACAGCAGGTATATTTCAAACCAGAATGACTAACCAATTCTATTATTTGAAGAAAAATATCCAATAATACTGCCCCGAGGTCACAAGTTATCAAGATTGTTAATAAGAGGAATCAGAACAAGAAAAATGGCATCATACCAGCTAATGGGTATGTTACCAAAAGGACGAGTAAGTGACTTATCAACTGATGTTTTCAACTGATGTTCATATATCAAGAGAAATCAAAGTGGAATTTTGTCCCTTCGGAAAGCTCTCATTTTGAAGGAGTATGGGAAACCGGAGTCAAGTCAACAAAACTTCACTTCCGCAAAGTAATTGGAACCCATACGCTAATCAAAGAATGAATTTAAGGTAAATCATCCTGAATTAGTAATACTCTCAATTTGCTGCATACTAAGAAACACGCAAGCCCAGGTCTAGATTACCCCAATCAGCAGGTATGTATTTCGAAAATCTAGGGAAACACGAATTGGTACTGATAAAGTGGACTTTAGTGGTTTATTACAACATAACGAGCTATTGGGATTATCTTAGGGGGCTTATTCGGTCTTTTTAGTCAATGCGAGGCCAACCATATGAAACATAATTCTAACCTCACAATAGTATCATTGCACAATCTGATAAAAGATCAAGACATATTAAGGTTGGAACTGATATAACTGAACAACTATCGAACATATGATAGGAAAAGGTTCTCAAACCTTTTAAAAACTTAGAAGATACACAACAGGGCCCATTTGATGTTGTTCACTATGCACACTAGGGTTATTGATCCCTGCCACAATCACCTCATTCTTATATATCAAAGGATGGATGTACGTAGCAGAGTTACATAACAGAATGAGATAATTGAAATTATTATACAGCAGTCTCTTGCAGTGAAGTATAACTTGTTAGATGTAACCCCAGTTCCTGACATCTATCACAACAACACATCAAATAACAAGATCGTCAACATGAACCTGAAGGAATTCACCTTACAAATAAAAAACCAAACTACGCAGTCAACGATAACCTTGAACTGATGTCAGCAATTGAGACTACCAATTTGGAAAGGGACTTAGAAATAATAAAGAAAAATTAACGACTGCCAACAGAAATAAATATAATCGTCATGATCATATCACTACACGATTTTCTACTCAACTATATGTATCTTAATAGTGATTTTCGCTATTTTATATTCGAGTTTTAAGGATCAAAATATATTTGTAATACCAGTAGCCCTTCTTTGACCAAAAGAAGGCAGCAAAGTGTAAACAACAACACCTCAAACGCTGTAGCCCAGAATATGTTGACTTATCAACATTTTTCTTTTACACTGTCCGAAAAGAATATAATTGTTTGAAATATTTCCCCGCCTCATATGTTTTGTGAAGAACACTAATACCTCACTTTGCGTTGTTTCACTGTGCGTTTTTTCGGAGTTGCGGCACTGCTAAATTAGAATAAAAATTCGTTTTGAGTTTTCGTTTTTTAGTTGCGTTTTTTTGGTTTGTTGGGCACATATTTTTGGTTTTAGTAGTTTTCGGGGATTCCCAATTTATCAAATGTCATACTTTACGGCATTTTTATTTAAGTTTATAATTTTTAGACCATATATTTTCATGAGTGGAAAAAATATTACTAGAAGTAAAATTACCAAAAAGCAAAAAAAAACTATCACCTTAGAAATGAAATTGGATATTCTACGACGATTTGAAAAGTGAGAGAAATCTGTAGAGATAGCTAAAGTTCTTAGTCTGGCTGCAACAACTGTCAGAAAAATTCAAGAACGAGATCAGAAGATTAATAATGGAAATAAAAATGGAATCGTTGCTTGTAATTTAGATTTAAAACCAGGTCGACAGTATAAAAATAAGCTAGTCTGGGTTGGTTTGAGAGATTCAAGGTTCACGCCAAACTTCATAGCGTAGCTCTAAAGGCAAAGTTGCTAGTACTGCTATCGTCGCTACAAACCGTTTCCCAGTCTATTTAAAAGCATTAATTCACGATGGATACTATTCTCCAAAACAAGTTTGTAATGTTGACGAGACCGGCTTGTTTTGAAAAAGGCTCGCTAAAAGAACTTTCATATCCAAAACGGAAAAATCTGCATTGATAGATTGACTCTGTTTCTGGGTGGTAATGCCAATGTAGATTTTAAGTTTAAGAGTCTTAGAGCTTTGAAGTGTTATTCAAAGGATCGACTTTCTGTGTATTGGCGATCAAAGAAGAATGCCTGAATGATAGCATTGTTATTTAAAAACTGGGTTTCTACATGTGTTATTCCTGAAATTAAAGCTTACCGTAGCAGAGAGAACTTGACCTTCAAATCTTTGGTTTTAGTAGATAATGCTATTGGCTACCCAATCTATGTTGACGAACTATCCGAAAATGTGTAATTTATATTTTTGCCACCAAACTCCACGTCTGTAATACAGCCCCATGGCTCAGTAGTATCCACATTTAAATGTTATTACCTACGACGAACATTTAAGCTGCATTTAAGTGAAACTGATGGACAAGACAAACCTATGGAAGACATGGAAGGATATTAAACCATCTTACATGAATGGTGTTTGGCAAAAAATATGGCCAGAATGTGTTCACAACATAAGAGGGAATTCTTTAGAAGTGATGATGTCCATTGTGTTCAAGATGTTGTTACCTAAGCTAGAAATTCTGATTTTAATGGAATGAATGAGTTCGACGTAGAAGAATTGCTTTACATGACTTTCTATATTAAATCACAATTCACTTAGCGCCGTTTCTGCAACGCAAATTGAGGTATTGGTGTATAAAAACTATGAAAAACAATTACTTTTATAATTGTGTGCATTAAAAAAATGAAATTGTCATAGCAACGAAAAAATTCAAATTTTTCTAATATGGGCTTTAAATGATAACAAAACCGAGTAGTGAATTTTATTTGTTTCATTGTATACATCCGAGTGTGCTACGCGATGAATTTGGCTTTTACTATAGAATGTTTTGTTATTTGTCAAACGCTGAAATCAATTATGTGTAAAATCGTTTGTTGGGCTGACCACCTACAACGATCACCAATTTTAAAAATATGGTCTGAAAGATCTTGTAAAATATCTCAGTACAGAGTCAACCTTGGCCTCAGTATATATGAAGTAAACCATTCGATTATTCTCGATACACTTTCGTTCAACATTAGACGATGGGACACCCCTTATGGAAACTCCTTTTTATATTTGTATATAATAAATAAGAAATACAGACGGTTGTAATTTTATTTGATAAAGTTTTACAATTGACTCACCTTCAGTAATATTTAATTGGGCTTAATGTAAAATGAATTATCATTGTAATTGTCGCTCGCCAAAAGTCAATAAACGGCACGCGATAAATTAATTAAAATGTTATAATTTTAATGTATTGACATTTTAATATTTTTTGAAAATTATTAACGAAATTATTTTTTGTTTATCTTTCATGCTACGAATCTTACCGTGGTTACGTTGCAAGGTTGTATACATCGTTTAACGAACAATTTTACTTCCTGTTTTTATTGAGATTCAAAACTAGATAAATTACAAACTAGCTGCTTATTTCGAATGCGACACTGTTCTATTATCAAAGTTAGCATCTTCGTAATTTGCACAAATGTTAATTACAAGCATAACTATTTACCTAACTTGTACACCAGATAGCTATATATAGGAATTATAGGTGATAGCAAATAAACGTTGCGCTTTTAGGGGATAATTAGCAATTTATAATTTAACTTTGTAAGCCAATTCAATTGAGCAATTAAACCATTATACAAAAATAAACTTAAGTTGTGCAAATCGTCAATGACTTGTTCAATTTTAGTTCATCAATATTCAAAACCATAATTAAATTTATTGTAAACAGAAATTTTATATTATGATTGTATTATATATATATATATATATATATATATATATATATATATATATATATATATATATATATATATATATATATATATATATATATATATATATATATATATATATATATATATATATATATATATATATATATATAAAAGGGCTGGGAGCCTGGAAATATTAAAGATGGTAAGGTTTGTGGTATGTCTTGCAGTTAAATATATGGTATGGTCTGGATAAGTGGTATCACAAATATGATTTGATGGTACTAGTATGGTATGCGGATACGGTATGTGATCTTAGTAAAATAATTTATTAAAAGTAATAATATTTAATCTATAAAAAATAGTAATATATACTAACTAAACTTTCAATTTAAGTTAATTAATAAAAGATCCTGACCAATTGATGATTTTAGCGGAGAAAGCTAAACATTTGAGAATCGCTAAAGCTATTTTCACTGTAACTTGCGTAGCAGAGACGGTAAAGACCAAAATAGCCAAAATTTTCTAAACTCACTCGACAAATTTTTCATTGTTTTCCAAATAAGTAGACCTTGATCTTTTGGAAACCATAAAAAAAGTTGCATCACAAATTTTTAATACATTTTTCATTCTCAAATAGTGATTGCTCAAATAGTGCACAATATTATCACATTTAAACTACAAAATTAAAATAGTTCAAATAGTTATTCCTAATACTCCCAATCGAAGAAAAATTGTTAACAAGATTAGGCAATTCCACAGACTGACACCGCGAACAAAGAATGAGGAACCAAAACAATCTTGCTTATCAGGTGGTAAAATATATACTCCGGTTATCAAAGATCGTGCTCCCTTACACTTTATATATATAGTGGTAATCTGAACTCTTATTATGCAAAATTTTAAAAATTGTTAAACATCAATTTAATCAAAAGCCTTATTTAAGTCCAACAGGATCAATATAGAACTTCGATTGACATTGACACTTCTGCGTAGATTATCAATAATATCCAGCACAGCAGTTTGCGTGTACACTATGACTGCTACAATAAGCTGATTGAGATTTATTAAGCAATTTGAACCTTTCCAAAAAGGTGGTCAACTTGCTTTTCAATACTACCTCGAAAACTTATGAAAGAGACAGTAAAATACTAATGGGACGAGATTGATTCACACTACTCGCATTTGATAGTGAAAATGGGAATCAATTTCGATTTTTTCCCAATCTTTAGGAAAGGTGGATGACATGATAATAAAAATTGTAATTAAAAATGTTCAAAATGTACGTACCTATATAAGGAAAATAAATACTGTCAATTCCAATAGCATCAGAAGAAATAGAATTAAAGGCATCAATTAATTCATGTAGTTCAATATTCTTAAAGTAAAAGTAATCCTCCTCCCGTTCAACATTACACAATCGAACATTCCGTTACTTAGATTGAATAGATGTTATTTTAGTGTTCTACTTCTAATGAATTCATTTAAAACTCAATTGGAGTGAAGTTTTCAAAGTTAGTTTTGGCCGGTTGGGAAATAATTAACTCATTTACGGACTTCCAAAATTATTTGGAAGGCTGTGTAGAAATAAATATTTTATTAAAATAAACTGCTTTTACCTCTCTAATCAATTTAGTGGCCTCATTTCTAATTTTATTGAAAATCATTCTATCCGTAGGGTTCCGATTGTTCTTCCATACAAAAAAGGCGCGCTCTTCTAATGAACTCATATTCAATATTCCATTGTTCAACCACTGTGATTTACTCTGCTATGGTTTCAGTCGTTTAATAGGCACCCTTTTAATAAGTCTTTTAATAAAAAGACTGTGGTTGAGTACACTTTCGCAGGCCTTGTAAAAGACTCCTAAACGGCCATGTTATCCTTAGAATTCTACCACAGTATCCTTGGCTTATCGTAGGAGCCGACTAACCAAAGTTTGGATCGCTGGGTTGACTCGGGATCGAACCCGATGGAGCCAGCAAGTTGATACGTTACGGGCCAGCAATGGTCTGTAAAACCCGTCTTATTAGTATTATTAATAGGTACCCTGTTATCGAACAACCGTTAAATAACCGTTAAACAACCACATTTCTATAGTCAGTTCCTAATTCATATAGTAATACATTCCGAAAGAAGCCCATTAAGATTATTATTACCGAGCAATTGGCGCAGCGGTTAAAGCTGTGGTGTTTCGGTCGGGAGGTACCGGGTTCGAATCCCAACGTGGTGGGTTGAAAAAGGAGTTTTTCATCATTTGATTTCGATCGGTGATGACGATGAACACAACTATGATCCCCTGTTGGAGTGCAGAATCCATGGGCCGAACCATAGTCCATGCCAGTACAGGCTGGCTGGAGCAATGCAATATGCAGATGGCTTTAAATCGAACCTGTATTCGTGTGTCCTCGATTTGACGGGGTAAAGTAGGAGGACGTTAAAAATTAACCGCGAAAGAGCTGGAAGAGCTTCGGCCCCAGAAAAGTTTGCAGAGTTTAGAAACAATCAAACAAACTTAAATTGAATTATATTGAATTGAAAAAATTTACAAACTCAAGAAAGCTTGAGGACACTGATTTTGAATTATAAACCACAACAACATGTAAGTGATAGTTTGAACATCCAAATTAATATAATCATGTCGGATGAAACGCCAATTGTTCAACGACCAAAAAGATTGTCGCCCTTAGAGGCCAACATAGTAAAGAAACAAATAGGCGAATGGTTAAAATATGGGATTATTGGAAAAAATCGATCAAGCTATGCGAGCCCTATTGTCTTCGCCAATAAAAAATATGGATCAAAACGACTTTGCATAGACTACAGAAAAGTAAATCAAAAGGTCGTCAAGGATAGGTACCCTTTACCACTCATCGAGGACCAAATAGATAGATTGCAAAAATACCACTTCAAGCTAGAACATCGTCTAGCAACGCGTATGCGTCACGCCGATGCGTTAAGCAGAAATCTAACAATGATGATAATCAAAGACAACATTCTGAGAAGAGTACAAACTGCGCAGAAAAATGATCTAAATCTTACCAAATCTTGTTGGTAGTTCCAAGGGTCATGCAAAATGAGATCGTGAGGATGTGCCATGAACAAGGCCACTTTGCAATCAAGAAGACGGTTGAACTTGTTTTTATCGGACCTTTTGGTCCTTTGCTCGCAAAGTAGAGGAAAACTTCTTGAACAGTAGGAAATCGTCAATACCACCTCTGAAAGATGGGGATTATATCTTTTTTACAGCTCAAGAAAAATCCAATCTCTTCGCCCGAAAATTTGCAGCAAACTCTAATTTACCTGATTCTAACTTAATACCCCCGATTATCTCTCTAGCCAGTTCATCGATGCGCCGCATTATATTTAGATCTAGAGTTGTCGCTAAAGTCCTTGCAAGCATTAACACCAACAAGTCAGCCGGTCCGGATTGTATTCCCCCAATTGTCCTCAAATATTGCTGTAAATCCTTGTCTAAGCCACTATCATATCTGTTTCACCGATCTATGTCTTCTGGCATTTTCCCTTCCATCTGGAAGACTGCTAACATACATCCTGTGCCAAAAAAGGGCAGTAAATCGGACCCTTCAAATTATCGCCCAATCGCTATCGTCTCGGTGCTTTCTAAAGTACTTGAGACCATAATCAACTTCCAACAGAAGCATTCATCAATCTGGTGAATCTCAAGTCATTGCTCTCGATATCTCAAAAGCATTAGATCGCGTGTGGCACAAGGGTTTGCTGTGTAAATTGAGGGCAGTTGGCCTTCACGGTTCGTTAATTTTATGGATTGAGAATTTTGTTTTTTGTCGCAAAATCCAAGTGGTGGTGGATGGTGTGACTTCCGATCAACATCTTATAAACGCTGGTGTTCCTCAGGGATCCGTCCTTTCTCCAACTCTTTTTCTAATTTTCATCAATGATCTTCTATCAGCAACTCTCAATCCAATATACTCCTATGCTGATGACAGCTCACTTTCCACCTCTTACAGTTTACCTTCTTCTTCATCGCGAAACGATGTTCTCGCAGAAAGAATGGCTATGAATGACCGCCTTACGCGAGATCTCAATGTCATTCTTAAATGGGGTGAAGCCAACAGAGTTGAATTTAATCCCAACAAATTTCAAACCTGTGTTTTTTCTGGCCGAACTGATGGTTATTCACCGTCTTTTCTGACTGGTGAATCCAGCTTGGCTACGTCTGACACATTTGAGATTCTCTCAAAGCAGCGATTGGTGCAGCCAAATGTCTTGGATTTCTACGACGATGTAAGTTTTACTTTAATCCATCCGAAATACTTACAATATATAAGAACTACATAAGACCCAGGTTGGAGTATAATTCTCATATTTGGACTGAAGCACCGAAAACTCATTTAACTGCACTCGATCGGGTCCAAAACCGACCATCTCGAATGATTGAAGACGTAAAATTATTATCTGATCTTGATTCTCTTTCCCATAGGCGTAATGTGGGAGCCTTATGCGTGTTTTACAAGTACTTTCATGGTCATTGTTCATCGGAACTTTATGAATTTATGCCTGGTTTGTCAAAGCCCGCACGTAATTTAAGACGCCTGGTACACTGGAAATTAAATTCGCGAAGACCAATAAATTTAAAAATTCATTTTTTGTTAGGAGTACGCGAATGTGGAATAAACTGAACGACGAGACGTTTCCCTTGGAATACAATTTACAGAGATTCAAACTTAATATCAAAAGTAAACAACTAGAAGACTGAAAACCTTTATTCCTTTTATTCCTCTCTTACCTTTTTCCCTCCTAATCCTTCCTTTTACCTTTTGCAGTAGTGATGTGTGTTTGTTGCTAAAACTTTCATATAAAGGATATACATACATATATCCTAAGTGCTCTGAACAATTATAAAAAAAAACGGCAATTCTATAGATATACCCAAATTTGAGGTATAGGTCCAAGCATGCATTAAGAATTGTGTACAATGCATACTAATCGATAGAAACCCAGGAAAGCAAAACGGCTTTTTAAAACCAATTCCAAAAGGTGGCGTACCTATTCTGTGTGGTAGACACTTTCTCGAAATTTGTATGGTCATACCCAAAAAAGACAGTTAGTGCGGCTGAAGTCATAGAGAATTTAGAGCATCAGAAGTCCTTTTTTGGCAACCCCCAAAATTTAATTTCGGATAGAGGAGCGGCATTCACTTCCGATCAATTCCAACAATATTGCAGGAGAGAAGGTATTCAACATTTTCCAACAAGTACTGGTATACCCACTGGGAATGGCCAAGTGGAACATGTGAGTAACATCATAATACCATTGGCAAAGATGTCCTTAAGCAAGCCTGATGATTGGTACAAACATACAGAGATATTACAGCGATTTCTAAATAATTCGTTCCAAAAAAGTATTGGAATGACGCCCTTTGAAGTATTAATTGGTACAAAAATGAGATGTCCCGAAGATGCTAATTTACTGGAAATAATACAAGAAGAGTCTGCAAAACTATATAATATCTAACGTGATAAAATGAAGAAGTTTGCGAAGTTGGCGATCCTAAGAATTCAACAGGAGAATTCAATTAATTATAATAAGAAACGAAAGCGTGCCATAGAATTCAAAGTTGGGGATTTAGTCGCGATTAAGAGGACGGAATTTTTTTTGAGGTTCTAAGCTGAGGACTAAGCTCCTAGGACGTGACCGTTATGACGTGAAAAAAATCGGAAGTCAAGAAGGTACAATAAATACTACATCATGCGCAGAGTATATGAAACTATTTTATCGAGGTCGAATACAAGTACAGGAGGGCCGAGTGGACATGCCTAAAAACATGAACCTACCGTAATGAATATAGCAAGATACTTACCCAAAAAATTATTATTCACTCTCGTTCGATAATTAAAACCGATAACAAGTACCAAAAAAAAAAATTAAGTAAATAAAATTACATTTTGGAAGCATAATATATATATATATATATATATATATATATATATATATATATATATATATATATATATATATATATATATTTATATATATATATATATATATATATATAAATATATATATATATATATATATATATATATATATATATATATATATATATATATATATATATATATATAAACTTATAAATAATTTGTTTGCTGGTGACAAGATGATTTAAATTATAAACAGCAAATTTTTGTTTTGATAAATCATCTGTCAAAATTTAATATCGAAAATCAACATAAAACGATATGTAAAAGTATGATAGCACAAAATTATGTTGCCGACACAATTTTTAGATAAGAAATATGATGTTTTTTGTACCAAGATAAAAAGTAGAAGGAGAACCATAAAACTCTAGAGTGGGACTACCATAAATATTTCGAATACACACGTCACATCTAGGGATATAATTAATATATAGATTTATGTATAAGATGCTACCGAACAATAAGACGACGTCGTTAAATAAAATTGGTCTCATGAGGATTAAAATCTATAAACCGAATCTACATTAAAGTGAAATAAAAGAAGAAGTTTGTACCTGCATGAATTTACAAAGACAATTTTCACTCTCTAATCGAGTTACTATGGTGAATGAATGGTAATGCGATTTATATTCATGACCTCAAGAAAAATTTTTAAAAATCAAATAAAAGGTAGACATTATTTTAAAGTTTTAATTTATCATTGATTTTTATTGTGAGTCATTTTATGTCTGGCACAGAACAGTAGGTTATTTTAAATTCCGCAACACTATTCACAAATGCATCGATTAAACCTGCTTAAAACGCTCGTTTATTGATAATATCAGTCTTTAAAAGTACGTAATTATAAACGAATTGCATTGCTTTGTAATATTTTACAATTATTTATCCTTTGATTTTTTACTGATTTGCATTTTTTTGCTTTATTTTTATTTATTTTGAGCACGTTAAAATGGTAAATATAAACAGGCCTCAGTTGAACCTTTAGAGTAATCTTTGACAAGATGTTTTAGCCCCTTTTTAAAATTGATCGTTGTAGGTGATTAGTAGGTGAATAACATAAATACACTTAGTACTACCATGGTATGTTAGACCATTGTCGTGATAGATGTCGCTACTGGTATTGTTTTAAAATAATCAAAATATTTTTATATGTATAATCGCCTAAATGTCATATATTTATTCTAAATTATGACGATGTTCTTCTATCGACCCGACATCTGGAACATCAATGGTTAAACTGTTTTTTTTTTCTTATAATGGTAGTACTATATGTATTCATATTATGATAGGTGGTAACTGCAGAATTAATTGGCCACAGAAAAAAAAAATTTATTTTTCTGAGCATTCACTTTAATGTAAACAATATATTTGTTCTTAAATAGTAGAAAGAGAATAGAATATATATATATATATATATATATATATATATATATATATATATATATATATATATATATATATATATATATATATATATATATATATATATATATATATATATGTGTGTATATATATATGTATATATATATATATATATATATATATATATATATATATATATATATATATATATATATATATATATATATAATTTATAGAGTTCCTATTATGTCCTGCCAAAAAAAATCGCTGGTCTTCTACTGAATGTAAAGCGTTGTTATAGTGATCTTCTGCTACATTGATAAATTTCTTCACTGTCAATTCCTGCAGGTATCTTAGATGCAGGCATCTAAAGAGCTCATTTACCATAGAGTGGACTCTTTCAACACTCCCATTTACCTCACTTCATTATGATGGTGTTAGGTAAATTTCGACTCCTAAGATTTTTAGATAATTAGTGAAAATGGGGTTCACGAAGCTCCTTTCATTATCCATTACTAGCATTTTTGGTACAGTAAAATAGTGCAGCGCTTTGCTTATATTGTCCCTTACATGGTGATGGATTTAGATTTGATGTGAAACAATTTTGCAAACATTGAGATTTTATCCACACATGATAAGAATTTCTCGTCCTTGATCTCCATTATGTCAACGTGGAGTGTTTCCGATAGATTCCGAGGGATGCGAGTTTCCTGGATTTGCATTTGATTTGAATGTGTATCGTATTTATTGTTGTTACAGCTTTCGCAAGTTTGTGTATATTTTTTTACTAGGCTATAACCATTCTCGGAAAATAGTACTTTTCCAAGATTTGTTTCCTATTCTCTATATATGATTTTGGTGAGACCTTTTTGGCTCTTCTTTTATAAGTAAGTTTATTTTCTTCATTGCAGATATGACCATTCTTTGAGTAAGGCGAATTTTATAACTGGAGAAATGTTCCTTAACAACTTCTTGCAGCATTTGTATAAATTCTTTAGATATTTTTATCCTGTTGATAAAAATGACCTAGGACTTCTTTGTTTAGTTCCGGTAGATTAATGTGATGCTTATATGGTAGGATGGATGAAGTTCCTCGTGAGCATAGATTTCTTTGACTCTTTTGAGTATAATTTGGTTTTTAAACGCATTTATTGAGGCATCGCAGTATTCTATTAGGCTTGTAGGGTCTTCTTTGGCGCTGTGAAGTGTTCTTTCTGTGAACAACTATTTGCCTTTAGTTCTAATTTTGATGAGGCATCAGCAACTTTATTTTGAGTTTGGCATTATGATTTATGTTGCTTAGTCAAGGTGGGCTGTAAGGATTTTAACATTCATAAATAAGTAATTTCTTAGGTTCTCCAAGGCCCAAATTATTGTCACAATTTTTTTTTTCGTTAAGTGCAAAAATCTCCTTGTGTAAAGATCTGAAAAATATACGTAATTGATCTGGCTTTGCCGATATCTCCCTGCGATAGTACGGCTCCTATTGCTGTGTCCGATGCGCCAGTAGTCAGAATAAATGGTTTATAGAAGTTAGGAAATACCAATATTTCTGATGATGATAGAAGATCCTTAATATGATGAAATGATTGAATATATTTTTGATCCAATCTGATTTTTGCCCATTGTGAGGTTGGTCAAGGGTTTTGCTATCTTCACAAAATCCTTATGAAACGTCTATAGTGATGCCAATCTAAGAAACGATTTTAGTTGCTTCAGATTCTCAGGATTTTTAAGATTCCGAATAGCAGCTACCTTCTTTGGATCAGCGCTAATCACTTGGTTCGTGATGTTATAATTCAAGAATTCTGTTTCCGTTTTTAAGAATTCCGTTTTATCCAAATAAATCCGTAGATTGGCTTTTTAGGAAATATTTTCTCGTGGTTTACTAAATGTTCTTCCTCGGTTTTTTCTCTGAAAACAATTAAATGTCATCAATGTAGACATAGCAGGTTTTACCAATAAATTTCTTTTACACATCACCTATCAACCTCTGAAAGATGGCGGTCGTACTCTTTAATTTTGATTTGGGGAATCCCGACGTAAGATCGATTGTGGTGAAGAACTTAGAATTTCCGAGATTCGTGATCGTTTTGGAGATGTCCGGAATCGGGTAAGTATCTGAAATGGTAATGGCATTCAATCGCTTGAAATCAATGACTATCCTATATTTTTGTATACCGGAACCATTCCGTTTTTTGTTAACTATCCAGATCGATGAATTATATGGGCTCTTCGAAGGCTGTATGATCCTATATTTTAGAAATTTTTCAATTTGCTCTTCCACTTCATTCCTTATATTGATTGGGTGGGGGTAGGATTTTATGTATATAGCTTCATCCGTCGTTGTTCTTATTTCGGCCCTCACGGTAGTACCTATTGGTATTACGTTGTTTACTGGACCAAATAGCATTATTGGAATTTTCTGCTTCAATTCCAAAGAAAGGTTGTTATCTCGAACTTCTAAACTATTTACTTCGAAGCTTGTTTTTCATGAAGACAGGATGATGTTTTTTCGATCAATGACTGCATCAAGTTGTTTTAGTGTGTCACCGCCAATTATGCCATCGAATGTTTTCCATCCTGGTAGAACATAAAATTCTATGGCTGTGTCAATCCGGATACTTTTAAAAGATTGTTTACGAATTTTCTTGCTGATTTCGATTTCGCCTCTTACCGATCTAATTTTGAATTTAGCATTGGTAGGAATGGTGTTTTTAGCTAATTCAGGGTTGACAAAATTTGTATTGGCACCCGTATCAATTAGAAACTTAAGGGTGTTGCATAATATAAATACACATATAGTACAACCATGGTATGTTCGCATTGGCATGCTAGATGTCGCTACTGGTATCATTTTAAAATAATCAAAACCTGTTTATATGTATAATCGCCTAAATGTCATATATGTATACTACATTTTGACAATATTCTATCGACCCGACATCTGGAACATCAATGGTTAAATTGTTTTTTTTTTATGCTGGTAGTTCTATGTGTATTTATACCATGGGTTTTTGTAAATAATGGTAAATTATACCATTATTCGTTCGATATTCTATGTAACATATGGTATCTGCTATACGAGCACCCATCATAAAATTTAATTCTGCGTTCTCCTTTAATTCCTTCTCATCTTCAAATTTCCTAAATATATTCATCTTTAACCACTTCCTCTTGAGTCTCTAAGTGGTAAATTCTTTGCTGTTTTCACGGTTCATTGTAATATGAGTTTTCTCGTTTAAAGGTTTGTTAGTCTTGTTCAGCTTGTTTAGCTTGGTGCTGCGGGTGGTTCATGTAGTTGATTTGTCTGCTTTGCAACGACGAATCGATCTCCATTGGTTCTGGTAGTTTAGGGTATGTTGGGTTGGGTGGTATTTCCATGTTTTGGTGCTGAATACTTTATACCATGTTCATTTGTGGTAAAGTCATTAGGTTATGGTTTCTCCAAAACTCCGGTGGATTGAGGTTTGGTCGTGAAAATAGTTTATTGGAGCAGTTACCGAATTGTTAATATTTTTCTTATGTACTGCAAAATTCCGAATGTTTAAATTCGGAATATCCAGGCAAGATGCGTAAGCCTCTGGCAATGTTTGAGGCTTCTGGATGATCAGCATTCTCGCTAAATCTCCATTTAGTCCCCTGATAAAACTTCAAAAGCTCGGTTAGCTTTGAGATAGGCTGAGTATACCACTTCTGAAATTTATTTGATGACGTCAGATACTCTTTTTACCACCGGCTCCAGACGCTCTGATACATTTGGTGAATAAGTTCCTATGTGGTTAACGAATTCATCTTTACTGGTACCAAATTCGGTTCTGGTAACGTCGATAATACACCAGGCTTGAACGTGTTTAAAGTTGAATTCGCTAGTGAATTTTTGGTACAAGTCACGAACTTCCTTTGAGCCAACTACAAAGTTCGTGTCATTGTCACAAAATATGCCATGACAATATCCTCTTACGGCGCAAAATCTTTTCAACGCTGCTATAAAGATAGTGCTGCTTAAATCTGATCAGATATGATTTATATTTTTAAACGCCTCGGGTGTGTTGTTTTTAAAACAAACGGTCAGGCAAGGTCTGTTCCAACTTGAACAAATGTTTTGAATTATCTGAAAATAATCAATTCCTGCAATCCATAATTTCTAGTATAGGATTTTCAGATCAATGATTACGGATGATAGAAATCCTAAAGGATCGTAAATGCGTAATGTCTCTGATAGAAATATCGTTTTAGTGAACTTGGTGATTTCAGGTAGCTTGATTTTAAAATAAAGTAGGTAACGGTACGTAAACGATAGTGTTAGATATTTATATCAGAAGATTCCTTTCAGCCTCCACAATATTCTCAGGTAGCCTATGTCTGGTTTTCCTATTAAAATTTGCCAAAACATCATCTCTATATCTGCAAAAATTACGAATTTATGCTTTCGAACCCGTAGCAAGCTGTTGAATAGGTTCCATTGTATGGTAAGACCGATTGATAGATTGTCATTCGGTGATTAGCCGTTTTGAGATTTCGCTAAAGCACCAAAAATAATGCGTAACCTGCTGCAAGATTCCTTGAAAACTGGATGGTTGAATAAATAGAATAATACATTATAGGACTTGTTTATGTCGTTTTCAGGAATTAGTTCCATCTGTCCATTTATACTTTAATTCGAAGTTAGCTGATAATCTCTTCTCTAGATTGTGAAATCTTTTAAGAGCGTGGGAATAACTCTCTCCTATCAACGGTAATTTCTTCTTGAAAGGTAGAACAATCCTTTCGTCGATGAAGGAAGTATAAGCTTCTATCAATTCCATACAGTTTTATTTATTCAACGAACAGATGAAGTTGGTTCGGTAACTCTTCTGTTTCCCAAAATTTCTTTAAGATCAGTTCAAGATTATATATTTCCATATTTGGCTGAATATGTACTGTTAAATTGTCTAATATTTTGGGCTATAAGAACATTTGGAATCAGATTAATTTTCCCCTCAATCAATGAGTTGAAGAAATGGTCGCAGCCAACTTGCAAAGAAGAATTTCAATCGGAGCTGGTTTATAATATTCTTGATCAGCCAGCGGTAAAGTAAAAACTAGATATTTGACACACCAGCTTCGCAATTATTTAGTATTCCCACAGAACCTTTAGTATTTAATAGAGAAACTTTTAAGCGTTCAACACAGGATTCAATTATAAAAGAATGTGTCCGAAATCCAACAATGTTCGAACTATTATCCTATCTTCTCCGAAATAATTCTCCGATGTTGTGGTTTCCGCACGGTGCTTCCGGCTCGAAGGACCAAATGTTGGAGTGAACGATACATAATTCTATTATATTGATGTTCTTTACATAAATCACCAATAAACCAACAAATCCAACTGACAATTCTTCTTTAATCATATTTTGTCGATTTGTATAATCGCACGTGTTCGAATGATCGATATACGTATAATCTGCGATCAATAGCGAATATTATTATTTTTTTGTTTTTTTTTTCAAACAAATTTTTTGTTTTATGGTTTTTGCGATACTAGTGATCGCAACCATATGTACCATTTAACATTTGTACAGGTTTATGTTTAGTGTCCCTTAATATATTCCTATAGCTTCCATTATTTTCACTATCTTCGTTTTATTCCACATATTCTCTTTTGCTTTCTCCTCGACATGATCATGGTTACATTTTGCTTCTAAATCAAAACATGCAATTTTTAAGAACATATACCGAAATTTCAAACAGTTTACGTAATTCGCTTTAGCGGTTTCCACTTCTATTCATAGACATTGAATAACTATATATAGAAATGACACTAAACAATTCCGCCGCTACGTAGTTTTTATAGCGCTGTATGCACGTGTATCTTAAATAAATTTAAATTAAGGGTTTAAGTATCAACTATATAAAAAAAAAACTTTTTTAGGATTTTTTTTACATTGTTTGTGTGCGAATATATACACATACAGACAAAGCCAGTGTCAAAACAAAAACAGTATCCAAGGTCACTTAATTCATATTTTACAAATGATGAAGTTTATCAAATTTTATTGATTTGTTTTGGTACTTTTTGCTTTAGAATTAATTCTAGGAATTTTTGTACGTAAAAGTACCCTTAATGTGTGCATAATTAATTTTTGTTTTATGTTCTTCGAAGCGACAAGGAGTTTTATCCAAAGAGGAGTTTTCGCACAAATTTTAAAGTTTGTCAACTATTTTTGACAGATATTATTATAAATAAAACTTCAACAAAGAGATTAGGCCTGTAATATGGTAGCGTTAATGGGTAAAATTGAAAATGGACAATTGTTTTAAATTAAAAAAAAAAAAATTTAAGCATTTGCATAACTATGTTGTAGAAATTTACGCCGGTGACTGGAGCTTATTTTCAGGAACGGATTATTCTTCATATATATTATATTATATGCTGCTAAAGCCGCTACACACAAAATGTTATAAAAAATGCCGGTCGCCGAATCTTCCTTTTGTAAGAGTTTTCCCCCAGCATTTTGTCAATATTCTCCACGCCGCCCTTGGTTCTGTTGTAATCTAGAATCATACCTGGTTTATTATCCTTGATTTCCTTATCATAATGCATGGAGGATAAAAGCATCACAGTTTTGTTTTTTTAGAAATATAAGAGCTCATTGTGATGTTGTTCGAAAATCCGGAAAAAGACGATTCGACAGGTCGAGTTTTGCCTTGCATGACTAGAAATTCCATTGGTAAGAATCGCCGTTCTGGTACGAATTGTGTTCACGCATCAAATTAGAATCTAAATTGTTGGCGGTGAAAAAATTGTCACGTGTTATATTACGACCGCTACCACTAAAAACAGTGCAGCATAAATCCTTCACAACACATTCTTCTTGATTACTTTCTCTTTGTGAAAGATAAACGCGGAAATGAAGTCACACACCAACCATACTATAATTCCATATTTTTTTGTTTATAGTGGAAGCGATTGTAACAAATGTAAGTTAATTTTGTGATGCTTTACTTGTATTTTACAGACAATCTACATAGGTACAAAAATAAAATGCAATTGGAGGCGTACCCGATTTTATCACAGTAAAACATGACAAAGTGACCACATCTGTAAACTGACCACCTGCAAAAACGGACCGATTCTAATATGCTCTGATCGAAATTGAACATTTTTATTCGTTTATTTCCAATATAGCGACCACAAAACTGTGGTGACAAATATTGTGACTATTTTTCAATATTTTATAACCAAAATTATTTATTTCGTAGTACCATTTATTAACACTTGGCTCATACGTCGCTGCAAAGTTAGCGGTGTCACTTTCTATTTATAGTTATTCAATGACATGGTTAAACAGGAATATTATCCTTAATATAATCCTTAGAGTTTGCGAATTTTATTTGACAACTTGACTGATGCTTTTCCTCTTTCGGGTTTTTTAAAATGCTAATATTCAATTTTAAACGTTTTTTCTAATAGTAGAATCAGTTTCTTACTTTGAACAATTTCTAGATGATGGCCAAAGGTGCTCTAAATTTACCATTATGCCTTTTTTTACAAAAGTTTAATTTAAGCCGTGTGCAATGTACTGTGCCCAATACATTTTCTTTATTTCCCGATTCTTAAATTCAAGTGAAGTACAAACATTTTCTCTCACTATTGAATTTATCTAGTTATATGACAGCTTTAGGTTGAGCTTCCGCTACTACCAAAGCTTCATCGAACATCGTAATATTGAGGCCTCTCTTCCTCTTTGCTAAGAACCACTTCATTCCTGACACTAATTTATTTTATAATAATAATTCTTACCATAGTTTCAAACCAGTGTGGTTGGTTTAACCAAAATTATAAGTGGTTATTTGAAAGTGCCCAGATACTATTTTTAGTCACACTTATAATGATATTCAGATAATATTCCAAATATGTTGGAAGTCCTCTTAAACCCCTTTTATTGCAAATAATTTAAAAATCCTCTTAAACAAGACTGTTAAGTTCATTTGTATTATGAGTATATTTGAACCTAAAAAGTCTCGAAAACCATTTTTATAAAATGAATACTGTACGGTAAACATGCAAATTTTTACATTTTTACTGCTCTTACATTTTAAATTTTTCTCTAAATATATCTTAAATCATGAAATGGGTTTATGATGTTTCATATCTCATAAAAATCCAAAATAAACATAATTTTTAGATATACATAACCTTTATATGTTCGTTAAATAAACATAAAAATCTTTCTTTAAAAGTACAACCTATCCTTTTTATGTAGATACCTACCACAGATAAAAGCATACCGCATATTAAATGTATATATGTTCCGAGTATACAGGGCGAGGTAATTAAATTGAGACAAGCAAATAAGTCTATACCCAAAAACTCTATGTAGTGTAATGGTCTCCAAGGTCACATATATTTTATTGCAAAATTTTGTAATGCGTAATTATCTGAGTACCTAGTAGCATTTGTTTTAAAGAAACGTGAAGTTTTAAAATTCATAAGAATGTTTTATTAGCATACTTGCAAAAATTTAACTGTTGGACAAAACAAATTCGTTTTACATCAAAACGGATTTTACATCAAATATAATGAGAATTCCAGGTGAACAACAATTTTGATTATTTGCTTTCAAGTGATGTCTGAAGAAACTTACTTTGAATACTTTTATATTTTAAATATTTTCATATTTCCTGCCACCCCACCGTGAATATCCATCCGGTACCGATATGGCATATAGTATTCAGGCCATGAATTTTGTACCCCAATATGACGACATATAGATGTGTTTACCGTCATCATCAAAAGGAAATGATGAAACATCCTTTTAACAATCCAAAACAACACTTAATATAATAAAAACATTACATTTGATTAATTGGTATTTCTCTGACGTGATTCTGCGTTGTCGTAATGTGTATCCATGAATTTAATTAATCAAGACAATTTTAGATTAATGGCTTCTAATTCATTTACTAACTGTCATTATAATTATAAAAAAAATTATCCTCATAGAAAGTCATTCTAATCTGCAATACGTCTCCTTGGGGGGTTGAATTATTGTCGCCTAACAAACAATTAATCTTTTAAAATGATGTGCATTTGTATTTATCGTCTTGAGATGTGGAGTGGGAACAATGTGTACCCACCAAACATAAACATCGGTATACTTTTTAAAGGGATATTGAAAGAAAAATGGCATTGGCTAAAATTAAAACTTCAAGATATACAGCAGCCGTTTATATCATTTTTCAACCAATTATCATCAGTTTTAGTAGTTACAATAATAAAAAAAGAAATGTTATTTTATTATAAAAATTATCCCAAATGAGGTTATTAACCCTATTACTCCGTACTCCAGATTTAATTGAAAAAAAGTAAATATTTGGTGATCCATATTTTATGTTTATGAGTTATTAGGCACAATGAAATAAATATTTGGACCAAACGGTTACGCTGGTAGGTTTTTCGTGATGTCCTATAAATGGGACGAATCTAGCAATCGGTTGTACTTCATGAAATAAAAAATTCAAGTTTCTCGTTCGATTTCATAAGAAATAGGTCTTTATTTCTTGTTATTTTTTATAAAACTTATAAAAATAAAAATAAATAAGCTTATAATAATATAAAAAAATAATATAATAATAAAAAATAATTATATGTAAAAAAAATAATATTAAATAATAAAATAATAATAATAAATAATAAAAAACAATCACATAAAATTAACGTTATCACATTGGAAGTTCACATAACGACGTATAGGTATATAACGACTTCTTGTGTGTCGCTATTTATTTGTCTTACTCACTTCACTAACTGTTTAATATAAATAAAACTAATTTATTTAGTTGCACAATATTTATGTCTATACATATACATACGCATATCAATATGAATGTGCACCAATTATGAAGAGTCACCCTGTTTGACTTTCATTTGTCCGCTGCACAAAATATGGAAATATGTTTTGTTGTTGTAAGATGAGTAGAGACACAAAACATAATTATTCTGAATATAGGTGGCAGTGTAGCCACTAAGAATGAATGATTTTGTTACATAGCACAATTGCAATAATATTTATTGTCGCCTAAGTCAATTGAAGTGAAAGTGTTTTGCGGTGTTGAATTATTTAAATATGAATAATTCTGACCGCTTCAGGTATTCAAAATATTTGGTAGGAAATTCGCCTTATTATAAAAATATTATTTTTGATGGAAAGTAAGGAAACAATTCCTAGCGCGATTAATGCACAGATGAACATTACACTTCTTGCAAATCCAACAAGTTTACAACGGGTTGCCTCAGTTTTTTGGGCGTGCTCTGGTAAATGGCTTACCGTATCTAACTGGACTTCCCTTAATGGTCGGATTTCACATCTACGGGTTTTATTACTTGTTGAATTTATATTTTCCTCCACACGCGGTCTACCATGTTTATTAGGTTGCTGAATCTCAATTAGCGCTCTTGCCAAATATAGTCTAAATTCTAACAAATCCGTGTGTTTTGGTCTTTTCATTTTAGGAATATCCTCTCTGTACTCGAACCAACTAGAACAAATCGCAAAGTCCACAAAATGAAAAATAACTCGCAACATCCATTTTCGCGATTTTATAAAAGTTCGGTAATAACTGATCAATTGGTCAAGCCAATGAACTCCTCCCATATTTTGACTGTATCTACTAATTACTTCCGGTTGCGGCAATTTTATTTTCCAATAAAATTGGATCCCATATGGACAATTCGATTATCCTGCCACTTCACGATTACTACTTTATTATCTCGACTACTGATTTCATCACTATATCCATGCGATTTCTTTTTCATTTCAATGTCAGGTAACAATAATGGTTTTCCGAAACGATTAATCCGAAGAGTTCCGATTGCATTTATCCCCTTTTCTTTCAAAATTTCAAATAATTGGTAAGTCGAAAAATAATTATCAAAATGCAGGTTATGGCCAAATTCTGTTATACGTTTTATTAAATGCCGCACTGTTGTTCCACCAAACTCGAAGCATTTTTGTTCCGATTGCAAGATTTCAGTTGTTTCGTCTTGATAGAGGAAGAAATCGTATGGTTTCCCATGTTTGCTACACAATACGTACACTTTTATTCCCCTTCCTTCCATGTATTACTTTAAACCTAATTTACCTTTATAACGAATCATCTGCTAATCGATACTTATGTTTTCTTCTATAGCAAATTCTAGCATCGGTTACGTACCGAATTTATAACTGGCCGAACTTTCACAAATGTATCTTTACATTCTTTGTCCAATTCTAAATTATTTACAAAATGCAAATGAGTTCGAAGTTCACAGAACCTATCATAGCTCATGCAATTTGAAACCATATCTAAACCAATATCTTTTGACCAGTACATTTTAGTCCTTGGAAACTTCAATAAACCCTTTTGTATGTGAATGGCAAAAAGTTTGATTATTTCATTGCTATTGGTGTGTTTCCAAGAAACTTATTCGTATTAGTAGCTGCATTTTCAAAAAATTCTCTCGGAAAATATTTGAATAAATACGATACAGTTGATGTTTCCTGGTTTTCTTCAGTTCGAACAGATGCAGGAAATGGAATTCGCAGCTTTCAAATCGAGTTAACCCTCTAGGCCAATCTATTTTTTCTTTCGCAGTGTATGAATATGTGGTATCTAATTTCACTGATTCATCAAACTCCACATTATTAACAATATCATAATCACTGCTAGCTAAAATTAATTTTGATTTCTAACGATCATCATGGTTAACAACATCTTTGAATTTTTCTTCAATATCTGGTTCATTCAGATAATCATTGATAATTTTTGGTGGAATAATAAACAGATCGTTACCTTCCATATCGTTTTCTTTAACTGTATCATCATCAGATTCAATTTATTCATCTGATGAAAAAATGTCGAAGTCAGAGTCAGCAGCATCTATCATTCTGCCAAGTTCACGAATTGATATTTTTTTTCTATATTTCGGGAAAACGAATTTCTTTTTATTTTGGCTATGATCCATGGTTAAGGAGTTCTACAATAATAAAATATATATTGTTTTTAGTTGAATTGTTCTAAAATAGAACATATTAAATTATGTCCCATATATGGGACATAACACTTGAATAGAAATGGCTTTTTGGGACACATATTTTAGGTCGGAAATTTACAATATTGTAGTAGAATATTCGATTAAATATAAAATGAATTATATAAATTACACTTTAGTATACAATTTAAACAATATATTATAATTATTTGTAAAACATACACATTAAAAAAGTTAAATTGTAAAGTACATACCTTTTGATTTAACACGTCCGCTTCCACTGACACGAAAACTACAACTGAGTAATAAAAATAAACAAATTGCTTCATTACTTAAATATGATTGGAGAAAAAACCATCATACGATTTATCTAAATACCTATTAAAAATTACATTACTCCGGAAATACCTATAAAAGACATTTAAAGTACTTGTACCGTATGTAGGACAAGCAGAGCGAAAAGGATTAATCCAAGATCCATGAAAATATATTTTACAAATTTTCAATTGAGGTACTTCTATAGAGATCCTCGTTAAATAATAACAATGACAATAAGAATATTTTTATTCGGATATTTTAAGATTATAAATCGTACTCCAAGAATGTATGTTAAATTGTTTCATACAATTCTGAGTTTAATTTAAGTTAAACTGTAGTCTTTTACATTGACCTTTAAAATGTTTTGTTCTTTTGTTTTTTGTACCTATTTGTTTTTTGCACAATTTATTTCCAGAATAATTTTCCTACAATTAAATTTATCGTGGGCCTAGTGACATCGTAATAACAACAAAAATAAATTGTATTCGATTGAAGTTAAAAACCATTTTTCTTATTATACTTACAATAAAATAACAAAAAGTTGTACGTTTCTATTACTGACATTTATCGGTTTGTTGGGTTGAGAGTACAAAAATATATACATTCAAACCACATCATACTTCATTCTAAACTAATGTCAAATGGCAATTAAAGTTTAAACTCAAAGTAAACTGTAAATGGCTGGTCGATTAAGGTTAGTACTTCATAAAATATAATATATTTCTAATTGAAATCACAAATACTATGTATTTTTTGTGATTAATTTAGTATCGATTACAATGAGTAAAACTTATGCTGATAAAAATTGTATGATGCCTTATGAAAAAGAATCTAACGACAAACAAAAGGAAACAAATCAGTCAGACGCTTTGAAAAAAAAACAATCAGAAAGAGAAATTGTTTGTTTAATGATAAATGGCTCGACGAATCGGACTGGAGGCTTTGGCTCTCAAAAGTTGATAATGATAGAACATTAGCAAAATGTAAATATCGCAATTTGGAATTTTTAGTTAAGTTTGATGGAATAAAAGCCATTAAACATCACATTAGTTCGAAAAACCATAAACAAAGATCGCAGCTGCTCAACAGAAAAATGTTATGTCCTAATATTTTATGCAAGAAAACTCACTGGAATATATCATGGCCTCAAGCACCATTATAGTTTTCTGTCTATGGATTGCGGTAACAAATTGCTGATCAAACAATTTCCTGATTCCGATATATGTAAGAAAATTCGATTGGGACGAACTAAAATGCAATGTTTGGTGCAAAACGTACTTGCTCCTTATTCAATCGAAACTGTGATACATATAGTTAATAATAGAACAACGAATCTTCCGTTACATTATAGCGTTAGTATGGACGCGTCTAATAAAGAAAACAGCAAAATGTTTCCAATTGCAATTCAATTTTTTAATGTTAATGGAATGCTTTATTGAACTTTTGTGAACAATCAGATGAAACATCTATAGGCATCGCAGGTCTCATTCTAAAAACTTTAAACTGCTATAATTTTAATTTAAAATATTTAACAGCATTTTCGGTTGACAATGCGCCTGTTAACATCGGTAAAAAAGCATCTGTCTTTACAAAATTGAGAGAAAGTAATCAGAAATTGATTAAGTCAGGTTGTAATTGCCACATCGTTCACAATTATGCAAAAAATGCTATTAAAACTATGTCATACGATGTTGAAACTCTAATCTTTGTAGTTTTAAAAGAATTTTCATGCAGTGCTCAAAAAGTAGATGGGCTTAAATCGTATTTTGAATTTTGCAATCAAGAGTATCAACAAATTCATGGACATGTAACGACACGATGGCTTATGCTATTTAAAGCTCTTGATCGTTTGCTTCAATGCTGGCCAACTGTAAAAACTTATTTTGTTCAGCAAGGCGAAGAAGAGTGTGAGAAAGGCATATGGAAATTTATCCATGATCAATTTGATGGTTTAGCGGAAACTTTAACATTGGCAGAATGCTTTTTATATTTTACGCATTCGTTTTTAGCATTTTTCCAAAAAACTATTTTGATACTAGAGAAAAAAAGACTGATAAATCCAATAATGGATAAACTTCGAAAAGAAATAAATCAAAGGAAAGAGGACAAATTTTATGGGTTTAAAGTGAACCAAAATTTAAAGAGTTTGTCCAGTTATAATTTTCAAAAATTTGAAAAAGAAGCGATTACCGTTTATGATCGAGCATTGAACTACATTGAAAAGTGGTTTGATTTTAATAGTAATATATTTCAACAATTTTCTAAATTTAATTTCAAATCCGAAACCTTTTTATCAATAGATGACATTATAAATGTTGCAGAAACCTTCAATATAAATTTCGAATTAGATAATAGTTACGTCAATTTTGCTGATAGTATATACGTTGAATTACGTTTATTTAAAGAAATCGTTAAATCAAAAATAATTACTGATGCTATAAGTAAACTGGAGAATAGTGATGTTTGGATACTCATTCTACATAACAATAATTTGCCGTTTCTTTAAAACATTATAGAACATATTTTTTCGGTACCTAGTAGCAATGCTTATGTTGAACGTTATTTCAGCATAATGGGAAACATTTGGCGAGATGATTATAGGTCGTAAACGTCCCAAACCGTGTCTCGAAAGAACATTTTCGAACTACTTGGTATACGAATTGGCGATCATTGTAGGTGGTTAGCCCAACGAACGTTTTTTACACACAATTCAGTCACCATTACAAAATGTAATTATTCATGTAATTATTTATAATCAATTTATTTATTTTATTATTTATATCAATTGAGTAACGAGAACACGCGACCACGGTAAACAAGTTAATGGGTCCATTATTAATCGGTCCCTTACGGGACGCTATACGCCCAGTGACACAATTTTTGATGTATCCGTTAAAATAAAACAAGTTTGGCTGACATAATATTTGCGTAGTTAATAAGGCTGCCATTGATATGAACATTAAGTTTTGAGCTCGAATATGTAAGCTAAACAAGCCAGTTTAGCATAGGTTAGTAATTTTACTGGCTCGAAACAGAATTAAATAAAATAAACGACTTCATCTAAGCACAGTCGGTTGTTTCAGCCAAAAAATCTTATGCTGACAAATAAAAGCTTTTTTATTGATTCGGATAATCTCTATCAACAAATTTTGGTTTTAAATAAATTTAAAAATAATCGAGAAACACCTATATTTTTTCGAGAAGTTTTGAAAAGAATTCGGTTTTTATTCATTAAACAGAATCATTGTACGACCAAATAACAAATATTGCAGATATACATAATTAATTTTAGTTCTTAAGTTAAAAGATTATAAAACAAATAATTATTGATAGCTGTTTGTCTCAAAATGACGCACCTTTTATAGCAACATGTTGAGTACAGAATATATCGAATATACAGAATATATCGGTTGATATATTCGATAAAATTGTTGAGCTATATAAATGTTATTTTTTCCATGAGTTTGGCTTTTATTATAGAAAGTTTTAGTATTTGTCAAAAATTATCATAGCAACTAACCGTGATAGTTTAGGTGTCTTCGTTTTTATCAAATAAATGACAAAAAATTTGTATTGACAAATATGTGAGTTTCGGACTCAGCCTTAGTTATTTTTCATATACAAATTTCGCTCGTAGATAAGTTATTATTTTAAACTTATAACGGGGTCAGCCCATTCTAGGGCGGATACATTTTTGTGATTAACTTTATTCTTATCTAAGAAAGGCCCAGTCTCTATCTATCAGGCCCTAAATCCTTTTTAATAATTTTTTAATTCGGATACCCAAAGATCACATATTTTTTACCGGTTACATATTAAAAATTCCTTCCAGGAACCTTCACTTGATATTATATTCTGGGTCGCAATAAGCCACGTAAAGTTGTGCATGTGTAAAATCGGTAGTTTATTGGTTATATCGTAAAGCCTAGGATCCTCGGAAATTGGAATAAAAACTATTTCATCTCGAACTATTTGTAACTGATACCATAATATACCAAGCAATTGTTTTTATGTTAGATTTTATATGCATAGTTAGTTGTAACGCGTCTAAGGCACCCCTGACTAGTATTGAATATAAACAAATTGGATGTCGATGAATTAAAACGTTAATGATCCGATTGTTTGTCTATCACGAACTAATGCCATGCTGACGACGGGAATTTGTAGGTTAATGTAACGAATTTGCATAATAAAAACGATCAATTTTTTTATTTTGACGAATATCTGTTGCTTGAAAATAAAGTTGGGCCTATTGAGGAGTCTCATTATTTATTGGCTGGATATATGATATTTTGTGATGAGTTTGACCATTTGTCTTGAAAAAGTTGGGCCACGACCCGGTAAAACGACAATTTTGGCGCCCATGGAGACAAATTACACAATCAATGTGTAATCTTATTTCGTTTTCAAGTGCATGACAAATGCTTTAAGAAGGTACAAAAAAATGTTACATACCTTGGCTTGACAGAAATATCTTGAGCGAGAAAGGCCGATTGAAGTTGTATTTCGTTTTGTCCAAAGGAGTGTCTCAGTGACTTATTAATGTAATTTTCGTTTAATTGAAACCATGGCTCAAATTTAGCTCTCCCTATTCTAAAAATCCTTGAAGAACAATTCATGTTGGAACGACATTAAAATTTGCGTAGACTGTACGCTGCCGACCACGTATAGTGGAGCGTAGTTTTGCTCCCAACGATGCAAAAGATAAGGCTCATCTGTTGTATGAGAGAATATTTTCAATAAATTATCTAAAATTTGTTTGTGTGGAGGGGTTTGATAAAAGATCCCTACAAAATTCTTGATACTCGAGGACATTTTCGCTCGAATCAACTGGTTTTTATAATATTCCTTTTTCAGCACCAACTGATGAACCTTTCATCCAAATCACGCTCGACAGCAAAATTTCTTGATGCACAGAACTGGCAAATGACATTCGATGCAACAATGCTATGCTCATTGCCTTGGGTTTAATCGAAATGGAATGTATCCTGGTCCTGACGAAAGGTTTTGTTTGAAGGATCAAAAATTGCCCACAAGTTGAGCTCAAGTTGATACACCTCCCTCTGGTTGTCGACGACTTGCTTAATAGCGTTGATTTACGGCGCGTTGAACATTCATTTGATTCAGCTGGGATGCCATTCAGTATCCCTTTTTCGGATTGTGTTAATATTTTCTTGGACGAGCACCGCACCCGGCCATGATGTGCTAATTTATTTCTTCAAACTTTACGTCATGTCAGTTAACAGTTTATAACAATACAATAGTTCAAACCATTAGTTTATGGATAATATAAATACACAAAGTACTACCATCACAAGAAAAAAATAGTTTACCAAAAGATGTTCCAGATGTCGAGACGATAGAATATCGTCAAATTTAGAATAAATATATGACATTTAGGCGATTATGCATATCAAAATTATTTGATTATTTTAAAACGATACCAAGAGCGACATCTACCACGTCAATCGGCTAATATACCATGGAAATACTATGTAAATTTATATTATGGTTTGAGCGATGGTTGAATTTACTTGCCCTTCTGAACATAATTCGAAATAGGATCCTTGAAAGTCATAAAAATATAAATCAAGGGCCTATAATTTGATATCAAACATCATTACATAAACATGTCACATTCAACCGCTAATGTCTGTTGATATCAATTATAGATTTTTATTATTTTTGGTTCATGACAATTCAGTTGTAAAACCCCACATGCCTAACCTTCACGTATATTTATTCGATTGTACATGTTGGATTTATGGCAAAGTTCCTCAAGTTTAACGGAATCACATATTTTAAATATTTTGCAAAGCTTTCGATTTATGAAAAAATTTTAATGGTTTCATAATTTTTCTATTTGCGAACAAAACTCCTCAGTTTCGGCCTAGTTTCTGTGGTCTGTATTTGTTTGAAGTAGCTCATCCAAAGTTCTGTGACCTTAATTTTTTATGAACTTCAGCATTAAACGTAACATCAACAATCAGACAAGTAGTATGGTAATACTTTTGGTCCTATCCATTTATGATGCAATACCTACTATGCTCGAATTTTTACGTTATCTGGGTCATTTAAATGCATTTTAAGTGCTTGCTTTAAACTATAACTAACAAACAAACCTTCATTAACGTATTATGTCAATCTAGCTACACAAATATTTTAGATTTAAAGAGTCGATACATATTTCTCGTTCATTACTCCCATACAAATAAATTCTATCGGTTTTCGTTACTAACAGTTCGTTGGTTAAATCGGTTAACTACATAACAAATGCATCGACATTCGATGTATGATGCAAGGTTTTGTTAAAATTTTATGAATTGAATTTAACTACAATTTAATACAAATCATATAATGGCCAATAAAATGTTTGTTCAATAACACAGCAAATTGTTCTCTAACAAACGCTTGTTTACAAATCATTCAACTAAGGCATAAAAGAGAATCGACTGGAACTTGTTGCTCTCCAATAAACCTCCTGGAGTAAGATTACACCTCTTCGAGCTGTACCTCTTTTAGGGCCAACCATTTGTGTTAACGCACCCACGGGATTCATTACTTAATTTTTGAATGAGCACGAATATGATACATGCTTCCTTTTGTTCGTTTTCTTCTTGTGCTTCCTTAAAAAGGTTCAATAAGATTTGTAAGATAAAATAAAGTAGAAAACGAATTATAAAATAAAATATATTTACGATAATGCAATTCAATTTATCATTTATTGGTTTCCTAGCATCAATTAAACATTTAATTGATTTTCCATTTAGAAACACCCAATAATGGTTTGAACATAAGAACCAAATACGCATTAAATTAATTGTTATTGAGTGTTGTTATTGCTACATAAAAAATATTCAATTAAATTGTATGATATTCAGAGGTAGACAACTATTTGATAATAATATACAGTTCAGTTGCCCTTACTAATTCAACAATCTGGCTACATCTTACTGGTAGCCTGCTAAATGGCGGCTACTCTCAGATATTGCTGCACTTTTCGTTTAGGATCGAGTCACGTGGCCTTCCTATATTTTTTTCACGTATTTAACTTGTTTTATATTTTTAACTGTTTATTAACGTTATTTTTATGTTTTTTACAAAAAAATTATATTTTTGTTTAATTTGTTTTTTGACATTTTCTTTTCACGGTGGTCTATGATAGAATGATTGAATCTGTTTTTATTTTTTTTCAAAAAATATAATAATTTTTGTTTTGTTATTGCCTGATGTGTGTTGAACCTTTTCATGCTCGCCACGAGTTGTCACCCACATCGGCTGGAACAATGGATGGTATTCCGTTTTTTTAACATTTCTGATTGTTGTGTATATATTGGCTACAGTACTCTCCGCTTAGATAAAAGTCGGTGATTAAAGATACTTATCCGGGAATCGTACCTGTCGACTACATATCGCGTGACTTTCGTCGATTTTGGTACTGTTGTAGAAGTATCCGTTTCGTTTGATGTGCCTACTGATGTTGTCGGTACCATATTTGATGTTTTGGGCATATGCTATGCCGTCAATGTTGGACGAATGTCGCGCATAGCATTTCGCTGATCAATGACCGTTTGCGATTTTGCCTTTTTTTATAGCTGATCTCGTTGAAATATTTACCTGGAATGCGAAGCGTAGACCAAAAACAAGCTCGGCCGGTGATGCATAGACCATTTGCTTGGGGATGATATGCGGTCGTTCTAAAATGGTTATATCCAAGCGATCTCATAAGCTCGTCAAAAAAATATGCGAATTATATTAAGCGGCTCGATTCGTTGTAATTGCTGTTAGGACGCCATCTATCCAACCAGAAATGAGGGCACCTGCGACAAATGGTGCTAATATATCGAGAATCGAATTCGCATTTGTCCAACGTGTGAAACGGTCTATTATCGTTAGGCAGTGACGATTACCTTCGGATGGAGAAAATGGTCCGACAAGACCCATATTTATGTGAGCGAATCGTTTACTTGCGTCAAATTTGTGTAGTAGCGAATGCGTATGTCGTCCTATTTTTGCACGTTGATATTTCAGGCCGCTTCGAACATATTTTGCGACATCGGATTGAATTCCAGGCCAAACAAATCTTTTCTTTAATAATTTAGCTGTGGTATGAATTCCGATAAATGGGCAAATATTAGTCGTTGAGTAGTCGCAAAACAGTCACTTCGAATTGCCTGGAATGGTAAAAACTTTATATTTAATCGAAACGTCAATATTACCTTTATCTAGCAGTGATTTTTATTCATCGCCGCTTTGCTGGTCGTCCGCTAATTTCCCGTAAACAATTTTTACAGTTGAATTGATGCATTCGATACGTGACAAGAAACAAGATACGTGGCAATATACGTGACGGATGTGGTTATGTAACCGATATATAATCTAGCTGCCTTGCTTGACAATCGTTGGCTTTTTCAACCTTTAGTGCGATGGCAAAGGTGAGCGGCTTATGATCGGTGTAGACGTGGCAACTAACATTGACAGCCAAATACATTGCTGTGAGCTCATTCCTCATGTTGCCAGGAATCATTTTCAACAATTTGACTTTCGTATTAATGGCGTTTGGCCGGAACTTACGGTAGAAATTTAGAAATGCCAAAAAACTTTTAAGTTGCTTCACCATATCGTCGGAAATCGAAACGTTTTAATTGCTTCGATTTTTTTCAGCAGCGGTAAAAGTCCTCGAGATGACACGCCCCAGGAGTTGGATTTTTTGCTTACCAAATTTGCATTTTGTTACATTTTTTTCTAATATGTTTAGACTTAGGCTGTTCGCTACCTAAATCCGACGCAGAAAGCTGACTTCAATTGTGATTTGATTCGACTACGTACTTGGTATCAAATTTGCACGGCTTGTGGCAATTATCGTCAAACAAATGGTACCAGCAATTTTGGATGCTCCGTTCGTGATTTTGTGCGTTCGTGATTTTGTGCTGCGATCGATGTTGAGTGCTTGCTCGAGTACTGTAGTTTGGTTGCTTAGTTTCTCAAGCAAACTGATTTCGGCTGACTCTACCAGTGTAATTTTTGTGTTTTCAACAGTTTACGGTGGCTGCACATTCGCATGATAAACACCTCGATTACCGATGAACGTAAGCATATTGACTCGACCAATGCATTGGCTGCGATAAATCAGTATTTAACTGGCGAATCAACCTTTAACTGGCGGTCAAAGAATAGGAGGCCAAATTCTAGTTTTCACATTTTGAGCGGTCAACCTCCTTATAGGGCATAAAGTGGCAGCTTTCAATTCATCAGTCATTACTTCGCTTTGCCAAACTAATCTGTACCTAATTGACAACTTTAATCTATAGTGTTAGACACATGCTGAACAATTTAGTATAAGTCGGGAAAATGCTCGTTCTAAGTATCGAATAGCGCATCGAGATTATGCCAAAACTCGGCATTTGAAAATAATTCATGATTTGCTCTCTATAGAAATATGCAAGTGACAAAGGAATAGTTTTGACAAATTTTAGATTATTGGTTGTAAAACAACTGACGTTAAAAAAGTCAAAAAGATATTTACTTTAATGTCAAACCAACTGATAGGCGAAGACCACTAATATTTTAAATGATCCGAATAGGGAAGATCAAGTCCTGTAAATTGATGAAACAGTTGCAAAATAATTCAAGAAATATTGAGATCGTGACAAAAATATCCAATGATAACCTTCCCGATATTTTTTATAATATTTTTGGAAATTTATTGATTTACATTATTTTGTTGCGCGTTATTTCGAAACTAATTTTATATCTGGTTCTGATTATTTATAGGAAGAATTTGGCGAAGATGTGTGGGAACAAGCACTTCAAACAACTGGTTGCAAACATAACGTATTCAACACACATCAGGTAAATATAAATATTTAACCCAATTGAAACATAGTCAAATATGTTGTTCTTGTAGTCTAACTTTAGGGGCAACTTAGTATTTTAATTTATCAATTTTTTTAAATTTTAGATGTATCCTGATCATTTAATGCCTGATTTGGCAGCTGCCTTATCAGCAATAACCGGAAAATCCGTTGACTATTTTATGAGTTTTTTCGGGAAATGCTTTGTTCGATTTTTTAGTAATTTTGGGTTAGTTTACCATATCGTCATTATTGGAATTTCAAATGTAATTGTTCCATTTTATTTGTCTCGACTCGATATATATATAGATATGACCGTATGATAAAGGCAACAGGTCGATTTTTCTGTGATTTTCTTCAATCAGTAGACAATATTCATTTACAAATGCGTTTTACATATCCAAAAATGAAAAGTCCATCATTCACATTGATACAGGTCGATAAGGAAGGAGCTGTGCTGGTCTATCGAAGTACACGTGCGGGATTTTCACGTTACGTAATGGGACAGTTATATACAATTGCACGCGAACTTTATAATTATACGGAAATCAGTATTAGTATTATTGATAGCAGTAATGATAATCCGGGCGGTACAACTGGGCCAATTTCAATACATGGTGGATTAAAATCGGTTATGGTCAAGTATCGACTTGATTTTGATAATCGAGAATATGTAAAAAAAAATTCATTAATCCAATAACTTCCGATTTTAATTAAATTGCATACTTTATAGATGGAGAAACGGGTGAATAAAAAACCGCATGAATCTCAAAAGAATCTCGCCAAAATTGATTCCAAACTATTGTTACAATTATTTCCGTTTGGTTTATTAATCGATCGTGATATGAAAATAACGGGAGCTGGTGAAAAAATAATCGATGTTTGGAGTGGACAGAATAATGGTCGTAGTGGCCAAGCTTTGCTTGGTGCTCCACTAACTGATTATTTCAAATTGTGCCGTCCCAAAGGTATAGCCTTCAATTGGGATAATGTAAAAAATCTTCAACAGGTGCTGTTTGAAGTTGAGATGCTACGGAACAAGGAGACAAGTAAGGCAGAAGTTTCCAAAAATCAAAATGGTAATGGGGCTGATGGAAATACATCAGCAGCGCCGGCATCCATGACAATGGATCGTCGAGGATCACAGGGTTTACGTAGTATATTATTAAAAGGTCAAATGCGTTTTATTAAAGAAATTGATGAGATTATGTTTCTTTGTAGTCCACTGTAATTATTTTATATTCTACATTTGATAACTTATTCTAAAATCGAATTTTTATTTTATTATTTCAGCATCAGCAATTTAGATGAACTTCACGGGATGGGTTTATTTTTGAATGATCTGAATTTGCATGGTTTAAGTCGAGAAATGGTAATGGCTGGTTGGCAACATTATTCGCGATTAGAATTAATGTTTGAGCGCGAAGAGTTGCGTAGTGATGAGCTGGAAACTTCATTAAAACTGGCCGACTCGTGGAAAAAACAAGGTGACGACTTGCTTTACTCAATGTTACCAAAATCGGTTGGAGAACGATTACGCGTTGGAGAAAATCCAATGAGCACATGCCAAAGCTTTGAAGGCGTATCAATTGTATTTTGTGAGCTTCACGATCAATCACATAAGGCGGGTACAGTCAAAGATGCAATGTCAGCTGTATCAACGTTAAACACTGTTTTTTCAGCATTTGACGAACTTATTCAAGCACCAATGGTTTACAAAGTAGAAACTGTCGGACAGGTGTATATGGCCGTTAGTGGTGCACCAGATATTAATCCAAATCATATTCAAGATGCGGCCGATTTAACGTTGAACATGTTACGGCGGATTATAGAGTTAAACTTGTCGGGAGTTTCTGTAAAAATTGGTATGCATTCGGGCCCCGTTGTGGCTGGTGTTGTAGGTATGAAAGTACCAAGATACTGTTTATTTGGTGACACTGTAAATACAGCCTCACGAATGGAGAGCAGCGGACTCCCGAACAAAATTCACATAGCCGGTCATACAGCCGAAAAACTACGTAAATTAGGGTATCGAGCTGTTTCACGTGGACTCGTTCAAGTTAAGGTAAATTACGGTAAATAATTTTATGTTCACAACCTTTTAACATTTACTAAACTTAACAGGGTAAAGGTGAGATGGAAACATTTTGGTTGGATGACGGACCAAATACATTACCGGTGTATGCAAAAGGGTCTTAATGATGTAAAGTTTTTTTAAACGATTGTGCCTTCATACAAAATACGCAACTTAATATCTTAGTTAATTTTATTTTACTAAAGTCTTTCAATAAAATATCTATACACACACATATACACTCAAACACATAAATAAATCGAAGATAATTTAATTTAACAAAATAAATAAATTAAATTAAAATAAATTATTTTTTTCGGTACGCCTCACAGTAGCATGCGTCGATGGTGTTTGTTTTAATCCATGTATCATACCGATTGACACGAGTATAGACTCCAGGATAATTGGGTTTGGCGCAACCTTCTCCCCATGAAACGACACCGGCTAATTCCACGGCACCTGTTTCTCGACTAACGACATGAAGCGGACCACCACTATCACCTTGACATGAATCCTTTCCTCCCTCTTTGTGACCGGCACACAGCATATTATCAGTAATGCGACTGGGTTGATAGTTTGTAGTTTTACATTCCATATTTGACATAATTGGAACTTTTACCTCCTGTAATTTCGTTGAAACTGAACCACTCTCAGAAGTTGCACCCCAACCGGTTACTATACCCTAAAATACATAAAATATACTTAACTTAATATAAATTTTACCCAAAAGATATCTTAGGTAATATTTACTTCGTAGCCTATATAACTTTTTCCCAAAACCGGTAAGCAAACTGGCCTCAACGGGTCATTTATCGGAATTGGCTTATTTAGTTTTATCAACGCTATATCACTATCATAATTATACTGATTATAATGTTTGTGCCGAATAATATATGCCACTGAACGATCAATTATTGTCGTTTCCGAATTATCGTTACGATCATGTTCAAGAAGTCGGACCATAATATTCTGCGGTTTAAATCCGTGCACACAATGAGCTGCGGTCAAAACGTAACGATCATTAATTAGTGTGGCACCACAATAAAATCGTTCGCCATAAATTAACATTGCCATCCATGGGTATTGGTTTATTTTGGTAATTTGGCCACCAACAATTCGATTGCGTTGATTCATTTTGCCGCATACTAAAACAAAATAGAAAATTTAGAATTAGATATTAGATAAAGGTAAGTATATGTATTATTTAATGTGTTATGATTTCTTTATGACATGTCGTAATGTTTATTAGGTCGTTAATATGAACTACAGTAGTTATGTTTATATGTTCGAATGATAAACGTGACGATAAATATGCACAGCACATTATATGATGATAACATACAAAATATAACGTTGATAATATAAATATGGTACAATATACATATATACATTATGCACATGTATTATGTATGTATTCATCATAAAATGTAAGAAGAATAGAATCAAAATATGTTTTTGTTAAGAAATAAAGAGAACATAAAAATGTTGTGTCATGCGCATGTTGCGTTATACGCATAAATTCTTTAACATAAGATTTATTATATGTATATTTACCGCAGCTTTTATCACAATCCACCGGTGGTTCAGATGGTAGTGGTGCCGGAGTGGTTGTTGTGCCTATCCCAGAAATGTGAAATATCCAATCCAAAAAATCATTTCGTCGATGATCTAACGTATTATTATATGCCGCATCAGTAATTACTGCATCGGTTAATTCGTTATGTTGTTGATCGTAATTTAATTGCCATCTTTCCGGCGAATTTTGTGTCTGTAAAAAAAAGTAACATATTCTATTAGTCATATTGCACAAAAAATTTAACCGGCCCGTTGGTCTAGGGGTATGATTTCCGCTTAGGGTGCGGGAGGTCCCGGGTTCAAATCCCGGACGGGCCCAGATTGAAGATTATTTTTTTTTATTTATTTTTACTGTTAATTGTATAACGTGCTAAATAAGAAGGTCAAGTTTATAACAATTTTTTTACATTCGTCGTAAAAAAATAATGTATTATAAATGATATACATAACATATGTAATTTAATTATTCATTTACAGTTAATTCCATCAATCAATGTCACTTTCTCCAATTTCTATATACGTTATGATAACTAAATTTAATTTGTATGCAACGAGTGTTAACGGCTTTGTATATGATTGGATTAATTTTTTTAAACGCAGATGTCGATAATGTGCGACCCCACGGCTGAATACTATGGCTTTATAAGGGTGTGAGCAAATAAATCTAAGGATAGTGTGAAAATGTTAAAATCTTTAAATAACTCGTAGCTGCTCTTACTATTTTATAAGAGCGGTTACCGTTATTTAAAATTTAGCAAAGATACACACCTATAAGACCTTGCGGCGGTCGATTGGAGAGTAACTAAAATATCTACATTTATTTTAGTGTCTAAATATTTTACTTTTCACAAATGATTTCATATTTCATATAAAACCAAAAATGAGTCGTGGAACGTGACCGAACCAGCGTCCCGCTGTCCTTTTATTTCATGAACGAGATAAGGACTTTCCATTAAATTCCTGATCTCGTGGTTGGATAAACTTGGTAAGAGTTGTTACTGTCGCATTTGGGGCCATATATCATGTGCAGGATTCTTTCTCTCATTCACTATCTTTCATACTCATACGTTAGGGCCCAATTCTCACACCCATATAAGATAAAGAGTCTGATTAATACCTGTTGTGCAACTTCAGTTTGTCGGCATTTGCAAGTTATTTTGACTTTAGCCATAGTATAAATACATATAGTCCTACCATCATAAGAAAAAACATTTTACCCAATGATTTTCCAGATGTCGGGTCGATAGAATATCATCAACAATTAGAATAAATATATGACATTTAGGTGATTATACATATAAAATATTTTGATTATTTTAAAACTATACTAGTAGCGACATCTAGCACGTCAATGGGCTAACATACCTTGGTAGTACTATGTATATTTACATTTTGCCTTAACATTGGATGTAAGGCATACAAAGCATGTTTACTTGTGACAAGACGCTTTAATATTTCCTCCTACACAGTCATCATGAGTGACAAGGAAACCGAGGTATCGGAAAATTGACACTCTTTTAAATGTGTGGCCACCACTACTAAAATCTATTACGTCTTAATCTATGAACTAGTGATCATATATTTTGTTCTAAACTCTTTGATTTTGAGACTAACGGCAGCTGAGAATCGTACAAGTGGATACAGTATCCCGAAATATCATTCCGAATTTAGTAAACGTGCATTTAAAATCTGTAACCAACGTTTCGATAGTACCAGACAAAGTACAAAGTTTACATATCAAGTATTCAAGAAAAAATAAAGCTTGATCTAAAATACTTTTAGAGCTACTTTAAATCAAAACGTGAAATAAAAGTTTATCCGGTTAATATGACGTTTAATGGACAGAAGTCTTGTGATCCTTTAGTTTTATCAAATAAGTTTGCAAATTTTTTCAATCAGTTTATAAGCCAGAAGACATCCATAAATACAAAAACATAAACGAGGGTAACAAAAATTGGGCTATACAAATACCGCACATAACACTTTTTTTCTATTTTTTCCCTGCCGAAAACGGCTAGCACTGTGGCCTGGAAGATCTTTTGTGCTATTGGGATTTGTTAGTCCAGGATGCTGCCTGTAGAGGCCAATCTACATTTCTCCGGGGTCAAATACCTCTCTTCAAAATAAAGCCACCTCAGTGTGCACAGAGCAACACACTCACATAGTATGTGCTCCGTAGTTTCTACCTCTTCTAAACAGAGTCGGCACTCTGTCACTGTGGACAGGTTCATTTTGTTCAAATGATATCTCAGGTTGCAGTGACCTGGAAGAAAACTCACTAGCTTTCTTTACTTGAATTGACCGCCAAGTCCTTGTGATCAAAGATTTGGGCTGTCAAAGGCCGGGAATACAGTTCCAATAGGTCAAGCACTGCATTTTTCCCATTTACTAATATTGTAGACTACTGAGGCCCACGTGATTCCACAGAAAGGCTCCGGGCCAATTGGTGTAGCTGATGAGCCTGCCCGCGCAAGTTCGTCGGCTATCTCATTTCCAGTGATACCACTGTGACCAGGTACCCACCACAACCTAACTTTGTTATGACAAGAGAGAGAGTGTAGCAGTGTATAACAGCTTTTGACCGACTTTGAATCCAGGCAGTTGGAAGCCAATGCTTTCAATGTTGCTTGGCTGTCGGAGAAAATGTGGATGGAGACGCCCTTAAATCCTTTAGTCATAATAGTTCAGACGCAGGTTTCGATGGCGTAAATTTCTTCTAGAAAAACACTGGGACAAGTTTCCAGGGATTTCGATATTTTGTTGTTGGGCCCAAAGGCACCAATGCCTACTCCACTATCCATTTTTGATCCATCCGTGAACCAGATTAGACTGCTGGGTTCCATAAGAGGTCCACCAGTATCCCAAACGGTTGGTTCTATCAAGGACTGTTACCCCGAAATTCCTGTCAAAGCAGAGTTCCTTGGGCATCACGTCTGGGACTCTAAAGAACATATCCAAGTCAGAGAGTTCATTCAAAATATTCAGATGACCCATATGATCATCATGATTATATTGATTCACCAGCTGTAATCTAGCTGCACAAGTAGCAGCTGATTTTTTGACGTAAATATGAAGTGGAGTGAGTCCGATGAGGGCTTCCATTGCCGCCGTAGAACAGGTGCTCATAGCACCTGTGATTGCAATGAAGTAAGCTTGTTCATAATAACTTTTTGCTCTACGTTCGGCCACCAAACTATGGACCCATAGGTTACAATTGGCTTCACTATCATGATGTACATCCAGTAAATCATTTTTAAGCTGAGGCTTCAAGTCCTGCCGAACGTACGCCTACAGACCCACATGGCTCTGACCTCGCGTTCGGTAGTTGATTTAATATGAGAGTTCTAATTCAGTTTCTTATCTAGGACAACACCCAGATATTTCACTTCATTATAGTATCTGATAGTAATATCATTTAGACTAATTGACCCAAAGTTCAATTTACGTCTTTTGGTGAATGGTACCAGTGCTGTCTTGTTAGGGTGTATCGAAAGGCCCTCTTTAGTGCACCAATTCGAAATAACAAGCAAGGCCTGTTGCATGCTGTCAGACATCGTACATTCATGCCCACCAGAGATTATGATAACCAAATCGTCCGCATAACCAATGGCGTCATAATCTAGTAGATGTAGCTCATCAATTAACTCGTCGATCACGAGTGACCACAGCAAAGGTGATACCGCCTTGTTGGCATCCCTTTACTGCCGTAACCATGACTGATTCATTACCTAATTTCGTTACCCACTAGCCAACATGGAGCTAATCCAGTGGTAAGTTGGATCATCAATACCTATACGCGTTATTGCCCTAGGAATTGAGTCGTATCAAGTATTGTCGAAAGCTCCCTCAATATCCAAAAAAGCGCACAACGCAATTTCTTTCGAGCGATAAGCCGCTTCAACTTTGGTAACAAGTAGATGCAGCGCTCCCTCTGTGGATTTGCCTTTTCTGTAGGCAAATTGATTAGGATTAAGGAGTCTGGTTACAGTTAACCAGTCTCTGATATGAAGATCTACCAGTCGTTCCATAGTTTTTAGAATAAATGATGTAAGACTGATAGGTCGGTAGGACTTAGGGAGTTCACTTGGCCGATTGCCAAGCTTTGGGATAAAACCACATTGACTTGGCTCCAAGCCCGTCGTATGTGACCTAAATTTAAGCTAGTTCTAAATAAGGATACCAAAGCAGGGGTAATCAAATCCAAGCTCCTTTGGAGAAGGGCTGAGAAGATTCCATCCCCGCCTGGAACCTTGAACGGCTGAAAGGAGTTAATGGCCCATTTGATTTTTTCCGGAGTAAAAAGTTTTCCGGATAAGCTATTAACCCAACCCACATTTGCACCAATATGTGTACCAAATATAGGGTTAGTTATTGTATTTTTATCGCAAACAATGCAGCCTGGAAAGTGCACTTGAAGCAAGGTTTCGAGTGACTCTTTGCGACCCGATGTATACTTACCATCGGATTTCAAAAGAAGCCCAATCTCGTTGGACTGGTCCTTAGCTAGAACTTTATGGAGTCGAGCAGCTGTAGGTATATCCTCGATATTACCACAGTTTTTCCTCGACGTAAGGCGTTTGAAACGCCTTAGTTCAGTATTGTAATTTGTTAGGGCTTGTCTATATTCATTCCACTTACTAGAATGCTTTGCCATGTTAAATAGTTTCCTAACCCTTTTACAGAGTTTAGTTAGCCACTCGTTCCACCATGATAGGAGCACATCATTTAGGAAACAAGCTGCAGTTTCTAGGTCATTAATTGAACTCAAAGATGTTGGCAGCATGTCTGCTTTGATGAATAAAATATTCTTGTAGGTGTTCCAGTCTGTAAAACAAGGGATACGACGGTCTGCCGCCTGTATGATCACTCCCGGTATATCGAACCTGATATAACACTTAATGATATATATATATATATATATATATATATATATATATATATATATATATATATATAAATATATATATATATATATATATATATTAAACCCTAGAAACTTTCGGAGATGGATGCGGTCTGGATAGTTTTTTTTTTTTTTTTTCCTTTATCTCCAATTTAGGAGCATAGGGCGTCCACTATCCTGAACCATCTAACTCTATTTGGGGCTATTGCTTTTATTTCTGTCCATGACTTTCCCAGGTGTTTTGCCTCTGCTAGCATCGTTCTCTTCCATGTCATTGCTGGCCTTCCAACCTTTCTTTTCCCTTGTGGATTCCAGTCTAATGACATCCTCGTTATATCACTTGATGCCTTCCTCAGTGTGTGGCCAATCCATCTCCATTTTCGTCGCTTTATTTCGGTCTCAATGTCTGACTGACATGTTGTTATATGCAGATTGATGTTACTGATCGTGTTAGGCCAGAAGCACTTAAGTATTCGTCGAAGGCATTTGTTTACGAATACCTGTAGCTTCTGTATGATTTTTCCTGTATGCTTCCATGTCTCACACCCATACAGAAGTACCGATTTCACATATGAGTTGAACATTCGTATCTTGGTCTTGCGCGACAGGACAGAAGTATTCCAGACTTTGTGTAACATGTTGAATGTATATCTGGCTTTATTTATACGTTTGTGTATGTCTTCTTCTGTTCCACCTGTTTTCGTTACTGTGCAACCAAGGTATACGAATTCATTTACATCTTCAATTTGTATATTGTTGATGTGTATCGGTAGTATCCGATCTATCAAGTGAAGGATTTATAAGCGCATTTCGAAGATTCACGGCGCGGAGGGGTACTGTTGCCCATATGTACAGTGACAACGGAACCAATTTCGTGGGGCCCATAAATTGCTGCAACCCATAAATTGGCATTTCATTCCACCGACGTCACCACACTTTGGTGAACTTTGAGAAGCCGGTGTAAAATCCATCAAAACACACTTGAAAAAGTGTATAGGTGATACCAAGCTAACGTATGAGGAGATGACAACGCTATTAAACCAGATAGAAGCATGTTTAAATTCTAGACCACTTTTTCCATTAAGTGAAGATCTGGAAACTTTGGATGTGTTAACACCAGGACATTTCCTGACTAGCAACGCGCTGTTAGCTCCACCAGAGAGAGAACACCTAACATTTTCAACAAATCTATTGTCACGATGGAAAGTGATTCAAAACATGCAATCACATTTTTGGAAGAAGTGGCGGGCAGAATATTTACATCGCCTGCAACAACGCTCCAAATGGAAAAAAGAAACACCAAACATCATTAAGGGAGACATCGTGTTAATCCAAGACGATCTGCAACCACCAACGAGATGGAAACTAGGGAGAGTTACAGAATTACATCCAGGAAAGGATGGCCTTGTCCGTGTCGTTACTCTGAGGACTGCTGGTATCCCCAATATCAAGAGGCCAATTACCAAACTGTCTCTATTACCCATCCAAAGGGATCAACTTATAACCGTGATGATGAGATAGTGACAATGGCACCGCTGCCGCTACTAAGGCAACAGCCAAGTCGCAAAGTAAAGCAAGTACTAAGCAATGTTACAATCAACACTCGAATGTTGTTGCATACCTGCATGGTCCTATGCATGATCAGTCTAGCCCATATTAAACCCGTGGTCGGTAATCCTATCCAAAACCAAGAGGGCGTGACCATCAAAGCATGGACAAATTCAGGCATGTATTTTGACAAAATCGCCAAGGTCGAATTGTTAGCAACAAATTGGAAGTTGATTATTCGGTACGACCTGACCAACTCTTGGAAGGAGATCAACAGTGTAGACGCTGTTGATCAAGACAACGAGTTCTTGATCCACAATGATCGGAACCATCCAAGATTCAAACGTGGACTGGGCAACGTCATCGGGCTCATGGCTGGGGATATGTTTGGGATACTCTCCCAAAGAGAAGCAGCAGAATACGAACACCAATTCGAGCAACTCCATTTGGATGAGGAATACACCAGGAAATTGCTAGAAAATCAGACGTCCATCATTGATAACACACTACGGTTATTCAAACACAGCAGTGCAATCACTGCCGAACAATTAAGATAACTCTCGGAGACAAATCGACAACTCGAATTAAAATTGACTAAGCTCAATGAATATCAAAGGCAGCAAGATGGATCCATGACATTACTACTCCTGTCCTTCCAGTTAGGGCTACTGCTCAAACATGTAGAAGATACAAAGACGGGTCTGGTACAAGTACTAACCGGAGCCAAAAATCATACAATCCACCCAGCATTATTACCCCCCAAACAACTAGAGCATGAACTCTCCATTATCTTAAAACAGGTTCCAAAAGAAATCATAATGCCAGGGCATGGACAACTAGAGTTACACCACGTCTATTAATTAATGACGGTGAAGACCAGAATGACCTACTCCAACGCAATCATCGCGTTAGAAATACCATTAGTACATTCATGGAACTATCAAATGTATGAAGTCATGGCTATTCCAGTAATTCATGATAACACTCAACTACGGTTCCACCCATCAACCAAGTACATTCTGGTGGATCAATTTCGAGAACAATTTGCCACCATTTTCTCAGAAGAAAAAATGGCATGCAGAGAAGTACTTAGTGATCTGCTTCTGTGTGACATTCCCACACTGCATACTCAGCAAAGCGAACACATACAATGCGAAATATCAATGTTCTTACACGCACCGGTTCAACACCAAAGCTGCGCTCTCGAAACAACAGTGACGAAAAATTATTTCATCAAGTTACACGCACCAAATCAATGGATCTTCGGAGTGACGCAAAAAACAGCCACCGACCTTATCTGTGATGCAATCACATATCCATGCATGTTAGAAGATAACGGTCTCATCACATTACAACCAGGTTGTACGCTTAGGGCAACCAAGTCCATTTGCATGCCATTCGCAACTGGGTCAGTCAACAAGACGAAGCGTTTATCCCAGCATTTAATCTCTCATTAGAAACCACGTCACCAGAACTTACCTCATCACCCCATCTCAGTGTCGATATCACTACTCCGAATATCACGGCTCTAGAAACCGAACTAAGGGACCTGCAAACGAATGAGGACGTAGCCATGAGCACTCACCACATCCATCATTACGTGGTAACACAATTCATGCTCTGGAGCATCATCGGCAGGGGGGTCACGTTGGCAGTACGACATCTGTACCGAAGGCATCTCACCAAGACGGAAGCCCTGAACATCGAGTCTCCATTATCACGCCCACGACCATCTTCTCGTCGCCTCCCAGAATGTTCAAATGAACCCTAAGAGACATGGTTTGTCACCAGACAACCCATGTACTCAATAACCCTCCTGCACCTTATAAAAATATGTGGTACAGCCAGCCGGATATATCTGGATATATATATCTGGATGTATATATATCTGGATATATCTGGATGAGTTTTAGTGATTTCGCCAACTTATTTTTTAGTGAAATTTTTTTATATAACTCATTGGAAATTCAATTTTGTTTCTTAAAATAACGCTTCAAAGTAATAACAGGGCTTGTACATTCTTTTTTATAAGTCGATAAAACACTAATAAAACGTTAAAATGCTAAATTACCTTCTGCTTCTCTCATCACCTGCACCCATGTTTCATTAAATAAAACTGTATTTAATTTGGTGTAACTAATTTTTAAAATTACTTTAGATACAAATTTATTTTGTGTTGAAGCTGAACAATTATCAATAGTTAGAGACAACATGTGATGGTCAGACAACCCAAAATTTAAAACTTCCGGTGACAAATCAAAGCTCGAGTTACGCCTAGAGCGCACGAAAATATGGTTAATTGTTGTTGCAGAGTTATTTGTTATTTGATATTGTATGAACGGTCATATACTTCTACGTATATTTTTAAATTTTGTTGGTTTTAAAAAGACAATAATTTTTTAAAAATTTAATTTAAACTAAAAATTGTCCTATTGAAAAAATGCAAAAAGTGATATATATATATATATATATATATATATATATATATATATATATATATATATATATATATATATATATCTTGAAGAGGTTTTAGTAATTTAAGACGTATTTAATCACTTTGCAAAATTTAACTAACAGCATCGACGTTTTAAATTTTCATATTTTATTTCTTTTCCGAAAATTTCAACACAAATTTATGACAGGTCATGGCTAAAATCTGGGTTAAGTTTCGATCCATATTTCATTCTTAATATTAAAAGAGCTACGTGCAATTTGCTCTCCATCCGGATATACTTTTCTACACATATTTAGAGCAAAAGTTCAATTGAACGTTATAGCGTAATTTTGCCACAATACTTGTCAATATTATTATTTTAATAACCCACTTTTATTATATATTTAGCTCGATAATTATTACTTCTTATAAATGAGAACTTTTTTTTGTCAAAACACTGACTTCTTATTCGTATGCGTAGTGAGAGTGAGATCATTTATATAAAAAAAATCACATCAGAAATATGGACACTAACCGTTACTAAAAAATACTACATTTGTACTTACATTTGACGAATTAATATATGTAAATCCAAATAGCAATATCACAATGTAACGTGTTTTTGTATACATTTTTAAGAATAACTTAACACTTTACGATTTTCAAATATTTCAAGATCACTAAATTTTTTGTTTTTTGTTCTTTTCACTTAACTAACCAATGATTTAATTCATTTTATAAATTAATTTGAATTGTACGTTTTTATTTTTTATTTTTATTTTTGTTTTTGTGTTAAAAGAAAGTACACCTTTCTTCACTAACGAACGGTAAGAAAATGACGTTTGATGAAAAGAAATTTTTTTGAACTTGACGTTTTTTTTTCATATATTGGAGGCAGTTTAGCTTTGGTTATTTATTTTTTGTTTTTTTATTTTTTTATGTAAAAAAAAGTCAAATTTACTTGGAACAGAGGTGTGCTTTACCGTTATAAATATGTAAGTATATGTATATACTTATGTATGGAGTTTCGTTTTAGTTTTAGTGAACGTTTAGCGATTTTTTTAAAAATGTATAACATTCAAATTTAATAAGAAATAAGATAGTTTGAAAGTATTAAACTGTCAATAATATGTGTACATGCGAAAATAAGAACACGGAAGTAAGCTAAACTAAAGATACAGACTCATTGTTGCTTTAAGAGCTAATATGAGAAGTGGAGTCGTTTAATGTTTTAACAATGTCATTTTTAGCCTCCTACGACTAACATAGGATTCTGAGGTGCAATACAGAATAATACAATACTGCTTAATATGTGCTTTGTGAAACATGCGAGTACCATTCAACCACAGTTTTAATTTTTACTATTCGCTATCTTCAAAATATCACCCTCTTGAGTTGTAATTACAAATTGGTTTCATCCGTCTAAGTTAAGAATACCTGACATCGTTGGAATGCCTCAACACATCCGGTTATCCACTAGACAGAGAGAGTATAGATGGTACAGGTACAACAACAACACTTGGTCTAAGTAGTCACACGGTTAGTATAGATGAAATACTGGAAAAATAGAGCTAGATTTAGTATATGCCAAAACTGCAGCATAAGGCAAATCCAAAGCAGCGCTCAGCTGCGATGTTGATTTTGCCATTATCTCCTTAATGAGATTTCTATAAGCCATAATTTCTAATATTAAGGAACTTGCTTCTATACTATAGGCAACTATACTATAGGTACTGAAACAGATAATTGTAGATAATTGTGGAAGGAAAAAAATGTTAATCTTCATAAATTTTTCAAATTTTATGAAGATTAACATTTCATTGCGTTTGTTTGTTGATTACAGCTTACGTCTTGGTGATGATGCATATCAATTCGATTTTCGTTATTATTATAGTATTATATTGGAGAGCTTGTCAAGGTTCCGAAAGAAACAATTGTTTTAATAACGTAGAAGCAGGGCATCCAGCAGGGGAGAACAAGGCTCCTAGGGCTGGGACAGGAAAGTGTAAGGCTTTTCGAAATATACTGGAAAGAATTAAAATTTCAATTTCAAAAAGATGACATCAGTTCTACATGTGGACCTACACAGAAGCAGGGTACCAACTGATCTTTTGCACCAAATAACAAAAGAAAAGGGGGCGGATATTGTACTAATTAGTGAGCAATATACGGATTTTAGATCTCGGATTTTAGACAGTGAGCAATATACGGATTTTAGAATTTGGGTGGAAATAAGGGAGAGTGGATGGGACCACGGGTTTGTGTTGGTGAATTTGAAAGAAGATATGTATACCTTCCGTTGTTACTTTATTCCTAATGAAGGCATCGCTGATTTTAGAAGAAAGGTGCGCTGTTTAGAAGAGGCCTTACTAAATACAACAGTGGACGTGACAATTTCTGAGGTTTTCAATGCGTGGGCACTGAAGTGGGGGAAGTCCTGTCCTAGTAGAAATGATTTCCAGAACTGGGCTTCTGGTTTTAAATATCGGAAGCACACCGACTTGTCGGTGACCAAGGCAAGTAGGAACTATTTCGGATATTACTATTGGAACAGAACGACTAACATCAAAAATACACAAATTGTGTGGCAAGCAGGGCTACCTAAGAGTTACCGCTGCGATGGAATATGGAGAAAATTAAAGAGGAGAATTTTGCTAATACCATAAATAAAGATATTAAACCACTGCAAGGCATTTGGAATAACAAAAGTATTATATTATTATATTATTATATTATTATATTATTATATTATTATTTTATTATATTATTATATTATTATATTATTATATTATTATATTATTATATTATTATATTATTATATTATTATATTATTATATTATTATATTATTATATTATTATATTATTATATTATTATATTATTATATTATTATATTATTATATTATTATATTATTATATTATTATATTATTATATTATTATATTATTATATTATTATATTATTATATTATTATATTATTATATTATTATATTATTATATTATTATATTATTATATTATTATATTATTATATTATTATATTATTATATTATTATATTATTATATTATTATATTATTATATTATTATATTATTATATTATTATATTATTATATTATTATATTATTATATTATTATATTATTATATTATTATATTATTATATTATTATATTATTATATTATTATATTATTATATTATTATATTATTATATTATTATATTATTATATTATTATATTATTATATTATTATATTATTATATTATTATATTATTATATTATTATATTATTATATTATTATATTATTATATTATTATATTATTATATTATTATATTATTATATTATTATATTATTATATTATTATATTATTATATTATTATATTATTATATTATTATATTATTATATTATTATATTATTATATTATTATATTATTATATTATTATATTATTATATTATTATATTATTATATTATTATATTATTATATTATTATATTATTATATTATTATATTATTATATTATTATATTATTATATTATTATATTATTATATTATTATATTATTATATTATTATATTATTATATTATTATATTATTATATTATTATATTATTATATTATTATATTATTATATTATTATATTATTATATTATTATATTATTATATTATTATATTATTATATTATTATATTATTATATTATTATATTATTATATTATTATATTATTATATTATTATATTATTATATTATTATATTATTATATTATTATATTATTATATTATTATATTATTATATTATTATATTATTATATTATTATATTATTATATTATTATATTATTATATTATTATATTATTATATTATTATATTATTATATTATTATATTATTATATTATTATATTATTATATTATTATATTATTATATTATTATATTATTATATTATTATATTATTATATTATTATATTATTATATTATTATATTATTATATTATTATATTATTATATTATTATATTATTATATTATTATATTATTATATTATTATATTATTATATTATTATATTATTATATTATTATATTATTATATTATTATATTATTATATTATTATATTATTATATTATTATATTATTATATTATTATATTATTATATTATTATATTATTATATTATTATATTATTATATTATTATATTATTATATTATTATATTATTATATTATTATATTATTATATTATTATATTATTATATTATTATATTATTATATTATTATATTATTATATTATTATATTATTATATTATTATATTATTATATTATTATATTATTATATTATTATATTATTATATTATTATATTATTATATTATTATATTATTATATTATTATATTATTATATTATTATATTATTATATTATTATATTATTATATTATTATATTATTATATTATTATATTATTATATTATTATATTATTATATTATTATATTATTATATTATTATATTATTATATTATTATATTATTATATTATTATATTATTATATTATTATATTATTATATTATTATATTATTATATTATTATATTATTATATTATTATATTATTATATTATTATATTATTATATTATTATATTATTATATTATTATATTATTATATTATTATATTATTATATTATTATATTATTATATTATTATATTATTATATTATTATATTATTATATTATTATATTATTATATTATTATATTATTATATTATTATATTATTATATTATTATATTATTATATTATTATATTATTATATTATTATATTATTATATTATTATATTATTATATTATTATATTATTATATTATTATATTATTATATTATTATATTATTATATTATTATATTATTATATTATTATATTATTATATTATTATATTATTATATTATTATATTATTATATTATTATATTATTATATTATTATATTATTATATTATTATATTATTATATTATTATATTATTATATTATTATATTATTATATTATTATATTATTATATTATTATATTATTATATTATTATATTATTATATTATTATATTATTATATTATTATATTATTATATTATTATATTATTATATTATTATATTATTATATTATTATATTATTATATTATTATATTATTATATTATTATATTATTATATTATTATATTATTATATTATTATATTATTATATTATTATATTATTATATTATTATATTATTATATTATTATATTATTATATTATTATATTATTATATTATTATATTATTATATTATTATATTATTATATTATTATATTATTATATTATTATATTATTATATTATTATATTATTATATTATTATATTATTATATTATTATATTATTATATTATTATATTATTATATTATTATATTATTATATTATTATATTATTATATTATTATATTATTATATTATTATATTATTATATTATTATATTATTATATTATTATATTATTATATTATTATATTATTATATTATTATATTATTATATTATTATATTATTATATTATTATATTATTATATTATTATATTATTATATTATTATATTATTATATTATTATATTATTATATTATTATATTATTATATTATTATATTATTATATTATTATATTATTATATTATTATATTATTATATTATTATATTATTATATTATTATATTATTATATTATTATATTATTATATTATTATATTATTATATTATTATATTATTATATTATTATATTATTATATTATTATATTATTATATTATTATATTATTATATTATTATATTATTATATTATTATATTATTATATTATTATATTATTATATTATTATATTATTATATTATTATATTATTATATTATTATATTATTATATTATTATAAAAGATACTTTATAAATAAATAATTATTATACAGATTACAGACGAATGGTAGCAGACTGGGGTTGCTGATAAGAGGTTGCAGAATGCAGAGCTGTTCATTATAAATGTGATTATCTTTTGCTAATAGTAGTTGGAATATTGGGTACTGGAAAACCGGACCAATTCTATAATTACTGACTTACCTATCTTTTCCTTCCTTCACAAAAAATAATTATTATCGATTGCTTGAGGTGTCTGTAATCGGGTCGAGTTTGTCATAACCCATAACTAACATTCCTATACACTCTTTCGGTTTTGTTATATGTAGCATGAGTGTACAGTAGTGCCCGGAATTCCGGGAGTTCTTGGTTAATCCTTAGCTATACACTCTAATCAATCAATCAATCAAACGCTGTAAGTATTTATCTTCCGATATCTGTCCTTCGAGCTTTATTTCGATATAGCAATATCAACAATATATTTAACATTTTTACAAACCCATTGGCACCGAGCCTAAAACAAAAATTATACTATCAATCATACCTTTGTAACAAAAAATTGGGCAAGAAGTGATGCTGATAAAACATCAAACATTCGAAAGCACCTACACAACATAATACAAGCAAAATGTAAATGCAATAGAAATCCCAACTAATGAAAACTGGTAACGTTTCTGAACCCGGAAAACTATGCTCATATATTTAGTAGCTAGTAAATATTAAAACCTAGTAAAATTATGATACAAAATTAACTTTAATTAGAGAACTTAAGCCAATTCTGCTTTAAAAAAATATTATATTCGCGATCAATTAGGATCTTAGAATCTTTAAACAAAACTGTCTTTCCTCGTCTTTAAAGGTTTCCCAAGCTTTTGATAAAATATGACATTAAATAAAAATACAATCGCTGACACTCTCATCGATGAACTGACATTTATTAGACTAACAAAAACCGTAGTATAAATACACATAGTACTACCATTGAAGTTCCAGATGTCAGGTCGATAGAATATCTTCAAAATTTAGGAAAAATATCAGACATTTAGGCGATTATTAATATACAAATATTTTGATTATTTTAAAGCAATACCAGTAGCGACATCTACCACGTCAATAAGCTAACTTATCATGGTACTACTATGTGTATTTAAGCTATGCAAAAACTTTAGCTGATATATGGATCAATTGACAAATATGTTACAATACTAGGTAAACTACTATCATTAGTCATTACAATATATATATATATATATATATATATATATATATATATATATATATATATATATATATATATATATATATATATATATATATATATATATATATATATATATATATATATATATATATATATATATATATATATATATATATATATATATATATATATATATATATATATATATATATATATATATATATATATATATATATATATATATATATATATATATATATATATATATATATATATATATATATATATATATATATATATATATATATATATATATATATATATATATATATATATCCAGAAACATTCATTTGAAACATTCAAATAGATCTACAATCCGAACAATGAATATGACCTACTTCTTAATTAACGTAAGTGGATAATCAATTGAACGATTAATTGTATAGGATCAACACAGTGCCAAAGAATTCTTTTGTATGAGCTTGGAGTAATCTTCTTAGATAAAACTTTCAAAAAGTTATTAAACTTTCTAATCAAACAAAATTAAAAAATACATATTTGTAAATTGTTTGTATATGAAATGTAAGAAGAATATTGCAAATTGATGTACAATGTGTATACGAAATATGAATACTTAGTTTGCACTTAAGATTAGAATCGATTATCTTTATCCAACAAGATTAAAAGATTAATATCAGATACCTATACTATATAGCTCGTACCAATTATAAAAGAAAATTCTACGAACGTCATTAACAGAATACTGGTTATCTTCACTACTTAATTTCATAACGTATATCTTAATTTAAACTTATATCACATTCACAGTTACAAATAAAACAAATAAAAATTTAATGAATTTAAAAGTATCTTGAAAATGGCAAAATGTTTAATTAAAAAGTGAAATTACTAACATTTCTACTAGTCGTTGCTTATATACAGTCTCAAATCAAAGTATAAATTCATATCTAAAGTAACCATTCATACGAGTATAAAAGCAGACTGCAAAAAACGTAAAATACCATGTGGAATTTCAATTAGACGACAGCGAAAGTGATAAAAATTAGTAGTTTGTGCACGAAGTAATTTGTGTCTCTTTTTTGTAGTTCTTTTTTGCTATTAATTGGTCACACATTCGACCGTAAATTAAATATAAATCGAGATTATAAAGGGTCATCCAACTGGTGCAATACAAATTATAATATTTTGACAACTATAAAATCATTGGGGCGTTTCGAAAAAACGATATATTTTGTTTGGCGGTAAAAATCATTTCGGATTATAATCGTAATTATTTCATCAAATCATCTTGTTATTCACGTAAAATAAAAGTTTGACGTACACTTGTAGGGTCATTGGTCCTTATTTCGGTTAAATTTAGAAAGGAGAGTGAGGTTAGGTGTTTTTTTAACCTTTTTTCATATGAGCTCTAAATTTACTAACGATACATAAAGTTCTGTATACTACACTGTGTCCATTCGATTAACATTAAAATAATAATCATCATTATCATCACCAATAAACCACCAAAAAACAGTTATCCTAAGAACTGGATTATAAACATTATAATTTTATTTTAAAATAATTTTCACTTTTTTTTACAAAATTCGAAGTGAACAGACCAGTTTTTCGTATATTTAATACTATACATATTTACTTATCCTTACGATTAAACAATCGTGAGAGTCAACATATTGGGGTCAGAAGTGGGATAAAGCATAATATAAATGCACATAGTACCATGGTATGGTTTTAAAATAATCAAAATATTTGTATATTTATAATCGCCTAAATGTCGTATATTTATACTAAATGTTGACGATGTTCTATCGGCCCAACATCTTATTCCCTTATTCTTATTCACACACCTGGGCTTCCTGAAAGTGTTCTAGAGTTCTTTCCTGGTGATTTAATGAATTGGATAGATTTCATAAATTAGTTTGATAGGCTAGTTCAAAACAACAAACATAACTAAATTCCAGTATCTACGCAGTTCACTCTCATGGACAGCCAAACCAATTTTAGAAAATTACGTGAAAATTATACAAAGGCGCGACAATTTCTTTTTGATCAATTTGAAATCTCGAAAAGAATCACTGAAGAGCATACGAAGGCCCTTTTTACATTTAAGCCTCTGAAAAAGGCATGCCCTAAGCGGCTAGTTAATTTCATTTCACATATTCGGTTATTAGCACAATTTCGGAGGCCTATAGAGTATTGCGACGACGTTTTAGTATACCTAATCGTCTCTAAATTCGCTGTTGATACAAATTCAAAATGGATTGACTGCTCACAAACCCGAAATATGGCTTTTCATGATGCCGTAAAAATCCAGATATTTATTCTTTGAAAACAACCAGACAACCCTCAAAACACGATCCATCGCAATTAACCCTTCAAACGCAAATTATTCAAGGCGCTAGAAGTTCTCAAGAGGTGTTGAGTAATCGAAATTATGTTTTATTTGCCTGCAAAGTTCGTATTTGCCTTCCATCAGCACATGTCATATGTGCCAACGCATTTACCATACCGTTCCTGTGATTTCTACTTACGCAGCACTGACTGCTACACAGTCTTCTTTAAAATCGATAACTGCAAGAAAATTCGTTTCATGTGTAGCATTGCCATCATGAAGGTCGCCATATATTATACTTGCTACAGCTCTAGTCATTGTGTATGATAAATTTAAAATGTCATTTATCACTCGTGCTTTTATGGGTTCAAGGTTACAACTGAATTTAATGACCACAACACTAGCTACACTTCATGGCTTAAGATTAAAAACCATGACCAATATTATCTTAGGTAACAAACATAAGTAGTTCGGTTTTGCCTAAAATGACTGATCAGCCAAGCGTACCAATCACCAGTTCTGATATCAATATTCCTGAAAATCTTCAGTTGGCTGATCCTAACTTCAATACTTCACAGGCGATTCAATGTACTTTGAGTTGTTATCTGTAGGTCAAATCAAATTTGCTAATCATCTTCCAGTCCTAAAAAATAAACATCTTGGCTGGGTAATCTCAGGCAAAATTGATAGCACTCCAAACACATCTGATAATTTGGGACTTATGGCATTAGCGACCACGGCGATCCACGATCAAATTAAAAGGTTTTGGAAGGTAGATGAAATACCAGAAGGTACATCCAGACTTACATAACAGGTATCGTCAATTTATAGACGAATATCTAACTCTAAATCATATGAAGCAAGATCCGGAAACCAAAATTAATCCAAACAACTTTAGTTGTCGCTGTATGTTAAAGCCCACCAGTTTTACCACTAAATTACGCGTGGTTATCGATCAGGTAAAATCGGTCGGTAAAATCATCAAATGACAATTCGCTCAACGAATTACTATCAGTAAGGCCTGTAGTCCTAACCGATTTATTTTTGATTCTAATTTTGAAGTTTCAGATCTCACGCCTATGCGATCAGTGCTGTATTATCCAATTCTACAGACAAATAGGATAGCAAATCAAAGGCCGGAAGCATACGAATTGAAGTGTGTTACATAAGGTAATTCATCCAGTGCTTTCCTTTAGACGAGATGTCTGCTTGAACTTTTTTATGTCGACGATCTGTTGTCTGGCGCCAACTTAATTACACAGGCCATAAAAATGAGATCTAAGAGAGTATCAATTCTTCATTCAGGTGCCACAAATCTTCAGAAATGGTGCCCAAACTCAAACGCGGTACTAAATGACATTCCAGAGTCAGAATTTGAAAAGATACTCGACGACCACTCGACGCAATGGACTATGTTGCTGGCGTAAAACTTATATTTGGATCAACATGAGTGCTACAAAGATGTTTTTAAGGAGCTAAGCAAGGGTAACTCAATGAAAAATGTAAACCTGGAATCTCTATCGATCTTTCTAGATAAATATAGCATTATTCGCATTGGAGGTCAACTACAATTTTCAAGCCAATAAACGGTAAGCGCAGGTTCCGAAGAAAATCTGTCGTGTTTGTGCCATACTTCGACCTCGCAATGTTTTGCAGTTGATGGGAGATTTGCCTGCTGAGCGCGTAAAAATTGCATCGGAATTTTTATAATACCGCAATGAACTTTTGATGTCCTGATTTTCATGATAATGTTCGAGGTAAATCGCTAACAAAAAAATATATCTGCATATTTGTTTGTCTGGCTACAAAGGCGGTTCAGATGGAGCTAGTACCAGACCTTTCATCAAGTGCATTTTTAACGCTTTCCTGAGATTTACAAGCAACAGGGGACTTTGTAAACACATTTTCACTGATAGAGGAACTGAAAGAGGATTTTCCTCTTTATTGGAGGAATAATGATAAAGGTCATTATTATAACCACATCACCTGGCAATTTTATCCTCCAGGTGCTCCTCATTTTGGCGGTTTGCATGAAGCTGTAGTCAAATCAACTAAATTTCATCTGTTGGTGACAGCAAATAGTTTAACGTATGTGGACTTAAACACCTTCGTAAAGCTGGTCGAGGCGGTGCTCAATTTACAACCTCTACGTGCAAAACAAACATCTAACACTGATGAAATATTCATACTCATACTAGGTCATTTTTCTTATTGGTCGTCCACTTATTAGCATTCCAGGGAAAATGACATAAGGGAGAAGAATGTGCCCTAAAAACGATGTGAAATGCTTGTTTAAATAAAGCAGGATTTTTGGAACAGGTGGTTCAAAGTTTAGTTAGTATCGCTCCATCATAAACGAAAATGGACATTTAAATAGCGAAACATTGAGGTATGTTCGTCGTCACGAATTATTACGATTTACCTCTTTTTGAGGTAAATCGTAATAATTCGTGACGACAATGTACCTTCTCTTAAATAGAAAAAGGGTCCGGTCGCTGAATCATCATCATCAATCATCCAACAAAAACAGTTAATCTAAGACTGGATTACAAAAATTATAATTTGACCACCCGTCGGGTGTTCAGCCATCCGTTTTTCCATTTAAGAGAAGGTACATATTTATAGCTGTCAAAATCCCAGTATATAGCATATAGACGGATGAGAGAGAAACAAAACATCAGTAGATTCGTCTTAGAAAATGAAAAAAACAAAAAAATTGGTGCGTACACCCGCTTCGTTGGTGGATGGGTGCTGCTAGTTGTTAGTTCGAAGATTTGTGTATTATTGGTAGTGTTCTCTCCGAAATTTTTCTTTCATCACTTCAGTTTTGCTTCATCTGTTATTAAGATTTGACCAGATTCTTCCCTTCTTGGTAAATTTTCCAGTGACCCATCGTACGCATTGATGTAGTGCGCGCATGTTCCGGGTTGCTGCAGCCTCTTCTGCTGCCTTGATGTTTCCACTGTACTGTCTACGATCATTCTTTGCCATTTTTTGATTTCACGTACCGTATCCTCGTATTGATGTATCAGTTCTGACGTGTTTTGTTGGTAGATTTGCAACTTGAGGTGTAGGCGTTCTTCAATTTTCTTCCAACTGTTCCAGGAGGTCAGTATTCTTAGTCTCGAGTGTGTTAGTAGTAATATCGATAAAGGCTTCTTCGACTTGTTTTGAGTCCGAGCTTGACCACTACGCAGAATGAGTTTATTGTATTGATATCCTTAAATCCATCGGTATTAAATTTCTTACAATTTTACTTGGCGCGTTTTACAGCAACAAGATTTATTTGGTACTGTAATATTACCACTCGGTGGTTACTGTGGATGTCTGCACCTTTCATTGACCTGACATATTTGTGAATATTTTTGTGCGGAAATCTGCTGCATACAACAGCTGGTTTAGGATACAGAATTCGATGATTCGTTCTCCATTACTATTACGCAAAGAGTCTAATATTTGTTTACGCCCATGATGGTTGTAGTTCGGTGTTGTCTGAACCAATTTTTGCATTAAAATCTCCTTGTTAAATCTTGACATCATTTCTGTGTCCTTGGTATTCTGGCTTGCAGTTGCTCGTATAACACATTCTTGGGTTACTTCATCTGCATCTTCTGTTGGGGCCATTGCACTGAATTATCATTGTGGTTCATATTTATGAATGGAATCTTGCTACGACTTTATTCTGCTATTAATTAATTGGTTTCCATTCTATTAGTGCCCTCTTTGCTTTTGGTTTAATATACCCACGCCTTTTTATAACACGCCAGAGAATAAATATATCTACTTGTGTTTCTTCACCACTGCATAATATAAATACACCATCATAAGAAAAAAACAGTTTACCCATTGATGTTTCAGATATCGGGACGATAAAATATCGTCAACATTTAGTATTAATACGACATTAAGGCGATTTTCCATATACAAATATTTTGATTATTTTAAAACGATACCAGTAGTGACATCTAGCACATCAATGAGCCACGGAGTATTCTCGTTACTGTAATTAATTTTGAATTCGGATTTAACCTAACCAGAGCTCCCAGTGGCTTTTGGGTTCGAGGAAGGTTCGTTCCATTCCATTTTTGCACTTTCTCTTCCCTCAAGTGGTCATCCAAATTTGTACTAAACCATGTAATGGTTGCTTGACGTTGATGATGAAGTTGTTGTCGTCTTTTCAATCTCTCGTTTAATCGAAACCTTCTACATTACGTTATAATTTTATATATTTGCAAGCTAAAGTTACTTATTGGACGGTGAACAAAGTTATACAAAGTGCTGAGTGATGGTAAAAATCTAGAATAGATTGAAGTGACATATGCAAGTTATGCACAATTTGAATAGTACGATAGCTCGTAAAGAAAAAGTCTCCTGTGCGATCATAAAATCAAAAATCAGGTGAAAACGCTTTCATGATTACGTCAATTTAGTAGCAAGGATAACATCAATAATTTCTTGTCACTAATCCTATCATTTATTCTTACGACGTTTCACAAAATATGAAATGACACTAGACGAATCCGAAAGATTTTGAATTGAATTTTGAATTTTATATAAACAAATTAATTTATGATAATTAAGTGGTTAAACTTTCACTCACGTTAAATCTTATTACATTAAAGTAAATTTTAAAAAAAACTTTAAAAATTACCGAAAATTCTTAAACTTAACAAAAAAAATTATTATAGCATACCGAAGATTTTATCAGTATTTATTATGGGAACGACACAATTTGACTACTAATTTTAATTAAATTACACATTTGAATATTCAAATTAATTGAACGTCAATATATGATTATACCTATATACAGAAATGCAAATATCGTCATGCAACTTTTAGTCGAACGGAAATAATTTAAATGATCGAATAGCATACATATTTGTTAATGTAATCTAGGTTAAGGTCACTATTTGCTACTGCATTTTGTTAGAAATTAGAATATTATTGCGCAGCAATGATCTACTTTTCAGTTATATTACTTTTAAAAAATTAACTGAAATAAAACATAATCTAAAAATCACCACTAAATCAACTTTCTGTTTGGAGCTGTGTATTTTGTGAATTTTAGTGTCGAATGGGAATTTTTGAGTGGCTTTCTATCATTACTTTAGATTCACAGCTATAGCACACAAGAAAAATTCACCATAAACATAAGATGTTTCAATTTTTCGTGGTCATAACATAAATTTAAGCTTAATATATTATGTATACACAATATATATATATATATATATATATATAATATATATATATATATATATATATATATATATATATATATATATATATATATATATATATATATATATATATATATATATTTCTAATATATATATGTAAATTATATACATATATAATTATATAATATATTCAAATTTAATTTAATTACACAAATTATTACTGATAATATATGTAGTTTAATATTGTTATGTATAAGATGTAGCCAACATTTAGGCGTAATACTTTTATTTTCGAAATATATTTACTTTCGAATTTTCGGACGAAATCATATTGTCATGCTCTTCAGTATATTGCTTTGGTAATTTTTTTTAATATACATACAACAATTACATAATAATAAATTTATCAAATTTTGAAATTACGTAAATTAAATAGAATTTTTGGTTAATGAAATAGCTACTTGTAATCGATTTAAGAGCTATATTTCATTGCATATTGTACAACTAGCTATATTTTGTTGAAAATTTTACAAAATGCATGTATTTTTTGTAGCATGCATTTCATTCCGTCGGATTTATTTATATCAAACTTTTTATTGATTTTATATTAAAATAAAGAGAAATTTGTAATTTTAATTCTTATTCCAGTGCCCAATAAAATTTGCTAAATGTATAAAAACTAAAATTTTAAGCTGTTGCTTCGATATAAATGTAATTTTGCTCAATTCACAAAATTTTTTTTACGAAAGTAATTTAGCTGTTTTGGATTTCAAAGCAGTTGATAATCGTATGTTTAAGCAACGATAATGCATGCGATTTGACAACCTGTTCATGCGCCCACTGATGTAAGCCAACCCAAAGGTAAAGGCTCATTTTACAATAATTTGGATGATCTGATGGGATCTACACCGGAGCACGACGTCAGAATAGTGGTTGGTGACTTTAATGCTAGAGCTAGCAGAAATCAGACTGACTTATGTGAAAACATGAGTCTGTACTCCCAACACGAACTAGCGACTGATAATGGGGAAAAGTATGTACTTTGCAATCGCTATGCATGACAATGCATGACCTCTTTATGCAATATAGCTAGCACATTTTATCCTTATAAAAATATCATAAAAATGATTGATTTGATATAAAGTGCGAATACTTTTTACAATGGCACAAAAGAACAAAGTGGTTCTTGCTAGGTGAACCGTCAAACGAATTTGTAGACGGAAGCGTGAATATAGTGAAACGCTGAAGTTTTAAGAGGACAACAACTCAGCAATGAGCACAGTTATCGAAACTTGTTTAAAGGAGTGGCTGGACTGCACCATACCTTCAGACCTATGTCTATGACCATTTGGGACCAGTATGAAAACCTCCGTGTTAACATCGATGCAGAGCTCGACTATTGGAAGATGCATTTCTCTGATTTACTCAATGTAAAACAATGTTGGTCAAATGCTGCATTTGAAAGTTGTCTACGATGAATTCGCAATGGCCATGCTAAAAAGACTAAAAAGAAAACGTTCCTATGGAGTTAATTGCATTTATTCTAAGCTCTTGATATTTAGAGGAAATACTTTGTGGAACTATCTTTTTGACCTTATTCGATTAGTAAGGCAAAACGAAATTATGCCTGCGATGAATAGAAAGTGGCCGCGTTATGCCCTATTCTTAAACAAAGAGACTGCTCAAAATGCAAAAACTATCACGGCGATTCTTCTTATAATACCCTTTTGATGAAGTAGTCCTACAGCTTCAATATTAGGTTGATGATGGAGCCTCTCCTGGTGTTTTTGAGCACATTTCTTTATTTCACTTGCGACTGTGTCTATTCTGAGATCTCTATGAAGGTCACTATTACGAGTGGACCAAGGGACATTCACAATCCCTCTAAAAACTTTATTTTAAAATCGTTGAACTATCTGTTGATTGTTGGTTTTGGTGCATCCCCATAGTTGGATACCAAAAGTTCAGACCGGCTAGAACACTTGTTTATAAAGCATAAGTTTATTATGAATGGATAACTGAGAGTTCTTCCAATTAACCAGTACATTTTTTTATATTTTAACTGAAGCTCTTCTGCTTTATTTTTCACATGTTCTTTCCACTTTCATACCTAGGTATTTTGCCTGATTTGCATGTGGTACAGTGATATTATTGAGAGTCACAGGTAGTGGTTCTATTGCTCTATTAGTGCAGTTAATGTGAGTAGACTTTGATACATTCACTTTAATTCTCCACTTAGTTAGCCAATCTTTTATATTATTTATGGCTATTTGTAGTTTGAATGTGACTTCATCGATTGTGCCACCAACAGGTAGAATTGCAGTATCATCGGCCAACGTGGCGGCAGTTGTATTGCTCGTCTGTGGTAAGACGCCTGTAAACAGTACAAAAAGGAGTGGCCCAAAGGCACTCCCCTGTAGGACTCCTCCTTTAGCTTCTTTTATGCTGGAGTAAGTTCCTTCCTTTTTAACTCTAAAGCATCTTCTTTTCAGGTATGACTTTACAAGTTCGCAATACTCAAATGACAGAGTTTTCTCCAATTTAAATATTAAACCGTCTAGCAAGACTTTGTCAAATGCTTGTGCTATATCCAGAAATATGGCTGAACAAATCTTTTTTTCCTCTAGAGATTTTTCTATTAAATCTGTCATTCTATGGACTTAAACATAAAATGGGGTATTATAAACGACTTAAACAATTTGAGCCTAAAATTACTTTTACAAAAACTTGTACTAATCCATAACTGTAGCAACAAAAATGTTATTTTCCTATACACGTATTTTCAATTTGATTGCTCCACGAGAGCTAGAATTTATCAGTACAACAAGAATTCCCTAATTTTTAACAACATATGACGGAATAACGCTGTTTTGGACTTTAATTTGAACATCGCCTGAAATATCTTTTTAACTAGTGCCGATGAGTATAGTTTGTGTTTTGCCCACATTTAACAGCAATCAATTTCTTTGCGCTCCAATCAAGAATAGAAGGTACGCCTGCCATTATTCGGTCTGCTAAAATTTGAAGGTTTTCATATTTATTACTACTATAGATTTGCAAGTCATCAGCGTACTTTACAAATTTTGATAAAGTCAGCAGAACTCTACGATCGATACAATCAAAAGCCTTACTAAAAAGTACACTTTGAATCATCAATTTCTCGGTAAATGTCGTCAGTAATTTTCAAGATAGCCACTTGTACTGTGATTTGAATAGTAGGTCGATTGGAATTCATTTAGCAGGTTATGTATATTTTATGTATAGGAAATAATAGCTTGCTCATTTTCAGAGGTATATCGTCCAATTCAATTGCATTCGATAAAATCTGCGATAAGTAATCGGTGAGTTTAAACAGACTAATAGCCCTAAAAGAAAACCTATTTATGTTATTATCATCAAAATAACTACTGAGACTTTGATTGCTTATATTGGGTGGCATTACAGATGTTCCACAGAAATAGTCATTTAGTTCATTTAGAGGAAATTTAAAAGACTGTGTAGATTGCTGTCCTTTACCAATACCCAAGGTTTTTAGCTTTTTTCAAAATATTCGAACAGGTTGATTTGGCTTAAAATAAGTATATTAAGCAATTTTGATTTCGATACTTTAATCAGTTACATGATCCGCACAGTCGAATTTCTATTTTACTCCTAAATTTTATATACAAAGTCCCGAAGCTTTGCTTTAATTTAGTAATCCAGTACTTATTAAAGTAACTTGCTTTAATATAGCACAGGACGGCCATATCGGCATTTAACTATTAATTCTGCAATTTTTAATTGTTTCAAACTTTATGCCTCTTAGGAATATCAATATTTTTACAGTCTCTAAACCTATAGCTCTGAAACCACTTTGGGACTGAAAATTTTATAAGTGAAATATACAAAGTCAAGATCAGTGAAACCTACTCATAACTGGTTCAAAAATTTAATTCTATCTGAGTTTGTTATGACATGGTGTAATAGAAAGGACTGATAACATACAGGAAAATGAGTCGGTTCATATTTGTTGATAATTTTTAGAGAAAGACTATCCAGCATTTAGCATCGAAGTAGTACGACTTTTCTAAATCAAAATTTACATCTTAACAAAGTATTATATCCTGATAAGATGCCATATGTTTTAAGAAAATTTCATGCAGCTCTTTAACATGAATAGCACTGGGTGGCCTATACACTATACGAAGTAATATTATCTTTTGGCAGACAAACAATTGTAGTACAGAACAAACAGCTCAAAAGACGGGGTACTAAGTGCATCATTTAAGAGCACTAAGAGAGACAATTGTTGTCACATTTTCAACCCCATCTATCATCTAAGATGATTCTCGTATTGATGACTGCCTCTTGTGTTAAGTATTTGACACCAAATTTATTTCATTAAGATTATCTCTATACATTGAGGGATAGATTGAGGGCTTTTAGTTAGATAGCAAAAATTGGATGGTAACTCTTATTATTTTTGGTGGATTTGTATACACAGCTTGAGAGCTATTGAATAAAATATCAAATACAATGAATTTCGCCTAAAACGCCTACTGATATAACGACATTCCGGTTTTAACGATGCAAAATTTTAGCCTCAAGCGCTTAAGCATTATTTTATTATAGAAAGGTTCGTTTATAACGACTCGCCTATAAAGACGATTTCGGATATAACGTACAATTTTTTATGTTTTTGAAAACAAAAAAAAATCGGTTAAGGCGACCAAATATCCGCGTTTCTTTCTATTTCAGGGGAATCCCATGTTATTTTTATTGTTTTTAATTTCGTTTTTAATTTTTAGTCAAACGCTGCATTTATACGTGAACTAATGTATGGCTTAGTTAGCAAATATTAGGAAAAATAATGTGTGGCTTAAAATGTATGTGATAAATTATTTGTGACTAAGTTAGTTTTTTTTTAAATTATCTATTCTAAATTGCCATGTCAAAACGAAAATTTTATTACATGGAAGAAAATGCGAACATGGTAATGCGTTTAGAAAACGGTGAATCAAATTCAGATTTAATTAAATAATTCAATTTATCATAATCTACTTTATCAACGATGTGGAAAAACGAGACAAAATAATACAACAATTCAAAGCGATTCTTAAAAAATCAAAAAACTAAAAAAACCCAGTAGTCTATATTATGAAACTTTCGACACTCGCTTTGTTTTGACAGTGTCCAGCAATTCGACAGAGTCGAAAATAGCTATTATGAACTATCAATGTCTAGAATAGCTGTTATTCGACAAAATCGAAACGAAACTAGCGCCACCATCTTGCGTGAGCTGTCAAAGGGAAAATAAAAGTTGTTTGTTGTGAAAGTTTCATTTACAATTACATAGGTTTATTAAATATTTTGATAAGATTATCATTATTTAAACATTTAATAATAGCTTTAAAAATGGAAGCTAGTGTAGCATTTTTCATACGTTGTTTTGATGTTTCCGACGATGAAGAACGCTTATGGGAACTTTCTAATGTACTGAATATGCCAAATAAAAGGTAATATAAAATGTCCGATTTTTTATAAATTTCTAACAAAAGTATATGATTTCAGATTTACAAAATTAATTAGAGTATCCAAATATTTGTTTTGGGATATTTTAACAGAAATGCAACCTTAATTTATCAGTAGAAGAAATAAAGATGCTATTCCACCAGTATTAAAATTTGCTGCTAAATTACGATTTTTAGCAGAACGATTGTACCAACAGGGGACTTTTTAATCGGAATGGCGCAATCAACAGTGCCTATTGTAATAACAGAGATTCTGAAAATATTACAAGATAACATGTTCAATATTATATTCAATATTATATTCAAATTGTCAGAAGAGGAAAAATCTAAATCCAAAACATATGTTTTGAATATATTTGAATTTTCAGGCATTGTAAGCTGTGTAGACGGGTCGCATGTTAACATTATACGATCGCAAAAATATGAACATCATTTTTTTAATAGAAAAAGATTAGACAGCTTGAATGCAATGATCGTAAGTGTTCTAGACATTTAAATCTATAAACCATTTATGTTAACATTTTATATATAGACATGTGACTACAATAGTAAAATTACTTCTGTCAATCCGCGTTTCGGAAGTGTCACGATTCCGTCGTTTGGAACATGAGCAATAATTGCAAGATAATGAAGGAGAATTGGAGACTCGATAATTCGTCATGGATTCAAAGTAATTAAAAGAAGTATGTTAATTGCAAATCATAACACTATTCAATTTTTAGGTGATACTGGATATTCGTTGAAGCCGTGGTTGATGACTCCAAATCGAAATGCAAAAGAAAGCTCACCCTAATCTCGGTTTAATACAGCTCATTTTAAAGGCCGTTCGACAGTAGAATGCGTATTTGGTATTATAAAACCCCGTTGGAAATATCTTTCACCAATCGGAGAAGGTAGCCAAAATGTTTAATGTGTGCTGCCTACTTCATAATATGTGTATAGAATTTAACTTTCCGTTATTGATCCAAGTTTCAGTGTTACCGATGATGAAGATGACGAAAATGAAAATGCGGCTGAAGAAGAAAACCAAAACCTGCTGCAAGAAGCTAAAAGGATTAGAGATTATCATTTATACACAGCATAGAATATTGCTATGTTTTAAAATCATAAAACAACATTTGTAATTAAATTTAAATAAAATAAAGTTCACTCAATGGTTAAATCCATTGAGTTTAAAAAAAATAAAAATTAATTAAGTCAGTAGACATAATTCATGGTCCTCCACCCGTTCCGCTAACAGAGTTTTTATTTTGTCTCAGTTTTACTTTGGTGTGATATTTATAATTACGCCATACCTATATTTTACGTGTAGCGACAGTTAAGTTTACCGTTTTCGCCAAAGACACAATATAGTGGTTGGAAAAATTTAGAAAAATGGAACGGGCCAACGTAAGTTATTGGTGTTTGGTAAATCGAAAAAATCTAGGTTCTTCGAAAATATTAAATCATTACCTGTGATTTACGAAGCTAATGCTAAAGCTTAGATGGCATCCGAAATTTTTGGAAAATATTTGATTCGATACTATTTAGATCTTAAACGAGACAAGAAAAATATTATACTGCTAGCAGATAATTTCCCAGCTCATCCGCAAATCGACAGTTTGTCGTTTATCAAATAAGCTTTTCTACCTCTCAACTCTACATCTGTTCTTCAGCCTGTTGATCAAGGTTGATCATAAAAAACATTAAAAGTCATTACATAATACTATTGATATGGAAAATGATGCAATGCCTAGAAATGAATGACACACCATTCAACGTGAATCTAACTAACGTAATTGAGATGGCAGCACAAGCTTTGAGAGAAGTTAAACCAGTTACAATTCAAAATTGTTTTAGTCATGCCGGTTAGCTTTCTACCTCAACTGAAGCACTACCAGATTTGAAGAATTAGTTAATTTGCCATTGGTGGATTGAACTAAAGCTGCAAATAGCGGAAATGATAGTGCTACTTGAACCAAATATCGATAATGCTGTTACTACCACTGCCAAACCATCTTATATGACGATACTATAGAACACGTACTTGACACAGTCGACGATACATTAGCATTGCAGTTTGTCTCTTCACTAAAAAAAATTCGTATATAACAAAGTTCGGATATAACGACGGAATAACATCGGTCCCTTGATTGTCATTAGGCAACAAATGTACTAAAACCCTAAATTTCAGCAACAAATGTACTAAAACCTGCTCCAATGAATAACTTACTCAAACAGGAAATACTATTAATCGAGTAGCTCTAAGTAGCAGGGAATATTTGTATGCTTCACGTGCTATAATAAACATCGACCGCATCTAATAACATAATATCATGGTATGTATTTTCACTTATGAACCCTTAAAAACTAGTATCAAAGTCATTCAAAGTAGTAATCGAAATGATCAATGTCAAAAGTTAATTGGCATTGGAAGAAACTTGGCATAAATATATATGTATGTACATATATTTTGGAGCATAAAATTAAAAAAAAAAAAATAAAATAAACAACCGAAAAGCGCGCAAACGGGTAGTGTGAAGTTTACACAAACAGTATATTATATATATGAATAAAGTAAATAATAGTTTCGTAACAGTTGTAACATTGAAAATATAAAACTGAATCTATTAGTATTATGATTCGTATTGGCATTATCGTTTTTAAAAGCACAATGAAAGTGCATTATGAATAATTTATGTAAATTAAAATTATAATACAAAACACATATAATATTTATTATCACAACTCGTTCACTTATCGACATACTTACATCAAATGCATATTATAGTTATAAATAGTTTTGTTGTTTTTTTAAAAGTATTATGAAATTTAAAATATTTCTACATTTCAACTGTATTTTGTTGTCTCGGTCAATATTGTAATAATATAAATGGTGTGTGGGTTCGTTCCCTTGTCTCGTGTACACACATAATATGTTAAAATCGTGCATCGATGCACTAAAAACACATTTACTTTTTTGTCTGTTTTTTTTAATAGTTTATTGATAGGAGACTTAAACTCAATTTTGTAAAAATTACAAGGTCTATGTTATGAAATTTTTTATTTATATTTTTTTGCGCGTTTTTTATTATTTACATTTTGTATAACCACAAAAACTATTATATCGAGAAGTGTATATAGTTGTAGAGTTGTATTTTAGTATAATACGCCAACACACAATACTATTATCGATTGATAAACTTTTACAATTTTAATCTCGTATTATCGTATAAAATGCGAAGAGAAAATTGGTTTCGTCATTCGGTCGATCAGATGTTTTTGCTACGACTTAAATAAATATAAACATAAATAAAACTGAAAAATTACCGCCAAAATTTTTTTTTCGCTTATATGATATTTGACATGTATCCAAAAGTTATTTGGGTGGGGTGATTCAAATATTAAATGAAAAGTGATAGTTGTAGACTTACTAGGGGATCGTATTCAATGTGTTTGGTAATATGTACTATCAAATCGATTCAAAAAACTAAAAAAATACAACATTTCAAATAAATTTAATTTCCTTTGTTTTCAAGATTGCTACAAATAAACTGCGTATATAAAGCATGCTTTTCTAAATTTTGTTTTAAATGTATTTTTTAACATTGTAGTTTTCAAAATTCTAAATTGATGATTAGTTAAGTAATTAACCGCCAGGTTAATGGAAAGGATCGAATTTTGTTTTATTTTTAATTTTGCAGGTTTATATTTATATTACAACAAAATAAAAGATATTATTACTGTTTTTAGGATGCAAGCACTAAGTAGCGGCATTTGTAACCATCGGAACTTGTATTTTAAGTGTACAGGTTTGATGAATGAAGACTAAAAAAATAGGTTGGCGACCAACATTTTTACGAATACCTCAAAAATATGAGACTATGATGTGTTAAAGTTGAAAATAAAATATCGTGTTTGTTTGTAACAAGCTCTAGGGTTTCGACAAGAAAATGCTTTTGTTATGTAAATATTATTTTTTCGTAAAAGTAATGGGCTGGTATGTAGACGAAACCAACTGAAATCAAAGGGACAAACTAATTTTTGGAAATTCTAGAGGAACACCAAGTATGGATATTCCATATTTCATACAACAACGATATGACATAATTAGTGAAGAAGTAGATGAGATGAAAGCCGCAGGTTTCAAGAGGCAATACAACAACAATCAACACAAGGAAGCGGCATCACCAATAATAAAATTGGTCAACCCGAGTTAAAACTGCCACCCATCGAAATACCATATTTTAATGGGCAATATAATGAATGGGCAATGTGGTACGATATATTTTAAAGGTTTGTGCCCAGAAACGAAAATCTCAAAGATTGATTGATTAATTGAGACACAAAACTTAAATTTTTACAAGTTTGATTTGTAAGGACTTAGATGTAATTCTCGATGAAAAACTTTCTTTCGTCCAACATATTTTTTTTTTTTTTATTATTTATTGAAACTAGTCTTTTCAGACTAACCATCAATTTACATCTGAATTCTTAAAAACTAAACTATAATGAGGCACTGTTGATCCAGCGATGTTCCAATGCCTGTTCGTTAATAGGTAGCTGCTCACATATTGACGAGTTAGAAGGGTTTGGTTCGCTTTAGTCTTCTAACCAAGTGTTCATTATCCAGTAGCCGAGAGGCTTCCGCATTAACATGTTGCAATAGCCTCGATTCATGCTTCATTGCAAATCTTATTATTTCATGTTTTACATCCGGTATCCCCAAATCTCGATGCAAATCCTTATTACGAATGTACCAGGGTGCATTGACTATATACTCCGAAGTACCTTATTCTGAAAGTTTTGTATAAGTTTGATGTTAGCATTTTTAGTACAGCCTCAAAGCTGAATACCACATAGCCAGACCGGTTTTAGGATTTGATTGTAAATCAATATTTTGTTGTCTGTGCTTAATTTAGGCCGTCGTCCAATTAGCCAGTACAATTGTCTATATTTAAGATCAAGCTCCTTTCTTTTCTTCTTCACATGCTCTTTCCATTTGAGCTTAACATCCAGTATCATACCCAAGTATTTGGCGGAGTTATCATATGGCACCATGACATCGTTTATGCTGATTAGCGGCGGATTAACCAATAGTTTGTTCGTAAAGTTGACATGCGCAGATTTTAATTCATTAAGTTTAATTTTCCATCGCTTGGTCCACTGGTGAATTTCTTCACTTGCATATTGAAGTTTATTCGCCGCCTCTTCGACTGTTTTCGCTGTTGCTAGTATAGCAGTGTCGTCAGCAAACGTTGCTATGCTTACATGATTGGACTGTAGTATATCACTTGTATAAAGTAGATATAGGAGTGGACCCAAAACACTGCCTTGTAGGACTCCTGCCCTTACCTCTCTCAGTTCAGAATACTCATATTCTTGTCTTACTCTGAAAAGTCTTTCAGATAAGTACGACTCCAGAAGATCAACATATGGTCCCGGAAGCATAACTTTTAGTTTATGTATTAATCCCTCATGCCATACCTTATCGAAAGCTGCTGCCACGTCCAGAAATAAGGTAGAACAAATTTGTTTATTTTCTAACGCCTTTTCTATAATATCTGTAATTCTGTGAACCTGGTAAATTGTTGAATGTTTACATCTGAATCCAAATTGGTGATCCGGTATTAGGTTTCTACTTTCTATTAATGGTGTCATTCTTCTCAGAAGAAGTCTGTCCATTAGCTTTGAGATGATAGGAAACAGGGATATCGGACGATATGATTGAGCTTCATTTGGCGGTTTACCTGGTTTCGGTAGCATAATAACTTCTGCAACTTTCCAGGCAGAAGGAACATGCCGTAATCTAATAACAGCATTGAACAAATGGGTTAGTTGGACAATAGCTTTCTTTGGTAGTTGCTTTGGAACTTCTCCTGTTAAAAGATCATATCCAGGAGCCTTTACGGTCTTCAGATTGAATTTTATTTCCCTATTAACTTCTTTCTGGGTTATTAGAGGGATTCTGCCCCCATATTCGTTGCTTCCATTTTCAATTATAATGTCCGATTCGATCTCATTCGGTTGGAAAATAGCAGCCAGGTGATCAGCAAACACTTCAGCTTTTGATTTGTTATCCCTGGCCCACGAGCCACCACTTCGATTAATATGAGGGATCTGCATGATTGGGTTTTCATTCTTTTGGTTGCCTTCCATAATGAGTAGTCTGTATTTTCATCAGCCGTCAACTTTCCAAGAAACGAAGAAAACGATTTTTCATTTAACTTCTGAATTTCTCGCTTAAGCTGCTGTGATTTGTTATTTAGGATCGTCTTGTCAGATGGACTCCTCTTTTGTTACCATTTTTTCCTAACTTTCCTTTTTTCTAAAACCAGGTTCCTAATTTCTCTTGGGTAGCTTTTACCAGTAATTTTAGATGCTGTTTCTTTAGTGTTATTCCACGCGGCTAATTGAATGATATTTGTGAAGTTTTCAACCTCTTCCTCTAGCTCCGTTACCGTTTTTAATCGTGTTTGTAGGTTATGTTGCTTTCTAATTCAGATCTGAAGCTAACCCAGTCAGTTGTTTTATTGACAAGAGTTGGTCTTGTTTTCTTCCTAATTATCTTGTCGCTTATGGTAAGTATCACTGCAGAATGATCAGAGACCATATCTGATTTATCCTCTACTTCAATAAAATTTGATGAAACTTGTTTTGATATAAAGAAATCCAGTAAATCAGGAGTTTTAACTGCGTCCGTAGGCCAAATGTCGGCTTGCCAGTGGAATGTATGTTACATCCCATTTCATTTATTGCATTTTTTTAGTTCATTACCTTTGGTTGTTGTAAGCCTAGATCCAAAGTCAACATGTTTTGCATTAAAATCACCTCCTAATATAAATCTTCCATTGAAATGTTGTAGGAAATTCAAGTAGTTTGGATTTTGGTAGTAGCCATGCTGTTTCTTGTGCTACTAAGTCTTCTTCTTCGCTCGAATCAGGTATAGTATAATTATTATTTTGTGGCTGACTCTGTTCTATCATCAGTTTTAATTTTTGGATTTCATTTCGTGCTTCCTTTAATTCAGCTTGTAATGTTTTGATTATTTTATCATTTGAATCACTCCCAGATATTTGTTGAGAACTACTGTAACTCATCAGCCGAAGATCATTACTTTTTGCTAAATTTTCCACAGAGATACTTCGTGGCCTTATAGGAGATCTCATCATTAGCTTGCCCATTCTGAATGGGTTGTCACTAGTACTTCCGCTCATGAAATTGTCTGAGCCAATGGCGTCATGCTTGTTTTGCAATGATTGACCCTCCCCAGAATCCATGGGGTCAACCTCCGAAGAGGGTGGATTTTCCTGTAGTGCAGGTCTGCGACCTGGGGTATTATTTCCTGATGTTTTATTCATTGCTGGTTTATTTTAAGGGTGTCCTTCCCATAGCCTTTTTAGTCTACGGCCAGACTTTAAATACTGCCGACCGATTCGGTGCATACGCAGACCGAGAAGCCGCTCATTGTAAGACAGACGCTTCCTGGGTTTTATTATGCTGCTGTCGTTCGTTAACTAGGTGCCTACTACGCCAGAAGTTTACCATGTTTCCATAGCTATCCTGACCGCTTGGCTGCCATAGCTGTCCAGGGCGTACCGCGAAGATATTATTCAATTAAATATTTAATTTATAATTTTCCTCTACTATTAATAAGGCCAATCCCATGTTTGGCTTTATGTTTTATTCATGTAAAACCATCAGAAATATCGAATCATTGAAGGCTATTTACTGTGCTTTAGTGAGATCAAATATCGAATATATATCAGTTATATGGAGTCCACAATACAATGTTTTCCCAAAGATTGAGAAGGTCTAAAGAATATTCACCAAGTCAATGTGATATCGCCTTTCTCGCAATAATAATAATAATTTTGACCACTTATCATATGATGAGCGTTGAAGCTTCAACCATGGCATCTTAGTCGTTCTATAGAACAGATATATCTATTCAGCTGGTTTTATGTTTGATCTTCTACATTGTCTAACCGATCTCTCCGTTTTTTATATCTAAATTTTCTTCAGCCGAGGTTTTATAAAACAAATTATGGGAGTCACAATCCCTTTTTATGTAGCGGTTAAAAAATTTAATCTGGTTTCTATTGGTTTTTATTTCCACATCAATAAAAATAATTCAAACGGTGTATCGCTAAGTTGTACGATAATCCGTAATTATGATTAAAATAATCTAGCATTATTTGCTAGATGGCTTATTATTTTGTTATTAGCTATGTAACTCCGGTATAACTAAAATTTAACACCGACATATGCACTGCCGTGATCGGTCATTCCAATAGAAATTTGGTTAAAAAACTTTACTCGATCAGCATCTGTAATTAACATATAAAGGAGATAATTTTAACCTCGGTTGGGAAAATATGTAGGTTTAGATTTAATGACAAATCATTCAATATAGTAATAAAATTACGAGTCTCCAACGATTTATTTAAATAATTACTAGTAAAATCATCTACTAAAATAATATTATTAAATTTCATGGATCAACTTTGGTGGCTTGACGTTAGTACTAGAATATGAGTACACTATAATGAGGAGCCAATTTAATTTCTAACAAATAAATGCAAATTCTACAGCACTTTCTGTTTTTTCGGTCATTACTATATATTTTGGCCTATCTATAATATGCGGTTCAGCTTAACAAAAGACAACGAATTTTAGATTATTATTTATTGTAGCGATGAGCACACGATACTAAATCCTTTCTATGTAAGGAAATTTCGTAATAGGTCGGCAAAATTAATTTTTATAGTAGAGGACCTCAGTTAGAATAAATGTCATCAAAAGATAAAATTATTAACTTCTGTAAATATTTTATGAATTAGAAAAGTTATTTTGATTCTTAAAACTGCTTTATCTATTTTTTGATTTATTTTTTGGTATTCTCCGCTACCTAGGTAGGGGCCGAAGCACATTAAAATTTTTCACAATTTTCTTTACATCGCTTTCAGTTGAGTTAAAGACGAACGCGAATATCTCTATTCTAGTTTTTATTTCTCTTATCAAGTATTAAGGAGTAAAGTAAATCAAAGAGAAACTACCCAAAGTGAGGATATTAGTCGTACTCTTAAATTGATATTAAGTAAACTTAATACGTTTGATGAGCGATTACACACACTAGAGTATAGAGCTAAGGGAGCTGGAATGCCAATGGACTAATGCAACATCAACAAGAAATGCAGGTGGTCTTGGAAACAGAAAAAATCGACATATGTCTTATCACGGAAACTTACTTTACTAGACAATCAAATATTAAATTTAATAATTATCACGTATATAAAACCAATCACCCAGAAAACACTGCTAAAGGAGGTAGCATTGTTATAATTAGAAATAATATCCACCATTACGAAGAGCTGAAATGTGAAACAGTTGAAATACAAGCAACTGTTGTTAACGTCAAAACAAAAAATAATTATGTTAGTGTTTACTGCCCTCCGAAACATGCGCTAAAAGAAAAAGATTATCTCGAATTCTTCAGTAAACTAGGAAAAAGATACATAATTGGAGGAGATTTTAATGTAAAAAATGTCCATTGGGGTTCTAGGCTAACAACGACTAAAGGTAAAGAACTGCTTAAAGCTGTCAGAAAATGTGGTAGTGAAACCTTGTCAACTGGAAAACCAACCTACTGGCCTACAGATCAAAACAAAATACCAGACTTAATTGATTTTTTTATAATCAAAAATATATCAATGAACTATATACAAGTAGACGAAAGTCGAGACCTAAACTCGGACCATTCTCCTATACTTTTGACATTAAGCGAAAAAATAATTCAAAAAGAAAGAAATCCAAGCCTAATAAATAAACGCACTTGTTGGGAATACTTTAGGCAGTCCTTAGAAGAAAAAATTAACCTAAAGGTTCCATTAAAAAACGAGGAGCAAGTAGAAAACGAAGTTCAAAAATTTGTAAATGATATACAACAATCAGCCTGGGAAAGTACCCCAGCAATTAAATATAAAATAAAAGGAAACAACTACCCTAAAGAAATTAGAGAACTATTGGCAGAAAAAAGAAGAGCGAGAAGAATATGGCAGCAAACACGAGCTCCTCAATATAAAACTAAATTAAACAATTTAACCCAACAGTTAAGAAGGGAAATCCAAAAAGTAAAAGATGAGTCAATCAGTAACTGTTTAAAAAAAACTAACTAATGATAGCAGGACTGATTATTCACTTTGGAAAGCAACCAAAAACATTAAAAGACCAACAATGCAGAACCCTCCAATAAGAATAGAAGGGGGGAAATGGGCTCGAAATAACGAAGATAAAGTTAAATGTTTTGCGGAGCACCTCGAAAAAATATTCCAACCACATGATGATCATACTTTAGAATCTCAAATAATAACGGTGGAATCTGAAAAAGAAAGTGAAGAAATTCTATTGACTTCACCAAAAAAAGTCATGCATGAGATAAAATTCAATATGAATTCGAAAAAAGCTCCTCGTTATGATCTTATTACTACAGAAATTTTAAAAGAACTACCAAGGAAGGCCCTAGTTAAGCTTACTTATATTATCAATGCAGCATTTAGAATCAAATTTGTACCCAGTTTGTGGAAAATTGCAGAAGTAATAATGATATCAAAACCTGGTAAACCACCATACGAAACTTCATCTTATAGACCAATTTCGTTGTTGCCAGTTATGTCTAAACTCTTTGAGAAAATACTGATTAAAAGGTTAAATTCGATAATCGAAAGGAATAACTTAATCCCAAATCATCAGTTCGGATTTCGTCGTCAACACTCAACAATACAACAAGTACACAGAGTAATCAATGTAATTGAGAAAGCACTTGAAGAGAAAAATGTCTGCTCCACGATATTTTTAGACGTGGCGCAATCTTTTGACAAGGTTTGGCATGAATGACTTAATCATAAGTTAAGAAACCTCTTACCAATGCAATTCGCTAAAATACTGAAATCATACTTGAAAGATAGATTTTTTAGAATTAAATTTGCTGAAACTTATTCTGAATTAAAAGAAATAAAAGCAGGTGTACCGCAGGGCAGTGTATTAGGACCGATTTTATATTTACTATACACGTATTATCTACCTGAATTAGAAAACAACACAGTGGCGACTTTTGCTGATAACACTGCGATCCTAGCTGTTGGAAAAAGTAACGAAGAATCAACACAAAAATTACAATCAGCTATCTCCGAAGTATATAAATGGACTAAAAGATGGCGAATTAAGCTAAATGAAACTAAATCAGTTCACATAAATTTTACCAACAAACGAGTTGAACATATACCTGTTTCAATAAATCGAGAACTAATACCGTATGCGAACACAGCTAAGTATTTAGACATGACCCTGGATGCTAAACTTAGATGGAAGGTCTACGTCAAAAAGAAAAATGAAGAACTAAAACTCAAATATAAAAAAATGCATTGGCTGATAGGCAGACACTCTTCTCTATCATCATACAATAAGCTGCTACTGTATAAGCAAATACTGAAACCAATATGGACTTATGGTATTGAACTCTGGGGTTGTACAAAACCCAGCAACGTCAATATCATTCAAAGGTTTCAGAACAGGGTACTAAGGAACATCGTCGATGCACCATGGTACGTCAGGAATAGTGATCTACATAGAGACCTTAGAGTGGATCCCGTTTCAAATGAAATTAAAAAAAATGCAAGGAAACACGAAGAAAGACTCCAGCAACATGTGAATATAGAGGCAATTCAGCTGTTAACCAACACCAATATTATACGCAGATTGAAAAGAACTAAACCCTTTGAACTGGTTTAATTGTTAATGCAAACAGCGGCTTGCTGATTTACATCCACAATACCGATGTGGTATAACCAACAACTTACCAGAAACTGTGAAACGCCAATGGATGGAGTCATAGATAAATTATCTTAGTAAATTAAGTCAGAAACAAATTGCTCATTAGTCCAGGAGACTAGATTGTAATAAAATAAAATAAATACAGTCAATTTATTTAAAATAAAAAAAAAAAAATAAAAATAAAATCCCTTATCTGCATAATGTATATAGCTTTAATCCTGCAAACTCGTAAATTATGTATAAGACCTTCGGTTTGCCTTAGTTCTATAGATTTGCTTTGGGGAAGTTGGACACAATAGTTCTAGTATTTGCTTATTTGATTAACAATAAAATCACTTTTACAGTTTTCACTTTTATTTTAATGATTTTATTCCTTTTTCTTTTTTACTAAACCTTTTTATTGATTTTCATAAATTATCCTTACTTAATATTTAAGCCTAAGTAAGTCGCGTTACCTCATTTTCTCAACGAAAAATAAACGATAAATGTGCTACACTTTGGGTGTAAATAAAATTCTCAACTGCTAGAAAAAACATCAAAAATTCCCAAACCCCTATTACTTTGGAAAACCAAAATTGGATCACAGTTCTCAGGAAACTAAGTAAATCTCCAGATTCTCAAACTATTATATAGTACAAATTCAGCTTGTTGCCATATGCACACTATTTATAGATTCTAGTATTGAACCTACAAGACTCAAAGCTAAGTTCTTATAGGATTACTCATATTGATTTATTGATTTGCATGTTGGCAATCGGATTACCTTTTGATCACCTTTTTGATTTATAGCCATGTACTAGAAAATCACAAAAACTGCGATTAACCTAAATAAATAGTTCTGTAAACATTTTACGAGACACAAATAAACTTAAATTAATTTTCAAATGTATGCAAATTTGATTTCCTTATCAACGTGTCAATTTGTTCTTGAATCATTTTTTTTTATTTAGTACAAATAATGAATGACTTTCAACATCATTACGAGTAAACTGCAATTTTTATAAAACCGCGCTATACGACATAAAACAAATTGTAACTAAATAAAATAAATAATGAATGTGGGAACTATACAACACATATACACACTTATAAAATTAATGTGTGTTAAGAGATGAATATATATATAATTTACATAACCTTCAATTATTTTATTATTCGTTGATAGTTTTATTATTTAGTGTTCAGATTCCTTGACTTTATTACTTACATATTGTTAATTTGTTTTATCTTAACGTCAATCATTAATGGCTTAGATAATATTTGATCTCATTTTGGGTTTTTGTGTTTAGGTTATGCACATGCACAAACTCACTTTCATTTTAACAAGTTTTTTTTTTTTACATATTTTAAATGTTTTACGTTCGTTATTTTGATCAAACATTTTTTTACCGTGCTTACCACATTTGAGATCCGTCAGATCGCAAAAGGAGGTGAGCTCCCAAAAACGTGAGTCGGTTAGAAGAGCCAGGCTAGAAGAGGTCCATAAAAGAACAACTTCAATAGTAATCATGAAAGAAACACCAAGTCTACTGGCATCCTTATTTTGTAAGCTTCTTCTTTAAGGAGCAGTTTGCACGTAGCAAGTGTAACTTCAATGTTCATTTTGCATGGTTTGATGAGGCAAGAGATACCTTGTCACGCGAGTTCATCGGCTTTCATATTTCCCGTAATATTAAAGTGCCCTGGCACCCATATAAGATGGATGTTGAACTGTTCAGCCATCTCGTTAAGAGATGAAAGACATCTCTGGGCTACTTACGACGTGATTGTAGAACTTTAATAGCAGCCTGACTGTCCGTAAAAAAGCCAATAACTCTTACAGATATTACATGATACTTCATCCAGTCTATGGCTTCCTTGATTTGTACAAACTCTACCTAGAAAATTCTACAGTGATCATGGAGATGGTAAGAGAGATTTAGATTTAGTTCTTCGCAGAAAACTCCTTGCCTGACCTTTCTATCAATTTTCGAGACATTTGTAAAGAAGTTAACAAAACCTGAATTTAAAACTGCTCCACTTGCCCAGTCCTCTCTGAAAAGTATTTCCGCAGCGATGATGTCGAGATGGCATAGTCGATAGATTTGGCGATTTCTTTGTTCGTTAGAAAATACGAGTGTCCCATAATGTTACAGGACCACAGATAAATTGATTTAAGTCTTATAGCTGTACTCGCAACCACTTGCTTGGCCAGGATATCAAAAGGGATGAGATGAAAAAGAATATCCAGTGCTTGATTAGGAGTACTCCTAAGTGCACCACTAATACACAAGGCAGAAATTCTTTCTACTTTCATCAACAACTTTTGCTTTGTCATTGTATTTAAGGCGGGCCACCACACTGTAACTCCATACATTAGAATTGATCTAACTACAGTGGTGTAAGGCCAATGTACGCTGTGAGGCTTAAGCCCCCATCCTTTTCTAATTGTATTTTTACAGGAGTAGAGTGCTTTCTTAGCTTTGTTTATTCTTACCAGAATATTTGGCTTCCAGCTTATTTTGATGTCCAAAATAAGACCAAAGAATTTCATTTTGTCTGCGGTTTTTAAAACAACTTCAGTCAAAGCTGGAGGGTCAGAAAGCGGAAGTTTATACTCCCTTCCACATTTAATAACAGGTCATTTATGACCAAGTTCCATAGAAGAAGGAATAATGCACCACCTTGCGATGTACCCCTACTTACAAATTTACGGATATATGATACACCTAGATTAGCCGTTATGAAGCTGCCTTTAAGCATTTCATCAATCCATCTTCTAAGTGCCATATTCACCCCCAAATTTAAAAGTGCCTATGTGATCGCCTTTGGTTTGACATTATTAAAGGCACCCTGTATATCACAAAAGGTCACCAAAGAGAATTCGAGAAAATTCGAGAGATTTTTCGATAGGATATAAGAGGGAATGGAGAGCAGTTTCCACCGATTTTCCATTGCAATATGCATGCTGAGACGTTGACAATTGTACATGCTCGATTGGGCTTTTGAGGTAAGTCTCTATTTATCTTTCTAAAATTTTAGGTACTGTTAATAATTTTACCCGCGAGGCCAGTAGTCATATTAGCCTCTAACAAAATAGGAGGAAAATTAGAGCAATTTGAAAAATAAGTATCCAGAAGAAGCCCCAAGGATTTCTTACCTGTTGGAGCCCATTGGCCATCCGGTCATTGGAAATAACTTGGAATGGCCGGACAAGTGGATAATATGACTCTTGTATTTTATCACAAAATAGTCTCCAGGGATTGCTTTTGGCACTTCTTAGTTTATATTTATATGCTTTTAGGACTTCCTTATAAGAGACCTAGTCCATGTCAGTTTTTGTGTTCTTGCGATTTTGAAGCGTCGCTTACATTTTAACCGCGTTACTTGTAGTAGTAGATGAAATTTACTCTTTGGTTTACTAAGAGGGCAGGAGCTTGAAATAGCTTCATTAAAAGCATCGGACACTTAGTCTTCCATGGCATCCAACTCCTGTGTTGATTTAAGAGATTTATGAACCAATGCTGGTAGAGAGTTACCTAAAATCATTCTGTAAGTATTCCAATTGGTCTTCCTTCTATTTCTAAAGGTTGGAGCTTTAAAATATTTTATATCCAATCCTTATTGAAGATAGCAATGATCAGAAAAGAAGTGTTCGTCAGACACTCCCCAATTAATAAATCTATTCGTCATGAAGTTTGAAATGAGGGTAATGTCTAAAACTTCCTGTCTATTCCTTGTTAAAAAAGTAGGCTTACAACCTACATTATAGGTTGATAGGTTAGTACTTAGAAAATAATCAAAAAGTGGCTCACCTCTCTCATTTGTATCAGTGCTTCTCTTGATCGTATAATGTGAGTTCGCATCACAAGCAAGAATGACTTAAACCTTCCGTACTTGAGCATCTGTTACTAGACATCGCATATTTGCATGAAGGAGGTTAGCTCCGTCATACGGCAAGTACGCTGATGATTGAATAAACGAATCCTACCGTCTTACTGTACAAACAGTAATTTATAATAAGAAGCCCCAAGCCCAAGTATCCGATCCCCATTGACTAATGGTTCTTGACCCAAGACAACATCAATGTCATCTTTTAATATTTGGAGCAGAAGAGCAGCTGACGCTGCCATATGAAGATTTACTGAAAAACACTTTACTGCTTAAATTCATTCTCCACCACAGTGGAACCAGATTCTGTATTAGAATCAGAGTCCGTATCGAGTCTACAAAGTGATGCCATTGAATAATTTCTTTGGACAACTCAGTGTCCAAAGAAATTATTACCTCCTTTATTTTAGGATAAGCCTGCGTATCAATCATGGCAACCGTCTTCATACGAGGTGCATTGGGTGCATTGAGGAAGTATCCTCATATGGGTCTGATGCTCCTAACTAAGTAGCCTCATCCTTTTTGAAGACTTTCAACGTGGCTGCACTAAAACCAAAACAAACCACACCACCTGACTTAGCTAGCACCGCCAACGACTATGTGTTGGCATCTGATCTGTTGTCCTCTTTAACTTCCTGCACCCTGGCTATTATCCAGTTAGAAGTTGGCAAATTCGGATTGCTGAGCTACAACATTTCCAAAATAGCCTTTGAAATATACGGTTCCACCGGAATCCTTTTTGTAAAGATCTAGAGATCTCTGATAGGGACAGGCTATCAATTTGACATGATTCCCACACTAACCTAATGTCGGGATCATTAGGAGCCACCCAGGGTTCTCCCTTATAAATTTAAGGAACGATGAGGCCAAAGCCTTTTTTAACTTCTTCCAAATAGCGGGAGCGATGCTACCATATTCCTGACAGTAACAGTTGTTTGGGCAGATAACACTCAAATGAACTTCCTAGCATCGGCTTGACAATCTCAGTAGATCACGAAAGTGTGGCTACATGTTTATCCGTCCTTTTATCCACCGGAATTTCTTAACTCTTTTTAAGGCTTTCCATGTTTTCCTCCTAGCATTGAATGTTGGTTTCAATGGGGGGGGGGCTACATTGTCTTTGCATAAATCAACTTCCCCAAATTTATGGAGAGAGGGTTTAGAGACCCGTTTATACTTACTAGAATTGTCCGGTTTTTGGAGATTTTGGAGTTCCGGACTCTGTATTATTTGATTTTAGATCCATGTTTGTCCACCGAGTAATAGAGAAAAATGGGGTCAATCCTTGCAGAAATCCGCAATACAAGAATAAGGCTAAGAACAGCTGGAGGTCGCCAGGTATCCAGAGGTTTCACTTAAGACTGGGCTATTTGAAAGGGCTCCTAGCCAAGTTGATCATAGGCACCGGTTGCATGTTACCTTAATTTGGCCCTTATTTTATAGTGCTACCACTCGGTTCTAATATTTAGCCGACATAGTATATTAGATACAAGTGGCGGACTCCACATAGTTACAACAATGGAGAATATGCCGTAACAAGTTACAAGCATAAACCATTGCCCACCCTGTTGAGACTCACCCACACCTACTCGAAACTTTTGAGATAGTTCATATCACATTTAATACAGACTTTAGGAGCTTTTATAAAAAAAATAGAGAAGAGATGCCCCTATTAAAAAGAAAATAATCCGATTATTCGAAAAACCGGACGCATAATCGATTGTGATTTTCCGTCTTCGAGGATGTATCAATCTGCTACCAAATCGCACGGACATCAAACTCTGGTAGGTGCGTGCAGTCAGTTTACAAAAAAATCACATCCGAGAAAACGGGGGCCGTCGAATGAACATGTAGCCACGAAGAAATATTACCAGGTTACAAATCAGGAAATAAATAGATGTGGGATATTCATTGATCCAATTTGTTTGAAAATTTGATATTTGAGTGTATCCTTCTTGCGTCTTATTTTGAACAGCAAACTAAGGCCATTAGCTTAAGTGGCGCACCATAAAGTTCCGTAAGTGTTATAGTTCTTCCTGTATTAACGTTAAGTTGTCACAGGTTTTTAATAATAATTTACAGAGCACCGAATTTTTACCGAGTGGTTATGTCATCTACAGTTGCGACCATTCTTCGTCCACGAGCAAAAAATTAATGTATGTAGGAGTATTAACGTGGACGTAGTAGTTTTCTGTTCTCTTCAGGATGCTTGATTAACGTGTCCTCTCGCCTCTTACGTACCATGGTCCCATCGCCTCTTCATCTTTTGATTAAAGTAAGTTCTCAAAATAATGGCCTTCGACTTCAATACACTTATTAATCCGCATTTCAAATGAATGTACACAACTGAGAAGCGTGTCTGTTGGAATTTCGGCACAAGCATTTCTTATTCGCGCAATTATATTCTCACATGTTGTTGGTAAACTTTGTTTTTGCCCCACAAAAAGAAATCTGACGAAGTAAGATCTAGTGATCTGGCGGCCTAATTTACTGGACTAGTATTTGTTCACGTACCCACTGACAAAAAGTTACCCGATTTTGGAAATCAACGCCAAGAGGATCTTGGAGTAAAGACACACGATACGAATGACTTATGTTGGTTTAAAATTTTCTAAACACTGGTATGAGATAGGCCAGATTCACTAGCTATTTCCCGTATATTTGTATAAGGATTATGAGCTACTGCAGCCAAAACAACAGTTTCTTTATGGTACTCAGTGAATGTTGCTCGATGAGTCCTATTCTTCGGTCGAACACTTCCATCAGAAGTGAATTGTTTGATAGTCCGATAAAATGAAGCACATGACCAAATTCTACGCGAAGCGTAGAGTTTGGCTGCATTATCAGGACTACTTCAATTTTTTCTTATACAGTTAAATAATCCATTTTGGATTGTAATAGCCTAACGCAAACTGTTTTTTTGTTTTCGAAATAATCTCCGAACTGAATCGATATTTTTAAAACAAAATACAATCATTTATTTGAAAGCAAATTTAGTCGCATGTTCCTGGGTTACGATAATAGTAGTTCTTGACATTTTCAATATCATTTTTCAGTAATTAAATTTTAAGAAATTCAATTTGTTTAAGACTAATTTCGAGTATTTACATTGAAAACGTGTTTATTTTAATGCAAACATATTGCAGAATCGTATGCATATGTTCTCAGTAGAATAAAACCAAAAAAAAAGGTGATATTGTCTATTACACTATTACAGCGCCATCTATCATGAATCGAAAAAAATGTTCCAACGAAATCCTATACGTACTTTTAGCCGTAGAATTCAAATCTGCAATAAAAAGAAGGGGAAGGGGGTACTAATTTTAGCACTAATATATGTCCCACTTGGAATGATTAAATTTTGAACATTTTTTTCGTAGAGTGCTTATCTCCGAGATATTTGAAAGTTCGAAAGTTTGTGTGAGTTCGACATCTTTAAAGTAAATGAATCACTATCGTACACAAATCCATGGAAAACAGCTTTAATATTTTAGAAATTAACAACCGCTGCAATTTCCATTAAGAATCAGGTATACGACATAACTTTGCTAAAGCTAACATTGAAGGACTTAAAAGCTTCCTATGAGTAATAAAAATTGGGAAGAAGAAATAAGTGGATTAAACTTTACAATTATACTCATTATTCTATCATTATGCTTCAAGAAATACATAATCAAAGTTCAAAATAATATTAAATACCCCAATTACCTAAAACCCAATTTCTCCAAAAGATTCTCCAGTAATAAGAGGAAAATTAAAAGATATCTGGCAATTATGCATTTAAATAGGTTATGTGTATCAGAGCCTAAAGAAATAGCAAACCTGTTTTTATCATTTACAATCCTGGATTCAGCTTGTAATAATCAACCTACCACATAGCCATGCCAGTTACGTAATATTTCTGAAGAAGAGATATTTAATAAAATTAAATCAGTTGGAGGGAGCTGTGGACCTGATACTATCCCTTCGTTCATCATTAAATTTTTGACTGATGTGGTTTGCAAACTCATTTTTAATAAGTCATTGCAAAGCGGAATTTTTCCTGAGCAATGGAAAATTTCGAGGTTTGCACTCATTTTCAAATCTGGTAAAAGAAATGGAATAGTCTGCTATCGGGGGATTGTACAACCATGTCAATTTTACCTAAACTATTTGAAACCTTAGTCTGCAATTCCTTCAAGATAATAGTGCTAAGCCATATATCATTTCATCAACATGGCTTGACGCCTGCCAGATAAACAACTACCAAACTAGTTGAGTTTACTAGCTTCACTACAAAAGCTTTAGAAAATAATCAGCAAACTGATACACTGATTTCAATAAAGCTGTTGACTCCGTTCGACATCGACAGATATTGATGAAACTGGACAAGTTTGGCTCTTTGTCAAATAGTTTCAATCGTACTTAACGGAAAGATACCTTGGAATTGCTGATGAAAAGTCAAATCCAGTTTTAGCAAATTTTGGAGTTTGTCAGTGTTCTAATATAGGTTGCAATCTATTCCTGATATTTCTTGACGACTCACTAATACAGTTCAACACTCTTCTGTGCTTTTATTTGCTGATGATCTTATAATTTTCCGATCTATTACCAATGCGAGCGACTCTTACAAGCTCCAAGAGAATATTATCAAGATTTGTACTCGGTGTGAAGTGAACCAGTTTAAATTTAATATTCAAAAATGAAATATCATTGGAAAAAATGTCCAATAATTTCCCCACAATCAAAGACCTCGGTGTAATATTTGTTAGTGATATTTCCAACTCCATGTTTGGCTTTATTCGCCCTTTTACCACCTTATACTGTGCGTTGTTATGCGGATAAAATTGTAGTATTGGAAAGATGTAGGCAATAACATTGCACAAGTATATTAGGAAATTTTTTGTTCGGTCACGTACATTCTTTTTCTATTCATCAGTGTATTAACATAAACGTGCCCAGTAGAAATTTTTGTCACTATACAAGTTATTAAAACTTGAAAAACATCGTACAAGCTACGGCGAAAATGAACCAATCAACATAATGTCTAAATGTTTTTCGGATGTTGAGAACCTATTTGAGTTTGGACTGTCTAAAGGACAGTATAACCTTCAGACAACTATAATTTAAACAACACTTCAGACAACTATAATTTTAAAATTTAATTTTTAATTTTGAAATTGTAAATATATTTAAATTTACACATTGATTTTTTTAAATGATTAAATAACTAAAAAAAACTATATTTTCGAAAGGGAAGGAGCAGAAGTTCCTGTGAGCGGCAGTGGTTCTTAAGGGTCCTAAGAGTAGAGAACGAGTTAGTTCCTGTGCTCGTGGCATCGGCAGCATGTCTCGTAAAGTATCTTTATATTCGAACATAGAAATCTTTAGAATACAAATGTATTCAAGATCTTCACGAGTTTTAGTTTTAGGGATGAGCACTCCAACTTTGCACAAATTGGTACCCAAGCATTTATTTGCGAGAGCCAAAATATAATCTTCAGTAGTAGAAGGATTGAATCTGGATAAATGAAGCCAAAATTTAGGAGCAACTGTTTTAATTTCAAAATTCGGCAAGGAACTGGTACCGGAAATAGATCTTGTATGTTTATAATCAAACTTAACTGGATTATTAAGTGAACCGTAAGTTCTATGTATTTCTTTTTAGAACAAGGAATTAAAGGCTTATTACTGCAGGATGATATCTCCAGTTTTTTTTTTCTTCAAAATTTGATGGATTGGGCTGATCATTTTGCAAACCACTTTCATCTGCAATAGTTAAAACGAATTGATCAGATTCAAGCCCTGATGTAGAACCGAGTGCTGGCACATTAACCGATACTAAATCAGCATCGGATAAACTCGAATTTATAATATTATTACTCACAGGAGAATCTAATAGATGTTTTATATTAACTTGATCCTCTTGATGTAAATCTGCTTAACTTTTATTTTTCATAACTCGTACGTCATTTTCGACAATCATTAGCCGAGACTCAAGATTTACATTAGATTCTATAGCCAATTTCAAATCAGTTTTCATTTTATTAACATCATTTAGAATCAACTGATGTGAAATCTCGTTGACTTTTAGCAAATCAAGAATAGGATCTATTAAATTCACAATCAATACGTCTGAGTCAATAGTAAGCCTACATTTAAATCGAGTTTATTGTTCGAAAAAACATCCTCCCAGCTAATACCTTGGAAGTACCTCGACAGACTGGCCGAATCACAAGCCTTAAAATCATAGAAATGATCGTAAGCAGAAATTTGTCATTAAAGGTTACATTAAAAAATTCAATTTCAAGAGAATTATGGTGAATATCATTGTTTTTGAAAGATTCCAGAGAATCATAAGCTGAAAGAATTTCTGTATTATTCACAAAAACTAAATCTAAAAATGAAATATTATTATTAGAGTTAAAGTTAATTTGTTCAAGATTAAAACTGAATAACGAGTCAATTATGGCAGGGTCAATTGCAGACAGAATATCTGATGGCAGTATTTGAGTGTTATATCTACAAGAGAGTAATATCTACAGGAGATCTCTAGGTGGAATATAAAGAATTATAAAAAAGTATAAATTATTACAAATTAAGACTTTAACACATAAAAATTCGATGCACTCAGAACCTTGAACAAAAATTTGTTCGCTTCGTAGAAATGAATGGACGGCGATAAGCACTCCGCCCCGATTACTTTAAGGCTGTTCTGAATGGATCTATCACATCTATATACTACTACAAAATCATTAGGGAAAATTCATTATTATAAATCCTAGCGTGAAACCAAGTTTCAACAATTGCATAAAACTGGATTGAATAAAAAAAATTTCGAAATTCCAAAGACTTGGATGACATTCCCCCAACATTGCGATAAAACAGGTTTACAGACGATTGGCTGGCATCATTTATAAGTTGGTTGCAGTTTGAAAAATTAACCGATAGTAACTCATTGGCAGTGGTGACGGCAATTTTTTGACTGAACTATGAACTCACGAACCAAAACTTTTTGCGGCCAAACTGTTGGATATAACGCTTTCATGAAGAATTTCGCCGGAATTGAAATTTTAAAGCTAATAAATGTTAGTTTCAGCTCACTTGGACGATCCTTCTTCACTTAACTTTGGCAAACAAGATCATCTGGTTTACAATGTTCCACCCTCTTACAGATATATTGAACAACTTGATTAGCTGTAGTTGATGGATCCAAGCGGCTGACATAAAGTTGTTTCATCTCAGGATCCTCAATAGCAACAAGATCATTATTAACACAAGTATCAAAAACGTCTCCGGTTAATGGCCTCGATGAAATTGATAATTCAGCATTCACGAAATCAGTTGATGAGGCATTCTTCCTTAATAGACGCCGAGACAACGATACAGGTGTCAATGTAGTGGATGACATTTCATTTAATTTCGATGAAAGCGATTCACAGCTTGTATGACAATGTCTACTTAAAAATAAATTAGCTATTATATGAATGATGACGTCACGCGTACCAAAGTTGATCTAATGCATACACTCAACAATTTTTCAGTGTCATAAATAAATAAATTACAATTTACAGTTATTTATCAGTTTTCATTAATCAATTGATATACAGTACATCAAAATCACAATTACACTATCACAATTATTTTATCACAAAAGTATAATATTTCACAAGTTCACAACTATTAGTTAATTCAAATTTTGATTTTAATTATTAATTATAACTTTAACTAATTTTTGTAATTTGATAGGAAAAAACCACATTAACAAACAAAATTGCACAAAAATATTAAAATAATTAAAATAAAATACGTCTGTATCGTGGAAGAGATACTGACCGAATGATATCGCTGAGCTGACAACAACAAATAGTCCCAAAGCTATGTATGGCATAGTGTTACTTTTTACAGTGTAGATTACCTCGGTAATCTTGGATCAAAGGTCTGACGGCCAAAAAATATGTTTTGGAATTCAAAGGCCTCAATAACTATTTGCGATTACACATACGACTATAGCCAACCTGTCAATTATTTGTATTCACTCGCCCACTGATGTTAGACAACCCAAAATTAAAGACTCATATCACCTTTTCAGTAAATCAGTAAATCAGTGGATGGAATGGACGTCTAAAGATGTCTCGAGGTCAAATTAACCATGTTATAATTTAAAAAAAAAACTCAAAACAATATCTTCTTCCGTAAGTTCATCCAGGCCAGGCATATACAGATAATACTAATGCGATTGCAATAAATGGCATCCATGGTAAACGAAGTTTTGAATAAGATTCTCAGCTTACGTAGGTCTCAAAACCAATGAGTCTTAAACTAAAAATATGATCACAAATTTTAGAGTCCAAGACGCAATAGATTTTAGTAGTTATTTGAAAGATTGCTGAGTTTCCGATACCTAGGATTCCTCACTATATTCCTTCATGATAGTTTTGTGGAAGAAAATTTAAAGTGAGCCTTGCCTCTAGCAACAATGCTTTGTATACTCAACAGGAAACAACAGCCATCAAAATAGTTCAGCTAAACAAGAACTATTATAAAGACGGACCATCTAAGGAAGATGAAAAATTATTTAGAGCCCAAAATAACAACTTTGAAGGAACTCTATCAAGAATATGTTGAGACAGATGAAATCATTCGAAATGATGTCTCACCATTAGTGTCAAGCCATCCGTATTTCAAAACACGAAATAAGAAAGCGGGTATTTACGACACTCTAATCGATGACATGCGGAAATAGCTTAACCAGAGGCCACCAACCACACCGATACCAACAACATCAAATGATAATTCCCTAAAGTCCCAATTTCTGTTTACGGTTATGGACAACGGCAATACAACAGCAACATAGCGGAAACCAGGCTCATTGAGTATAAACAACAACAATTATACCAACAGAAAAGACCTTGAGCAGATGCTTAGATTGCAGAATGTAAAAATGAGGGCTTAATATATAAAGAAATAAATACAGCCGAAGACTCCTTAATACAAAGGGTCTCTAAACAAGCTGTACCGCTTGTGTTAAAAAGAATCGAACGAATGATGGAACAAATCATGGATCTCGATGAAAATATAAATGTGGAGGCCTCAGAAGAAGATGAAAAAAGGTTAAAATACTTCTCCAAGAGCTATTACGATACCATCAAAAACCAACATGATGCTATTGTAACAAAAATCACCACAAAAATCGACAGCCATCAAACAAATAACAATAAGTTTGATGTACGGCTTCCAAAAATTGAGATTCCCATTTTCTACGGAGAATACATTAAGTGAAAAGGGTTTGCGGACACATTCGAAAAATTAGTTCACTCTAATGAATCGCTTACGGACACCCTCAAGATCAATTACTTAAAGAATCATTTAGGAGGTCAAGCTGCTAGATTAATAAATCATCTAGAATCAACCGCACACAACTAATTATTTCAACCAGCTGTAACCAACATAGTAACAGAGAATGCTTCAGGAATTAGAACGATGCATGACATCACACAAGAAGTAATTCATAACATAAACAACGTACTCAATAATGAGGAGAACTAAAGAAGCTAGACAGTGAAACGTGTAGAATTTACGAGTCTACATTGGAAGACCCAAAGAAGGGTGAAAGTTTGAACAAATTTTTACCTGTTTTGGAAAAACGGTTCCAGTCATAGAAAATAAGTATAGTCGACACGCAACAACAACCGGCAATCGATTACAAGCTCCAAAAACTTTAACAATGCTAACTTCAACAACGGATATATGCGCAAATTGCAGAGGGTTGCATAAAATTGATGCGTGCAGATCATTTTTGCAAATGTCCACAACTGACCGTAACAAAATATGCATCATGAAAAGGCTGTGCACAGCATTTCTGGGTGATCACCTGTTTTCCAGGACTTACTTTCGGGAAGGCAAGTGATTATTGTGCCAAAGTAAACATCACAGCCTTCTCCACACTATAGAGAAGGAGCCACTACACAAACAAACAAATACCAACAGAACATGCATCAGAGAGCAAGTGATCCAATAAAACAACAAGTAAAGCCAATTGTTGAAACACATGATATATAATCCAACGGAATCACAGGTGCTTCTAAGTACTCCACTAGTGACGGTACCAACCAACGGCAATCACCCAGAAGTACTTAGAGTACTCATTGATCCGGACTCTCAAGCATCTTTTATAACGAGAAAGGCAGCAAAAAAATAGAACATACAAAGTACAAGGACTCACGTCGAGTTTAAAGGAATAGGAGGAGTAACTGCTGGAATATCAGACCGAGATTCTCATCCGAACTTAAATTGGAAATAAGTGCATTAATTTTAGACCAATTAGTGGGAAACCTACCAGAGTACAGTTTCGATGCTTGGAACTGGCCTCACATCAATAGTTTGTTATGGGCAGATCCAAACTTTAACGTGACGAACAAAATAGACATACTGCTGGGAGCAGATTACTATCCAGCCATACTAATGAATGATGTAGTAAAAGGCTCAGCAGGAGAACCGGCGGCACAAAAAAACAGAATTAGGCTGGATTATATTTGGTCCTTTACATCAAAGCGAACCACCAACTGTACAATGTATGATAACAAAAACTGAATTGGATAACAGCTTAAAAAGATTCTGGGATATAGAGGAAATACAAGAAGATAGAGTATTGACGACAGATGAACAACTTTGCCAAGAACATTTTATTAAAACCCATCAACGGGAAAATAACGGTAGATTTAAAGTGCGCATTCCGTTTAAAACGGACCCACCAGTTCTCAGATCATCAAAATCAAGGGCTTTAGCTAGAATACTGCAATTAGAGAAAAATTCGCAAGATTACCAACATTTGCGAATGACTATAAAAAATGTATCAACGAGTACATTGAATTAGGGCATATGAAAAAAGCCAGATGGAAACTAATTCAAAAAATGAGGGACGATTTTTGTAAAAGGTGGTCACAAGAATACTAACGAGCAAAATGAACCATACAGACACCTGACAATTAGTCCCTAAAGGTTGGTCAATTAGTTCTTGTTCGAGACAATAACATTCCACGATCAAGATGGATAACTGGACGTATTACAGACGTTCACTCAGGGCAAGATGGGATTGTTCGAGTAGCAACCCTCCGCGGGCCGAAAGGGCTCTTATAAAAAGACCAATAACAAAATTGGCACCACTCCCGATTGATGATTGTATAGAAAAACAGAGTACTGAAGCAACTTCTAAACCAACGACACTCTTGACGACCATTCTCAGTCAAAAATTCAATCCTAGGAAACGCGATGTACATGAAGAAATATCGCAGAGAGAGAAAAACCTACCAAACCTTTGGTTGCGAGATCACGTAGAGGATCAAGTAAAACAGGCTGCAAAGAAAATTAAAACCATTCCTCAATCTCAAATAAAAAGAAGGAAAATTAGACCGTGCTTTCAATCAAGATTGATGTTGTATACGATGATTACACTATTAAGAGTGCTTGGGGTATGTTCGACGATAACCAACAATTCTAAAATTGATGTCACCACTCTAAATGCGACCACCGGAATATACTTTGAAAATATTGGTACAGCTCAGCTGTCATATTAACAATGGACGATTGTATCATATTTCAATTTATCGGCAATGTTATTAGAAGCTGGAGTATATAACGCAGCTATCAAGAGAATGGACTAGTCTTGCCAAGATGATAATGAGTGGTTACAATTAAGACAACTTTGTAAGCCTGCATTAGCACAAATAAAACAACAAATGCTCAACATAAATCGCAATAATGAAATGTTTCGACCTACGTATAATCCTACTCGGACGAAACGAGGTTTAGTAAATGTGGTTGGAACACTCACCAACCAACTGTTTGGGATCCTCGACCAGGATGATGCACAACGATATGATGATGAAATCAGGTCAATAAAGAAAAATGAAGAACATCTTTACATGTAATTGCTGAGAGGACAAATTACCATAACTGAATCGACAGTGAATATTATAAAAAAGGACTGGATAGCAGTAAATAACCAAATAAAAGAAATAGATAAACAAACAATGTCAATACTCGACCTAGTAAAAAGGAATGAGGACGAAATTTTGGCTGTACAAAGGTTTCTCGTTCTATGGATACGTATGTCAATCGAGATGACGACTTTTATATCAACACAACAACAACTAATCGACGTTATTACCGACATTCACCATAGTAAAATAAACATGTTTGTTCTAAAACCTGATCAACTCAAGACAGAATTGCAAAAATTACATGAAATAATTCCAGCTGATGAAACCATATATGGAGAAAACAATATGATAACATTATACCAAATGATGACGGCAAAGGTTGGACAAGCAAACGACGCATTAATTTTTGAACTGAAAATGCCATGGCTTAACAACAAGATATATCAAATCAGATATATCTATCCCATGTCAGAAGACGAACTTTCTGATTGCAAATCCATAAGGGGTAGGTTATATATATGTATGATTCACAACGTGATTTATAGTACCCAAAAGGAACCAACACCGTGTGAGATCAAGTTAATTATCAACAAAGAAATATATGCAGACGCTTGTGAAATTCGATTCATAACACCAAAAAATAGGTGGATTCTTACACATGATCCGAGCACATGGATTTTTATATCTGAAAGGGATCATACAATAAATATCATTTGTAAAAAGGAAGTTACAACCACCTCTATAAACGGGAATCATAACCGCACACAAGGCTTGCACAATTACTGATGAAATGAAAACTATACAGACCATCCAAAACTTTAACACACGAATGGAGACATTCTATCAATCAAAGATAAATCTTAGCAACCTGCTCATTCAACCAAAAAGTGAGATACAACCGACCATTACCAGTATGATTGTGACCCATAATGAATTCAACAACATTCTCACGGACTTGAATCAACTTTCAACCAATATTATACGTCTAAAGACTACCATACAAAATGAAGATCAACAACTTAACGCCCAAGATGTTCACCACTACTTTGTTTTATATGGACTTATTACTGCAATTATGGGATTAATCATTGCATATTATTGCAAATCCAGGAAAACATCCTGTAGATCAAATGTAACCAGTTCATCTTCATATCCACAGCCATTGCTACGTCGGTTTTATCCACCTTAGCCGCCACGGAGGATGTTCAGTTACGTGAACATGACATAAACAATTCACTAGGAAATAAATTAGAATTTGAATCTAATGCATATTTCAAAGTGAGGAGTTATTGTTTCTATAAGAAATTTATTTCTTACTTGTATCTGTTATTGTTTAAGCCCCCACTAGTGGTAAGCGGATAACAGTCCAATATCAAAAGCTATATCAAGTGTAACCACCGATATAACACCAATAGTCTAAATTAGTATCTTGCACATGCGCTAATAAGCTAAAAATGTACAAGGTGTCAATCAGATCCATTGTCATGTACGGATGTGTTAATTAGGCCCTGACAAATGATATGAGCGTTGGATGATGACTTTTGAGAGAAGAATCATGCTAATAATAAATGACCCCAAATCCGATGTTGACGATAATTGTGCAAAGGTTGTTGTTGGTAACAATAGCTTCTCAGTATATAGAACAACTTGTATTCTTCTCGTTGTCTAGAACATAACGATGAAGCCAGATTGTTGATTCGGTACGGGACAGCAACGACATGTCAAACCCGATTAGTATAAGTACACACATGTGAAGGATTATTTTTACTTGAGAAATCACAATCAAATGCGAAAAATACTTTTAAATTTTAACATATAACATATACTGACCTTGAAATTACAAGTTTAAAAATATCATAAATTAAATTTTTAAATCAATATTAACAATTATGATAAACATAATAAAATATTATGTTTGTTTGCCAAAGACATTGAAAAAAATCAAAATTTCTTTGTTGAACTGGATGAAGGTTTTCGTGTTTTATGAGGTTATCGATTCGCGTGCTAAGTGATTTTACTTAGAATTTACTTAAGGGGCGTATGACAAATTAGATTATTTTGTGTACGCATTGTCTTATTGACAATATTTAATTACTATATCATTTTTATATTTTGATTAAATAAGCTAGTAATAAATTCTTACAACTAATCGACAAGGACTCTAAGAAGCTTTAACTATTTATACGTTTAAACCACAATGAATAATACTAATAGTTTTGGTAAGTCATCAAAACCTTCGGGTTCTTTTTCCGATTTTTTTTTAAATGACTGTGCTTTTTTTTTTTAACGACCATGAACATTTTGTGGGTTTAACTTTGTACGTCACATATGGGTTCCTTGAAGTAATAGAGGTTACATTTAAATTTGCGATATGCAGACCATGTTGGTTGATGACAGATTGTATTATCGTTAAAACCATTATGGTTTTGGGTCATCTTTGAGTAATTTAGATTAGTCTTGCCGTATGAAACTGTTCTGTTTTTGTTTATCCTATAAACTTATCAGAAATCGTTATCATATTCTAACTAAGAACCAATATCATATACAAGTAAATAATGCGACAACGACATTTTTTTATAGATTTATCCAAGATTATCTTATGTGAATAGAAAAACAGAAAATATTTAATCCGGTAACGATGTGAAATGTTACTTTATTTTTCGACTCCAGTGTGGGAAAAATCGATTTTCTTTTAAATTTGGTAAAGACTCGTCCTAATCCGTAAAGTTTGTTTTATATATTTAAAAAAAGTATATGACCAATAAAATATAATGTGAAATGTATAATATACAGGTACTCGTCAACCTAGTGATATTATCAAAATACGAGTATTTGGCGAGGGCGGTATCGATTTCAATGAATGATAATCGTCTAACCAAGAAATGGTATTAACATTAGTTGTCACTAAAAAAAAATGTTAAATTTATGAATTCATATAAATCTAGTTCAAGTTCAACATGTAGATATTTAGATGAAGTTTTGAGTCCATACAAAATACAAGTATTTGTGTGACATTGAATTTAACACAAAATGTTTGTTATTATACGCGCGAGCATGTCATACAAAACTCAATTGATATTCAATTAATGCGTGCATATGTAATTAACAATTAAAGAGTTTTTATGCTGGTTTGTGGAAGATTTATTTATTTTTATTATCAAGAGCGTATTTTATATACATGGTTCCTTATCAAGGATATTGTTTTGGTGCGATGCGATGTACTGTTTAATTTACACAGAATCTTACTCAACCATCTGATCAATAACTTGTAAATCCTCATTTTGCTGGCACTGTCAAAGTATTATTTTGATAGATATTTCAACCATTATCGTAATTTTGCATGTTGGATTAAATTAAATTTGTATTTAAACATTTACTGATGTTAGTAAGTTTAGTAAGTTGCTTGTCTTAGATTTTGACAATCAACTGTAAAACTTGGACATCATCTTAGACGATCGAATGGAGACAACAAATTAAACCTAATGGGATAAACGTCACGCGCTATAGAAGTACACGAGCGGTGTGTGATGGAAGGTTGTATGAATCGACATACAATCGACAATTGTGATATCTTTGGTAAATTGAATCTACCGGATCGCTGGTCTGTAGTTTATAAAAATAGACTATGCAAATGCTGCCTAGGACCAGAACAGCGAGTAGAGCAATGCACGCAAGACGGTTGTTCTAACTATCCAAGACATAATAATGGAGTGAGCAGTGAGACAAGGAAGGCAAGTGGAAGAGATCATCCATAGCAATTAACCCTTGTGGATGCCTCGGAAAAACAATTTCAGTCAGGAAATTATGAGATCAACAAATTTCGATTGAAGATTGATAATCATTTTTCACGGCCGTTGAGAGTGATCTGTGAGACAGGTGCTCAAACCAATGTAGTCAGCAATTAGTCATAAAGGAATTCAAGTTTGTGAGATTGGCGGCCGCAAGCGGAATCAAAGGAGTTGATGAGAAGGTAGTAAAAACCAAAGGAGAAGTACAAATGGGACTGTGGCACAACCAATTAGACAGGCTAGTTCTAAGAGCAAAATTTGTAGTATTAATGAGCGATATTCCAGATTATGATTCCACAAGAATCATTTACACCCGAGCAATTTAGTAATATTCGGAGTGAGGAGTTAGCGGATCCGTTATATAATCAATGAAATCGGGTAGACGCAATAATCGGAGTAGGCGTGTTGACAAGGAATATTGAGAAAGAGATAGAGTGAGGACCAATTGGCCCAAAATACATTATTTGGATGGATTATTTCTGAAGAAGGCTTGCCAATCAGCAATGAAAGGAGATCACAGACATTAGGACTGATTAGAGAGGATGAACTCAAGGTTATGGATTCACAGGTTATGGGAGGGAAATTATCCGTTGAAGATAGTTTCAAGAGCACCACAGTAAAGAGAGGAAATCGATATAGTGTGATGATACCATTGAAGCCTGATGCGGAACTAGGGGGTTCAAAGGCTATGGTCCTACGGAGACTTTATGCCCAACAAAATAAATTTAAACGAGATCCAGGATACAAAGAGAAGTACGTTGACTTTATGAGGGAATATAAAAGATTAGGCCACCACAGGGATAAACACAACAGAGTTGCATAACTACATTCCTCATCACGCGGTTTCAATAGACCGGAAGTTTAGAGTCGTATTCGATGGCTCTGCGATAACCTCCAACGGAAATTCGTTAAATGATATACAATACACTGGACCTCGTCTTCAGAAGGATTTGATGGATATAATTATGAGTTTTAGAACGGGCAAGATTGCGATCTCCGCGGATATTTGCAAAATATTTCACCAGGTGGAAATCCAGCAAAGTCAATGGATCTACGAAGAATCCTGTGGAGAAGCGATCCAAAGAAACCCACCACGGAGTATTGACTGACAGTGGTAACTTATGGATTGACATTATCCCTCTATTTGGCGGTTAAGGTATTAAATCAATGTGCGATCGATAGCGCAGAGAAAATGCCAACAGCATCACGAGTTATTCAAAACGATTTTTACCTGTTATCATCGGTAGAGTCAGAAACCCAAGCAATAAAATCGATGGCCGATTTGTCGCAGTATCGGTTAAAACCAGAGCCTGCATTTTATCATTGTGGCATGGATTATGCAGGACCAATTCAATTAAAGCAAAGTCGTAACACAACGGTAAAGGGGTACATAGCAGTATTTGTGTGTATAGTGTACAAGGCAGTCCATTTGGAATTGATTAGTAGTATGGAATTCGAGTCATTTATCGTGGGGTTGACCCGCTTTGTAAACTTGCGACTGGAGCAGTGCATCATAAGTATAGCGACAATGGCAGTTACTTCATTGGAGCCGACAGAATTCTCCGTGAAGCCGCCCTATTATGGCTGATCTCGTCAGTTATGGATTATTTGGAAATTCACAGTATTCAATGGCATTTCAACCCACCAAATGCCCCACATCATGGAGGCATTTGGGAAGCAGCTGTTAAATCAGTCAAAAATCATTTAAAAAGAATAGGTGGAGCACAGTTGTACAGATTTGAAGAGTTAGCGACCGTATTGGCGAGAATTGCGGCGTGTTTAAGCTCAACACCATTGACACCGATCAGTAATGACCCAACGAATTTGGCAACATTATCACCGGGTCATTTCCTAACCGGGCAACCGATGCTCGCACCACGTGAAACGTTATTGGCCGAGATACCGTCGAATCGGTTGTCTGCCTGGCAAAAATTACAAAAAATACAACATGAATTCTGGATCAGGTGGTCCCAGAAATATATAATGGAACAGCAACGTCGTGACAAGTAGGCCAATGAAACTAGATCATTAATGGTCGGAGATATGGTATTTATCAAAAATGAAATAACCCCACCAAGTCAATGGTTGATGGCGAGAGTTATCGAAGTATTTACGGGGCACGACGGAAGAGTTAGAACATGCAAGGTTAAAACAGAAATTATGCTTGCTCCGTACGCAAGCTCCGATGCGTCCGAGAAATCATGCAGCTGAATATTTTTAAGCTTGGAGGTCGCTATAAATCGTGCGATTTAAGTATCTTAAAGATGATGAAGTGATGATTTAATTTTGATCCATCTATCTTTGATATCGTAGGCAATTGGTCATCCCAGTGTATCTTTCGCAACCAGAGCTGTTGGAATAAAATTTTTATTAGTACTGTGCTGGATGACAACAATCCTATTGGGTCAAAGATTCGAGATGCCTCTGATAGGAACGTCCTTTTCGTAATTTGATTTGTAGTATCTTTAGCCACCCTGAAGGTAAAACTATCAGTTTGTGGATTGCATAGTAATCCAAGAGTCTTTATAACTGAATTCCCTTCGAATTCTAAAACATCCAAAGTTTGGTCTGATTGTTATAACCGTTTAAATATATCTTGGTCATTTGTCATCCACTTTCGAAGTGTAAACCCGCCCTCTTTACATAGTAGTTTCATCATGAGATCGTCTTCGATGGTTGGTCCGATTAGTACCATGTCGTTAAGAGAATTTTGAGCATTTCCAGGAATCGTCGAAAACTACTCGGAGCTTTGTGGTACTACTCATTTCCTTAAGCACGCAATGATGAGGTAGATGGTAAATTTGATGATAAATGTTCTTTACTTTCACTTGACTCCATATGGCCAAGTAGTCATACTCCTGCATAAATTTCACGTAATCATGTTTTACGTGAGGATGGTTGAGGAATTTTCTCTCGAGGGCTAGAAATATTTTGTAGGCTTGATTAAAAGTGGTTCCTAAATGTTAGAATGATGTTTTGAATGGTAACTTAACCGTATATCGTCCATTTTCAGCTTTTGTGGTGTTTTTAATGTTGTGTGTTTCACACTTGACTTCTGCGGATTTAGGCATTGTTGCAATATTTACTTCCCCCGCAGTTCCCAAAATCGCTGTAGTAACTGGATTTTTGCGTCATTGCTTGTGACTGCCACTTCCAGTTATCTAGCTGCTTGGTAGGTAATATTGAAGTTAAGTTACTGAGTACCACTGCACATACGCTGATGAAATATTTGGGGCTGGTTTTGGACATGGCGTTTAATGTTACTTCACCCTTGGTGGTCCCAGCTCTTTGTGATGCTACTCCACTGATTGTGACATACGGTCGTTTTCGGCTAAGCTCCACTCTTTTTACGTAATTATCACTTATTAGAGTAGTTTGAGAGCCTGAATCAAGTAGACCTCTGGCTACATGTTTAATTCGAAAATCGTCTTGGATATAGAAAAGCACTGTTGGCAGCAATGTTCCTACTTCAGTTTCGTCATGTGTTGATGTAGTACCAGGCGAGTTTATATTGTTAGCAGAACAATGATGAGTGAATGAACCTTGCAGTTCGGAATTTACTGGTTTAGTGTATACTTGTTGATTGAAACTGAGAATTTGTTGATGGGTTGAAATAAGTTGATTTGTTAATTGTAGCCTGATTGTTGATTGGTGAAATCGGATATTTATTAGACAAAGGATCATCTTCGTTGATTGTAGGTGTGTCAATACAGTTGAAGTAGTTTCTAAGGCATCGCAACGTTCCGTTAAAAAATCTAGCAGAAGAGTAATTGTAGGAACCTCAACATTATTGGAATGCCTGGTCCATGCTTGTTGTGTTTCTAGATCCAATTTCTTGGTTAAGATATGAATTACATAAGGATCGCGCGATTGCCAATCTGGTCCAAGAGCTTGAAGGCTTCTTATTACTTCGTCGGATGTATCGTAGATTGATCTTAATTGTTTGTAGCCATTAACAGTTATGGTGAGTTGATTTACAAACAATTCAATGAGTTCCTTGACTGAGTATTTATTCTTGTTGTAACGCTTTTTCAGTTTTTCCCAAGCTAATCTTTAGTTGGCGTCAGTCAATGAAATGTGTCTAATCAGCGATGAAGCTTCATTCTTTAGTAAGGTTTTTAGGTATTGAAATTTCGATTGCAGACACCTTGTCATGAGCATGTGACCCACAGATTGTCAAATCAGCAACATACCTGACTTAAAAATATCAGAGTTACAACGTACGGACGATGAACTGAAAACTCTGATAAATTCATCAAAACCTACAGGTATCAAGTATAAACTTGAACTTGTAAATATCGCTGATGGCGAATCATACTGCGAAACTTCAACAACAAATCATCGAGTATAAATTCCACAACCATTAAGACATGTGGTTTTCGAACCACAACGCAATATCTCGCACAACGGAAAACGTGCTTCACGAAAACTTATATCCACGTGTCATTTCTGTCCAGAATTGAATCTTGACGTGAGGAATTGGACAACAAAATGTTTATAATGCCTAAAAAAGAAAATTCACAAGCATATAAAAATTCGACATGGACAATTTTACCTGCCAACATTACGGATTCAACGCAAATTATTGATCGTTTCACACGCTGGTCGTTCAAACAAGACATTTTTCGAACAAATTCGAGCAGCCCAGCCGACCTAGTGTATTGTCAGAGCCTCATATTTCCTGGTTAAACATTTTCAAGCCCGAATTTTAAACCCCCTCAACCAACTGACGACTTTATACAGAAAGCACCAATATACAATCATTAATTTCAGCCGATACTCGCAAATCGACACTGTCCAATATTTTTAGCCCCAAAAATTTAAACAATTGCGAGTTTGAATTTGTTCATCTGGACAGAACAAGAGCAAACCTCTATACACCTAGAGTGCCTTACAAAGTTTTTTAGATTTTTTAATGGGCACCACAATATTTGACTTTATGACTGGATGATTTAATGGAACAAATCTATTTTGGTGGAATTTAATCCAAAAAAATCAAAGGTTGTCTGTTTTTTCACAAACAAAAGATCAAAATGTTCTACCCATCAATGTTCTACCCATAATAAACAGCGTTCTCATTAAAGGTCTTCCTCTCTTACATTGTATTGTTTGGAGATTTCGAGTAATCTTTCTTACAAAAGTAATATATTTATAGTAATATAGTCAATATTTGTAATTTTAATTTTACTCCTTTAAAAGTCTTTTAGTTTTAAGTTAGACCCAATATGGAGTTTAACTCGTTTGCCTGACGTTAAGCTCCAAAATCCATTTTTAATTTATCCTTATTTAATTGTAAAATCGCCTAAATGTCATATATTTATTCTAAACTTTGACGATATTCTATCGACCTGACATCTGTAACTTCAATGGGTAAACTGTTTTTTCTTATGAGGGTTAGTTACTATATGTTTATTTATACTATGCTTTATCTAACGACTCAATAGAGCAAAGAAGCAAAGTAGGTGCCTTATCGGAATATGTTACAAATATTATTTTGGTTTTTCGAAAACAAATCTGTGCATTTGTCAGCAAAGCTGCCACTCGCTCCTCTTTAGTTCGAAGCAACTCTGTAGAATCAAATAAATTAATGACCTTAAAATACATCGCTAAAATCAAAATCAATGCTTAACAGAAAACTGAGAAAGTTGATACCGGAACATACGTGTGAAATGTAATAATTACATAGAAAATTACATTGATTCAGACTTAAACTTAAGGGTAATAAAGGATTTTAACATACTTTGTTATCGTGCGGTGTACCATTCAGGAAGTTGTCACTATAAGTAATATGTTTAATATTTTTAATTTTTCAGAAAACAATTAATACCAAAATTGAAAATTTCAAAAATTCCATGTTTTGTTTACTGAAAAACCCGTATAATTACCCTGTTAAGGCTGTAAAAATTTTGCCACGAAATAATTGAAGGTCATCACTCAAAACTGTGAAATTTTGATCAGAGCTCAAATTTTCCAAATCCAAATAATTGCATTAATTTGATTGTGAAACACAGCCTATCAACAAAGTGAATTTTAAGCCCTAAATCGAAAATTTGCAAAACCGAAAAAAATATGATTTTTGATGATTTTATAAAACAAGCAAGCTTCGGCTGGCAATTGCAATTGCTTTTGATTCAATGTCTTTCGTCTAATAGTAACATATCAATTAAATAAATGCAATCTAAAACTGATCAATTATACCGATCGTTAGCAAAGGTATACCAACCAATAAGTTCATAAACTATTGCATTTCAGTAAACGAAAGTCTTTGACAATAATCGACAATAAATGAATAAAACAATCATAAAGTAAAATCATCCATTGTACAGCAAACAAATGACTGTCTCATGTATCAATAATTAATTTCCCCAATTGGTGACACTCTTAAAATGTAAAAATAAAACTCACCTGAATATATCAAAATGCGAATGTTCTGAAAAAAAAAAGTTTTTAGAATAAAAATAATAAAACAAATCAAATTTCCACAGTTATCTATATAGAAGAGAAATTATGGCAAAAATCAGCCGAATCAATTTTATACGATTCCGATTAATACACCGAATTATTTAAACACACGTCGGGAAATTATAAAGCTCCATTTTTTAACACTACACAGAATTAAAAATAATTTTATTTTATTTAAATGTTACACTTATATTAATTTTACTTATATTTACTACCGATGGCGATTATACGTCCAAAAACGGCAGCATTCAAAAAACTATTCAAATATTTAAAGATGAAGTATTGGTTGTGTACACATATAGCGTAAAATAAAAACAAAAAAATCTTTTATACAAATAGGCATTTTCGTATATAATAACTTCAGGCTAACTTTTCATTTTTCTTATGTTGGTAATAAATTATTCAAGTTATCCATCCCATACAAAATGATAATATTAAATTTTGGGTGGGCTCGTTACATGATTTGAAAATTCGAAGATTCATTTTGACAGTTAAATTATTGTTTTTTTTTTTTGTGGTTTATTTGTTTGGAAATGTATAGTTTGTGAAATTTTTTGAATGCCGCAGCTTTAGATTTTTTTTTGGAAGTTCTTCAGAAAGCGAAGATGTATTAAATGTTATGGTAATGACGGTGACATTAATCTGGAGATTGATATAGCTTTAACATTAAAACTTAATGTAAAAACAATCTACCAAAATTTCTGGATTTTTATCATTGGTTGATGATTAAACGGAAGCGCAATTTTAAGGTCACTTTAGATTCTGTCGCAGTACCGTAAAATATTTAATAGACATGTGTTAACATTCTATATTTAGTTATCATCATGTATGAGTATGTGTGAGTGGGTATATTTTACTTCAGTCTCGGTTGGATTTACCTTCATTGTCTTTGTACTTTTTGTAAGATTGGGTAAAATTTTTAAATTTTTGTCGTATTGCGACTACCGTGTGTTTCTGAAATTTAAGAAACCCCACCGTATAGTTATAATAAAAAAAATGTTGTAAAATTAATTACCTTTGCTCCCAAAGTTTGTAAATGTCGGTACACTTTCTCATAGAACAGATTTCTGTTCTCTTGTACTAAATTTTTAAACTTTTCAAAACTCTTTAAAAGTAAATCCGTGTCCTCTACGGTCCACATGGCGTACTTTATTTTAGAAGCATTTTGAATTAGCTGCTCGCAATCTTGGCTTTTGGTCCTGAACATTAATTATTTTGACATCACTTTGTTCCTTTATTTGAAAAATTATAATGTAGATTTTGTTTCAATTTAAATTAGTGACTTTATATTGATTAGAATTTATCAAATATTCGATATCATAATCATTATTACTATCGTCCATTGATTCCTACCAAATAATAGCAAATTATTTGAAAATATTTGTAGTAATTTAATTACAAATAAGATGTTGTATAATTTATATCTATATTAACGGAAATATTATTTATTTTAAACGTTTTACTTTTCGTAATTTAATTTTTTCTCTAACAAAATTACCGAAAAGAGAAAACTAACATTTGAATTAAACTAAACTGACAGTTGAAAAAAACCAAACACAACATTAAAGTTAGTCTGAAGTTAGCTTATACGTTCGTTAATAGATTGAATAACTTTGATGTTCGAAAATAAAGGTTCAATCACAATGCACCGCACCGTACCCATCGTGTGTCGCCGACTTTACGAATTGTCAAAAACAATATGTCCGCGCCGTTTCAGGAAAGTTACAGATTTTTAAATTCCATTTTTTCAAAATCAATTATGTTTTATTTTTATCGAATTCATTTTAGTTTTAAAGTATTTTGCTTGACGCGAAAAACTGAAAAAAATGTATTTGGTTGTCAAATGAATTTTAAGGTTATGTTGTCCGAAAAAGTAAAAACTATCTTTTCCGTCCTAACCGCGCCGCGCTGTTCATTGTGATTGCCTTTGAGTTTTCTCATATAAATTATATGGGACTATTAATTTTTTTATTTTGACATTTTAACGAAACAGAGCGGTGCCGTGCCATTGAGATTGAACCTTTAGCCTGAAGTTATTCAAATCTATTTACAAAAATACCTACGAAGTGTAGTATAAATGGTTTTAATATTTAAATTGTTCAAGTAAATATTTGTTTAATGGGTTGAAGACCCATTGGTTCATTGGGAATTATTATTATTAATCATTAGTCGTATTTTATTTGATTTTGGTATTGGAATTGGATTTGGAATTCAAATAAAATAGGTTTTAATTTTTTTTTTGGAATTGGATATTATTTTTAAAGGTTGGTACGTTGTATATTTTTACATTTGAATTTTCAAATAGATTCTTTTGGTAATCATCGAAAATTTTAAATTTTTACCAACATATTATTTTTTATTAATATTTTAATTAATTATAATTTCAAGCAACGGAGAAAAGATAAATAATGTTATAAGAAAACCATAGTGAGTATTATTTAAATCGTCATTTTCGGCTTAAGTTTAAAAACATACAATCAAAATTTGTTAAATACAAATTTGATAATTACAGTTCCTCAAGAAGGCAATGGTCTGTACTATTAAAAGTTCATCTTGATTCATTTAAATTATCTAAATGATTTTACTTTCCAATACTAAATAATTTAAGTACTAAAATACTGATTAAATAATCACATTCAAGATTTAACAAAATATCGTTAACTCAAAATGAATGTCAAAATAATAAAATAACAACAATGACCAACTTATAGAAATCAAAATATGAGATGTCGCGCACCTGGTATTCGAGATACTAACTAAAAAGAAGAATTGGAATTTCAATACCATCAATAGAGAAAGATTTCAACCAATTCCAAAAAAGAATTCGATATATGGGATTGTTGTTGTAAAAAATCAAATAAAATACGACTATTATTAAGTTGGTGACAAGGAAAAAAGATTGACATAATTTATTTGAAGTAGAAAAACGGCCATTACTACAAATCAGAAGTGGGATTACAAAAAAAATAGGGGATGTACAATCTAAACGACCAAGTCACGTACCATCCTAACATTGATAATATTTTTCCGGAGGACAGATTTAAGCTGCTCAATCAGTACGATGTTCCTAATATCCAGATCAGACAACGGTTAATAGCGAACAGTCTTTCGCACCTGGACCGACCATTTGGCAATGAAGAAACCACGTTGCATCAATTTGAGGTTTAGTCAATGGGGGTAACGATACATCCAGTACCATCTGAAAGCTCTTTACTGTCAAAATTAAATAGTGCGGAAGAGTCGAATGTGCAAAATGATATAATTGAGCGAGAAATGGAGCTCAACAAAATTGAAAGGGAGCTAATTGAATGTGAACGCGAGTTAAAAGTTTGCCAAAGTTTGGTACAACAGGTTTATGTTGGTAACTTTAAAAACTTTTGAACGATTTATAATGGAAATGATGTATACTAACGTTTAAAAAATAGAAAGAAACAAAACGGATGGACATTTTGAATGTGTTCGGATTCCATTTGGTAGGACCAATGCACCGGCAGTGTTTCAAAGATTAATTTCAAGAGTTTTTAGATGATTGATTGCTTCTGGTGATGTCACTGTATATATCGATGATATACGAATCGCTACTGGAACAGATGCATAAGTGTGAGTTTCTCCGTTCAAAAATTGATTATTTAGGGTATGCAATAGACAGGAAGGAATTAAACCCATCAAAAGATATATAGACGCGGTAGATAGCTATCCGTTACCTAGGAACGCACATGAAATGTACTGTTTCCTGGGTTTGACCAGCTATTTTAGAAAATTGGTTCCAAATTATGCCATAATAGCACAATCTTTATTTTCATTAATAAAGAAAAATGCTAAATTCGAATTGGGTGAAAGGGAATTGAAAGCTTTCAAGATTTTAAAGTCTCGTCTAGTTAGTAAACCTATTTGATCCTAATCTCAACAGCAAATTGCACTCTGACGCAAGTCAGATCGGATTTGAAGCTATATTTTTACAAAAACACAACGATGGTAAATTGTACTCTGTGTTTTATTTTAGTAAACGAGCCACTGAGGCTGAGTCGAGATATCATTCCTTCGAGCTTGAGACTTTAGCCATTATCTATGCACTCAAGCGTTTCCGCATTTATTTGCATGGAACTAGTTTCAAAATAGTTACAGACTGCAATTCATTGAAACAGACGCTCGAGAAGAAGGATTCCAATAATAGGATACTTAGATGGTCTCTGTATTTGCAGCAGTTTTGTTATGAAATTATTCACCGACCCGGTAAAGGTATACGCCATATGGAGCTTAACCGTACTCCTGGAATGGTAATATTCGAAAAGTTTGCTTTTTCACAAGCTTTAAGTACTTTGCAATTGAGGGATAAGAATACTCAACAGGTTAAAGTCAAAATTATACCTGACTGCAACAGTTCGAAATAACTTGAGGAGAAAGTTAAAAAGTGTATAAAGTTTCAGCCGAAGACTGGAAAGAAAGACCGTTTGTTAAAAGTGGTAGACAAATTTGATCGCCCTCTTCATACCATTCACATCGACCATGTCGGTCCGTTTGCACAGACACATCGAAAATATAAATATATTTTAGTAGTTTTAGACGCATTTTCAAAGTTTTGTAAATTTTTTCCGGCCAAATCTCCAAGTTCGATAGGAGTAGTAAATAGCCTCAAACATCATTTCCGTTATTATAGTCTTCCATATCGTAATATTAGCGATAGAGGTTCTTATGATTCACCTCATCTCAATTTAAGACGTTTTTAAAGAAGCTTAATGTTGTTCAGGTTCTAAACGCAACAGCCTCCCCGCAGTTGAACGAACAAGTGGAACGAGTAAACCAAAGTTTGGTTCCGATGCTAGCAAAATAGGTTAAAGTTCCCAACCAATGGGACATATATCTTCTTGAAGCAGAGTAGGCATTTAATAATACCATAAATCGGTCTATGAAAGAAACGCCTTCTATTGTTTTTTTCGGTGTTAACCAAAAACACGAGAATGATGGCATCATCACTTTACTGGATTCTACTGAAAGAGATTTGAGTAGTGTGAGAGATAAAGTAGTGTCAGAAGTACAGAAATCTTAATTAAAAAATAAAGAAAAGAAATAAAAATAAATTATTACCCAAGTTTAAGGGTCCCTACATGGTGCCGGAAGTTCTTCCGGGTGACATATATCAGGTGTGCGATGTGCCTGGCCAACAGTTGTCAGGTAGACTATTTAAGTCTGTGTTCGCACCGATTTTGATGAAGGTTTTGAATTATATGAATCGTTTATATTTTGTTTTAAAGATTATCTTCTTTTTTTGGAGTTTTCGCCAGTATCATCGAGCCGATGCTATTGTCAGGGCTGGCCAAATTTAGTATAACAAGTTTTAATATATGAATTTTTGGAGTAAATATTTGTTTAATGGGTTGAATACTGCCATCTAAAAAGTACCTAAATAAAATCACAATTGGTTCATGGGGAATTATTATTATTAATCATTATGTTGGTAACACACAAAAAAGATTGACGTGTGAATAAGGAGAACCAATTTCAGTGTAAAGTTATTTGAAGTTGGAAAACGGCCGTTACTACAGACGAGAGAAAATTTATAATCGAGAAACCAAAAAAAAAGATAATTAGCCAATCAACAGCTGAAAAAATGATGCCTCAATCGAAAATTTCCAAAATTCAATGTATTGTTGACTGCACTATAATTTTTTTCAGAAAACACGTGATAATTAGTCTATTAAAGCTGTAAACATTTTGTCAAGAAATATTTGAAGGTTATATCTATTAAGCTATCAGGTTATGAAAGCTTACATTTTCCAAATCCAAATAATTGCTCTTCCAACAATCACAAATCGAGTCAAATAACTATTCCGCAAATCCATAACAAAAGGTGGCTGGTAGCTGTCATGTGTGTTGAATACGGTGTATGGGGCTGCGGAACAGTTATCCGACTCAATTTGTTATTGTTATTGTCGTAATGCAGTTGGTTCTTTATGAAATATCGGTACTGCACAAATAAAGTAAGTTGGAAAATGCTACTATGAAGTGAATAATTATGGAAAATAATTTAATAGAGTATAGTCCCCTCCCCATATATAAAGAGATAAATAAAAATTAAAAATCATCGGATGATTCATTTTTAAATGAATTAATGATTAATTTAATTTAACCTAAACCTCAATAAAAATCAATAATACTATGATGATATCAAATATTAAATTAAAAAAAAAAAAAATGTAAATCCAAAATGTAGGCCAAAAAAATGCATTCTTTACCCAAATACAACCACATCATAACAATACCATGCGACGAAAAAAATTATGAATGAAGAAAAGAGAGGAGTATTTTTGTATAACGACTGTGGAAATAGTGTACAACTACATAGTAAAATTTTACTAAACTATTTACACACGATTATACAATAGTATAACAATTATAAACTATATATAAGTGTTAGTGGTTTGTTATCAACACGTGTGTACGATATAGTAGGCGCGATGGAATTGCATTGTCGCACCAATCGCGTTTTTATGTTTTATTTTGATCGCGCTTTTATATAATGATCGCGCGCGCGCTTTATATTTTGAATACATACAAATATTTTAAATGCATATATATGTTACCAGAGCCAAGGACAAACCCCTACAATACAGTTTTCATATATATACAAAAATTAAAAAAAAAAAAAAAACGCGAAATAATTTTATATTTTTTTTTTTTTTTTGTTAATTTTTAAGTAAAAACTGAATACAATTTTTTCCATATATAAAGCCAATCAAACCAAAATTGTCACAGAGCGAGTTCAATTTTTGGTTTTTAATTATTATTTACTATTATTATTATTTTTATTATTACGATTACTATATATCATTACCTAATTACTTATTTAAAAAATTAAACGGCGCGCTAATTTTTTTTCGTCTTAAAAATTAATTTAATGCTTGCTCTGCTTACAATTTTAATTGTAATTTTTATTTTAAAATATTTTTCGTTAATTAACAAATAATCAAAATATATATATTATAATAATTACATACATTTATAAGACAATTTTAATTTAAATTTCACTTTTAAAAAAAAAATTATTTTAAATTGTGTGCTGTGAGTGATTTAAAAAAAAATTAAATATACCGAAAAAAAAATGTTTAAAAAAATTGCAATACTTTTCGAAGTACTGTGTTTGGTAATCAGTGCCACATCGATTCCATTTGGACGCGATAATTCATGTGATTGTGGTATGTGCATTTATATATTTAAGGTTAATTTCTAAGGATTAGTGAACTAGTGATCATAACGTGCCTGTTGATGAGCCTTATTTATTTATTTATACATTTTAAACATTCTGATCCCTGAAGATATACATGCGAGCTGTGTGTGATTGTATCATTTTCTATAGAAACGAACACCAGTTGATTTAATCAACAGATAACTGTTGTAAAAAAAATGAATGTATACATAAAAATTGTTTGTACTTTTAAAAAGTAGAACAGCCACAGTCGAGTGACAATATAAATATATTGTTTATGAAAAGATAATATTGGGGGTGTGTCCCGCGATTTTAAGATGAAATTTTTCATATTTTACGATTGATTTCTTAAGATGAATCAATACAAAAGTAATAAGATAATTTATAAATATTTTATTTCGCATATCAAATTTTCTTTCCGTTTAAAAGGATTAAATTTAAACGAACGGATCCAATACAATCGTGCAGAGAAAAAATTAACAACTTGTTGTTTACATTTTTCGGTAGTGTGGCACTTAAATTCAATAAAAAACACAAAAATGTTGACTTAGTCGCGCACCCATTAAAACTGGATTATTCAATAATAATTATGCAAAAGAAGCGCATTTTCTTTCTCTTCACCTTCACTGTGTATATAGCGCTTTATGTATATACTGTTATACATATATAGTATAATGTCTATAAACAAAAGAAATAAAAGTGAAAACTTTACATGTTAACATTTTCATTTTAACATTTTTTTTTTAATGTTTTGTTTTTGTTGCAGTTTGTGGTGTACGAGGTCGCAACAATCGTATCGTTGGTGGCCGTATATCTAATGCACATGAGTATCCATGGTTGGCCGGTTTATATCGACAAGGAAAAATTTATTGTGGAGCATCGATCATAACAAATAATCATTTGTTAACGGCAGCCCATTGTGTGCAGAGTTTTAATCCGGCCGAAATACGTGTCTATTTGGGCGGGCATAATTTAACCAAAGATTTTACTGAACTACGTCGCATCAAAAAAGTTATGGCCCATGAATATTTTGATATACTTACGTTTAATAATGATATTGCAATTTTGGAAATTGATCGTCCATTAAAATTTGGACCAACAATTCAGCCAGCATGTTTGCCCGATGGCCTAACACAAGACTATAGCGATCGTTTGGGTTTGATTGCTGGATGGGGTCGGACAGCCGAAAAAAATCCACCATCTCAAATATTACGTGAAGTTGTTGTTCCCGTGTGGTCACAAGAGCAGTGTTTAGATGCTGGATACGGTAAAAAACGTATAACCGATAATATGATGTGTGCCGGATATCATGATGGTAAAAAAGATGCATGCCAAGGAGATAGTGGTGGTCCAATGCATATCGAAGGTGCCACCGGCAGTATGGAAGTTATTGGAGTTGTTTCGTGGGGTCGAGGTTGTGCTCGTCCAAATCTTCCCGGAATTTATACACGTATTGTAAATTATATCGATTGGATACATCGTAAATTGGGCGAGGAGTGCATGTGCAGTCCAAAAATAGGTCAACGTTCTAACTATTTTGAAAATATTTTTGCGAAAAATTTTTAAAATTCGAATTTATTCCATTACATAATTAGTAACATGTAATCACATTATGTATTCCTAATCATTTACTAGTCATTTTGTCATAGCCAGACAAAACATTTACATTTTATACATAAAAGCACACATAACCTATTTATTTTATTAGTAATTTTAATTTATGGTAACCCTGTAGAATATATAGTATTATACGATCATATATACATACAATACATTAAGAAAGTAAATAAAATATAAGTGATGAAAAAAAAAAAGGTTATTTTGCAATCACCATCGACAACAGTACATACATAGGTATCGCGATAGCGATCGCGACGCACTGTTTATACAAAAACCAATTTCTCCTCATTTTTATTTATTTAATATAAAATATTTACAAATAATTTGTTTAGGAGTACATTCATGATATTGCTAAATATCTATAAGCGATCGTCAAAAATATTTAGTTACTGATAACAAACACACAGAACGCCGAAGAAGTACGGATAACACAAAAGTTTTCGATTGTTTTTGTTTTTTGTGGATTAAACTTGACCCATTTTATTGCAAGATACCTCCAACAACTGCTCATCTATGTTATGTCAACTCGTAGTTCGATAAATTTGTATTGACTCGTTTAGTTGGGTATATTATGTAGCGCATAGTTTTGTTATCATTTTTAAACCTGTCGTACTTCAACTATTCACCATAATATTTGTAATGTACGCATGTATGTGTGGTTTGTTTTGTTAATCAATTATAGGTTTTAACATTGAAATTGAATTTGGCAAAATTTCAATTTCAATCTTTAATATTCATGATAACTAATAAGTCACAAGGTTGAAGATATTTAAGTTGTGTTTAGTTTTCTTCTTTCTTTTTTTTCTTTTGTAAATTATCGATCAAGGTGACATGGAATTAATAGTTATATTGTGATTCACTTGTAGTTTCATTGGTAACCGGTGTGGACAACGTATAATGAATGTTGGTACCAATATAATCACAAGATTGAACCTGTTAGCTGTATTAAATACCGTTGATTCGCTTTGGCATTTTCTATCTCCTGGTTGTAATGGTTTGCATCACGTCTGTCAAGTACTCCAAATAGATCCCCTGCTATGTTTCCAATTATGTTGATAGCACCTCTCGTTTGTCTGTTGCTTTTCAGGTCATTTTTCAACTCGATATCAGATATGTTGAAGTTGGCTATATTGATGGCCGAGACGACATTCTGATCCGAAATGTATTCAATTCTTTATAGTACATTGATATTAAAATATGCGATGATTTTCCATTGATTGTTAGTGAATCTTACGTTTCCAATGTGTTCGAAATAAATCCCGAGTTCATAATTAAGGGTAGTTAAATTGTAGGGAACGCCATTTGTTGCTGTTCCTTCGATGAGATTTGCCATTGTTACAAGGCATTTTAGAAAACAATTTTAGCAACAATTTTAGGAGTTTGCTGCTGGAGGTTGTGCTAGAGAATGATGCGTCTTTATAATGGTCGTAACGTTGCCCATAATAAGTTGATCAAAACGCATACAAGCAAACACAATGGCTAATAGCTCCTTTTCTATCATCGAGTAATTTTTTTCTTCTGCGAACAAAGTACGAGACGCATAAGCCACTATTTGATTTTCCTGGAAAACTGCTACACCTAGTCCAGTACTGCTCGAAATTGTCAATTGTTTACCAATCTCGAAATATTTTAATACTTTGATATCGCTTACTAGAAATTTTGTCATTTGACCATAACCACGTTGACTTATCCAACGTTAACTAGCGAAGAAGAGCACTTTCTGTACTAAGATTTGGTATGTATCGACCCAAATAATTTAGCATACCTAAAAATCGGAGTAAATCGCCTTTATCTTTTGACAAAATGTCAAAATGTTTAATCTGTCAAAATGTCAACACCTGGCAAATCATTACCGACCGTGTACATCTTCATTTGGTAAAACTCTGGTGCTGACGAAATTCCAAAAGGACAATGCAGGCCAAATGGAGTTCAAAAAGTAGTTAGTTTACTACTTTCTTCCGTCAACTTCAGTTGCCAGAATCCCTTTTTGGTATCCATAGTACTAAAAACTTTCGCTTTACCAAGTTACGGTTAAATTTCGTCTATTGTTGTTCTTTGACAATGTGGTCTCTTGATGGCCACATTCAAAGGAATTGGGTCTAGACAAATTCGGAAACAATTATTCTTTTTCATTAGTAAAATATTACTCACCCATTTTGTATTTGATGGTTCGAGCGTAATAATGTCATCTTTTACTAGTGAGTCCAACTCTTCCTTCAGTTTCGATCAAATTGCCATTCGTATTCTGCGAGGACATTGGATGACAGGTTTAATACTTTTATATTTTTGAATTATTCGATTTGCTTCATTGACAGCATTAATATCTGAATAACTAGGCTTCGAGACCTTGTTACTGACGCTATTGACGCAATGCTCAGAACGCCGTACATTTTCGCTGTATTTTATAAGTTTAAGAGCGGTACAAACACTTTCGGATAATACTGCAAAATGATCATTTTCTACTACTTGAAATATATTATATTTTTTGCTTTCATAATGATACGGAATTGTTACTTGTTTCAGAACTCCCAGAATATTATATCGACCATAATCTGTTAATGTCAATTTAGAGTCGTTCAAACAAATATTACCGTTAGTTATCTTTGAATACTTCTTATATCCGATCAGACAAGCTTGAGCGCCCGAATCTAGATCACACACAATTTTTAATTTTCGCATTAACAATAACAGCCAATTTATCTTTTTCTGTTCTTCAGTAGCAAGCCATTTGTCAATACCTGATGCCACAACGTACTCATTCCAATTTCTAAGAGTTCGAAATTTTCCTCAATATTACCATTTATATCCAATAGTTTCGGAAATGTAACATGAGATGTTACAACGTCCATTTCATTTTTCTTATAAAAATCATCACGAAGCGATTTCAGCTAATCGTTGACTAACTTCATATTTTCATAGATGTAATTGCACGTAGCTGTGAAAAGTTTTATTGTATCAGCCAACTCACTAATTTTTTTTTATATTTATAGTATTTTCCAAAAACGTCTTATTTTTTCGTACACTTATATCACTACATATCCACCTCAATAAAGTAGTATTAGTACGATAACAAATAACAAAGCAAAAATAACATAAAAAAACTAACTATATTAGTGTTAGTAAAAATATTTTTTTGTTTTTATTTTACGCTATACCTGTTTTATTTTACGCAATATCTTTTTGATGTAGTATTGGTACACAACCAATACTACATCAAAAAGGCGATTTGTCCCTTTAAATTTTTGAATAGTTGTTCTTTCTATAGAGACGTTTTTGTATTTTCACCAGAAAAATTTTTTGTTTTTATGTAGCAACATTTTTTTTATTTTTTATTTTTTTATGTGCGGATGGCATTGCTTCGTGTAGCCGGTTGGCCAGCATAGCCAACCGGCTACACAAAGCAATGCCATTCGCACACGTGGTGGGCGCTGTTCATCACGTGTCACGGTCACGCGACACGGAAGAGACTTACCATGTGCCAACTAGGTATCATGGGAATACTACGACAAGTAGTACGAGCAGCAACGAGCAACTAGCTCTTACGCTCGACAGACTCAACGCCAGACTAGATAAACTCGAACTTCCAGCATCTAGTTCAACCAATAACTGGCGAACACGACCTCGTTCTCCTTCCACTGGAAGGAGATTCAATTCGAAAAGACGCCAAGTCTGCCAGCAACCAGCTTGGTGTTATTACCATGCAAAATTCGTACACAACGCCGAAAATTGTATGTTACCGTGTGATTTCCCTAATCCACAGGTAAAAACAACCGAGAAACAACGTTCCCATGATAAAAATGTGATTTTGAGGAATAACAAATTCCCCAAACTAGTAGGTCTATCGGTTGGCGCGGCTGACCATAGACCGAGTTACACTAGCCGCCTATTTATAAGGGACTATCAGAACAAACTCACGTTTCTGATAGACACTGGCGTTGACATAAGCGTAATTCCCTATACAACGTGTATAAATCACAGAACTCAAGTCAACACCGACTTAGTTCTGTCAGCCGCCAATGGTTCCACTATCAATACCTACGGAAGCAAATTGCTGCAAGTAGATATTGCTTTAAGACGCAACTTTCCCCATGCATTCACAATCGCAAACGTGAATCGCGCTATCATTGGTGCCGACTTTCTTAAGAAATACGGCTTACTAGTCGACCTTAAGAATAGGAAGCTCATTAATCCAGTCACCTAAGTGTCGATCAATGTGTCACAGACTCAAGCGAACACGCCATCGCCCAGGAACTTTCTGATCGATAATGGGTACGGCAAGCTATTAAAGAAGTTTCCTTCTTTAACTGCTCCGCCGAATTACAACGCGCTCGTTAAACATAATGTAGTACACCATATGGTGACTACTGGATATCTACCAGTGTCCAGATCAAGAAGACTGGATCTAATCCGACACAAAAGCGGCCACAACGGAATTCAGACACATGATACAAGGAATATGTCGGCCATCAGCATCACCAGTATCATGTCCACTCCACTTGGTCAAAAATAAGATTGGAGACCATGTGGGGACTACCGCATGGTCTTACATGGTCTACGAACATGGTAACGGTACCTGATCGTTACCCTACTCCCCATAGCCAGAACTTCTCCATGCACCTACAAAGTTGCAAGATATTCTTAATATAATTCTTAATATAATAACATTTCTGCAAGCCGCAGAAATGTTATTATATTAATGTTATTATATTGCCGCATAGAAAGACATTGAAAACAAATTTAGCTAAATTGAAAGGAAATTTAAATTAACGTAAATTAAATTGAATTTTAGGATAACGATATTGCAACATGAAGTCGATTCATATAAAACTGAATTTGGAGCTGCTTTTTTCACTAAACTTTTCCAAAGCAATACACTTAGTACAAATGTTAAACTGTCACACAAAAAAATTGATCCGATATCAATAACAAAACCAAACCACATCAATCCACCAACACTTTACATAAATAACCATATATAAATTAATATAAATATAAATAATTAATATAAATTAATCTAGTTTAATTAATATAAATGATTGAGTAAATACGCATTTTCTTCTGTTATTTTCCCAATGCATGATTGTACCAAAAAACAATAAGTACACAAAAAAAATCAATTATGGTTTGCATCCTTGCTACCACATTGAGTTTTTTGACAACTTTTTATTTTTTTTCATGTTTTAATTAACCATTTCGCTTTCACGTAATTTAACTCTTTATATTTACATCACTGCACTTTAAATTCAATATAAACTAAACTATGAACTATTATTGTAGACTTTTAAACACTCTGTACTTTTTAAATTACACTATAACTATTTTAATTATTTATTTTTTTTGGCAGCGAACAAAACACACGTCTGTTTCGATCGTTAGTCGAGACACCCCTTCAGCAGCAAATTGTTATTGTTGTAGTAAAACAAAATTATCTAAGCTTGCTTGTACTCTATATTTCGTTTATATTTATATGAAACACTAGATTATTTTGTTTTTGTTGTTACAACAAAAAAAAAACAAATATGATTGTCTTTGTCGCTCTAAAATAATTTAGGATTTTTGTCTCCTTCTGGTTTCACAGTAAAAAATTACTGACAGTAAATGTTTCATTGCGGAATACCGGTCTAAAGACGGCAAAGTTTTGTTTTATTTAAATAACCATTAAAACCTTACGTTTCTAATCAGTCAATGTAGGGATAAATAAGTTTAATAAATTTAATTGGCACTACGTCAGAACCTGCAACATTCGATTCTATAGAATTTAAAGTCTTATGAAGTTCAACAATGTCAATGTTTTTAAAACCATACTCACCCTCAAAACAACCGAATTGTTCTAAATCCGTGCAATTGTCGTAATTCGTACATAACGATGTACGAGCATCATTAAGGTTATTTGCAGAGAAAGCACAAGTCAAGTTTACTTTAGAGTCAGAGCAAGAATTAACGTTTAAGTAGAGTAATAATCTTTAAGCTCTTATTATATCTAAGCTTGGTGCTTAATGTTATTCCTTCCAGATTTGTTTAAAAACCAAAGAATAGCAGCATTATATCAGTAGAAACTTGATGCTTAAAGCTTCCTTAATTTAAAAATAAAATTAGCTAAATATGTTCGGAACTTACCTGCTATACTCACAATAACTGTAATTCATCGCTTAAATTTCGTATAGTTGCTTATACATTTGTGACACACTTTCATCTTAATTTACCACAGATATAAATATGATTCAGATTAAAAAATTGTCAAAACAAAAATTAACATACAGTACGTGAACCATCGTACACAATAAGCACAGTAAAATATTTCGAACGGAAATTAAGAAAAGTGCTGAAAAGAAAATAATTTGTATGTTCTATAGAACATCTTTAACTTTATCGTTGGTGATTACTCTTCCCGAGAGTAATAAAATGCTTAGTACGTATAATAAAATCTAACAGTTATTAAAACTGACAGATTTATTTTCATTTTATAAAGGATTTCTGTCGATACTATATAATAACGATCTTCATTTTTATGACCAATTTAAGATACGTATATGTTGAATGTTGTAACATTAACTTTACGAATATACAAACATCGTAGAGACATTGCATCACATTTATAAAAATTATATAGCTGTGCTTTGTATTAAACTGGCCACCCACAATTTTCCACATCCTAAATTATAAAATAATGAAATAATCAAAAAAAAAAAAACCTGATCCTGGACACTGTGCGATCAAATTTCATAACAAAAATAAATTAAAGATTTAAACGACAAGGCCGAATTTTAATTTTTTTAATACAAAACAAATCAATGTGTTGACCCACTGGTGGACAAACGACTAAAATGAAAATGTAAGTAATGTAAAACTATTTATGAGAAGTTGAAAATTTTTGGCAAATGTATGTCTGCATATATAGTTTTCTTGTATACCAAATAAATAATTTTAAGTGAAAGTTAAGTAAATATGTGAGTATATGTGCTATTTTCTTACCAATCATGGCTCGCATTTGCGATTGTGCATATCTGTTTAACACTTAACATGTTAAAATTTAACATAAAATATACATAAATTTATTTTATTTTATTATAATCTTTAGTCTTCCGGACCAATGAGCAATTTGGTACTGACTTTATTTACTAAGTTAAATTTATCTATGACTATACGTCCCATTTTCTTTTCATAGTTTTTTGTGAGTAGAGAAATAATACCACATCATTATTTTGGATTTAAATAAGCAAGTGTCTGTTTGTCCTAGCAACTAAAACTTCCCAAAAAGTTTGATTCTTTTGAATATTCACCTGTTGTTGGGGGTCTCTCTTGTCTTTTTGCATTTTTCTTGATTTCATTTGAAAAGATAGTTTTTTACTTTTCTTCTTGACGTTTACTTACCATTTAAGTTGAAATGTTTAATTCGTTTGTTTGTAAAAATTTTGCAAACTTATTTAGTTTCATTTTAGTTTTCGGTCTTAGTTTGAGGTGCGCTTTAATAGGGTAGGAGTTCACGTGGTAACACCCGGGCAACGTTTTTAATTATTGGCTAAATACTAGAGGCGAGTGGATACACTATAAATATACAATATGCAATGAGTAAAACAAAGGAAAGTGAATATAAATAGGATTTTATTGCGAATACTTTGTGAAATTGCTTTAAAACGGTGAATTAAGCCGAATTTAAACATTTAATTATTTGCAAATGTTTAATAATTAAACATTTAATTATTTCATTTTATTTTGTGTCGAGTAAAGTGATTATAAATAGGACTTTCATGGGAGTACTTTGTGTAATTGCTATAAAACGGTGAATTCGAACGAATTTAAACATTTAATTATTTCAATAAAGTTTTATATACAATAATTTCGTTGTTTTTGTATAGAGTAAATTGAATATAAATAGGATTTTAATGTGAGTAATTTGTATAATTGCTATAAAACGGTGAATTAAGACGAATTTAAACGTTTAATTATTTTAACAAAGTTTTATATATAATAATTTCGGTGTTTTTGTATCGAATAAATAGAATATAAATAGGATTTTCATGCGAGTACTTTGTGAAATTGATATAAGACGGTGAATTAAGTCTAATTTAGACATTTAATTATTTGAATAAAATTTTATTTTATTTTGTGTCGAGTAAAGTGAATATAAATAGAATTTTCATATGAGTACTTTGTGTAAAAGCTATAAAACGGTGAATTCGAACGGATTTAAACATTTAATTATTTTAATAAAATTTTATATATAATAATTTCGTTGTTTTTGTGTAGAGTAAATTGAATATAAATAGGATTTTAATTCTAGTAATTTGTATAATTGCTATAAAACGGTGAATTCGATCGGATTTCAACATTTAATTATTTTAATACAATTTTATTTTATTTTTTGTCAAATAAAGTGAATATAAATAGGATTTGCATGCGAGTACTTTATGTAATTGCTATAAAACGGTGAATTAAGTCGAATTTAAACGGTTAATTATTTAAATAAAATTTTATTTATAATAAAAACGGTGTTTTTGTATCGAGTAAAGTGAATATACATGTATTTGGTAATTACTATAAAACGGTGAATTCGATCGAATTTAAACATTTAATTATTTTAATAAAGTTTTATATATAATAATTTCGGTGTATTTGTATCGAGTAAATTGAATATAAATAGAATTTTAATGCGATTACTTTGTGAAATTGCTATAAAATGGTGAATTTGGCCGAATTTAAATGTTTAATAATTTTAATACAATTTTATTTTATTTTGTGTCGAGTGGGGTGAATATAAATAGGATTTTCATGCGAGTACTTTGTGTAATTGGTTTAAAACGGTGAATTCGAACGGATTTAAATATTTAATTATTGTAATAAAATTGTATTTGTAAGTTCGGTATTTTTGTGTCGATTAAAGTGAATATAAATAGAACTTTCATGCGAATACTTTAGGTAATTGCTATAAAACAATGAATTCGATCGGATAGAAAGGTACATCAAAAATGAAAATTAACGATTTTGAATTAGAATAATAAATTATACAGTTATATTTATAATGTAATTTTATTTTATATGTCAACCTTTGTTTTTATAAACAGTCAAACACCCATTTGACTAAGATTTAAGTGCCCGCTGAATCATTGCAAGAGGAATATTCCTAATCTCTTGCTTTATCATACTTACGCAATATTATTAACTTTAGATCTAGCCAATTGTGACTTTAAGTAGGCTCACAGAAAATAATTACATGATGCTAAGTCGGTCTACAAAAGGGAGGCGATAAATTAGGATGAACAAATGATACGTTGTTTTGTTGGCGGAACGCAAGTGTTTTCTTTGTCGTGTGTGACGGAGCTGAGTCTTGGTGTTATATCCAGTTACCATTTGAAAATAAGCGTTTTGAATCTTCAATAAGTGGTTTTAAACAGTTGTTTATGTAGTAATATGTTTAGCACCTGGCTGAAAGAAATTAGATATACCTAAGAAAACTATAAAGCCTTTTGGATGAGAAGGTTTTGTGAAGGGAAATAATTCCGTCTTAGTTTGCTCGCGACTCAAATATTGCACACCTTTTTGGCATTAGCATTTGTTAAATAAAACCAAGCTTCGTCGGTTGTAATATATTTCTTCCATTTTTCGGCTTACAGTACTCGGTAAAGGCCCAAGGACCGTTGGGGTCTATTGTTGATTGCTTGCGCAGATATATTGTGACGCTTCGGCGTCAAAGTTTTAGTCCCAATTTTTACAGAGTATATTGTATGACTCCAACCTTTGTGTTAAAATGTTTTGCCAGATGTTTCTGCATCGGTGGTTGTTGTTTGGTTGCCATTTTTCACAAATTAGAAAATATGACGTTTTAACAAAGATGATTTTCGTCCCACATTTTCAATTGGTTTATGGTTTTTCATTAGTGGGATTTCATTTTTTTATAGTTGGTTAGTGTACCTTTTGAAATATTAAACTCCACCTTTTACACTCTTTTATAATTAGTGAAAAACTAACCTTTTTCTTTGAAAAATGTGAAACAAAGACCTGCTGTTCTTTTGTCAACAGCATGATCAGAACTGACTATTGATGAGAACTGACATTTAAAATAAAATTGCATTTTGAATATTCTATTGTTTTGATACTTTCTTTCACATATATTCAACTTCTCTCTAAAATAACGGGGCTCTGAGTTTTTTGTATTTAAATTCATTTATTTTTATTTTTAATGTACATGTAAACGTTTAATTATTTTATTAAAATTTTATTTATATTAATTTCGTTGTTTTTGTGTTAAGTAAGTGAATATAAATGAATCTTTGTGTGAGTATTTTGTGTAATTGCTTTAAAACGGTGAATTCGATCGAATTTAAATGTTTAATTATTTAAAAAGAAATGTATTTATAATAATTTCGGTGTTTTTGTGTCGAGTGGGGTGAATATAAATGGAATTTTCATGCAAATACTTGACGTATTTACTTTTTACTTGTGTTATTGTATAATTATACTGTTATATTATTGTTAATATATTATTATATTTTTATATTATTATATTGTTATTTTTTTATTATTGTATTATTTTGTCATTATTTAGAATAATTTTTGTGACAAATAAATAAAATTGTATTTTTAGGTGAAAACTAATCCAATTTATTACAGCCTATGGCTAAGAGCAATTAGTTCATTAATAGATTTTATTTTCAGGGAACCTTTGTAGATTACAGATGAATGGTGGCACACTGGAGTTGCTGATAAGGGATGTCAGAATGCAGAGCAGTTCAGCAAAATGGTAAATGTCTTATGCTAATAGTAGTTAAATAGTGATCACCAAGAAACAGGGCCAATTCTGTCATTACTGATTTACCTTTCCTTTCCCTCCACCACAAAAAATTAGAACAGAATTGTCCATAATGATCATGAGGTGTCTAAAACCGGGTCGTTTCTAGCATGCATGGAAATATATTTATAAAAATATAAATATAAATGGAAAACCCCTCCTATCCTACCGTTTGTTAAATGTAAAAAGGCGATGAGAATAGAACCAGCGTTATTCGGAACACTTGCCCAAAACTTGATCCCACAGTCCAATCAGCTCTAAGGCTTCTGGGGATGGCCGATCCTTGCATACACAAAACAACAAGAATATGGAAATAATAAGCAGCCAACTCCAAAGGCGAAGAATGGTTACTAGACCTGTTGAGAATACTTTAAATTTCTCATTTGAAAATCTTAACATTGAGCAATTCAAAAATAATATGAGTGCAACAGAGCCACTTCAACAAGCAGTTATAAAAACCACATAGAATTATAGTAAAACATATGTTCTTGAAAGTAGTGCTTCAGAAACGGAGCGATACAACCAATGGCAAAAAGTAACTGATGAAATCAGCAAAGCATAATTTTTCTCAATTTACAACAACAAATTGACGAACTTAAAAAAGAAATGATACAATTCAAGCTAAGTCATCAAATCCAAGCTAAGCCATCAATGAAGCAGAACCAGAATACCATATTAGTTAACAATGTTTTAGTTAACAATTTAGATGTTCAGAATATTCTCCAATAGTCCTAACTCTAAGCTAGTAGATCATCCAAAAAGGGAATAATTTAGTATTAACCAACAAATATACGGACTGGTTCAAAGTACACCTTGAACAAGAATACTTTTAAAAGTTCCTTTAAAAGTATTCCTTAATGCAGGCCTTTGACAAGGTTTGGCACATCTACAAACTCAAATTAATCCTACCTAAACAGTACAGCATAATACTGGAATCATATATAATGGAAAGATATTTCAGGCCTAAGCAAAAGATGAATATTCTAAGCTTAAGAAAATAAGAGCAGGAGTTCCACAATGACGTGTAATTGGGCCACTTCTGTATTTACTATACACCAGAGATGTTTCAATCCCACAAATAAACACGAAAGTAGGTGACACTCATATAAAACTCATATACAACAGAGTAATTACAAATCGCCATAGAACAAGTACACAACTGAACAAAAAAATGGCGCATAAAATTAAATTGATCTATTGATTGAACTGTGGGACCAAACTCTGAGCAAGTGTTCCGGATAACGCCGGTCCTTTTCCCACAGCATTTTTACATTTAACAAATTGTATGATATGAGGGGTTTTCCAAGTATTTATATTTCTATAACTATATTTCCATGCATGATAGAAACGATCCGCTTTCAGATACCTCATAATCATTACGGCACATTTCTATTCTACTAAGACAACAAATTTCTGTTCAACTGAATTTTTCTGCAACCTCTCATCAGGAACAACAATCTGCAACCTTTTTTTTGTAATCTGCAATGTTTCTCTGGAAAAAAATCTATTAATGGGCTAATTTCTCCAAGCCGTAGGCTGTAATAAATTGGATTAGTTTTCGCCTGAAATAAAAATATAAAATATAAAAATGTAAAATATTAAAAACATTCTAACACAACTCGGTCACACTTACAACAAATAAACTAGAACCGTGTCCTGCAAACAAAGAATTTAGTTATGGCATAGCCATAGATGTTTATGCTGCAACTACAAATTATAACATATAATAATATATATATTAATAAAACTATTTATATAAATATTTGGATGTGTGCATAAGAAATAATAATAAAATGGATATAAGATTATGGTGGTGAATAAAATTTAAATGGTTTGGATCTCTGCTATTCATATTTGTTTCTACTACCGCAAGGATCGCACATTTTTTATTTACAATTAAACACGGGACAACAATATGCCACTATAAACTGTTTTTTTGTCTCGATAAACTCAGAATGATTAGACAGAGATGCCCATTATAATTTATTTAACATGGCTTAAAAACAACAAAAATGTAAAAATAAAAATGTATGTAAATTATAGAAAAAAATGGTTATTATTAATTCAATCGTTTTACGATCAGAATATTAATATAATTAATATAAATGTAATAATTTTGGCACCGAATTATTGCTTAACACTCTTTACTTATCTATTAGATCAAAAATTCAAATGAAAACGAACGATGTTCATTTATAAAACAAATAAATCTGTTAACATGTCGACTTTACGAACAAGAGGTTAATACACAAACCAGTATATTTAAATAATTAAGAAATACCACAGGTAAAGACTGTATGACATTAGACGCTACGCTTCGCTGGAAAGCTCATGTAAAAAAGAAAAGAGACGAAAAGAGATTTTGTACAGTGCAAATGCATTAAATGAATTTAGCTTGTATTATAGGAGGCTTTGCTAATACACATTTTGTTTTGGTGCATCTGTCAATTAAACTTCCTGCACGGGTTATATAGACATTATTGTTGATTTTGTTTTGGTGCATATACAGTTGTACTTTGAATTTTGTTTTTTTATTTTACTTCACATCAAAAATAGTCAGCTCTACATATTTATAAGGAGTCCCTATCGGAAGCGACTTTTATATGACTGCTTTTGCTAGCTAGCTCCGGACAACGAATAATAATACACGCGTAGTAATTTTATGCTTCAGACCATCCTTTAGAGACTCACTTTTTGTATATGAGCTCCAGTTTTGACGTTTTAAAACTTTCTTTATAGTTGTAAATAAAACATATTCAAATTCAACCAACAATTTGGAATAGACTATAAACTATTTCCACACAATGGTTTATGTTTGTGTTAAAGTGATCAATCATATCGTTTGTAAATACATATAAACGGAGATTGTGCCTTTACTTAATATATAATAAAATCAATTGATTTTTATTTCAAAACCACTTTCGCTCCGTAGTGATGATCTTTTCTGATATAGTATAGCGAAAGTTACGAAGATCCCGAGTTCGATGCTAGTTTTTGACCAACATTTATAAAAAAAAAAAATAAAATTCAACTTACACCTTTGCAAATTTTCCACATCGTACACGGGCACAATTTGTAACAATCAGTTTAAAATGTTTTGTGGGAGTTTACTCTGATGAACATCGTGATAGTGCGTTATTTATCATTCACGCAATAACTTATATATATTTTGAAGACTGAATAGACTTAACTCCAGTTAGATCTAAATATGATTGAAAGTCTACAGCCGAATAACTCATATGTATGGAAACAAAGGTGAAGCTGAAATTATATAACCACCCAATAACCGATCCACTTATGACTATTATCAGAACCAAACGGTTGATTTGATGATAAGTGCCGTTTTGCTTTTAAGCAATAAAACGTAGCCTATAGAGAAGCAAAAATACGTTTTACAATCGCACGCAACAATAAAGTGGACCTTGCTAGGAAAAACGTTAAGCGTGAATGGAAAAAATATAAATGGTAGAAGGCTGAAGTTTTAAGAGTACAACTCAACAATGACCTCAGAAAATTATTATTGGACTGCGCATTACCGTCAGATTATTGCCTTTGGGAATTAGGATGAATACTTCTGTGTTAATATCGATGTGCTACTCGAATTTATATGAGTGTCTCGTGTTATCTATTTGCTTATTATCTCCGCATTAATTATTTGATACAATGTTGATCTAATACATTTTTTCTAGAACAATACAATTTGATTTCCGGAACACAGCAATTCGAAGAAAATTGAGTGTGCGTTGATCTGTCAAGAAGCAAAAAAATAAAATAAACAGATAAGTATTTTATGAAATATATATTTTAATTTTTAGGTTTTTCGTTTTTTTTTTTAATTTGGTGGACTGACCTGCTATTCTTTGTAGCGGAAGAAGGCCTCGTCACTGTAAGACAATTCGGCTGCGTAGAGCTCCATATTCAATTGGTCCCTAAAATTGTTTTTATGGTTCTCATTGTTTACATTGTTTTCGTCATTCTGTTTTTACTTCTGATTCATTTTTCGTTTGTAAAATGAATTTTAATTTTGAAATTCATTTTACAAATATTCGAGGCTTTAAGACTAATTTCAATTCCATTTTGACTCACCTGGAGCTAACGAAACCTGCCATTCTTAGTTTAGGTTGAAGTTCAAGTTTCCTACTTAGGCGATCCAAATGACTTCAAATGTCCGGGTTATTCGCGTATTGACTATTTGATCCTACATCGAGGGGTGATTCTTTTTGTAAGGGATGATCTCCACTTTAATGTTCCCAAATTTATTTTATCTAGTTCCAATCCTGTGTTTAAAACTTTGTGGATTGAAATTAAATTCCAATCTCACTCTATTTTTATTTGTTCTCTGTACCGTAGTCCAAATCTTCCACATGCAGAGACATGTTACGAGTTTGATATAATTTCAAATTCGATTGATATGATTTATTAGACCTCTCCAATGTCTGAAGTGGTTGTCTTGCGAGATTTTAGTATTCATAATGACACTTGGGTGCGATTTTCTAAACCAAGAGATCAAACGGGTGAATATGTTGAATTGTTTGCGGTGATGAATAGTCTTGTGCAACTTGTAGGCAAACCAACTCGGTACCCTGATAATGTTAGGTCATTCATCTCATTTGTTGGACCTAATTTTGACTACCTTGCCTGACAAATATTCTATTCATGTTAATACTTGTCGCAAAGACACAATCACCAATGTTTAATATGTTGCAATGCCACACAAATTTGTTGCAACGCCACACTAACCAGTTTGATGACACCTATATACCAACACATCGCATAGAAAAATCAAATTAATTTAAGACTTTATTTTAATTGCTTTGTATACATTCAAAATTTACATGGTCCTTCGAGCTGGATTCGATTGGCACTTGATACAAGAATACTATATAAATCTTTTAAAGAATACTATATTTGAGAGCAAATTTTTCAGCGTTCAAGCCATCCTATCGCGTGAGATTAAAAAACAGAATCCAATTGATAACCCAACCAACGATGATTTGAACAGCACTATTAATAATATATACTCTCAACAACGGGCGTATTTCGATTCAATTCACAATAAATCAATGATTCAACACAATGAAAAGCTACCACCAATAAACATTCCGCATTTCAACGGTGAATACACGCAGTGGCCTTCCTTTAGGAATTTATTTGAGGCTACTGTGCACAACAATTAATCAATATCCCACTTACATAAATTTCAACTACTAAGGGCCTTTTACAAGGAAGTGCGGCTCAACTTATTAAGCACTTTTTAATCACCGATGCCAGTTATGCAGAGGCTTGGGACAAATTAAAAAAAAGATACGTAAAAAAGCGCACTATAGTGAACACAATAATTAAGACCTTTTTTGGGCAGCCTAATATCCAGCATGCATCATCAAGTTCACTTCGAACGCTGACGGAAACCTCAAATGAGTTGCTACGAGGCCTAAAGGCTTTAGGTCCAGTTTGTGAATCCCGTGACCCATGGATCTTATATTTATTATTAAAAAAAGTGGACGATGAAACCAAACAGAAGTGGGCCCTCCATTCAGTGGATATATGATCATTTCAAGTATAGACGATTTTTTAAACTTCCGACATCGAAGATGTGATGCATTGGAGAGTTGTAATTTAAACATCAGACCACAGAAGAGCTTTCCGAGACAAGCGCATTTAGCTACAAGTTCGAGTGTTTATATTGCAAGAAGCCACGTGTCTTGCACAAGTGCTATAAATTTCAAGGAACTGATATCGAGTTGCGGAAGCATTTTGTAAAAAAACTTGAATTATGCAGTAATTGCCTAAAACTGGAACATTCTACGACCGATTGCCCGTCAACAAATACATGCTACAAACGCAAGCAAAGGAATCAAATTGGAATCAAAAAAAGACAATGCCAATGGAATAATATCTTCTTCGATATAGTAAAAGAAAAAAGAAAAGAAATTAAACCGAACCTTCATTTACTGAATAGCTTATTCGGCTAGGTAGTTGCTGCGGCTATATAGAAGAAATTACAAAATCCATAACTAGGTGTCACACGATTCCAACTAATTCGGATGACATATGTCAACTTTTACGGTGGTTTTGGGAGATTGAAGAAGATTCCATAGAAATTCCCAGAAAGGAGGACGAATGTTAAGAATATTACTCTAAAACTCATCAGTATGTTAATGGTCGCTATATTGTCGAATTACTTTTAAAGTTAAATTTTGGGCAGTTGGGCAGCAATTTAAAACAAGCAAGATCAAGAATGATCAAAATGGAACGGAAATTCCAGAAAGATGAAAATCTAAAAGCAGAGTATGTAAAATTTATACGGGAATATAAAGAGCTTAGTCATATGTCTCGGATTCCCAGAGAGGAAGTGTTCATTAAAGCCAGTAACACATTTTACTTACCTCAACACGCTGTAACCAAACAAGGCAACATGACAAAAAAACTACGCGTTGTATTTGATGGTTCATGCAAATCAGATACAGGTCTATCATTAAACGACGTACTTAAAACAGGTCAACCGCTTCTAGATCTTTTTACTATCATAACTAGATTTCGTAAGCACAAAATAGCAATTGTGGCGGATATTGAAAAAAAAGCAGATAAAGGTCCATCCAAAACACCAAAATTTTCAGAGAATCGTTTGACATCAAAATCCCAATGAATAAATGCAGCACTTCAAATTAAATACTGTCACCTCTGGTCTAACATGTTCGTCCTATCTTGATATTAGATCGTTACATCAAATACCTATCAACAACAGTGATATTTCTTCAAAATTATCGAATACTATTAGGTCGGATTTTTACGTGGATGACTTGTTGACAGGTGGTGATTCCGAAGAAGCTCTCGCAACTTATGAAGAAATATCAAAAAATTAATCGCGGGCCGGATTCTCTTTTAGACAGTGGAGTTCAAATAGCAACGAACTACTGCGCAAAATACCAGAAGAAAAACATGGGCGTGACTTCATTACATTTAAAGATCCTGAAGTATACATTAAAACTTTGGGTATCTATTGGGTATCAAGCGAAGATGCATTTACTTTCAGTGTACCGATATTGGATCCCCATAAATTAACAAAACGAGAATTGTTATCGGAAAGTGGAAAAATATTTGATCCCCTGAGCTGGCTCAGTCCAGCAACCACTACCGTTAAAATTCTGCTTCGATCTCTTTAGCTGATCAAAATAGAATGGGATGATCCTTTGCCAGATGAAATCAACCGAACTTGGTGCTCCATCAGAAATGAATTTACGTGTCCCGCAACCATACGCATCCCACGATTTTTTCACATGGAGTCCTGTATACCATTCAATATTATGAATTTTGTGATGCGTCTAAAAAAGCCAATTCAGCCGTCATAGATTCCAGAACCACTAGTAACAACAGAGAAAATATCGTCGACTTGATTGCCGCAAAGACAAGGGTTTCTCCATTGAAACAGTTGTACATTCTTCGTCTGGAGCTTTGCAGAGCCGTACTTCTGACTAAAATGCTTCACAAGGACTCCAATATCATACTATCATGCCTCTCAGATGTTCCAAGTGGTTTTTGAATAAAGGACGGCTGAATAGGCCTTTTCAGACGCATCACAAAATCCATGATATTGAATGGTATACAAAGACTCCATGGGAAGAAATCTGGCGACATACTCTCCCAGTCAGACAATTAATGGCCTAACTATGTCAGCGGCAAATTGCATAATTTAGCGATTGAACGCTTTAATTCTCCATTACCTGTCTTCAAAGAAACCACTCTTATGCTTCCATCTTTGCCAGGATGAACCTTGAGAAGTGATAAGTTGTCATCCTTAATTAGTACGAGCTCACCTTCTTTGACGCTACGTTCTTGATGTTGCCATTTCGTCTTTTTTGCAAAGTTGTCAGATCTTCTAAATGCCATCGTCTCCAAAACCCTCTGGCCATATTATGAAGCAACTCCCATCTTCCACTTAATTTAAGAGTGATGCCGTCCTTATTTTTATCTGGCAATTCGAGAATTGATGAGCCTATTAAAAAATACCCAGGAGTTTAAATCGTCTATGTCGTTGTTAATGGGTGTTAATGGTCTTGAGTTCAAAATGGCTTCTATTTGGATAACAACCGTCTGTAGTTTTTTAAACGCTGAATCGCCTAGGACTCGTCTAAGATGGGTCTTCACTGACTTGACTCTGGATTCCTATAAACCTCCAAAGTGTGGTGCTGAAGGAGGTATCGTATGCCATTCGATCTGATGTGTGCCTAAGTATGTGGACACCTTTTCGTTGTGGGTTTTTGAAGAAATTATATTAAAGAACTCATCGAATCTTCTACGAGCGCCGATAAAATTAGTAGCATTATCAGTGTACATGGCGTTTGGAAAACCTCTTCTCCCAGTGAATCGCTTTAGTGATGCTATAAATGCATCTGTTGACAACTCACTAACAATTTCAATATGTATGGCCTTGGTTGCCATACAAACAAATAAACAAGTCGAGGTCTATCGCCAGCAGAACTATTTAAATATCAAATCTGGTGGCTTGGGCCAGAATATTTACAGAGGCCAACATCTTACTGTCCAAATTACAAAGGTACTTTAGTTGAACTGACCACTATTGATAGAAGGAAGACTGCATTAGTTTCAAAAAAAGGTAACATTGACGTCAAACCAATAATGCCGATCGAAAATGTTGTTGACAAGTTTTCGTCTTTCATGTCAATTCTTTGAGTTCTCAGCAATTGTTTTCGATTTGCCGAAATATGTCGTCAAATTAAGGTACCCTATATAACAAGTCAACAATAGAAGAAAAGTGGTCGCCGTCAGAATTCGAATGTCAGATATAGTACAAAGCAGCCAGTCATCTTGCCTAAGCAGCATAAATTGGTCGGTAAACTCATAAGATACCTACAAATCAAGCATCTACATCCAAATCCATCGACTCTGCTCTTCATCACGAGAAAAATTTCCTATAGCTGTATCCATTGCATTCGGATGCGTCCAAAACTAGATGAACAGCTCATGGGAAATCTATCTGAACCAAGAGTAACATTCGCTCGTCCATTTACAAATATCGGAGTTGATTACACTGGGCCAGTCAATATAAGTTCCAAAAGAGGAAGATGAGCCAAGAGAATTATCAAAACCAATCGCCTGCAACAATTATTGTCGACCAATTCGAAGAGTTGTACAACACTTTATTATTTATACGCAGCTGCTTTAAGTTTTAGAGTAAATGGCCTGGTATATTTTTATAGTCTTACCAAAATTCAAAATATAGCTAAAACGACGGGTGTGAAGTTTTCAACAAATAACAAAAAATAACAAAACGTATACGTATACGAAATTTGTTAAATTAACAAAAAAATTTACATGTATTAGTAAAACAGTCGGTAAAAGCAATGTTGTAAAATAAGGAAGAGTAAATTAAAATAATTTAACATTTAAACAAAATTATTAATGAAAATTTTTTATTGTAAATCTTGTTCAAATAAAATTAGCTTCATTCTGATATGATGGATTATAGACCTTGTTATTTAGGTGGATAAATGGTCATTTTTGTCTTCTGCTTCGTTGTCGGAGAAAATATAGATGGAGGCGCCTTTAAGACCTTTAGTCATACTACTTGAGACACAGGTTTCAATGGCGTGGATTTCGGCTAGAAAAATACTAAGTGCTCAGTGATTTCGATATTTTGTGGTTGGGTCAGGTTTGTCCAGCTCAGCAGCTAGTAAAGTTGATGCTTTTAAAGGGGTTTCACACTCTATATTTAAACTTTCTGAATTCATATATAATCCTACGAATAACCGAGAAATGAAGATCACCCATAGCAGAGATAAGTTTACTGTGGGAAGGCAAATTTAAAACCGGAGGTTGCCTGGTATCCGGAGTTGACATACTAACGACTAAGCTCCCCCTTAGCCACGCAGCTCTTGGCGTATGTTGTCCCACCAAAGCTTGGGGCAATGGATTATCCGCCACTGCATGGTGGTGTCAGTTACTTAGCTACATTCTAGGATGCATTGCCTAGTTGTTGCCACGAGGCGCCGCCTAACTACACTAGGGAGAAGTCTTATGAGAATTGCGTATGCCTAGAAAGCTTTGACTCTTAAGACCAAACCCAAACAACCAAACGTTCAGAACGTTTCTTAAGACTTCCCTTGTAGGCTTTATCCATATTTTTTTCTCACTATTTCCTCTAAAATGTATACTTCATTTTTATCATTTTATCTTATGGAGCACCCAAATCAATGAGATCCATTTTATTCAATCAGAGAGCCCGTTTATAGGGGTCTTCTTTCATACTTCATTCTGTTTTTTACCAATATGGAGCGCTCAAACCAATGAGATCCATTTCATTCACAATGGATATCCCGTTTATAGGGACCCTGTTCATTCATACAGAAGGAGAGTGATAATACTGAGAATCGCTTGGTTAGCCTTGTTTGAATGAATACTAATTACTGATTTCTAATTACCAATTGGTATGTAGTAATTTATTAGCTAAAAATAGTAGTCTGACTTAGACATTAACCATAGATTAACCGATTATAATTAGATTATTATTTGAAATTACGTTCTATAGTAAAATAATATTGCTGGATTAACAAACATCTGGTTTGTTGTTAGCACGGGAAACTTTTTCAAATCATCGAAAATCTTCCAATTATTATTGGGTCTTTTTATAATTGCAGTATAATGTTTTAATGTGTTATCATAATTTACCATAGCTTTTAAGGTAAAATCTTCATTGTTCAATTTAATATTCTACCTCACAAATTTTAATATTATAATTTTTATTATTGTAAGACTGACCGTCTGCGATGGCTATGCCATAATTACTAATAAGCTTCTCTACGATCAAATTTGCTCCACAACTAGAACAGGTAAGAGATCCGAATGATAGCGAACCTTGAATATTGCGCAGCGTGTTTTCATTAACTGTAAAAATGTTAAAAGGTAAGTAACAGTTGAGAGAATTTCGAACTCGAGTAACGTTTTCCTCAGCACATTTCTGATAAACTGAAATAGGCTGTGGTATCATTTTATCAATCAAATATGTAATTTGACATTCCGCATTCAGCTGAGTTGTGTTGTCATATTGGTCTACACAATTTATTCCTTTAAATAGATCAAACAACAAATTTGTGCGTAAATCATAAAGTTCCGGTGTTATTTTATTAAGGTGGATTAATGACGAGACAATCTTAAAGAAATCGTTATCTATTTCTGAAAACTTAATTTGTAAACTCTTACTGTCGACGCCTAAACAAACGAAAATCTCTGTAAGAGAGTCGAAACCACAGGTATTTATCACACTTATAGTTTCTACTCCATAAAAGTTGGAATAACCATTTTTTAAAATTGGTATTTGCTGAACTTTAAAGTTTTTAACACGTAGTTCGTTTTTAGATTCTACTCCAGACATCGATTTGTTTAGATAACGAGTTAAAACGTTTTTACCTATATGTTTTGGTGATGTTAGTCTCATTTTTTTACTCCACTGCTTTTCATTGAGCATGTCATCCGGAAGATATTTGGTCTTTCTGGTTCTTGGTATAGGTATTAGAGGCTCAGGCATTTGTATAGATTTAAAGTTTTGCTCACACTTAAATTTTAGAATATTTACTACTCGTCCAATTTTCAAGCGCTTATTTTGTAAATATTGGTTTTTCACCGAATGAAACCAGTTTTCAACAAGTGCGTTAGATTTATTTCCTTTTACACCTAACTTGCATGAAAAAAAATTGGCCCACAAAATTATGTAGGAAAAGTATTTTTTAACAATGAATTGTATAAATTCATCACAATGAAATTTATTTACCTTTGACCCACGATCTTGATTTATTTTATTTATCACTTGTTCATAAATACGCTTATATTTTAAGTAAAAGGGATTTGCGGTATCTTCCGGCCATGCAATAATATTTGTATTTATAATCTCTATAGGCTAACTATTTTCAGAGTCGGCATAGTTATCGCTGTAAATTTTCTCAAGGGTTTTTACGAAAGTTTCATAGGCATGTTTACTGCTTTTTGTGACTTTCGGCGAACACATTATAAGGCATAGCTGTCGAAATAGTTCGTCAACACATTCAACTGACTTGGCGCAGAGAATTGCACAGAATAAATCTATAAAAAAAATTTTTATGTTCAGCATCTATATTTGGAAGTTTTTTCTTTATGAAACATTTATGATTGTTTTGGTCACACCGCACAAACTATACCAGATACAGACATGACATTTTCAGAAACTATAGATAATTGATAAATTATAAAGCTAAAAGAAAATGCTTGTTGATGCGTCCAGCACTTTAAGTGATTTATGTTATCAAAGTGACATATAACCTAAAAACAAAACCATTAAAAATTATAATCCTACAAAAACAAGGTCTATAATCCATCATATCAGAATGAAGCTAATTTTATTTAAAAGAACATCCTTTAATATGTTACTCACATAAGCGAAATCCCGGTGAAAACTCTGTGAGCTGGCCTCTAATAAACTAAAACAATAAATTCCAGTTTTTATGAAATATTCAATTGTTCACAGTCAATAAAAAAAGGTTCAACCCCATCGTAATAACTACTGACTATTATTTTACTACAGGTCTTCATAGTCTTAGCTAACTTTGCGTATATGTCAAGTCTATTGGAAATTTCTGGGAGTTGGCCAATCTTTGGCCCCTAAACCTCTAAATTTGACGTATTTAAATATTTTTAAGAACTTTTAGTGGTCGGATAGTATTACGAATTATTATTGTTTTTGATTTTAGAAGAAATTTTGTTTTACTTGTATTTAGGAATAATAAATTTCGAACATTTATTGAGTTTACGAATATATATTATAATATATTATTATTATATATTATAATTATTATATATTATAATATATAATAATATATAATATATATATAATATATATAATGATAGAGTTGGTAAATTAACAAAGAAATTAACATTAAATAACAAATTTTTGGCCTACTGTAAAATAAATTACCAATACACATACAGATTTTGTTATTTATCGAAAACTTCACACCCGTCTAAAACGTACGTTTAAAGCTTGATTCATATGAAATTTGTAATAATACAGATTTAAGACACAACTCGAATCACAAAAGACGCAACTTATAATTAGGAACATAAAATCAATTGGAACGTAAATGAAACAACTCAAAAAAGGACAGATTTAAATTGAGGTATGGATTTATATATTTGATAAAGTTGATTATCATATTTTGATGAAATCTCAACGGTAACGACTCAGCTTCCATCGATTTCCTCAATTTTTTAGTACACATTAGACATTTCGCTTTACGACAATTACTAATATCGAAAAAAAAAGAATAACATATGTACGCTTATTTTGCAGTTAAAGCTATAGATTTATACTAGATTAAAGTATATTTCTTAATAGGGCAATCTGGCAAAAACAGTGCCAAGGAGTGTGTGGGTTGCTTTGACATAAATATTGACACCAACTATTTTTCTTATACTAAGTAACCTTTAACTTATTACAACATGCCACGTAATTAAAAAAATGTATCATCAATAATTTATAAACGTTTCATTATAACCATCACCAATCCGGAATCTTACCCCGGGCACTAAAATTCCTAATTAAAATTGCAAATCATTTGGTCGTTAAAAAAAGTATGAAACGGAAAATTTTTCAATTGTCATGTTTCACAAAGCACTTCTTTATCAAAAATATTAAATGCATCATTGAAATAATATGCTGAAGGGCATTAGACATTTTTTAACCAACTATTAACAATTAACTAGTTAAATAATTCATTTAAAAAAATAAATGAGTAATCAATCATAATTACGTTAACCATAATAATTATGTTAGCAAAAAGTGTTGAGTAACAATCGTTATAAACGTTAATTTCCCAACAACAAAACAAATTCGGAGAAAGTATTAGCAATTTTAGCTATAAATTACCTATATATATATATATATATATATAGCTTAGATTGTAATTTCCTTTAATATTTAATAATGACATGTCACTGGTGTTTGTGTGTGTGTGTGTGTGTTGCATTACGTTAGAGTCGATAATGCCCTAAAATAAAAGAAATTCAAATAGTTAAGAAATAATTAGTATTTGGTAATTAAGAAAATTAATTTTTTAGTCAACATAATATAGGATCATATTTAAAATTATATTTTAACGATTAATAAGCAGACAACAGCCCGGCTCTATTGGCTTTTAAACAAGAACGTTTTATTCACTATTTCAGCCCTCTTTTGTTCTAAAAAAAATAACAGTTTGCAGCAAATCAGCAATTAACTAGGAATAGGAACAAATTCTCTTTTACAAATCTAGGTAGCTGCGCTGGACACTACGCACCAGTGTGTTTTGAAAAAAACTACTATCTTTGATATTTCATTAAACACTATCTATTGATTTATTTGGAAGGTTGGACATCCAGGCTAGTTTGATGGTTTTATCTCCGCCTTAAAAAAATATCGATTAGAAGTTATGACCTTAATAGAGAACGATCGAAAGATTATTTACCAATAAAATTTTACAATAGATTTTGTAATGTAATGTATTGGTTAAACTCAATAATTATTATACATTAACCTTTTATTATTTTATTTTAATTCAAAGCAATATGTTAGAAGGGACTGATACATTTAAACTAACGATTTGTATTATTTACGTTAATCGGATTCCTCCGCTCTGGTTTATGACAATCATCACCAGAACTATCTTCTTGACTTCTAAAATTATTTGGTGCACCGATTTTCGAATATGGAACTTATTTCGTCGCAATTCATTACCAATTTGATTCTTAATTATATATGAACGGGGGCTTTTATGATTACTAACAATTTTAGCTGGAATCCTTATATTGTTTTTTGATATGTAATAGTATCGCTAGGTGAGAAGTCTACTCTGGGTTTGGCTGTTTTGTCATGATAATTTTTTGACTTCTCTTGGTTGGCTAATAATTGTTGTTTAATATTAACTTCAACTTTTGGCTCTAACAATGATTCTTTACAAGGAACTTTTGAACGTGTCCTTCGACTCATTAAAATTTGTGCAGGACACGCTGTGAGTTGTGCCACTGGATGGTTTCTATACTCAAGGAGAGCATACTGAATGTCCCTATTGTCATCTATAGCTTTTCTCAGAAGATTTTTGGCTATATCTACGCTTTTCAGCTTGTCCATTCGAACGGGAATTTTGTGGACTTGACGTTTTTATTTCAAAACTCCAGCATCTACTAAAATTGTTCATTTCTTTAGTGCAAACGGCATATTATCCGATATGATAGTTTTGGGTATACCGTGTGTCGAAAAGATTTGCTTGAGATGCTGTATTATTTTACAAGATTTTTTAGATCGTATTGAAATTATGTCAATCCACTTCGAATAGTAGTCAGCAAGTAATAAATAGTCCTTATCATACAATGTCATAATAACTAAGGCTATTTTTTTGAAAAGGCAGGTCTGACATCTCTTGTGGTATTAATGGTTCATGGCAATTTGACCTTTGAAAATTTTCACAAGTTCGGCATCGACTAATAAGTTCCTCGATGTCACTATCAATACCTGGCCAGTATAAAATTTGCCTTGCCCGCTGTTTGGTTTTAATTATTCCGATGTGGGATTCATCATTTGCCTACGCATACTTTTTGGAACTATTATGCTGTCGTTTAAGAAAACTAAACCTTCTTCACAGTAAATATCGTGTCTAAATTTCCAAAATGGTTTTGTCAACTCTGGTAACTGTTGTTTAACATTAGGTTAACCTTTATTATACACTTCTATCAAAGCTTTGAGTGTTGGGTCATTTTCTGTTTCTCGATTGAGTTGTGATCTGCTATATGCATTTCTTTGCCCGGTATATACTTTACTGTCAGATCATAAATCAGTAACTTTATTCGCATTCGCTTTAGGCGAGATGAATTTATTTTATTTATTTCTTTATTCATAAGGCTTTTTAACGGCTTATGATCTGTGTGTTCTTATGAATTGGTGATCTCTTCTTTCAATTTCTTAACAGTGTTTTTATGTAGATCCAATCATTCAAATTCAGTATTTTTTTCAGTAACTGTCTGAATGGCTCAGTTATCTCGGACAATTTTGGGATAAAACTTCGTAAATAATTGATCATTCCTAAAAAACGTTGAAGTTCCTTTTTTGTTTTAGGATCTTCCATATTTTCAATTGCTTTTATTCGGTTGGGATCGATCTCCATACCCTGCTTATTGAAACTATGGCCCAGAAAAACCACTTGTTTGACCTTAAACTGCAGTTTGTCTACATTAAATTTAATGTTGAGCTGTTTAGCTCGTTCGATTACTTTCATTAAATTCCTATCGTGTTCAGTTTTAGTTCGACCAGTTACCATTATATCAACGATATAAATTATAGTTCCGGGAAGATCACCAAAGTTTCGTTCATTTAGTTGCTGGAACGTTTCACGGGCTATGTTAATACCGAATTGAAATCTTTTAAAGCTGTAGCATCTAAAAGGAGAACGAAACGTACACAATTTACATGATTTATCGTCAAGTTGGATTTAATAGAATCCGTCTTTCAGAGCTAAATCGGAAAAGTACTCCATCCCAATTAACTTAGTAGGAAGATCTTGAAGTTTGGGTATTTCGTAATAGTTCTGCTTGAGTCCCTCGTTTAAAAATTTGGGGTCCAAGCACAATCGCAACGAACCATTTGGTTTCTGGACAACTACCAGATTGCTTATCCATTCCGTGGGTTCTTTCACTTTTTCTATTATATTGTTTTCAACAAGAATATCGATATGTTGTTTGACCTTATCCCTAATAGCAAGTGTAATACGACGTGGTGGACGAGATACTGGTGTTACATTTTCTTTTAAAATTAACTTAAGTTTGTCTGGAAAAGTTCCCAGTCCTTCAAAAACAGATTTATTGTTACTAATAAAGTTTTGCTTTTCGGCCAAACTAAACCTAATTAACGTTTTAAGACTGAGAATCGGTGTAACGTCATCCTCAACCAGAGCAAATTTCTCATAAACACTGATGTCTTCACTTTGAATTCTTAAACAAACGCATCCAAAAGGATAAATTTTTGAAACTCCAAAAGCATAAAGTGGTGAAATCGACCTTTTAATTTCATATTCTGTATTTAGTTTGTCAAAAATTCGTTTTGAATTTAATTCGTTGTCTTTTCGTGATTTACAACAACTTGTTAAGTGATGAAGTGCACTGTACTTCTGATATTTGTGCCCATATGCGGGACATTGCCCTCTTAAATGTCGTTCACCACAATGTCTACAATTTATTTCGGCAGAAAACACTTCAATTTGTGAACATTCTTGAATTTTTGAATTTTCCTCCAATTTCGTCAATATCAGCTCCTTGGTTTATTATTTTTTCGGCTTGTGACGTCATTCGTAATTCGATTTTATATTTTTCTATTGCATCTTTCAACGTTGGATTTGATAATTTTATTAATTTTGTCTGCAGATCGTTTCTTATTCCGAATACAATTCGATCCCTTATCATTTCTGCTTTCCACCACTCGCTATCATGAAATTGTTAAAGTCCAGTTCAAATTTATTCTAATTATTTGGAATATTTCCTTTTAATATCAAAGGTGTTGGAGGCTTAAAGTTCTCCATTATCTTCTATTTTTTCCCGGCTATATTTTGAGGTTATGTTTTTCTCTCAGCAGCGCAACCACGTAATTTTGTTTTTCTCCATTTTAATAAAACTTTTATTTATTATTTTATTTTTTATCAACTGTTTCTTCTAATGTAATGTATTGGTTAAAGTCAATAATTATTATACATTAACCTTTTATTATTTTATTTTAATTCAAAGCAATATGTTTTATATCTTATTTTACTACACACTTTTTTACTAACTGGCAATGCTGCCAACTTATATAAAACTAACTATTTAAGTAGGATTCCTGTACTTATTATAATTCATTATTTAGTATTCCAGTATACAATACAGATTTCTCTTTAGGTCTTAAGTCAAAATAACGGTTTTCCATTTCCCAACCCAAAGTTGATGACTAACTTTACTCATTTTATTTTGAATGATCAGACAGGATTACAACACCGAGTATATAGAAGTTATGAAGTAAAAACGAAACATTTTGGAGAGATACAAATTTAAATTTCTGAACGCTTATTACTAATGAATATACTAACGACTTCCTGTAATAAGGAATAAATCTACTACTAACACGTGACAGTGATTAAACGTACAGATTTCTCTTCGATCGCAAAACCAAAAATATCAAAACCCTTACATCGTTCGTGAATTACAAGCCATATTTTATAACCACTCATAAAAGACGAGCAGTTATCATTACACATGCAACATTTTTTCAACATTTACTGTTAGTAATTTATATTTTTTAATAGTATGTTTTTTACATAGAAAAACTGCAGCTTAGATGTCTCATTCTTGGGAGACGTCTAACTTAATTTGTATTATTCATCATACGGCGAATCTCGCCATTTTCACGTTAATAAAGACGAAGTATGTGTTTCCTCGCGTGCTTCCTGATTTCTTCGTTTATGTAGTCCATTTTTAAGTTCCTATGGAGATTATCATTTCTTACCTAACATAGTGCATTTACAATACCAAGTAATACTTTGTTTTGGAATGCTTGATTATTTTCGCATTGGTCTTATTAGTTCATCCCCAAAGCTGAATACCGTAGGTTGATACTGGTTTTAGAATTTGCCTATATAACAGCAGTTTATTATATTGTGATTCCTACTAATAAGCATAATATATATACACATAGTACAACCATGGCGTGTTAGCACATTGACGTGCTAGATGGCGCTACTGGTATAGTTTTAAAATAATCAAAATATTTTTATATGTATAATCGTCTAAATGTCATATATTTATACTAAATATTGACGATATTCTATCGACCTGACATCTGGAACATCAATGTGTAAACTGTTTTTTTTTCTTATGATGGTAGTACTATGTGTATTTATATTATGTAATAAGCCAGTACACTGTTCTGTATTTGATGATAAGGTCTGCTTTTTTCTTTTTGACATGCTTTCCACTTAAGCTTAGCGTCAAGTGTCATGCCTAGGTATTTGGCTGTATTTGCATGTGGAATTTGGTGTGATTGCTACTAATATCCAGTGATTTTTTTTGTTGGTGAAGTTAACATGAGTAGATTAGGTTTCATTATGCTGGATTTGCCATTTCTGTGTCCAGTTACTAAATATGTCAGTGGCTCTTTGCACTTTACTCGTTGCTTCATCTACATTGTTACCAATTGATAAGGTTGCAGTATCGTCAGAAAATGTTGCTATGTGAGTTTGGCCTGTATTTGGCAAATCTCTTGTATATAGGATATAAAGAATTGTGACCCTAAGACTCTAGCCTGCGGTACTCCTACTGTTATTTTCGTCAATGAAGAGTATTGATCTTCATATTTTAAATGTCGGTCAACTTATATTCTAGTCCTTTGTGCCATACTTTATCAAAGGCTCGAACATATTTTTTTTTGCGTTCCAGCGCATTTTTAATTATATCTATAGTCGAATGTGTTTCTCTTAAACCGAATTGGTGCGGCGAATTATAATCTCTTTTTTCTATGATTAATTTGAGTCTCTTAACAGCAATTTTTTGAATGATTTAGAAATAGTTGGAAGCAAAGAAATCGACTTATAGGAGTTTTTGCCATTAGGTGGTTTGTTTTGTTTTAGTATCATTATCACTTCTGCCACTTTGGTGTGGAAAATAGTTAAAACTGAACGCTGCCTTAATTATTTGCAGTAGCTTTCGTAATCTTTTTTCGGGTAGTGCTTTAACAATTTTTCTTGTAATTAGATCATAGCCTGAAGATTTTTTTAAAGCTTAAGGTATTGCTGATTTTAACTTTTAAATCTTGTAAAGATACAGGTTTTATGCTTTGGTTGTCGATTTTGTTAGTGTTATGTTTTCATCTGCAGTTTGTCTTGGAAGAGTTCTGAATGTATCTCCAAGATATGATGCAAACATATCAGCTTTTTTCTTTGCGCCTCTAGCCGAAGTACCATCATCACATTAAATTGCAGGTATTTACGTTTTAGGCCTTTTTAAATTTTTTGTTGCTTTTCAGAGGGAGTAATCGATATCTTTTTGACTAGCAAGGTAATTATAAATCGATTCAAAAGTGCGTTTCGTGGCAACGAAATTACCACATCCTCCACACCCAGTGAACTCGTTGATAATTCACGAAAAAATTGCAAGTGGTTCTTGCAGTTTTGCAAAACTACTTTGCCCGATTGGCAGACAATCTCAAAGCCAGACAAATGAAATTGCGTTGATGCTGTTGTTGATGCTGTTATTGTTTGTGTTGGTTTTGCTGCTGTTGTTGCCGCCCGCTGATACGATAGTTTTTGCTGTTGCTGCTGCTGTAATTGCACCTGCTGATGCTGTTGCGAATGGAAACGTGGAGGTTCATGTTATGGTGTCGAATAAAATTTTGACCAAACAAGTTGTTTTTGTACCCAACTATTTTTTTCGAGCAAGTTAATTTTAAATAATTTTAATGAACACTACTTTAAGACGCACAGGGTGGTAAAGGAGAGATCGAAGATCTTTCGAACTCAATCAGTAAATCTGGAAGAAATCCTGGAAACATGACCCGACCTTTATAGTCATTACGCATTTAGGCAAAAAGTCGGAGCGAACTTATTTTCGTACTTTGGACTTAATGGCAGGTAATTTAGGCGCTTCAACCGAAATAGAAAGTTCTGGTTTATGAGTCGGTAAAATTAATCCAGTTTGCATAGTCTGCGTGTTCGGTTGGTGGTCCGAATAGCAAGGTTTGGTCCAAATAGCAAGGTACAGGATGAATCTCGTCGAAGTGACGCTTAATATTCGTTTCAAAGTCAGACTGTAAAATTTGATCGTTGGTAGTATCCAAAAAGGTTTCCGGAACTCGAGTGGTACATCCAAGTACAAGTTCGGCAGGCGTAGCTTTCAGTTCGTCACTGTAAGTCATTCGTAGTTTAAGTAAGATTGAAGGGAGTGGACTTTTGTTTGAATCACAACAAAAGTTGTGATTCAAATTGCATGCTTGATTCGTGAAAATAGTCCCTGGCACACCAAAGCGAGCTTTCCAATTTGAGCAGTCAGCGAAAACGATGGTAGCCGAAGTTATATCAGAAACTAGAATCACCTTAGGCCAGCGAGTGTATATATCTCGATCAATATGACACAATACCGCTGATCAGAAACCGGTAATGGGCCAATGATATCGAGGTGAATTATCGAAAAAAGTTGATAAGTTAGTGTGTCGTGAGACTTTAGGCTTTTAAGCCATTTTCTGGACATTTTTATGAATAGATAGTCAAATAACCTTCTGTGTCAAGAGTTTAATGGAAGCTTTGATGTCAGTATGAGAAAGATATGGATCGCATCAAAAACTTGCTATCGGAAATTTAGCATAATGAATGGCCTAGGTGTAGAAGTAGTAGTATCGCAATAAATAAGATATGTCAAATATAATGAAACCGGGAATTTCTCAAACTTTAGAACTCCTTAAGATTTCTTGAAGTTCTTCATCATTGGACTGAGCATCTGAGAAGACAGCATAATCAATAATTTCCGGGATATAAATTTGATTAATGCGTGAAAGAGTATCCGAGAAGAACTGAGTAGTTGCCAAATATTCGTAATCAATTGCTGAACCACTGCTTCAATCAATCGGAAGCGTCAACCAAGATGGCCAGTGGAATGAATTGAATTAGTAAAGTAGCGTTCGTAAGTTTGTTTTTGCAGTTATCGAACGCTTCAACTGCAGTTGCGGACCACTGAATTGGAACGAGAATTTCGGATTTTGCAAAAATGCATTTGTCTACATTTACCACAAAACCGTGTTCTTCTAATTTAGCGTAGATAATTTTGATGTGTTCGAGATGTTCGTCGTAATTTTGAGAGGCAATGAGTAAGTCATCCAGATATACAAAACTGAAGTCAATTCCTCGCAAAACTGTTTGCATAAGACGTTGCAACGACTGTACTGCATTCTTAAGACCGAAAGTCACTCTACAAAATTCGAAAAGTTCAAAAAAGTCGCGTGTCCGGTACCAGTCATTGTGTTTCGCATTCAATTAGAGGTCCGTTGTGAGTTACGTTATGTTGGGTCTATGAGCCTTTGTCTTTGTATATCAACTAGCAACCCTGTGTTCCTCAGGTAATCTGCGCCGATGATTTGTTTGCACAGAGATATAATATCATTGCCAATAATAGTAATTGGTGGTGACCTTTTGGGTTTGCCTAACTGTTTAACTACATCAAGTGTTTTTCGTTGTATTCCAGCTACTTCGTTTGTGGTTAGAACGGAGTTTCGTTACGTCTCAACAGTTTTGTTCGAAAACACAATTTTCGTGTTAAGCACAACTTTGTTGCTTAGCTACTACACTACCTTTCCAATTTCGTTTAGTTTTCTTCTTCGTTTATCATTTTTGTTTACTTGTTTAAAAAAAATTTTAGTTGAAGATGTTGGCAATCTTATAAGCTTAGAGCTTCTTGAAAATAGATATTATCAAGCAATAGTTGACTCACCCCAGAATCCTTTTGGGCCGACCACTGAAGACGTTAGATGTATCTCTGCTGATTTACCACTGTGGTATAAATATCATTTTTTGTTGTATCCATTGCATTAATTCACCTTGATAGAGGATCGTAGATAAGAACTTCATTTACTAGGTTCTAGGAAATCGGATATCCCACAGTGTCTCATGTACTGATATGATCGATGGCTTAGCATAATTGTTCATATCGATTGGCAATCATCGATGAAAATCAAGTGATAAACATTCCCATTTGCATTCGTGCGCACTAAGATTCAAACCCAGTTTAACCACTGTGTTAATTGAACGGTTAATTTCCGATTAGTTTCGACACGCAACCACATCTATTGTTTTATTGGTACAGTTCCATTCGACATGCTCTTCCTTTTTTTCGCTTACTTCAAATTTTTACAAGCCAGTAAAACTCATTAGAAACTAATAAAATTATCTTTAAGTACATAATTAATTATTTTTAATCAGATAATTTTACCGTCGAAGCTATTTATTATGAGTTTGGTGTGACGTAAAGGTTAAAATAAAAACGAAACAGAAATAAATTGTAAAATTACTACAAGTAACTTTCCCCAACTTTTTGTGTTGTATATTCTTGTATTTCAGTTTGTTGATTTAACCGACTCTACCACCAGAGAAAGCATTTCTTAATGGTTGATTTACAAGATTGATTTTTTTATTCGCTTTAGCTTGTTTGTTTACTTTGTATATATATTGCGATGTTTCGGGTGAGATATTATACGGTCGAAAGATAATTTGAAATGATCCATAATAAATTTTGGTTAAATTTAAAACGAATTTTATTTTAAGCTAAAATAAGTAGCTGTCTTCGTTAGAATGACTGTTGTATTTGTATTAGGCTTCCATTCATGTTCTCTAACAATACAAAAGAGATAAACCATAGGTTAATATTATATTGGATCATTTAAATGGCTCATCTAACCAAATTAAAACTCAAATCGTCTGTAAACAAGCTTTCGTGCACAGTCTGTATAACAATAAGCAAAAAGTACTGAGTTTATCACAAATAAATTATGCGACATTGTTGATCAAAAAAGTGACAAGAATCTTTACGACCTATACAGCGATCTCTTTTGAAATACCTAAAGATCCAGCGATTGGCTCACGTTTCTTTTTAAGATATAATAACTTAAATAAATAATTGAATGAGATCATCAAAAAAGTAAGTTTTTTCTTTAAAATGTATTAGGACTTAATTTACCGTTAAGAGTAACTATGACCATACAAAATTAGAGGTTAGCGATATCAAACACAGTTGGTCGATGCAGCGAACCAGTAAACTTAAACACTTCAATGTGACAGCACAAATGTAATGTACATTTGGGCGATTGAGGCCAAAACTCGCACGAAAGGAGCAATATACGCCAAAATTAATGCAGCAATGTATTAAAAAAAACGGAAAGTTACTATATAAAAAGGTTACAAAATTCATACATTAAAATAAACGAAGATTCAAACCTTTTTTTCCTTTATTTGTATTATGGATCGCCGGCCAAACCATTACTGATCCGCGCATAATTTTTCATATATTACATATAAATTGTCCATGGTAGGAAAAGCCACTAAAACAGTATTAAAACAGTTGTTGCGGCTTTAAAACCTTCGGATCTTTTCGGCTATCCTTAACAATAAGATAATGTCTCGATTGAGACCACGCAAAACGCCATATAGATAGCCGTCAGTTTATCCGTGAAGCCTTTGCTTGGTTCGTGCAGATAGTTCTTTATACTGATAGATGGGTCACTAAAGATGCCAATTGCCCAAGATTTTCAGGGAACCGTTCTGTCGCGAACCATCTGTATACATAATATTTCTGATTTTGTATCCTTCAATACTTGGAAAAAACGCTTGTTTAACCATTATCGCGTCTGTATTATAAAATTTACAATAAATATATGACATTTAGGCGATTATACATATAAAAAATTTTTGGTTACGTCAATGGGCTAACATACCATGGTAGTAGTACTATGTGTATTTATATTTTGCTTCTCGGTACCATCTTTCTTAAACTGACTCTATGATTTGTGGATTGTAGTAAAGAGGTTCGAATTTGAAGTGAACAATCTATGATTGTATAAATCCCACCGTAAATCAATAGGCATGGTGCCACCCTTAACGTTTGTGTTGAACGAATCAATACAAAACAGATTCGTAATGCGGCCCACTGTGTACTATATGTGTATTTATTTTATGGTCGATGTTAAGTGTGTAAATATTATAGAAAAAAGAACTTAACGAAGATCCATGCGGATCCTTTTTGAAAGTGAAACTGATTTTTGTAGCCCTCTTTCTTTAGAGAGTTGCCAAACAAATTTTACTATCTTGGATGGAGTGCCGAGTGTATCGATTTCCTTTCATAAAATATCAATCTAAACTTTATCATAAGCTCCAGATACGTTCAAGAAATGAGCTAATATTTTTTTTTCTGACAAAATTATATATTAATATCTGTTGTCAGAATGGCCAAGCAATCCTTTGTACTTTTTGATTTTATAAAACAATATTGAGACTCAGATATAATGATATTCTGGCTTATATTATAATTTATAAAGAAGCATTGGGCGCAGTCAGTTCCACTAACTGTTGGCAATATGTTAAGTAAAATCAACATGTTGAGTAATGAATGCAACCGATATATTCGATATAACTGTTGAGCTAAATGTCATTTTTTCCATCGGTGTTCCTATCTCGATACATTACGTAGCGAGTAATTTTAAAGTGAATCATTTTATGCCGGCAACATGTATATATATTCAAATATGATACCGATAGATAGCGGTATCTATGATGGCGGATCTGAATGCACCCATTGTCTCTAAAACTTTTCTCATACATGATAAAAGACTGATTAGTCTGACTCAGATTCAAGATATTCTTAAATTAAAATGAAGAGAAAAAAAATAATCCTTTCACGAAAAAAAATAAGCGTGTTCCATTGGTGAAAGTAAACTACTTAAAAACAGCGCGGTCGAATTTGGCGCTTTGGTTTCAAAATGGAGCTTAGAAGTATGTTTGGAGCCGTGGAGCCCAATGAAGCTTAGAAGTATGTTTGGAGTCGTGGAGCCCAATGAAGCTCAAAAAATTATAAATTGTGGATAATTTTTTTATTAGGAATCAATAAATTTGCAAGGACAAATGCTACTGAAACAATTTGCAAGATATTAAGCGATAGCTACTAATACTACTAAGAAATTTTTAAATTACAACATTTCTCGATCATAGTTGATAAAATCACTGATTATAGTTCTAAAAAATGTTTAACATTAGTAGCTCGGTATTTTGACTTACAATTAAACAAAACCATCGATAGTTTATTGTGTCTCCTGAAACTTGAAAATAGTGATGCAAAGTCTCTGTATGACCAAATAATACATTTTTTCGAGTTACATTAAATGTCCACCAAAAAGGCCTAGGGTTTGCAGCCGATAATGCAAATATTATGATGGGGGAAAAAGGTGAGGTTCAGGCAATATTAAAAACAATTAAGCCATATTTGGTCACGATGGAATGAACTTGTCATTCTCTTTATTTATGTGATTCAGCAGCAGTAAAAAAGCTGCCTCAAGAATGTGAAAAAATGGTACGGAATGTAAGAAATGGTTACTTCTTTTTTGCGCATAGTCCAAAAAGATACAATGATTTTGTTCTTTTCAAGAATATTTTAATGTTCCAAATCACAAAATTTTAAAAGTAGCTACCACCAAATGGCTTTCATTTGGTGGTAGCTACTAGGGGTGATTAATAGAATAATAGACTGTGTTTCTTCATACCTTCTATGAATATTAAATTGTAAGTCAACAGTACTGAAATAAATTTCATATCATATACAACTATAATTTATATACTTAAATTTTTTTTTAATTTAGCTTCTGGCGTCCATTGCAGTTCAAATAAAAATCAAATGGATCCTATTTTTTGTAAACAACAGCGCTGCTCAGAAGTTCTTGTATCTACTCGCAACTACTCATGCTTATACGATGGTGTAGCAAACGAAAACACTTATGCATAAAACTATAACGCTAGAGTATTTTAGTTGTAAAAATTACAGTAGCAGGCTTTGACGATTATTTTCGAGATTTTTTTTTTTTCGAGATATATTTTATATGGAAAATAGATTTTTCATTTTTTTTTTTTCGGAATTCGTTTATTTTTGAAAACATTTTTGTTTATGTTGTGAATGTCAAATTATTTTAAATTTTGATAAAAAAGAGAATTGTTGTGCATCTTTTTTGATAGTGTGATTATATAATTTAAAATGTACACATTCAAATTTAAGTATGCATTCTAAAATAAATATAAAGATGAAAAATGTTGCGAAAGCTGTTCGAGTCGAGGGCAAGAAACTATATTCAATTAATGGAAAGCTTGAAATTTTACCCTAGACGTGTGGATATTATCGAAACTATAGGAATTCTTGAGAAATGCCTCAATCTTTAGTTTTGTGGTTATTACTGTTAAAAATTAAAGTAATTATATGAATATAAAGTAACTATTTTAAAAGTTCCGATATTAAGTTTTTTACACAAACAATCGTATATTAAAATAATTAAAATCAATTATCAAAATATTGGATTTGTAAAAATAATATTTCAATTAGTGCAAAAATTTGAGTTCATTGCTTCAGTAGAACGAATACCCCGACAATAATACGTACTCGTTTAGCAAATTCACGACATTCTTAACAATTAAACTTGTCCACAACGACCAAATGATCAATTTTACGCAATGATTCAACTTTACATTCTTATATGACCAATTAATATGACTAACCTCCAAGAACATTCTGACCGACGATAATTTCAAAATGGGACCATAATATACGGTGGTTTTTCAAACGAGGCTCATTTTTATTTGTGTCATTATGTAAAAAAAACCCCGTCTCATTTAGACATTTAAAAGTCCCAATACAATATTTTGAAAATGAAGCTGGAAATGCTGTTACTGTCAATGGTGTTTGCTAAAGTGGCACTTGATGATTATATGACCACCGAGAACGTGCGACCAAAAACCAATAGATTGGTTTTGTGGCGCAATGTTATGATAACAACCCTCAAACAATCGAATTATAGTTCCATCCATACTGGCTCGTATTTATTAGATATACATATTCATCAACGTTATAATATTACAACATCACTTTCTTTTAGTTCGGCGTCAATGGAATTATTTCAGCTAAATATTATACATGCATTGTGTAACAAAAATGTTAATTTATAATGTTATATTTGCATTTATTTAATTTGCATAAACAGTCTTAATTTTGTTTTTACTTTAGCAAATACCATCCCCTCTTAAGTAGTTATACATTTTTTTTAAACCATTTCTCCACTTGTCCAAAACATTAGTACATTGATATTACCCACTCTCCGAACTCTTAATCTATTTTGTTATATGCCTAAGACGTATGTTATACCAATTTATTAAATTTACAATATGAATTTCTCAGCGCAATCAACCATCCTCCCTCTACTTAACTAACTGTTAACAACTCAAAAGATAATAAGCTCACTTTAATTAAGAGAAACAAAAAAAAATCAACATTTTTTTTTTTTTAATTTTTTTATTTTTTTTTTTTGTTAAACCGCGCAACCTTACCTCAAAGCAGTGCGATTAAATAGTCGCATTGTCAAGGTCTTGTGATATACACCAAATATTTTATTAAGCATACATATATAACTATAATAAATATTATAATAAGTTTTAAATCAACCACAAACAAAACAAAACAAAAACTGTACATTTTTATTACTCTAAGGCACTAACAAAAATAAATAAATAACTTGAACTTGAAAATAAGACGAATTTAAATTCAAAAACTTAATAAATTGAAAGAAAAGTAAAAACACAAACTTCAATAATAAAAAGTGAAAAGTAAAGTTAAAAAAAAAAAAAAAAAAATCAAAAAGTGAAATTTTTATTATTATATTATTGTAAAATTATGTGAAATTGCTGATACTTTATTTTTATAAATTACAAATTTTTCGGAAAATAGCTACTCTTATAAATTAATTTTATTGAATCGTAAAAGTTAAAGTGAAAATACCTATATCCTCGGATTGGGGAAATATAATAATTATTGATTTAGCAGAAAATATGCCTTCATCAAAATTTATGTGATTTTTTTTATATATATATATATAATAATTTAAGGTCAAGTGCATTCAATTTAAATTACGTTAAATACATCGTAGAGAATCGAAAGTCTAATTATGACAACATTGCATAAAAAGTATAATTAGAAGAAATGTTTTAACTTTAAATTGCAAGTGACGTTACGACCAAAAATTAGAATACACCAAAAAAATAAAAGTTAAATCATTTACCCTAACAACAAAGTGAATTACAAAAAAAAAATACAGAAAAAAATGAATTTTCTAATTAAATTAACAGTTTTACTTATACTTAGCGAATTGGGGTACTGTATCGCAGACAGTAGACAAAACGAAATTATGAATGACCCTAATCGCAATTCAACGCGTAAAGGTAAATTTTTCTTTGATGCCGTATTCGGCTTAGAAGAGTTTGCCGGGCTAGAAGGCGATGGCGAACCGAGTGGAATAAAAAGTTGTAATTGTGGTAAGTTTATTGGTGTTATGTTATGCGATTTTACTTTCACTATATACAAATACACTAAATTGAAGATAAATTAATTCGAAAATTGACTTAGTGCAAAGGCAGGCTAGTGCGGACGATGACAATCCACTTTTTGTGCTTAGATGCACTTTCATATAATAAGCTTATACATACTTACAAAAGTATACATTTTGCGTTATACAAACAGTGAATGTGATGTTTTTTTTGTTTTTTTTTTTCGATTATCTAATCGGTCACTTTCTTTTGATAAACACAGAATTAATTTAAATAACGGATGTTATGTGATTTTTAAAATTTTATGGATTACCCCCGCAAAAAAAAGTTGGCTATAAAATTAATCGTACAGTTCCAAAAAAAAAAACTTTTTTATCGTAATTAGCATATTGTCACATTCACAGTACTTTACCGTATTTTAAAAGTTTAAGTGGTCAGCACAACTTACACACATAACAAATGTTAACGTTAAGATGACACAACGCATAATCTTAGTCGTATGATCAATCCATTCACAAAATTTGTCTTTGAATAAATTTATTTATTCATTATTCGTACATTGCTTGTTTAAATTAAATGTCATTTACATAAATAATAGAAATTTCGGGAAACAAAAGTTGATTGACAATTACTACGTAACAGAGAGTTGACGATACAAGATTAAAACAGCGACGTTTCAACTTCATTGAATTTTAGCAATATTACATGTACTAAGTTTTGTCAAACAAATGACAAACAAATTTTGAATTACACCAGAAGGTCAAAGAAACATAACTAAATTTGTTTTCAAATAAAGACTGTAGAGATTTGCATGGAAGGTCCATCCTACGAAGAATTCCGAGCAATTGATATAATGCGAAAACTATCTCGGCATAGCTCTTCTTTACACAGCAAACAAATACAAATTACTGTCTTACATAATTTGGTCTATATGGAAGAGAATCACTCCTTTGGCGAATAAAATTGAAGGTGAATAAATATTACGAAACATCTCGTGATGTCCATCAGTAGTTCTTGGATTTCTAGCAAGCATATAACTCAATCCTTTATGGCGATGTCTAGGAATATCTGAAAAATATATAAATTTGTGTAAAAAGACAGTGATGAAGTCACAATGCTGGAACAAATTTGAAAATAAAATATCAGAAATTTTGGCAATCACCTCTGGTGTACGACAAGGAAATGCTCTTTCCATGGTACTCTTTAATATCATGTTAAAATGTATCTATTGTAACAGTGAAACGCCTCAGGACAACTTGTTGTACTATCGGTTCAAAAATGTCCTGGGAGCCTTAGCTTACTATTTGTGTGATTGGACTAAATAACAGTAGTGTAAAAGAACTTCCTGGAGATGTAAAAAATATAACTATAACCTTGGAGGTAACTATAGGATAATATTAGAAATTTTGATGTGAAAAAATGTTTAGTTTAGGTAGGAGTAACTAAAAAAATTTAATAGAAAAATGTAACGGGAATGACGACTAAATGTAACGGGAATGACGAAAATTACGAAAAACATATTCGAACAAACCAATTACAAATTACATATATGAATGTAAGTGTGAATTTTGTTCGAATAAAAAGAACTAAAATAAAAAAAAAAAAAATTCAAAGTACAGCTGTATGTACCAAAACAAAACCAACAGCAATGTCTACACAAGCCGTTCGGAAAGTTTAATTGACAGATGCACCAAAACAAAATGTACATTATTTTCTAAATGTGTACTGATGAGTTGCACTGTATGCTTTAGCGGAAAAAATTGTAAACATATCTTCCGGTGGTATTTTTCGCGACTGTTTATGTGGGACTATCATAAAATACACATGGTTACTAAACTAGGGATTATCTAGATGTCGAATTTTACTTGTTTGCCAACTTGTAAATTTTTGTATCACTCGCCCAATTTTTATATTGCGGTCATATAGGTATGATACACCAATTGTTTGAATCTCACCGGAATTGACACCAACATTAATTATCACGAACATTAATTATCATAAGTTTTTAGCACTGATTTCTATCATTGTCAACAAAAAAAATTCAAACAAATCAACAAATTATTGATAAACCACACTTGAAATTACACATTCCTTATTTTTTGCAATTATTATAGTTTTAGTTAATTAAAACAGTTATTGTGTGGACCAAATTTGCATATATCTACTTACCGCATAATTCTACTAGAGGCGCTTTTCACACTTTCCAACTTGTCAATTAGCAAAGCCATCTATAATTAAAAAATCGAATTCATTTAATGCATTTGCTTTACAGAATCAACAACTTTTTAATTATTTGTGACTTGTGAGGTATAAAACTAAAACGTCTATATTAGTAGTATGCCTTATTTATTAAAATTGCCATAGCACCGAAAAAATTTTAAAAAAATTTTGTTTTTTTTGTATGATACTGTTACTTAGTGAATTTTATATTTGTTTGTTTTAAATAGCCGCATGTGCTACGCGACGAGTTTGACTCTTATGATAGAAGGTTTTGGTATTAGGCTTAATATAAAAAGACATTGTTGTTGGCTTTAAGCAATCAATCAAATTAAACCACTATTACGTGTGTAAGTGACTATTTATTTATTTTCGAAAATATGTAAAGGCTTACCGCTTTCCTAATTTTTATGCTTAAAAATGATTTGTGAAAATGTTTAATTATTTTACAGCAGTATTAATACTGATGTCAAGAGCTGTTTAGAAGAGAGATTAATTTTCATATAATTTTTGCAAGTTGAGCATTAACTCACTGTCGTTTTTTTTTTCTTCTAATTACTGTCATGAAAGATGGCATCATGAATGATGTGTTCAAGAACTAGTTCCAAAACGTCGGTATGAAATATGTATGTATTAAAACGGGCATTCAAAAGGAATTACTTAGTAAAGCTTTGAGCCTTGTTGCATGGCCGATTGGTGCATTTAAATATAAGAGTATTCAATTTACATAAATTTATATTCATTCTTGCCTCCAAAACTAAGTTCAATAATACAATAATTTAAAGAATAAAAATTCATTTCATTATATTACTGTAACAATTAATAAATGACATGACAGAATTATTTAATAAATGGCGGAAACTTTTACCAGAAAAGTTCACCTACCAGAGTAGGTGATCAAACAAGTTGCTCTAAAAATCAATACATTAGTCTGGAATACATCTGGAAAAATTTGACCCATATATACTCGTTACCGAGAAAATCAGCAGGCTTACTACAAGGTAGCGTATTTGGTCCTGTATTGTACATTCTGTATACATCAGATATTTACCAAATACAGAAAAAACAATCATCGCAACATTTACAGATGATACAGTTATCCATAATATAAATACACATAGTACTACCATGGTATGCTAGCCCTTTGACGTGCTAGATGTCGCTACTGGCATAGTTTTAAAATGATGAAAATATTTTTATATGTATAATCGCCTAAATGTCATATATTTATTCTACATTTTGACGATATTCCCGACATCTGGAACATCAATGGGTAAACTGTTTTTTCTTATGATGGTAGTACTATATGTATTTATACTATGAGCTATCCTATGAAAAATTATATTAGAAGCAACCACCAAACATCAAAAAGCAATCAACACAGTGGGTTGTTGGGCAAAGAAATGACGCATTAACCTGAACGAAGGAAAACCGGTTTACGTAAATCGGTAAATTTCACAAACCAGAAAGTTAACAGGATTACAGTTCCAAATGTTCTGCTTATATTTAGAAATTCTATATACCTGTTGTAATCAGTTTTAGGATTGTGTCAAGCAAATCTATACATACAGAAAAATCTAAAAATGATACAATTAAAAAGAAATGTCTACGTGGCTTTATCAACGCACCATACCACACTAGAAATGATAACCTTCTTAGGGACTTAAACATAGAAAATGTCAGTAAAGCATTACAAAATCGTATTCTGGAAAAGGCATGATTATTTTTTAAAAAAAATAGAGATTTACCAGATTTTATTGTTGGTAAAGTTCTAGTTATTATACTTCCGTATTTTGTGATTGTATTGATGGACTTTTGAATGCAAATAACAGATTCGTTCTGTTAAATTGAATTCGTTGGCATGTGACATAATTAAATTTAGACAAATCAAGTTGTTCTTCGTATTGTTCTAAACAAACCGTGTCTTCTTCGGTCATTCTTTACTCCGAAGAGTCATCGTCGCCGACAGCGACCTCTGTTCGGACTGGATCATTGGTATATTAGATACATATTCACAATAATTATAATGTTTTTAGAAAATAAATGGTTTTAAATCCTTCTAATAAAATCTATGACAGAGACCGGTTGGAACACGCTGCTCTCCAAAAAACTTTCGGCAAAAAAGTGGTAACTTAAGCTATAAGTTGCTTTATAGCAAACATGGAGATGAACTCAACCACCTAAGATTTTTTCTACCACCACAGGTGAAAAAGGATGTTTCAGATTTTTGAGCTTTCGGGTAGTCGATAGTTCACGAGAACACATAACTAAGTCAATCCAACGATAAAAATTCATTTTACAACAATTTAAAAGATATTATGACATCTATTTTGAAGCATGATGCCGGAATAATAATTTTTCATTGATTGAGCTGGCAACGATAAAACTGACCTATATAAAAATATAAGTCCAAATTAACGGCAAATAATTTAAATTGCATATCGGTTATTTATCACATCCTATCCAAATTAAATTTACCATAAACAAAATTATGTCGAATATTACGAAAGATTGCAAAAAATAATTACGATAAAGAAACAATTGAGTCACTATTTCTTTCTCTTAACCTTTTTTATAACAACTTTATTACCGAATAGTTTATTATCGACAGTTAAAGTCCAAATAAATTTCAATAAAAAATGTTATATACTCAAAAAGAAAGTAGCATTTTATGTAAAAATCAATTTAAAGCAATACAAACAATTAAAACCTTACAAATGTAAAGACAACATCACAAAATTGAAATAAAACTTGTAATAAAATAACATACATTTAGGCTTATTTCTATTTTTATTGTTTCGACAGAGTGTGGTGCAGCAAATCAAGAAATACGCATTGTTGGTGGCCGGCCGACCGGAGTTAATCAATATCCATGGATAGCACGACTAGTATATAATGGGCAATTTCACTGTGGGGCAACTTTGCTCACGCAAGATTATGTATTAACTGCGGCACATTGCGTTCGCCGATTACAACGTGCAAAAATTCGAGTTATTTTAGGAGATCATGATCAATTTATTACGACTGAGACACCAGCAATAATGAGAGCAGTTAGTGCGATAATACGTCATCGAAATTTTGACTCGAACTCATATAATCATGATATTGCATTGTTGCGTCTAAGAAAAGCGGTTGAGTTTGGTAAAATGATACGACCGATATGTTTACCAGCGGATAACAGTGATCCAGCAGGAAATCTTGGCACAGTTGTTGGTTGGGGAAGAACTTCGGAGGGTGGCGCATTACCTGGTGTTGTACAACAAGTGCAAGTGCCCATACTAACATTACAACAGTGTAGAAGTATGAAATACAGATCATCACGAATAACAGGGAACATGGTAAGTATCATTTATAAACATAATACAATTCGTTGTAAATAGTAAATTAATAAGTATTCAAATTTTTAGTTATGTGCAGGGAAAGGGAAACAAGACTCATGTCAGGGTGACAGTGGTGGACCGTTAGTAATACCAAATGGTGATAAACACGAAATTGTAGGCATTGTATCTTGGGGTGTGGGATGTGGTCGAGCTGGATACCCTGGCGTATATACACGAGTGGCCAAATATTTACCATGGCTTCGTGCCAATCTAGATGATACGTGCTTGTGTAGCTAATTAGAATCCTAATAAATTTTTTAAATTATGATTTTTCTTATTTTATTGTACAATAAAAATGAGGAGATAGACTGAAGATTTTTGGAGTGATTTTGTAATTTTGGTGGTAGATATTTTTATTTTATTCAATCATTGACTAAAATATTCCCAACTTTTTATAATAATTTAAAAAGGTAAGTTAAATTCGTAACAATCGAATAAATTATTTCTCTTATAACTATAGAGTACTTACTTCTCTTTCATTATAACATTACTATCTTTAGATAAAACTGGCTTCATCAAATTTGTGGTCCCCACTACTAAAACCCATTACTGCTTAGCCATTAAAACCTTTGATAATAGCAGACAATTTCCTTTTAGAGTAACATGCAGTCCAATTACACAGATATCATCTGTTTATACCAGAACCTGGTAGAACTGTCGGTATAAGACATTGTCCTTAGTGTTTCACTTTTACAATAGATAAATTGTAACATAAGATTAAAGAGTACCAGGGACCGAGCATCTCCTTGCCGTACAGCAGCGCTAATTGCAAAGACCTCGCACATCAAACCATAAACTTGTAATAAACTTCGATGGATTGTATTCATAGCGAGGTGCTATGTAATATTTAGAAAGAACCATCTTCAGTAAAAAAATCTTAATCAGTGACTAACCGATTTGAAATCATCCTTGGTAGTCACCTAAAATTTTCAGGAGAATTTATTTTTAGTTTCTGCATGCCCAAGGTTAAGTCCTCGTAGGATGGTTATTCTATGCACAGTTCCACAGGATGTATTTCAACTTTAAATTACCGCATTTGACACTTGTTGACCATTGAGAATATTGTAAAAATGATCCTTCTATGTGCCGAATTCTACGCTTACATGTTAACATAGAGTAAGATAGACAATCACTCGCAGAGGAGTACTGTAGCGACCATCGCTACACAATCAAATTATTCAGATATTTCGTGCAAATTCATATAATTCGCTGCTACGGTGTACACACTACAACAATATATATAGAGCGCAGCAATTACACATAGCACTCGATCGCTATGGACTGATGAGATGACGATTAATTTTTAACTAAATTTCTCATCAGATCGAAACTGAGAATTGCTTCGGACAACATCCAATTCTCTGAATAATTAGATAACGACACACACTCCTATCGTCGTTATCGACAAAATACAAATCGCGGTTCTCTTTTTGTGTTAAATAATAATCTTGTGTCAAATTTGGTGAAAAAATTAGATTTTTTATCATTTCAATTTTGTCGCTGAAAAGTGTTTATCGCGATAAGGGTTTATAGGCGCGCCGATGATAAAGTACTGTCTTTGCGCCTAAATGTGTTGTATGTATTCTATATGGGTATATTATATATGTGTAAGTATTCTGTTAATGTCAAATTTTAAAAAACAATCACGTAGTTTCAATTTTACCAAATAATAATAATTTTACCCATAATAATAATAATAATGTGCTTCAATTTTACAAAATAATACATAAATTTATTTAAATTTGTGTATAGAAAAAATTTATTTAAAATTTTGGCATATATTTTATTTAAATACATAACACTGAATTGAAAATGTATAACAGTTTTCACTGACATCATACGTAAATACTCAGAACTAATGTATTTAATAAGCGCATTTTAATTGTCACTGGAATAAGAATAAGAATGAAAAATTTCTCCTCATTCCAATATAAAACCATCAAAAAGTTGGAATGAAACTATTGCAAAGGGAATGAAATGAATGCAATTGTTGTAAAATTACCAATAAAATATGACTAGTGTACGAATTCGCGTTTTCGATGTTTATGATGAAATAAAATAAAAGCAGATTAACACTGGATGATATTAACTTTTATTTTCATTATAATATCCTCGGAACAGAATCGAACCCAACTTGTCACTACTAATGAAAAAATAAAGGTCAATAGATCATGTTTTCCGAAAGATGGCAGTACTAATAAAAAAAGAATACAATCGCCATTTGCCAAAGTAGTTTCATGTGATATAATGATTTATAGAAAATATTTCGAAACATATTAGTTGCATTTAATTGAACTGAATTTATTGAATATTCTGAATATACTCCATAGTATATTATACTGATGTGAATATTCAGTAAATTCACTCCAATCGAATACACCTAAGTTGCCTTCCAATCGACGAACCGCTAGTAGTTAGGTTTTAGTCTTTGCTAAGATAATCAAACCAAAATTTTTAACTGTTCATGAAAAATAGATAGCCCAGCTACAAGTAGTTCAAATTTAGCAAAGACACACACCCAAGTACTTGCAACCACTTGCGGTAGTAATTTATTTTTGAAAAATATTGGAATTTTACATCTCTGGTCATGATGATTATGCACTGAGGTACACAGTAGTAAGTTGGCATTATAAATATGCTATTTTTATTATTTACTTCTCATTTAAACTCACAACAAAAATGTTGGTCTATTAGTTTCAGAATAAGATTAAACTTTAACAAAAAATCTCTTAAATATTTTTTATTTATTTATAGTTAGTGTTTTATTGGTATTTTAATTTATAATAAGGCATATTTCAGGTAAAAACTTAACCGGAAGTTTACAGTTCAATAAAAAATTTAGTTATGTTAAATAATAAACGAAGTTGTTTCAAACTGAATATATTATTTTCTTCGTTGGAGCAAATCCTTTTAATAAGTTCATTTAGTGGTCATATGGACAATAAGTGTCTGACCACAAAAAAATAATATACAAAAAAAAGTCCATTTAATTCGACCAAATATTAGAATTAAATTTAATGAACATTTGGTTTTCAACCTCACTTAAAACTAAATTATTACTTATTAAGTAACTGTAGACAAACAAAGCTCTATCCCTCGATACTTGGGTAATGGGTATTGCTTGAATGGCATAAGCTAATTCAGTCAAACTATTTTGTTTCGAGCACCAAAACTCTAAAATATTGGTTTCCATTGGAAAGCGGCGTTTGATACATTCTAATTCATAGCTCGAAAAATCCAGATTTAATCGACTTAACTCGACTTCTGTTTGCCGACTGGTTTCAAGTAATTCCAGGTACGCTTGGAATGGGGAATTATTTTCCGTGTCTGTTGGTTTTAACGTTAGATCGCCCGGTGTTGTGATATAAATGTTATTGACAAGTTTCTTCTTTTTAAGCACTTCTAATTTTTTATACATTACGGTCAGAAATTTTTTAACTTCATTCGTCTGGTTAGCATCTAAACATATTCGTATCCTTGGATCCAAATAAATCGATGACAAAAATATAGGATCTTTCATTATCAATGCAAACAATTTTTCTAATTCGGCCAAAAATATTGTTCGTAGTTCAATATCCTTGATTTTTTCAACATTCAATTTGAGTTCCATCATCACAATATAGAGATTGCTAAACCCGTTATTACTAAGTGCTAGTTGATCTTCTAGTTTGATCGTAACTTTTTGAATTGAATTAAAGGTTTTTACAAGCTCTTCTAGAAATATGACATGTTCTGGCAACAATTTAATTTGTGAATAATCTATATGCTGACCAACACTTGAGTTTAGTTCTAAAACATTATTAACCATTTCAAGAACAGTTTTCCAACAGGTAAACGGTGGTTTAACAGAAAAATATATTTTACTGGATATATTATTTTTTAAAATTAAATCATTGTACTTCTGAACTGTAGCATGGCACATTGCTAAATTTGATTCTATGACCGTGTTGTTTAAAAAACGTTTGGTACACTTTGTAATAAGTCGCATGGCTGGAATAGTACGGGTACATCCAATGGAATTAAACAAATCGTTGCAAGCTAATTTGAATGAGTTTACAATTCCCATTTCGTTAAAACTTGTTTTAATGTTATCCAGTATATTTATGTCCGTCGTGGTTGTTAATATTTGACTACTGTCAATTTTATAATTGTTCAAAGTTTCTAAAAACATAATTCTGATTTGAGCATCAGTAGTATCATTTCCAATCTGTTGCAAGCTTAACGTATAAAGTTGAATCTCTTTATCAAAAACGTGTTGAATATGTATTCCCAATATAATTAGCTTAGCTCCAACAACCAAATCAATTTTTAATGCAAACATGGTATTCTTGATTCGTAATTTGATAGTTTCTTTAAGTTCATTCGATGTTGTAAAAATTTGATAAAAAACACTTTGCATGTCAAGCACTACATTTACCGAACGTAGAATTGGTTGTATATAATATTTAAACAGTCCCTCATTTAGCATCGACATTGGGTGCAGTTTATTAACAAAAAAATCCATAATACACGATTTCAGGCTTTCATGATTTAATTTGAAATCCATATTCTGCACTTTGTTAATTGGTTGTACGGCTAATTGTGTATCTGTTTCAATTGCTACATCTAAACTGGAACAAACCGATCCTGTGTTTACATTCAAATTATTTTGTTTTGATCTTATTAATTTCTTATTAGCTATTTTAGCTTTATATACATGTGTTTTGTATATCCCTGGATGTGATTTTAATAAATGACGACATAAGCCCGATACAGTAGAAGATACTTGTGATCCACTGCATGGCGAAAGATTACATTCTACAGCCGATTTGTGTCCGGCTCGTTTATCGAATAGTTTTAATAAACGATCTTTAATTGAATTTTCCATTTGGCTAAAATTATAATTAAAATATAATATTATTATTACATTTTAAAATAACATTTCGAGCAAATATCCAATGTACCACTTTATCACTCTGTACTCTAATAAATGTCAAAATTGATATTAAAACTTTAAAAGTTACACTTATTTAATTTCAAAAACGAATCATAGACGACACTATTACAAATTTTGGCGAATAACTTATTTTACTACTAAACAAGTATACATTTAGGCGTATAATTTTACCAACTGTCACAATTTGTTTAGAGACATCTAGGTAACGATACCATAAGCTTTTACGAACATTATTTAAGGCGCTTGTGTTCGTTCGTTCGGTAAAATTATTTTGATGTTTTATAGTTGATGAAAAATTCGCGGAATGATTTTGTCACCACCTATTGAATAAAAATCTAAGTATTTAATTTTTTGTTGATACAACTTATTTTGTGTGTAAAAAAAATTGTTCTCGATTATAAAATAAATTATGTGGGTGGTTTAAAATTACATAAATTAAATTTATGTATTTAATTTAAAAAGTTTATATTCTGCACGAAAGACTAAATATATTTAACTGAAAAATATGTTTAACACGAAGAAAACAATTTTAATGCCGCTGTCATAATTTGTTTGTATGGAGTATTGCTATCCTTTTTATTTTGTATCGTTTTGTCTCTTTTTCTCCTTGTTCGTTCCGTAAAAAAGTTAAAAGTTGGTCATCTTGATGAAAAAAATACAGAACGAATGAATGCACCCATAAAAGCGCCTTTAGTATGTATAAATGCAGGCGTATAATTTTACCAACTGCAACGATTATTTAAGAGACATCTATGTAACATAATTAAAATTAAATGAAAAAAAAATGTCTGAGTTTAAACAATAAAAATATTTATTGAAGCGCTAAACTTCATTTAAATCATATTTTGTGTTGATATGAGCAATAATTAACAACAATGTCAAGTTCTTGACAAATTATTATATTAAAATGTTTAGTTCGTATTACAAAATTATGTTAAATTGATTGTCATTTCGGTCATAAAATTAAAAACACATGTAACCCGGGCCCGGAGCAAAACGGAATTTTGCTCGGTGATCAATGATCCCAGATATTTTAACTCATTCACCCTCTCATATTGTGTTTCTCCTGAAATGTTTAGTCTCCGCGTGTCTGCCTTCTTGCGATGATCATATATTTGATCTTCATTCGTTGATTTGAAGCACAATTTGTTGGACTGATATTTTCAAGGGGAGGAGAACTTCTTTCAGTGAGATGATGTTGCGACTCAGAATGCAAACGTCGTCAGCATATGCCAATAGCTGGGTTGATTTGTAATATAGTTGTATATCGCTATATTGAGCTGACGGAGGACATATTCTAATGATAGGTTGAATAGAATTTAAGCTATTTGGTCTCCTTGTCGCACTCCAGATGTTATCTCGAAGGCATTCAAAATTTTACCTTCAATTAGTATCTTACACTTTGGCTCATTCATTAAAAGTTTGCATATAGATACCAATTTTGAATGTGCCCAGATAGGACAATACGTTCCATAAAGCGTTCTTCTTAATGTTGTCGTACGCCTGCTGATAGTCTACGAATATACTATGTACATGGATGTCCTTTTCGTAGCACTTCTCTAGTACCATCCTCAAAGTGAAAGTTTGATCAGTCGTAAATCTGTTTGGACGAAACCCGCATTGATAATCACCCAAGATCCTCTCGCTATATATGTTGATAACTTTGTCACGACTATGTTGCCCAAAACCTTGTATCCTGTGTTCAAGCTGGAACCCGCTCAAAACTGGACATTTTAAAACTGGATATTTCAAAATAGGATTTGACAAAACGAGATAAGGTACAAAACTGGATATTTCAAAATTGGATATTTCAAAACGAGATAAGGTACAAAACGAGATATGGGGCAAAACTGGATAATTCAAAACGAGATAAGGTACAAAACGAGATATGGTACTACACTTGATATTTCAAAACAGGATATTCCGACATGTGATTTAAAATTAACTTAAAATGATTTTTTAGGAAAGTTCTGGAATATGGCTAATTAGGGAGGAACTCGGTGAGTTCTTAACCGATTATGATAAAATTCGATATTTAGGGATGAAAATGGGATTTAAAAATGATTTTTTGGGAAAGATATTTCCTAAAAAATCATTTAAATCACATGTCGAAATATCCTGTTTTGAAATATCCAGTTTTGTACCATATCTCGTTTTGTATCTGGTTTGCCCTCCAAGATTCCTGTTATAGTAGTCTCAAAGGTGGTATGAGTAAAACGTTGATTGTGTGTGGTTGACAGGCGAAATTTTAATTCAGCAACTACCAGAAAGTGGTCTGAATCGATGTTTGACTCACGTCGATGATGCGCCGGAATCTATAGTGGTATTTTATTTGCCATGGAATTCAATTCCAAATTGGAATTCAATTCCTGGTCAAAAGAAATAACCAACCAATTCTCGAGTTTTATTTTTAAAGGTTGGTAGTGCATTTTAAACTGATACTGATTTTTTTTAATTCAAACTCAATTTTAAATTAAAAAATAAAACTTAATATAGTTATTAAAATTTGTATTTTGACAACATTTAGAACATATAAACTATTAATTATGTGACATCTGGGAACGAACCCTGAAACTAAAAATTGTAATTGGATTTCAATACCAACAAATTATTTGGAATTGTTAGTACAATTTGGCAAATAAAATATCACTAATATCATCATGAATTCTTGTTTCATATACCGCAAAAATTGATAACAAAGTCTGTTTATTTTCCGTCCCTTTTTTCTTGAGCGTAAACTTGCATTTGTTTGCGAAATGATCGATTTGATTACAGGTGCCCTTGCCATGCAGAGTCTTATAAAAAATCCGATCACCTGATCTTTTTGGGACTCAACCCATCGGAAGGGCTTGTGGCTGCCTTCTGCAACCATGATTTGGTACGTAGGGTTGATGTGGTTACACGATTCACTTTAGGCGATAGGGCAACAAGGGTTGAATTAAAAACGTACGTCGAAGGTGAGGTCGGATGAAACAATAAAAAGACGAAGAAAGGAAGGAAACAAAATGGCAGTCTCCCCGCGTCTTTTATAAGAGAAACATATTCACAAGCAATAAAGTTATTTAATTTTTTTTAATTTCTTGATTAATCATGTAATGTTCTAATCGTTTAAAAATAAATAGTTGGAGTAAATTTTGTACAACTGAAATAAATACATTATACGATATTAAGTTGTGGTGTTTGTAATTTGATTTTATGGAAGCAGATGTATAAGGCTAGTTGATCACGTGCGACACTACAGGCTTATGATTTGCTTTAAGATATCTGGGAATGTCTCAAAAATAAGCGCATTTATGTAAAATGAAAATAATGCAGTCACAATGACTTGTTAAGGTTGACAACAAGCTATCAGGATTTATCGCAATTAATTCAGGTGTGCAGCAAGGAGGTGAACTATCCCCAATACTTTCGCAACTCATGTTAGAATTTTTATTTCTTAAATGTAAATCACCTCAAGACAACATCTCTGTCAGCCAAGTGAGGTCCTGACATACAGATGATATCTGTATGATTATACTGAACGACAACCGTTTTAGAGACCAACACGCAATGGATATTAGTAGGATTGTATCTTATGGTTCTTAGGATCATTTTTCAATTTATTCCTAGGATTTTGAATTAAAGGTGGATTTGAGACATAGAAAATAATTAAAGCTACATAAATACTTATCGATTAATATATTATTAATAACATGGAAAATAAAATGTGCAACAAATTTTTAGTTTGTAAGGTTTGTGCAGTCAAATCTTTTAATTTGCATTTTATATGACCGATTAATGATTTATTATTTGAATGTAAATTGTAATGCAGTTAGTTTGAGAGAGGCTCAATTAAGATACAAAAAATCAAAGTAATGTAACATTCCGCTACCGTATAAACTTTATGGCTCAATTACATCTTTTGCTAAACCTTGCAAATGCAGACAAGCTGAAGTTGTATAAGGTGTCCTCAGACAAACGAGTCAAATCCCATAATTTTCAATATTAAAGTTATTAGACCTTTAAACTCAGAGATTTATGATTTGATTAGGTAAATTACAATTTGTAATTTGTAACAATTGAAATAAAACTCTTAGAAGATTGGATTTTTATAGTAATGGATTTTATTGAGATGCTTAAAGGTTAGCATTTCACAGACAAAAAAAAACTAAATTAAAAAACGTTTTTAAACAAAATAAAAAAATGTTATATATATATATATATATATATATATATATATATATATATATATATATATATATATATATACAACGAACTCTGTCAGAGAATATATCAACTAAACGAGACCACGTTTATACCTCGATTAAATTAGCATTCCGACACCGCCTCTTAATTTTAACATCCAAATTAATTATTTTACATCCAAATGCTTTATTCGTTTGTATTCACGTGGCTCCTCAGCAATTTTGATGCAAGATGTATTGTCTTCATGTATTGGAATTGGTTCATTGTAATTGAACTTCAGTTCAACCAATAATTTCTTTATCCATTCGCACTCACTAATAGCTTCAGAGAGTGCAATGTACTCAGCTTCAGTCGACGATTTACTTACAGTTGGCTGCTTACGTGATGACCAACTGACTGTGTTTCCAAATAACTTGAACACATATCCAGATGTGGATTTCGAATCATTTTTATCACCTGCTTAATCTGAATCACTGTGGCCAACCAATTTCTTTGCTTCGACGCCTTATAAACCATTTTCATGTCAATGGTGCAACGAATGTAACTCAAAATCCGTTTCGCGTAATTGAAATGAGTTTCGCTGAAACAATTTTGAAAACAATTTTGGAAACAATTTTGAATATCCAGTTGAGGCACACAAATCTGGTCTGGTAGTTACATGTGCATAAATTAAACACCCAATCAATTCACGATATGGATTTTTCGAACATTTTCCATTTTAACCCACATCAACATGTAAACCCTTTTCCATTGGTGTCGATTTAGCTTTACAATTTTGCATTCCAAACTTTTGCAAAACTTTCTCCAAATATCTTGACTGGCTCATCGTAATGGTGCCTTTTTGATGTTTTGATCAACCTGCATTCCCAAAAATGAGCTCGTTTTACCAACATCAGTCATATCAAATTCATTTGATAGAAGTTTCTTCACAGCTCCAATCATTTTGATATCTCAGCAAAATATCAATGTATAATCGATGTATAATAGCACATAACATATGATTCCATTTTGCTCCTTCACGTATAAACATTGATCATTGAATCCAATTCGAATCATGAAATCATTGAACTTCTCGTTCCATGCACGTGGTGCTATTGTTTCAGTCCATAAAGTGCTAATTTGTTTAATTTGCACACTTTATCACCTTGTCCAAAACCCTCTGGAAGTTGCATATAAATGTCTTCGTTTAAATCACCTTTCAGAAATGCGCACTAAACGTCCATCTGATGAACGTGCAAATCATAACGGTTTGCAATTGACAGCAAAATTTTCAATGTAACTAATTTTGCCACTGGTGCATATGTTTCATCATAATCGAATCCTAGCTTTTAATTAAAACCACGTGCTACCAATCTTGCTTTGTTTTTATCAGTTCAACCATCAGCTTTTCTTTTCAACTTAAAGACCCATTTGTTTGTAATAGCACTTCTATCTTTTGGTAAATCGCAAACAGTCCAAGTTTTGCTGTCAATTAAAGACTGATATTCACTATCGACGCCTTTTTCCACTCTGGCCAATAAATTCGACGTTTTGCTTCAGATATCGATGATGGATCATCTTCAACAAACTGTTCAGCCGATAAAGCAAGATTTTCATCCTCTTGAAATTCTCCAGAAATCAATGCATTGTGAAAACCTTCACTCATAGTTGCCCATTCACCATATCGGTTAGGTGCTCCCCGACTTCGTACACTTTTTCGTGGAATTGTCCTGCAATGTTACCATTGTAATTTGAACTTGCACTGTTGATATTTCCTTGGTCGTCACCGGGGTCATCCAAATTGACAGCGTGGAACTGATGCATGCCGTTACCAGCACAATTCATATTGATGCTGTGGATTTCTCGATTTTCGTTGCCATCTGACGGCATATCATTACGTTTATCGAATGACTGGTCACTTGTATCATTCATACCTCGATCACCCGAACTGTCATCATTAACCGCCATAATCAATTTTTGGCTCGTTGAAAGTTACACATCTGCCCATTATTTGCTGTTGTTGTTCTATATTCCATAGACGATATGCATTATATGATGAACCATATCCGAGCATGATACATTACGATGAATTTTGATGTAATATGGTACGATTATTCGATGGAATATGATTGTAACATTCACAACCAAAAATACGAAGATGTGACAAATTCGGTTTTTGACCAAACCAAATTTCAGCCGGGGTTTTCTCTTCAAACTGCTTTCCAACTGCACTTGTCGGTGTTCGATTTTTTATATAATTTGGAGTGATGATAGCCTCGTTCCAAAACTTTCCATCCAGTTCACTTACCAAAAGCTTTGTTCTTGACTTTTCTTCAAGTGTTCGATTCAATCGCTCGGAAATAGAATTCATTTCTGGATTATACAGAACAGTTAATGACATTTGAATACCTTTTTCAATGCAGCAGCTCTTAAATTCTTTTGACGTGTATTCGCCACTATTGTCAGCTCTTAGTTTGGCCATCTTTTTACTATGAAGTGCTTCAGCCATTGCCACAAAAGTTTAAACTTTTCCGTTGAAAGTAATAGACCCTAGATGCTCTCGCAAAATCGTCTATAAATGCCATAAAATATGTGGAACCATCATATGCAGTAGTTTGCTACGGACCACATACGTCACTGTGAATCAACTCAAAAACGCGTGATGATCGAAAATTTTTATTTTTCGGAAATGATGAACGTGTTTGTTCCAAGCACGCATTTTGTTTCCGGTTCACACAGCTTCGTTTTGTTGTCGACATTTACTAGATTTAATCCATCAGCCATCTTACTTGTCAGTTTTTTCATTACATTTGCATTCAAGTGACCCAATTTAAAATGCCACAAACTTTAAGAAATTTTATGCAAATTAATGTCACCTGTATAGCAAACACATTGTTGTCCACATGAAATGTGGCTTTATACAGATTTCCTTCGACTTGTCCAACGAATTTAATTATTCCACTGAATGAGATTGGTCACCCTCAAACAGCACTTTGTAGCCCTTTTTAGTCAAAGCTCCTTCATCACAGTAATCGATGTGTTACCATTATAAAATGTTTTCACTGGAATATCACCACGGTTATTCGCAAAAATACTTTGATTTTTCTTTTGCAACGGCAATTTTCAACTCGACGATTTCTTCTAGATTACTAAAATAATTTTGTTCGTCAGACATATGTTGCATTGCACCAGTATCCATTGTGAATTCAATTTTTGTTGTGTGATTTACGTTGCCGTTATGCCGCTTTATTTGTGCGTTAAATGCTGCCGACTCACCAACTCCCGATTCTAAATCTAGCACTGGTTAAACCGGTTTTTGTGACCGGTTTTCGAACATTTAAAACAATTGATCTCCTTCGATTTTCCCTTTGACATCATTGCACTAGATTCACCTGATTTACTTGAACAATTTCTACCTGTTCGCTTATTGTACTCATCCATCAAACGCGTTTTGACAAAATCCAAAGTTAACTTGTCTGTGTTGATTGTCTCCAATGCCGTTACCAAGTTATCATAGCTCTTTGGTAATGTGAGTGACAGATGAACAATAATGTCAATCTTTTCCATCTTAGTACCCGCTGAAATTAGCTCACGAATTTTCTTGTCAAACAGCAAAAAATGGTCCTTGATGCTATCACTTTCATCATCAAAAGTTGTTTTGACTTGCTACACTTTTTTTGTCGAAAATACTGCACTCATACATGCCTTTTGCACGTGATTTATCTCTTACATATTCGAATTGGTTGTCATGAATTATTTGTACCAACACTGACACGAATTTTTTTCGCTTCCAATCTGATTTTATCACGTTCCTTTGTTTCCACACCAGCCAAAATTGCATCCAGTCCCTCATTGATGTATTTTCTCAAATCTCTTTCATCAAGTAAAATTCCTATCCCATATTTCCAATTATTGAAATTTATCCCATCAAACTGTGTTATTTTGCTGATGCTGGTGGTTGACTCGTTTCGATGACAATAAAAAAAATCCAATTGACACACAAAAACAATTTTTTTTTCTTTTACGGCGCTAGGCCCATAACCTCAAAGATTTATGATTTGATTACGTAAATTAGAATTTGTAACAATTGAAATAAAACTCTTAGAATATTGGATTTTCATAATAATGTATTGAGATGCTTAAAGGTTAGCATTTCACAGACAAAAAAAGACTAACTTAAAAAACGTTTTTACACAATAAAAAAATGTTATATATATACAACGCGCTCTGTCAGAAAATATATCAACTAAACGAGACCGCGTTTATGCCTCGATTAAATTAGCATTCCAACATAAACGACCTTGGCATTCTGGTAACCAGTTACATACCCAAGTCGTTTTAGAAACGTGAGCCTGATCGTGGTCCCAAAATTATAATCATAATCGGCCTATTTTACCGTTAAGTTTTTTTTACCGTTATCGGGCATAACATTGAGTCGAACATTTTTTAAAATAGAAAGTTGTTTTATCATAGAAAACATTTCCGAAGAAAAACTTCAAAATCAAACTTTTATATTTAAAAACTTGATCAATATATCGTCGATGACTTCAAGGCATCTACCAAAGCGAATTTCCTGACTTTCTTAGTTTTTGTTATCTTCCGAAACCAATTCCGGAGTTCCGAAATAAGGACGATCAAATTAAAAACAAATATTACATTTGATTAATTTTATTTGAGTTTATAAATCTAATTACATTCATATGGCGTAGAACAGTTAAACTTAATCAATAATATATTTTCGACGTCCTTCAAATTAGTAGTACTTCCATTTGAAATCAGAAAATCAAAAACGGTAGAATTTCGATCTGCAGTATTTTGTGTAATTGGAATCGTCATTACAACTTTTGCCATTTCTGCCAACAAATTATTTTGTAAGGCCCAAAATTCTAAGATATTTGAATCGATTGGAAAACGTTCTTTAACCTCAAATTCATATCTCGAAAATTCATAGTCTAATGTACACTCGATTTGGTTACTTGACGATGGAAGTGTTTCGAGATATTCGTAAAATATGGATTTATATCCAGTTGTTTTGGCTGAATTGTGATTTACAGTATGATTCGAAGAAACATCGCTGATATTAAACAAATCGTTACCAATCTGTTTATTAAATGTTGTAGTATATATTTTTTTAAGGTAGGTTTTAACACTATCGATTTGTGTATCATTCAAACAAATTCGTATACGAGGATCCAAATAGATCGATGACAAGCAAATAGGTTCTTTAAGAAATGTAGTACTATGCCATATATTCAAAGCTTCAACAAAAATATTTGATAATGGTGATTTACTGCGAGTCAACGTTAATTTTAGTTCCATTAACAAAATGTACTGATCACTGAATATTAGATTTGTACCTTTGAGTTTGGCGCATGTTTTTTGAACAATTTGGAAAATACTTATAAAACTATTTAAATAGTTAACTTCATTCGTAGTTAAATATGTTAATGCTGTCGCCAATAAATTTTCAACCATCGTTACCGTTGATACCCAATCGTAAGTCATGTCTAGCGGCAGAGTTTTTTTTTGTGGATATTCTTTATTGTGCTTGTGTATTAATTGGCGACAGCGCTGTAAACATAATGTTAATTCTGAATTTTGCATAACCTTCGATATGCAAGTTTGAATTATTCGCATGGCCGGTTCAATCCGTACAATATCCGTTGGAAATATATTATCACAAACGATTTTAAATCCGTACAATAATGATTCGACAGCAGGTTCTTTAACACTGAGACCTTGTGTTTTGATGTCCGTTGAGAGAGTTAAAATTTGATTAATTTGTATATGGTATTTTTTTAAAGTCAGCTCAATGATTTTTTTTAATTCCGCATAATCTATTTCCAGTGGTATTGTGTTCACACTCAGTGTCACTGTGAATATTTCATTGTTTATTGGCATTTGAGCATGCATAGCCATAATAATTAATCGACTTTCAATCAACACGTCAATCTTTATATTAATAATTGATGAAGAAATTGATTTTTTTATTTTATTAACCATTGAATTTGCACAACATCCTATTTTTTCGGTTAACGTTTTTTTCGTTATCGGCCATACTGCGTCGAACATTGGCTGAAACATATTTTTAAATAGATTATCGTCTATCATAGAAATTGGCCGAAGATTTCCGATGAAAAACTCCAAAATTAAAGATTCTATGTTTTTAGTGTTTAACCGTATTGCTTTTGGTTGTGGATTCTCAGAAATCGAAATTACTGATGACTGGGATTTTTTAGATATTTTTGATTTATCAATGATTTGTTCAATATCATGATCAGTTATATCTACAATTTGGACATCGTCAGAAAGTGTATTTGTTTCACATTTACTTTTATTAATATTTGTAATACTGTAATTTTGTTTAGAAACCATTTCATATGGAAATGAGCCTGTTGCATTTGTCGGTTCTATAGAAAGTGCTAATTTTTTTGGTCGTTTACTCTCGTTCAATTGTTTGTTGTGGTTTAGTGCCACTGCTATGTCAGGATGATCCGAGTTTATATGATTAAGGCATTTAGCACTTATCTTAAACTCCTCAACGCTTTTGCCGAATTTAAAAATATTTTTATAACATGGTGGATTATTACACTCGTACACTACAGTTTCGGGAGTCTCGAACTTTTTGAAATAATGTAATGTATTTTCTGCTTGAATTTTATACATTTTTACAGTAGAATTTCATTCTTTTAAATAATTGAATGCTTTTGTATGTTTTTGTAAAATAATTGTCAACAAAAGTATTTTGTTGACGTTTTTACAACAACACTCGAATTTATTTTATTCTCTATTTTTAGTTCTGATACTTACTGCTAGATGTATCTCTTTTTTTAGTTTGTTTATTTTCCATTTAATTAAAACTAAAATATTATTTTAATAGTACTGTTTTACTTTTTCATTTCATTCTTAATTCTGGAGTTTAAATTCATTCAAACAGAATTTTTTCTTTTGATTATTTTGTTAAATGCAAATTAATTCCAACAATATAATTTTATAAATAGTATATAAACTACTTCATAGGTGTCACCTTGTGTAAACTCCATCTTCTAATAGTTGATGGAAGTATAAATACTGCATTTGTTTCAAACTCTTCTATATCGGCATTTTTTTTAATAGCTTAGACGTAAACCAAATAGATAATATAGATTGTTTTGCACAAATTAGTACATAATGGAATTAGTACATAATGTACTAATTTGTGCTAAATATAATCAATCTATATTATCTATTTGGTTTATGTCTCAGCTATTTAAAAAAATGCAGATATAGAAGAGTTTAGAACAAATGCAGTATTTACATTTATCACTTCCATTAATTTCCATCTGTTGGAACCATAAACGTAAAAAAAATCAGTTTTCTTGCCACTAGGATGGACTGCAAATATTCTTACGAATTATTTTTGGTTTCATTTTTAATGAAATTTACAAAAGCAAAACATGCATGCCATACTACTTTCTATTGCAAATCGCGTTAAATATGAGTGAAAATTTTAAAAACATAATGCGATTATACGCAAAGGCATGCCAAGTGGAAACCTACTGTAATTTTCTATTCGGCTTATCTAGTAGAAATAATTTTTTTTAATGAGACAGAAAATGTTTCGGTTTTATTGTTTAGTTTTCTGTACAGTGAACTACGTTTAATCATGTGATTTGTTTCTCGGATAAAACATAAATTCACAAGCTTAACAGTCTTACATTTAATGGTTTGTATTCAAGGTTTTGAAAGCACATATTTTTTTCAATAGGTAGAGCGCGTGCTAGTAAAGATTTAATATATAGTATGTTTTAATATTTCACAAATACAACACAAACATTCCTAATTTAAGCTGGGTTCGTTCTAAATAAAATTGTTCTTAAATTTGTTAGATTTCCATTATTATAATAATAGAAATACAATTAAATTGGTAAAATAAATAAATTTATGTATTTCATGATCACCCTATTAAATCATGGTTTTTTTCATATTTTCCTATTCGTGATACACTTCATTGTATAAATTGCATTAAATATTAAATGTCAAGTCATTTTGTTGTTTCATCGTTCTTGTAACAATTTGCATTATTCGGCAAATAAATATCACAAAACTAAATAATATTAAAATTGCTATTAATATTTTAAAACAATAACTAGCGAAATGAGTTCAATTGGAACCGGTGTAAGTAGATACAATTTAAACAATCAAATTCGAGCAAACATTAAAAGTTAGGTTATGATTTTGATTTACAGTATGATTTATCAGCGTCTCAATTTTCTCCTGATGGTCGTGTATTTCAAGTGGATTATGCAGCAAAAGCAGTCGAAAATAGTGGAACAGCTATAGCTTTACGGGGGAACGATGGTGTTGTGTTTGCAGTCGAAAAAATTGTCCAATCGAAGTTATATGAAACAAATTCATGTACACGAATTTTTAGTATTGACGATGGTATTGGCCTGGTAAGTTCAACTTTAAACCAACTTTATTGTAGCACTATGACTAACAAAGTGCTTAATATCTTAATATCTTTTAGACATTTGCTGGTGTGATGTCTGATGGTCGTGCTTTAGTCGATGTAGCGAGACAAGAAGCGTCAAATTATCGTGCATTATTTAATAAAAGGATTCCGATTAAATTGCTAAACGATCGATTGGCCAGTTATATGCATGCATATACATTATTCAGTGCTGTTCGGCCATTTGGAGCGTCAGTAATGTTGTCATCGTGGTCAAATCAAGATGGTGCTGAACTATATATGCTTGAACCATCGGGCCTTTCTTGCGGATATTATGGTTGTGCAATTGGCAAGGCAAAACAAACCGCTAAAAATAACATAGAATCTTTGATTGAAATGAACGCCGAAGGCATTATTCTTAAACCATCAAACGATTTATTAAATGAAGCTGCAAAAATGTAAATTACATTTTGTATAATTTGCGGCAAATATAAATATACATTTTTTTTTGTTATTGCAGAATTTATGAAATTCACGATCAAGGTCGCGATAAAGAATTCTTACTCGAACTAAGCTGGGTAGGTGCCGCAACAAATGGACTACATGTAATTCTTGAGCCCACTGATGTATTATATATTAATGCGAAAAAAGCTGGTGAACAAACAAGCAGCGATGATCGAGATGACGAAGACGATGCAGAGTAGATTTTGAAATTTCATCACGTTTAATTATTATTTTTTTATTGCAATTATAAAGAAAATAAATTTAATAAGTGTTTGCATTATAAATTACGAGGCAAATGATAAATTTTACATATTAGTTCCGATTTGTTACATTCAATTATCAATATATTGTTGCACATATATTATTTAGGTACATTATAACTGATAACCTGCAGTCTGAGGGATTAGTGAAATTGTAAAATTTATCCTATTAGTAAAAGATCTATAATACTCCTGATCCATCTTACTGATAGGTGAAACGTTACATACTTTTGATAATTTGATGGACAGTTGTCAATTTACTCAAGGTGTATAGCAAAAAGACTATATTCTAAAACCTGTATCGCAAAAAGGTGATATTTCAAATGTGTCAGGAAAGATATAGAATTTAAAGTGCTATGCTTAGCCATAGTATAAATACACATAGTACTACCATAGTATGTTAGCCCATTAATTTGCTAGATGTCGATTATTTTAAAACGATGTCAGGTTTTAAAATAATCAAAATGTGTATGATCGCCTAAATGTCATATATTTATTCTATATTTTTCTATCGACCCGACATCTGGAACATCAATGGGTAAGCTGTTTTTTTCTTGGTAATAAGTTATTAGTATATACAAATTGTTTTATCTGACCTGAAATAAGTCGTTCAAAGACTTTAGAGAAAGATACTAAATTTATCCGGGCAAAATTTAGTGACACTTGCACCCGGATCCTTTAGCTTCATACAATAATTCTCTAGGTAGTTGTTTAGTATTTAGATTATAGTTTAGCTTCTGAAGCAAATATCCTAACCATCCTATTGAATTCTTTCTCATAAATGTGACGATTCAACAATGCATATAAGTTACTATACAGCAAGTTAAACTTATCATCAATTGAATGAAGGTTCTATAGATCCAGTTCACATTAAGTACATCACTATGCAACTCAGCTATGTTAACCGATCGGATAAATATGAATTTATCGTGAACCTCCTCATTATGTATATTAAAATCAATCGAAATAAGATCATGATCTGGAAATGGTTTCAGATCAAAACTAGATGCTTTAAAGGAAATATTCGAAACAATAAGGTCATCAGGTCTATTTGCTTTATCACTAGTTCTAGGAGAATGATGATTCGAGGCAAATGAGTGGAGCACAGATTCAACGCCTCAATATTAGGATCATCCATTAAACAGTCCACTTCTCCAACAACGGGCACAGTTTGTGATGACAACAACAGTGACTTATCTCATACATCGGATGCCTCAACCATTGGTGTTGGTATTGGGAACATATCCCTCAACTCCAGTGAATGGGTTAAGCTCAACTCCTTCGAAAGAAGGCCTTTTCAATGGAGCGCAAGGAATTCAAAACTAGAGATGAGGCTCTAGCCGCTGCTAAGTCAGTGCTCCCTTTCAAAGCACATTCGAAATCTGTAGCAACTACGCTAGACCATAGGTCTTGTGGTAAGTGCGAGGTTGCTTTGGAACCTACTAAATCATTTACCAAAAATCTGAAATTGGGCCTTCTCCGGTTAAAGCCTCTTTCAGCTAAGTAGCAGGCAGTGTTAGGCTAGGTATCTTACCTAATGATCTCAATGACAACCGTTTCAGTATGGAGCAAATGGTAAATATACCAAGAGGTATTTATGCCCTTATTATTGACATACAAGGTCTAATTCATAAGCCACAATTCATTGGTTCTTTCTGGAGAACAGGATGGCTTTTTTATATGTTCCGATCATTCCACAGCAAAATGGACGAAGAACAATTTCGATAAGCTAAGGTCAAAATGTGGTCTGAACATAACTTTGATAGAAGAGAATGGTTTTCCTTGGCCAAACATCGTTCTTAAGACTCGTTCAGACTCGTTCTTAAGATTTTACCTCCACCAATCAAACCACTGGAGTCAGCTCCAAACGACATACAAACGACTCCAAGGCCATCTGAAAATAGCAGCGCTGTAGAACATTTTGTCCCTGATGCTTCTTCGTCGGGAGAACGATCAATGGATCTCTCCGTAACTCCTACTTTGGTTTCTGAGAAATCCGTTAGGTTGACCACATAAAGGGCTATCCATGGAAGATACTACAAGTTATTGTCACTTACCTTGGGAATTAAGCCTAGGGGCGCTCGAGGTGATACTGAGAAACGTGACAGCAACACACCAAATCCCACAAAGCAGTCGCCTGGCAAGCCGGTAGGAACGGAGAGCCCCTTAACCCTAATAACCAAATATGGCTGGTACTATTAGGGTACTACAAGCAAACTTGCATTACGCAAAAGGAGCCTCGTATACCTTTTGCAACAGGTTTGCTCAACAATATTTAATCCTTGGCCTCATCCAGGAACCTTGGATTAGTGGAGGAAAAATCAGGAGCCTCCACTTTAAGTCATGTAAGTTGATTTACGATTGTAGCGACAAAGTTCCCCGCATCGCAATATACCTTTCATCTAATATTAACGTTCTTCCAATTCCAGAGTTCATCACTAAAGATTTGGTTGCAGTAATCCTGGAAGTACGTACAGGCAGGGGAGTGCAGGAGACAGTGTATGTGCCTCAACGTACTTCCCTGCTGACTCGATAAGTATTTTAGTATAGGGTCTGGTGGATTACTGCAACCAAAAAAGCAAACAATTCATCATAGGCTGCTATGCAAATGCACATCATATCATTTGGGGTAGCAGCGACACAATTGGCATTAAGAGCTTAATAATGTACTTCTTGTGGAGCCAGCTGTGTGGCGCGTAACGTTGTGGTTAGTCGCAAATTTCCATAGTGAAATGAACAGCTGGCTAAACCCCGTAAAAGGTTTAGGAAATTATTTAATACGGCACAGCATTCTAATGAGTGGAATGATTATAGGCAAGCCTTTACAAATTAGAACACTGAACTAAGGCATTCCAAACGACTTACGGGGAGAAAAAACTGTGATTATTATCACAGGATATATACCTACAGCTGCTCCACTCCATAAAGTTCTAGCTAAGGATCAGTCCAACGAGATTAGCCTTCTTCTCAACACTACTACTTGTGGTTCAGTCCAACGAGATTAGGCTTCTTCTCAAATCTGATGGTAATTATATACTTATAAACTGAATGCTGTGACATATGGTATTGCGTGTGCACCATATTTAGCGATTAAAACCCTTAAAAAGGCTACTGAGAGCTTTGAAGAATTTTATCCAAACGCAACAAATGTAATCAATAACGATTTTTATGCCGACGATTTATTGACTGGATGTGACACTGTGGCAGAGACTATTATTAAAGGTGGGTTTAATTTGAGAAAGTGAAAGTCCTACTCACCAGAATTTTTGAGCTCCTTTTCACATCATGACATTTAAAATAATCCCAAACTATTAGAAGCTGATGCTTCAGTCAAAATCTTGGGTATAATATGGAACAAATTGAGAGTAATATACTAAACGTAAAATACTCGCAGCGGCATCTAAAGTGTATGATCCTCTAGGCTGGCTTGCACCAACAATAATCATGTTTAAAATTATATTGCAGAAAATTTGGTTACTAAAACATGATTGGAATTCCACAGTATCTAATTTCATCACAAAAGCATGGCATGGTATATACGAATCACTACCAGAACTTGAAGCAATTAGAATTCCTAGATGTCTGACGTCAGTAATAAACCCTCGGCAACTTCGACGAATCATGTGTATGCTAAAGGAAAGGTTGCACCAATTAAACAATTGTCACTACCGAGACTGGAACTGTGCGGAGCCGTTCTGCTTTGTCAACTTCTGTGTAAAATCATTAGCTTACGATAATAAAGAGATATTTGCCTGGACCGACAGCATGATCGTTTTACATTGGTTGTCTGATGTCCCAAGAAGATGGAAAAGATTTATAGGAAATCGAATGACAACAATATTTGAGATGATCCCGCGAACCAGATGGCAACATGTGCAGTCGAAAAATAATCCAGCTAATATAATATCTCAAGGAGTAAACCCACCAGCTCTATTAATATCACAATTTTTGTGGCACGGGCCGACCTGGTTACGTGAAAATGAACAACACTGATCGTAACAGACAATAACGATAACCTAATCCTACGTCTGCTAAAATCAACTTCATCATGGTATAAAATTCGCAAAATTATGGTATACATCTTGAGATTTGGAGACCAAAAAGTCGATACAATCAAATTAATCACAATACTTCGATAACGACAACCGAGATGGATGAAGCAGAGATCATAATTCTTATTAATCGTCCAAAAAACGGCATTTACCAATGAATTATCGACGATCAACAAGAACAAGTATTAACCAGCAAAACATCAATTGTCGTCTCTCGACCCATTCATTGACTCAGTTGGAGTACTTCGGGTAGGCGGGCGGTTACACAAATCATCATTAAGCTACTCTGCTAAACATCCAGTAATTTTGCCGAAAAACCATATAACATGAAAGATGATAATTCGTGATACTCATATAAAACAGATGCATGCTAGCAATACGCTGACATTCAGTATTATACATAGCAGATATTGGATGGAAATATTGGATATTGGAAATTTCAAGAATTTGTTTTGAATGCTTTCAATACGGTCGCTGTGGCAGCCATAACTGGAACTCCAAATAACCGAAACGTACTCCAAAACTGGTGTAACAAAAGAAATATATAATGTTTTAAGAGTGTATGGGTTAGAAAAGTCGCTAACAAGCCTCTTAATAAAACCCAGCATCGAATTTGCCTTGGCCAAAATCTTGTCTATGTGCTTAGAAAAATCAAGAATGGATATAAACAGGACACCCAGATCGCTAATCTTGCACACACCTTCAAGTACAACGTCGTCGAGTCTGTACAAAGAAGCAGGAAAAACCATATAACATGAAAGATGATAATTCGTGATACTCATATAAAACAGATGCATGCTAGCAATACGCTGACATTCAGTATTATACATAGCAGATATTGGATCTTTGGCGCACGATATATGATCAAATACTGCATAAAATCGTGTACAGTATATGTATTCGATACCGAGTTCACAAGTCCGAGCAAGTCCGGTAAAATGGCTGATTTACCAGCTGAGCGGTGTAGTCAAAGTCGACCTTTTCTAAAGGTTGGTCTAGATTATTTATTTATTCATTCATTTGCCAACACTATGTAATAGACGCGGTGGTAATTCGTTTCTTAAAAAGATCTCGTGATATGTTAAAATCAAAATTATCCGAAAACAAATTAAAAATTCTGGAAGTACGGACCACTGGATCATCCCTACCATAATTTGTGCGGTGAAAATCAACCTTCAATATATTTTGTCTTGGGCGAAGTACCCTAGTGGGTACATAAAAAGAGTATGAATAAAGTAAATCAGAAGAGTCAATTTTCGAACATAATACGTCTCGAGTGAACATTGCCTGCATAATATCTCTCCGAGATTTGAGACTCACAATGTTTAATAACATGCAACGTCCATCGTAAGGAGGCAGGATAAAACTATTTGTTAACCGAAGAAGTCGTCTCAGGGCAAATTTCAAGAATTTGTTTTGAATGCTTTCAATACGGTCGCTGTGGCAGCCATAACTGGAACTCCAAATAACCGAAACGTACTCCAAAACTGGTGTAACAAAAGAAATATATAATGTTTTAAGAGTGTATGGGTTAGAAAAGTCGCTAACAAGCCTCTTAATAAAACCCAGCATCGAATTTGCCTTGGCCAAAATCTTGTCTATGTGCTTAGAAAAATCAAGAATGGATATAAACAGGACACCCAGATCGCTAATCTTGCACACACCTTCAAGTACAACGTCGTCGAGTCTGTACAAAGAAGCAATAGGGCTTCTCTCTTTTGAATATGTCATAGATTTACATTTGGAAACATTTAGAGCAAGACGGTTTTCCACAGTCCAATTAAAAAAAACAATTTAGATCCTGTTGAACTAAGAGCACATCCTCGATATTACGTACCCCTGCAAAAATTTTAATATCGTCTGTATAAAGCAAACATTTGCAGAACCGAAAGCAGTCTACTACATTATTTACAAATAGAATGAAAAGTAATGGACCCAGATAACTACTCTGAGGTACGCCAGATGAAACCTGGTTTTGCTTAGAAAATTTATCCTCAATACGGACAAATTGAGACCTACGTGACAAATAGGTGATATCCATTTTACTGGAAATTTATTCCTGCTCAGCTTTGTGAGTTTATCAATAAGTAAGTTATTTTGTCAAACGCCTTGCTAAAATCAGTGTAATGTTATATCAATTTGAATGCCTTTTTTCAAACAACAAACTGTATCTTTTACAAATAATGCAAGATTCGTTGTAGGTGATCTACTCACACAGAAACCATGCTGTTGAGAAACAATTAAGTTTTTCACGTCAAATATTAAAGAGTCTCTTACTAATTTTTCAAAAAGTTTAGGGATCACAGACAAAACTGCTATCCCCCTATAGTTTTCAACCCAATTTTTTAGCCCTGCTTTATGTATTGGGATAATATACGAGGATTTCCATAATTTTAGAAAAACGCTATGCATAAGGCTATAGTTGAATAGATGTGTTAGGTGCCAAGCCAAAGCACTAGAACATTGCTTCAGGAAAATAGAGGGAGTATCGTCCGGCCCAATGCACGTCTTCGAGTTCACAGCAACAATAGCAGCACCAACTTGATCGACTGAAGACGAGATCCCATGGTTAGTATAATAGGATTCAGTGCACAGATCAGGGGCAGTTGATGATTTAGCAAATAATTCAGTAACCGAGGACAAGTACTTTCCTCCGCCACACTATCCTCATAATTCATGGGTAATGGGTAACCACTGGTTTTTCGTTTAGACTCAATATAATGCCAAAAACGCGATGGATTTCCCATAATATCAGATTCGATTTCTAATAAATAGTTGCCATGAAGAAACTGATTCAAAACTTTGAATTCCCACCAAAGTTGCGAGTATGGCACATAGTCACTAGAAGATCCAGTTCTTTTATACTGCTTGTGAGCTTTCGATTTGCGATTATATAATTTAACCAGCCTTTTATCAAATCATGGTTCCCGATATACTGAAAGTTTCTTTTTCATTTTTGAAATATATAGATCTATTCCCGCATATAAGATTTCATAAAATTAACCCGGCATCATTTTACTCTCGTTGCCAACGGTGCCAAAAATGTAAGGTGATTCTGCGAATCATGTTACCGATCATTTAGTGACAAATTCTTCTCGTTAATTATGTCAGGGATTTGTTGTGCTGAACGATGCAAAATAAAATGTGAGGGTGTAAGGACCGGTTCTGTTGGTGAAGATGAGGTACACAGCGGACGTGAATTGACTGCCGACTCGATCTCGACCAGTAATGTAGTGAATTTTTCAATGGTGAAGATTTGTTCGCCAATGGTGCGATGTATATGTGTTTTGGCTAGTCGGACCACTGACTCCCATAAACCCCCCATATGTGGCGCCGCAGGGGATTGAATTTGAATATTATTCTTTCGTTCATCATTTTGTTGGTAATTGACAATTGATTAGTTGCAAAGAAATGTTGCAAGTCTTTTAGAAAATTTGCAGCACCAACGAAATTGGTACCGTTGTCACAGAGTATTGTATGACTATGACACAAGCCCCGTCGGCCAACAAAGCGTTTTAGTGTTGCTAAGAATGATTTGGTGGTGAGTTGCATGCAGAGTTCAAAATGAACTGCTCGAGTAGACATACAGATAAAACCACACAGATATGCCTTTGTCTCTGGAGTGGCTCCCCATTTGCGCATTGTATGGACTTTGAATGGACCTGCAAAATCTATTCTTACACATGCAAATGGAACAGACAGATTCACTCGTTCCGTTGGTAGGTTCCCCATTATTTGATTATTAAACTTTCCATGCGTGGGCGCTGTTTGATACACCCAATGCAATGTCGAAATGTTAAAGGTAACAAATTGCGTGCTCCTATGGTGCAATATCGTTCTTGAATCATAGCCATTAACATTACCGGTCCAGGATGACAATAATCATTGTGGGTTTGATATATGATTCGTTGACTAATTGTCCATTTTGCTGACAAGATTATTGGGTGCTTTAAGTTATATGGCGCCAAGCTATTCTTGATTCGACCACCCACTCTCATGACCTTGTCGTCATCTAGAAAAGGTGCGTATTGAAGAAGAGGACTTTTATTGAACACGGGTTTTTGCTGTTTCAACTTCATATATTCTTCCGAAAACTCTCTGCGCTGCATCTCTCGGCACAATGCTGCTTCGGTCTGATTAATTTCATCAACACTCAGCACAAGAGTATTGTCCTTGACTGGACTCCAAACACGTCGAATATATGAAGTGATGCGCAGAATTTTCTTGTAGCTTGAAAATTTCGAGAAGATATAGTTCAATGTCTGGTTGTCTTTGGTAGGTTTTTTGGCCTCGGTTATTCCGCGATATGGCTTACTATTTTTGATGCCTTTTGATGCTATTTTTGGTTCGGAGACGTCAAGATTGGTTAGTCCCGGCCAGTAGTGCTCGCAAGAACGCTGGTGCAGACCACCATAGTGGGTGATTCTTCAATTCTTCTAGTGATATCCCACGGCTCACACAATCCGCTGGATTGAACTGAGAAGGAATGTGACGCCAGTGACTTCTGTTGAAGAGGGTTATGATTTTTCCCACGCGATTTGCAACAAAAGTTGCCCATCTCCTTGGTGAGCTAGACAACCAGTCCAAAACTATCTTGGAGTCCGTCCAGAGGGTAACTCGTGCTAGGGGAAGCTTGTTGTCGGTGATTATAGATTTACAATGATTTGCTAGAAGCTCTGCGCCTAGCAGCTCGAGCCATGGTAAACTGACGGCTTTCAGCGGTGCGACCTTGGTTTTAGAGCTAAGTATGCGACAGGTACTTTGATTACCACTCGTAACACGCAGAAAAACTACTGCCAAGTATGCAACCTCACTCGCATCGCTAAATCCATGTAATTCAAGTTCCTCGTCTCCGCTAAGTGAACTGCCCACCCATCTGTCAAGCTGAATAGAGTTCGCATTTTCCATTTCATGTCGTAACCTCAGCCATCCATTGAGAATTCCGTCTGGTAAGTTATCATCCCAATCCACATGGCTACGCCACAGGTGTTGTAAGATGCTTTTTGAAATAAGCATTTGAATTAATCGGGCCATCAACCTTTATCATATGACCAAGCTGGTTATATTCAGTTAAAAATTCAGTATATAAACGATGAAGTTCTGGATCACGTTTGAATCGTCTGTATAATGCGTTGAGTTGAGAAACGGCTGTGTGGTAGATGCTTTGAATCTTTGTTGGGTCGGACTTAAACGGCAACCGGGTGATGAATCGTCCATTTGGTATGCACACTGTGTTTTCTTTGTAATGCTTGACACAAGCTTCTTCTTCGGTGCTTAATACCCTCTGATTGGAGCTCTGTACCTCCTCTATTTCCAAAAATCGCCTCAACGCATTGTCTATGTCAAAGAGAGTACAGTGTGTTTGGACCTTTTGAGCTTGAATGCCGGCGTTTCCTCCTACTACCCACCCAAATTTAGTATTCTGCGCAATCAGGTTGGTATTGGGAGACCTAACTCTACCTTCTTCCAGGACGTTAAAGAATATGTCAGCCCTAAGAGTATGTCGATACTTCTTGATTGATAGCACTTCGGATCTGCTAGCTCCACGGTGGATAACCACTTCACCTCAGCTAGTGTAGCTGCTATTTTTGGAAGGATCAGTACGTTTATTGTGATTTCATCTATGCGGTTTTGACCTTTAGGTTTAATGCGAATGGTTACTGCGCCTCGAGAAGTGCCAGCTTATGTATGCCCGATGATGTTAATTCGGCTGTTAAATCGTCTCAAGCCGAGTTGTTGCACACATGACTCAGTTACAAACGAGGCTTGTGATCCGGAATCAAGTCACGCTCTGTATTCTCGCTCGATTCCGTGATTGTCGACTATCAAAACCATAGCTGTAGTTAAAACTGCAATAGTATTCGGTGCAGCTAGCAACGTTGATACCTTCGGCTGAGTCAGCCGAAGGTATCAACCTTGCTAGCTGACGGACCTATCGTATCAATTTTATCCGATTTACTATTCTTACCTTTCAAGGTTTTTTGTATGTTACTGTTTATGCATGAAGAACTAGTTGTACTGTTAGATGAAACAGACGATAATGAAGATAATGTGGTTAATACGGGATGCGATTTTTGCATTCAAAACTTCAAATCGATCACTGCACACATTACACGTCTACGATAAATTTGTAATCTTTCGAATTGCATCAAACACATCATCTGAAGCAATCCCAACACAGTTACCGTGAATAACAGACTTACATACATTTGCACAAATAAAAAATTTCAGGATTTCAAATTTAGAATTTTGTGAAAAACAAAATGTTGGACCACTCCACATAAAAACTAGTAAACGAAAACCTGCTCCCGTCAAAGCCGTCAAAGCAGTACATTTAGTGGATTAGATACAAATTCATTTTTGGCCGTGTTCACTCTGCTGGCTTTTAAATTTGTTTTTGCCTCAATGTTTAATTCACTTAAATATTTAATTTGATTTAAAAAATATACATAAATTTTATTTACTATATACTAATAGTAATTATTTTAGTAATTTGTCTAAATATATATTTAACTTAAAACTTTTAATGGTTACTCTGTCGAATCGTACACTTGAATGATCTTTTTCCATTCGAACTTATCATTTATTTTTGGGAAGTAATATTTTATCCCGTTACATGGTTCGTTACCTTTGTATGTGTAATTAAAATTAACGCATTCGTAATATTCCAAAATTCAAGTTGGTGCACTAATAACACAGTCCAAAAATATTATTTTCAACAAATGCGTAAACAGGCCGCACTCAACCGTTTTATTTCATGACGTAGCACACCAGAACAAATAATTTGGTGTGACAATGACACCAATTTTGTTGGCGCTAATACAGAACTACGGAAGCTGAAACAACAAATAATATCTGATTTTTTATTGCAGAAAAGTATCGTATTTCATTTCAATCGACCGCACGCTCCCCATTTTGGGGGAGTATGGGAAGCATCCGTTAAATCGTATAAATATCACTTAACACGGGTAACATCCAGATTGAAGCATTGCTCGATTCAAGGCCGTTATATGCAGAATGAATGGATGACCCATCTAATTGAGAATTATTAACGCCAGCTTACTTTTTGGTTGGAGAATCTTTAAAAACCAATAAAAAATTCTACTTTGTGTCACATTTTTACAACATTTTGTTTAACGATTATTTTTAATGATTCGATTAGAATTACAAATGTTCTATTAATTAAATGTTTATTAATGAAAACTAAGTAAAATGTAATACATCACTATATTGACGGTTTTAACCGTAAGTAGATTTAAATCTAAAAAATAAAAATCATAATGGCTCTAATCATCACTCGATGAACTCTGATGGCCGGTTGAAGTGCGTCCTCGTGATATCGATGGCAGACGTGGTGCAACAGGTGGGCCCATTAAACGATCGGGACCATCCACTGTATCCATTGCATTATCAACATTATCAATGGGTGGAAGTGGCGAGGGTGACCATTCTGACCCAGAACTAGAACTTCCAGGCGAATTCGCACTGAACATTATTGAAAGAATTATTTTCACTAAAATATAAATCTACTACAAAATCTATACCTTCTAGAATAAATTGGTGGCAATTTTCTATCGTATAGTTCCCTGGGTGTCGAAATAGGTCCTGTGTATGCACTGGCATGAATTTCTTGTTGATATTGGGCATACATTTCCTTTAAATCTTCGGGCAGCTCAACTCTTCCTTCTGCATACAATATAAATTTATTTTAGAAGCTTATAAGGAATATATTTGATCTAATTTTGTATATTACCTTCAATTAATTTGCGCTGTGTACTAATTATATCTTCACACAATCTTCGTTGCCGTTCTGCTCTTAATAATTGTAAATCACGCCGTCTTAATTCAGCTTGTCTGGCCAGTCTTTCCGCCTGTAATGATACTTTATCGGCCTCTAGTTCATGTACTCTACATAACAGTGCTAACAACTCTCGTTCTTCATCACTGCTTATTCTTTCCGGGAGTTCATCTTCTAAGGCAACTCCTTTCTGACGACAAAGTTCAAGATCTTTTTCCGTTACCGTTTTGATTTCTTTGTATCGTTTTGTTTCCTTTTCAATTGCAGCCAGTTCGTTCCAAGCTGATTTTAAAGCACTATTACCTTCTGAGTCGGAATCTACTGAAATAGTTTTGTAAAGTTTATTATTGAAATATAAATTAGTTACCATTATATTACCTTCGTCTTGCTGATTATCGTATAATTTACCGAGTCTACCCTGCCAATGTGATATAACCATATGTTGGCGTTCCGCATCTAGTTCAAGCCCTAATAAATGACTTTCGGCTTCGAGCAGTCTTCGCCGCAAACGCATTTGCTGTTTAAATGTAACAACAATTTGCTCGCGCAAATAACGTAATTCAGCTTTACGTTTTTGATCCTCGACGTTATTACTAGTTAGTGTAGCTGCAACGCCACTTCTTGGCCTTTCTGTCAACATTTTACCTCTTAACCGGCTAACTTCTTCGCGCAGCTCAGTTACCAAATTCTGGTAATGGGTCATAGGAACATCACGAGTTTCTTCAATAAATTCAGGATTTTGTAACCGTGTCGTAATATTATTTGCACGATCCGCATAGACAAGCGTATTTTTAGTTTCGTCACGATGTTTTGTTTCCGGAGCAACATGCGCAATCATTACAGTTCGACATTTTCCACTCAACGCCTCCTTTAGCAATCGCGTTAATTTTGAATCACGATAATTGACGTAGCGTGCACCACCCGATAGTGCATTGATACAATTGCCTAAAGCTAAAAGACTACGATTTATATGGGCACCTTCTTGTAAACGTTTGCCACGGTTTTTAGTTTTTTTTGCCCGTTCCGATCCAGCTAAATCTGTCAAAAATAGTCTTCCTTGTTTCGTTCCCATTGTCGTGGTATGCGACACTGTTATACTCAGTAAAGCATGACTTCTGGATGACGTTTGGTTTGCGGCTGTTGGTTCGATTGTTCGTGATTTGTTACCTTTTAGTAGAAGTTGTATTACTTCGTAACGATTTAATGCTGTGATTTCGGATAATCCTGCAACTGTAATTTTAGAACCTCGATTATCTTCTCTTAATTCTAATGGTCCACCAGGATTTAGTAAATCTCTTATGAGTTCGTTATAAATTTCTAAATATGATATGGAAACCTGAAACGTGAAATAAATATTTTCAAAAATTAGTATCAACTTTGTGCCAAAAATTAGGTACCTAATTGTAAAATGTACAATTTAATCAAACAAGGATTCTGCAAAATAATCATACTTCAAGTCTTCTGGCTTCGTATTGTCCTAGACATATCGAAGGGGCCAAATAGTAGCCAAAAAATCGCTCTATGTGATTTTTCATACTTATCAACACTTTGTACAATTGTTGGTCGGTATTTGCAAGGGATTTAAGTTTTTGTAGAAGCGCAGGGCATTTTGTCCTCTGAAACCTGAAAAAATATCTGATAAAACTCTAGATAGCTTTATTTAAACTTTTAACGTTGCATTTATCATAATCGCCGATCATAACCAGATGAAGGAAAAGTATTCCACAGTTGTAAATATATGCCAAATGGCGGCTCTCCTCTCAGAGATCACAGTACCATCTGGTTAGAATCGTCTAGCAAAACGTGACTGAACCAGCGTACTTGCTGTCCTTTTATTTCATGTTGGAATGTCCAAAATGTCATTAACTATTTGTTATACTCATATCCGTCAAGGTCGAACTCTCACACCCTGACATGACAACGGGTCTGATCAACACCTTGTCACAACTTCAGCTTGTCGGCATTTGGAAAGTATTTTGACTTTATCAGTGGACGTAAGGCATAAAAAGCACGGTTACCAGCTACTAGATGTATTCTTATATCTCCTCCCTTCAAACTTGTCACTCCTTCATATGTGTAGTCACCACTACTAAAATACATTGCGTCTTGGTTGAACTGACGGTACAAGATGTTGTCCTGATGTGTTTCACTTTCACGAAATATAAATTCTGACATCAGATTAAAGAGTATCGGGGACATTTCCTTGCTGTACGAAGCTAATTGCAAAAATTCCTGAAAGTTTGTTCTCAACTTTGACACAAAATTATGACTGCATTACTGTCATTTTACATAAACGCACATATTTCCAGACATCGTAAAGCAACCATAACCTATCTCGATGGATTGAGTCATAGGCTTGTTGAAAATCCAAAATACCTGATGTACTTCACGAGGTGTTTCGTAATATTTAGAAAGAATCATTTTCAGCCAATAGAATTTCCTCCGCCAGAGGATTGGTTCTCTCCAATATTATGTAAGACAGTAATTTGTATGATGTGCAAAGGATAGCTTTGCCGCGATTCATCAGACATAACTTCTCTTTTCCATACTAATCGAATAAGGTCGAAAAAAGAGTTCCACAAAGTGTCTCCTCCGAATATCAAGAGCTTGGAATTAATGCAAACAAACCCAAAGGAATGGTTTCTTTTTGTCTCTGCATGGCCGGTGTAAATCCTCGTAGGATGAGTCCTCTATGTACATCTCCACAGTCTATTACAACAATTATTGTCTATAGTACAACTTTCAAACACAGCATTTGACACTTGTTGAACATTCAGTAAATCAGAGAAATGCTCCTTCCAAGTGTCAAGCACTTCATTGATGTTAACACGGAGGTTTCTATCTTGGTCCCGAATGGCGATAGATCTCGGTCTAAAGGTACGATGCAATTCGGTAACTCATTTAAAGAAGCCACGGGACCTGTTGAGTGTTGACTTATAAAATCATTTTTGGGTTTAATTTGTACCATACCTAGAATCACCTGAACAGCACCAACAACCGAAGTTTTCAATACGTCCCATAGAGCGTTCATATCATCACAACGGGATATGGATTTCATAATTCTACTGCTAAGAGTCGTGAGCGATCGCAAAGTACATCATTCTTTCCCCATTATCAGTAGCCAGATCATGTCGGGAGTACAGACCTGTGTTTTTGAATAAGTCAGTCTATTTTTGCCATAGCTCTAGCATTAAAGTCACAAGACAATATACTGACGTCGTTCAGATATTTCAAGGGTACAAGCTCCTTGCGCTGCATACTAGTTAACGTCAAAAGTATAACCACTGATCGGCAAGGTACGCACTGATTGGTTAAATTCAAACGGAATAACCCGGCGTCGTAACTGGAAATGGTCAGCGCATGACTGAATGCATGGGCAAATTTACTGTTCTCATCAGTATATGGGTGGGAAACCCAGAACAAAATAATCCATCATGGATAAGATAGATAAGGAAGAAACGTACGGTGCAGGGAACGAAGACCTAGTGCAGGCGAATGGAGAGAGTGTGCAAGCGAGCTCTAAGTCATCTTTATCCAATGACCAGAAAGTTTCAGCAGCGGTGCACTTGGCAGCTGAAACCGATAAAACCACAAGAACTGCTGCTGCTGTGGCAAACTTGGCTGCAGTAACAGTAAATTTTACAATGTGCAGATGGATTTAAAATCGAACCTGTATTCGTGCGTCCTCGATTTGGCTGGGGACGGCGTAAGGGAGGACGTTAAAAATTAACCGCGAAAAAGTTGGGAGAGCTTCGGCCCCAAAACAGATTGCAGAGTTCAGAAACAAACGAACAAACGAAAAACTATAACTATAACTATAACTATAACTATAACTATAACTATAACTATAACTATAACTATAACTATAACTATAACTATAACTATAACTATAACTATAACTATAACTATAACTATAACTATAACTATAACTATAACTATAACTATAACTATAACTATAACTATAACTATAACTATAACTATAACTATAACTATAACTATAACTATAACTATAACTATAACTATAACTATAACTATAACTATAACTATAACTATAACTATAACTATAACTATAACTATAACTATAACTATAACTATAACTATAACTATAACTATAACTATAACTATAACTATAACTATAACTATAACTATAACTATAACTATAACTATAACTATAACTATAACTATAACTATAACTATAACTATAACTATAACTATAACTATAACTATAACTATAACTATAACTATAACTATAACTATAACTATAACTATAACTATAACTATAACTATAACTATAACTATAACTATAACTATAACTATAACTATAACTATAACTATAACTATAACTATAACTATAACTATAACTATAACTATAACTATAACTATAACTATAACTATAACTATAACTATAACTATAACTATAACTATAACTATAACTATAACTATAACTATAACTATAACTATAACTATAACTATAACTATAACTATAACTATAACTATAACTATAACTATAACTATAACTATAACTATAACTATAACTATAACTATAACTATAACTATAACTATAACTATAACTATAACTATAACTATAACTATAACTATAACTATAACTATAACTATAACTATAACTATAACTATAACTATAACTATAACTATAACTATAACTATAACTATAACTATAACTATAACTATAACTATAACTATAACTATAACCGATCCTAAACTGCGTGTCTGTTAACATAAACATATTTTATTTTCTTGATTTGGTTAACAATTAAGTTTTTTAAGCATGTGGATAGTGAGCCCAGCGATACAACCTTTATTTAGTTGCCACCTACGACAAGCCAGGCTGTGGTGGAATTTTAAGGATATAACATGCTCGTTTAGAAGTTTTTTACGAGACATGGGAAGGTCTTCCAACCACAGGAACCTTTGTTATATCGTAGTTAAAATCGGCAGCTCTAAAAACGACATCGATAAATAAAGCAAGACACTTGATCGTCTAAGATCGCCTAAGCTCGCTTTATCTGCGCCTTGTTTATATTTGATTTGTTTAATGGTTTAATTGATTCATAAAATCTTTTAGCAAAATTAAAATGTACTACTATAACAACTTTAATGTTTGAAGTTAAACTAAGTTTCCATAAAACTAATTACGGTTGTCACAACTCTTGTAATGTTTATTTTTTCATCCCTTGGCTGTAAAATACATGTCACAATCTTGGTAATTTATAAAAAAAAAATTTTACATGATTTATTCGAATGACGACTCCGGTTGTAATTTGTAACAAAATTTTATTTTTCAAAAAAACAGCCGACACGACAAGGTCAGATCGTAATCAATAATAATTAGAAATAAGCTAAGTTACATTAGAATTAGAAGTTAGCTATAAATAAAAAAATAATTCAAAAACGTGGCAATTCAATACTTATGGGTTTAACACCCATAGTGAAAATAACTGAAATTTTATTTTGTGTTCTATAATTTATTTATATGAATGATTACGGTAAAAACACGAACAAACTTAAAAAAAAAACAACAGAACATAACTGTTATTATTATTACCTTGATGGCCTTGATCAAATCTAAAATTTATTGAAAATATAATTAATTTTCATGTTCGTTAATTTTTTTATTTGTTTAGGGGTTTTCTCGCTACCAGCCTTAAAAATGTCAATTCATTCGAATATTTAATTTATACGACGATAGATCAAGAAGTATTGTAAATGTGACCATTTTTTGACTGTGGATGGCAGAAGCAAATCATGTACGTAATTTCTTAAGTATATGTGATCCTGAGCTACTTCAGAATTATATTCCTCTTAACCTCTCTTCCTTCTATGACCAACTACCGAATTCTGCATAAAAGCTTTGACCAAGAAAATGGTTTGAATTGTTTAGCATCTCTTTTTGAAGGCATACTGCAGTTTGACCAAGTTATTTCTGACTGCATCCTTTTATGGTTCAATAACAGCATCTACTCTTGCGTAGAACCACTTTGCTTAACCATGATTCAACAATTACAAACCGATTGGAGTTTCACACAAACTTTTATTTTAAGGTGCTATTTCGCGGTACTGTCAGCCCTATACTGGCAGTGCCTTATTATTTTGAATTTTATTAAAATACTCGATAATTTTACTAGAGGCTTTCTTTAGTAATCGATTGTTTCTGTTACTTCATTGTTCAAGATATATTCTTGTTATGGGAATAATGGAGCCATAATATTGCATGTCATATCTGAACCAGTAACATATAGTTATATTGATAACATTTAACTTCAAAACAATATTTTTTGCACTCCAATTACAAAAGCATTTTTGAATGACGCTGATACTGATTTCCAGTTGGTTTTGAAACATTTCGATTTAAAAATCTCATGCTTTTGTGAAAACTTTACAAACTTGGAAACCCTGTTCACAGCTATTTCCAAGATAGATGCGCGTAAAGATATACAAGACCATAATCTCATCAAAACTTGTAATTGTTATTGTTCCGCAACGCTAATAGAAGTTGTTCGCTCTCATTGTTTTTGGAGTGTGCTGTACGAAGGCAACTCAGAAAAGAGTCTTGCTTAACCTTACGCGGTATGTCTGCATATGACTTATCCATTATTGATCTACCCATAGTAGTGTAAATAGGTGGGCAAATCTCTTGTTTATATGAATATGTCGATATGGTCTAACTTTCCTTTTTTTTCAGTTTGAAAGTTTTGCACGATTTTGTTCAGCTTGTTTAGATTTGTTTGAGTTCATACTTCAATTCTCTCTTTGCAAGCTATTGTTATAATCTTCCGCGTTTTAATATCATTATTAAAAGTACTATCCTTCTTTTAATTTCTACCATGTCCATGTACCAGGCTTAATATACTAACTACTAATTTTTTTTTGGTTATTTAAACCTTCCATATATAAGGAAGACGATCCAATATACATCATTAGCATTTCACCATTAGCATTTAAAGCTTAATGAAAAGTACTGAATGTCCCTTCTGACGTATAGAAGATGATCAGTGAATCGCTCATCCATCAGTGATGGTAGCCCAATTTTGTGACTAATACCTTAATCGAAACCTTGCAACATTAGTATTAATTCTGCTATAAAATATTCATACATTTTCACAAATCATTTTTGAGCATACAAATTTGGAAAGGGGTAAGCCTTTATAAATTTATGAAAATGAATGAATAGCCAAAGCCCATGTAACAGTAGTCCTATTTTGATTACTGATGCCTTAATCGAAAGCTCGCGACATCAGTATTAATTCTGCTATTAAAAATTTATACATTTTCACAAACTATTTTTAATCATACAAATTTGGAAAGAGGTAAGCCTTTCTACATTTATGAAAATGAATGAATAGTCAAAAGTTCACGAAATGGTGGTCCGATTTTGATGACTGACACCTTAATCGAAAAGTCGCAACATCAGTACTAATTCTGCTATAAAATATTCATACATTTTCACAAATCATTTTTAAGCATATAAATTTGGAAAGATGATAAGACGATTTTGATGTTAATTGATACCTTAATTAAACGCTATTTTGCGTTGCTATGACAATTTTAATAAATCACGCACACTGCTAAAATATACCTATTGGTTTTATACCTCACAAATAATTGTAAACCATAATCAAAACACCAAAATCAAATAACTTTGATTTAAGGTAAGTAACTAAAGTAAGCACCCACTTCTATTTGTGGATTAAATCTGTTAACATAAATAATGTCATTGTCAGGAACATCGACAGACTGCCATGATATGACAGGATCTCCAACTCCAATAAATCTAAGTGCAGCATAACTATCAACATATTGTATAGTACTTGGTCTTCTTTAGATGCTGCCTTATTTGGAAACTGCATTTGTAATGAATGTTCTGACAAACGTCAACGAAAGACTAAATTAAAACTGGATCGTTAATAGATTAGCAAGGAAATATACATTATTAAGAACAAACTAAATGACACGTAACGTATGACAACTAACAGTTAACCCCTTATTTCACAAAAATAAATAAGCAAATGTAAGCAACAAGGACGTCAACGTCGAAGAGGCGTTTCGTCTATCACAATCCCTTATAATAGTTCCATAAAAAACTAAGTATAAAAACTATAATGAAAAAAAATTTAATTTATTGAAATTGTCATAGCAACGAAAAAAGTCAAATTTTGTTTATAAATGGTTTTTGAATGGTATTAGTACAAAAACAAAACCAAGTATAGTGAATTGTTATGTTTTATTGTATTTTTTTTTGTTAATATAATTCTTTAATTTTAGCTAAAAGTAAACACAATAAGATGAATATTTCAAGAACAATTTTAGTTTAAAAATTGGTCGCTGATCGTTTAGGATTCTCAGACTATTTACATTATAATACATTTTGATGTTTGATTACATGTTTTTTTTTATGAATAATTCAATATAATATTATATTCAATATAATATAATTCATTATAATAACTTATTATATAAAATAGAATGGCTTAAAAATTAGCTAGACAAATAATGCCATTTTGAATGTAAAAATTGTATATATAAATTAAAAAGAAAAGAAAAAAAAAGTAGAAGAATAAACTAAACTGGTATAAGATTAAATTTTAACTTACTCTTGGTTTCGACCAAAAAATCGGTTGTTTTTTTTACAAAGGGAAATATTTTAATTTTCTTTATGTATGTGTATTGAAATTCTATGTATTAGAATTATAAATTTAAATATTTGAATTTTAACGTTGATTTTTTTCATAAAAATTTATTGTAAATAGTTGCAAATCTTGAAACGTCACGCGATAAAACATTTTCTGCCGGTTTCAGTTTTTTTTTTGTTATGTATATGTGAATGTGTAGGTATAAATGCACATACATATATACATACATACATTGTTTACGGGATGATTAATATTTTAAGTTCACGGAATGGCTTGCAGTTTTTGTTTTGTCGTTATATTATATTTTTATCATTAACCCGGAAGGCCATAAAGAAAAAGAGAGAGAAAGATATGGAATTTATTTTTAAATTTTTGTTTGTTGGTTTGCATATTCCGGGATTAACCCGTTAATACTGTTGGGTGGTAATAAAAACAGATTTTTTTTTCACATGCGGGATAGTCGAAATTTTGAGATTGAAGAAGTACAAAGTAAAAAAAAAATAAAAATAAATAAAAAATGACGGAAAAATTAAAAAGCATAGATAGAAGTGCATAAAAAAAAAAATTGCAAAATAGAAATATCTATAGGTGTGATCCTTTATTCATAAAAATGTGAATAAATGAATTTTTGAGATTAACTTTTATGGGTTAAGTGAATGTACAATTAAATTAGAACTTTACAAAAACACAAATAAAACATAAAAAGCAATAAATTATTTAAACTACATATAAAAAAATAAAAAAAATAAAGAATTTGTAAAAACTGTTGGTGTAATTGTGAATAAAAATTCATAGATTATTAGTCAAGAAATAATAGGTATAGGTGTGATCCTTTAATCGCAAAATTGTAATCCAAGAATTTTAATTCTTAAAAATTAACTTTTATGGAGTGTGTGCATTAAAATTATAGTATACATTACAAAAAAAAAAAAAAAAAAAGGAAATAAAAAGAAAAATTCAAGTTCGATATTTATATATATCTATATATCTACATAAATATATTTTTTTATATATATTACGTCGATTTCGTCATCATCGTCAACCTTGGATCCTCAACATACATTTCAACACAATTCTACTCATTTATATACCATAATTTTAAGTACATGTTGGTGATTGGGGTAAGAATATATTTTTTTAAGTAAATTGTTGTCTTAGGCGTTAAGTTTGAAGTTTTTTTTGCCTCTAATTGTAGTATTATTATTATCATCATTCATTTTTTTTTTGTTTTGAATTTTTTTTTTATTTTTACTTTGCAATTTTTTTTGGTGTTAATAAACGATAAAGTTAAGTTGAATATCATTTTTTTTTCATATCTTTCATATCTTTCGGTTTTTCTTTCTCTCTCTTGTAAAAATGGTTGTTGAATTCTGCGTAATGATTATAAAGTGCGGTTAGTGGTAATGTGTTGGATGAAACGGTAAGTGAGATAATAAATATTCGAAACGGTAAGTTGGGTCATGTCTTAGATTCCCCCCACCCTTCCTTTTCCACTTTCCCGTACTTTGCTCTTCCTAGTGGTCAATCTAGCTACAATCTATCTTCGGCAATCCCACACCCACGCTCCTGAGTCATAGCCGGCCCATGATGACCACGCCGAAGCTCTAGGTTGTAGACAACAAAAATAAATTCAGTAACGCACGGTCGTGTTTTTTTTTTGTTAACATGAACCGGCCAATCAGTCCGTTACAATCTAAAATGTTTAAAGTTTAATAAAAAATAAATGGCTATTAGTGTTTTAAAGAAATAAATAACTTTTTTTTGAATTTTGAATCGCACAAAAATACATGATAATGACATTTTTCAAATAAATGAAGGGTTGTCCATAAAATTTCCTAAAGGAAATTTTATGTTTTAGTACCAATGTAAAAAAAACAACAGCAAAAGTTCTCTTCATTAGTACAAATCGGTTGTTTTTTGTACAAATCGGTTGTTTTTTGTTTGCATGTGTAGGTAATAAATTTTGTGTTGAGACGCAATTTTTTTGAGAATGTATACTATCCGTGTGAGGTGCGATGTAAAAAAAACAACGAATTTTTTGGTAGAAACGTATACTTAATCTAATTCACTGTGTAGCCACCAGTATTTTTGATTTTGTGTTGAACATTTTTGGTTATCTATTCTTTTGAAAGATGTGCTGTATCTTGTGTGCATTTCAGGATTGGACAATTTACTTGCTTCGAAACTTTTATCGTTTGGTGTCCTTGTTGTGAATTTTGAATGAACCCAATACTGTCTAATGCTGTGTGCCTCATGCCATAAATTTCGTCTAGATCGTCGACTTTTCTAAATTGTTGATTATTTCGTATCAATGATTCATAGATGACACTAGTTGTAATATTACAAGCTATGCCTGACTATTGACGATTCTAAATTGTTAACTTCTCAAACTTCAGTTGGCTAAAAAAATATTTTGTTTATGCTTACACTTAAATATTATAATTTTATAATATTTGTTTTTAATGTTTGTATTAAATTAATGTTTGTGTAGTTTTAAAACTTCTTAAATACAAATCTGTAAGATTTTATTTGTATTTATATGTACGTACACAAAAATTGACAACTAAAACGAAAAGCAACCTCACGAGCAGGCTAAATGAAAAATTCTGGTGGTTAATAGAATAACTAATGAATAATTTAGGATAGTTGGCGATTTAGATGAAATTTTCAGCATGAGGCACACAGCATAAATATGTGAAGGTCCTGGAATATTGTTGATTTTGATGTTCTGTTGAATAATTTTGGTATCGGTGTAGTGTGGGCCGAAAACTAACGAATTTTCGAAATGGTTTGTGGTGCTTGAAATGTGGTTTCGTATTAATTTTATTATAAATAGATCGATTCGGTCCGTTTCAAAATTTTCGTATTGGTTTTGATTAGAAATATACTGTAGATAACCAGTTTCGGCTTTACGGAACCGACCGTTACAATGTCGTATGCAACATCTTTCAAATTTTCATAGAATTTTTTCCATGTAGCTCGCGTTACAATTGAACCAGATTGGGCATCCGTACGTGATGATTGGTCGGATAATAGTTTGGTAGCAAATTTTTTTTTACTTTTGGATCCAAGAATCTTGAGTAAAATATTTTCGAGTGTGCCATAAGACTTCTTTTTGTATTTTTAATTTGATTGTTGATGTGGTCGTGCATATAGCATAATTGATCTATGTGAATGCCGAGATATTTGACTGAGGTGTTTTGATTGATGATATTATCATTTATTAGAATTTTAGAATTTTGTGGTCAGCAAATCTCTAGTGTAAATGTTGAACAGAATTGGTGCGGTAATTGTGCCTTGTTGTAAACCATTGTTAATTTTGAAAATATTTTTGGAGGTTTCTATCCCTGATGTTGTGTTGAAATTCTGTCGAATAACATGTCGATTAAAATTTGGATGATGTCCAAGTCGCGATTTAAATTTTTTAATTTGATTATCAAGCCATCCAGCCAAACGGATTCGAACGCTTTTGCCATGTCTAGCATCATCGCTCCAGTGCAATTATTTTTATTGAGATTTCGACAAATGTCCGAAGTTAATTTTGTTACTGCATGAATCGTAGAGTTGGCCATGTCTAAAACCAAACTGATTGTATGGCATGATGTTATGTTCCTTAATGTGATCTTCGATTTTGTTGTAGATTATTATTTCGTAAATTTTGCTTAAGTTTGATACCAGACTGATTGGTTTGTAATTTTGCGGTTTTTTCTTATCTTAATTTTTTTTTTAGGATTGGAAAAATCTTGGCAGTTTTGAAAACATTTTCTTTTGTTGAATTTGATATGGAATTTGCTCGATGTAGATGATCGAAATTGAATTTAGTTGTGTTGTTTTGTTTTTATGTGTGATGAGTTTGCTTGATTTGATTAGCGAGTTGTTCTACTATTGTTTCATGATGTGTTTTTTCCGAATTTCTTGCTGGTTTGGTTTGATGTTCAATAAAAAGACCTATGATTTGCAAATTTTCTTGTGTGTTATGGCTTGAAATGATATTGTTGAGCATTGGAGGTGATTCCAATCAATATTTAGATTGGTGATAGCTGTGGCTTCATTTTTATAAATTTCCAAATGTTCTAGATTTTTATTAGTTTTTGTTTTTCTGATCTGGTTAATGGGAAGAGAATATCTTGATTTCCGGTCGAAATGTGATAATTTGGTTTGAATTTGCCAGACCGCCTTGTCTTTAATTTTTTGATTTTGTTTACCAAATAGCTTTTATGCTTGTATAATTTTTCAATTATATTGTTTGTGTAGCACTCCATGTTGTTTTTACGTCTAGTTTTTGGTTGTGTCATGTTGATATTTTCTAATATTAATTTTGTGATAGTTTCAATATTTCGTCGTTATTAATATTTTTAAAATTTGGCACGAAATTTTCTTCAAGATGGTTTTGTTTTAAATATTTTTGATATAGGTTGTTTAGTTGTTTGGTCCAAATTGTCCAGTTGGTGTTGGAAAATTGGTAAATTTTTTGAAACTAAATGTTTTAAATGTTCTTCGTTACTTTATTGAATTTGTTCACAATGAATCACGATTCCTCTGTGGTCGTTTTCGTAGAATTTAGTTGGAATTTTGCAGATATTTAACCGATTATTCGTGATTACTAAATCTAAAAAGCTGCTTTGTACAAAGGTTGCTCAATTTTTGCCAGGCGATGCTGGCACGCTTAAAAAAAAGAATAGAAGTTAGAAAATTGCAACAACAGACGACAAAATCAACGCCAAAATTATTTAGCTCCATTAAAGTGACGAAAGAGAACGGCACATTTGCCGAAATGATGAAAGGAGAGCCAGCTCTACCACAACAGCCACAACAGCAACAACAACAACAAATCAACGAGACGACCATCCAAAATCTGACAACACGAATTGACAAGATGGCCAAAATAATGGACCAACAGAGCGAACAAATCTCTCAATTATTACAAATCATCTCGCAATTATAAATCTTCAAAATTTCTCTTCATATCGTAATAATCAATATCAAAATTATCCGTCAAAATTCAAAATTATCTCGTTGAATGTAAACTCAATTGTGAGCGTTCAACGACTTAAAATTTAATAAATTTTAATTTATTAAAATTTTTGAATATTCATCAGCCGGACTGTCTCCTAATCAACGAAACAAAATTAAACGAAAAGAATAAGATATAATTTAAAAATTATGATATCATTCGACGCAACAGATTAAATTCAAAACAAGGTGGAATCAAATACAAAATTATAGAACCTCAAGAGCTGAGTAACCGAGAAGGAATCGAAATTGCCAATGTTAAATTAAATATACAATTTTCGGCCCACAAAATTTTCCTCGTATCTATCTACTGCACCGGCAATCTAAAACAAATTTCGGATGAACATTTCATTGAAGAATGGAGCAAAATTTATTCTACACTAAATTTAAGCAACCCGAATCATTACTATATAATAGCGGGCGATTTAAATGCTAGACATGTAAATTGGGGAAACGCTCTTAACAATTCGAGGGGTAATCGGTTAAATCGATGGATGACCGAAAAAGTCTTTAAGAGTGGCAAACCGACGATGATCCGTTTCGGAAACTATATTGATTTGGCCATCATAGATACACGCATCAAAATTCAACAAAATTCACAACAAGAAATTCCTACTCAACATTTTGACCATCGAGCCATCGAAATTATGGTACGAGAAGTGGGTGAAATTGAAAAAGGGACTAATGAAAAAGACAACGAACAACAAATCAGCTATAATTTTAACGGAATAGATTGGAAAAAATGGACAAAAAATTTGGATGAAGCGCACCGGACAACCCTGGAAAATCTTTCGAACAAAAATAACAACATTGAAAAGTTAGTACCCACCGACCGTAATCTCACTGACGACGAAATTAATAATTACATTACACAAATTACTCAACTCATTTTGGATAATGTAAAAAAAAAAAATTCACCAAAACAGAGACGTATCAACAACATAGTTTGTTACACCAATCCTTTAATTGAAAAATTATATCGACACAAATCATTTTTGATCTCAAAAATTAAAACTTTAAAACGAAATTTAAGCACGCGGAATGGACATCATCAAAAATTTTCAACTTTTGACAACAACAATGTCATCAATAGCAAAATTCGAGATTGGAAAATCGAAATTAAACGCACGGTACAATTAATTGAACAAAATGTGAAGTTACAAATTGAAACATATTGGACAAACGTAATGAGGGGAATGCGGCCAAGTGCAAAAATGTGGCCCGAAATTAAAAAACTCACCAAATCAAAAAATTCAAATAGTATAAATATTAATCGTTTAGACATTAATGAATCAGACATCAATTTATATAACCATTTCGCAATCGATTGGAGCCAAATTATAAAAAATGATGAAAATAAATTCCAAATTTTTAATGAAGTCACTAATTTAAATATTATCACAGTCGAACAAATACAAATTTAGGAAACTCAACAAACGAACAAAAAATTTTAAATCAAATCGGTCCACTCATCGAAAAACATAAAAGCGCCAAAAGGAATCATTGCATCAAAACCAAATTTTCGGCTACAAATCGAGCTAACACACCAAAATAACCTCAAGATGTTGGCTCAAGATTGGCCCAGATTTATTACCAAATATCGTTTTAAAACATTTACCAAATTCAATAATTAGTGAAATTTGTACAATATTTAACAATCTATTAAACAATAAATCGTTTCCGAAATGCTGGAAATTGGCTCGTGTGTTCCCCATCCTCAAGAAATCAAAAGCTCCAACTGACCCGGAAAGTTATCGGCCTATTAGTTTATTATCAAATTTAGGAAAAATTTACGAAATTATCATATATGAAAAATTAAGTGAGCATGTCCTCACGAACAAACTTATACCGGACAATCAATTTGGTTTTCGTCATGGCCATAGTACCGTGCATGCAATCACAAAATTAGTGTCAGACGTATGCCACAATTTAAATTTTAAAAATCCAACGGGAGCAGTCTTGATCGATATAAAGAAAGCATTTGAATCCATGGACGGGCTCCTCGCAAAATTAACAAAAATGAAATTTTCGAACGATCTAATCCAAATTATGTATGATTTATTATATGAACGAAATTTTATTATCACGACTGGCAAAAATCAATCATCTTTCAAATTTAAATTTTTAGGTTCGATAACGGCACCATTATTATTTAATTGATATACGGCCGATTTAATTTCGCATAAAAAACTAAATTCCAAAAAAACACAAACGATCGCATACGCTGATGATATGATCGTTTATAGTTCGGATTATTTGGTTGGAAATATCGAAAAAAATCTCTAAATTTTATGAAAAAATATTTAAAAATTTGGCACATAGAAATTAATACTACAAAATGCGAATCAATTTTATTTAGACAACCCTTCAAAAATGCACAGATCGATTTAAAGAGAAATTGGAGAAAACTGTCAGTAAAAATGTATAATCAACCAATTATGTTAAAAGGAACAATTAAATATCTGGGTGTAAACATCGACAACTTATGTTATATGGCAAAACACACAACAGTACAACTAGAAAAAGCAAGATGTGCTTTTATGGGGGCGAGACGACTGTTTTACAGTAAACATATTGACAAACGAGTTAAAATTACCGCGTACAAAGCACTAATACGCCCTATACTGACGTACGGATGCCAAGTTCGGTTTAATCAGACACCACGTTACAACGAACGCTACAGATTTTTTGAACGAAAATGTTTACGGCACTGTAACGAACTGTACAGAAAAGCGGAAACAGATTTTACGCACTATATTTCGAACAGAGTACAATATGAAAATTATAAAGCGGACCGATTCGACGTACATATGTTAAATTTAACACGAAATCACAAAAGACGGGCAATGTTAAATTATGACAATACATTAATTTACGTACCATACTATTTGGATACACAATTGACGAACGTATATGCGACCAAAGGGACAATACTGGGACCGAATTTATTCGTTTATTTAGATCAAAAAGGATATCTGCAAAACAAAGAAGCTATCCCACTGATTTATCATATCCAGCGGCGACCGAATGAAAAATGGCTAGAACCCGATAAATTCGGAAATCCTGATGAACATATCCGTTATGACAGAACCATAATTAAATTCCAACTAAATGAATACGAGGACAGATGTCAAAAATATTGGTGGCTATCCGAACTCAACCCACATGCAGTACCAGCAGCATCATCATCATGATTTTCCAATTTAAAAAAAAAACTTATGTTTATATAACTTTAAATTAATTTCTTATCCTGTTTTTGTCCTTTTGACAATTTTGTACTAAATACGATGTCTTAACACTTTTTTCTGATTAATCTTTTTATATATTATGTATGGTGTGAGTGAATGAGTTCGGCTGTGATTCTTACATGAATGTTGTTTTTATTTATTTATTTATTCATGTAATCATTAAGTCATACATTTGACGAGAGTTTGATACAAAAGTTTGTTAACATTTTTATTTGCATCAATTATTATACAACATTAATTTTACATAAATTTTTAACGTAAATCTTTATACTTATATATATTTTGTAAATCTAAATTTTCCTATCTTGAAAATTATACAAAACAGTTTTTATGTTTATATATGTGAAGAATATAAGAGCCCATTTTTTAGGGACAGTGATTCTATTTATTTCTATATAATTTATGGATGGCCTATTTATCAAGTCCAACATTCAAAAAAAAAGAAAAAGTTATTTAGTTTTAATTCAACCATTTACAAAAAAAAATGTTAAATAAATTGGATTTGTTTATTAAAAAAAAAAAATCTAAAAAGCTGCCTGAATTTGTCAAGGTTGGGTTATCTGGTTTAAATAGTTTGGCCTTATAGAACTCACCGTAATCGGATTGCCATCTATAATCCAAATTGCAGTTTGTCGCTGTGTGGTTGTGTGTGTGCAATTTTTGCACTGGATCATATCGCGAGTTTTTGCTAGCTGTTTCCAGGAAATTCTTTGATAATTTACTGCTTTTATGTTATAAATTTTATTTAATTCCGTGTCTGGGTCTGGGTTAAATTGGATAATATAGATGGGCAGTTTCTGATTTATATGGTCTGCACGTTTTGATTTGATTTGGGTGCTGTTTGTTATTTTGATATCGCCGATGGTTTCTAATTCGGTTTTGAGTTCTGGATATTTTCGTTGTCTGATAATCCTTTTAGAACCAGTGTTTTTGGTTTCTCTTCTTTGGGTGTGTACGAGAAGTATTTGGTACTTACTTCGTTAAAAATGTTTTTGGTTTTGTGGTAATCGTCCATATTTTTGAGGTATACTGAATGTTTATCATAGTTGATTCTTTTGATTTTGAAATTTGTGATTTGTGATCCGTTGACGAGCGCTATGGGGTTTTTATTGATTGGTTGTGAATATGTATTGGAGGTGGTTAATTTTTTTTTGTCGATTTTGGTCTTGCTGAATTGTAGCGTTGACTTTTTTTTTGGAGTTTCGTCTTTATCTATGTTTTTGTCTTGGCGATCCCCCATTGTTATTGTTTATAATAACATACGGGATGCTTGTATTTACACGAAACTGCGTTGAACGCTAGGCTCAATCAATAAAAAAACACTAATACACAATCGTATTTTATTATATAATTGTTCATTTTATGATAGAGATGAAAATAAATTTAAATTTAAAATTATTTCAAAAGGAGAAAAAAATATTAAAATTTTCACATAAATATGTGACTTTTTTTCGATGTATAATAGTTCGCATTCAAAGTTCGATTATTTTATTGTATATATATTTATGTATACAGGGTGGCTAAGACCAAGTGTTACCAAATGAAAACGCTGTAATTTTTTTAATTTTGATTATTTTTTATTGAAATTTTGTGGAATATGCTGAAAACATATTACATTTTATGAAAAACATGTTACTGTTCGATATGACCTCCTTTGGCTCTGATTATTTGATTCAGTCTTCTATAGAAAGCATTGCATGCTGACCGAATGTGGGCTTGCGGAATTTTATTCCATTCTCGAACAAGATCTGACTTCAATGCATCAACACTTTCGTATTTTTTAGTGGACACCTTACTCTCCAAAATGGACCATATGGAAAAATCCATGGGATTCAAGTCTGGTGAATATGGTGGCCATCCTTTCGACGAAATCAGCCGCGGAACGCAATTTTGTAAAAATTGCTGTGTCGCTCGAGCTTTGTGTGACGGTGCCGAGTCCTGTTGGAATGTCTAACGGTTCGTACCAAAGTGTTTACGTGCCCAAGGTAGCAAAGCATCGTTTAGGATCTTTTGGCGGTACACTTCTTGGTTTACCTTGACTTCATGTTCGATGAAAACCAGAGGAGTGGTTCCATCTGCAGTAACTGCAGCCCAAACCATAACATAAGCTGGTGATTACTTGCGCATGGCATCTCTTGTGTCCAAATTATCGTTGGACTTGTGCTCTAACCAAACACGATCATTTTGTTTATTCACAAACTGTTGAATGGTGAAAATTTTCTCATCAGAAAAGACAATTTTTTGGAATCTCATCACGTTCGGCCAAGGCCTTCAATGCTCGTGTTCTTTCAAGCCTAACTTTTTTTTGTGCCCCCGTAAGATCTTGAACTTTTTGTATCTCGTAGAACTTCAAGTGTAGTTCATTTTTCAATATGGTTTGAATGCTGTATCGTGAAACATGTAGACGTGCGGCTAATTGATTGGCACTTTGACGAGGATTTCGTTGGATTCATTTCTTCACCTTTCGTATCATTTCTTTTGATGTTGCTGTTTTTTTAGGACCGCCTCTGTTGCGTTTAGCGATGCTACCAGTTTCGTTGTATCGAGTTATGGTTCGATACACAAACATTTTATTCACATTCAACTGCTGGAGCTGACGAACTATTGCTGTTTGTGAATTTCCACCCAAATACAATGCAATTACACTATTATTACGTTTGAATTCCATTACGATTTTTTTATTAAGATATTAATTTAGAACAATTATTTGTTGACCACATGTAAACAACTAACCAAACTTCAATCTGTCAAAAAATTGACGCGCGAAAATGACAACTACACAAATGACAGCAGAGTGAAGTCAGTAACATTTGGTCTCAGCCACCTTGTATTATTGTGCTGCTACTTGATAAGTTTGGCTTTTACTATAGAAGGTTTAGGCTTTTGTTAGAACCCAAACTGCTAAAAAACTCTAGGGCGCCAAATGATAAACATCAATTTCGGACAAGAAGATGACATCACCGCACAAGCAAAAAAATGTGTTTGACATTTGGTTATACTGCCATTTCAATTTAAAACTATTAAATATTATTTATTTAATAATCTTATAGTTTTAAGCAAAAAAATTACACAATCGTCAGAAAGCTGCATACACCAACAAATATGTAAATTTTTGACGACATCCTCGAATCTATGATAGCGTTATCATGGAACCAGTCTATAAGTACACATTTGTATTGATTATCTGCTGTAAACTTCTAGTAACTTTTTGGATGCATCAGTTTTGAGAGTACCCAAATCGTGGTAATGACAATATCGTTTTAATTGTTGCTACCTTCGTCTTTGACGATATTAGAGCCATCTTAGTTTTTCCAGCTGACGTTACTAGCATAGATGACTGCAGCATACGCCTTTTCAGAGGCTTCACAAAATCCATGTATACTAATAATTGAGGATGTTCCATGCCTTAATAAATCCAGATCTAGAGGCCAGGAGAGTCCTGCTTTCCACAGTTTTTCCATCATTCCAAAATTATCTGTTGCTGCATTCCAATATTGCCAAAGAGTCTTAACAATTTCATTAAACTTGAACTTAAGAATACCACTGTTCTGTAGTTCTTTTGGTATGTTTTGTATCAGGGCGTAATGCGCTTACCATTACGTAGGTAGCTATTTTTTAGCAACTGTGGCCTGTACGATATTATTTCTAAAAATGAGGTCATCTACGAAGTCTTTTAGATCACTTTCAGATACGTGCGGTTTTCCGCCATAGAATTTGACATTTTTATATGTCGGCTGTAAATATATATTTGTGTTTTTCCGAATACAGTAATATGCTCAACCAGTCTTGTTGGAGTGTTAGCCCATTCACCATGAAACCATTTAGTGATGTTCCTGTGGACGTTTTTGATAACTAAGTTTATCTTATAAATCATCAGAAACGGTTTTAGCGGAATAGTGTGGTTTTCTGATTGATCTCCAAAATATCTTTGTTTGATTTTGTCAGAGTAACTCGATTTGGTAATTTCTGGATTAGTAAATTTTTTAAGGTGAAAACCAAAAATCCCGTAAATTTGATTAACTTATAATATGTTTTGATCGCATTATAATTACTAATGAATCAGCAAAGACTCCTGCATTGTGCGATATATTAGTATAACCGCAATAACTGCTTTGCTTGCAATCCTGCAGCTTCTAATTTATGCATGTAAGCAAGATGTTTGCTTCAATTTGACAATGCATGACAGTTACCAATTAACCTGATCTCATTTTAGGATAATTTGATCTATGATACCAGAAGGCACCCACTTTTTCTAATATTATTATATAATTCTATGTTTATTTAGAATATCTTGTCATCTTACTTCACCATATGGACAAAAGATATGTCATTTGATCTAAATTTGGACCCAAAATGTTGATGAATTGTTGGATTTTTGAAAATATCACATTTACCATCAGAGTTTATAAATACCATTGCGATTTTATTTGCAATAACTTATGACGACACTAATCAAAATGACAATCCCACTGGAATACTAAATTAATACTTTGGTGGTTCTTTTAAAGTAAAATTGCATCCTGTCAAAAATACATGATTCTTTGAATAATAGACCAGTCATCCATTTTCGTACAACTTTAACGTCATGTTATCGCCGAAAATCCAATTTATATACACTTTATTTGACACAAACTTTAAATTTAATATAAATTAGACTTAAAAAAAATTGACTAAACATTACAAATCAATTGAATTAACCGTTTTATGACCAATACGTCACGTAATTGCCGAAAATCCAAATGTTAATGTGAAAAAAAAATGAAGAGCGGGTTTACGTTCCAAAACGGTTGTTTAACGCTAATCAGTCTGATCTCTAATGGAAATCTATGCCAGACAGATTTTTTATTTCTCAAAAATTCGGTAACGGGTTTTTACAGTGGCTAAAGAAATTTAACGCTTATTCTTTGATATATTGTTTTAGGGGATTTCAAATTGAAGCCACTCTTTATAAACATAAGTTAAAATCTAAAAGCTTTAAAAGGTTATGAAAAATATTTTGCTGGCCATTTGGAGATCCAACAAGAAAGCGTGGGCGACATCGAGTATTTTTGAGGTTTGGTTTAGAAAACGATTTTCTCTTTGAACATCATATTCCAAAACAGACGGGTTTCTTTAAATGTAAATAACTTTAAGTGATACAAGTAAAGCTACCATATTTTTGATCTAGGAATCCAACCGTGCTATTCGCGTCGACCTGTGTAACGATAATTAAGCTCGGTAATTTTGGAACATACTGAAAAACTGTTTATTATATATGGCAGATGAGTTCCACCTGGGAACTGGCGTGTGATCGAAACCAATAGAAACACTAATGTAAAATCCGTTTATTTATTAATCCAATCGATTTGTAAACAATTTAATAATAACGACGAAAGTTTTTTTTTTTGATGACAACAGCTGATGATATATTATTATTAAAAAAAAATGTATCGTGCATCATCACTTCGATGAACTTTTTTTTTACCATTCCATGTTCGAGTTTACGTATAACGAAGACAAAACAGTAGAAAAGTTTTTCGCGTGCTAAAAATAATCGAAGAAATATAAACAAACATGAATGAAATTATTTTTTTGTCGAAACCTCTGTATTTACGATAAAAAGATAAATTAATGATTGTGTTGTGTGTGGCTTATTCCATAATTGTTTCGTTCGGTTTTACCTGTGCTATGTGACTTGTTAGTGGAATTATTCAATTTTAAAAGCACAAAATCACGAAACTTTTAAATACAATTTGTTGTTGTTGTTACAATACACAAATTGTATGGCGATATTAGTACTAAATGCTAAAGGGATGGCAGTTGTCGTATAATAGTAACAAGGGAAATATATCCCACTTCCCTATACCTAATTGAGTAGAATTGACTTAACCAATAGTTTTTATGTTATGTTATTTGCTTTGGCTTTAATAGCAAAAATCTATCATAGGTAATTGTGAAATTTGAGGAAATGGTGTACGGAGTACGTTTCGAATTAGAAACTAAATAATCGATACGATGAACATCTGAATACCGTTATTTAGTATAAAATCAATGTAAATTACGTTGAATTAGGTTACATAAAAAATAATCGAAATGTTTGCTTTCAACCTATAACCTATATATGTATTTCATTATTTCAACAACAGATGTCTTACCTTAAATGCGTCAGGATTTTCAGAGCCCTCGACAAATTTAAAAATTTGTACTATTGCCCGTACCATTAAACCATCACCTTCGGTGGATCTGGGCGGTGAAAATTCAGATGATGGTGTTGCTGCTTTTTTAGGATTCGGCCCGAGCATTGTATGTGTTTTACCGGACCCAGTAGCACCATAGGCAAATACGGCTGCATGAAGACCATTTAATACGTCTTGAACTAATGGTGCTGTTGTTGTTTCATAAACGTCGGCCTGCGATGCCATCTCACTGAATACGTAATCGTAATTGTATTTTCGGGGTTTGGTTTTACTGGCATCATCGAAGAGTAACGATTTTTTTGAAATAACTTTTAAACATTTTGGTTCGTTCGGTTCGGTAGATGGCCGAATTCTTACTGCTACCTAAAAGTGTAAGACAAAAATATTCAAATTTAGTTTACATTTTGATGCTTGACATAATATTAACAAGAACATCATATTAACGCACTATCACCATAGAAAAATAACATAAGAATGATATATTTCGTATGCTGTTTTAGCATTCGAAACAATAAAAAATATACAGTGTATATACTGGTTATTGCATGCCAATTCAAAAAGAAACAACAATATATTTTTAACATTTTTGATCTATCCTTGTTGCATATTATTTTGCATTAGTGATTTTTTTTGCAATTTTGTTTGGTTTTGTTTTGCCTTTCTCATTTCTATTGTAAAGGTAGACGAATTCGGATGTAATTAAAAAATGGCTATAAACAAAAAATTGTTTTGCAATTTTTGGTTGGTTATGAATTATGCAATGCTATGATTTAAATTTTTTTTTGTGTTAAATAAATATAAAAAAACAAAATAAATTGTATCGGGTTTACACATTTTTTTTCGGCCAAATTTGTGATGTTTATTTTTTTGTTTTGAGTTTTTTGTTTTTTTTTTTAGTTTTCTAATTCGTACGTACTACGTACACATTTTTCTTTCTATATCAAACATAAATTTCGAGAACATTCTTATAATTCGCTAGCATTTTATGAATACAATACAATGATACAATATATAGAGTTGTTTAGATATATTATTTGATTACATATTTACAAAATTTTGTTTTTCTGTTATGATCAATTAAATTCGTGATTTTTCTTGTTAAAAAAATAATTAAATCATAATACCTCCGCATTCGTCTACCGCTACAGTAATAATGAATGACAAAGGAAAAACAAAACTGAAAATAAAAATCGCTAATGCAAAATAATGTGCAACTACGGTAGATATAAAAATATTATTTTATACGAAGCTTCGGATATTTTTACAAATATTGGATTCTTCGTACAAAAATGATGATATGATAGTGTGATGCTTATTTCCCAAAATAAAAATCTTCTTTGTGTTGTATGCACAAAATGGTGGTTCATCTTTAATTGTTATTCCTTTGACTTCTGTTCACGTCTATGGTTTATTGATAATAAGAATGATTTTTTATTTTATTACAATCAATTTTAGTTATACAATTTTATGGTAGATGTCCATTTTTCGGAGTATTAATTATTAAACTTACTCATTATCACTAAGCTAAGTGTAGATATTTATAAGGTTTTAGATATAGTTCACATGTAACTTTATGTAAATATTTACTATAAAATATACATTTACTATAATACGAATAATAATAATTTTAATTATTAGGTTTTAGGTTATACAACAATTAATTATATAAAAAAAGTTATACATAATATATAAGATGTTATAAATGATTTAATTTAGTTCTGTATTTCAGCAGTGGTTCCAACAAATATGTTGCTGTTTCGCTTTGTACTGGCATGCAATAACCAGTATTCACTATTTATTTTTAATTGTTTCGAATGCCGTTTTATCATACGAAATTTATCATTCTTATGTTCTTTTTTATGATATCACTATAAAAATAGTTAAAGTTTAAGGCATATAGTAGCATTATCGAAAATGTCATTCATATATAAACATTACCTTTGTGGGGTTTGCCGGTTCCCCCAACAGGTGGCTCCCCAGGTGGCGGATAGTTCACGAGTTGGAATTATAATGATAAAAACTAATAACCTAACAAAATTAGAAAATGATGTATCGTAAATAGCATCAAATCAAATCACCATGGATCCTGGATGAGACCAACTATTGCCAAATATCGGGGACAACTTTCGTAGGAGCACAATAATGTTGAGATCACCAACTCTTAAGGTTTCAAATGTAAGTAGTGGTACACTACATTTAAAGACAGCTGCAGTAGTCGCAACTTCATCCCAAGCAACTATTAATCTGAGGAATTATTGATACGTGTTCACTTCACGTTTTTTAATTAACAAAAATAAAAGGTTGCACTCCCCAGCATCAGCTGAGTGAAAAATGTTTTTTTTTTAAAACAAGTTTAAGAACAGGAAAAAGGAATTAGTATAATTTCGGTGGTATGTAAAAAAAAAAAAAAGTAGGGGTATGGATGTTTTGTGTTTTTTGGTTTTAGTCAAGTTTTTGTTTTGAGACAGATCGTATGAAAACGAAAAAAACAAAGTAGACATAAAAAAGATAAATAATCACGATAAAACAAAATCACGAAACGAAAATTGGAGTGCGCAACCTAAAATTCTAAAATCACCCAAAGTAAAGCGGAAACAATTATCAACTACTGGACGTACTAGTGAATATCGAGGTGATTAGGTTCGTACGAAAACCAAAAGTATTTTAAGTGTGAGGCCAAGGTTAGCACGAGCTTAAATACCAGCACGCGGTATGTTTCGCGATAAAAAGTGCTAATTGACGTTAATGAGTATCATATAAAAACAAAAGCAAGCAGCATCCCAAGATTCTTGAGGGTGAATAAATATAGAGAATCCAGAACGAAAATAGTAAATCAGATTAGTTCAGAACTTGAAGATAGATCAAGACGGGGACGACCATCAAGTGCATGCAGAATCGGGTGAAGAGGAAAACATATGCAAAATAACTAACAATAAAATACTGTGTGTTTGGTAAAAGTCAGGGTTAGAGAACGTTTTTTTCCTCATACAAACTTTTTATTCATAACTCTTGTATTTTTGGTTACTCTAATGGTTTGTCAGTAGGTAACAAAGTTTTTTGCATTTGTTTTGAGTTTTTATTTGTAGCTCGGACACGACGGAGAGCTCTGCGGCGTTTTGGAGTGGCAGTCAAATGATAAGGAAAAGCAACACTATTAATTCAAAACTTAATTCATTAAATTTAGAGAAAAAAAACATTATTTTTTTTGGGTGTGATTGTGTAAAAATTAATTTATTAAAAAAACCGTTTGTTAAACCTGATATGCACGTTTAAAATTTTCTTTTAATTGATCAGGGAGTGAGATGCTGACGAATTGTGTATATGTGTGTGTTGTTGAGTCCCTTTAAAATGTGATCACAGCCCTACAAGTTCCCTTTGGACCTCGACCAAACAACATCTACTCCTCTGGACTGAGGTTAGCCGGTCGAAGCTGCAGGTCGAGGACGGGGAGAACAATTCTGTTTGCGGGAGACCGTAACAAGCTCTAGCTGAGTCTAGACAAAAAATAAAGAATTACATAAATTTGAAGAACAAGTTTAAAACCTTAAACATAACCTAAAGATGGATTATCAAACTGGTCCTAAAGTTCCGTTCGAAATAGAAGCCCTAAACCAGGAAAACAACAAAAAAGAAACGAAAGGTGGTAATTGAATCGAATACCTCAACGACGAGGAAGATTTAGAAAGAGAAACCAATTGGATAATGAGAAAGTCAAAAAGGGCTCTAAAAAAGCAAAAAATACAAGAAGTATATTCTTTCAGTAAAAGGAAAGCTGAGTCGTCCTCAGAAACGTGCACCAATGTGCACGTATCGGGAGCAAATGTAAATCAATTACCAACTATCAGCAAGACCAAGAAAGAAAAACCACCACCACCAATCAATATCACACCAGTCGATAAATTTAGCGATATCCAAGCGTTAATGAAAGAAGTGATAGAAAAGGAGTATTCGCTTGAGTCGCTAAACAACATTTTTTTGGCGGGTAAATATGACTGAATCAGATGGCTACAGAAATCTTTCAACTACATTAAATGATAAGGTCTCCAATGGTATACATGGTATACAATGGTATACAAAAATTCCAGACACATTAAAGTAGTTGCTAGGGCCTACATCAAACATGCACACCAGATGAGATAATTGAAGACATCAAAAGAAAAAAAAATAACTGTCTTAATTTGAGTACTGTTCACAAAATAAAGGTATCACTATTCACTTTGACCTTTGCAATCTCAAAAATGTCGTTTGCGACAGGGAGCGTAAGATCATGCAAAAAGTGTCAGACATACAACCACACGCAAAAATACTGCAATCGTGAAACCAGATGTGTTAAATGTGCGGGAAAGCTTGATAAAAAAAAATTGCGTGATAAATAAGAACACTCCAACAAAATGGTGGCTAAAGCGGGTGTGACGTAGCCAAAACACTGCAAAACATGCGAAATAGGGCAAACAAAAACTAGCCAATGAGAGCAACGAAAGGAAAAGAAATCACGACAAAAACTGTGACTATGTTCCATAGTGCAAAAGTGACAGAGGGATTTTCATACTCACAAGCAGCAAGACAAGGACTACTTGGGCCTTCAGATCAAAATCTTGTATTTCAACAAGCTATGACAACATTGCAAAACATTCAAAACAAATGATTTTGTCCAGCGCCTCTCTAAATTAGAAGAAAATATAGCTTCTAAACAGAAGATAAATTAATCTTAAACAGCAAGTAGGACATCAAGGAAAAGTTAACCAGATTTGTAGCAAAAAAGTGGCTTTATCTGACCTTTCACTAAACAGCAAAAAATAACTAGAATATAAATTACATCGCGACCTCTCTAAGCAGTTCTATGAGATATTAAAGTCATATAATAAAGAGAGATATTTCAGAGTGACATATAAAGTAAAATTCTCATCACTCAAGAGAATTGAAGCAGGAGTACCACAAGGAAGCGTCCTAGGACCAGTCTTGTATTTGCTTTATCCGAATGACAATTATACTGGAGAAACAAAATTGGCGGTTGAAAGTAAAATCAAAGAGACAAACAGCACACTGTGAATGGGATTGTCCACTGGACAAAAAAATGGAGAACTAAATTGAATAAGCTAAAATCAGTTCACACAACCTTCACTTATCTAAAAGTTGATCTCCTAGCTATTTACATAAATAGGCAGGAAATACCACATGTGAACACGATACAATACCTGGGTATGACGCTCAACGCGAAGTTAAAATGGAAAGAGCAAGTCAAGAAAAAAAGGCAAGAACTAGATATTAAATTCAGAAAAATGTATTAGCTCATTGGAAGAAATAGTGAGCTTACCATTCATAATAAGTTGCTTTTATATAGGCAAATACTTAAGCTTATGTGGACCTATGGCATCCAACTCTGGAGATGCACGAAAAAATGAACGTTAAGATTTTACAAACGTTCCAGAACAAAGTACTACGATGCATTGTCAAAGCACCTTGGTTTATTAGAAACGATAATCTACATATAGGGATTTAAAGATACAAACCGTCAACGAAGAAATTACAAAAAATGCCAAAAAATATATCCAGCATTTACAACTCCATGAAAACACGGAAATTCAACATATTGTCACCGACGTCGACAGCGCAGATACAAGACGGCTAAAGAGAACGAAGCCGCTTGATTTAGTTCCTCAGGACTGAAAGTTACTGATATAACCGGAAGAACTGATGTAACCATTGAAAGTAGCTACTATATGTTAAAGCCCAACTAACAGAAAATTAAAATAAAGAAGAAAAATTGCTAAATGATTAGTCATAATAAAAATACAAATTAATAAAAAAATTAAAAAAAAGCCACGGAAGCATTTGGCAGAGAGATATAATTAAAAAATCTAGAGAACATGACATTTACTGTTGTGTCGGTATTCCCCCTTCGGATCTTGAAAATCTATGGTAGGTTTACGCAAATTCTCAACAGACCGTACCGATATCCGCAGCTTCTAGTCGATAGATTAATGTAGGCAATGGATGTCGGCAAACTAAATATGTAACTTCAGAATAATGATTGGCTCTAAAAATTGACATCCGGCTCGGGCTTGATTAGAATGAAATAATATGGCTGATAGTATTTTAATTTTAATGAAGGTATTATATGTACTATCGTCAGATTCGAAAGAATACACCAAGTCGCCATTGCGGAATGGTCTAGCTAAATATGAGATTATTAATTCTATTGGTTTTAATTTTATAAGTATACAATTTTTAAATTTTCATTGCAAAATGCTGAAAATTATCTTCGATTAGAATTAATTTACAAAATAATCATACCAGTAATCTTTCTTCTGTTTGAGGCCGAGGTAATGATGCAGCGCTTCCACCACTACTTGATAAGTTCCCATTACTCTCAGTCATGGTTTATCTGAAATAAAAAAAAAAAAAAAATAAATTAAAATATACATTCGCTTTAATATCATATTTTCTTGCTAAAATTTTAACAATTTTCTCGCAGAAAACAAAAAATAAACTTCAAATGCACAGTGATGAACTTGTCATTTAGTTACACAAATTCAGTGATGAATTTGTCATTTGGCGTTGTAAGCACAACATATTATTACAATGTTTTTATTAAATTGCTTTCTTGTCTGTCTGTGGGTCTGTGCAGTACAAATCTTGCAATCGACTTTTAACTGACTTCTCGATTAGCTAGAGCTCTGAAATTTTCATAAATTAATTTAGATAAATGTTAATCTTATAAATTTATGTAAACATTTTTTGAATTTACTACGAGAAAAGGAACCCATGCAAATCATGTCTAAAACATTTTCAGTGAAATGTTGGTTTTCTGTTTTCTGTTTTGTTCTGAGCGAGTGAAGTGAAAAAAAATAAAAATTAAAAATATTAATTATATGGCGAAGGAAGAAGACGAGAGATAAAATAACAACAATAATAATAATAAAGGTAGAGGAAAAAGACAGATTTAAGAAAATAAAATAAAAGTGTAAGTAGTAAAAAAAGAAACGTTGTAAAATGAGTGTTACAATTAAAATTATATTAACAACAATTATAGTGACGATATAAAATGGCCAACGAGACTGCGACTCAGCGAAAACGACGATTGGAGAAGGAGAAACGGAAGCGAGGAGAGAAGCAGCAGAAAGAGGATATCGTTATTAAATCCATAAAATTAGCCAAGCGGCGTAAACGCCAAGATGAAGTGTCAGAAGAACAGCGAAATGTTGAGCGCGCAAAAAATAAGGAGCGAATAGCTGCAGAAAGTGCAATCGAGACAGCTGATAAGCGAAATTCTTATCTTGTTGGTGATTCGCTATGCCATTCCCAAACGAGAGCGATTGAGACGGCAGAAATGCGAAATTCTCGCCTCGAAGATAAAAGAATCCGAGCAGCTCAAATAAGAGCAATCGAGACTCCAGATACACATCTGGACGTCTTCGTGATGCTTATGCAGAACGTTCAGCGCAGGCGGTTGATTTCTACAAAGGCATCAACACTTTTTGTGATTATACTTGTGAAATCTGCCAAAAAATGTGCTACCCTAACCAGGTAAGAAAGTTTAAATTGGTGTCTGAAAAGTCATACCTGCCTGAGACACTAGCTAATAAGGTCGAGTTGTTAGTTGTTAGTTGTCTAGTTGTTTGCCATCGTTGCCATACGCACTTGAGTAGTACACAAACCCATTATCCACTCAAGGCGTATTGGAACAATTTGGATGGTAAACTTCTCGATAAAATTACTGTGCTTACTAAGCCAGAACAACGACTTCTTCAGCGTGTGAAGTTTGGCTTTAAAGGCCATGGCACATTGTTTGCTCTCATTTTCGAGGTTAGTGAAAAGCTGCCCAAAATATTTACTCGATCGAGCACCGATACTGGCATTGTTGTAGTCACCGAGACTCTGGAAAACTTAAATATTTCTCGTGACTACAGCATTTCACCTGAGCGTGTATACAAGGCGAACAATCCACTGTACAAAGACGTACGAGTGGATAATAACGTACGTCTGGAAGCTCAGGATATTATTCGAGTTGTTCCTGCAGAGCTACAACAGTCAAATAACGATGACAATGGTGCTGATCGTCGTAGTGCCTACTTGCCAATTTACGACGCTGATTGGTGCACGATTCGAGACAAGTCGTAAATTGGCATCAAGGCTATATGAGTGTTTTCGACCTAATATCGGTCAGTCATCAATGTTTTGCCATGGTTGTAGGCAATTTAATCCGTACTACAGTTCTCCAACCAAGTAAATGGGGTACTAACGTTCTGAACAAGAACATGACTGAAGCTGACAGTTTATATGTACAAATTCATTTTGAAACTGAAGTTCGACCTGGCGCTTCTCCCATTGATGATAATGGCTACTTAGAGATCAAAAATCTTGACGTAGACAAGGATGACATATTGATATTTGATAATGCCTTTGCTCTCAAATACGACGATCAGGCATACAATGGTTTACTGAATGATCCGGAAAATGATGGAATAGACATCTTTATTCCGCGGGCCGCCATCTATAAGCTGTTTCTAAATTTCAATGGTAGCGTTCTCATTACTGATAGTAAATCTCTCGGTCTTATGGTCACTGATGGCAAGTACTACTTTACCGACTCGCATTCGTGTTATGGTCAAGGACAATGCTCTTCTGCTTGAAGAATATTTGAGACAACATCCTGCAATGCGAATGGAACAGGAAATTGCCAGTGAAACTGAGCCAAAGCCAGAATTTGATCCGCTGCAATTTGTTCCTGTACATATATCACTCATGACTCAAATCGATCATGAGGAGCCTGATGTTGATGAGGAATTGGAGGAGTCGGTAAATGTTAACCAAATTGTTCGTAAGACAAAGGACAATATCGTTAATGTGAATCACGAAAAGAAAGCCACTAAAAGTAGACCACTATATCTCCATTTTTTTACAACGTTTTTACTAACGATTTGTTCTCTGCTTTCAGCAGATCATTTATGTGTCAGTAAATTGTCCATGATTAACTCATTAAAATGGCTTTAATGATTTTAAAATTTCATGTGTGTGATTAAAATAATAAATTTTATTAAAAAACACACAGCACATTCAAAGTATGTAATATTCTATGTGTTTTCCAAAAGGGGCAGCACGATCAAAGCCAGATTTATATTTTATTTTTATATTGTTCTTTAAAACATTTCGTGTCAAAAGGAAAACAAAATATTACAAAATAAAAATAATTACGAAAAAGCGCAAAATAAAAAAGAAAAACACTAAACCTATAACATAAAGGAATAGTCGGCCATGATTTTTACTTGTTTTGAATTATTTTGTTTTTGTTCGATGAGGAATCATGTGCGTTGTTTAGTGTATTTATGTATAGTTAGAATTATTCGCAAAGGATACTCACAAAATATTTTGTTTATATTTTTGACACATTGAGAGACAACTAGCGCATAATTAATGCACTAGCATACGTGTAAAACATACCAGTTTCCAAAAGATGGCAGCATTTTCGTTTGTAGTATATTGAGTCCGACGCTTTTGATAAAGGTATCAATATATTTTAATAATACATTTTCCATTGCATTCAGTTTACTTTGACTTGACGAGAATTTCTTGAGCAAGAACGACCTAAAGTTTTTAATGTGAAAATAATTGACTATGCGACTTGTTTATTGTTATTGGGTAAGGTGATTGGAATTGTTAGTAGGATGGACGAAAAAGTGCTCTTAAACCGAGCAGAATTACTGCAAAAAATAAGAACTAAATTCATTTGTTACTCTCAAAAATAATTATTGCTTAAAATAATATTTCGCACATGCTCCTCAATAAATAAATGAGTTCCGTTGTACATACACTTCTTAAGATACAGAGTACGTAGCAACATTATGATGGAACCTTTTTTTAAATAATAAAGTGTGAGGAAGCATTCCGAAAGGCAAGAGGAAAGGCATTGAGTAATTCAACCGGATAGCTAAGAGTATCGTTCGGACGTTCGATAAAAAAACTGATCTAAGAAAGTCACGTATACCCAGCGGAAAGAGCTAGAGGTGGGACAGCAATCTTTATAAAGGATAATATTAAACATCACGAAAAGTTAAAAATAAAGGTGGAAGTTATGCAAGTAGCTACTATTTCTATTAAAACCAAAAATAATAATAATAATAAACGGCTTTTACAGGCTATTACTGGCCTGTACCGAGTCAACAGACAGGCTCCATCGGATTCGATCCTGAGCTTGTTCTTCGAAGAAGACAAGTCGTTTTCCATCTCGAAGAGCCGTCGTCGCGGCCTTTGCGCCTGCCAAATGGTTTCATAGTGACAATGGTTCCAATTTTGCTGGCGCATAAAGAAATTCACAAAAATGTGTAAAAATGGTAGTGAAGGACGAAAGCATAATGAGATACATTACGTCCCATGAGATATATTACGTCCAATATTGAGTGGCATTTCATTTCGCCAGGTGATCCAAATTTTGGAGGGTTATGGAAAGATCTTGTGGTGGTCTTCTCGAATCGATGAATGGTGATAACCATAGTATTAATGATTTGAAAGAAAGATTTGATAGTTCTTATCTCAACGGTGAACGAGGTTTACTGAATGTGCTTAGTAATCCTAGTTTCAGCTTCTTTTAATTCCTTGCACTTGCCCATTGTAGCAGACCTCAAGTGCAGCTATCAGAATTAATCATGCAGGGGTCTTTGCCCGCGATTTTAGCCGGCTAGAGCTCAGGGCGAGGCGTGGGCTCAATTAATTTGAGCCAAGCATTATTCCAAGGCAGAAAATTCCAACGGTAAAAGTGAATGGAGAGAGGGAGAGAGAGAATAAACAAAATAAAATTAAAATTAATTTTAAAAATGAAGAGATCGAAAAAAAAACACGTCCGATCTCATCAACGATCATCGATCGACCTATTATTGATATAACAAGTGCTGTAAATAAATCGTTGAACTATGGAAAGTACACGTACCAACTTGGTCTATTGTGACGTTTTGTTTATTAGTTGTTCGATGACATTGCCAACCGCAGAATTACTAAATTGATATACTTTGGCATACGGACGGCATTCTTTTTTTGTTTCCTCGACATTAACTATTTATGACCAAACCATGTCGTGGTTGTGTAACCATTTTGTAATGACCAATAATCGCTTGGGTTGTTATATTTTTTAGGCGTTTGAATAACGTGATTTAACACTATCGTTCTTTTGTTCTGGAACCGATTAGTAACAAAATGACGGGGATAACTTTATATACTAACATTAGTAACCCGTTACCATAGATTTGCCACTAAAATTTTGTAAAAGCGCGAGTACACCCAGCATCAAAATATACACGCTTTTAAAATATATAATAATTAATAGCACCCACCCTTTACTAGCATGTTTTAAATAACCAATTAGTTATAAAACGTTTTTATAATTAAATCTACTAAATTATTCAATTGATGATTTGTAATTGATGGTCAACGACAAGTTATTTATGGATTTTTCATTTTTCGTTTGATAGAAAATCGAATTATTGTGTCAATACTCGTATTCTAAAATATAAAATGCTATTAAACAAACCATCATATTACGTTATTACTAATACTATATACATGACAGAAGAAATAATTGAGATAGACAAATTACCTTACGATTTCTTGATGACTAATAATAATATTCGGTTTTACAGGCCGTTGCTCGCCCATACCACATCAACATTCTGACTCGATTGGTTTTGATCTCGAGGTTGTACTTCGTATTGTTCTATAAAACCCGAAGAAGAAATTCGTGATCTCGTGATTGAATAAAATTCGGTAAGTATCGTCATCGTCACGTTTATTTTCCAAAAATACGTCACGTGAAATTAATTAAAATACGTTGTACGACAATGACGCTTAATTTTTATAATTGAATAAAAGAAGAAGATAAAAAAAAACAAAGACAACTTAGGCTGTGTTTTTTTTTTGATATCGGAGAAATCGAAAATATCAGAGAGATTATTTATCGGATATATCTGATAATTTTTTTCTCCGATTTTTATTTGTCAGATCGAAAAAAATATTTTTTGTCTTTTTTTTAGTATCAGAAATAATAAATTATTTTATGAATTTCAGCATTAAACTCCCTAAATTAAAGTTTTATTTGTCACCTGATAGCTCAACATTAATCGGAGCTGCCATTTTAGAATTTACTAAAAAAATATAAAATAATCTGTACATTTTTTCAGAGTAAAAAGATCGTTTCCGATAATTATCGGAGCGTAAAAAAAACGACACAGAGAGATAATTTTTTTCTCGGATATTAAAAAAAAACGCATATCTGAAAATTTGACAGTAAATTTATCTCTCCGATTTCTCCGATATCAAAAAAAAACACACCTTTAGAGAAAAAAAACAAAACCAAAACAGTTTCGTTAAAATTTTGAATTTATTTGTCAAATAACGTATTATTTGACGATAAAACGATTAGAGTGACATCATTAGATTTGTCCAGGAAGTAAGTTTTAACGAAAAACGTGTTAGTGCGCAAGTTTACTATGAAACGTACAACTGATTTCCCTTATAGCATTATGAGTTATTTGTAATAATGATTTAAATTAAAAATATAATCGAAAAGTGCTTTGAAAACAAGTCATAAATAAAACGTTAAATTAACATACACCTATTTGTTTTATCCGTTGTGTTTCGTTTACCGAAAGTTTTGGTTTCGCTGCAAAATAGTTTGTATCTGAGATAAGCCCATTTCTATTACATTTATTTTTCGCTAAATGGCACGTTATTTAATTCCCTTATTTTGACAAAGTTAGATAAAAAATGAGTATGAGATTGATAGTATTGGCATAAATCAATCGGATTTTGGCCAGCTCTAGCATTAAAGCCACCAATCACTATTTTGACATTTTGCTCCGGTATAGATCCCATTAGATCAACCAAATTGTAGTAAAATAAGTCTTTATCTTTGGGTTCCGTTTATATTTGGTTAGCCTTGAGATAAATGATCTCCACTTTTTGGCCAAAAAGTTTCTTGGAGAGCAACGAGTTCGTAAGCGAAATTTTTTCAATATAAAATTTTAATTTATAATTTAAATAAAACATTGAGGTTTTTTACGGATGCTGGTCGTCAGCCCAGCGATCCAACCTTTATTTAGTCGCCTCCTCTAACAAGCCAATGATACTGTGGTAGAATTCAAATTATAGCATGCTCGTTTAGAAAGCATGGCACCCCAACCACAGGGACCATCATCTAAATGACTAATCGTGGAAATTATAAATTCATAAATTAAATTCAGTTTCCGTACTTGAATTATTTTATTTTTTTAATTATGCTTTCGATCGCAAACAGGATATTTATGCAATTAAAAAACTTTTGCAATTAATAATGCTTTTGACTATCAACTTGAAATTAGATAACAACAGCACAAACTTTTTATACAAGACATGCAATAATTTATACAGACAAAAAATCTTTTTGTCTGGTATACCATTTAACAAAGCTAATCACTTAAATAATGCACTTAAATATATTTATTCTACTGGTGTGCATTATGTTGGATTGCACGCTATTTGCTGTACAGGGTGTATCAACAACTTAAAACCTGTTCTAAGAACTATTTGCATCAAATTTAAATTTGAATCAAATGCCTTTTTTTATACCTAAAAATATTTAATTGGTTAATATTTACATAAATTTTCTTAGTTAAGATTCTTTGCCTAAACTTTATCATCTATGAATGAAATGCCTTGTTCATACTTGGTAATTATACTTCGTAAGATCACATTGTTCTAGTGAATTATAAGATGGAAACTAAACAAATAACATTTAGTGCGATAATATGAATATGTAATAAAAACAAAGAAATAAAAAGAATCGGCTAGAAAAAATAATATTTTTCCTAAAATTTAGGTCATTAAACAATTTGGTCTCAAGTTCTGAAACAACAAAAATAGAGGGTTAATTCTTAGGAAAACGGTAAACAGCAATTCGAATCCTATAATTCATTAGTCACTTTCCTGTAATCGGGCATATTGCATATTATGTTTTGCCACAGTTTCTTTCTTCTCTTTGAATGGTTGTAGCCTAATTTAACGTTTTGATTGGTTTTATATCCCCGAAGCTCACTTAACCATTGTCAATTATATTGAAAATCGCAAAATTCAAACGCACCACTTTTACCACTCTGTCGGTTTATTGGTTCGAGGCAGTTTTAGTAACAGAATATAACATTGTTAAAACAAACAATAGAAGGATTTACGTGTAAGCAATCCAAAACAAAACAGAGTTGTTGCAAAATGTATTGGGCAGCCTTAACAAATCTGTTTACCCTTCCTACCAATATTTTTGTCGATTTTTGAAGTGTTAAGTTATTATTGAAACACCCTGTATTTAGTACTCATATACATGATATTATATGCGTTTAGGATAAAACCATAATCAAATAAACTTTAGCATTGAGGTTTTATTGAATATTATACGCACTAATATTATATTGACCATCAGACAGGTCAATGAATACATACACGCAGGTTGACTTAATATTACCGTTAATTATTATGTATCACGAAAGAATTTATATTTATGCTACTTGTGTTTGAATAAGGTTTTTGTTATTATTACTTTTACCAAACGACAAGGTTACTTACCTGGTATTATTAAATGTACTGCCAAATTTTCATGGCTGCCAATAAAAAACTATGTTGTACATTTTAAAGTTCTTGAAGTCAAGCTTAAGTTGGAAATATTTCTGAAATTATCGAACCATAATTTACTGTAGGGTTTTGGTAATTATTGACCAAAATATTAAAATTTCTCGAGTCGATGGTAAAAGGAGTACGTAATTTTCTTGTATTGAAATAATGTTTCAAAATTTATGTGGATGGTGTCTTTACCAACTTTGCTAAAGTAATCGATAAGCTCAATCAACGGTTATTGTTAATCGTTCATCTCATGAATTTTTTAACAGGTCGAAAAAATTACAGGTCTGGTATTTGTCATAACACGGTTATTTCAATTGTTTTCAATCAGTTTTTTTATTAAATCTAATTTTTATTAATTTTAAAGTTTTTTGTCAAATAAAATGTATATAAATTGGATTTTCGGCAATTACATGACGTATTGGTCATAAAACGGTTAGTCAAATTGATTTTTAATTTTTATCCATTTTTTTGAATCTGCATGAAGGTTAAATAATAAATTTGCAATTTACAGATGAAAACTTATTAATGTCATCTATTGCAGCCAACGGCTTCGAAAAATTAGTTCATTAACAGATTTTGTTCTTAGGGAACCTTTCAAAATGCCGAGCAGTTTAGTAAAATTCTTATTGTCTTGTGGTAATAATAGCTAAACATTGGCCACCGGGAAACCGGACCAATTCTGCCATTTCTAACTTATCTTTCCTTTGTCTATACCTCAAACAAAAAATACTAATTGTCAATCGCTTAGGTGTCAGTACCCGGGTCGAGTTTGTCGTAACTAACATTCCTTCCACTCCTTTGGTTTTGTTATGTGTAACACGGTTGTAAGGAGATACCCGGCATTCCGGGAGTTCCCGGTTCGTTCTTGGTCATATATTCTAATCAATCAAATCAATCAATCAGGTCGAAAAAATTACTGGTCTGAGACCTTGTCGATTCAACAAAAATAATTAAATTTTACAGAATATTAAATTTTCCGTTTTCCGTTTTCGAGGAAAAATGAGTTATCTTCGATTGCTTACATACAAGATCGTGTATAAAAGACTATAGGTATAGGTATATAGGTATAGGGTATAGGGCTACTTGTAGCCGTTTTTAAATGAAGCTCTAAAAGGTGGTTGATTCCAGAAGGCCGTCTTACTTAATTAAATTCTTTACCAGTTTTTCAAAGTATTTCGGCTATTATCCAACGATAATCAGATAAAGATATTTCAGGTTATAATTTGCTCCATTAGAATTTTTTAAGATCCGGTTATAGAGTAGCCAAGACCTAACGGACGTCATATCCAGCAGATGATAAAATATTCTAAGGTACCATTTTTTAAATAGGTAAGGTACCATTAAGCGTAGCTTAATTTTGTTTTTTCCAATCATACTGTCAAATAAATCTACCCCTCCCATGTACTCTTTAATAATTTGTGGGCACTCCAAATCAGGCTCACTAACAAGTCTATTGGTTGTGCTATTTTCTTGCCCAGTGTATATTTCAAAATTATATGTATATCCTGAAATACCCGGTAATACAGATAGCTTATATGCAATCATAAATTTTTGCTTGGAATGTATTGTTAACTTTTGGTTTTTGTTGAACACAACTGTTCATCTACTCATAAATATTCTTCAGACGGAATTTTCGGGAAGTTCGTTGTTATAGCATCAAGTTATGGTCGAATTTTAAATAGCTGAACCCTAATTTCATGCGTATTTGTTGGGATTTGTGTTCATTGTTGAAGTGCAAAGCCGATTTAATTTTTACAAAACAATTTACAAACATCGTATCTTGAACGAATTTGTTACCAGCGATAGGATGCCAATAACGTCTATAATCGGGAATGCTCATTGCTGACATGAACTGGCATATACCGATGATTTTTTGTAATCCGATTTTTTTTATATAGTCTTTGGGTTATTTAGGTTTCTTTGAGAAACTACATATAGGTTCACCGACTACATATAGGAAAATTCTTTACATAGCCAAAATATCACTTGATATCTCCTTGTAATCGCGTTGAAGTAATAGTTCAGGATTTGGTAGCTCGGAGTTTTCCTCAAACTCTGAATCATTTATCATTTTTTCTCTCTATACACGTATTTCGACATCGGTATTCTTAAGATTATCATTTTGAAAGGAAGTCATCTTCCCTACCGCTCCATGTATCTATTATTGCCAAAATTTCGGCTTCACTTAGAGGGCGATTTTTAGTTGAAGTTGATATAGATATTCTAAAAATGGTTAAAATTTGATGTTTTAAAATATCAAGGTATTTATATTCTACAGTATCGCAAGATATTACATATATTGCATATAAGAGTAACATGTATTATTGGCGCAATTTTTTGGCAGATACAAAAAAACCTATATGTATTGCAAGTAATAAGCCTTCAGGAGAATATATATAAATAGCCTAAATGATCATCAGAAAATTATTTTAGTTTTCATATAACAAAAATAAAAAGACATTTTATTTTTAAGTGTTTATTCCATGCAATCTGTTCTGGGGCCGAGGCTCTCCCAACTTTTTACGCGGTTAACTTAACGCATAAATAATTACATATAGTACTACCATTATGAGAAAATCAGTTTATCCATTGATGTTCCAGACGTCGGGTCGATATCACATTTAGAATAAAAATATGACATTTAGGCGATTATACATATAAAAATATTTTGATTAGTTTCACGTATTTTGCACGCCAATGCGCTAACGAGATACCATGGTAGTACTATGTGTATTTATAGGGTACCGGTCGAAACTGGATATTTTACAACTGGATTTGACGAAACAGGATAATTTAAAACGAGATAAGGTACAAAACGAAATATGGTACAACACTGGATATTTCAAAACAGGATATTTCGACATGTGATTTACACTTAAATGATTTTTTAAGAAAGTTCTGGAATATGGCCAATTAGGAAGGAACTCGGCGAGTTCTTAACCGATTATAATGAAATTCGATACGTAGGATAAAAATTGAATTTTAAAATGATTTTTTGGAAAAGTTCTGGAATATGGCCAATTAGGAAGGAACTCGGTGATTTCCTAACCGATTTTGATGAAATTCTATATGTAGGATGGGAATGTAATTTTAAAATGATTTTTTGGGTAAGTTCTGGAATATGGCCAATTAGGAATGAACTCGGTGAGTGTTTAAAATGTGATTTTAAAATGATTTTTTCAAGTCAATTATTATTTTAATAAGATGAGAAAAGCAGCAACTAAAAAAACATTAAGTGAAGGAAAATTCTATTTCTCTCCTTAGAAATATTCAAGTATGGAACTTTATTGGTCTTATTCCAGAACTTTCCCAAAAAATCAGTTTAAGTTTAAATCACATGTTAAAATATCCTGTTTTGAAATATCTAGTGTTGTACCTTATCTCGTTTTGTCAAATCCTATTTTGAAATATCCAGTTTTAAAATGTCCAGTTCTGAGCGGTTCCCGTATTTATATTATGTGATGTGGAACGAAATATTTGATGGCATCGTCTGATGTGTCTCAAGTAGCTACTTAGGTCCACTTCTATCGGTCATTTCGATTACAAAGTAAGTTAATTCTTTATATTCGGCTGTTATAGATGTTCCTTTTTAGCCATTTTTCACGCAGTTTCTGCTTAATCTCAGCGCTAAAATGGTACTGGTCATAGTACTATTCCTTGCTAGCTCTCAGAGGTCTTCTTACGGAATGTCATATTAAAGCTTGTAGAATGTCTCTTTAAATCATCACGTTACTTTGTGAATACTTTTATAAAAAAAATGTACAGGCGATGATTAGATTGTACATCATAACAAGCTCATAGCAAGCTGTCTGAGCTGATATGTGTTCTAAGCTTTGCACTCCTACCAATTTAAGCAAGGAAACTGCTTACACTGATTTGGATGCTACGGGACGGATTTTATTGATGACGTACTCTTGCTCCACAAAGAACTAATTTTTGACTTAATCTGTTAAATGTTATATTTTTTAGTGCAAATACGAAATGTGCAAACTTGCATATTGATTTGGCGAAAGTCACCCCATTGGGGTGTCAAGAATGCCATTGGTGATGTCAGGCATATCATCCATTTTGTAAATTACTAATTAAAACGTTTCGGCTCTTTCCTTTGTCGTGTTGATTGCTTTAACTGTACTGGTGCCTTGTTTGCACATACTTTTATTCGAAACTCCTGTTTGCAATATCGTAGTTACCATTGTAGATTAATTCAACAAAAATAATAATTTACCAATATTAAAATGGGTGCAATGTTTTGTGAATACGGTTAAAAATCACTTGACATTGCATGTACTTTCCTACTCTTATCTGACAGCACAAAATTAAGCTCTAATATTTAACGGAATATTGACATTAAATTATACATATTATTAGTTATTATTTTTGGTTTCTATTTACGAATGATTATTAACTATTAAGGCGGTGCCACAAGGACATCTAATTACAAATGTTTTTTCCGTAATTAGGTTTTTGACGCTACATGAGTATAACAGTTTGTTTTTGACATTGTTTTCAGTAATAATACATCAATTATTAACAATTGTTAAACAAATGAAATCTATAGAATACAGTTATATTTGTGAAAAAGTAAAAAACGTCAAAAATGTTGGGTGACTTTAAAAAATATTTTAAAGATTATATGTAAATATGGATTTATGCAGTCGAAAATTTAAAATTTGTTTTTAGAAAAAAGTTCGTAATTTTGCCAAATGGTAACGCCTTTAAACTGTAATATAATAAAACAAAATGAGTCGTAAGTAGAGTTGTGTTTGATTATTTAATATGGATATGTACATACTTTCAAAATTAGACTTGACAGTAAATTAAATCGGTTTTTGATAATGGGATGCATACTAGCAAAAGAACTGCACTCAGGGTATGACCAGAACAAAAGCAACAACGACAAGCAACAACGCTTGTCAAATTAGCATACACTGAAATCATACCCTGTACAACCGATGTCTTTTTTTTTCGTCGGCGCTGCAGTGCTACCAACTAATTTTTATCTTTTTTATGTTGGTATCGAATTTTTAATTGTTTTAAATGTCAAAATATAAAAGTTTATAACATTCAAATTATAAAATTCAAAATGTATTACGAAGAACGGCTAATCGAAGGTGTTCGGGGTAATCCAATCCTCTATGATTTCAAAGCAAAGAATTATCAAAGAGTCGATATGAAGGATAAAATATGGCAAGAAATTGCACATAATTAACCTACAGGTGAATGTAGTATTAAATTTATTACAAATTAAAATAAAAACTTTTTGATTAATAATGTTTATAATAATGTTTTTTAAGTTCAAAAATCACTGGAAAAGCTTGCGAGACGTATACATAAGGGTTCGCGGGATTACGCCTTCTGGAAGTGCTACTGATGCGGATGTTTAAAAGTATTTTAAACTAAAGAACTTCTTGCAATCTGTGGATGACCAAAGAGTGAAGAAACTGTTATACATATATACATAATTTTAATTAATAGGCAATTTTGAAGGGCCGGGAACCTCTCGGGGAAGCATGAACAGCGAAGTGTTTTGTATTGATGATAGTGATCCTGATTTATTACCTGAACTAGGGTATGTTACATTCGGGCTAGATGAATTATTGTGCTCCACACCAAATAAAAAACCAAAAAAATCATCAACTAATGACGTACATTTTCATGTTTTTGTATGTTGCCGCGGAAGTGGTGAAAAATGTAGATGCAGTGCCAAACACACCAGTCAGTTCGACTGCATTACTCTTTTCTTCGTTGGCCCTTAAAATAAAAATTCCAAATTCTTTGCGGTCGTATTAAATGACCTAGAAATAGGCGTTTGCAAATTAGTCTATGACGTACTACGAGTCCTTGAATTGTAGTACATACATATATTTATGTATATGTACAAGAAGATCCTTTTTATAATTACGCCCATGTTTCATTTTGACAATTCGCATCAGCAGCACTTCCCGAAGGCGTAATCCGTTGGAAAATATTGTAAACTTTTTGCAGCATCAAAAAATATTAGAAATGAAATATAAAAAAAATAATTTTGTTAATTTTATAAATTGTTTTATTCAAAATAATGAAAAACGCTAGTTTTATATTGCTATAGTTTTGGTCACGATCTATATAGTCTGATGGACAATACAACTCGGTTTTTTGTAGAATCATAAAATTATTCAACAGAACTGTGGCAAATATGTTTTTATCAGCATTTTTTAGAAGGTAATTTAAAGTTGTACCAAGGACTCAACTTCTGTTTACGAGTACACCGAAAGTACTTTCTGTTCGTACTCTCGCACAAGATTTATTGAGTTTTTTTATTGAATTGTTTCTTTTCGGCCAATAGATGCTTCCTAGGTTATGGGTGCAATAGATTCCGTTTAATGGAAAGTAGCGTCACCAATAAAATAAAATGGAAAGTTTATTATTCAATATGGTAGCATCCTAGTTTGTGGGATCTCTAACGATCCATCTGCGAATTATTTGTCAAAACCACTATTTGGAAATTTTCTAGAATGGCTCTGGCTTCCACAAGCTTCCACGTCGACAGCTGTAAACGAATAATTAGCATCACAACAACCTAAAAATACAAGACTGTGGTGCTCCTTCTAATTATAAAATAAAGATCCACTTTTAAGAGGACATTTCACTTATACGTGTTTACCATCTTACCTAAGCAATTTGACATTCCGGTTTTGATTTTAAATGCATCCGCTATTTTCACCCACTCCAACAAATTTGGTTCCACTTTTTTAGGTTTAAAGTTTATTTTCATGCCTGTGGTTTATTCACTTACTCTTACATATACTTTGTATAGACAAATTTTTTTCTTTCTAAGTTTGGATTTTCTTACTACCGAATAAGTGGCAAAACAAGCAAGTCCAATACGGCTGCTAGTAAATAGATTTGACAAATTTTACAACGTTACTTTCATTAGAGTTACAGCTAATCTTAATACGACATTTATGGGTTTCGATGAGAGTACTTCTATAGATCCTCACATACCAACGCCTACGACAAACAATTGTTTGCTAATATTCGCAGGCCAAATAAACTATGTAAATTGTTTTTGCTAATTTGATTAATTTTATCAATTCCATATTGGCAACACAAAGACGATATTTTGACAAGCTCGAGGAATTTAAGGTTACATTGTTTATTTTGGTTTGTCGTCGTTCGCTGACGCCCTATTGTGTTTTTTCTAAGGCGAACTCGCTTGCAGGCTCATGTATTTTTGCGTTGTCCCTTGTTGTCGTCGTATTTGTTCTGTTAATACCTTTAAATTCGAAGAGTATTTATTTATGAACAGAAATGGCTATGTTATATTTGTATTCAATATCATCTGTTTTGGGACCGAAGCTGCAGTTTCTTTTTTAATAATTATAATTAAATTATAACAGAAATATGCAGTTATTACTAAAGTAACACTCACACTGGCCCAAAGTGTCATGAAGGTAGCTTGTAATATAGACGTTTTAGTATGCATACATATTATGCCATCATCGCAAGTCGAACATAAATTTAATGCATTTCAAAAAGTTATTGATGTACCTAATTAATTTTATTCACTTAGTTCTGCCATAGATTAAGATATAAACAGATGTTCCAATTAGAATAAAAAATAAAAGTTAGTGGCGGGTACCTCTAATATGCTGACGGGTACCAGTAATTTGAATAAACATTTTAAAGAATTTTTCGATTTAATTTACAAAGTACAAAACTATATTTTTCAACTACAAAAAAAGATTTCATTGTATAGAAAGACTACTTGGTTTTATTTTTTAATTCTTTAAATTGTCCAATATATATTGTACAAAACTTCATTATATATAGTAGCCAAGAAAAATGGTTTCTTCATTTTATTTTTACTTTCTCTAGTATTATTTCTAGATAAAAATTTTTCTTGCTTGTGTATGGGCTATCTTTATTATATCTTAATCTATGGTTCTGCTGCCATATACAGTTCATTGTGACTGCTCTAAGCCCTCAGTGTACGCAACTACTAATTGATTTTATTCAAAGTAAATTAATTTCGGATTTAAATACTCGGCAGATCATGTCCACTACTCGACATGTACTGATCAACGAGGTATTCCAACGAAGCACTAATTGTATCTTGTGAATCTTTAACCACATGCATTCGCCTAAAAATTAAACAATGTTTAAGTTTAAAAAATAAAAAATTTAAATATTTTGTTGAAAAATAGCAAATTTTCGTCTACAAATTTATGTTTGCGAGTGGAGCAAGAACTCACTATCGTTTTTTCTTTCACTTCAATAAGACGTTTGATGCATCGAGCATCCATAGTTATCCATTATTACGAAACTAATACTATTTTTACGTCGAATTACGAGATCAGAAAATTGTTGATCAGATCGAACTGTCGATGACAATAGTCTACACAGGCCAACAATGGCGTGTAAAAAACATTTACGAATACTATAATAATATGGAAAAAATTGTTGTGGCGGAACTAGGTAGTTTTTAATATATTTTTTGTTAGCATCAACACTAATAAGTAGACCATCACAGCATGGTACCATATAATAAAAAAGGAAATCATAAATTTCTTTTACATTTTTTTTATATGGTAGTTGAAAAGAAACGTTATTTTAAACCACTTTAAACAAAAATAATATAAAAGGGACTTTTAAAGTATTTCCACTTGCATACATTCATACACTATCGATTTGTGGTTAGAAACAAGAAATGGAACAACCAATTTTATCCTACATACAAACCATTCACCTTAATATATATTTTGAATGCTCATTAACATAATTTAAAATTTAATACATGATAATTTAGTTTATAAGAGCTAAGCTTTATTAAACTGAAGGTTTGGTCTAGTTGTCTCATTAAGTGTTTAATCCCAGTTAGGTAACCTGTCCGGGTATTTAAAAAAAAAGTGATTTTATGAACTATGCGACTGTTCCATCGCTTAGCTTAGTTGCAATGTGCAAGTGGCCTAACCGCAAAAAAATTAGTTGACATTTCCTGAAGTTGTTGACGAGGTAATGATTTTAAGGATGTATATACAATTTATGGGAGTACTGAAAACTGCAAGCCAAAAACTTCGTTTTTGGGGACCACTTTACAATTCTATTTTATTTTAATCTAAATAGAAGGATTAATATTAGTAATATTCATTGCTTTTCCATAACTAACTGTGTAATTTTCCTTTTCCCATAACACGTACATGTAATGTCCATAATCCAATACTAGTTACGACATAGTTGTAAAATGAGCAATTTACATATCGATTAGAAATTTACACCTTAATGCGATTTTAAATTAATGTTTACATATATGGGGAATATTTAATTAAAACATTATTTTTTGCTCATTAGATATACATTAACTAAATAGTCTACGTAAAAAATACAAGCAAAATAAAAGTTTTATTTTTTTTTAGGAAATTATTGATAATTAACTAGAAAAAAACTATCGATTTTATTATTAGAACTTAGTTAAATAATAAATTCAATGTGGTAAATATTTAACTAGAAATGAAACTTTACTTTTTCCGCGCTAACAATATTATAATTTCGTTTTATTTGAAATTTTAATCATTTTAAGATTAATAAACTAAGTGGACACGAATTTGACAGTGAAAGGTTGACCTTCTATACATTTTTTTATTGATTTCTAATCATATTTGAAGTATTAAATATTTGAAGTAAATCATTTTGAATGCGTCTTAGCTAAAGTATTAAATGGAAAGTAAAAAAATTTTTTTAGAAAAAAGCAGTTTACCCATTGATGATCCAGATGTCGGGTCGATAGAATATCGTTAAATGTATTAGTATAAATATATGACATTTAGGCGATTAAACATATACAAATATTTTGATTATTTTTAAATGATACCAGTAGCGACATCTAGTACGTTAATGGGCTAACATACCATGGTAGTACTATGTGTATTTATATTATGCTTGTAGGGAAGGAAATAATATGTTGTGTGGTGTCATTTTGGAGCTCTAAAGGGGTGACTTTACGAAATGGCTAGTACATATACTGATGCCACTACTGCTAAAATACTACTGTAAAATAGAGCACCATTAACTATTTAAAATGGAATTTTTTCATACCTAAAAACATGTTTTGGGAAGAGTGATAATTTTACTTTTACACTAGTAGACCCGGCAAAACGTTCTTTTGCCTAAAATAATTATTTTATTCACGCTCTCCATGCATAAAAGACGGAATTCGAACGAAGCGATTCCCACGCCGATTTATGAAAGACTCGCAAACGAGACCTTAAGGTTTTAATGAAACTGGCCAATTCGGATTGCGAGTATATTTGTAACTTGCTTGTGTGTTTGCTTTAAAATAGTTCGTTTATTGAAATACCTATTTTTAGAGCTATGGATTCACCATATTGGATGTCCTTCCATTTGGAGCTAAGATGTAAAGATGTAACTCTTGAAAAATCTACTTAAAGTTGACGATGGGGGAAACACGGTTTAAGAAGATGGAGCTCAACAACTTACAGTGGATTATTGGGATCCTTGGTATGAATACGGCTTCACCTGCTGAATGGCCAGTAATGATAGTGGCTTCGATAATGACAAAAAGTCTCGTTCGACTGCAGAGTGCAGGAGGATGCAGATTCCTCAGAAACATGATAGGTACCCTAATCTTCAGTTCCAGCTTGTGTGAGATTACTCCGGGTGGTTTCAACGTGTTCAAATACTCTGTCGTGTAGTGCACCACCTCATATGCGTCGCATGTTGTGTCGATGGATTTGTAAGTTTCAAGGCTACCGGACAATTCCTGTAAAAGTTGCTTGTTTATGATAGTGACAGCTTCGTATTTTGGGGCAAAAATTGCTCTTTAGCACAGTTAACCGTGATTAGTGAAGTGCTGTCCAACATTTGGAAACACCACCTGTTTCAGTTCTTCTTGATTTTCCACAATTTTGCCAATGGTTTGCATCGTTATGCATCCATCTCGAGGATCCAAAGTAACAGCACCATTTCCTAGTTAAACTATATTCAAGTCATTGAATGCTCTTCCAAATATAAGATGATTTAATTCAGGCCTTCATTTCATCTACCTTCGTTCCACGTCATTTTTATGTCTGAGATCTTTCAACGTGACATCACGTGTTTCGAATGCGGCTTTATGGCACAAAGTACATTCGTCCCAGACGATGCGCTTGCAATCCTGTAGTACCTTGGCTTTTGTTGAATTTCTTGAAATATTACATGTTGGAGTCTTAGTACTCGCCAGATTCTATGGTAATTTGAAGACTGATTGAGCTGTCCTCAAAGATTATAAAAAGATTAAGATTGATAAGGAAACTTCCTCGTACTGCCAGGAGTATCCAAGAAGAAAATGCTACCTTTCAAAAACTGCTCTTGTGATCTTGTCGAATGCTTTCTTTTGATCTTGGACCAATTCTGACTCATTCTCCTCTAAGTATCTTGTCAGCAATTCCGTGTCATATAGTTTCTTTCCATCATTTCTTCACTCGGTAAGACAAATTCATGGTTGTGATTTGGTTTTGGAAGTATAAAGCTTTTCAGGTGCGATCCACCATCGATACAATCTGATCTTCAATGTAGATGAAAGCTCTGTTGAAGATATCATCACTGTAGTCCAGATTCATGTTCTGTTGTTGTATACGGGCTTGGTGTATAGTATGTCTTCTGACAAGTTTTCCTTGCGGTTCATCCATAACTGTTGCGGAGCAGACATCGAGCATGTTTGTAGCATGACTGCAAACAGATTATGCAATACCTTTGAAGATCAAGAGGCAGCAGCTTCTTCTAATGCTCTGTTCAAATGGTTATCATCCTCCAGAGGTTCTCTAAGTTGGCAAGCCTCTTTGTAACTTTCTCAGCGTCTTTCTTCAACTGTTCTCAAATCTATAAATGACTTTGGACCTTTTAATTCACGCAGAAGAAAAATCATTCAGAGTTATTTGGATGGACCATTTACATCCGGCCGAGTGCACCACTAGACCTTATTCCTGCTTGTTCTGGTATAACCTGTCCTTGTTTCCGACGGTTCCAAGTCTTGTTTCTGGTGTTCCAAGTGTAGTACTTTACAAGTTGGTTGTAAAGTAGTGTTCGTGCAAACTCATCATGTGTGTAAAGCTTGAAGAACGACGTCAGTGTTGGTTCCTGAGGTCATTTTGCACGTTGAACGGCATTTTCGGTTCTGAAATAGACTCCCGTGAATTAGAAAGCTCAGTATTCTCCATAATGCTTCGTTGCTGCTGATGTTTCTTTCCATTTTATACTGAAGAATTTCAACCATGTTATTCCGTTCACTGGTAACTTTGAAGACAGCCATGTCTGCTTCTATGTTGACAAACTGACAGGCGTACTTTATGGACTTTACCGAATTGCAAAATTCAACGTTGATATACGAATTAAAAATTTTCGTCAAAAGAGGTGAATACGGAACAATCCAAGAGTTGTCTAAAGATATTTCTGAATGTCAGATGGGAATTTGTGAGGTGAATCTACCGTCTTCTGCGTTTCTAGACATCGTGGATTTATGGATCTGCAGGGTCCGTGCACCAAGTGTTTCGTTACACTTGTGAAAAGTTATGGATCTTCTTGCTGATTCGGGGTTTTTGTACTGTTGAAGTCATCCTCTCTGTGAACATGAAGTGTATCTTTCAGCAAAATAAGAATATAAGCATGAGGGAGTCCTCGCTTCTGCCACTCTATGGTGTACATGTGACATTGAACATCACCAAAAATCTTTCCGTTTTTGATGAAACTCATCAGTGTTTTAAGCTTTTGGTAAAACACTCTTGAAGACAAATCCTGATGATCCTGTGATTTTAGTCCCTGCTGAATTTCTGATCAATTCAGATTGCCTGTGAAGGTGATGAAGAGGTCCGGTCTATTGTAGTTTCTTACGTAGGTCATGGCATTTTAAATATTCTCGAGCATGTACCTAGGACCTTCAGTGAAGCTCAAAGACAAGATAATCAACTGGCCAATATCAGAAACATTTCCATCGTTGATGGTGGCATCCCTCAAATACGCATAAAATTCTACTCTCAGCGTCTTCTGATCCAGTCGAATATACGTCAGTCTTTCAGAATCGATCTTGGCGTACATATCCACGGTAAATTAAAGCTGGAAGAGCACATCATCATCCTGTATGCTTAGAAGTCCATGACAGAAATTAGCTTAACCTGTGGCATTTCTTTAATCGTGTTCCTTTGTCACAGATCAAAATGATATTCATTCTCTTCCTGCCTGAATAAGAGCAGATACTGTAGGGTATCATAGGACCTGTGTAAGTCAGTAAATCTCTGGATGATGCCACTCCTTTTTCCTAAAACTATGTCTCTCGCTCCATGTTATTTACCCAACATAATGACAGCCACTTCCGATGGTGTCGGTGCATTGAAACGCCTCTTTTGTCCACTAATATGATGACTTTCAATTCAGTCCCCGCCATTTACATGGCTAATTGAAGCTGCGAACGTAGGAGTTATGATGATACAGCATGTTTTGCAGCTGAAGGACCATTTCTTGCCTTGTTTGTAGTACATTTCTGCAACGATGGTCTGCTTATTGCGCACTATCTCCAACAAACAAACAATGTATCTCCTTACATTTTTGCAATATGCAAGTACATTTATACTTGCAAAAATGTAGGCTCGTCGTTTGGCAATGTTTGTAGACTCTCGAGGCGGTGATATACTTGAACCTGCACCTTGAATGTTGGCATGTATCTTGGCTCTCTAGTTTCCTTGGTGGTACCGAAAGATGTCATCTGGAAACAGTTGTTGCACTTTCTGAGATTTTTTAGGAAATGTTTAACTTCTGGTGATTGTCTAAGCAGAAAATTGTAAAGGGTCTCGGGAGGAACCAATAACTGTGAAAGTTAAACCTTTTCTGTTTTTTCTGGTATATGACTTTGTGCATCAAGTGGTTTCCAGGGGCTTTTTTATCTCTGAGGTTGTCTACTTATTCTTTGCTTTCTTTCAGAGTGACTGGTAGAATAGATACTTCGTCTATTTTGTTTGTAAGTTTTAAATTTTGAAGGTATTTTCTATGAATTTGGCAAACAAATCAGCTTTTTGCTTTTCGCTGCGAGCCTAGGTGCAATAAATCCTTTTTATATGGGTGGCATTTGCGTTTTAGGTCTTTTCACACCTTTGGTGCATATGGACAGTTTATGCTGTTTTGTAATATTCCTTGCTGGATAGGAGTATTTTCTCCAGCTTCTTTTTGTACACTTTCAATGAAGCTTTGCAGCTATGCTCCTAACATGTAAACATTCGAGAACTGTTCCTGTAGATTCACGCATTTTTTGACAAGATGACGAAAGTATTCACAGTTTATTTTGATATTTGTGGGTCGTGGAGGACTTTCTTTTCTTATTAACTGAAGATTAATCTATGCCTTATTGTGCCCCATTTTCTTATTGTTATTAAAACTGAAATTTGGCCCCATAGTAGTCCTTCGTCATTTTTGACTGCTATATATTTTTGGAGATACCCCTTATGATATATATATATATATATATATATATATATATATATATATATATATATATATATATAAATATATATATATATATATATATATATATATATATATATATATATATATATATATATATAGAAATCAAAAAGTTCATGAATTTATCTAGATTCATATGCCAGAAGGGTGGCTTTCTACTGGATTGAAACTACCATTTGAATGTTCTGCTGGTTTAAAAAATTTTTTCTTTGGCAGTAGTAATATTGGATCTTCCGAATCCAATAGTAATATTGGATCTTCCGAATTGGATTCTTTTCCAGTCCCCTGGGTTTGATTCCATTAATTCCTTTTTTTCACTGAAAATAATTCTTTTTAATTATTACGAAACATATCATGATGTGCATCATGTGTTCATGGATTTCCAATAAGCCTATGACTCAATCCATCGGGATAGCTAATGGTTTGCTTTGCGAAGTTTGGGAGTTCAAGACAAATATATGCGTTTATGTAAACTGACCGTAATGCAGTTACAAAGTAGTGTCAATTTGAGAATCCGGTATCAGAAATTTTTGGATCCGCTTGTACGATTCTCGGCTTCCGGTGGTCTCTAAATCAATGAGTTCAAAACTAAATATAGGATCACTGGTTTTAGAGGCTAAAACGCAATGGATTTTAGTAGTGGTGATAACACATTTAAGGGAGTGAGTGACAAGTTTCCGATGACTCGGTTTTTTATCACTCATGATAAATGTGTTCTTCTGATTCTTCTTACAAGACCCGTTGTCTTGTAAGAAGAATCAGTTGCAATGTTTATATGGCGATACTCACCGAGTTTTATGCAACCGTGAGATCATGAATTTAATGAAAATTCCTGATCTCAATCATGGAAAAAAGAACTCTGGCTCGATCATGTTCTGCGAGCCATCCTAAGTGGATGGTGTACCAATCTCTGACAAAAGAGCCACCTACATATATCCCCGCCGTGCATGGAATCGTCCCAAAAATGCCTCAGTGGTCATATCACCCACCAACTCCAGATGTATTGCCTTTGTGGCCATACAAATGAATAGTGCCAGGTAAGCTTTTATAGTTTTAGCACCTCGCAAACGTGATGCCTTGATATATAGTGGCCCAGCATAATCTACACCTGTGTTGAAAAATGGTCGATGGTATGACACTCTGAACTGGGGTAGCTGACCCATGAGCTGCTGCTGCTGTTGCGCCTTTAAACGTGTGCACTTGATACACTGCCTAATCACTCGTCGAATTTCAGTTTTACCTCTCAGGATGTTGTAATTTTGTTTTAGTATTGCCATCAAAAGTGTGGGACCCGCTTGTAGTTGTTTGAGCTACCCGTCTCTATTAATAATGGTAGTCACTTGATGATTTGATGGTAATATGACTGGATATTTTATGATAAAAATGGATATTATGACTGGATATACGAAACCTCTGCATTAAACAACCTTCCACCAACTCGTAAAATACCAACTCTATCTATAAATGGAAAAAAGGATGTTAATTTTGAATCTCGACTTATTGGTTTGTTATTATTGAGCGCATTCATCTCAGCTGCAAAATTGGTTAACTGCACTTTTTGAATGATCAAATTGAATGCGTTGCGTTTCGCTTCGTTGGTTTGTTGTGAGAATTCTAATCCCACATCCGCACTGCTTGCTTGATTTTTTCTGAAATAATATGATAATTCGAAAGTACGAATATCAATTTCGAAAATTTTGAAGATCGTTCAGTAAGACCAGATAGCCAATCGTGGTCTTGTATCAACAATATAATCGAATTCTTCGTCTCTTATTTCCGTGCCGTCTCCGGAAATTCCGAATTGAGTTTATTCTGACTTGGCCAATGAAATTCGCTTTTCTTTAGCCAATGTGGACCATTCCACCATAAATCGTAGGTTACTAATCCCTCCGGGAATAAACCACACGAGGCACAGTCAGCTGGGTTGTCGCCTGATGGTATATGGCTTGAATTAAAAGGTGTCATTTGTGGGAGAGTATCTCACTCCGAGTACGGAAAAGGCTTGGTTTTCATTCTCGAAATTCATGAGTGTGACTTCTTTGTTGGTTTCATTGATAGTACGCATAAATTCGGGACTATTGGATGCCCACTTGTGAAGGTTGAACCCTCCTTTTTCTAACAGACATATTCTGAATAATCCTTTAAGCATCCTCGACTTTATTTGTGCCCAACATGAGGTCATCGACGTAAAATACCCGTTTAAACACTTCTGCAGCCTCGGGAAATCGAAGTAATAAGTCCACCAAAGTAGATTGTACGACTGGTTCCACTGCCAATTGATCGTTCAAAGAATTTCCATTCATTGTCTTTGCTGAGCCATCAAAGACAACCCGGAGCTTGGTGGTTGAACTGCTCTCCTTAAATACCCCGTGGTGCGGTAAGTTCTGCTTCACAATCGTTGGCTGATTTCATATGTCCCAGCTCTAAATATTCGTCCAGAAACTCGCTATATTCAATATCAATTTCGATTAAATTCAATATCACGAAAGAATAAAATAATTTGCTTTTCCAAATTAGACAATCGTTTTAGAGCCATTGTTTTGGATTTGCCCAATTTCTGTAGACTATTTTTAAAGGGTAGACTGACTATATATCTAACGTCTTCAGCTCTGCAAATAGTATTCTGGAAGTGTTCAAGACAAAAACTTTCTTCCTCGCTTTAGTGTACGACATCTTTCATCTCTTCAATCTCCCAAAATTTTCTGAGAGTCCGATCAACATCCAGATGAAGATTAATTGGAACGTTTTCAGTTGCTTTCCAAATGATAATTTGACTGCGGGTTGATATGACGATATTTTTGGAATAATGAGTACCTTCACAATTGTTTCGTAAGTATCTTCGCTAAATCGAGATTGGATTCGAATCGTTGTAACTTCTTTAGACACTCCTGTGGTAACATCATTAAACCCCTGAATCCATATTCGGCCATTTGTCTTCTTAAGCTCGAGTCGCTGGAAATACTCCTCAGTAACAAAGGATGTTTGGGATCCCGTATCTAGCAAAACTCTGCAGCATTGCCAATCGCCGTTTTGTTTTCGACTTTTATCTGTGCTGTTGAAAGAAGTGCATTTTCTACCGAGTTAGCATGATCACAATACGTCACTTTCGTCTTATCGTTAGTTGCTGGTACATCCAAATGGAGTATCACGTTATGTCTTTTCTGGTACAAACTTCATTTACGTTTTGATTTACACTAATAAACCATGTGTGAATCACTTAAACAGTTAAAACATCTAGCATGCTCTTTCACATAAGCTCTTCGCTTCTGAATTTCTAATGCTAGAAATTCGACACATTCGTATAATTTGTGCCTTTTTTTTCACAAAATGCACAAACTACTGGTGGTACAGTGTGCATGGACTTTGATTACCGAGTAAATTCCTTAGAGGGTTGGCGTTTTACAGTTTCTGCTCTAACGCCTTGCAAAGAATCCATCCGCTTAGTTGGGATAGCTAACAATTGATAGAACGTTGGAAACTCTACATCATAAGTTTCTAATTTCCATATTTGTCTTGTAGCTACTCAATTTTTTGTGTAGCGATATAAATAAGCCACGGATCTCGACTTTCCGCTGGTTGGCCTAATGCCTTCAGACCACGGACTACTTCATCATAAGTGTCGTGCAAACGCTCAATAACTTGTGATGATGCCTATTTGTGGTTGATCGAAAAAACTCTGCACGAATGAATTCACAATATAACGCATTTTATCATATCTATTACAGAGCTTTATATAGGCTTCTATGTAGTTCGCGTCATTTATTGTAAAATGCGAAACAAGATTTAGAGGTTCACGTCTCAAAAGTCCTTTTAAGTATTGGATCTTTTGAGCGGGCGAGATAGTAGTGTTTTCATGAACTGTGGATCCAAAAAGATCGTAGAATGACTGCCATTCCTTAAAGTTCTCATCAAATGAGGGAATGTTTGGCAAAGATGTTTGGGTAATGTTTAGCGTCTGATCTAAATTTACAACAGAATAATTCGTGCAAGATCTTTTTCGTATAGCGCCCTGTAACTTGGGTACAATCGAGTAGTAATGATCTTACCCTTAATATATGTTCGTTTTCCTTTGAGTGCTTCCATTTCAACACCGAAAATTAATGCGTTCTTTTGTTTTTTGCTTCCACGCGGTTTCCTCAATTCTGCTTTCTAAAAAATCCGGCTCGAATGACCAAAAAATGTATGAAATTGATTACTTTTAACTAAAATATAGATGACTAAAACAATTTGTAACTCTTCAACACGTTAGAACCGTTTATTTTACTTATAATTTTTTAACTTTTATTGCTGTGTGCCGCTCGATTGTTGACATCAAAGTGCACGAGAAGACAATTTAACTCAAGTCATGATCTATAGCAATATTAAATTTACAAAATGGTGAACAAATAATTAAGCTACTTAAATTGTAATAATCTATATTAATTGTAGATGGCATTATAAATAATCGGTAATACAGTTCGCTTCTAATTGATCACACAAACAACAATTATCTAATATACTAGGCGGTCGCTTGCAGTTGGATACTAGGTGCTTATGCCGTACTGCATAAGCACCTAGTATCCAACTGCATTTGAATCAGAATTTGGAAACGTGCCGTAAGATTTCTAGGTTTGCTTGATTTACAAATTTTTCTGACTCATCAGTCTTAAGTTGAAAGACTAAAATTAGTAAAATATTTACACAAATATTATTCGATTATTAATAGTTAATATGAACTGGCTATAGAATTAGGTATGCCGTCATCTATTCTAAACAAATTTTGGGTTATAAAAATAGCTTCCCAGAATGAAAATATTAAACGTTTATTTACTTTACTATTTGGCATTTGCTATACAAGTTCTATGTTAACAATACGTAAGTTAGATGCCATCATTTTTATTATTACGAATACGAGTATTACAAAGCTTTCATTTTGATTATTTCCAAGTGGCATCATGAGAATTAATCGTTTCTAAAGTGGAAAATTAGAATTTTCTTTAAATCGTTTTATTGTTCGATTCTCTGTTTTTTTGAATAAATTTTGAAACATTTTGGTGAAGGTTAACAAATGGTATTTTTTGATTGTATAAGACAATTAATCGAATAATAATAACTTTGTCTTAAAGACAGACACAAATAAAAGTATGCATGATGCGAATTAAAACCGATTTGAAACACCTTGTCACGAAGTTATACATTAAACAATGACTGTTCGGAATATATATCGTGAGAATAAGAGCATTAGAATAAACCATTTATTTTAAGGAGGGTATGTTTTAAATGAGAACACATCTAATTTGGTCTAGATATTAATATATACATAACACTTTGACTTAATACCAAATACTATACTGTTTTGCGGCTTCTTTGAATAGCTCATTGAACGCTTTCATTTTGAGGCCATTGCATAAGAAGTTATTCGCAGAGACCAACAAATTCGATTTTGAATCTCTAAATCCGATATCAGAAAAATATAGATAGAAGCCAATTATGATCTACCCAATGAAGGCTTTAGAAGCGTCAATAAATAATTAAGCAGAACCATTGTCCAGAACAATAATCTTTTTCAAATATAGACCTATTATAGCCGATTAGAGCTTCTCAAGTACATTTCATTGTTTGAAAAAGAGAATAAAAATGTGGGTCGTAACTCGTAACTGTGAACACACAAAAATAGCTTTCAATATGTAATTATTCAGTTCATGATTATCATGCAATTGGTTGAATGTTAAACAACGTTAAAAAGTCGTGCTTTAGTAGTATTCTATTATCGGGTGAACACAGATCGATTGGAATATTAATTGTATGGTACGTAGGTGTTTACTAACTGCTTTGTAAAATATCCTGTGTGGTTAATTTAAATTTGTACTCGTGAGTATGTATTGTAGACTAGCTACTTGATTACCGCGGGTGGGGTCTATAGTAGTTAGAATGAGAACAATAAGTAACTTAATTCTAATGCTTCAAATTTCCAACATCGTATAGTAGAAACACATATAAAATACATTCACGTTTAAACACGTGATTGAACATACTGTGGGGCCAACAAGTTCAGAGACCTGGGCTGTGGAGTCGCTCGTGTTGGAGTCGTGTCTCTGAATGCCTGTTGTCGTTGTTTTCTTTATCGATAGAGATACACCAGAATTATGCTTATTGCAACTGCCATAATGGTGTATGTTAGAACGAATGATTGTTAGTCCAATGATTCTGCGGTCCTTGCGCTTTTGCTGAGCTATCGCTCCCTCAATATTGAAGTTTACAACGGTATCATCGCATACTACTGACACAAAACAACATGTTAGCGGTAATACGAAACTATCTAACATTTTTTAGAAAATTCTTAAGAAACTTGTCATAATGCTTAATTAACAAATATTTTGTACTAACATGAATGATCATGTTTTCATTAGCTTGCATGGGAAAATAAATGTAATTTAACCCATTTTATGTTTTAAGTAAATGCTCTAGTTGATAAGATAAAATAAATTTGTAAAATCAGTTGTGAATTAGTCGTGGAATAAAAAAGTTCGATTAAACCAAAAATAAAATTGTTTTTTTTTTACCTTGCTGCGCATCAACTCACTTAACTCGCGCCGAAACAAAAGCTGTTCGTGAAATTGTGTAATAGTGTAATGAAGGAAAAAAGTGATTTAAACGTACCGCGAGTAGGTGATTCACGAGCACATAATGATCACATAAAAGTGATCACTAAAAGGGATAACTACGGTTGATCCAATTATTACAAAGTGCAAAAAACGACAACGACAAATGTACCCACCGGCCGTGCACGTTAAAAACCTTTAAAAAAACGCTAATTTTTAAGTAAAATTTTTTAAAACATAGAACGATAATCCTCATAATAGTAATGTAAGAAAAATTTTATTTAATAGAAATTTAAAACTAAAAAACAAGAAAATATAATAAACAAAGTGTTAAACTAAACTTAAAATAACATAATATACGAAATTAATTAATAAATATCGAAATGGAAGAAATAGCTCACGCAATAAGAGAGAAGGAGCGGTAAACGGCCAAATTAAATTAATAAATAAACGGTTGAACAAAATAGAAAACCCAACAATACACATTGCAGCAACAACGCTAGCACTACCCAAAATGGAGCTGGACCTGAGGGACATCAGCTAATTTACCGACAGTGATAACTAAAATAACTACAAATTTTCAAGGGGAACCTCACCCAATGATAATATACTAAGTTACTAAGAGATAATGAGTGACAAACCCATTTATAGAGCCATTTTACAAAGCGTGAGACAAAAGGTAAGAGGCAACGCAGACTAAGCGCTCATCTCGTATAATATATTTGACAATGATTGGTCGTCGATAAAAAATGTTTATCTTTGCACAACGCGGACAAAAGAGATGAGCGAACCTAGAATACAACTAGGCAATCTAATTCAAAGAAAGATGAGCTTTGAAGAGTTTTACGCCAATGTAAACCACCAGTTTTCACTCATCGTCAATAAAATAAAGACAGAGGACTACAAGCCTGATGCCATCAACGTGCTCGTAAAGTTAAGTGAACTATATAAAACGCCCAAATCATCAGAATAATCCATTATTGACCGCAAAAGAAACATTTCAACCATATCACCAAACATAAAAATCCCACTTCATGATAAATTTTTGCATTCGAAATTTTTTACCACAATTGATTTAACTTCGGTATTCCATCAAATAAAGAGTATTCGCGTAACTGGAAAAGGCCAATTTACGCATCAACCTGGATAAAACGGAATTTTTGAAAACACAAACGGAATTTCTCGGATTCCTTAATACAAACCAAGGTGTCAAACCGGACCCCAAAAAATCATTGCTATTCAAAACATCAAGAAACCCAATAATTTGAAGGATCTAAAATCTTTTATTGGATTGGCATCTTGTTATAGACGATTCATTCGAGACTTTGCGAAAATAGCGAAACCATTAACCAACCTAACAAGAGGTGATAACGCACAAACCAGAGCAAACCAGTCAAATAAAATTAAAAGCAACATTAACGAGAAGGAAATAGAAGCATTTCAACATATCAAAGAGCTACTGACATAGCTTGTATAACTACAAGCTGATCTACAAAGATTGGAATTGGACGCAAATACGTTATCAACCGGAACGGTGCATAGTGCGGAGGAAGAAACCACAGAATTAATAAAATTCTGCGTGAGGCACCCATTAATGCATTCAAAAATCAGCTAAGTAGTAATTAAGAAAGGCAAAAACATCAACGCCTATGAGGAACCTCATCCAGGCTACAACAGACATTACATCAATCTACCGGAAATAAACAAAGAAAATCTAATCAAAATACTACGATAAAGATTGAATCCAATCCTAATTAACGGAATAAAAATTCCAGAGACATCCAGACACTACAAGAGGTTTATAAGGAATGCTTTTCCACATGCAAATTAAGACTAACCCAAAGGATTGTTGAAGACATCTGTAACGAAGAGAACAAATTCGCAATCATAAAAGAGGAACATGGAAGAGCACATAGAAACCATCTTGAGAACAAGAAATAAATTCTGGAACGCTATTGTTTTCCTCACATGACAAGTTTGATAATAAAATATACACAAAATTGTTATAATTGTAATATCAATAAATACGACAGACACCCAAGTCATGTCCAACCCCAGAAAACACCGATTCCAAACTATCCAGCGGAAATACTGCACGTGGACATCATGGAGATGAAAAAAAATGTTTATCATTCGTGGACGATTTTTCAAAATTCACAAAATTTTTCCGTATTAAAAGCAAATCAATCCCCCATATACAAGACAAAATTATCAAAGCGTTACATTACTTCACGGTACCAAAACTAATCGTAATGGACAATGAGCGAAGCCTAGTAAGCCCAACCATCATTGACTACCTTAAAACCTTGGGAGTCGAAGTTTACTTAATACCTTCACAATGAAGCGAGGTAAATGGGGCTACTGAAAGAGTCTATTCAACCATGATTAAAATCGTGAGATGCTTTCAGGATGAACACAAAGATTTATCGATGAAGGAGTTAATTAACATAGCAGTAGATCGTTAATTAACATAGCAAACCTAAATTTCGAAAGGAAACCGTAGCTAATGTCACAATTACAACTACATCTTGGCGACGGATTCATAAAGCCCAAATTAAGAATTTAATACAATAATCCTTAAATTACAGCACTTGGCTTTTGGGACAATCAATGTCAACGAGCATCTACGACTACAACACTCTATTGGTAACATTGAAACGAGGAAATGGAAAAATCAACAATGGCAGAAATTGAAATCATTCAATTAAGCCGCCTTATTTCGTTTGTATTGTTCAGTAGTTGTACGGCCTCAACGTTGGTGTGGGTAAAAAGTCTCTTCTCATGTTTTATGGCACATTCCCGGATAACGTCGTATACCAACTGTATTTCTAGATCATTGTGTATTTCTCTGTTAGTCACAAATCGGTAAGCGTTGTTAATCATTCGCAGAAATTTGTTTTGACTACGTTGTACAGTGTCTATTGGATTTATAAGTACAACCTCATAGCTGAGCTTCATACATCTATATTGGTTTGAAGATAGTCTGGTAGACTAGTCTTTTGCAATACAGGTGATGTTTCTAGTTCAGCCTTGAATCTAAATGCAGACCAAGGTATTTTGACCGATTTAGCCTGCGTCACTTGAACCCCATTGAGATATATGTGTTAACTGTTATTTTTTTGTCGAAGAGTAAATGTCACAAGGGTTGATTTGAGCTCATTAAGCCTGATTTTCTAGTCGATTGTCCATTTAGTAACGTTGTTCATTGCTCATTGAAGATTTTCCACTGCAATTGGTTGTGATTCGTCTACTAACATAATTACAGTGTCGTCAGCAAACATATTGTGGTAGCATTTTGCTCATCTTAAATATCAATCCCTTGTGCCAAACCCTATCAAAGGCCTGGGATACATACAAAAATACGGCAAGCCAATATTTCTTTTCTTCTAACGCTTACTCAATTACCGTAGTTATTCAATGGTCTTACTCCATTGTGAAATGGTTATTTCTGAATCCAAATTGAAAATCAGGAACGTTTACCATTGGTTTGGGCGTTTTAGTAGTAGATTTTCAAACAGCTTTGATAAAGTCGGAAGTAGTGAAATTGATCTGTATGATGTTACTTTTTCATCTGGTTTACCTGGTTTCTTCAGCATAATTATTTGTGCCGCTTTGAAGGATTTAGGTACATACATCTCATACATGCATTAAATAAGTATGTGATCATGATGATTACGTGGAAGTCCTTGAATAGACCCGGTGATATTTCATCAATTCCCGGTGACTTTTTTTGGTAAGATTTTTGTCAATTTCTTCAGCAATTTCCATTGGCGTAACCCTCATGGAAATTTCCATTGACGTAACCTTCTATTTTCTGGTTGCTTTTCATAGCGAGTAATCCTTATCTATTTCTGGGCCTAGCTCGCTTTAGTTGTCAAAGCAACCTGTTTGAAGCTATTAATTAACCTATTGACTTTGTTACTTATTCGATTGGAAGTTGTCTTGCCAGCGGGATTTCTGGTGAGATGCCATATTCTCCTTGCGTTTCTTCTTTCCTTGATTTGTCCCCTGATTTCAGCCGAGTATTTGTCTGCAATCTCCGCTTTGTCCTTTAATTCTGGAGCAGCTAGACTGGCGGCCATACAAGGAGTGTATTCAATGAAATTGTTTGTTTGTTGTCCCAATTCTTCATTTCTTTTAATACTAACATTTATTTCAACTTCCCATCCAATTTTTCTCTGAAGAGATCCCAATCCGTGGATCTGTTAGTCAGGTTTTGCTTTTTCTTTTTCTTGATGCCTATATAGCCTTACTGACAACAATATAGGAATGTGATCAGATGTTAAGTAGTTATTTCCTTCGACTCCAGTGCAACTGTATGAAATAACTTTTATAATGAAGAAATCAAGTAGATCTGGTATTTTTCCTGCCTCCGTTGCCAATACGTTGGCCCCTGGAGACAGGGGGACAACAAAGCATTTGTTTTCATGAAAGGCATTGAACAAAGCATTTCCTTTCCCAGGAGAAATTAGTCTGGAACCCCAAGTTGTATGTTTTATATTATAGTCTCCTCCAATAATAAACCTTGGACCGAGTCTATTGAAAACGTTATTAAATTGTAACTTTGTTGGTGTATGCCGTAGAGGACAGCTGCCACAATATTTAGGTCTGCGCCATTATATTGGATTGAGATAACCGTTGCTTGCATGTAGCTTTCACGAATATCCTCTTGTTGATTATGTTTGATATTATTTTTAATTAGTACAGCTAAACCACCTCTGGCTCTTTCACTAGGATGGTTTGTCCGGTAGGAATTAAATCTCTTTATTCTGATAAAGCTTTTGTTGGAGAAGTGCGTTTTTTGAAATCAGTGCAATATCTATGTTGTTTGTATGGCGAAATACTTCCAGTTCTTGGACTCGTTGGTTTAGCCCGTTGGTTTCTTGGGCTCGTTGGGCTGTATGTTGTATACTTCTTTATTATTGTATTTTTGTTTTAAGTCGATGTAAAATAATGGAAAGTGTTTCCTATCTTTCACACCATTAGTTGTGACCATTTTGTATATGTTGGTAATACCTGTGACATCATGTCACATTTTTTCTAAGTCTGCTTTAATTTCATCATGACTAATGGAAGATAGTAAGCCACTAAAGATAGATTACCACTCTATTAGCCTTTTCGCTCTTCAGCTGGTAGGTGTGATATTCGATATTTTCTAGTTGTTTACTGGGTTCTTAATTCTTCCAGTAATTTTTTGACCTTTCTGTAAACATTTTAATTTTGAAAGGTAATTTTAATGTCACTATTAAAAAAAGTGCCTTAAAATTAGTTGATTCACTAGTGGTTTTTATTACATTTGGTCGAAAAAGTTCGAAATTATTAATATTGCTCACGAAAATGGGTGGAGGCAGTGGTATTTTTGGGTTTTTCTGTTCAATATTATTGTTCACACTTTGTATAATATTTTTTGGAGGAGTTTTCGTTTTTGTGCACCTACGTTTCTTAGAATTTCTGTTATCAGCAACGGAAACTTCCTTTCCCAGTTCTTCCTTATCTGTGCAATGCTCTTCTTGACTCAGAACATTAAATGATGATGGCAGAATTTTGTTTGAAGACAAATTATTAACTCGTGCTGATTCCTCTGCTTTGCTATTTTTATCCTTTTCTTTTATTGAAGTTCAGTAACTTCATTGCTCAGATGTGCGAATAGTTTCTCCATTTTAATAAATTTATTCAACAGCTCCTCACTGTCTGAAATATTTGTTGGTGCACTCGGCATTTGTTCTGATAATGAAGTTTCTTTTTTATTGATGGCTGCATCAAATATTTTATTGTTTGGTGATCTGATTGTAATAGAGCTCGGAATGAAAATTGTTCCTCGTAATTTTTTTGACCGTTGGTAGAATTGTGTAGCAATGTTTGGTCCCCCCTAGAATCCATGGGACCGACTTCCGAAAAGAGTGGATTTCCCTGAACATCAGGTCTGCTACTAGGGTATTAAGTTTCTTTTTTGTTTTAGCCATTGCGTTTTATTGTTTATAGTGTTATTTCGCTCACCTCCAGAAGTTCAGCCATTGTGATACATTAACCATGCAAGACAACGTTGTCCAGGTGCTACCGCCTGGAGGTAAACTAAAGACAGTTGAGGATTTCTAAATAGTTACAACGTTGGAATATAAACCAATGTATAATTGGCTATAAACGGTCAACGCCTACACTATTTAAATACACCAAAGACTCCCTAAATATGATGGTCCTATATCTGCATCTTGCAATTTTATAAAAAAATGGAAATTGACATTTTTTGGTGTTTTAACGGTAAATATCCACTGGTTAATGCCCTAAGTCCAATAGTTCGGTTGGTTCAATATGGTTAAGGTACAACCGTCAACTTTTTGCCTTTTGTGTCTCAACAGGTTTATTTCACATGCTGATTGTTCAGATTGTGTTGTATAGATTGGCGCGATATTGCGCAAATATCCAATATTTCTTATTTGAGTGCATTGTTGCAGTTCTTTGTTAGTCAAAGAAAAGTAGTGCTCGCGACGGAGATCATTAGGAATTCTGTTGATCGTACTATTATGTGTCATTGACCTTTATCGAGTTTTGGGATTGGCACTACAGTTAAATAGTTAATACATCTCTACGTATGCCAAAGGCAGTTGTATGATGTATTATGATATAGTTTCCGGTTACTCTAGTTTGTACTGTTAGCATCTCGTAAATGTGCCCAGATTACGGACGTCGTTTCCTGCAGGAATTATCATTGTTGGTGGAATATAGTTTTAAATTCGGGAGATTTCTCATAACTAGTTATGATGGCGAAGGCATCACCAAGAATGAATCCTATTGTATCTCCGATGTCCCGTTTCTTAAGTACGTGCTTCTTATTATTTGATAGGAGAAGTTCATTTTGTGATGTAATTTCCTGCATCTATTCATAGTATAGCTGAGGAATGATGACGTCATAAAGTTCCTTCAGTCTTGGAAATCGTGTGTCTTTTTACACCATACACTGTGGAGCATGCGTCCCAGAATTGCGACTAATGGGTTTTGATTTTGTCGTTTCGAAGGCTTAAAATCGTCGTTCTAGAAACCCGAGAGTCTTCTAATTTTGGCTTTTTTTAGGATCCCCAATTGACATTTCATATAGCCTGGATGTTTTCATTATAATTCGAATTATGATGTAATTCTCAGGATCCTGTGAGTATGCCTAAGTTTTTAATGGTACATGTAGGGTGATTGTATTACTGGAAAGAAATCGTATTTATATGGTTGGTTGCTAGGAACCTTTTATTTTGGTATCGATTTACGTATAGTTGCTATGCGTGATTATAATTCTCACCTGTTGCTTCAAGGTGGCTTGTAATTCTGCCGGCTCTTCCTATAAATGGTTTTTAGTTGGTGCATTTTAAGGGTGTCGCATCTCGTAGTTCTCATGAATGATTCTTCTGAAATCATGGAAGGATGTATCTCAAACTTATTGATTAACATTGAGTAGTACTCCTCGCAGAAGTAAGCCATCGCTGTTTCCTCCTCTGGAGTTAGATCTATTTAAAATTTCTTCTGCTCGATTTGTGTCATCTTGGCCTCGAGTTGCTGTAGCTCATGTTGGAATTGAACAAACACATTTTCACATCTTGCGTTTTTTATCTTCGTGCTGGTATAGCTGAATTGTCAATATTGTTATTGTTGCACGTAGCTTTGTTCGTCTCGCTTAAAGCTTGATTTTTGGTAATTGGTATAGCATAATGATTGGCCACATCTTCTAGTGTCTGTGTGGTTCCCGGTATCAGGGAATTTTGTTTTTGGTATAACGTGACGTTTAGTCGCGAAACGGGATTCAAGAATTGCTTATGCTGTTCACTTTTATTGATCTCGGCTAACCAAGTTTTTAGGAAGCTTTAAGGAACACTATTTGGTCCATATCCATCTTTAACTTGATGAAATGATTATTAATATTCATTGGAGTGATACAAAGTAGAACTATTTAAGTAGAATATTGCCAGTAACATTGTTGAAGGACATTCATTGTCGACCAAAAACCACATACTTTCCTTAGAGACTGAACCATTGTGCCTATTGAAATCACAATCAAGTCTTTTCAAGGACAGCATTCTTGTTGAAATTTCATGTTCCGACGCTTAAGTTCAAGTTAGTAGTTATGTTTCGATAGATTATTCAATTTGCTTTTAATAGTGTAGGAACGATCAGTCAGATGTCAAATATTACTCACCAGACGTTGGTAATCCAAGATCGTTTAAGTTCAGCTTGCGAAGCCTGTACGGGTTTTCAATACTGTAGTCATGCATGTTGTATTGATTAACGGGGTATCTAATGAAAAAATTAGCGTTTTCTTGTATTTATTTACATTGTGGGGTCATCCTGTAAATCGAAGGCGTCGATACATATTTAACTTAAATTTGGTTAATCGGGAAATACTTTTTTGAAAAGGCTTTTTTACTTTGTAAATTGACTGTACAAAAATGAACAAGTCAATCTCGTGAAATAAGCAAAGAAGAATAAACGTATTTTAAAATAAAAAGCATTCGTTTAATTTTAAATAAACGACCCATAATATTCCCATAATTTGGTGACCAAACTGACGTGATTAAAAGCACGGGTTAACTAATAACTTATTGGTTCCAACAACTGAAGGCACAATTCGTATTGAGCGGAATATCTAATGAGGCAACAAAATTTTATACGTTATTAACGGTAGTAGATACAAAAATATTATCCCTGGTAACATACGCAGTCGTGCACTCACCGGCTGACGAAAAATATAATTCATTAAAAAAAGCTTTGTTGGAACAGTTTGCCGTGTCGGATCAAAGAAAAATTAAAACATTGTTGGAAGATGTGCAGTTAGGCGATTAAAAACCATCCGGGCTCCTAAATGAAATGCGCTCATTAGGAGGATCAAAAGTAGGGGACGAAATGTTGAAGCAGATCTGGATGCACCGATTATGTAACCAAATTGGGACGATATTCAAAAATTAGCAAAAATGGCCGACAAACTGATGGAATTGGGCGATTTTAATCAAGTCAACGCAGTATCCAATACTATTGAATCCACATCCGCATCAGAAATATCGACACTAGAGATGAAAATAAACGAATTAGTAAAGCGATTTGATAAATTACAAAAAGCTGACAATTATCAATCACGAAAACGATCGAGATCACGATGATCATCTTATCAAACTACAAATAAGAAGCAAGACTACGAACAATGTTGGTGGCATTACAAATTTGATGAAAAAGCGCGGAAATGCAGACAACCGTGTAATTTTGCCACAAAAAACTAAATATTCGGTCGAATGAGGGGGAAAATTCGCTCGAACATAAAAATTCGGATGTCTGTATAAATCGTTTATACATTTCGGATCTTAAATGCAAGCAATGATTTTTAATTGATATACCGGTGCGAATATCTCTGTTTTACCCCCGAACAGTGATAATATTCTTAACATATTAAATCGATCGAAAGTTTTCGCAGCAAATGGGACACAAATTCACACATATGGCGAAAAGAGATTATCTTTAAATTTTGGACTTCGGCGAAATTTTATCTGGAACTTTATCGTGGCCGACGTTAAACAATCGATCATCGGAGTGGATTTTATCAAGCATTACGGATTGTTGATAGATATGAAACAAAACCGTTTGATAGACGGTGCAACCAGGTTGTCAACAAAAAGTACACCAACGACAGAATCAACGTTAGGAATTACAACCTTCGATTCCACAGATCCATTCTCGGATATTTTACGGGAATACAGGGACATCATAGTACAGTACGACCACATGGCTTGCAGGGAATTCAAAGACCTAGTACGGAGAGGAATCTGCCGTCCGTCTTATAGCAATTGGGCTTCCCCATTACACATGGTAAAAAAACAAAAAAAAAACGGTGGCGCCCTTTTGGCGATTACCGCCGTTTGAATTCAATTACGGTACCGGATCGTTACCCTATACCTATTTATACAGGATATCGGAAACATTTTAAATGGTTGTAAAATATTTTCTACAATTGACCTTCAACGAGCATATCATCAAATCCCGGTGGAACCTGCGAATATACCAAAAACTGCGATAACAACACCGTTCGGATTATTTGAATTCCTCTATACACCGTTCGGACTCTACAACGCCGTACAGACCCAGCAACGATAATGCATGAGGTCTTAAAAGATTTACTGTTTGTGTTCCCATAAATCGATGACATAGCTATCGCATCAGAAAACATAGTGGAATATCGGAAACACCTCTCCATCGTATTCGAACGATTGCGACAATATGGATTGAGCATCAACGTGACAAAATGTGTATTTGTAAGAGCCGAAGTTAGATTCCACGGACACCAAATCACACCAAATGGGTTAAAACCCTCACCAGAAAAATTGAAGCAATCAAAGAATTCGAACGCCCTACAACCGCGGCTGGGTTAAAACGTTTTCTGGCCATGGTAAATTTTTACCGAAGGTTTATAAGAAATGCAATAAAAAATTAATCAACACTCAAAAAGTTAATTATTGGAAATAAAACAAATGATAAAACACTAATTGAGTGGTCGGAGAAGGCAGTTACAGCTGTTCAACTATGTAAGAATGACAATCCTACGAAAGAGCTGGAAGGAAGAAAATTTTGTATCTATACTGATCACAAACGGCTTACATTCGCATTCCGGCAAAAGAAAGAACCACTAACGAGGCAAATTAGGCAACTCGACTACATCATTCAATTTTCGACTGACATTCGTCATATTATCGGTTCAGATAACAGTGTGGCAGATTTACTGTCAAGAATTAACGTGGTAAATTTAATGGGCGAAGTCAATTTCGAGAAATTGGCAGCTTCACAACACCATGATTCAGAATTGAAAACAATACTGGACGGGAAATCAAACAAGATATCCTTACGAATAAGCCGCTTTACCATGCCGAATACAAATATACAAATTTATTGTGATTCTTCACAAAATCGTATTCGCCCGTTCGTCCTGATGGAATATCGCCAACCAAACATCAACAAATACACGAATTAACCCACCCAAAGGTTCGTGGTATCTAAAGATTAATTTGTGATCGATTCGTTTGGCCGACGATAAATAAGGATTGCCAGGTATACGTGAGGGCATGCATACAGTGTCAACTTTCGAAAATTACTCGACACAACAAATCAGCGATATCGAACTACGTTCAGCCAATTCCACGTTCAAACATATTGACATCGACATAATAGGACCCATGCCCACTTCAGCTAGGAACAGGTATTGTTTGACCATCGTCGATCGGTTCAGAATGTAGCCTACCACAATTTCTATGAAGGATATCACAGCCGAAACAGTTGCAAAAAACCTTATCTCGTGCTGGATATAGTATTTTGGGGTTCCCATTAAGATCTCATCCGATTTGGGACGTCAATTTGAGTCACAAATATTCAGAGAAATTAATCAAACACTGGGCGTTAAACATTTAAAAACTACGCCATATCACCCGCAAGCGAATGGGATTTTCGAACGGTGACACAGAACGTTAAAAAATTCAGTCAAGTGTCATCAAAACAATGGTTGGACCAATCTTATAAAACTGATTCCATTAGGATTACGAATTGCGTACAAGGACGACATCAAAACATCACCGGCAGAACTTGTTTTTGGGCAAACCCTTCGCATCCCGGGAGAATACTTTGACTCAACCAAGAACAAGCATAGTGAATCTGAATTCATAAAGGAGTTTCGAAGACTTATTTCCACTATGCGACCTATGACGACCGCTCATCACGATAACTCAAAAATTTTCAAGCAAAAAGATTTAAAAAGTTGCACACACGTATTTGTGAGGAATGACAGCGTACGTTTACCATTACAATGCCCATCTACAGGAACATACGAAATAATCAAACGTTTTGACAAGTAATTTGTGATAAAAAATTGCAATTCAACACAAAAACTTCGGTTGCTCGTTTGAAAGCAGCATTTATTTCACATAACACGAAACAAACAACAACAACACCGATGACAGGAACTATTCCAGATACGTCAAAAACTCAGCCAGGTATTACATAGTCGACCACTACAACATCGGAATCAGTTCCAGTGAAAACTACAAAGACGAATAGGAAAGTTTACATACGCACACGTTTCCACTGAGGGTGGAGTATTGTGGGGTCATCCTGTAAATCGAAGACGTCGATATATATTCAACTTCAATTTGCATCATCGGGAAATACTTTTTAGAAAAGGCTTTTTTATTCTGTAAATTGACTATACAAAAATGAACAATCTCGTGGAATAAGTAAAAAAGAATAAACGTATTTTAAAATAAAAATAAAAAGCTCACAGATAAAAAAAGGTAACCGTAATGAGACGCGGGCAATTTCTCATGTAGTATTTCTGCGACCAATACAGGCAGCAATTTCACTGTGTATTTTCTTTAGTGACTCTTTTTTTCAGTTGAACACTCCCATTATTAATGAATAGTAAATTAAAGTACGTGGCTAATCAAGTTTCCTGCCATAGCTTTTCCAAAACCCAAAACCATGAAAAGTATGAACATATTTTTCTGTAACAAGGTTTAAAGCTTTCATGCTTCCAATATAAGATTAAAAAATTGACCTGTTGCCATTATTTTGTAAACCTTTAACAATGAAAATATTAATCTGATGGCCGAAAATTTGTTTGTTAAACAAGGTTGTATTATAAACCGTTATTCCATAGCGTGGCTACAAATAGTTAAATCAAAATAGAAAAAAGGTCATCGTACATCAAATTATCACGAATACAATCGAAAGTATTATTAGCGCTAGCAAATATTTGAAAGTCACAGTCAAATTAAATCATAGCATTGCCAAATCGAATTTTAACTATAAAAAGTTTTCAATGAAATTCTTTTATATAACCTAATTATCCTTGTAGGGTTAGTTTTACATAAAACACATAGTTTCAAGGGTTTAGTTAGTTAGTCGACTGAAAAACTAATTAATTTCATTTCTAACTAATTAAACTATGACTTTGAAATAACTGAGAACGAATTCTATCAAATTAATGTATAAATTATGTAAGGATTAGTTATGAAATGTTAACCTTGTCACATCGTTCATTGAAACAATAAATCTATCGATTAGTTATGAGTGACAATTATACACACCACCAATGAATTTATTAATTTTGATTGACATTTTCAAAGCAAATTTTATTTACGTTACATAAGCTGCGACCTCTGATGGCTCAGAAGATTTTGTGTGCTCCACACCTATATACGATAGTTGGAACTTTGTATTTTTGTTTGTATAAACAAAATATTGGAATAAGATGGGTACTTCCAATATTTGTAAAATTGTATATTATATTTTATTATTTTGAGGTTATTACCTTATTCTTTCCACTTAAAGTTCATTTGTTATCCGTAATTTATGTGTGTCATTGTATAGACTCAAAAAGTAAGTGAAACCAATAACACCGCACCATTAACGGATATATGAAAATCAATAACATTTTTGACGGGGGGTAATATTTTATGTGCACCTATAAATAATATTTATTGATTTTATATCAACATTTATTTATATTTTAGGTTCCTACTTACAGTATATAGATAGACACAACAGAGGTTTTCTTAAGTAGAAACAAAATTTTTCATATTTTGAAATATGGGGTGATATTTTTCTATTTATTTGCGCGCGAAATTGTTAAAACTGAAATTTACGTTTGTGGTTAAGAATATTATGTCACCATTACGATTTTTTATTTGATTATTTAATTTATATATATATATATATATATATATATATATATATATATATATATATATATATATATATATATATATATCAGGGACGAAGCGTGACATTTTTAGGAATGGAAACACACTTAATTTTAAATCCGATTCTTACCCTTAATTAAGCAGCTTTAATCAACGCAGTGGATGTAATAATCACGTGGAATAAGTTCTCCATAATACCGTGGTCCGTCATAGGATGTAAACTTATTATTAAAAATAGTTGATGGCATGTAAACTTATTATTAAAAATAGTTTTTCGGTTTAGCATAGGAATCATTAAATCAAATATTGATTGATTGATTGATTAGAGTGTACGGCCAAGGACGAACCAGGAACTCCCGGAATGCCGGGCACCATCGTACACCCGTGTTACATATAACAAAACCGAAGGAATGGAAGAAAGGAATGTTAGTTGTGACAGACTCGACCCGGTTGCTGACACCTAAGCGATCGATAGTTAATATTTTTGTGGTGTAAGGAACGGAAAAGTATGTTAGCAATGACAGAATTGGCCCGGTTACCCGGTAGCCAATATTCAAACTACTGTTAGCACAAGAAAATCACATTTTTTAATGAACTCCTCTGCTTCCTATCGTCTCTTATCAGCAACATTAATATCAGCAACGCCACCATTCAACTGTAATCTGCAAAGGTTCCCTGAAAACTAAATCTATTAATTAAATAATTGCTCTTAGCCATAGGCTGTAATAAATTGAATTAGTTTTCATCTGAAATTATAAATTAATTAATTTGTAGTATAATAAACTAATAATATCATAATATAATTTCTGCAAGCCGTAGACTGTAATAAACTGGATTAGTTTTCCACTGAAAATACAAATTTATTAATTTATCCCATAATAATATAATAATGTATAAGAATACGTCAAAATAAATACAATAACTTAATAATATAATAATGTAACAATATAATTATATAATAATACCATAATTTAATTTAATTTAGTAAGGTTCCTGTTTTCAAATGATTACAGGTACAACGGTTAACCAGAGTCTCTCGAAATGCCAGGAACCGCCATACACCCATACTAATAATAATTATTCATTTAATATCTATAATCTGCTATTTCTCTGAAAAAAATCCATTTATAGACCATTTTCTCCAAGCCCTAAGTTGTAACAAAGTGAACTTCTTTTAACCTTTAAATTAGAAAATAATTAATCCATCCCACTATTGCTAAAAATATGCTAAACATCCAACATAAAATAACTTCCCAAATCGACTAACTAACATTTCCTACAATTTTCCTAAAAACACACACACACAAATCTGATAAAAATAACAATCATTCCAGCCAAACTACAATGTAGGTCAACCTCCAAAAACCCGCCACAAATCTATAAAAGCTCATCACTCACGCCGCCATTTATTAATTTTTAAATCTTTTTAATTAAAGAACGTCAAAACAATCCCCCTGCTGCCTAATACCGCAGCTCTCCTTCAACCACTGAACCAAGGCTACAGCCACATCCCAATTCTATTAAATTCGTTGCAACCCTAGATAAAACATTGTCGAATCCAGATATGATAGTGCCTCAACTGCGAAAAACTTCACGACCCTAATCCGTGTTAAAACTTTATCGCGCACAGCCAAAGAAAAGCTATTTCCACGCAATTCGTATTGGAAAAAACAATGTCCTGACGTAGCTTTAGCAGAAATCACCACACCGTCATTTAAAAATCAGGTGAGGATGTGCATCCGAGGATATGAGCAAAACCGACATTCAAGAATCAATTCGAAGACGTATGTATATATACATACATATATATATACATATATATATATATATATATATATATATATATATATATATATATATATATATATATATATATATATATATATATATATATATATATATATATATATATATATATATATATATATTTATATATATATATATATATATATATATATATATATATATATATATATATATATATATATAATATATACATATATACACATATATATACATATATATATATATATATATATATATATATATATATATATATATATATAAAATATATATATATATATATATATATATATATATATATATATATATATATATATATATATAAGATCGAAATATATCAGCTCGCATTTGGAAGGAAACGCTCAGCAGCCTCCTGAAATGCTGACACAAATGGAAACTGTCAAAACTCAAGCGATAAAATGCCTGAACAACGTCAGATCATTTTGGACTCAAGCTCAAATGATGAAAGAATCCCCGATGATATCACAGATTTATGAACCCATTTATTATGTTGAAGACATGTTGTTGACTTGTTGTACCGACATGAACCCTACAATATATTTTTCCTGAACCAAAATAAATGATCACAGTAATTCATTGAACCAGAAGACAAATGGTTTTGTTTGCAAACATTAAGAAACACAACCCGTACCCCCGTAAAAAATCCAAGTTGCACATAACGCGAACTCAACTCGTATAGCCACTTCCGCGCTATACGAGTGGTACTTGTATAATAATATATAAATACAAAATGTATATTACATACAAAGGTCAAATATAATATGTAAACATTTTATATATAAAAAAACTGGATCAACGGGACATATTATGTATACATTACAGAGTACAGATATATGTACATATTGGTATATTACACTAATTTACCCAAAATAATAAAAAAATAGAAATAAAAATGTCCCAACAAAGAACACAAAAGACAATAAAATTTCTAAAATACTAAATAAAACCAACACAACTTTATAAATTTTTCGTGTTCTCTCATTTTCCATTTTGTCATAGAAATTATTGTATTTATTTAAGGTAAAACAAAAATTCGCCAACGGTACTTAAGTACTTACATCAATTTAATTAAAAAATAAAAATAAAAAAATAAAATGCACACTAAAAATGATGCATTGGTACCTGCACTCTGGGAAAACGACAGAGTACATGATCTTCTTTACCATTTAAACAAACACAATACACTTAAAAAAACACACAAAAAAACAACACAACAAAAACAAAAGAAATAAAAATAAAAAATAAATTTTAAATTGAGGAGATCGGAAAAAACACGTCCGATCTCTTCAACGATCATCGATCGACCCCCGAATCATTGAATCAAATATTGATTGATTAAATATTGGAAACTAGTTGCCAGCATGCAGGAGAGCAAGTTGCGTCAACTATGCATGTTAATAATTGCCGGTTTTTATGATAAAATTAGGAATAAAATAGAGCCCATGTTATTGTCAATTCTGCCTCGCTCAATCATTTTTAATTTCCTCATTGCAGTTAAATTTAAATAAGAACTACCATCTGGACCATGACTATTTCCACCTTTGGTAATAAAAAAATACACGATCAGCAATATAATTTATTTGATTCATAACATCCTGTTGATGTTAACCAAAGAAAATTTGCAAAAAACTATTTTGAGAAATATCTTCTTAGTTGGATGATTTTTCTAATTTTTAAATTTGTGGTTGGGCTTCCATAATTTAAAATTGATTTATTTTCGTCATATTTTCAAATGATTTTTCCAGAATGTTTTTAAAAATATAACCATCTATAACACTATACACTAGAAAATATAAATTGAATGATATACATAAAGTCATAAACATAAAACTCTATTTTCATCTCAACTTTTGTTTGTACTTATTTCGAATAAAAGGAGTAGGCTGTTTGATTTCAAAAATTCTAATTGAAAATAACATTGAGAATTTAACTATTAAGGCCCCGTTCGATTCCATAATAATTATGATCTTTGTAATAATTTTGACATAAGTGAAATAATTGTCTCTTCCATATTTTGTAATGAGCTCCTTTGCTGTTCGAATTCTGTAATAATTTTGACTGTTGTAATTGTGACGTTTCGAGATAAATAGCTAAGAATTTTAAATTAATTAAAACTTTGATTTAATTCAAATATGGCTTTATTTATTATAACTTCTGGATATATGAATTGTACGTGAATAATACGCGGAAATCAGCATAAAATGTGTTGTTTTACACTGGATCTGTAATGTTATGGATTTATATTGATTACATTGAGGCGACCAACAATGTATACCATGCTTTCCACCAACAACATTATTATTTATATTTTGACGATGATCAGAATGCATCTAAGAATTTCAATCAATTCATGAAATTGGTAGATCTTGCTAAAAAATCCTATTATTAATAACCTAGTTTATTATCCTAGATGGTACTATTAATAATTTTGCTGTAGTTGACCAGTAACATAAGTTACAGGATCTAGTAGAGGCATCAACAAAAATTGTTGAACCACTTGATATGACATCATTCACAAATTATTGGTTTTTACGGTATATAGATCTGATAATAACTCAAGTGACAACATGGCCAAGTAATGGTCTGTCCTTATATTTTTATAATTATCACTGCACTACACTGCGTACAGTTTACTATAAATTATTTCGGAAATGTCAAAATTACTTCATGTAGCTGGTATGATAATTTGGTTGCATGCAGAATGCTGTCAAAATTATTATAGGAAAAAAAATTTTTAACAGAAATCCAATAGGCCCTAAGCAAAAATTTGGAAAGATACCATAAAGAAAAATTAAAAATAATGATATGAACTCATTATTTGTCCTAAATGGTTAGCGACAGTGTTACGATAGAAAAATAAAATTTAACATACAACCATATACAACTATAGGAATGAATTTTTCTAGCGCATTCACTTCAATATCCGTTCAATATATGGACGCGTCGTCCCTGATATATATATATATATATATATATATATATATATATATATATATATATATATATATATATATATTTATATATATATATTGTAACGGATCAAGGTGCGAGTCCCAATTGATGTCATTAAAACGACATCATTGAGATCCGCACCCCGATGGCGTTAACAGAAATCTTCTAGCAGAGGCCTTGCTGCGGTATGATAGCTGGCTAGAGCTCAGGGTGAGGCATGAGGTTTGCAAGGCATGCTTAGAAGCTGGAATAACCGCAGGAAAGGATAAGACGGGAAGGCGGGGTCACTTGACGAAGTCGGACTTGCAACTGGACTTGTAACCATCACATCACGAAAAATCACAAGATAAATATTTTTAATTTAACAATTACTTTTAATGTATATAAATAAATAAATAGTCAAAAACAAATTTGAGAAGAAAACGCACAAACACTTAAATAATTTGACTAAACAAATGTTAACTACCTTAACTAATACAATTGGGAAAAAAAATTAATTAAAAACAAAAACAACACAGCATATTTCTTAAAGAAATTATAAATAAAATAAAGATTATATAAAACAAATAATAAAAAAACTTAACTAAATTTTTGTCTATTCCTTGTTGTAGGGTGCATACGTAGTTGTTGAATTTTTATTTTTATTTTTTTTTTAAACAAGGCAACTTAATTCAGCCAGCTGGTAACAAAATCGAATAGAATTATATCGTATGTAGTTGTCGGTGAATTTGAATTTCGTCTCGAATCCAGATCGTCATCTTGAATTAAATGGTTTTCGTTTATTTTGTAAATACACTTGTTCACACTTTCATTTTTACTGTTGTATATGTACAGATTTCGATTTATGCACCATGTTGAACATAAAGAATCGGGTGTCATTTTGTTGATTTTTTTTTTTTTTTTTAAATATTACTTTAATATGTATAAATTTATATAAACTTCATTTCTAGTTATATTTTCTTTATTTTTAATGATACTAGCTAACTTTAACTATTATCCACTAAATATTTTGTTTCACAATCATTACATAATAATTTTTTTTTTTTTTTTTTTTTTTAAATATTTTATTTCTTTAATTTAACTTTCAGAGGGATAGATGGTAGGAAAAGGGAACTTCTGAACCCCAACTAAAATCAAAACACACTAAGTGGAAATAGTGGCCGTTCGTAGATCCATCCCTTCCAGAAAAAGATGGATGTAGCACCAATTCATGTGAAATCAAAACAGCAACAGCGCTGGAATCAACACGAATTGGTGCTCTACAAAAGGAAACAACAAAAAAAATAATCAAAATAAATGAAAATCAAATTAAAAAAAAATAACGCAAAAGCAAATAATTAACCCATGCGGCAAACATCTGATTCAAAACGTATACAAAATACGGATGCAAATGCGCGCATGGGTTAATAAAAAAAATAAATGAAAACAAAACAAAAAGTGAAAAATAAATTTGAAAATAAATCCGGATTCTAAAATAACAAAAAAAATGATAACGAAAAAAAATCATAACTGCAAAAAAAATGAAAAAAAAATAAACCAGGAAAATATTAGTTAACCCATGCGTGCCAAACATTTGATTCAATGTATATAAAATACAGATGCAAATGCGCGCAAGTTATATATTATAACAAAACCGATAACGTAGAAATTGCACATAAACAAATCGATCCACATAAAACGGTTTTATTCTAAATAATACGAAATATGATATTTTATCTTAATTACTTTGTTTTTCTAAAAACTTATATAAACATATAATTTTAAATTAAATATAATTTGTAATTGATATCATAAGATAAACAATATAATGTAAACAATCATGAATATTTATGTTTATAAATGAACACTTGGGCATTAGTCATAAGTTTATAAATGAACACTTGGGTTCATATAGTATTAGTCATACTAATATTATTTTTCAAAAACATAAATATGCCAATTAAGCATAAAATTCAAGATTGTAAATAATATAATAAAATAGAATGTTCTCGAACAAATCATAATAACATAAACAAATCAAAACAGTATAAATAGGGAACATTGTAAATTAATTCATTATTAACTCAGAATTACGATTATTAACTCAGAATTTCGATTATTAACTCGTAATTCATTATTAACTAAGATACTTAGCTAAAATAAGTATTATCTATCTCTGAAGAGTATAGAGAGTTTATAATCCGGTGCAAAAGTAATTTTCATCGTTAAAATATAAATAAAAATACCTAAGTATTTTTAAAAAGTGTTTATTATATAATAAATACGTTTCTCGCATGAGTTAACTAAAATAAAAATGAAAAAAAAAACAAAAAAAAAATTGAAAAATAAATTTTGATATAAGCAAACCGGAGAAAAGTAATAGTTAACCCATGCGTGCCAAACATTTGATTCTACATATTCAAAATACGGATGCAAATCGCACATGGGTTAACTAAGACAAAATAAATGAAATGCAAAAAAACCGAAAAAAAATATATGAATATAACTGAAAAAAAAAATAAAATAAACAATACACGCAAAAAAAATAAATTGAATCAAATATAATAATAAACGGGATTAGGATGGGATGGGAAAGGTAATTTAGCCATGTGTGTTTGGGCGCCACTGTAACGGAAGTTACAGTGGAGGATAATGGATTAGAAAATAGGATGGGGAAGGTAAGGTAAGATAGCCAAGTTTGGGCGCCACCCAAACATTTTCGTGATTTAATTTAAGTTTTTATTTATTCATTTTATAAATGTCTCGAAAATAACTGGTGATGTGATGGTTACAAGTCCGGTTGCGTGCCGACTTGTTCAAGTGACCCCGCCTTCCCGTCTTATCCTTTCCTGCGGTTATTCAAGCTTCGAAGCATGCCTTGCAAACCCCACGCCCCACCCTGAGCTCTAGCCGGCTAAAATACCGCAGCAAGGCCTCTGCTAGAAGATTTCTGTTAACGCCATCGGGGTGCGGATCTCAATGGTGTCGTTTTAATGACACTTATGGGACTCGCACCTTGATCCGTTACAGTTTTTTTATTTTTTTTTATTTATTTTGTACACGTTTTTTTTTTATTTTATTGTATTAATAATTTTTGTATCACAAATATTTAAAATTTAATAACTTTAATTCAACATAACTTTTTTTCTATTTGATTTTATTCAAGAAAACAAACACAATATATTGCACGTCAAATTTACTCAAACATCTCTATTCTAATCACGCATTTTTTTTATTTAATCAAAAAAATTCTCTCGAATAACACAAAACACGGCTTTTTATACATACTCATTTCCCGTTACTTCATTTAAAAAAAATTAAGGTAGGGGAAATGAGTATGTATACAACACAAACGTACAAAATAAATTAAATAAAAAAAACGAAACTGGTGTGGACAACATATATCAATTTTTGTTCCAGGGGAACGAGCGTAACAAAGTCGCTCGTTACAATATATATATATATATATATATATATATATATATATATATATATATATATATATATATATATATATTTATATATATATATATATATATATATATATATATATATATATATATATATATATATATATATATATATTTATATATATATATATATATATATATATATATATATATATATATATATATATATATATATATATATATATATATATATATATATATATATATTTTGTAGTGAACTTGCTAGTTTTGCAATTGCTGCTTGTGGTTTTTTGAGGATGCTCGCGGGGTGCTGTGGCTGATTTTTCACTAATTCTGAGCTCGTTGGGGAATTTTAGCGTCCGGCTCAGTTGGCAATTTTTGTCGGGGAATGGATGGTGTCGGTAGGGCTCGCGTGTTTGGTGACTGCTGTCAAGAGTGGTTTGTTTCAAAGGGAACATTTTGGCGGCACCATTAATAGTGCAAGCTACTGGTCTCTTCCTTTTGTAATCGGTCCCAGCTTGAAATTTGCTTTTGTTTGAAAAACTGTAAATCTGTAATTTGAGTTGCTGTGAAGTTTATGTGTGTGTTGGAATGCGTATCGGTGGTTAGTATAGGAAGATTTGTGGATTTATGTTGTACATTTGGTGGTCATAATGCTCGAAATTCCACTGTTATATTGGTTTTAATTTTTATGAGTTGTGGATTTCTATTTTTATATTACTGTAGGTGCTTGGGTGTGTGCCTCTGCTATGTTGTATCTATTCGAAACTGCTCATGCAAAATAGTAGGAACAGTTGCGCGACGTTCAGTTGGAGAACACTCGCACCTAGGTGCTTGTAGTTTGTGGCGGTGGTCGATTGGAGAGCAGCTATTGACTGCTCTGCGGGAGGGGGGGGGGGGTCTTGTGTTGGGGCTGTTTGTTTATGTTGGTGTTTGGGGATTCAGGGTTAGGGGATAACTTTGGGCCATGACTAAGTTATGGTAGATAGAGGGGGATTGGTCCATTTGTAATTCGGAGATGGTGTTGTTGGAATTGAGTTTGGGGAGAGGGTTGGCTATAGAGTTGGGGGATTGTTGTCAGGAGTGGGGTGGTGGGTTTATCGGTGTGGTTTGACCGGTTGGAGTTGGTTGCGGTTTCTGGCGTTTTTGGGTACGGTCAGCAGCGGGACAGTGAAGGATCTGAGGAGTATGTTGTAGACGGTTGTTGAGGTGGCTTTTAGTTGTATGGGTGTGGTGCGGCAGCTATATTTCTGGGGTAGTCTAGTGAAGTGGGTGATGGTGGTTTGGGATAGTGTTGTGTGTTTGGCATTTTGATTTTTGGTGGTGGTCGTGCCTGTGAGTATCATTTCAGAATGAGGTAGGATTCTGGTCTTATACAGGATGTATTTCGGAGAGCATGGTTGCTAGGCTGGAGTAGGGCTTTGGATTTCCTCTTTTAGGAAATGGTGGATGGTTTTAATGTGAATCGTCAGGGAGTCGTGGTGGTGAGGTGTGGGGCGTGGAGCACAGTTCATGGCTACCTTTTGAGTTGACATTGACTGTCTTGATTTGGTATTAGTGTGATGCCCTTGATGACTGGAAACCTAGGAGTTGGGACTTGGATCTGGTAGAGATGGTTCGTGGTAGTGAACTTGCTAATTTTTCCAATTGCTGCATGTAGCTTTTCAGGGGACACTTCTGTTTCGGTGGACCGACAGTCACATATGTGTGGTTTGGTTTACTGGTTGAAGTGATAGATTGAGGTTGGTCAGATCATCTTCCCAGATCTCGTTGGTGATATTTTTATCTGCTGAAAATGGCGGTTTGTTTTCGAAAAGGCCATTCTGGTGGAACCCTTGATGGTGCACGCTTCTGGTTTTTTCCTATTGGAGTTGGTTCTAGATTGCAATTTACTTTGGTTTGCTTTTCTTATTGCTCTGTCTTTTTTAAGTATTCTTAAATTTGTAATTATTTATTTTTATTTATTTTTATTTATTTATTTATTCTCATAACCACTAAATACATTTACAATCATTAATATACACAAGTCAATATAAACTATATAAAAATAATTTTTTTATAATAAAATAAATAAAAGGTTATGAAGATAGGTTAATCTTTGTCCACAGACAGTAGCAATTAACCTTAAAAGTTTAAAATATAATATTTAAATAAAAAAAAAAATGGCGTGGGGCCATATAAATTATAAAAAATAAATGAATAATTATACACAAGATACATCATTAAAAACATATGAATTTATACCAAAAAATTTATTTAGCAAACATGAAATCAATGTCTTTATTATCTAACAACCAATTTTTTATTAAACTTGGAAAGTTTTTAGAGTTAAGTTGCTCCCGTAAACAAAGTGGCAAACGATTAAAAAAAGTCGGTGCTGAAACTAAGAAATATTTTCGAAAAGCTTCAGTATTAAAAAATGGAATACAAAATAAATATCTCTTATTATTTCTTATATTATAAATAGTTATAATTCTTCGCAATCGATGCCCACTTCTCGAAAAAAACAATTTTAAAACTCTAAAAACATAAAGATGTTGCAATGGTAGTATCTTCGATGCCACAAAAATTGGCCATGTGTGATCACGACGACGTTTAAAAAACATAGTTCTAATTATAAATTTTTGCAATACGAGCAAAGGCCTGAGTGTATTCAAGCTAACACCGCCCCAACAGGGTAATCCATAGCTTAGTTTAGAGTCAACACATGCAAAATAAAACTTTAGTAAAACTGTATATGGACACAATGGGCGTAGCAAATACATAGCACGCAAAGTGCCATTTAATTGCTCTTTGATTTTGTGGTAGTGGATTTTCCAGTTTAAATTAGTATCAAGATGCAACCCTAAATACTTAAAATTGTTAACCTGCTCTATTTTCAAACATCTGCAATTTAGTAAGTCACAATTCGGAACGTGATAAAATATATCGGGAATATTATTAACACATCGATCACCTAATAATCCAAAAAACATTACCTTAGTCTTTTCACTTAAAACCATAGAATGGTCATCAAACCATGAACGAAGAATTTTTAAATCCGAATTAATATAAAAAGTAACTTCCTGATGACTATAACCGTAATAACTTAAAGCCATATCATCGGCGAATGCAATAATTTTACCTTTTAGGTTTAAATTAAATATTGAATTAATATATATTAAAAATAAAAGTGGACCCAGGACAGAGCCTTGTGGTACCCCATACTCAACCTTAAAAGGTAAACTATAACTACTAGCAACTTTAACTTTAAAGAAACGTCCACTAAGGTATGACTTAAACCATTTAAGCGGTACACCCCTAAACCCAAACGAATAAAGTTTATGCAAAATCAAATTATGGTCAACCATATCAAAAGCACGTTTAATATCAATAAACAGAGCCCCAACAATTTTTTTTCCATTTAGTTGATCGTGTACCCCATTAATAAATTGTATTAAAGCTGACTCAGTATTTTTCCCAGATCTAAAAACCAAATTGACAACTACTAAGAATATTATGTTTTTCCAAGAAACTATTCATGCGTGACTTTAATGCCTTTTCCATAATCTTCATAACAGTTGGCTGCAAAGAAATAGGTCGGTAGTTATCTTTGATTAGTTTATCACCTTTCTTAAATAAAGGTAAAACAATTGCAGTTTTTAAATCGTCAGGAATAACGCCAGTCAAAAAACACTGATTAACAAAATGAACCAATACTGGAGACAAGCTGTCTTTATTTGCTTTAAACATGTTAGAGCTCATCCCAAGAATATCAATTCCCATACTAGATTTAAGTTCAACAATTATACCACTAATCTCAATCTCATCAACAGGATTTATAAAAAAATTGTATGAATTAATAAACTCACACAAATTCTGCCTTGGGCAGTTAGAGAAAATATTAGTTGCTCTTAATTCAGACACTATATTCGAAAAGTATGACCCAAAATCGTTTGCAATGGCTTCGTGGTTTGAAAGAATTTTTTGATCAACAGACAAAATTTTAACCACATGCTCGCAATTTTTATTATTTAGAATTTGATTAACAACAGACCAGGTTTTTTTGCTGTTATTACCGCAGTAACTAAATTTTTTATCATAAAATGTAAACTTATCATACTTAATCTTAGCATCAACCTGTTTACATAGTTTATTAAAATATTGTAGAAGCCTACGATTGCAAGGATGCTTTAAACATTTTTGATGGATGAATCGTTTTCTCGACATTAAATTTATTAAATGATCGGAAATCCATGGTTTCAATTTAACTTTTGCACTCGGTTTAATAATTTGATAGCATGAGTCAGATAAACAGTTAAACTCTAAAATAAATTTTGAAAGAATAACGCAAGGTTCTGTTACGAAAAACAATGATGAGAAATCATGTAAGGACATTTTAGTTGAAAACTTAAGGTTATCAAATTTACGAGAAAAAACAGCATTTTTGTTAGTTTTAATATTATTATTGCAGTTTATTCGCAGTACAACATAAATTAAATGATGATCGGTTATTTGTAAATTAAGCGCTGATGCAACTATCTGACAAGAATTATTAACACGAGCAAAGCAATGATCAATGCAAGTTGAAGTTTGATTTGTAATTCTAGTAGGTTCGTTAATCAACGATTGAAAACCGTTTGACGACATCACGAACATATAATCATCACAAGTTGGTATCATATGCAAAATATCAATATTAATATCACCTAATATAATAATATTCTTCCCTCTAAGTTTGTTAATAAAAACCGAAAACTCAGCAATAAAATTAACAATTGGGACAAATTGCAGCCGGTACACACAAACAATAGTATAATTCACTTTATTGACAGGTACAGATAATTTAACTACGTCAGCAGAGTTTAAAGAAACTGACTCACAAGTACAATTCAATTCACTATTATAAAACACGCACACACCACCCGCTCTATAATTACCATTGCAACATCCGAAATTAGTAAAATGAGGAATTTTATAAAGATTTAACTCATATTCATAAATCCAAATTTCAGTAAGAATTATAATTGCCGGAAAAACATTCAATGTATATAGATTCGAAACAAATTTATCAAAATTTTCTCGCATACTGCGAATATTCTGATGACAAATTGCGAGTTAAAAGCCATTGTTTGCATGTTTGGTATTACATGGTAAACTAAATCCAATGTTCACATTTTTGTCAGAGTGACCTTGAGATAAAAAATCAACAAAACTCATTAAAGTAATGAGATCGTTTTTAAAATGCACATTATTTAAATAAATCAAGATCACTTAGAGAGTAATTTGGGTTTGTTGTGGAGTTATTGGGAAGTTTGGTTTCTATCGGTGGTGAGTAAGGGATGAATTGTGAATGTATCTTATACTATTGCTGATCATAGTACTCATAATGCCACTGTCATATTGTTTATTTATCTATAAATAAGTTTAGTATTATATTGTTGTATTTCAATATTCTATATTCTTTCTTTTATTCTTATATTTTTTTTATATTTCTTTCTTTTATTCTTATCGATCGCTTAGGTGTCAGTAACCGGGTCGAGTCTGTCATAACTAACATTCCTCCCATTCCTTCGGTTTTGTTATATGTAACACGGGTGTACGGTGGTGCCCGGCATTCCGGGAGTTCCTGGTTTGTCTTTGCCCGTTCACTCTAATCAATCAATTAATCAATATATATATATATATATATATATATATATATATATATATATATATATATATATATATATATATATATATATATATATATATATATATATATAATTCATGCCCTCGATTTATGTTTTTTGGTTTTTTCGTGTTCTTCAATACAACAAAAGTTTACATATACAATTTTATTTCTACCTTCGGTTGTCCCGTTATTTGATATCAAAGTTTTGACTGTTTTCAAATTCTGATTTTTGGCTCACACATAAAGTATTGTATTTTCAGTTCTAACAACAATATTTTTAAAAATCATACTATTTCAAATATGGGTAATTTCAGTCTAAATAAATACGTAAATAAATTATATAAAGTACCGTTATCTTAGGTGTTCTAATCAGATAGATCTTAGTTTATATTTTTGCCACTAAAGGTCAGAGCTACCAAAATTTAAATATACCCGATACATGATTTGATAGATAACACTCCATTCTTTCATAAAAAGGTAAAATTGAGTTTAAAATCACCCTAGTTTAGCAACCAGAAGGCTTCAAAGTTGGAAAGTTGTGTTTTTCGTAAAAAGAACAATGATCTATTGATTGTGAAAAATAAGTCGATATGAAAAAATTAAAGGAAGAATTTGTAAAAAAATGCGGCCTTAAATTGTACCAAATAAATGAAGTTGTAGTTTTGCCAAATCTAGCTGCAACACACTGTTCAACATCATCGTACAGCAGCCCAAGTCAATCGGAAAGAATAGTATCACCACAAGAAAATCTACAACCAGTGTATCAATATATTTTCTCTGAATCATGTGTACAATTAGGTGGATCACCTGTAAGAAAACACAGGATGTTAGAGTCAGGTTATTGCCATAAGCAACTGGAAAAAATTGTAAAACTCACTTGTGAAAATGTTCTGCACGTCGCGGTTCCTGTGATAAAACCTATCGAAGAAAATCAGGCAGATTGTGATGAAAAGGATGTTCTCAGCAACATTGTGAAAGCATTAAATCGCGATGAAATATCCGAACATCGCGTATTCCTGCTATCTTTGATACCTGAGCACTGGTCAGTACCTCGAATTATGGATATGTTCCAAGCAACAAGACACATTGTATTAAAATCAAAGAATTTAATTAAAGAGACAGGATATGGCAGCTTTCCAGGGTCAAGACAAATGAGGTCGGGTATTTCTCCTAAAACAATTACGTTGCTTGGGGAATACAGAAGTATGGATATCAGACAGCTTCTTGGAAAAAATGATTACATAAGTGTTCGTAATGCAAATGAGGAGCAGATTCAAAACCATAAGCTACTTGTTCTGTGTAATTTGTCTGAGACATTTCAGAATATTCTCGAAAAAACTCCAACTGAAAACGTCGGATTCTCTAAATTTGCAGAGTTTCGACCAAAAGAATGTATATTAGCTGGAAAGGCCGGAACACATAATGACCAGAGCCTTTTTATTACTACAGAAGAATTTTTTAAATGGTGTAAAGATAAAAGCAACATAAAATCTATTATTTTGGGTAATGTAAGCAAACCAGAATGTGCAGAAACCAAAACTAAACTTAAAAAAAGATTTTCAAATATTAACACAGTGAAGACTCGTAAAACTCATCAAGTCATGCCGAACTCTGATACAAATTTTATTAAAACTAAAATGTTCTCGAATTATCCTATTGCAACTATATGTTCTTTGAAAAACTGATTAAAAAATAAAAATAATTGTAAAAGTAGCATTTATTATTTTATTTTTAGTAAGGAAAATTTAAAAAAAAAAAAAAATTGTTTCATTTTAAACGACATCTATTGGTCGATCTGTGGCATGTCAAGTTTTACTTTTATGCTTATTTGAAGCATTTGGTTATTGTGTTTAGAAATAAGTCCTGTAAAAAACATTTATTCAAAGTTTTGTTGACATTAAGCTACTTTTAGTTCGAGAAAACTGAAAAAAAAAATACTATTTTTTAAACTTTGAGGCCCTCTAGTGCCAAAAATGGATCCACTTCAAACGTGGTTTTAGGCTTGTTTTAAGCATATTCTTAATTTCAACTTCCTCAACTATTCTCTGTTTGTAAACTTGAAGATGTGGTTTAATGTAAAAAGGTTTTGTTAGAAATTTTTTCAACACCTTGTGATACTAGGTGTCATATTTAAGTGTTACTGCCACAATTTAATTATTAAATTCAAATGTAAATGGATTCGTATGTAAATTAAAATTATTGATTAATACTTATTTTAATATTAGACCACAGTAGTGTGTCAACAATAGTAATACCAATTTTGATATCCAATTTATTTATATATATGTATATATATTCTACTATGTTTGGGTTATCATTACATATTGATTTTAGTAAAATTTATAAATAAATTAGTAAGTATGTACAAGAATTAATATTTAGAATAATACATATATTTTCAAAAGTCATCAATAGTTTATTCAAAATGTATGTATATATAATTTAGTGTTTACTGTGGGACAGAATCCCGAATAGTTTTTTTAAAACTTTAGATCACGAACGGGAATAAAAATGTATAGCACTTTATTCTTTATAAACTGTAGTCATTAGTACCTAAATTATAATGCAGTATTTATATATATATATATATATATATATATATATATATATATATATATATATATATATATATATATATATATATATATATATATATATACAGCGATTCCATGCGAAACCGATCACGAGTTGTCCTGACCCCTTTAGATTTTGATGAAACTTTTCAAAAATGTTCTCTATGTTTAAAAAACATGAAAAATGATTTTTTTTTGCGGCACTGTACTTTTTGGCAGTGGCGCATGGCGTTTTACGTTTTTCTTGATTTTTTTTGAAAATGCTAATTTATGAAGTCCTCTTTCTCAAAAACCACTTAACTGATTTGAATGTTTTATATCTCAGATGAAAGGGAATGAATAGATTATAAATAACGGTATTATTACAATTTTAAAAAAATGTTTATTAAAGAAAAAATGTGTGGTTTTAAAAAATGTTATTTCCTGTTATTTTCGACCCCAACTAGTTATCAATTTTTTTTTCAAAGCTTACTCATTTATCAAACAAATAAAAAAATAAAAAAAGTAGTCCTATTTTTCATTTTTAAAATATGATTTTTTGAATATTTTAAACCAAAAATCAAAAAAATCTATCAATTTTTTTCTTTGGTAATTTTTCTTGAAATGTTCACTAACTTACACTTTTGGCAATTGATTGATTGATTGATTGATTAGAGTGTACGGCCAAGGACGAACCAGGAACTCCCGGAATGCCGGGCACCACCGTACACCCGTGTTACATATAACAAAACCGAAGGAATGGAAGGAATGTTAGTTTTGACAGACTCGACCCGGTTGCAGACACCTAAGCGATCGATAGTTAGTGTTTTTTTTGTGGTGTAAGGAAAGAAAGGGCATGTTAGTAATGATAGATTTGACCCGATTTTCCGGAAGCCAATATTCAACTAATGTTAGCACAAGACAATCACAATTTTCACGAGCTGCTCTGCATTGTTTTTATCATCAACTGCAGTGTGCCTCCATTCAGGTGTATCAGCAAATGTTTCCTAAAATCAAAATCTATTAATGAAATATTTGCTCTTAGCCGTATGCTGTAATAAATTGAATTAGTTTTCATCTGAAATTATAAATTAATTGATTAGTAATATAATAAACTAATAATATCTAATACAAATACAAATACAAATTTATTAAATTTATTAATTACAAATTTATTAATTTTACCTATAATAATATATTAATGTTAGAATAATTCAAAATAAATATAATAATAGAATTATACCACAATAATGTAGTAATGCAACAACATAATAATATAATATAATAATACTATAATATAATAAACAACATAATAATAACAAATTATAAAACATAATAATATAATAACTAATTAATTTATAATTAGATGGATGCCCTATCAAATTTTGTCAAAATCACGCCACAGATCGAAAAGCCCCAAGACCCCAAGACCATTATACAATAATATTATATTGTATTATAATATTATTGTATAATATACATTAATATTATAATACAATAACATAACAACATAATTATATTATGCACTCAAACCGAAATAATACCACGAAAATCACTTTAAACAAAACGTCAACAAAACAACCACACGCTCGAACTCGATCGAAGAACCGTTCTATACCTAATAGACAAGTACGTGTATGAAAATCGCATCCACACCATGCACTCAAACCGAAACAACATTACAAAAATCACTTTAAATGAATTTTAACAAAACAATTTACACCAAAAAAGAAATAATCAGCACTTTCGCAATGTGGAAAAAAAAATATGCTAAAACGCCAAAACTTTTCCAACACCCACAACATTCAAAAGACTCAAATACAAATACCGTTCACGAATATTTGTAAACATTTACAACCAAAATCAAAAAGGCAATCAAAACCATGCCTCTTTGCCAAACCCTTTTGTCCGCAAAACCGAACAATCAAAACCAACCCTGCGACCAGCAAGCATAAACTCGAAACACGCTTCGATATTTCCACACAATTGATGAAATCCAACAGGAACATTCTAATAGGAACCTAGTACTTACATAAAATGAGAAATAAATAAACAAACAACAACAATTATACTCAATCATACAAAGAAAAAACACAAAATATAGTACAGTATGTACTATGTATACCATCTCGAACCTTCTAGAAAGTTTTTCTAATAAAGTCATGTCATAACATGATACAAAATTCACAAAAAGTAAAATTTAGATAAGTACACACACAAACATTTTACACAAAAAACGTAATTCTTTCTCAGCTCTCGGGCGCACTCACTAACACATTTAAACCCACCTATCCGTAAATTTTTATACAACACAACAACAACAACGTCGATACAAATGACCAGATTCAATTTTATTCTTCTCGAACATAATTCTCACACTCATACACTTTAATAAAAATCATGTCTTTAACATGATACAAAATTTACAGCAAGTGAAATTTAGAAACTCAATAAACACGAATATATACGACGTCGTCTACGCCAAGATAGAGTGCCCGTAGCACCACATACAACCAAACTTAAGCCACAAAGAAAGGCAGCAACACTATATATGGAATCAATCTAAATTAAAAAAATGAAATCCCAACTGGCAGATCCAACAATAAATAATAATTTGTGCTTATTGTACAAATATTACCTGTACTCTGGGAAAAGCGACAGAGTTCCATTTATATTTGATTCTATAATCTATTACACAAGTTCACAACACAACACAACACAGACTCAAAAAGACCATCGATACCACGGTACACAAGATTAAACACACATGGTATAACTTTTATACACCATCCACCATTTTTTTTTTTTTTTCAAAATTACACTTTAATAATTTACACATTGGCCATGCATATTTTCACTTAATTAGACACAATTTAATTAAAAAACAATACATAAATTAAATTAAATTAAATTAAACAAACTTTAAAAAATTTTATAATTTAAAATTGAAGAAATCGGAAAAACACGTCCGATATCTTCAACGATCAACGATCCATCCACTTTTGGCAATGCAATAAAACCCTAAATTGGTTCAAAAAATGCTATTTGGTGATTTATAAAAGTAAATCAAGTGGTGATAATGAAGAAGGACCTTTTGGTTCACAAGATATTAGTTTGGATCGAAAATGTTCACCTGCTTCTTCTGTAAGTTCATCAAATGGGGAGCAATACATTCATCCGGATATTTCAACGATACTTTAAAATCAATGCTCAGTTCTCCTTTAGTACATAAGAAAATGAGAAGTGAAAATTATAAACAACAAAAATTTCAAGTAGTGTCAGCGAAAATTTCTGAGGAAATATTTATGCTTTCGTGCAGTTCCGGGCATGCCGATAATGACATACCAGGTGATAGTTCAAAACTATCACCTGGTATGTCATTATTCAACAATTACGAGAAAAATTTGGAATGTCTACAACAAATGAAAAGTATATGATTTTAAGATGTACCAAAAATCTGGAATGTTCGGAAAATTCAAGATGAGTTTGGTGTGTCTTATTATATGGCAAATAGAGCAAAACAGATTCAAAAAGAAAAAGGTATCATGTCAACACCGAACACCAAAGTGGGATCAACAACTCTTAATCAAAAAATAGCATTGTTGGTGCATTGTATATGCTGGAAAACGAGATTTCGAGGCAATGCTATCAGAAGGAGTTATTATTACAAATCAGCGTAGATTGGTTCTTTGTAATTTAAAGGAAGATCATCAAATATTTAAAAAAACCTATCCAAATACAAAAATTGGATTTTCTAGATTGGCTGCTCTTCGTCCACGGCACTGCATATTAGCGAACTCTAGCGGCACAAATACTATTTGCGTCTGCATATATATCATCAAAATATTAAACTTATGTTTAATAAAATCAAATCTATGAACATTTTATCATACGAAGTGGGAAGTTATCAAGATCTTATTTCGCAGATTATTTGCGCTACTCCAAGCACACTATGCTATTTAAACGAATGTCAAATCTGCCCGGGAACCGATAATATTCTTAAGGATCTATCTGCAAATTTTCTACAAAATTCTATAGATGAAATAGCATTCATGCATTGGCAGAAGGTAGATCGATGCACCATGGGAACAGTAACCTTATCATCATTGGCTTTCACAGATAAACTGGGTGGACAACTACACAACATAGTACCACATTCGTTTATTGCAAAACAACAAGCAGATTACCTGAAATATAGAAAATTAAATGCAGCAACTGATGAATGTATAGTCTTATGTGACTTTTCTGAAAACTATTCATGTGTAGTTCAGGATGCGGTACAGTGCCGCAAAAAAGCAAAAATCATTTTTCATGTTTTTTAAACATAGAGAACATTTTTGAAAAGTTTCATCAAAATCTAAAGGGGTCAGGACAAAATTTCCGTTTTTTTGATCAGTTTCGTATGGAATCGCTGTATATATATATATATATATATATATATATATATATATATATATATATATATATTTTAACAAACAGTTACATAAAACTGAAGCACTATTATCACAATTTTTGTTCTATCAAAGTTTCGTTTATGGTATAATAATAACGTGGTTCGTAGCATTTTATTATTCGTACTAATTATAGCATTTTGCGTTATTTGTTTATGATATGGATGTAGTTCAAGGTATAATAATCAGCATAAATTAGAAAACTTAAATTAAATAATTTACATTATCAACTTTGTTATAATCTAGCAGAGAAATCAATAGTAGCAATCATAAAAAAACATGTCGTGACAAAGATTTACCAGAACCAAAAAATATAGTTTTTGTAAACTATTTTTTTGTAAATGTATTTTTTCAAAACAAATATTTGTGACATTGCTTCTATTTTCAACACAATTTGTGTTTAGCCGTTTGCAAAGATCAATTCGATATTTCGGTGTAAGCAATCAAATATTTAGGTCATCATTTCAAAACTATAAAAATATTCATAAGTTAAGCGAGGTGACTTAAGGTTTAACTTTACTAAAATAAAGAGAGTCCTGTAATTCAAAGTTCTTGTATCAATCATATATAATTGATACTGATTACCCTATAGGGTTAAAAGTTTAGCAATTGCCGAAAGAAGGTTAAGTTTTGCAAACTGTTTGTCGCTTAGTTTCAAAGTAAACCGCGATAATTTTGAAAATATTGAATTTTTTAATTGTATTTTTTTGAAATAAAAAACCGGGTGCCAAAATTATGGGGCGGCACGAAAAATTCACTAAACCAAATAATTGTCCTAATAATTTTAGTACAAAAAATTTAAATGCAGAACGATGGAAAATGGGCTGACGCGTGACGGCATGCGCGTCTTGACTAAATTTTGAATGGATTCTATTTTGAATAGATGGCACTTTAAAGATAGAAATGACAAAATAATATGGGGACACAATGTAAACAGCTGTGAAGTAGAGCGCACGATTTAGAAAAATCGGGCTCATACAAATTTATTTACCAACTTTTTGGAAATAAGGAAAACGAACCAATGTACTGCCATTTAACGATTAATGTAACAGAAATGAATTTATCTCAGACACAAACTATTTTGCAGCGACACACAACGAATATTACAAATATGTATGTATACAACATTTAAGTTGCCACTGGTTTTGCAAAGCACTTTACGATTGTTTTATTAAATTATGTGCTTTTTAATTAGTACTTATAGATGGCACTTTAAACACAGAAATGAAAATAAACATCAAAAAAACAAACAAAAAATTTAAGATGATCAAAATTCAAATTACAAGTTGCAGTAAAATGTATAATACGCGTCAAGAACGTATGCGTTGCGTAAAGCATAATTAACGCACAGCGTAAACGCACAATTCACCGATTCAAACCAAATGTTAGTAAAATTATTTTTATTTTTACACATATTTCGTCGATCGAATATTGGTTTATCGTAAACGCCAGTTTGACAAGTTAGTAGTGGATCCTTAAGTTTCGAATACCGTTCTTTCTGAATCTATCGAACAAGTTGGTGATATATTTTATCCGTTACAGAAATATTCAGTATTCGCTTTGTCGTGTACTCTTCAAATTTTGATTTATTTCGTAGTGGTTTGTTGTAATCGTTTGTCGTAAACCGGTCATATGGTGATGGTTAAGGTGTTTGCTTAAACACACTACGGTCTTGAGTTTGATCTCCGCCGCTAATCAAACGCCATGACAAATTGTGAGTAAAAGAGTTCATTAAAAAAAGTTCTTTAAATCAAATAAAAGTATTAACTATTAACAAAAGTTCTTTAAATCAAATTGATTGAAACCTATACTTAAACCAAATAACTAAAAATTTTGACACTAATTTTGGAGGACTATACAGCATTCTTATTGGAGATTTGCGACAATTACCTCCAGTTCGAGCTACTGCAGTTTACAAGAAGCCAAAACAACGAATAGTTGGTCTTCTCCTGTGGCGATGGAATAAGAATTGACGATGGAAGAAGAATTGACCAATCAATTATGACTGTACAAGAAAATTTAATAGACTTAATACTCTTCAAGACATAACTACTATTATATTGCAATGAGTTTGGGTTACCATGGCTGAGACACAATCTAATGTATAACTAACTCAGTTGTGGTTGTTGATTAAGTGACCATCAGTCAGTTTATTTATTTTCTGCCCTTTCAATACAAAATGCAGAACCTATTAAAACTCAAACAGATCTTGGTGAAATATGTGCTTCCCAAATTAAAATGGGTCATGGGTAATTTAATCCCAAAATTAAAAAGTCTCAGAAATCAAAAATTTTTTAAACCGTATTGGTAACTCATAAATAGTCGCGAAGATTCAATAATTTTCGGAGATAATTTAGACAAACTTCCAATGATGTCAGGAGAATTTAAGTTAATCGGAACCAGAAAGTAAATTCTGAAGCTCTAAGTCTTCCTTTTGTAACTTAATTATAGTTTGATAATCGAAGTGAGTTTCGACTATGGCCTGTTCGTTGTCAGCAGTGCGCGAAAGCGTATCCGCGACAACGTTTTCCTGTCCAGCAATATGCTGAATGTCCGTTGTAAATTGACTTATGTAATCTAAATGGCGAGATTGCCTCGGATTACGCTCAGTCGGTGTAATGGTGAAGTCCCGACCTTCTACAAAATATCTGAAGTGTTTTATTGCCAGATAGATGGCAAGCAATTCTCTATCAAATGCGGAATATTTCTTTTCGTCCCAACACTTGTTATTATATTGCTGCAATATTGTTCCAACGGCTGTGTTTGATGTATCTGTTGCCATATTGAGCATTGAGTCGCTCATTGGATGCACCAGCAGTATTAGTTTTGCTAGTTCATCTTTAACTGATGTAAATGCTGCTTTGCATTCGTCAGTCCAGGAGAAGTTCCTTGTAGTCTTGGGTAGCTTAAGCAAAGCGGTCAAGTGCGTATGAACTGGTGCAAATGTTTGAGCGAGCTTTGGTATAAATCGGTGGAAGTAATTCACAATGCCGAGAAATAATTTTGTGACTGAGGAAATCAAGATCTCTCAGGAGTAACCTTGTGGCTGAGGAAATTAAGAGTAGTTGCACTAAATAAATATTTAGCAGTCTTGATATGGACATCAAACTCCTCTAACTTTTGGAATAGTTGTTCCAAGTGCAGTTTGTGTTGCTCCTCAGACTTTGACGCTACAATAATATCGTCAATATAGACGAAGACGAAATTAAGTCCACGAACAACTTCATTCACAAACCTCTGAAAAATTTGCGCGGCATTACGTAAACCAAATGGCATTCGCGTGAATTTGAATAAACCAAAAGGAGTCGTAATCGCCATTTTATGAATATCTTCAGGAGCTACGGGGATGAGATGATAAGCAGTAACAAGTTCTATTTTTGAAAATTGTGCAACCATGCAAGTGCATGGAAAAGTTTTGAATGTGAAGGATTGGATAACGATAAGGTGTTTGAAAAAAGATCATGATTGGAGACCACAAGGTCTCTAATCATGATCTTTTTTCTTGACCATATGTATAATGGACAAGAAACAGGAGATGCAGATGTTCTGCAAATCCCTAATTCCACCATATGCTGAAATTTTGTAAATGTAGCTTTGTGACGAACTTGATATAACCTACGTTACAGGTATATGAACTGAAATAACGATGTGATGAACCACGTTTTGTCGAACTGGTAGTTTTTATAGTTCGACTCTGATGCCAGAGTTGAATATTTTCCTAGCAAGGTTTGGTAGCCATTGTTTAGTGTGTAATTGATGGGAGTCGACGAGTCGACCTCTGCTATTAAACCGCTAATCTTGAGTGTGGTCTGTGAGTCAACCAATTGTCTTCTACGTAAATCAACAAGGAGTCCAAATATGCTGAGAAAATTGGCGCCAATTATGTAAGCATAATTGGCGCCGATGTGTGAAGTTTTGTTTTAGTCCGATATTTACCTGGAGCAATTTAGTTCCATAGGTATTAATAATTGAGCCATTGGCGGCCGAAAGGATTAAATCATTAGATTTATATGAAAATAAAGATTTTGCATAAAATCGCACTGGAATAACCGACAGCGCCAGTATCAATTAGGAATGTCGCAGGTGGTTAGTTTTGTCCGTAATGAATAGACGGCTTGTTCTGTGGGTGTTTTTCGTTGCCGTCTCGACCTGGTGAATCACTAGTTTTTTTGATCCACCCCCGTGTTGGGTTCACGGGTTATTGATTTGGGGCGAAGTTGCATGGCTTAATGCACTTGTGCGCCGATGTACCGTGCTTAAAGTGGTAACAACACATGCCGGCGGTTATAGTAACGTTTGGTTGTGCCAACATTGCAATTCTAATGACCTCCGGCAATTTCCTTATCCATAATGATTTTATGATGTTTCTACTAAATTTGTCTCCTGCTAAGTTTTGAATATGCCGCAGTGTTTTTGATGGGCGGTTCACTTCCATGTCTCTTGTTCCGTTAGAAGAGTTTCCAACTTACGCCCGTCGCTAGGTGATACTCGTTTTATCAATATATTTTTAATGGATAAGTACTTGTTTTTGGTATGCTATGAAATCCGAGATGGCATTGTTTGCTTGTGGAGAGAGTGCTGATAATTTCCTTTTGTCACTAGTCACTTTTTGTATATTGAACATAAGTTCAGCTGTGTTGAACCAGTTTGGGTTGTCCATCCAGAAAGGCTGTAATTTAATTAGCATTGAGGGTTCTCCAGTGGGTAAATCCGACATAACCACGTCTTAGTTTTCATTACCTCCGCTTGTTGCGGTTTGTTTAGCGTTGGTCTCGTCGTCAGATATGTTACCCGTTTGTTATTCAATATAACGTTAATCAAAAAAATATCTATATTACGATGTTGATGTGAAAAATAGTCACTACTATGAAAATGAAATTTAAAAAGGATTTGTTGGAAAAGTTCTGGAATATGGCCAGTTAGGAAGGAACTCGGCGAGTTCTTAACCGATTATGATGAAATTCAATATGTAGGATGAAAATGGGATTTAAAATGATTTGTTGGGAAAGTTCTGGTATAAGGCCAGTAAGGTTCCATACTTGAATATTTCTAAGGAGAGAAATAGAATTTTCCTTCACTTAATTTTTCTTTAATTGTATAATTAAATTTGATTTTAAAACCTTTTTTGGGAAAATCTCTGGAATATGGCCAATAAGGTTTCATACTTAAATAATTTTAAGCAGAGAGAGACAATTTTCCTTCACTTTATGGTTTTTTTTAGTTGCTGCTTTTCTCATCTTATTAAAATAATCATTGACTTCAAAAAATCATTTTTAAATCACATTTTCATCCTACATATCGGATTTCATCAAAATCGGTTAAGAACTTGCCGAGTTCCTTCCTTTTTGGATATATTCCAGAACTTTCCCAAAAAATCATTTTAAGTTTAAATAACATGTCAAAATATCCTGTATTGAAATATCCAGTTTTGCACCATATCTCGTTTTGTACCTTATTTCGTTTTAAAATATCCAGTTTTGAATTATCCTGTTTCGTCAAATACAGTTGTAAAATATTCAGTTTCGACCGGTACCCCTAAAAATAGAATATACTTTCCATAAATTCAATTTTTCCTGATTTTGTCAGTAGATATCTTAATTGATGAGGGCATGTTTGCAATCTATTTCTTTGGCTTGCTTTATTCTATGTACACTTGCAGTTTCTCCTGATAAGTTAGGTAAACCTTCTAATGTGTTGATGTTAGACTGGCTAGCATTTGCTTTTCATTAAATTTCTGATTGTGTTACTGTCGAAAGCAGGGTACATCATAATAAGCAAGCTGCTGGTGAAGTGCCTTTTCTTTAGATAGATTGAGTTGAGATATGGACAGTTAACTGTTAAGGTCGTAGGACTACGAAAATTACATTTGCATACTAAAGGAAAACGCATTACAAATAGCAAAAGAAGACCTATTGCAAGTTAAGATAAAGATAGAGAACAAAATAAGACATTCAGACTTTTATAATAAAAGACATAATCTCAAGACAACCTCTATGTAAGCTATATTAGAAATTATAAGGAACTAGCAACCGAGAAACCATAAATTGGATTACTTTCATCATGACATTAAAGTCTTTTCCAAGCAAAAATAAGAAAAGAGAAAGGTAGTTGCTCAATATTGCGAAAAGGCTGACTACGAGTTCAAGCATTATGATTTAAAGCAAATAATCGATGAATAATGTCCCACATAACCGGAATTGGTAATGATGTAGAGTCTCATTTTACCATTCATTTTTTAATTATTTTAAGTTATAATTAAATTAATTATTGTTGAAAACTACTAAACGGTTCTTAATTATATATACACGCAAAATTAAACGATACTTTAAAATGTTAAAAATCGTAAATATACATACATTTACTACTACTTTAAAATTGCTTAAATATTAGTCGCTCGCAAGTATCATTTATTGACCAATATAATTTATAACTTTATTAACATTTTCCCACCAACAATTTTTCACTACAGTGTATTTTGTTCAGTACAAATGCAATTATATACAGGTGGAAAATGTAATCGTCGACAGGTTGTCGTTATAAAAACCCACGTTACCACTAAAATTATATAGCTACGACATAAAAATACAAATAAGGGCAGACGTTTGATTGTTCTTTAGTTCTCGCCATCATCAAAGTGTTAATTTAATATAATGATTTAACAAAAAATGTATCGATCAAATTTTACATATTAGAGTACTGTATTTTCTTGTCGGTAATTTCTTGTCACAGCAGCAAGTTAAAGTTCAATTCGCATCTTTATTAAATATTAATAATTAATAACACAAATTACACGTTAGATTGAGTTGATAGAAAACAATGAAAAGCCTACATTTGTCCTGCATAAACTTCTTATTCTATCCGTGTGTCATTGACCAAACAAAGGTTTTATACAACGGTTTAATTGTAACCTTTTCACAAAAGTGAAATTAGATTTTAAAAAAATTGATTAAACATTACAAATAAATTGAATTTCATCAATACCTGTGGAAGGTTGATTAAAACTGTAAAATTAAAACTAAAATTAAAATTAAAATTAAAATTAAAATTAATATTAAAATTAAAATTAAAATTAAAATTAAAATTAAAATTAAAATTAAAATTAAAATTAAAATTAAAATTAAAATTAAAATTAAAATTAAAATTAAAATTAAAATTAAAATTAAAATTAAAATTAAAATTAAAATTAAAATTAAAATTAAAATTAAAATTAAAATTAAAATTAAAATCATAAAAATGATAAAATCATCAAAATAATTTTACAGAATTTATTTATTTTTTTTATTTATTTATTTACTTTAAACAATTTAGCAATATATATTGAATAGTCCATCTTGAGCATGAGCTCATTCATGATGGACTATGCAATAATATGATTAAATAATAATCTCAAAATAACAATAATAATTAAAATAAAAATAATTTATCCTGATCGATTTCATCCTCGACTGATTACAAGTTAATTTTTGTCGGAAATTTTTGAAACTAAACGCCCTCTAGCATTGGTAAGACTAAACATTTTGCGTATCTTTCTTGATTTTAATAGAGAACTTTGCTCGTTATGAACCTCATGCGTACGAGAATTTAAATCACCATTAACTCTTCGTAAGTGCAGGTAACAATCTATGTTTAACAGTTTCTCACCATCTGTTAGGTCGTAGTGTTTTGACTTTCCATGATGAATCAATTGATTTTTATTTTATAAATAACCGTTTGGCATTATGAGGAGTAAAACTGGTATAATCATCCATTGGAATATAATTAATTTGATTATTTTCAAAATGATTAAGAAATATTTTTTTCACAAGAAAAATAAAACAAAAATAAAAAATAAAAATGCGATGTTAATCGCTCGGCTTACTATAAACTAATGAACAAATGAACAAACGAACGAACACAACCATAAATGCGCCTTTACTGTTGTTTCTTGTGTAATTCAAAACCCATATAAACAATTTTTAATTTGTATATAGAAGGCTTGGTTTTTTTTTTAAATTTTTTTTTTTACATTTTTCAGCTTCAGCACATCTATCAATTAAACTTTCCGCACGGCTTATATGCCATCAAAATAGACATTTTTGTTGGTTTTGGTGTGGTGCATACAGTTGTACTTTGAATTTTGTTTTTATATTTTATTTCATTTTATTCGATCCGATATTTGCACATACAATCATATTATTTGTGATCGTTTTGTTCGAATAGGCCTTTCGTAATTTATTTTTAGTCCTTTCCTTTATATTTTGTCACCATTTCCGTTACCTTTTTATACATAATTTGTTTAGTTACTCCTGCCGCTAAAGATGTTTCCCATCAAAACCAGAGAACAATATTTTATATCATTAGCATTGCTAGTAAAAAGCGGACTATTATATATAGTGAAAATGTTCCTCAAGATTATATTTTAGTTCCTACTTTGATCAACTTCTACATAAAGGGTTTCGTTTTTGTTAAAAGGTATCAACGATAGAGAATCCCAATAATAAGGATCTTTTGGATGCGATCTTGTCTGTTAACCCAAAAATTAGATACCGTAATGTTTAACATCAAAAACCTCATGATTGATAATGACAACAATATAAGATTAATTTGACAAAACAAAAACGAAATAGATGAAGTAAACAGTGAGGTGTCACGATTAAATTCTGAAATTCAACATCTCAAACAAAAAAAATTTAACAATGATGTCATTATATCAGGGTTACCGAACAGTAATAATAGTAATGTGAAGGAATTGATCATATCCATGAACAAAATATTCAGCTCATTTGAAAATGCCATTCCATCATCATATATACGAAATACATGCAAAATCCCATCAAATGCAATGGTTTATTAAATTTAAAGACCTGCTGTTCGATTCTGTTTCGATGATATGATAATGAAAAAAATTATCATGTAGTTTTCATTTGCTTTTATCGTTTTATTGTATCATCAACATCGAAAATGCGATTCCGGTTTAACAAATTGATAAAATACATTAGTACTGAGTGTTTACCGCAAGATGTCAGTGAAAACTGTTATACATTTTCAGTTCAGTGTTATATATTTAAATAAAATACATGTCAAAAGTCAAAACTAGAAATAGATATTTTGTATACAAAAATTTATATAAACTTATGTATTATTTTGTAAAATTAAAGCACATTATTATTATTATTATTGTGGTAAAATTAAATATTATTTGATAAAATTGAAACTACGTGATGGTTTACAAAAATGTATCATTAGCAAAATGCATACAACATATAGAATACATACTATACAACACAACAAAATCGAAATGATAAAATACCTAATTTTTTCACCAAATTTGACACAAGTTTATTATTTAACACAAAAAGGGAATCGTGATTTGTGTTTTATCAATGACAAGTTCATCATTTATCATTGCCATCGAACCGGAATTGTACCTCTGGAGTTACCAAATGACCAACAATTACCATGAAATACAAATATATCATCGGAACATAATGTGACATCATTGAAGCTTGTTAAAAAAAGAGATGTACTTATCGGAAAATGACTAATAAATTAATATTTCTATAGCTAGAGCAATTAAGTATGCGAACATGTGAGCATAACTTTGTATTATACTGTAAAATAATAAAACGATAAATAAAATAAAAAATTGTAGTTGTGTTAAGTACTAATAATTAATAAGGCACCATAGGAACGATAAGTGGTAAAGCAATAGCCAACAAAATTATGATGCACTGATTGTACAGTCTAATGTGGTATGTATTTAAATCAATAACTTTCGTATTTTCATTTCATATACCAAGAGACCAAGTGAACCTACTAACACGTTACGAAATAACTACATCTACTAAACATTTATTATAATGTGGTTGCGTGATAATTAAAATATATACCAATCGAACTGATTATCGAACAAAATCTATTGCTTTACAGGTATATATATTTTATAATGGTATTAATGGCAATGTCCTATAATTGTTGGCTTTTAGAAGTTAATTGAATTTCACTAAGCAATTGTTTCAATTTCCTTTGATTATACAATTTAATATTTACTTAAAAATATACAAATTGTGTAACATTAAAATGTGTTAGAATGATAGTTTACAAACTATCAGATTACGATCCGGTGATGGCAATGAACCCAACTACTTATATGAAATGAAGTGAAAGCGCAAAATTAGTTTACGTTCAAAGAAATTAATTTTCCCAGATTTGGCTGATAACATCATTGGATATATTGTGGGAATGCAGTGTACATCACGTAATAAATACATCAGTGATTTGACAATCAATATCTATTACTTCTTTTACCATTCGCTTATGTACATAGATATCGAAATAAAAATATCCGAATAGTTTTGATTAAAATCTACCCCTGTGCTGGAAAACTCAAAATTGTTGGTTATAAATATTTGTACAAATTTGAAGTTAGATAGACGAATAGCGTGGGAGCTAGTTCATCTGACGTATAAAAATTTAAGGGACGATATAGATTTACGACAGTTATTATTTTAAAAACAACTCAATCATCTATAGAAATCAAAAAGAATAACTGCGCAGTTTGATAGGCTAACCATCATGGATATCCTGCGATTAAGGTAATTTTTGATCAACTTACAGAGCACTTCACAAATTCGTGTGTTTCTTTCGACATTTTTTAAATAAATTTATTCTCCCATTTCTCCATAGATTCAACTGACACATAATTACGAAGTACGTATGAAGCATCGAGCCATTTTTATTCTTACATTCCCTCGAATGCACAATACCTTTTTGAAAGCATATCGACTCATTCGTTCCACTCAATTTGTAAGTGTGGAAATATTCATAACTTTATTCTCACAAGATTGAAGGTTATACAAGCATCTTTGTATATAGACAAGCATCTTTGTATATAGACTTCAACAGGTTCGAAAAAATTTATTTGTATCTTCTTCATTCCATGCATAACCGACAACTCATCCATCATCGCATTTTTTATCTCCAAAGTTGAAATATACCACAAGATTGCTTAGAGGAATTTTCGACCCCACTCGTATAATTTTGGAAACGATTTCCATATTTTTCAAAATTATTGTGTCATGACAGAATGACTTTGTCATACATCAGAAATGAAACGATGAGCCGAGCTCGTATACAGGTTGAAGAGGGTCGGTGATACTTTACTTCCTTGCGGTAGTCCAACATTTACGGCCCTCTCCAACCTGTAATCTTTTCTACTCAACACAAGTTTTCTGTCTTTCATAAAATCATGCAACCATGTACCAATTTTTAACATTGTCGAGAATTCGAAGCAACGTTAGACGTTCTGCATCTAAACTTAACCATTCAATCATTTTAAAACTCACTCGATTCATTACTGGGGTTGTTAATTTTGAAGTATCCAAATCCTCAGAAACTCCTTCCTTTTGAATTCTGCGCACATTTCATTCATTCTTCAATCAAGATTCGCAGGTAATCCACATTCATGACTACTACCTAAATTATTCCTAACATTCATCATTATTTGCAAGAATTGATCATCCGTCTGGGACATTTATCTGACCAATGATCAATTGGATCTTATCGTTCGGTCGGTCATTTATAACGCTGTTCATTCAACTCATTTGCAGCACTTTGCCCGCAGATAGTTGCCGTAAACCAAGTATTGGGTAACTTTTTTAAATATATACGGCGACTTTTGTTGCTGTACGCTGTTTTTAAATAAAACTACAATTAGCCACCCTTTAAAATGTTATATGTATAATTTGTAAACCACATTTAGGCTGGTACAGTTAATTTGTTTTGTTTTGATGCCAATCATACTATCACGACAGACAAAAAACGAAGAGCAGAGAAAAAAAAGTACAGAGGTGGCGACCTCACCAAAGCCAACCAAATATGAACACAATTCGGAAAAGGGATGCTAAATGGCAGTCTAATTTATGACAACAGGAAAAAAATTATCAAATTTTTTCTCAGGCAAATCCAAGTGAAATCTTTTGTCAGCACACATTCCATTTTCAAGAAATTTTAGTGAATGAACATAAAGTTGAGGTGCATTGAATATCTTTTAATAGTTCTGTGCATCATCAAATTTTGCTGTCGAGCGCTTTTCGGATGTAGAGTTTACCAGTTGCTGCCGAAAAGTAAAGTAAAGAAAAATTGGAAAAATAATAATTCGAAAATGAGAGCGATAATTTTGTGAAAATATTCGCTCACACAACAGCGCTTTATCCTTTGCACAGGTGGAATTAAAAATGGCTGTCTTTCGTGGAGAAGGACCGCATGTTTTCAAGATTCATGGTCAAGTTTTTCATAGAATAAGCCATCTGTAACAGGTAAACGGTTGGTCTCTGCAAAATGCTCAAATTTGCGTTGTTGCCAGTACACAGGCTACCGAAATTTTAACGCAAGTTCCTTCCAACAAGCTTGTTTTTTGTGGATCTTTGATCACTTTTTTGGGAATCGGCCCACCAATTGTTACTGCATACTTTGTGAAGTAAAAGTTAAAGCAATGCAAGATTATGTTACAAATTAATATGCCTAGAACAAGAAGCTTAAAACAAGTATGAATAGGAAAGATTAAATTAGAGTCCGCATGGTTCCAATTGAACGAAAAATGATGCTAAGATGATAACTAACCCCGACATTTAACCCCAGCATACACATTTATAATAAACAAGTGACAGGTTCAATCCTATGACAAGAAAGAATATAAGTTCAATCGATTGTATTCTCACATTAACACTTGAATATATCATACTCGTGTTCTTTCGGGCCAAAACTTAGGATAATCATTGTCTATATTACAGATGAGCGTCTTTGAGGGTTTTTTCCATTAGCTTCTAATATCAGTAGCCACTTTAAAAAAAGAACAAAGGCATATATTCTGAGATTCAAAAATTCAACCACAATCAATAGACTGAGAGCTGCCGATCATAAATTAGTTCCTGAGTATCGTGACAATTCCAAAATGTGTGAAGATGGTTCATATTGGTGTAAGAACGGATAAAGAAGACAGAGTAATTTGTCAACCACAACTGCAGCGCAGCCTATAATAAAGCCAGAGAGAATATTTCGGTATGTCCACCATCCAAACCAAAAACTAATTTCTTCGGGTTTGGGAGCTACAAATCCGTTTACGAATCAGATCCAATCTCTCCTAAAAGACCAAGTATGTGAGTTGGGCGATATGGTTTAAAAATATGTGTAAAGAGGTCAACGGATTGAAACGAGAAGTCTCAGAAACACATTCTCCGCGTTCGGGTTAGAATAGTTTTCGTGGTAGATCAAGGTCTCATTCGAGAAGTTTTGGGAATAATCGTCAATTAAGTCGTAGTCGATCTCGTAATATCAACGGGATTTGTTGGTATCATCGACGTTTTAGAGACCGAGCAACCAGATGCTCCGATGGTTATGCTTATCCCAAGACAAGGTGATCCCAAGATCCCCAAAAAAAAAACTACCCGACCAAGTTGTTAAATCGGCTCACAACTGGGTTGTGTCAATACGTCGCTTATTTACTCGAGACCCAGTAAATAATTTAAGCTTTCTCATCGATACGGGAGCCGATATGTCAGTTAAACTCCGTTCTTTGATTCACCTTACAAATCCAACAACAACAGCCCCTATGCAGCAGCGAACGGTTCGAGCATTAAAACGTACGGCATGAAATGTTTGAAATTAAGTTTGGACTTAACAGACATTTCATACACGTCTTCACCATTGACGACATCAATCGTCATATTCTGGGAGAGGATTTTTTATCAAAATTCGTGTTGATGGTAGATTTGAGAAAGAAACAATCATAGACGCAGAGGCGAATCTGAAAGTTGACGCAATTAGTGTTGGCAACTATACGAATTCTCAGTTTTGCTCCAGAAGTATCCGTCATTAACACAAAACCTGAAGTATGACAATCAAGTACAACACGACGTCGTTCCTTGTATCCAAACAACCGGACGATTTCCGTATTTTCATCCATTTTTGTCCCGCATGACAAAAATTTGAGAAAATGGTGGAGCGAGGGATTTATCGTCCATCGTCTTCACAAGCGATATCTTCCTTACATATGGTAGACAAAAAGGACAACGATTAGCTTCCCTATGGGGATTATCGGCGTCTGAATGCCGTGACTTTACCCGAACCATATCCATACCACACATACACTCATTTTCGAATCAACATTCACAACCGTTTTCTTTTCGAAAATTGATTTAGTAAGGGCCTTCCACAACATAACGGTTGCAGAAGAGGCTATTAGACTGGAGTACGTCTTCGTTTATACAGACGCGATCTCCTGATTGCTAGTCGTACTCGAAAGGATCACTTAAGACACCTCAAAGAATTATTACGCCGCTTAACAGAATATGAACTCAATATAAATGCATCAAAATGTGTTTTTGGAGTGACTCAGCTGGATTTCTTAAGCCATAAAGTACAACCACAAGGAGTCCTCACGATCTTGCGTCATATTTAACGGTTCATTAGAATGGTCAATTACTACCATAGATTCTTACCAAAATTTGCAGAAATACTCTTCTCGATCCATTCGCATTTGGCCACGTTGACTAAGAATAACTTGGCTAGAGCAACGATTTTAGTCTACTTTGATGAAGACGCTGATTACAGCTTGACGACAGATGCATCTGTTATAGCAGTTAGGCCGTATTGCAATAAATAGTCTCAAGTGTCGATGTACAATCATTGAGCTATTTTTCAAAGAAATTAAGCAACGCCGAATAAAAATATTCGACATATGATAGGGAGCTTTTGACGTTTTATTTGTCAATAAAACATTTTTGAAATTTCGTAGAGCTACTATATAGTCTAGGCAAAAGCTTCAAAAACTAAGCGAAGCACTCGGCAGTTGCGGAACCGATATTAGGAACGTCAAGGAGAAAAATAACCTAGTGGCAGATACACTATCCCAACCCGAAGAAGCTAGTATGGAATCGGTCGAGGTAACATTGACTACACTACAGCATAGCGAGATAGTGGGGAACTAGCGAAATTAATAACAGAGAATGATGTTGGAACAAGTAATGTGACGATGGAGTTGATACAAGTGCTTAAAATGGACAACAAACTATGGTGTGAGATGTCCACGAAGAACGGCCGTTCGTACCGGAGGAGTTGAGAAAAAAGATTTTCAAGAGTCTTCACGGAATTTCTTATCCGGGAATATAAGCTACTCGTCTGCTGTTCGCTTTACGATAGTGTTGGCCAGCAATCAATATAAAAACCTGATTGGTTGGACGAAAAGTGTCATCAATGTCAATGTTTAAAGGCTAAGCGTCACATTAGATCACCATTACAACGATACGACCTGCCTTCTACACGTTTCGAGCAAATACATATTGACCTTGTCGGACCACCGCCTCCATTCGAAGGTTACTCGTATTTGATGACAATTATCGATAATTTTACGAGATGGCCGGAAGCCTACCCTATTCGTGATATGATTGCGCTAACAGTTGCGAAAACTTTGGTCAATAACTTCGTCTCTATGGAGATCCTTTTATAGTCACGACAGACAGGGGAACGCAATTTAAATCGCGTTTTTTCTCCGAATTACCGAAACTTCTAGGAAGCCACTGAATTCGTATGACCGTGCACCTCCTGCAAAGTAATGAATTAGTCAAGTGCCTGCATCGCACTGTAAAGGTTGCCATCATGGCCTGAGGTAGTCTAAAATTGCCAATTATCCTTCTCGGATTGCGAAGTTCAGGTAAAGAATATATTGGTTGTACCACAGCCGAACTTCTATATGGTCTACCTATTGTCTTGCCTGGGAACGATCGGAGAAATTGCTTATCCAACGATTACTGCTGAAAAGTTGCGAAGCACTGATCTTCGAATACGTTCCACATATACGTTCCAAAAACGATCAAGGATTGCAGCCATGTCTACGTGCGAACCAACCGAGTGAGACAACCACAAACAGCCCCTTACGAGGGTCATTCAGAATCATCAGACGTCTTCGAAAAGCATTTGTTGTTCGAAACAAAAAACCGGATACCATCGGCAGTGGTCGATTAAAACCTGCAGTGATAGCCTCATATTCTATTCCTCTACCAACTTCGATTGGAAAACGCGTCCGTTTCCAATGAACAACACGAGAACAAAAACGGGTTATTATTATTTAAAAATTTTATAGGAAGATCGATCGCATTAGTAGATTTTATTTTTGCTAGTTTAAATATTTTGTGGAGCCCTACGAGAGGTTGTTTATCGAATTTTTGAATTTCTGGCTTTAACTTTATATTTTTGACCATCACTTGTTTAAATAATGTTGCAAGTTTTATATTTGAGACATAAATTTCATAATTATGATGGCCGTTACAGTGGCGCCCCAACTCTGGCTAACTTACCTTACCTTCCTCAACCTATTTCCTTATCCATTATCCTCCACTGTAACTTCCGTTACAGTGGCGCCCAAATGGTTCACATGGCTAAATTATATTTCCCATCCCATCCTGATTTTTTGTTGTTTATAATTATACGTACATTAAATTTTTGATTCCAGTTTATCAACTGTTTTGATTTTTAAAATTTAATGTACCGTTTGTTTTTTTCTGATTTAGTTTTTTTTGTTTTTGTTTCTCATTTATTTTTTATAGATAACCTATGCGCGCATTTGCATCCGTAATTTATATGCATCGTATCAAATGTTTGGCATGCATGGGTTAATTATTTTGCTTGTTCCGATATTATTATTTTTTTGTTGGTTTTAATTTTTTTTATTAGTTTTTTTTCGATTTTTTTAATTATTATATTTTTTCCTTTGTAGAGCATCAATTCGTGTTGATTCCAGTGCTATTGCTGTTTTGATTTCACATGAATTGGTACTACATCAATCTTTTTCTGGGAGTGATGGATCTACGAATGGCCACTATTTCCACTTTGTGTGTTTTGATTTTAGTTGGGGTTCGTAGATCCATTGTTTTCAAAAGTTCCCTTTTCCTACGTTCTATCCTTCTTTTTCTTTATAACGTGTGGGCGGTTTGTCCTCGACGTCGATGATGGAGCACTGCTGCTTCCGCCATGGAGCGTTGACTTCAGAGTGTCTCTTGATCGATGTCGGGCATGACTCACTCACATGTTAATTTCGGTCTTTTCCATTTCCTTTTTACTACCGAGCATTGCGGTTTGTTTTGACGTCGATGCTGCTTCGGCCATAGTGCTTTGACTTCAGAATATCTCCTGATCGACGTTAATATACGATCCGCATGCTTGTATCCTTCTGTATCCTTCCTTTTAAGTGGTCCTTTCCTTAAAAGGGCGGGAGGTTGCTCGATTATTGATTTACTTGTCAAGTGCGTCAAAATTAAGCAACCGTGGCAAGTAATCATCACATCGCTTTTTTTATACTTATAAATATTTTTTTTTCGTTAGTTTTTATGCCTGGCTGTGCGACCCATCTCCTGGGTGTGAGTCGTCCCCACGCTGTAACGAGCCACCCTTTTGGTGCTCGTTTCTTTGTGAAACACTTACGTGTCGCTGAATTTTTTTTTTGCTTAAATTATTTTATAATTTATTTATTTTTTATGTTGTATACCTGCTTATTGTTTGTTTACAAATTAAGTAACGGATAATGGGTAGGTATATAAAGTCGTGTTTTGTGTTATTTGGGGGAATCGGATCAGACATTTTGATCAGTAGTTTATTGGACTATTTTGAGAAAGAATTAATTAAATTACATATTAAAAAAAAAAAAAAAAAAATTAAATTGGAATAAAATAAATTTTGTAAAATTGTGATAATTTTGTGTGTGTTGTATTTCTAATATAATTTTACGAAGAAGAATAAATATTAGAGATTTAAATTTTTTTGATTTTGAAAGAGCTCGAATTTAAGCAAAAACTGATTACAAGTTGGCCTCAGCAGCTAAGAAATAGTTGAACGATTTAAATGAAATATAGACCAGTTAATGTACTCCAGAAAACCTATTCCCAGAGGTATCATTGAACCCAATTAGACCACTATTACAAATTTAAATTTTTTTATTTTGGAACAGTTCGAATTTAAGCCAAAACTGAATGCAAGTTGGCCTCAGCAGCTAAGAAATAATTGAACGATTTAAATGAAATATGGACCAGTTAATGTACTCCAGAAAACGTATTTCCAGAGATATCATTGAACCCTATCAGACCACTATTACAGATTTAAATTTTTTTGATTTTGGAACAGTTCGAATTTAAGCAAAAACTGAATACAAGTTGGCCTCAGCAGCTAAGAAATAATTGAAAGATTTAAATGAAATATGGACCAGTTAATGTACTCCAGAAAACCTATTTCCAGAAGTATCATTGAACCCAATCAGACCACTATTACAGATTTAAATTTTTTTGATTTTGTAACTGCTCGAATTTAAGCAAAAACTGAATACAAGTTGGTCTCAGCAGCTAATAAATAATTGAACGATTTAAATGAAATATGGACCAGTTAATGAACTCCAGAAATCATTAAATCCAATCCACATTTCTGGATAAGATATAATGAGACAAAATTGTATTCTTTTACACATTTTCACTTAGACGTCATGACCACATCCAAGAAATCACCAACCACAGTTAACAGCCATTTGAAAATACGACAAATTTTTTTCATTTATAATTCAGTGTAAGTTTTTCCAATAAGTTTTTGGCCGGTCCTCTTTTATGTTTTAACGCTATGGATGCTTAGAAAATAATAGAGTGCACACATATAATTAATCGAGTTGTAACGGCGTTTTTCATAATTTGTAGCCCCCGGTAAGATTCAAAATTCGATGAGCTCAAATTAAAAAATTTAAAGAGCATAATTTAGACAGACAAGGTTTTTCACTAAACGTCCACATATCATACTTAACCACTAAATTTATAATTATGGGCCGAATGTCACATGTTTTCAAAACCGTTTTACAAAGTTTTGTATTTTGTTGGGCGGATAAAACTTTTTGTTTCAAACTACAAATTATGGTGACGCCCGCATTACAAAACTAGTTAATCGAATACATTTTGCTATTAAATATGCATATTAGTTTATTATCACTATATTATAGGTATATATAGATATACATGATACCATTGCATCGATTTAAATATTAAAACATAAAAATTCATTTGCACTCAGTTTTTACTCATGTGAACTAGCCTTGTAAAGAAAGAATAGGTTCACGATATTTTAATTATTACCACAAAAGTCGATTAACTTATAAAGTACGAGGGTATTGCTGTCTGAATATATACGAGTAATATACACTCCATATAAGTAGCGGATCGAATTAGTTTCATAACATTTTTAGACAATACGTGATAGAGCTTATTGTTAATCGAAACCATTGATTAAAGCTCTTTTTAATATATTCAACGTACAATATTTAAAAAAAATCGTCAAAAAATAAAATTAATTGAAATTTGTATTGGAATACAAATCCTAATCCAATGAAAGCTAAACTGTGCATGACAAATTTATTAAAAAAAAAAAAACACGAGAAATATATATACGGCACATACCTGTTGAAAAATATTTTCAAAATGTTTATCCTTTTGAAAAAAAGCAACATAAAAATCAATATTTTACATAATCATGCTACAAAGTTCGTTTTGTTGACACAAATAGAAAATTTTCCCAATTAACTTATAAATAATATATTTTCACCACGTTATAAGTTTCAAAAGAAAAATTATTCGTTTAAAAACCGTCTTTGAAAAACACAAAACTCAAGAACGTTGAAGAAAACTTTGTTCGAAACACTATATGCTAAAACGTTTTTTATTTTCTATAAAGTTCTCAATATTTTAATGATTAAATTTTATACACTTTTGCAGGAATATGTTCACAACATAAAGTAATATTAAAAAACTCACAAAAAAACGAACAAACGGTAAATTTATAAAGCAAATGAGCTTAAATGCTTTTACAGTAAAATTTAACGTAGAACTGATTAAAGCACGAAATATTTACTCGTTATATACTATCGTAATATGGTCGTTTATAAAAACTGTATTGTATTGCTTGGAACGTAAATAAGTTTTTGCTAGTACAGTGTTTTCCAATAGGGATGCTCGATTATGGAAATTCTTCAGTGGTAACAATAACAATATGTCAGATTGTCAGTTTATTATAGTTTTGCCATATTTATAAATGATATTTTATATTTCAACACTTGCCGCTAGGGGTAATAAATATCAATGATTACAACACATTTCCCAAAAGATGGCGGTAATAAACAATAAAGTTACTACATTAGATGGTAGTGACATTTAGTGGCATAGCTTAGAACAAAAAGGAATTTGATTTCAGTATGTATATCTAGATTGCCTTTATATTTTCCTAGGTAATGCGTAGGGACGTTATTTGCCTTGTACTTTACGCTATATTTTTGGTTTGTTTCATTCGTCTAGTGAAAAAAATGTATGGACGGATTTTTAATTTAACCGTAGTAATATGGAAGTTCCAGATTAAATTTGTATGTATTATTAATCTTTGAATGAATAAAATCTTTCAACTGCCACTCCACCATAAGATATTACGTGTTCACTAATTACAGAATTCGATATCTTCCTATTTGTATAAATCGTGAATTTAGTTGTGCTGGCGTTCAATTGTAGTCTATTTTTCGTGAGCCATATCTTTAATAAATTTTAGTCGGACTGCATATTGTCGTAAAGACCTTTTATGTTTGTTCTGCTATATTTGATCACTGCGCATCATCTATTCATTTAATTATGTATTTTTCCTCTTTGCATCGGGAACTTCAGTGTTAGCTGAAGCTTGGCTTCAGCTGAAATTGTCATCTCTAATGTGTTCCATCTAATAAACAAAATAATTTGATTGTTAAATTATTTTGAAATATTCGAAAACGAGAAAACTTTATGTAATAGAACAGCGACACTAACCATGAAAAAATGTCGTACTAAATAGTATTATAAATCGATCAGTTGAAATAACAAAAGTTAGATGTCACTGCACTACTTAGCATTTGGAAAATTATAAAACAATAAAATATTTTAGCATTCTTCTGGAAACTTCCGTCAAAGTATAAACATTAAATAAAAATAAAAATTTTAGTGTTACTTTTTTACTTTTAATTAAAAGTCGTGTGTTGTGGATCTTCAGTGGATTTCTTTTACATTTCGGTAAACGCAAGCTTGTGCATATTTGCTATTTATCTCACTTAAAACAGTTATTTTTTCTTCAGTTCTATTATTGTGGTTAAGTTTAATATTTATATCATGTTCCTTAATATTCCGATCAATCTAAGGCCAAAAAGAATCACACGCATGGACAAAGTACAAATTCATTGTGGAGAATAAATTTTTAAAATTTTTTTCATCTATAATATTTCTTTCTTGTTTGGCTCTATTCGACATGAGACAAGAATAAAATGTTACAAGAATAAAATGTTGCTATGGGTTAAAGGTATTGTTGGTTTGTTCCGACTGTGGAATGGTGTTTCCAATCTATTGTGCATTGTCGACATGTTCACGGGTGACGTGTGAGTGTATGATTTTTAAAATATCTAACGTGGGGGATGGTGAATTTTGTGTCCTATTTGGTATTCCAGAAATTATTATATTGTTGTCGTTCTCTTTTTCTTGCAGCTATACTACTTCTGCTTCAAGTCTGGAGACACAATCGTGCAGCTTTACGTTAGCCCCTTGTGCAAAAAGCACATCAAGTTTTAGATTTAGATTTTCCTAACTTAAGCTTGTCTTTTTATCCCGTAGCTCCGATAGTTGATTATGAGTTGATTACAATCATAAGCTCCTCGAGACGTTGAAAACCTACTACAGGCATAGTTTTTATTGTTGACTGTGGTGTTTCCAGTGGCGGTGTAATTGCGGCAGGTATACATTTCGACAATTAGCTATGGTTTGATTTAGATCCTATTAATGATGCCATTTATGTATTCCTGCAGCTATCAGAAATTTGGTAGTAATTTTATTTATTATAAAAATTGTACTGTAGTTAACCGCAAATTAAAATTTATTATTAATTATTGATAGTTTAAGTTTAATTAATTATTTTTAATATTGTTGTAAATATTAAAAATAATTAATTAAACTTAAACTGTACCTTAGTTCAGTTTTAATCTATTGTTGTGGACGGTTCTAAATTTATTATTAATTTTAATTGTTGTGTTTTCTGGGGAATTCACTTGCGACACTTCATATGGTCCTAGATACATAGGATCTAGTTTTGTTTTGGCTCCATCGTTTCTGAGCCATACGAAATCACCTATATTTATGCTAAATGTTGTTGCGCTGCGGTCGTAGCTCAGTTTGCTATTCTCTTTTCTTTTTATAATGTTTTCTCTTGCAAAATATCGTGTTAATTTTAAACGGGCTTTGACTTCCATGAAGTAGTCCATGAAGTAGTTCCATGAATACTTGAAGGGATCTTAGGCGATTTTCCGAAAACTAGTTCATATGGGGTAAATTTGGTTATTGAATGTGGTGTTGTGTTATACACAAAAATTGCGTACCATGCTATCCCAGTTATTTTTGTCGTTATTAATGAAACATCTTAGGTATTCTTTTAAGGTTCGGTGTGATCTTTCGAGTGCACCATTTGTCATAGGATGGAATGCAGTTGTAGACAATTTCTTAATCTTGAGAAGCTTGCAAATTTCTACAAATAGTTTACTCATGAAGTTCGCGCCTTGATCGATAAGGATACTATCTGGAAAACCAAATTTAGTAAAAACTTGAGTGACAATTCTTTTTGCGATTGTATGTGCTTCCTGATTGGGAATTGGAATTGCACCTGAGAATTTTGTAAGGTCGTCTTGATATGTTATGATGTATTTGTTTCCATTATCAGATTCCGGTAACGGGCCCACTATGTCGAAAGCGATTGTTTCAAATACTTCTTTTGATGTTGTGGTTAACTTTAGTGGTATCTTGGTAAGTCTATAGATTTTATTTTGTTTACAAAGCTTGCATTTTTTTATAAATTGATAAATGTCTCTTAACATCTTTGGCCAAAAGTATACCATTCTAATCCTTTTGAATGTTCTGTAAACGCCGGAGTGCCCACCACAAGGTGAGATGTGAAATTCTTCTAGGATTTTAGTTTTTTCATTTAGGTTTAAAATTATTCTAGGATGTTTTTTAAAAACTGTCGGGTTGCTATTTTTGCTGTCGTTTGTCGTCAGATTTAGTTTCGTGTTCGTTTTGTTTTCATCATTGTCATTTAAATTTTCGAAATCTGATGGCACTGTTATGTCAATCTTTCCTCGTGTCTCTAAAGCTTCTTTACGTTGTTGTGCTCTAGTCGTAACGTGAATATATTCGTGTTTTATTCTAGATAAAGCGTCTGCATTTGTGTTTTTCGAACCAGATTTATGCTGTATTGTAAAATCATATTCCGCTAATTTCAATCTCCATCGTAATAAACGTGATGGAGTGTTCTTTATTTCTCCTATCAAAGGTTTATGATCCGTTATTATTACAAATTTTCGTCCGTACAGGTACGGTCGGAAGTTTTGCACAGCCCATACCATAGCCAACATTTCCTTTTCTACTGTAGAATAGTTTCGTTCAGGCTTATTTAATGAACGGCTAGCAAAAGCTACCGGTAAGTCATCAGTGTTCTGTTTTTGACTCAAAACGGCACCGAGACTATAATCACTCGCGTCAGTCGTAAGAATGAAGGTTTTGTCGAAATTAGGGTAAGTTAAAATCGGTGAAGTTGTAAGCTTTTGTTTAAGAATTTCGAAAGAGCTTTCACAGTTTTCTGTCCAATTGAAAATGACATGTTTTCGTAGTAGTCTGTTTATTGGTTCAGAGATTTCTGAAAAATTTCGTATAAATTTTCTATAATAGTTTGCAAGACCCAAAAATGACTGAACTTCGCGTTTGTTTCTGGGTGTTAGATATTTAATAACGTGCTCAACTGTCTTTGGGTTTGGTTGTATACCTCTGTCTGATATGATATGTCCTAAATAATTGATTTCTATTCTTAGAAAATTGCACTTTGATGGTTATAGCTTTAAACTTTAATTCCGAAAAATTTCAAAAATGTCTGTAAGTTTTTTATTGTGGTCGTTCAAGTTTTTTCCATAAATTATGACATCATCTAAGTAGACAAAGCATTTAAGACCATGGAATCCTGTAAGAATGTGATTCATTGTTCTTTGAAATGTGCTTTGCGAGATTTTTAACCCAAAAGGCATTCTACTGAATTCGTAATGTCCATATTCTGTACTAAATGCTGTTTTATGTTGGTCATTTGGATCCATTTTAATCTGATGGTATCCACTGGCTAAATCTAACGTTGAGAAGTATCGGGAATGACCTAGCTGGTCGAATATCTCTGTTATATTTGGTAGAGGGAATGTGTCACCAACTGTAGCATCATTTAACTTCCGAAAGTCTACAAATATTCTCCACTGCTTTTTACCATTTTCGTCGGCTTTTTTAGGTACCGCGAGGAGTGGTGAGTTAAATGGACTAGTGCTATGGTGAATTTTTCCTTCTTCAAGTATTTCTTCTACTTGTTTGTTGATTTCTTCTTTTAAAATTTGGGGAAGACGATACTGTTTAACATTAATAGGGGCTGTGTCCGTGTATAACTGTATAGAATGATGCACTCCTGGAATGCACGACAGTTGTTCGTTTTTTTAAGTGAAATAGATCTGTGTATTTGGAAAGGACTTCAAGTATGGAATTACGCTCTTCAATGTTTAAAGCGTCATCTAGTTTCTCGTTTATCATGTGCATGACTTCTTCACGTCGGTCGTCAGTGTGATTGATAGTAGTTCCTGGGTTACGTAAATATTGAATTTTATAATTTTCAGCCAGTTCAATTTTAGGAAAGAAAGGGGGTATCTTTATTTCGTGACAATTTGAGTTCGTCAGCGGAATCATTATTCTATTGTTTTTGGCTATCGTAATGCAATTTCCAATATGTAAACCAGGATGAATTTCTTCAGACAAACAGATAATTTCTCCGTTAATTGGTGTGTAAGCTTGTATGTACATTTCTTTTCTAGGTGGAATTATCATTGTATTTACTTTTGTTTCTAAAGTGATTTCAGATGAGGTATCCGTGTCGTCATGTGATATTTTAAGTTGATTTTTGTTGTACAATAAGTCTATCTTGAAGTTATTTAGCATGTCTCTACCTAATATGCCTTCTTGTGATATGGGAAATTCATCGGGGATAACATGAAATGTTTGTAGGATTCTTTTATTATTTTCTAATTTAAACAAAATGTCACACGAACCTAGGGTCAAGGTTTCTCCAGGCCCTATACCGTGTAGACCTATTTTTTTATTTCTGTCGATTTCTACTAACATATTTAAGCAACTCTGCTTGACTAAAGACACATCTGCACCTGAGTCAATTAATAAATTTAACTTATTTCGTTTCGTCATTTAAGTCGAAAAAGTTACCGAACTTGTAAAAGAACAAAAATTTGAACAAAAGAACATATTACGGTTAGGATATGAGTGAGATGTGGATATTTTATTTTGTGTCTCGTCATTTTTGTAGGTTATTTTGTTTTGAGTGAGTGGGTCTAGTTTACATTCGAGAGATCTGTTTTGCGTATTTTGATACTTGTAAGTGTTTTGGTTGTCAGGGTTTTCTTGGATAATGGTTTTAGGAGTTGTGTTTATTTGTTGTGTTTCTTGATTAATGCGTGGACTCAAACATCACTTCTCTCCTATGCGTTGTTGAGTCCGTTTGAGTTTTCCGAACACGTTTGCTCACTTTCATAACAGTGGATTTGTGCTGTATGTATATTTTGAGGATTTGATATACTCAATCCTTGAAATTCATTAGTAAAATTATTTAAATTACTAACAGTAGGGTTTTGTGGTTGGAAACGAGTTTTTTGATTTTTTATCGGCGTTGAAACTGCTACAGGATTATTCCATGATACCGAATGTGACTGTTGTGGGTCGAAATCTTGTGGGAATCTTTTAGGAAAAGGTGGTTCACTTCTATTTTGAAATTGTGGTGGTGGGTATTGTTTTTGAGTATTAAAAGAGTTGTGAGTATTGGAATTGTTTGGGTTTAAATTTTGATATGAGTTTACATTATTTGAATTCCTGGAGAAAGCATTACTTTGGTGGATCTGTGTTTGTGTCCTGAAAGAGTTTGGATTCAATTTCTGGTATGAGCTTACGTTATTAGAATGCCTGTGGAATGAACTATTTTGGTACATCTGTGTCCGAGAATCATTACGTTGTTTGGTTCTACATTCCTGAATCACATGACCATTTCTTTTGCAATATCTGCAATAACTAACTTGCATACTCTGCACTTGTGGAGCAATTGGTTCTGGGTGTGTGTGATTTGCACTGAACATTCTCGTATGATTTTCGTCTTCGTACAAATTCTTGACAAAATTTAATAGTTCCATCGCTGCTTCCATGCATTTCAAAAGAGATTCGCTTTGATACATTCTAACATAGTTTCTAATGGATTCCGGCAAACCAATAACAAATCTAGGAATTATTCTTTTTTCTGCGATAATTTTAGATTTTGTATCGTCTCCTAGATGTAAGAGCATCAATTTTTGGTATCTACTCGTTAGGTTTTCCGTTCTTAGGAAATAATCTTGGATCGTTTCACATAATGGTTCGAACTTTAGTGACGATATTTTCTTTTCAATATCGTCAAACGTATCAGTTACATGATAAAATTTTGATAAGTGTAACCTGATCTCATCCCAAGTATTAGGTTTTACGCTGGCTATCATGTTATATACCTTACTAGCTAGTTTATATAGAATGATATCCACGAGGAGCCCCTTCTGTTCGTTTGATGTACACGAGTCATGGGCTCTGTCTACACACGAGAGGAACTTGTGTATTTCATTAGAGTTTCCATTGAACTCTGGGATATTTCGGGACATAAACTCAATTTTTTGGTAATCGTTCATGTTATTTCTTTTACTGTCAACGCACGGAAACTCAAATTTTAGTCCTTCTGGGTGTGCGTTGATAAATAACTTTGGACTTGAGGACGGTAATGAAGTAGGGGACAACACGTTAATTTTTGGAGAACCGATATTATCGAAATTAAGCGATGCTAAACGTTTACTTCGTCGGTATTCAAAGGTAGACGTGACAGATGGATTACCACTGGCTGGATTAACTTTGTTAAACATTCACTCACTTATATATATATATAGAAATATGTAATTAAATACTCACCTGGGAAACGTAAATCCTACCGGCTGCGCCAATGTTGTATAAAATGTTATATACAAACTGTTTTATTTTTGGTATATTTTATTATTTATAATAAATAAATAAATAAATATATTTTATTATATTTTATATTTTATTGGTATATTTTAATATATATAACTTGTTTAATTGTTATAAAATTTATTATATTTATAATTATTATTACTTTAACACTTTCTTAATTTTCTTAATTATTTATTTTTTTTGTTAATTTTTTAAACTGAACACTTACACTTCTTAAGACCAACTGCCAATATTTTATTTCATTTTTTTAAACTCCCATGAACCACCGAAAAAAATTGGTTCATGCGATTTTTTTTTACATATGTCGTTTTTTCTTTTATCGGCATATTTATGTTCATATTTAATTTTATTTAAATTCTACAACTCGGCAATAATTAATAATATAATTTATTTGGTTTCGAAACAACGTTTGAAATTCGATCACAAGAAGTGAACGACATAATTTTGTAATTGTTATGGGTGAATGGTATCTGTTGGAATGCGAGTGGGTAAGGAAAACCAATTGTAATGGTTTACAACAATATTTTTTTTATCTCTTTAAATTTTATAAATTCGATCAGTTTGACAGCGCGCTAAAATTGTTTATTGCTTTTTATGTATCTTCATTGTAGAATTTTAGTATAGTGTAAGAGAAGCAGACCATTAACGCTCACTAGCCTTGATTTGCAAGTTTCTTGAAGCTAGTGTGTGTAGAGTTCTGATATGTGGCATTATTGTCCGCAAATGTTACAATTTTATTAAATAGGTTCCAATACGGTATTTTGAGAAACCTTTGCGTGGATTTCATATAAATTACTTTTGTGTTTTTCCAAACATTTTTTGAACTGTAAGTAATTTTTTATGATAACATATACACGTTCGTTGCTCTATATAAAAGTTTTCATGTAATAAGTCTTCTTGTCATACTTTATCAAAGGCTTGAGCAATGCTTAGAAATGATATGGATAAGTTTTTTGTATGCATAAAGTGAACCGGACATTTGTTCAAGAAGTGTTTGTCTATCAAGAAGTAGGTTAGATGTGATTGGGGTTTTCCCCATACATTTTCATACTTGTGTTCCTTTCGAAGATATTAATTTTAATGTCAATTGAAAACACAAATTTCTGAACACGCATTTTAGAAAAAATCTCATTGCTATGTTGACTTAAGAATTATTGAGCTTCTAGGCTTACTTGTAAGTTGAAACGCTGTTGAAGTTTAAACAAATATTCGTTGCTAAATCAATGTCTTATTTGATTTGGCGAGATTGAGTTACCGGTTTTAAAACTAGTTTAAAATATTTAAAACTCAGGTTGAATTGAAAATGGTCTGTAAGTTAAATGGATTTTAGTTATAAAACTCTGCGAAAAATGCGATGTTGAATTGTCTAAACAAATTACTGTAACGTAATTGTGTTTGCAATATTTTAAATTTAGATTTTTAGCAAAATCGACTGTACGATTACCAGAGTTCAAATTAAAACAAAATAAATTATCAATGTCATTGGATTTGAAAGGCTCATTATTACTATTATTGTATTTACCGAGGCCCAAATTATAAAGAGGATTCCTCTAAATTAGGAGGAAGAGAAGGGTCTAACCTATCTTTATAAAAATTGTGTTTACCTAGCTTAAATAACCCTACAACCATATTGCGACCTTGTTTATGTGTCAAGGGACAGATTACTGGGATATTTTTCCATAAACGATATTTAAAACATCTTGCTTTCAGAGATGAACAACAATTGTCAGAGAAAACTAAGAGATTAGGAAGTGAGCCTATTCCAAAGGGCAAGTGATTAAAAAAACCAATAGAGCTATTAGAAAATATGTAAAATAATATGGTCTATAAGTTGATAACAAGCACCACTAGCGGTACAACAAAAGATAGGTGCAAAAGTGTTAAATACAGTTAAATTAAGACTATCTTAAATATTCTTAAAAGAAGGTGAATTTTACAAGGGTCTCAAAACTAAAATCACCTGCTAAATAAACCTCATCGAATCGGCAAGAGAAATAACCAAATAAACATTCTAAATCTAGAAGAGATTTTTAAATTTACCGTTCGATATATTACTAGTCTTAGAAGGGTTATATATATATTCCCTATTAAAATAGTTCGCCTATTTATAAAGATATTAATAAACATAACTCTATAATTTTGAAACTAATGATTCAAAATAGAGGAACTTATATTTACATCTCTAGGCTTAACATGATAACTTACAAATATACATAACCCACCATAATTAAGAGGAGTTAGATTTCTATCTTTCCTGGCCAAAATAAAGCTCTCAATGGCCAAAGCTGAATTAGGGATACTGGAATTCGGAAAATCATGGTAAAAGCTTCAGAGTAACAAAGAACGTCCATTAAATCATTAAAAATGTGACGAATCTCATCCATATTGGATGAGAGACGTTAGACATTTAAACTGGCTATACCATCCTAACATTGGTGAAATAGCAACATTAGGTAAACTAAACGACATATCTAACCATAATTAAGATAATTGATCGTGACTAGTGAAATAATAAGAACCAACTAATTGACAATATACTAAGAAATAAATCGATAATACGGAAAATATTCGAAAATAAAATTTTTAATTTTCGGCAGAACAAAAATCTGACCTCCTGCGGCTATGACTACTTGACTATTATCGGAACTATTAGTAACAAAAGAGGGTTCTGTCTTCACTGCCGGTTAACAAACCCGGAATCTGATGATTCGACGTTATATTACTTATTAACTAATAAGTATTTGGTACAATTCCAAAACTAAGTATTAGGAAATGTAATGGGTATTATAAATTACATTCGTAAGGTGGAACCATAGATAACTTTTGAAGAAGAAGTTGATCTTGAAATCAATTTTGTAACATTTAAAAAAAAAAAATTTAAATTTAAAAAACAAAAACATTTGGTTTTTATTTGTGTGAGTGACCAAATCATAGTATACAATGGAGGTTTTACATTCAACGAAATTTTAAAGATAAAGTCATCTTGAACAAAAACCAAGAAACAACATAAAAAAATCATTAAAGAAGAATGGAGAACATTTTTCATCTTGCACGGAAAAAAAATGAAACCCGAGAAGCTAACCAAAAAAAAAGTTGTCTTTTATGGCACAAGATGATCATTTTCATCTTTTTACTGTAAAAGACAAATAAACGCACGTTTTAAGTTAGTGAAATATTAACACATGTTTAAAGTTATATGATATTATAGCTCTTTATGACAGATAGCATAATAAACACATAACCTCAATTAAAATGGATCGATCAGCAACTTTCGGTAAGATAAAAAAAAGTTTTTACATACATATATAAATGATGAAATGAATTAATTAAACTTAATTCTTAATTCTTTAATCGTGTAACAAATAAATTATAAAGATTATTTATCTAATTGTTTTCTAATTAGATTTCACTGTGATAGTGAAATTCGCTTCCTGAAACTGCAAGTAATTTTTGTAACGGTAATATAAACTTGTCATTAACTAATTTTATACATGTATTGTAATCTTTTTATATTTTTTACCACAAAAAGATAAAACTTTGTGCGTTTGAAAATCGGGTTTCGTTTTTTTATTTTTCCAAGAAATTTTTTCTCGGTTTGGCTTGCATAACTTTTTAATCTAGTGTCTCGTTTTTTTTCAAGATTAAATATTCATTGAATGTATATCGTCTATTAGTTGCTTACAACTATATTATTATGAAATAAACATGAAATAGAATTATCATAAAATTTGATACTAAAAAAACTGAAGGATGCTATATTTTCGTCCAAACTTAAGAAAAATTAACGTTTTTACTTATCTATGGTTCTGCTTTTTGTTTATTAAAATTACTATCCTACTCTTTTCTTTTTACCGGGTGGCTGAGACCAAATGTTACTGACTTCACTATGCTGTCATTTGTGTAGTTGTCATTTTCGCGCGTCAATTTTTTGACAGATTGAAGTTTGGTTAGTTGTTTACATGTGGTCAACAACAAATTGTTCTAAATTAATATCTTAATAAAAAAATCGTAATGGAATTCAAACGTAATAGTGTAATTGCACTGTATTCGGGTGGAAATTCACAAACAGCAATAGTTCGTCAGCTCCAGCATTTGAATGTGAATAAAATGTTTGTGTATCGAACCATAACTCGATACAACGAAACTGGTAGCATCGCTAAACGCAACAGAGGCGGTCTTAAAAAGACAGCAACATTAAAAGAAATGATACGAAAGGTGAAGAAACGAATCCAACGAAATCCTCGTCAAAGTGCCAATCAATTAGCCTCACGTCTACATGTTTCACGATACAGCATTCAAACCATATTGAAAAATGGACTACACTTGAACCTCTACAATATACAAAAAGTTCAAGATCTTACGGAGGCACAAAAAAAAGTTAGGCTTGAAAGAACACGAGCATTGAAGGCCTTGGCCGAACGTGATGAGATTCCAAAAATTATGTTTTCTGATGAGAAAATTTTCACCATTCAACAGTTTGTGAATAAACAAAATGATCGTGTTTGGTTAGAGCACAAGTCCAACGATAATTTGGACACAAGAGTTGCCATGCGAAAGCAATCACCAGCTTATGTTATGGTTTGGGCTGCAGTTACTGCAGATGGAGGCACTCCTCTGGTTTTCATCGAACATGGAGTCAAGGTAAACCATGAGGTGTACCGCCAAAAGATCCTAAACGATGCTTTGCTACCTTGGGCACGTAAACGCTTTGGTACGAACCGTTGGACATTCCAACAGGACTCGGCACCGTCACACAAAGCTCGAGCGACACAGCAATTTTTACAAAATTGCGTTCCGCGGCTGATTTCGTCGAAAGAATGGCCACCATATTCACCAGACTTGAATCCCATGGATTCCTCCATATGGTCCATTTTGGAGAGTAAGGTGTCCACTAAAAAATACGAAAGTGTTGATGCATTGAAGTCAGCTCTTGTTCGAGAATGGAATAAAATTCCGCAAGCCCACGTTCGGTCAGCATGCAATGCTTTCTATGGAAGACTGAATCAAATAATCAGAACCAAAGGAGGTCATATCGAGCAGTAACATGTTTTTCATAAAATGTAATATGTTTTCAACATATTCCACGAAATTTCAATAAAAAATAATCAAAATTAAAAAAATTACAGCGTTTTCATTTAGTAACACTTGATCTCAGCCACCCTGTATTTTACTTTTAGATTTTTTCGACTTTTTTTGTTTAAACAAAATATTAAATAAATAAATTATTAAATAAAATAAGTTATATTATAGGGTTGTAGACGCCAACGATTAATTAATTAATTTTTATAATTTAATTTTTATTATTTGTTTAATTTTAAACTTGTTTTTAAATAATTTGTTATTTTCTAATTGCTTACCATTCATCGTTTTATTCGTTTGCGATTATTAATGGGAACTGTCAATCTTGGAAGTAATTGAAAGCGTTTGGGGTATTCCGAGTAGTGAAGAGAGAAAGACATCGGAAATATTATTGATACTGGTTTAATAGTTAATAACATAATAGTAAATTTGTTGATTTACAATAAAAATTAAAACTATCATATACGATAATATTAAAAAAAGTATTGAACATTTATGCATTTTTTCGAGCAATTATATTATTCGAACCTCTCAATCGTTTTTCCTACTTCGAATAAATCTCGACTAGGTATGAGTTAAATTTTCTGAACAAATATTTGGACAAATCCAAAATATGACAAATGATTGTCATATTTTAAATATGACAATCATTAGGTAGTTACCTAATGATTGTCATATTTAAAACCATTTACACGCTTTTTGAAAGTAACTGCCATTCATATATAAAGCCTTCTATATGAAGGAAACCCATTTTTATTCAACATTGTCGAATCTTCGATTTTGTGCAAACCCTTTTGAATATTTCCCTGCCTGCATAAACCTTCCAACACCTCATGGTTCATGCAAATTAACCTTTTGCAATAATATTGTACAAATGTGGAATCGGATAATCTTTTGTTCATATATATCAACATCATATATATATATATATATATATATATATATATATATATATATATATATATATATATATATATATATATATATATATATATATATATATATATATATATATATATATATATATATATATATATATATATATATATATATATATATATATATATATATATATATATATATATATATATATATATATATATATATATATATATATATATATATATATATATATATATATATATATATATATATATATACGATCGGTCTAATTTAAGATCTATAATATATGGCAATGTGACATGCCACATTTCGGAAATTATATGACGTATACAAAAGGAATAACTTTTCCTAAACATGGCGGTCATGTAAATCGTAGACAAATTCCTTAAATTGTTTGCGAAATACATTACAATTAAGATCTGGTCGATCATTTGTAGAGTACATTTTAATTTCATCCCAGTTAGGATTTTCTTTAAATAGTATAAGGAAAGATGAACATTTTCTAACGATGGACCAAGCATCTCGAAAAAGATGGTGCATATGACGGATTCCGTCAGTGAAAGTAGATGGCAAAGTAATTTTTTTTCCAACTGTCGCAACATCACCATATCCTTCATTAAGGCCATCTTAAACTCCTCGATAAACTTCTGCTCGTAAATTTGTTTCGTTGTTCCTAATAAAAAGTAATCTCATGGATTCTAGCTTTGCAAAACAATCAACAATATATTGAACAAAAAATCTACTGGAGCGATGTAAAATTATTGGCATTTCTATACATCAGGGGTGCTATTCTTGAACCATTACGAAAATTTTCGGTACCGAGTTAGTGTCAAAGTATTACGAAAATCATAAAATGGTATTCTTGAAATTGGATTACGAAAATTTTCGCAACAGAACGTTACGAAAATTTCCGTAATGGTATTTTGGTTCCTTATTTCATTTTTGTAATGAAATTGCATGGAATAATTTTATTTTTCATGAATAAGAGTAAGATATATTATATGAAAATTAGAGTAAACGATAATAAATTTGGTAAACAATAATTAATTTATGTGTCTTCACTTTTAAATTAATTGATACATTAAAAGATGATAATAATTGCACAGTATAGATCCATTCTTGCTTGCATTAAGATTTTTTTGTGCTAACGCGATAAACGTTAAAAAATTCATGAGCTTTGTAAAATTAATATATTTAGAAGAAAAACATAATTTGTATAGTAATTATTAAATTTATTAATTAATTAATTGTTAGTAATATAATTATTCGAAACGCATCCTCTTATGCACAGAAAAAATTAACATAATTATTTTTTCTGTGTCTTATGTCATTAATTTAGTTCGTCAATCCTCATCGATGTTAAAAATATCGCAACACAAAAATTTAAATAAGAATTTTTTTGTTGGAATTTTTAAATCTGAGGTGGCCATTTTGACCGCATACAGTCTGATACTGGGGCACCGAGGTTGTTATTGGAATTATTTACAAATTAGTTAATAAAAACATAAAATATAAATTAAAAAATTTCTTGTTTGAAATTCACATTTTTTTTTTTTTTTAAATTACAACCAAAAGAAGTTCATTTTGTTTAAATAATCACTTGGTTTCACGTAATAAACTTACGATAATATAAGTATCAATCATTTAAAATTCAATTGTATCCTTCTAATTAATAAAGAAATACAAATTTTTTTTTTTTATTTTTTTTATTGACTTTATTTATTACAATCTAGTCTCCTGGACTAATGAGCAATTTGTTTCTGACTTAATTTACTAAGATAATTATATCTATGACTCCACCCATTGGCGTTTCACAGTTTCTGGTAAGTTGTTGGTTATACCACATCGGTATTGTGGATTTAAATCAGCAAGCCGCTGTTTGCATTAACAATTAAACCAGTTCAAAGGGTTTAGTTCTTTTCAATCTGCGTATTATATTGGTGTTGGTTAACAGCTGAATTGCCTCTATATTCACATGTTGCTGGAGTCTTTCTTCGTGTTTTCTTGCATTTTTTTTAATTTCATTTGAAACGGGATCCACTTTAAGGTCTCTATGTAGATCACTATTCCTGACGTACCATGGTGCATCGACGATGTTCCTTAGTACCCTGTTCTGAAACCTTTGAATGATATTGACGTTGCTGGGTTTTGTACAACCCCAGAGTTCAATACCATAAGTCCATATTGGTTTCAGTATTTGCTTATAAAGTAGCAGCTTATTGTATGATGATAGAGAAGAGTGTCTGCCTATCAGCCAATGCATTTTTTTATATTTTAGTTTTAGTTCTTCATTTTTCTTTTTGACGTGGACCTTCCATCTAAGTTTAGCATCCAGGGTCATGCCTAGATACTTAGCTGTGTTCGCATACGGTATTAGTTCTCGATTTATTGAAACAGGTATATGTTCAACTCGTTTGTTGGTAAAATTTATGTGAACTGATTTAGTTTCATTTAGCTTAATTCGCCATCTTTTAGTCCATTTATATACTTCGGAGATAGCTGATTGTAATTTTTGTGTTGATTCTTCGTTGCTTTTTCCAACAGCTAGGATCGCAGTGTCATCAGCAAAAGTCGCCACTGTGTTGTATTCTAATTCAGGTAGATCATACGTGTATAATAAATATAAAATCGGTCCTAATACACTGCCCTGCGGTACACCTGCTTTTATTTCTTTTAATTCAGAATAAGTTTCAGCAAATTTAATTCTAAAGTATCTATCTTTCAAGTATGATTCCAGTATTTTAGCGAATTGCATTGGTAAGAGGTTTCTTAACTTATGATTAAGTCCTTCATGCCAAACCTTGTCAAAAGCTTGCGCCACGTCTAAAAATATCGTGGAGCAGACGTTTTTCTCTTCAAGTGCTTTCTCAATTACATTGATTACTCTGTGTACTTGTTGTATTGTTGAGTGTTGACGACGAAATCCGAACTGATGATTTGGGATTAAGTTATTCCTTTCGATTATCGAATTTAACCTTTTAATCAGTATTTTCTCAAAGAGTTTAGACATAACTGGCAACAACTAAATTGGTCTATAAGATGAAGTTTCGTATGGTGGTTTTTCAGGTTTTGATATCATTATTACTTCTGCAATTTTCCACAAACTGGGTACAAATTTGATTCTAAATGCTGCATTGATAATATAAGTAAGCTTAACTAGGGCCTTCCTTGGTAGTTCTTTTTAAAATTTCTGTAGTAATAAGATCATAACCAGGAGCTTTTTTCGAATTCATATTGAATTTTATCTCTTGCATGACTTCTTTTGGTGAAGTCAATAGAATTTCTTCACTTTCTTTTTCAGATTCCACCGTTATTATTTGAGATTCTAAAGTATGATCATCATGTGGTTGGAATATTTTTTCGAGGTCCTCCGCAAAACATTGAACTTTATCTTCGTTATTTCGAGCCCATTTCCCCCCTTCTATTCTTATTGGAGGGTTCTGCATTGTTGGTCTTTTAATATTTTTGGTTGCTTTCCAAAGTGAATAATCAGTCCTGCTATCATTAGTTAGTTTTTTTAAACAGTTACTGATTGACTCGTCTTTTACTTTTTGAATTTCCCTTCTTAACTGTTGGGTTAAATTGTTTAATTTAGTTTTATATTGAGGAGCTCGTGTTTGCTGCCATATTCTTTTCGCTCTTCTTTTTTCTGCCAATAGTTCTCTAATTTCTTTAGGGTAGTTATTTCCTTTTATTTTATATTTAATTGTTGGGGTACTTTCCCAGGCTGATTGTTGTATATCATTTACAAATTTTAGAACTTCGTTTTCTACTTGCTCCTCGTTTTTTAATGGAACCTTTAGGTTAATTTTTTCTTCTAAGGACTGCCTAAAGTATTCCTAACAAGTGCGTTTATTTATTAGGCTTGGATTTCTTTCTTTTTGAATTATTTTTTCGCTTAATGTCAAAAGTATAGGAGAATGGTCCGAGTTTAGGTCTCGACTTTCGTCTACTTGTATATAGTTCATTGATATATTTTTGATTATAAAAAAATCAATTAAGTCTGGTATTTTGTTTTGATCTGTAGGCCAGTAGGTTGGTTTTCCAGTTGACAAGGTTTCACTACCGTATTTTCTGACAGCTTTAAGCAGTTCTTTACCTTTAGTCGTTGTTAGCCTAGAACCCCAATGGACATTTTTTGCATTAAAATCTCCTCCAATTATGTATCTTTTTCCTAGTTTACTGAAGAATTCGAGATAATCTTTTTCTTTTAGCGCGTGTTTCGGAGGGCAGTAAACACTAACAACACTAACATAATTATTTTTTGTTTTGACGTTAACAACAGTTGCTTGTATTTCAACTGTTTCATATTTCAGCTCTTCGTAATGGTGGATATTATTTCTAATTATAACAACGCTACCTCCTTTAGCAGTGTTTTCTGGGTGATTGGTTTTATATACTTGATAATTTTTAAATTTAATATTTGATTGTCTAGTAAAGTGAGTTTCCGTGATAAGACATATGTCGATTTTTTCTATTTCCAAGACCACCTGCAATTCTTGTTGATTTTGCATTAGTCCATTGGCATTCCAGCATATAATTCTAAGATCATTGGCCATTTTTCTGTTTAGGGATAGCTCCCTTAGCTCTATACTCAAGTGTGTGTAATCGCTCATCAAACGTATTAAGTTTACTTAATATCAATTTCAGAGTTTGACTAATATCCTCACTTTGGGTAGTTTCTCTTTGATTTACTTTACTCCTTAATACTTGAGCGTAAGTCAAATTGCTCATTTCTTCCCGAGGAATTTCCAATACTTTTCGTCGTATTACTTCGGGCTTGTTTTTTCGAATGGTTGGTTTTCTACTTAAATTTGAATTTTTTTCATTCATTCTTCTAAACTTGATGCTTTGCAATTCAATAGCAACACTGCATCCTCTATAGTTAGCGGGATGATTTTCTCCACAGTGAACGCATTTGGCCAGCCCATTTTTTGGTAGAACGCAATCTCTTGTATGATGTTTTCCAGTACATTTGACACATCTTGGTTCCTTATTGCAGTACTTTTGTGTATGTCCATACGCTTGGCATTGATGACATTGTGGTATAAGCTTAGACCTTCTTAAAGGCTGTATAATCACTTTGCATCCTAAGATGTACTTAATTTGATATATTTTTTCGATTATCTCATCGGCATCGAAGGTCAACATAAACATATTAAGAGGTGTTTTATCCCGTTTTTTTAATTGAATTGATGCATCAACAGCTTTAAATCCCTGCGCTTTTAAGTCATCAATTATCTTGTCTACTTTACATGTGTAATGAAGGTTTTTAGCCATCACTCTGATTGGTCTAGTTTGTTTATCTTCAAACATGTGCCAATAGTGCTTTCCTTCATTAAGCATTTTTGTTACTTGTCGGTAACTTTCACTATCTTTCAAGTTTATTTTGATATTATTGCCATTCATCACCTTTGCGTTAAACTGATCTGTTGCAGTTATTTTTTTTATTTTTTCATATAGTAGGTCATAATCTTTGATTTCATTTATGACTATTGGTGGGGGTTGAGCTAGTTTTTGTGGCTTTTTTGTTATAACCTTTGGAACATTCAGTTGTAGTTGAGGCGGAGATGGTGTATTATTTCGTTTTCTTTTGTTTCTACGATTTATAACTCTTACAAACTCCGTTTCCCTAGCTAGTTCTTCTTCATCTGTATGGTACTCTTGCACAGCTGTTGTTATTATATTAGTCTTTTGACTATTGACTTCCTTTGATTTAAGAGTACTAACTTCGCTTTCTAGAACTTTTATTCGCTCCTGCATCCATGTAATTGTTTGATTCAGTTGCTTGTTTATATTTGTGGAATCGACCAATGCACTATTGGCTTTGCACAATTCACTGTAAAGAAATACAAATAAACATTTTTTTTTAACTTTTTTTCATATAAAACACAAATTTCAATTTATGTCAAAATCGAACAATTTTTGCTGTAAAAAAATGAACTATTCCATAATTTTTATTCACCACGGTTTTGTTTCCGTAATAGTTTCAAGAATACCAATTAATGATTTCTCCATTACGATTACGAAAACAATGTTACGAAAATTTAAGATACCGAAAATTTTCGTCATAGTTCAAGAATTCTATAAAACAACTATTTGCCTATATACCCCTAAAAACAGTTTACAAATTATGCATAAAATTTTTTTTAAATTTTTGATCTAGCATTACCACGAAAAAATTATATGACATAGAATAAAAATTAAAAGTGGTGACAATCGAACTAAGCAAATTCACAGAATTGCAGTTTATAGCCTTTATCAATAAGGCTATTGAACTATACCGAATTACGACAACACCCAGTTAATTTCCTGTCGCATAATATAAAGACTTTCGCAACATGACTTATTGTGAGCCTTAAAATATGTATCGCATAATCATATCATCAGAATATTAGAATTATTATGTACAATCTTTATTTCGAACAGGAAAAACTAAAGTATACCAACAAAATAGCGTTTTGCTGTCACAGATGTTACATTGAGCAAATTTCTACTCTGAGTAAATGGACTATTACTTTTTAAAGTGTACACGGTTAGCCTTATTCAGGTAAGATCCGACTTGAAAAAGCTAATTTTATCAAGCATCTCTTGTTACTTTGTTAAGTTGTCAAAATGTACCCTTTTCAAAAAGTTCAGTGCACGTAAGGTAATCCGCTCTTAAGTTTTCTTCAAACCAAATCATCGGAGATTTCGAAGTAATGTTATACATTTAAACGTGGACTGCTTCCATAAAATTCCCACATAAAATGGGACTTGTTTATGTAAACACTGCTCTTATTGTCATTGCTCTTAGTGGAGTACCCTTTAATTTTTAAAACTATTTTCTCTCGGTATTATAAATACAAATAAACAATTGACGATGTGTGTTGGGTTTGAGTTGGTTTTTAATAGAATTTCATTTAAATTGTATCCCTATTTTTACAATAGTGTGGGTTTATAGTATATCGTTATATACGTAATTGAATCAGGGAAGTAAAAGCAATTTATATTTATAGTCAGGGTATTTAAACTAATTTAGTATGAATAAGGATATTTTGTAGATCGGCCAAAGCGATATTTTTAGTTACAAGGGTTTTAGCTTCATTTCAAATTTTGATTGAGAAGTGATCAAAAATCAATATTTGTATATCACAAGACAAATCTAACCTTGAGATAAAAATTCAACATTTGAAAAGTAGTTCAGCTACATTATTATTTACATTTTGGGAAAAAGGTCCTTAGTTATTGCAAAAAGTAAAGTTTAATTTTCAGGGTTCGATACTATAACGAAATATCCTCGTGAAATATCCTCGTAATAATATCCTGATTTCTCAAGGTTTTGATTGTCTTAAACAGAATAACAGGATTTCAAAGAGGGTTGATACAGTTTAATGAGATTATATCATAAAATTTATCAAAATAACATAAAAATGATTTAAGCTAATAACAAAAAGCTCACGTGTTCTAAATTCTAAAATTTAATAAAATTTTGATTAAAATTTAATAAAATAAACCGGCAAAACAACATGTTATATTTTGAACTGAATCCCTAAAAAATCCTTTTGATGTTATTTATTATATGTACACTTTTCTAGGTTAAGAGATAATCATATCATTTAAATATGATTTTTGCTAAAAATTTAAAATATAAATCTGGGGCCCTATTATGAAAATTATGCGATTTCGCAATTTCATGCGATATCGCATAAGTGTATTATAAAACGACATTCTCGCATAAATGCGACCGACGCACCGTATTATAAAATGCTATGACGGATTTTTGCGAAATTATATTTGACAAATGCGACTGCTTAATAGCAGAGACCCAACTTAAGCGTATCATTACATGGTGTCAGAAACGGGATTAAATCTAAAATTATTGATTTAATTCAACTAAAGCAATAACATAAGCAATAAATAAATAGCAACATAAGCAATAAATAATCGGAAGTAACCGAGTTTATAATAGTAGTAAAAAGATATATATAAAAAAAAACATAAAACGGCGGACGTGAAGCCACCAAAAAATTTTATCATCATGAATGGTGACGTATCAGATTCGTGGAATCAATGGTTACAGCAGTTTGAGTGGTTTGAAATCGCTACAGAATTAGCAAAAAAATCACCTGACATTCATGATGAGTTTGGTCCCGATGTTATTACAATTTATAATAATTTTGGACTAAAAGACTCTGAAAAAAACGATCTCAAGATGATTAAGAAAATGTTTAACGATTATTTTGTTCCAAAGACTAATTTAACTTTCGAACGCTTCACATTTAATAATATGCACCAAGAAATAGTCGAAAAATTCGACGAGTTCTATAGCAGAATTTTGAAACAGTCGAAAATTTGTGAATTTAAAGATTTTGTCAGGCTCAAAAACAAGGTCAAATTTTAGAACAAAAGAATGAGCAAGGCGTTAACGTTCTTAGATCAGATAACAACTATAAAAAAAGGCGAATGCAAATAGTTCAAGGGATTGTTCGAGATGCGGTCGAAGCCATTATAACAACAAGTGCTCTGCACTCAATGAAACGTGTAATAAATGTCAGATTAAAGGTCATTTCGCAAAAATGTGCAAAACATCTAAACGCAAAATGAGGGCAATGCAATCCCATCATAAAAAAGACAAGGTTAATACAATCGCGGATGATTTTGATGAACGAAATTCTGATGCAAATAGTGAGCACGACCTTTTATTGTGTTCGATAATAAGTGACTGTCTAAAGGAAGTTGACTGGGTCGAATTTATTACTATACGTGATAAACCAGTAAAAGTCAAACTGGATACGGGTGCAAGATGTAATGTGATGTCCAAACAAATAGCTAATTCATTAGGTATAAACATCGAACCTAGCAAAACAAAACATATTGTGTCGTTTAGTGATCATAAAATCGAAGTCCTCGGGAAATCAAAACGGTTGTTAAGTATCAAGAATTTCAAAGAATGCTATCATTCGAAATAGTAAATAAAACAACAGTTACAATTATGGGTTATGAAGCTATCAAGAAATTGAAATTTTTGAACACATCGCGTTCTAACATGGTCAATGAATTAAAAGTACCAGAAGCGTTATTCAAGGGCATAGGATGTCTGATAAAATTTTGAGTACGATATTGATTTGGTTAGTAACCCAAAAATTTGAAATCAAACCAGCCAGAAGAATTCCGTTGGCCATAATAGACGATGTTAAAAACGAACTGAAGAAAATGGAAAAATTAGGAGTATTAGGAAAATGACAGAACCTACTCTTGTTGTCAGCCCAATGGTTATTGTTCATAAAAATAAAAAAATAAGAATTTGTATTGATCCAACACAGACGTTAACAGAAACATAAAACGACGTCATTATCCACATACAACATTGGAAGCGATTTCGGTAAAAATTCATGGTGCTAAATTTTTCACTAAATTAGATTGCAACAGAGGCTTCTGGCAAATAAAAGTCAGTCAGCGATCACAAAAATACCTAACATTTGCCACTCCATGAGGTCGGTACTGTTGCACAAGACTTACATTTGGATTGTATTCTGCTCCAGAGATCTTCCAAGAAATGATGTTGTCGTTATTGAATGGTATAAATAATGATAAATGTTCGATGGACGTTGTCTTAATATATGCCGATACGGAAGAGAAAATTTACGAAATTACAACGATTGTATTGGAAAAATTGCACTCCGTAGGACTAGTACTAAACAAAGAAAAGTGCGACTTCAAACAAACATCGGTCCAATTTTTAGGCCATATTCTAACAGCTGAAGGTATGAAAGCAGATCCTGAAAAAATTAGCGAAGTAAATAAATTGGAAATTCCATCCAATAAAGAGGAACTTCAAAGAATTTTAGGCATGGTAAACTACATGCATAAATTCATTCCAAACCTCTCATCGATAACAGATCCGCTTAGAACTTTATTGTCGAAAGATGTTACGCGGACTTAGGAAGACAATCATGAAAAATCAAAAATCTACTAAAATCATCACCTGTACTGGCATACTATGACGTAAATGCGGATGTGTTACTTTCAGTAGAAGCCTGTTCAAAAGCAATTGGAGCAGTTTTAATACAAAATGGTCATCCGGTCGCATATGCCACGAAAGCCTTAACTAAATCGAAACAACTGTATCCTCAAATCGAAAAAGAGGCTTTTGCTATCAAAACGGGATGCAATGAAACCCCACGAGTACGTTTGTGGCAAACGACTAATTGTTGAAACGAATCATAAGCCGTTGGAAACAATCTTCAAAATAATCAATTCATAACGCGCCTCCTCGACTACAAAGAATCCTACTCGATGTTCTACAATACAATCCGCAGGTAGTTTATAAAAAAGGTTTCGAATTGTACATAGCCGACACGTTGAGTTGAAATTGCCGTAAGGATGAAGAAAGCTCAAAACATGCTGAAACCGATGAACGCGAAATTGAAATCCAGGTCATCCTACCAATGACTGAAAGCTGTTATACTGATTTGATCGAAGCTACTTTGCAAGACGAAGAATTGCAAAGTCTCTTAGAAATAATAAATTCTGGTTGGCCATCCAACGATGATAAAAAACCAGATAACAAAAATACTGGAATTTTTGAGAAAACTTTCGACCCACAAAGGTGAAATATTCCTTTACAAAAGTGTAAAGGTGTGCTAGAAGTAGTCTGTATTGGTACGGTATGAACAACCATATTAAAAACTTCGTAGAGAGATGCGAGGTGTGTCAGAAAACACAAAAAAAATTACAAAGGAACCAGTGATGTCAAAAATGATCCCTAACTATCCGTTTCAGATTGTAGCATCTGATATATTCACGCTTCATGGTAAAGATTACATCGTGTTAGCAGATAGCTACTCTGAACCATTCCACTTCACTAGAAGTCATAATATTTTTAAAGCGCAACTTTTCTGTTCACGGTGTGCCCGAGATCTTAGAATCAGATAATGGGCCACAGTTTTTATCAAAAATGTTAAATGATTTTGCAAAAGATTGAAAATTTGATCATAGAATATCAAGTTTAACCTTCGCCGTTTAGTAGAACGCCTTGTTCAAACCGCGAAAAACCTACTCAAGAAATGTTTGATGGACAATACTGATATACACATGGCCCTATTGAATTGCAGAAATACACCGAATTCAACAAACAGTTCGCCAAATCAAAAGCTATTCAGTAGAATTACTAACAATCCACACTTGGTGTTCAACAAAGAAGTATTCAAACCGAAGGTAGTCACAAAGGTAAACCAACACTTGAAATAACTGTGCTAATCAAAAATACTACGTCGATAAAAATGTAAAACAACGGCATAATATTCCAGAACCAGAAAATATAGTACGGGTTTAAGTTAATCCGCGTGCGTGGGTAAGAGCAAAAGTCGTCGAGACATCCAAACATCCAAGATCATTATTAATCAAAACCAACACAGGACAAATACTGCGTCGAAATCAAGCTTATGTTTCTAAAACAAAGGCCGATATTTATCAGAACGGCGTAATAAGAGAAAATACTATTGATATCAACATGGGACATACAAATCAAAATCCTTCGACTTCCGAATTTGAACGAGGAATGTCTTCAAATCCAACGGAGTTGAACGAGGAAAGCACAATGGCTTGCACAACGACAAATGCTGAACCATTACAACATGATGCAGAGTTTAGTTCCACACAAGGTGATATATCACCACAAGGCTCACCAATAACTAGACGGTATGGTACGATGATCAAACCGGTTAGAAGATGAAATTTGTAAGCGTAGTCATCTTGAATTAATTTGATTTAAATTTCATTGCTAATATGTATAGATTGTAAGTTTTTAAGTTCGAAAAAATAGGAAAGATGTAACGATATTATAAGGTATTCTCATCCTATGGTTCATAGGGCACAGACGTGAATAAAGATACACATATCGAGACACATATCGAAGGAGGGCAGTGATGAGCTGGTTGTGGACTGGTTAATGGTGAGATGTGGCTCACCAATGCTCGATTGTAAATTGAAGCATGGCTGCAATTAGCTTTATTATCCGACTTGGTTGTTGTCTTTGCAGCGGTGGTGTATGGACTTCTGTCTCGTCTTCACCGGTGTCTTTTATTGCCTTTTTGATTGATAAGGGTGCCAGTTTGTGGATTGTTCTCTTGATGTTAGGATAGTCGGCAGACCATCCAAAACTGTGTCCGCATATTCTGCACCTTTTTCTATCGTGACAATGGGTTTGCCGATCAGGTATTCTTTTTTTATGACAGCATGATGGAGCAAGTAATATTTTCCTCCGTGATGAGATGCTCGTTTCATGTAACCTATTTTGATGTACTCCTTCATTAATTCAGAGTATAACCATTTTAATTCCGAATCTGACTCGAGTTTTTTCTCGAGCTGCAAAAAAACGCTGGAGTGTCCGTCACTTTGAGCTTCCTAGCTGATCCAGCTGCGTTTTTTTGAATGGCAGCTGTACTATATATTGTCCATCAGGGTTTCTTCGGGTGATTTCGCGGAAAGTGCCTTCACAAGCTATGTTACCTATGGATTCTTCTGCGCTATTAACATCGGTCGTTTCCTCTAACTCCCAGAATCGCTACATCTTTTGTTTTATCTTTATTTCGCTGTGAACTTATACAGATTGGTGATCATATGGGCCAACCGAAGCTTGTCTTGATTGAGCGTGGTTTCCCCCTGAAGGCTTTCGATGAAATCTCCATATACGACGAGCTCCCAAAAAGATGTCGATAGGGGCGGGGTTGTCAAACGTAGGGTCGGCCAGAATCAACATATTCCATTGACTATTCCGTTTGATTTGCCCTTCCGGAACATCCATGTTGATTTGTGGTAACATATATGCATCAACCTTTAACCGATATGGTGATGAAACGGCTGAATATATATGTCAACTAAAGCGGTTGCTAGACTGACGTTTTGAGCCTCAATTCCCGTAAATGTTGTTTGGCGTAACGGTAACCCGATACGTTGAACCGCTTCTTCTGTAATCAACGAGACCTGTGACCTTTGGTCTATTAGAGCTCTTAATTCGGTGAGCATGCCGCAAATGGTGATTTTAACACAGCTTCAACAGAATTTTTCGTTTACTGTCTGAAGTGCTGATGAATACCCTATTTTCGGGTTATTGTTCTGTTTCGTGTCGAATTGATGATGTCGGTTGCTACACATTGCGCATAATGGTCTCTCCTGACATATTGTTTTTGAAGTATGTAGAAGGCAGTTAGTACATATTCCGACTCGATTGATATAATCGATCAGTCTTTTTGTACTAAGATTCCGGAAGTGATAACATCGGTCAACCATATGTCCCCGTTCTTTGCAATAAGAGCATGTGGACTTACCCTTTTGCGCAGAAACTCGGAAACCTTCAGCACCAAGAAGCACGGGCTGATGATGGGTTTGCTTGAGTTTAGAGGCTCGCGTGATGGATAGTTTTGGGACTTCTACTATGTCTAGCAACTGGAGCCTCTCCTGTACAAAATAGGAACCTATGCTTACAGCTGCACGATGTTGCTGGTCAATTACCACCAAATCCTTATGTCTATCGTCATCACAGCGTAACTTTTGCATTGAATGTTGTTGAATGTGGTTTTTCCTGCATTAAATGTTGAAGACGAGGGTTTCGTGATGCTTTCTTTAAGTTCCCCTTTCGAATGGTTTATTGGAGGAGGTACACGATATGCGTTGCACTCCCCAATGAATCGGTTGTAGGCACGTTGGATCTGTTTCCGTTCCAACACATAAGGATGTTCCTGACCTAACTCATTAGTAGCCATGAGTTCTTAAAGGTTGCCAGTAGCAAGACGTGCGTTAATCTCCCTTCTCACACCAATATCATGAGTGACAAGGGATCTGAAGTTTCGTAAGCCCGTCACACCTTCTAATGTCTGGTCACCACTACTAACATGTATTGCGGATTATCTTTATTCGGCGAAAATTTCTATATAATGCTACAGTATATAAAATGCTATATAATGCTATCAAGTTCGTTGACAAAACTGTATCAACTCATTAGTTCTAGGACTGAATTCGGTAATTTATTCGACCGATCTTGTTCAACTCACGAATGATGCAATAAAATTACGCTGTTTGTAATTAAGACTGGATGTGTACTCAACTGGAAGTAAAAAGTAATCAAATATGTACGATATAAACCATGAATCGTTAATTTTATCATTAACAATAAATAATATATTAGTAAATAGTAAGAAGTTAGTCCGTAAACAAAAAAATCTATTACATTTTAATAGCATTTTCCATTTGAATTATTTACAACTTGAGACGAGATAAGAATTTTGAATATAAACTACTGAATATTATTACAAATTTACAATCGATAACATGACAGAATATTATATTACCACAATTTCAAACAAAAAAAAAAAACGGAAGGCGTTTTTTGATTTGGACAGGAACAATTATTCAAGATCACGATAGTGTTTAGTGAAAAATCAATTAATTTCTATTAATTTCTGGGGACTATTGTTACCAACATTTTATCTACTTTAAATTATCCTCAACTTTATCTACTTTGAATTTTTTCTAGTTTGAACAACTATATTTGAGCACGTGGTTCTCAGATCGAAACTGAGCTTTACTTTGCACTCCATCTACATCTGAATAATTAAAATAACGACACAATATCCACCGTCGTTATAATGGTGACCCCAACAGTATATGCAACACGCAACACTTCTTTTGATTCTTTCTCTTACTCTTAACTCAACATGGTATCGTCACATACCGCAACAAGTCTATCTAAAGTTCTTCCTAACCACTGGTAATCTGCGAGAGCGCGTTTCATCAAGCGTGTTAAGCTTCACAGAAGCACTTTTCATAAACGGTATCACTTTCAATTCAAAGTAAGAAAGACAATCACTCGCAGAGGAGTACTGTAGCAACCATCGCTACACACACAATTAAAATTATTCAGATATTTGGTGCGATATTTTCGTTATATTTATATATATATATATAAATATATTTATATATATATATATATATATATATATATATATATATATATATATATATATATATATATATATATATATATATATATATATATATATATATATATATATATATATATATATATACATATATATATATATATATATATATATATATATATATATATATATATATATATATATATATATATATATATATATATATATATATATATATATATATATATATATATATATATATATATATATATATATGCCCGTTAAGCATAATGTAGCACACCACATAGTGACTACAGGACATCTACCGGCGTCTAGACCAAGAAGATTGGATCCGATCCCACACAAAGCGACCACAATGGAATTCCAACGGAGTTTGGCCATCGGCATCAACAGTATCATGTCCACTTCACTTGGTCAAAAAGGAGAACCAAGATTGGAGACCATGTGGGGACTACAGCAGGTTAAACATGGTAACGGTACCTGACCGTTACCTAATTCCCCACATCCAGAACTTCTCCATGCACCTACAAGATATTCTCGAAGATCGAATTGGTCCGAGCTTATTATTTTATCCCTGAGGATATTCACAAGACGGCAATCACTACTCCATTTGGATTATTCGAGTTTACTCGAATGCCATTTAGACAACGCAATGCCGCACAATCGTTCCAATGGTTCATCAACGAGATCGTCAAGGATCTCAACTTCGGAAGAACAACACATGTTTCACCTGGAAACACTGTTTCAGAAACTTTCTGAATCCCTCGACTTCCTCAGTCACAAGATAACCATGAATGGTATTCTGCTGTTCATTGAACGAATTAACGCCATTCGGGAATTCCCAGCTCCACAAACCATCAGGCATATACAGCCATTTATCGTCATAATAAATTATTACCACAGGTTCATGCCTAGGATAGCGGAAACCTTAGGTCCTATCCACATCCACTTGGCTACTTTCCTTAAGAAGCCAAAGACGCCGAAGAACTTCTTCTGGCCAGAGGAATGTCAACAGGCATTCAACAAGCTAAAAGCCAATTTAACAAACATTGCACAATTGGCACATCCAATACATCTCAAGCACTGCTGTTGGCGCCATCTTGCAACAATGTAACAATGGGGATTGGGAGCCGCTTGGTTTCTTTCCTAAGAAACTTTCGAATGCTGAGAAAAAATATTCCGAATTCGATAGAGAGCTACTAGCTGTCTACCAAGCGATCAAACATTTTCGATACTATGTCGAAGGTCAAGTTTTTACAGTCTACACCGACCACAAACCGCTCATTTGAGCGATTTAATCCTAGGCTGAGCACAACCCGCGACAATCACGCCAATTGAATTTTGTGTCTCAGTTTACTTCTGATATACAACACATCCAAGGCAAGTATAACGTGGTTCCGGATACACTGCCTAGAGCATCAAACCACGAAACTTCAGCTGTCGAGACTCACTTCAACATGAACAAATTGCTAAATCGCAAGAAGGTGACACGGAACTTCAGGATATTCTTTCTGGTTCCTTAAAACAATCAAATCCACTTGGAAATTAGAAAGTTTTAAATTAGCTAACTTAGCAATTTACTGCGAAACTTCAACGGGTAACAACCGTCCGTATATTGCAAAACCACTGCGACGAACCATTTTTAATGCACTGCATAATATATTGCATCCAATCATCCGTGTCCCTCGGAAGCTAATATCTACTAGATATTTCTGGCCCAATATAAATAAGGGTGTAGATCACTAAGGGTTATGCATAAGAGACATCTCTGCAGTTACGATTACCCGAGCATTTGTCGAGAACTACATCTCCAGATTCGGAGTACCGGTTAACATCACAATCGATCAAGGTACACAGTTTGAACCTAAACTCTTTGGTGAGCTAACCAAGCTTCTCGGTTCCAACCAGATCCAAACCACCTCGTACCATCCTCAATCAAACGGTATAGTTGAGCGTTTTCACCGCCAGCTGAAAACTTCATTAAAAGCGTTGATTTAGTGTTTCGATTGACTCGTTTCTGTCACTCGATCATCCGTTTCTACCAATGGGTCTATCTCCGCCCGAATATCTGCCTTCATTTTGTGTATACATGAAAAGTTTTTCCATGTAAACAGTATCGTCTCCCTTCAGCTGTTTTCAGAATAACCGATCTTGGATATTTCATTTCTTCGACCACTTCGACTCTTTTCCATTCTCGATGTACTAGTTTAAGCCTGACTTTGTCACCTACTTTTTTTGATTGAAAAGTTCTCTGAGTTCTTCAACCACACCTGTTACTATCTTTGATTTCAGTTCTTCTTTGTCGATTGGTAATGGTGATATCGTGCATCGACTAAACAAACGTTGATTGGATGATTTTAGTACCTCATTTTTTGGTGTATTCCTCAACATAAGTAATCCTGCATATGGATCAGCACCTTCAAAATCTTTTAGTATATCTTTTATTGTTTGGACGTTGCGTTTAACGAAACCTTTGGAACGTGGATAATACAACGATGATATTATATGTGTGAAAGCCCGAGTTTTTTGCAAATCTTTCGAATATTGCAGGCATATATTGTGGTGCACCGTCTGATTCAAAAAATTTTGGTATTCCATGAACTGCAAACCACTAGCGCAATAATAAAATGACTTCAGTTGATGTAGATGATTGGTGTTTTCTGAAATCCAAAAACCCCGAGTAATGGTCCGCTATAAGTAGGAAGTCTTCCTCACGAAATGTAAAAATATCCGAACAAACGATTTGAAAAGGATAATCTGGTACTTGTGTCATTGGTAATTATCATTGGTTCACGTTGATTCGATTTTTGAATCTCGTTAGTTGGAACATACCAATAAAGTATTTGACGAGCTTGTTGAATAGATTTTGTTATTCCAGCATATCCCTTGTGTGTCTCTTCTATCATGTTTTTATTTCCAGTTCAGGCAGGATCTTTAGAATTATTAGCTCATTGTTATCTGAAGTAGCCGCTACAAAGCGTTTTTTCAGTTGATCGCCAATTGATAGAATTAAGTTTACTGCATATTCTTCCTCCTTTTCGATTTCAGTGGTTTCACAGTCTCTGCTTATTGTGTCAGCAATTAGAATGGTAGTACTTTCGATGTACTGCACCTTTGGCGCGTACTGTACTACGTCAAACAATATTCGCTTCAATCTCAATCATTTTACACTCCATTAACGGTTGTAAATCATTCCGTATTATTTTAAATGTTACAAAGCACTCCTTGTTTTTTGCTTAACACCAAACTTTTAGTTCACCAATCACTTTTATTGTTTCGTTGTTGTAAGCGATTAACCGGTTGGTCAATGATTTTTCGATTATTATTTTTAACTGTTTTGGCTGATAACCTGTATCCAGTTTTAATTTCAGTTGAATTGAATGATGTGGAAAGTTTCCACATCGTCTACAGTCAAATGTTTTAATTGCATTCACACACGTGCTAACGGATGGTTCATTCGGATCACTATTTGGTTCTGAAATTTGTTTGTTGGCTCTTTCAGCTGGTCTTCAAAATTCCTTAGCCTTTTCTAATGGTAAATCGTCGTCTACTCATATAGCTTTGACGTGCTACATCCAAATTTATGCCCAGAACAATTTAGTCCATTACAAACTCATCCACTGTATTTCTACCTAACACATTTGCTTACATGCTCCTTACATTGAGGCATTTTCGGGCGAGCGGTACACGTAACAAGGGTCTAGCATGCAGGTTATCTTGATTCACACCTAAAAAAATTAATGCAGTGATTATTGATTTAGAGTGCGGAATTTTTTGGTTGAATACGGTTTAAGACTATTCTGTAGTCTTCCTTCAACCAATTGATTTCAGATTGCTGCTTTCATCACTGGTTTTTAGAGAAGTTATTTCCTCCTCGTAATATGATTGTTGCTCCTTCTTGCAAATTCGTATAGAATACATTTTTCGTCGCGTTTTAAATATTTGTCGCAACTGTCGTAAACTGTGAACTCTAATGATTTTTATTTCGAGTTGGGCATGTTACATTATTTAAAGTGGCCAAAATTTGGTTGACTTTCTAACCAATTCCGATCTATTTGTGAATCGGCCCATGCGTGTATGCGCATAAATAGAGGATCAAAGGTACGATTGGCCTTAGATAAGGTGGTTTTTTAGGTAAATATCATGTCAACAGGCAGTTCAATAGTAAATAAATATCCATTTTACACAATTGGTGGGCTTATGGTGTCCTAAAAAAAATCTTTTTATAATTTTACATAATTTGAGTTTTGGAGATTGTTCCAAGCTGGTGGATTCTTTGAATGACAGTTTTATCATCAACCGACATCTAGAATTTCTTTGATTGGTTATTTTTAAAGTGATCGTCACAAAATGATACACTCTAGATATATAATGATTTTCTACTCGTTTATCGAATCATCTCGATTATCGAATTCCATCTTTTTGTGGAGTAAGAGATGGAGGAAGAAGTGTGATTGTACCTCTCGTTCAGCTTATTTAATGCACCGATATATTTATACTCAATAGCATCAATATAGCGTAGCATTACTGCAGCTTCTTTTCGTAGCAATCCGTTCAAATATTGAAACTTTTGAACTATGAGTTGAGAGAAGAACATTCGTGTATAGTGGTAGTATATAGTACCTGAATGATAGTCATTCGGAATAAATTATTGTTAAGTTAATATCGTATAGTCTTATGGGCTGCCGAAGACGTGCTGTCAAAAGTAGAAGAAACTCTTACAATCTTACATGTTGGCTTTATAAATTATTTGCCCCACCACTAATAATGAAACACATTATAGCCTCCATTTGTAAAATAAAAACTCCAATTCTACTAATTATCCCACACGATTAGGTACGACATACTCACTCACGTCAAACAATACACTACCTCCTTTTAGTTCGGCTGAAATAAACCTTGTTCAATAATTCAAAATTATCAACGCTTTTTAATTCATTCACCGGTGCTAGACTATTCATATGGTACCGCTATCAATACTCCAAACAAGGCATTTAATTTTCAATACCCGATATAAGTCAATACATCAAGATTGAAGTAATCAAAATTCCTCATCGTGGTTGAATATTATCAAACTACATTATGCCAACAAAATAAGTTAAGCCAACAACGCCCATATCCCACATCTAAATTTTAAACATTTGGCTAAACATTCTGGTTCGTTCCACTACATTTTTTCACTTGTGTTCTTAATTTTTGTAAGAAATCTTTAAATGATTCATTCAGTTGTTGTTTGAATCTGTGAAATTGGTACCTTTCGTAAATCTTGTTTTTTGCTGGTACAAAGTGGTCAGTCAGTTTTCCTTTTATTGAATTTAATTCCCTCGGCTGTTAAACTTATGTTGTTTATTACGTTCCCCGCTTCACGTCTAATTACTGTTTTGAAATCGGCTATCTGAACTGTTTCCTCTCCCACGTAACTTTTGTCTTCTATTTTCATAACCTCTAAAATAATTGCGACACGTGTATTTCTTTTGGTTGTTGTGTTATAAAAATAGTCTCTTGTTAAGGCTCCCCTTTTTATATCATTTTATTTTTATGTATTACGTCACTTTTATTTGTATTCGCACTGAATTTTTGCACTTTATGTTGAGCTTTTAATTCACCCCCGATTCCTTATAAATTATTTAATAAATTAATTTACAAATTTCAAAAATATTTTTATATTTGTATATTTTTGTCCTGGGTTACGGCACTATGTAACATACATACAATAAAATACAAGTGGTGTCTCGTTGTTTAAATATCCAAGACTGCTCTTTTATTCGTTTACCGCGTTCACATGACATCCCAATACAATTTCATAACTACGTCCATGTGACACTAGTAACGACAAGAGATTTTTATTGCAGAACTAACTTTTAGGCTGCTGGAGTATTTACACATCACTTCAACAAGTAGATGTCGAGCTATTCACGCTTACTTTATAAAATCCGTTCAATAAATTCTGTGAATGTATATATTACATAACCAATGAAATAAGGCTTGATAGTTAAACTCCACCAGAAAGGAACCGTTATCTTTGAAACGGGTGTAGTTTCATTATTTTAATTTTGCCAGTGGACGAAGAATTTTTTAATTTAAAGTTTGTATTAATTTGAAAATTTTTAATTAATTTAGTTTCAGATATAAGCTTTTAGTATCATCGGTCGATCGATGAAGAGCGATCTCTTCAACTCTACCTGTTGACGGTTTTTTCCGATCTCTTAATTATTTAGAATTAATTTTATTAAATTTTTTTTGTTTCCATTGAATTGTGTTTATTTGTGTGTGTGAAACAGTGAAATGGATCGAAAACTTTGTCATTTTTCCCAGAGAACGAATTTCCAATGCATAATTATTAATTGTGCAACTTTTATTTTAGTTCAATACATTTATCTAAATTTTATTTTGAGTAATTTTCTTATTGTTGGTGTTCTTTGATTACACAAAAAAATTGTTTTTATTCTTTTATTTTGTTTTTATAGTTTGTTTTACAAAAAGGTCTCTATAGAAAGAACAACTATTCAAAAATTTAAAAGGACAAAGCGCCCCTTTGATCTAGTATTAGTTGTGTACTAATTATAGCGTAAAATAAAAACAAAAAAATATTTTTACTAACACTAATGTAGTTAGTTTTTTTCTATAGAAACATTTTTAGTACTTAATAAAAATGTGTAATATGTATATGTTTTAAGGCTGTTATTGTTGGTTTCACGTTAAAGCGTGTTTAAATTATTTTCGTAATTGTAGCATAGTTTTAGTGGAATAGTTATTGAGAATCAAGTTTATGATATTACTAAATGATCAATTTCGCCATTGCCCCTATGTATTTTGGTTTCGACCTAATGTGAGAAACCATGATTTTAAATTTGAATTCCAAATTAAACAAAATTCAGTCGTCTTATGAGGCTGCAGCAACCAATTTACAAAAATTACTTGATCTAAACGAAATATTATACTTCGTAATGACACATAGTTTTAGCGAATTATATAAGCTAGGTAAATTTCAAACTTCTTGCAATAATACATTTTTACTCAAAATATTTACTTTATTCCCAAACTAAATAGCAAAATTCATCATTTTTAAAAAAAAATCTGGCTCTTTTTTCAGAGGAATCTAAAAATTGTAGACTAACAATTTTCTTTGTTTTCTTTGTCTTAGCGATATAGTGGCACTAGTGGTTATATTTTCAGTTTGATCTTATTGTATATTAGTGGGATTCTCGTATGTAAAATAGAAACTTCGATTAATATGATAAATAGGGAAAATGTATGTTGCGCGGAGATCAAAACCATTATTCACCACTTTGTTCTTAAAACATTTCATGGTTGCATTTTCGGACTGGTCCAAAAGTTGAATTGGGTACGTACAATATTTACATGGACTGTGATTGATTATTTAATTATTTACGTTTCCTGGGTAATCATAAGGTGTGGGGCTTTGTTAATTTTTAATTCATTAGCATGCAGAATAATGATTTTTTAATACTAGTTTCCTATTAGAATGTTCCTGTTCGATTTGATCAACTGTTTGGAAGTAAATCTTTCGGAACGACGCGTGTTCCTAGTTTGATGTGCTTGCGGGGCGTATGGACATGGATATTGCTTGCTGGTCGCACGGTTGATTTGGATTATTCAGTTTCGCGATAGGGTGGGTTCGCCAAAGGGGTTTATTTTTAATCGGCTTTTTGATATTGGTTGTAAATGTTTAAAGATATTCGTAATCAGTTGAGGGGTGGTTCGATTGAGTATGGTGTGTTTTGTTAGCGTTGTTTGTCTGGAATTAGAATAAGTTTTTGGATTTGGAGTTTTTGCATATTTTTTCTACATTACGAAAATGCTGATTATTTCTTTTGTTGAGAAAAAAGAAATCTTGTTGAGAGTGGCCAATTTGAGATTTTTTCTGGAAGTGGAGGCAGGCTGGTTTATCTATGACTGGATGCAGTAGGGATGATTTGTTGGGTTTGTGGTTGGGAATGGCTTTGGTATGTTTCCACGGGAGGGGGATGCAAATGTTAAAATGTATAATTATTTTTATAATTTTGGTATTTTTTGTATATTTTATTTTTTAAAATTTTTTTATATTTTTGCATTTTTATATTTTTAATATTTTTATATATTTTATGTTTTTATATTTTTTATATTTTTATATTTTTTAAATTTTTTATATTTTTATATTTTTTATATTTTTTATATTTTTTATATTTTTTGTATCTTTATGTTTTTATATTATTATGTTTTTTATATTTTTTGTACTTTATTTAATTTTTGTAATTTTTTGTAATTTTTGTAATTTTTGTAATTTTTGTAATTTTTGTAATTTTTGTAATTTTTGTAATTTTTGTAATTTTTGTAATTTTTGTAATTTTTGTATTTTTATATATTTTATATTTTTAGGTTTTTTATATTTTTTATATTTTATTTTTTATATTTTAATATTTTTTATGTTTTGTATTTTTTTATATATATTTTTTTTATATTTGTTATATTTTTATTCATTTTGTATTTTTTGTATTTTGATATTTTCTATATTTTTTATATATTTTATATTTTTTATATATTTTATATTTTTAAATTTAGTATATTTTGTTATATTTGTTATATTTCTTATATTTTTATAATTTAATTGTAAATTTCAAGTAGAAACTAATTCAATTTATTACAGCCTATGGCTTGCAGAAATTAGCCCATTAATATTTTTTTGCAGAGAAACACTGCAAGATTACAGAAAAATGGTTGCAAATGGAAGTTTCTGATAAAATATGACAAAAAGCAGAGTAGTTCATTATAATTATGATTGTTTTGTGCTAACTAATAGTAGTTTGAATATTGGCTACCGAAAAACCGGACCAATTCTGTCATTACTGACTTACCCTTCCTTTCCTTTCGCCACAAAAAATACTAACTATCGATCACTTAGGTGACTGCAACCGGGTGGAGTCTGTTATACTAACATTCCATCCACTCCTTCGGTTTTGTTATATGTAACACGGGTGCCTGGCATTCCTGGAGTTCCTGGTTCATCCTAGGCCGTACACTCTAATCAGACAGAAGCTTATACACTGGTTGTATCGAAAAACTAACTAAATAGTAAAATTGTTTTCCTTTGTGATGAAAATTACCTTTGGTCATAGCCAATAAAGTCTTTTGTCAGAATATACCATTTCGCTTCGTTGTCCTTCTAAAATGAGCATGTTTGTAAGTTTTGTGTTTTCAAATCGATTTAAAATTTTTATTTGACATCATACAAAATGGTCTAGTAAAAGAAAGTATCCATTGGGAAATTAAAGAATATTATAATACCAGACGATATTAATGTACCCTGAAATTTCTTAACCTATAAAATTTCTGATTTATCGTTACGGTTGATTTTTTATCATCGATAAAATTAAGCGGCTATAAATTTAATATTTTTTTATTGCAAAGTCAATCAGACAAATAGTAGTCTGTCATCGATCAAAATAAGATCCGTCAATACTTTAATGTTTTGAAATGTGATGCTGTCACCATTTTGTGATTCATATTTTCAAATTAATTTTACTGCGGTATATATATGTTTTTGTTATTACTAAAAATCAACGATTTATAGGATAACTGATTTAATTCGATCCAACTGAATATGTAAAAAAGTAAATTACGACCATAAAGATTTAAAGGTTGTAAAATTAAAAATTGCATGAACTAAGCGAAAATGATATACGTGAAAAGCAATATGCCACACCTGTGATATGCCTTTTAATGATAAATTCCACACCTTCATATAATAAGAAAGCAAACCAATTAGCATCCAATAAGCGATTTTAGGGCTAAAATAATATGCTAAGAACGTATCAGCGTTGAACGAATCACCAGATTGCAATTAGATAGAATTTAGAATAAATATATGACATTTGGGCGATTATATATGACATTTAGGCGATACATATACAAATATTTGGATTATTTTAAAAAGATACCAGTAGCGATATCTAGCACGTCAATGGCTAACTTACCATGGTAGGACTATGTGTAATTATATTACGAATTATATTTTATATATATATATATATATATATATATATATATATATATATATATATATATATATATATATATATATATATATATATATATATATATTTATTTATATATATGTTTCCTACATTTTTTATTATTATAAGAGTAAACAGTAAAATTATTAGGATTTCTGATAGAATCAAACCATTTATAAATATTATCTCTAACACCGTTATTCAACAATTTTAAAAGTAATATATGGTGATTGACGTTATCAAATGCTTTTGAAATATCCACAAATAATGCAGTGGGTTTCAATGAGTTCTTTATTGAACAAAATATATGACTTAAAAAGTGAAGGAGTGCTTCTTCGGTAGATTTTCTAGAGTGATTTACAAATTTAATTTTATCCAGGTAGCTTACTAAACGACTCTTTACCAGTTTCTCAAATACTTTCGAAAAAGAGCACAAAAGAGAAATCGGCCTATAGTTGTTAAGATTTAACTCGTCACCTTTTTTGAAAATTGATACAACAATGGCTATTTTCAAAATTTTGGGGAACGAACCACTTTCTAAGCTCAAATTTATGAGATATTTCAAAACATCTACCAAAAATCAAGTACATTTTTTGATGGTAATATTATCCATATCATCAAGTCCTTTGGAACATTTTTTAACTTGTTAATCATAGATAAAATTTCTAAACAACTTACCGGTTCTAAAAAACAAGACATGGTGTAATTTTTAGGAGTACCAATGATGTATTGGTGTGACTCATATTCGTTGAATTTGGAACTGGGATTGTCAAATTTTAATGAAGACCCTGCTGTAATATTTATAAAAAATTTGTTGAATTCATCCGAAATAGGTTGGGAACTAGTAAGTAGCGTATTAGAATTAAAATTTTTAAGTTTGCTTATGCATTTCTTATTAGGATTTCTACCTAGGACTTCATATATTAAATTCCAAGTAGACTTCGAGTTGGTTCTTGCAGATATAAATTTGTTTCTGTAGTACAAGGTTTTAACCATTTTTATACTTAATTTGACGTTTTTCATAATATAAATACATATAGTACTACCATGGTATGTTAGCCCATTGACGTGATAGATGTCGCTACTGGTATCGTTTTAAAATAATTATAATATTTTTATAGTATAATCGCCTAAATGTCATATATTTATACTAAATGTTGATGATATTCTATGGACCCGACATCTGGGAAATAAATGGGTAAACTTTTATTTTCTTATGATGGTAGTACTATGTGTATTTGTACTATGCTCTTTTTGAAGTTTAACAACAAAATTCTTTAGCTTAACATTATTATTTCAAAATTTCCAAATTCAGTACTACAGTTACCTTCATTATAAACAGAATCCCAGTTCTCAAATTGTAGACGGTCGCTTAATTGATCATAATTTATTTTTGAACATTCTGGTGGGTGACCAATTGTAAATGATTGATTAGAAGTTGTAGATTCAAATGTATTGGGCGATTTAACGAAAACATGATCTAGACACGATGCCATCCTAGAAGGAGCATTCAAAAAACTAAGAAAACCGTATGAAGCTAACTTGATAATGATAACATTCCGAGCTATTTAACAAGTTAATGTTGAAATCACCCAATATTATCATATTTCTTTTATTTTTTTATCTTATTTTCTACAAAATCCCAGAGTTGGCCAGAGTGATTGTTAACGTAAAGATGCAATTCATAAATTACTCCCAGAAACATGAAACATTTATTAAAAAAACAAAATGAAGTTGAAGCATAAGACACTACTGCTCAGAAAACAAGGAAGTATTTAGTGGAGAAGGTTTGATCTGGAATATGCTACCGCTGCTTCTATGTGTTGTACTTCAATTTTTTCTCCCCACTTTTCAAAAATCATCTGAGGAAAAAAGCTATCGGAAACTGCTCTTTTGGGATACCCATACGCCCAACTTTACTCTTCCATTGCCTTTATCGCTTCTCTTGTACCTGTTGACAAGAATATTTTGTGCTGTTAAACTGTGCTAGTTTTCTCTAACGGACCTAAGTGGTTTACATTTTTTATCGTTCCCTTTTTTTGAGTCTTTGAGTCATTACCATCAAAAGTGGCGCCACCCAATCCTTAAAATTAAAAATAAAGTTTCTAAAGCACCCTACTACCTTACTAATCGTAACCCTTGCTCAATACCTTCCCCATTTCCTTTGTATCCCAAAAAAAGAATTGTGTCAAGAATTGAGTGGTGCCATGAAAACAGTTAAGCCTAAGCTTAAATCGGTGTAAACCGATTTATTCCCTTAAATTCTGTCCTTTCCCCTATCTACCAGTTTAATCCATAATTTTACGTATTCCTCCTTTGGTTTTTCTATCGCTTGCTCTAAATTTTGTGTACAATCGCATAACCCCGAGCTTGCGCTTCGTTACGCTGACCGTTAGATTCAATTAGTTTTTGAATCGATGTTCCTTGCACTATCTGCACCGGGTCTCTGATCCGTTTCTCTTAATTGGTTTCACTTCATCCATTTAGAGTTACTTATAAAGTGACACTCCAATTGGCAATGTGATAGGTATGGTAATACTCGTTGGCAAGACAAGAAAGATCAGTGATAACGTAAATTCGAGACAAGATCACTATGTTGCAATTTAAAGTAGTGCAAACGAAATTGTTTTCGCTACATTAGTTCGTGAAAATGTAATCTAACCATCAGTTCCACAAAGCTTAAAGAGCAATGAGTCGTTGACTCATATCTCCAAGTCAAGGCTAACAACTTAAGCTTTATTCGTTATGACACATTGCACTGCGCGTTTATTTGTAGGATATCCAAGAAGCATGTGCGATAGATTTCACTACAAACCAAATATGCCACGATCTGGCTGAAAGAAGTTGGGTTTTATGGAATTTCTGATGTGTACATAATCCAACACTTCAAGAAATTGAGACCCAATGCATGATGCATGAACATTGCGGTGCCACCCATGTATTTGCTCCAAGTATGGAAGGCGAAAGAACTTAAAGCAGTTATAGTTCCAAATGTAAATAGATATCCACCATATCGACGACGTCAAGAATTTCCGACTTGAGTTCGAAATAATATGCTATCTAATCCTAAAATGAATGTTGATATTTTTACGTTATTCAAGGTTGTTAAGAATATCTACAAATATATCTACAAAGGATGATGAAAAAGTGGTTCGTAATGATATTGCAATTTTTATCGATGGTAAGTCAACGCACCTAAAGCAAGGTAGTGATTTCTAAAAACGCCCCTACATGACTTTTCCCACCCCATTATTTGCTTCTTAGTCATTTACAAATCGCTTTCGAAGTAAGACAAGAGCCTCTTCTTGATTAAGCTACATACAAAACTTGTTCCATTAGTTTATAAAAAGCCAAAATGTTTGGCGTAAGTCATAATTAACATTAATTTTAAAATTCATTTTTATTTATTTTATCGAGATTTGTCTATGATTTTCAATTAATGTTATTGTGATTGTAATGTTATCACACATAGTCATCATTATCAAAAATAATAAGCATAAAAAAACAAATAGCATTCAAACTTCTGTCAATTTAGCCAAAAAAATAAAAATTTAATTATGACGTTTGGTATTAAAAAAAAAAATGTGTACTAAAACTGCATTATCGATCAATTCTACATGTGAAAATTCTACTATAGTTTTTATACTAATGTGTATTCGCTATTCTGCAAAAGAGGGCACTGCACGCAAACAATTTAATTTAGACAACAATCTTATATCTAGCTAAAACAATTTAATTAGTCAATAAAAATTGTTTTTTAATTTATTTAATGTAAATGAATGATTTAATATTGATTAAACGATTGAATTTTGATTGATATAATAGTATTGGTCTAGCGGTGCTAAATTGTACTGACTAATTTAATGGCAAATTAGTCAGTACAATTTAGCACCGCTAGATCATCCTAAATACATATTTGTAGCTGTCAAAATTATATTTAGACGCGATACTCAATAAATCTTACTAAAATATTATAAATAATTACTATTTAGATAATTCGTGATATTGTTAAAGTGTAATTGATATTTGAAAGTTTACCATAATTTTTCATAACCATAAAAATTGTTTGTAATAGTAGCCAAATGAATCGACCGAAAAATTCAATGCTATTCAAACCAAAATATTCTCGACGATGTAAGTACACTTTAGAATTTATATTTTTGTATGATTTATTCAATTTTAATGAATATTTATGTTAATTAGGGACCGACGAAGAAACACGACGATTTATCAACGCTCGTATTAAATATGATACGTTTTTCCATGATCGTTTATATTCAACTCAGGAGTTGTGGGAGTAAGTTTATAATTTAAAAATGATGAATATTGACAGAAAATTAAGTTATTATTTTATTGTTGTAGACAAGTTGGATTTGAGGCTAAATTACCGGAAAGCTGGCGAAGATTGAAGAAGAAATGGTCAAATTTAATTTATAAATACCGGGTAAAAAAATTTGTCTTCGAGTTACTATGCGATTTTATACAAACTTTATAATTCTTATTGTTGCAGAAAACTTTTTTTGATCTAAACCAAATTGCTGAAGCTCCCTTCTCAAGTCCATGGCCTTTTTTTGATTTGATCCATAGCTATGAATCGGTACGGAAGGGACAAAATTTGATCCATAGCTATGAATCGGTACGGAAGGGACAAAATGTAAACCAGCCAACATCTAAAAACAATGAATCACATGAGGATAACAGTATGGAAGATTATCCATTCATGCACACCGATCATTACACCATTGTAGAAGCACAGCCACATAAAATACGTACATATAAACGAGTCCCTGTAAAATTAGTTAAAGTAACCAAATCAGTAGAAGCAAAACAACCATTGCTTCGTATCGATCAAACAATTTTTAAAAAAGAACCGTTGGATATTAATACCGATCCAAATGTAATAAAAATCGAAAGCGACTCGGAAATCGAAGAATACGAAGTTATTCCATCGCCCAAGCAAGATTATCCTAGTGATCCGGTTGAATATGATACATTTGACGAATTACAAGCAGCAGATTTGTCCAAGCCATCATCGCCACAACCTGATGCTACACAAGAAAAGCATCATAAATCCAATCAAACTGATTTAGCCGACCATGAAAAATTACCACCGCAGAACGAATCTAAAAAACGGAAAAAATCAACACCTGATGAAGATAAAACTTATGATGAAAAAAAGTTACGACGAGAATTTATGAAATGCACAAATGTTTTTCTTAAATTTATGAAATTAAAATTTAATATTGATCCGGATTCGTTTAGTAGTGAATCCGACAGTGAATAAAAATCTTCCATTCTATATTGAGGAACATAAGTTTAAGTGAATTATGACTGATTTTTGTACTTAATGTAAATAAATTGAAATGCTTTTAAATTAGCCTATTAGTTTAGCCTATATAAATTAATCGTCCACATCTTTTAGAACTATTTATAAAATTTTTGAGCACAAATACGGTTGAGTATTTTTGAAAATCATCCTAAAACTACAAACAAATTATAAACTGACATAAACAAATTAAATCCATGAAGCCTAAAATTAGGGTTGTGCTGTAAAAACGTCACCTCAGTATTTAATACCCCTATTATGGTTTTCACCTCACCGTACTGTTCACCTCATCTCAAAAATTCACCTAACTCATAATTTGGTATTATGATTCTCACCTAATTTTTGATGAGCAGTTGTATGCGACGCTGTGCGCAATTTTTTTTTTATGGACCAAGTAAATTTTCAATTTTTTTTTTGACATTTATTGTTAAGAATTTGTTTGTTTACAAATAGTTTTTTTGTGATAAAAATTAATTAAAATTTTATATATATAAATATATATATATATATATATATATATATATATATATATATATATATATATATATATATATATATATATATACCCGCTTTTGGCTTCCATTATTTTATTTTTATACTAATCACCAAGATAATGTAGGAGAACAGATTTGATACTTTGTTCACCTCATCGCGAGAACGATAATACCAAAATATTGATGTGATCACTTCACCTCACATTTTTGAGGTATGGTAAGGTGAGGTGAGAACCACAATAGGCGATAAATTTTACAGAAACGGTATCTAAAGGATGGTCTCGGATCATCCGAGCTGTGAGATCACATCGGTTCGCTACGAAATTTGTGATTACCAATTGCTTATCTTACTACGAAGCTATTATAACAGTTTTATTAAAAGAAGATGGAGAAACACACTACCAATATATTGTTAGCAATAGCTATGTGCAAACTAATAATCATGTAAATGCTCAATTGCCTAGGGAACTCATGTGGTAAGAGAATTTAAGGCGGCAAAAATAGTGGAAGGCTGAAGTCGTAAGACCACAGTTTACGTAACTTCCTTAACTGAAATGCATCATACTTTCAGACCTAGGTATATTGCCATTCAAAAAACTCACCATCGAAAGACAACCCCAATGCACACAAAACTCCTAAATTGATTGATTGATAGTAATATGGTATTTTCATAATTAATTATGATTCATTTACAGTCACAATCCAAATCCATTTTGTCACAATCCAAATCCTTTTTTGACATAATCCACTTTTAACAAAATTCATTTTTTCCAAAATCCATTATTGAAAAAACCCAATTATTAAAAATTAAAACTCCTTCTATCATAAGTTAATTATATAAAAACGTGTGTCTTCGGTGGAAATGCGATGACGTCATTTCGAATAAAAACATAAACAACAATAAAGCAAAAAGAAATGTTATATAAAAGTGATGTAGTTACTCGTCGTTTAAATAAAATTAAATTTACGAAATGACTTCGCTTCATATTATAATTCATCAAAATATAAAAACATATAGTACTACCATCATAAGAAAAAAAACAGTTTACCCATTGATGTTCTAGATGTCGGGTCGATACAATATTCACATTTAGAATAAATTTATGACATTTAGGCGTTTATACATATAAAATTATTTTGATTATTTTAAAACGATAACAGTAGCGACATCTAGCACGTCAATGGGCTAACAAACTATGGTAGTGTGGCGACAACGAGGACAAAGTCAACCAAAAACAACCAACGAGCAATTCATTCATTGGCTCGTTGGGTAGATTGGGTTGAACGTTAAAATCAAAAAACAAGAAAAAAGTAAACGTCGAAAGAATCGGATGTTATCTGAATAATTTATAATCATCCGTTCGAATAGTAAATTGCAAAACGATATACATAAAATAAAATAACATTTCATTAAACTAAAACGTTATTATTTATTCGTCGAAGCTCGCATAACCAAATACCACGAGCACAAATAAAACACATGTGAGACGCGCCTCACCGAAAAAGTGAAAAGTGTGTGTCAAGTGGAGCAGGCTTCCCAATCACCGCGTACCATTTGGCAACCATATTGATGACCCCGACGTGATATTAGTGCGTGTTTAAGCAACAATACAAAATGAGTGACGACGAAAATAACAGTACAACGAAACCCAAATCACTTGAAACGACCAACGTTTATAAAGTTTCAATCAAATATGCACCTTTCAACCGGGACGATCCAGAAATTTGGTTCACGCAGTTGGAGGCACAATTCGAAATTGGCGGTATTTCAACAGATTCAACCAAATACGGGCACCTCATCGCAGCTCTCGATCCAGAGACAGTAAAATGTGTGCGGGATCAAGGCGTTATAATCGAACGTTTATGCGAGTCGGCGAAAATCAAGCTCGACCGACTTCTATCGGGACTCCAGTTAGGAGATAAAAAGCCATCGCAGCTGCTGAGAGAAATGGAAGCACTATCGATCAACCAAGTTACCGAACCGGTCCTAAGAAATTTATGGTTACAGCGACTCCCCACGCATGCGCAAGAGATCTTATCTTGCATGGACGTGTCGGATCTTCAAAAACTGGCCAACGCCGCCGATAAAATAATTGACGTACAAAAACCGGCTAACATCTATAGCCTGAGAACCGAAGATGGCGCACAGCAAAACAGTTTAACGGCTCAAATCTACAGCCTGACAGAACGGGTGGAAGAATTGTTCAAGCGTTTCGACACAACTAAAACTAAATCATATCGTGGTCGGTCGCAGAGCCCCAGGACCAATGACAGACATCGTCAGCGCAGTAGTTCGCGGTCCAGCGAACAGGTGGCAAAATACCCGAGTTGTTGGTATCACCACAGATACGGGTTCCAAGCACGCAGATGCATAAAACCATGCAATTTCGACGAATCAAACCAGGCGAAGACAAATCCGGAAAACCGGTAGGCACCGCGCTTCATGCGGCAAGCGACGGTAGCCAAACCTCAAACAGCCGCCTAATCATCGTCGATTCACAAAACAAATTACAATTCTTGGTCGACACGGGCGCTGAGGTTTCAATTGTACCGCCAACAAACCCCGAGAAGTTCAGTCCGACTACATTCAAATTGTTCGCAGCAAATTCAACCACAATTGATACGTACGGTTGCAAAAATCTTACGCTCAACATAGGTCTTCGTAGACCTTTGACGTGGAAATTCATAATAGCAAAAGTCGATCGATGCATTATCGGAGCTGACTTCCTAGCACATTTCGGTTTATTGGTCGACATCAAAAACAACAAACTTATCGACCCCTACACGAAACTTGATGTCAAGGGCAAGCCCATTCAAATTCCTTCCTACGGCATCACCACGATAAAGTCCGAGGCAATACTACCCGAGATCCTCGAACTGCTACGTGAGTTCAAGACAATAACTCGTGAATCGACAAACTTAAACATCGTTAAACACAACGTCACGCATTGCATCGAGACATCCGGTCAACCTTGCCACGCGAAAGTACGACGACTAAACGCGGATAAAATGAAGATTGCTAAGGACGAGATTGAAGCTTGGACGGCACAAGGAGTGTGTCGACCCTCTAAAAGTAATTGGGCAAGCCCGCTTCATATCGCAAAAAAGAAAGACGGGAATTGGCGATTGTGTGGCGATTATAAGGCGCTAAACGCGACAACAAAACCGGACCGTTATCCGATACCCTTTGTGACCGATTTCAAACACCAACTCGAATCACGCACGATCTTCTCAAAGATCGACCTGATCCGTGCGTACCATCAGGTTCCAATCGAAGAACGAGACATAGAAAAAACTGCAGTCATCACTCCGTTCGGGTTATTCGAGTTTACTCGGATGACGTTCGGATTACGAAACGCGGCGCAGACATTCCAACGTCTAATACACTCAATATTTCGGGACCTAGCATTCGTGTTTCCATACATCGACGATCTACTGATCGCCTCACAAAACGCGAAAGAACATCTAGAACATTTACGTATCGTTTTCCACCGCCTCAGTGACGCGGGACTTGTAATAAATATCAACAAGTGCGAATTCATGAAGCACGAACTATCCTTCCTCGGTTTCCACATCGCCGCGAGCGGCATATCACCCGATAAACACAGAATGGAGGCAATTCAAAATTTTCCACGACCACTTACCAAAGATGGAATCCTCCGATTTTTGGGAATGGTAAATTATTACAGGATATTTTTACCTAACGCGGCTCACGATCAGGCGATTCTGTACGAATTCTTGAAGGGACGAAAAAAGAAGAAAGATAAGTCTCCAATAAGTTGGACTGACGAAACAACACAAGCATTTAAAACGTGCAAAACAAAGCTGATGCAATGTACTCAACTAGCATACCCCGTACCAAATGCCAAATTTGCCATTTTTGTGGACGCGTCGAATACAGCGATAGGAGCAGTGTTACAGCAGCAAACCCAAAAAGGATGGCAACCGCTGTTTTTCTACTCTCGAAAGTTAAGTGAGACCGAGAAGCGCTACAGTACTTACGACAGGGAGCTCTTAGCCGCCTACTCAGCTACAAAAAAATTTCAAAAATTTCGTCGAAGGCCGAGAATTTACTCTATTCTCTGACCACAAACCGCTGACATTTGCACTTTGTCAAAACCTCGAGAAAGCATCGCCTAGACAACGTCGGCATTTAGACTTCATAGCGCAATTTACGGCGGATATTAGGCACATTGCGGGAAGCAACAACATCGTCGCGGATACACTTTCGCGAGTAGAACAAATCCAATTAGGAAGTGCAATCGACTACGAGGCAATAGCTGACGAGCAAAGGGACGATCCGGAGCTGATAAAACTAATGGAATCGAACGAGTCTTTAAAATTCCAAAAATTCCCAATTCTTGGAACCAGTAAAAGAACATTTCATTAAACTAAAACGTTATTATTTATTCGTCGAAGCTCGCATAACCAAATACCACGAGCACAAATAAAACACATGTGAGACGCGTCTCACCGAAAAAGTGAAAAGTGTGTATCAAGTGGAGCAGGCTTCCCAATCACCGCGTACCATTTGGCAACCATAGTAGTACCATTGAATAACTATAAATAGAAGGTGATACCGCTAACTGTGCAGTGACATATGAGTGTTTATAAATTGTACTACGAAATAAATATTTCTGTGTCTTTGCTAAATTATGTTCTCGAATATTTCTTATTTTATGAAATTTTTATTCTTTTCTTTTGATCAAAAAGTAAACATAATTTTAACTCGTAAGGAGAAAATAGAATTTTTTTGTATCAATTGATTTTATTTTGCAGCGATAGATCGTTTTATTGATCACATGATATTTTCCGTTAATTAACAGGATTTAAATTGTTCCCTTGTGTTTACAACCAACGAATTTTTATCTCCATCTTTACATCTAGCATACCCTGGAGTGAATATAAGATTTCTATACATTTTGAATGAAATTTTGTTTAAATTTTAATTTTACGTTAATATTATAAATCAAATTTGATAATTTTTATTAACAACAAGATTTGTTTTTACAAAGGGTTTCCCTGCCATATTGTGCCATCCTTCCCTTTTCGCTCATTCGGTTCTGTCTGTTCATCATCACTAGAACTGTTTTCCTCGCAAAATTTAGTACATGGTATTTGGTTTCCACTAATAAGACCATCTTTTGAAAATATTAAAATATTTTAAAATATTATAAAATAAAATATTATTCAAAAAATAGTCATAATATACAGGTGGTCGCTATATTGGAAATATATGAATAAAAAATGTTGAAAATACAGGTACGCCTACAAAGTATGGTTGATGTGTGACTCGACTTCCTAGTTTATCTATTGAAAGGAAAAATTTACACTGCAATGGCTCCAAACTCACAAAGAGAAAGTAATCAATGAGAATGTATTGTGCAGGATCTATGTTGCACTTTTTTTAGTGGTAGCGGTCGTAATATAACATGTGACACTTTTTTAACCACCATAACAATTTGGCTTCTAATTTGATTAGAAGCGACCACAATTTATCAATTTTAGGAACAGTAAACAAAAGACGGCGATTCGTGCTAGTAGAGTTCCTAATTATGCAAGGCAAAACTCGACCTGTCAAATCATTTTTTCCGGATTTTCGAACAACATCACAATGTGTTCTTATATTCCCAAAAAATTAAAATTGTGATGCTTTTATCCACCATGCATTATAATAAGGAAACACAAGGATCATCGAATCAACCAACAATGATTCTATATTACACCAGAACCAAGGACGGCGTGTACAATATGGACAAAATGCTGGGGGAATACTCATGCAAAGAAAAGATTCGTCGTACTGGCCACCGGCATTTTTTTATAACATTTTGGATGTGGCGGCTTTACCAGTACATATAGTATATATGGGGAATAATCCGTTCCTGAAAATAAACTCCAGCCACCGGAAAATAAACTCCATTCCGATATAACGATGTCGAATACTTTAGCGATTTTTTTTTAAATTTAAAACAATTGTCCATTTTTAATTATTAACGTTTAACCATTGAAGCCGCTTTCATAGAAAAATTCTGCAGAATTTTTCAGTAATAATTCTTCGGCAAAATATGAAGGAATTAAAATTTGTTTATCTTTTTTAGTAATAAATAATAAAATTCAATTTTAAGTTGGTATACACTTTCGGAATTTACTAAAAAGATAAATAGTATTTAATTCTGTCATGTTTTGCCGAAGAATCATTGCTGAAGAATTCTGCAGAATTTTTCTATTAAAGCGGCTTAACGCTACCATATGGACTAACTCTGTTTGTTAAAGTTTTATTTTTATTTTTATTTTTATTGAATTCCAAATTAATTATTTATTGCAAAAACAAATAATAAACGAGCAACCGACAGCTATCGGATTTAGTGTCCTGAATTTATAATAATATCTGTCAAAAATAACTTTTTTGCCACTTGTAGTTTTACAGGTTGATTTTTTTAAGCTGAAACTTTCAAATATCTTGGAAAATAAGCAATCTACGAAAAAAATTAATGATCAAAATTTAATCATTCCGAGGACAACATACATTAGTGTTAACATTAGAACCCCCGTTCCCTTCTTGTAAGTGGTGAGGGTAACCTTGAAATTAAAATAGGACCTCCTATTTTTTATTGATTCAGATTCGGATTTTACGGCAAAAAATACGTAGGATTTCCTTGAAACATTTTTTTCGATTCTTGATAGATGGCGCTGTAATAGACGATATAACATTTTTTTTGATTTCTCGTACTGAATCATATGCATACGATTCTGCAATATGTTTGCATTAAAACTAACACGTTTTCAATTTAAATACTCGAAATTAGTCTTAAATAAATTGTATTTCGTAACCCACAAATTGTATTTCGTTGTATTTCGTAAGTGAGCTTGGATAAACTACTTAAACATTTTGTTTCGTTTTTCATTTAAATTTTACTGTTGAATCCCACTGTTTTTGTTTTGACACAAACTGGCTTTGCCTATATGTGTTTATATTCACACTGAAAACAATGTAAAATAAATCCTAAAAATGTTTTTTTTATATAGTTAATACTTAAACCCTTAATTTAAATTTATCTAAGATACACATGCATACAGCGCTACAAGAAATACGTAGCGGCGGAATTGTTTGGTGTCATTTCTATATATAGTTATTCAATGGTAGTACTATGTGTAATTCGTAATTCATAAAAAAAAAATAATAATAATAATAATTTTCGTAAAAGTCATGAAAAAATAAAAAAAAAAAATAAATAAAATAAGGTTGATGTTAAAATTCAGCGACAGTAGCGCCATAAAGTGAAAAAATTAATTTAAACGAAGACACAAAACTATAAAGTTATAGTCATTCGATCATTCCGGAGTTAACGCAAAATTTACAATAAATATATTTAGTTTTATTTGAACATTCAGGCGAACTAAATTAAAGCAGTGTGAAAATTGTTTATTAAACTTACTATCGAAAAAAATAATAATAATAATAAATGAAACAAAAATGGATCAAACAAATTAAGATGAATTCCAAAGGAGTCAGAGAATATGCTGAGACATTGGGGGTAAATTCCAAAGATAAAATTGCAGCAATAATTTATAAATTACGAGAACATTTTCGAAAACAAGATCCAACTAATAACGGGATTTCTGAGGACGAAGATCTTAAATAAACAACAGTTCAAACACAAAATAATGATAGAAGAACTAAAAGTAACCTATATCGTACAAAAGGGTAATGAAATTCCCAAGTATGTAAATGACCACCATTTTAATGAGAGGAAGTGTTCACTGGTTAGGGTGAAACTACTGTAAAAAATTGTAACGAAAAATTATGAAGTTTATTGTGAATTGTATAATTGGTCTCTTCCCGAAATGTTTATTAATGTTTTACTGATAACAGCAGATAACGCAGAGATCAAAATTGATGACAATAATAATTTGTTTACCAAAGTTCACATTGTGTCTACGAAATCAATAGATGTTCCTATGGTAATAGGCAACGATTTACTTTCCCAAACTGAAATGGTAATCAACGACGATGTTGTTAACACGTTTTAAAACCAGTACCCCGATTTTGATCGTTTTTTTTGTAATTCTCATGCATACGAATTGTTAAACCGTTACTCTGATTTTGTTCGTTTTTTTGTAATTCTCACGCGAACGAATTGTTAAACCGAAGCGTATTAATATTGGTGTTTGTGTTCGTGGAATTGTACATGCGCACTGTATTACTCATGCTATTTACTTTTTTTTGTTGAAACTTGATTTTGTGAGTTGATTTTTGATTTTGAAACTGAAAATTGTGAATACTTACCATTTTGAAACATAAATTGTATTCTTTGTTCGATTTTCGATCATTTTTCTTTGAATGAAAATACAAAACGACATTTGATTTTTGATTTGGTATGTATAAGCCATCTATCGTCACATCGAAAAGTTGTGAAAATAATATTCATACGGTAACCAAATTCAACCGCTTCGACATTTAGGCTTCATTAACACAACATTTAGGCGTAATTTACATGAGAATTAAACTGACACATTAAAAAAAATTGAATCACACAATAATAAATGTGTATATTATACACTGTATACGTATACGAAATTTTCAATTCGCTTGCGTTAGAATGAATGAAAAACCGAACAAAATCGGGGTACAGATATCAATCACAGTACAGATCAATTAATTAGAGGTGAATTGTTATCCCTTATAAATTGTTGAACCAACCGAGAAAAAAACTTCTACTAAAATAGTTTTGAAAGAAGACATGCCAATATTTCAGCATCCTAATAGGATGGCAATCCACGAAAACTATTGTAGATTATATAACCAAGGAACTGCTGGATCAGGGAATATACAGAGAAGTAATTTAGATTTTTAAGTCCAATTGTTTTAGTTTAGAAGAAGAACGGGAAGATCAGATTATGTGTCGATTACCGAAAAGTAAATAAAAAATTAAAGGACGACAAAGTATTCTGTATTCGATAGATTTAAAAAATGGATTTTTCCATGTTTCAATGCATCCAAACAGCTGCAAATTTACATAATTAGTAGTTCCAGATGGCCAGTATGAAGTTTGAGTGCACCATTCGTTTTATGAAATTCACCAGCAATATTTTAGAGAATAATAAACGATGTGTTTCGAATAGCAATTCAAGAAGGAATTGTTCTAGTTTATATGGATAATGTCATCATACTAGAAGAAAATTAAACCGACGTTTTTAAAAATTGCAAGGTGATCATTTAACTAGCTTGTGAATATGAGTTGAAAGTTAATTGGGTGAAATGCTGGTTCCTAAAAGCAAAACTTGAGTATCTAAATCATTTTACAGGTAATGGAAGAATCTAACCAAACCATCATAAAATTGCAGCAGTCTGACAATTTACGATGCCAAACCGGATTGATGGTTATTCCCAAAAGTTCACGGAGAACTACGAAGCTGGAGATGAGTTTAGATTGGATGCTAGAGCAAATATCACACAGTTGCAGAAGGAAAATATAAAAATTTATAATAAAAAACTAAACGAACCACATCTGTACCAGGTTAGTTAATTGGTCACAGTCTAGCAAACGCAATTTGGACCAAAGTTCAAGTTAAAAGTTTTTGGGACCTTATAAGATAACCAAAATAAAAGATGAAAACATACATACATAATATTAATACACATAGTACTACCATCATTAAAAAAACAGTTTTCCCATTGATGTTCCAGATATCGAGATGATAGAATATTGTAAAAGTTTAGGATAAATATATGACATTTAGGCGATTATACATATAAATATATTTTGATTATTTTGTCAAAATATCATTAATTATTTTGGGGTGCTTGATATCAATTGATTTTTTATTGCCAGCTTTTTGTAAAAGGTCAAGTTAAAACTTGGAAACTTAAAAGTGGGTTTCCAGTTAACCTACGGTTAGTCAACCGCTTGTAGAAAAGGATTCAGGCTTTGTTAAATTTATTTCATAAAATTGGTCATATTCAATTTTTGAGTTTTCCAGCGGTTCAACACTTATCTTCCTAGCGATACCATTATGCGTAACTGCTTCTATCTGCCCAAAAATAATAGAGAGTTAGATTTAGCAAAGACATACACCTAATTGTTTATAAGTTCTTGAACTGGTCGACTGGAAAGCTACTATTATAAGAATGCAGAAAGCACCCCACAATTTTTTTATATGAAAATTATTTTTTTGTCCATCGCTCTATTCTTAGCTTTTCGATTTCAATTTTTTTTTATTTTTTAGTTCATGCTACAAAAGCGTGTTTTTTAGTTTTTTTAGACTATCATCTCCTTTTTTCTTTTTTTGATTTTTGCCAATCTTCTTTTTCCGTGTGTTGTAGTTTTATTTTTCATTGTTATTCCCACGAATAACAGTAGATCAATAGTTGCTTTCCAGTCAACCACCGCAAGAACTTACAAGTAGTAAGAGGTGTGTGTCTTTGCTAAATGTTAAATACTCGAGCTGCTCTTGCTATTTATCATTAACAGTAAGAAGCAGTTACGCACAACCACTAGGTAAAGCAGTTTTAAACCGCTTATCACTTTAAAATTTGTATAAGACCAGTTTTAAGTAATTAATTTAGCAAGGACTGAAACAAAAAACCGTTGACTAGCGGGTGTTCGACTGGAAAGTGACTATGATACCAATATGCTTACTTCTTAATCTAATAGGCCTTGCTGTGAGGACAAGTTAGTGATGTGAAGAACCGAAACCTTGTGCGTCGCTCAAGAACAATTGAGAATATTGCTGCTGTAGCCCGTAGTGTTGAAGAAAACCCATGTTTGTCGATTCCTCGTCGATCTTTAGAACTTATAATTTTGTATGGCCGAAATTGGAATATATTGATGTGGACGACGTTTATTTTCAGCAAGACGGCGCTAGTGACACACAAGCAACGAAACAATCGCAATTTTGCAAAAAAAGCTTCCTGGCCGTGTTATTTCTAGAAGAGGTGATCACAATTGGCCACCGAGATCTTGTGATTAAACACTTTTAGACTTTTTTCATTAGAGCCACGTGAAAGATAAGGTCTATGCCAATGTTCAACAATTGATTCAAAACCTTAAAGATGGAATTCGTGAAGTTGTCGAGAACATACAGCTGGAAATGTATGAACTAGTTAGTCATGGAAAATTTCATGAAAAGGATATGGTGCTGCAAGCGTAGCGGTGGCGGCTATTTAGCTGATATCGTTTTCAAATGCCAATGGCATAACTTCTTTGCAATGAAATAAACATTCATTGATTTCTCTTAAAAAATATTCGTTTTTTTTAGTATCAAAATGAAACCTTTTATTGGAAAACCCGTTATTATAATTTGTAAATGAATACCCCTAAATGTCACTTATTATAAAGATCTTTGATTTATTTGTCTTCCTGATAATCCTGGTCAGGACATTAGGCCAATGATATGAAACTGTTGTATTGTCATTGTGTCCTAGTGTACGAGAGCAAAATTTTAAATTATTCAGACGTCTAGAACTGGGGTTAAAATTAATTCGAAAGATTAATTTACAAACGATCTTAAAAGTTTAGCTAATAAAATCGTATTCAAAATGTAACTTTTTGTAAATTTTAGTAACATTTTGTAGCGCATTCCTCATTATTGCTGTATGTCATCAATTTTCCAAGTCACAGGAAGTCACCAGTTTTAATAAAAAAAAAAAATAAATAAATAAAATTTAAAATATAAAAAAGTGCATTGGGTCCCGATATATAAATTAGATTAAACAAAATTATTTAACACTTAAATCAAAAGAAATACGAAATATAATGACAAAATACTTCATTGAATTACACGAAAATCAAATTTATAAACATTTAAATCGACAGCTCATTCTACCAATGTACTGATATGTAAAAATTTCGAAAAAGAAGCTGCTCATAGTGTATGTGAACCAGATTAGATCAGATTGTTAAATTAAAATTTTCTTTTGCATCCATCTATTTATCGTTTCCATTTTCAAATGATACACTACACATAACATACATAATGGACATCAAAAGAAGTTTTCAGAATTTGCAACTATGTAGCTATGTATAATCTCAATGCGAAACAGTAGCAATAACACAAAACTCATTTAATTTTGTATGATATTTTAAATTGAAAATTTATATTTTTCTTCATCGTCCCTAGGCTAAAAATACTGGAGTATTAATTGTCTACAATATCAACATCTAAATAAAACAATAATTAATAATCCTGAACATACAAACATATTTATAGAGAGAATTCATAAAACTGCAATTTACATTTGCATGTGAAAATGTTATGTTGTAGTATTTTGTATTTTAATTTGTGTCTAACCAAATTGGAATCCTTGATTTTTCAATGTAAACAAACAAAAGCAAACGTAGTCAGGAACTGAATATCAATTGGGAAAATACAGTCAAAAAATAAAATTGAAAAATTATGATAAATGATTCTAAATTTTGATACAACAATATTAGACGAACATAAACATGACCGAATTGTATTCATATTTAGATAAAAGAAAATGTATGTTCAACGTCAGTGACTTCAACCACTCACATAGTAGCTTTCTATATTACTTTCAAAATACCCAATTCTCATAACCATAAGTAAAAAAGTGGCACCACGGTCACATACACCGATACGAGCACTTACTGAAATAGGAAACAACGTATAATGGTTTTGTCAAAGCAATCAAACTATATTTTATGTAACTCTACTGGTGATGACTTCGGCAATTTTGTCAAAAACTTCATACTGTCCTTTTAAATGGACGATCATTAAATTTAATAAAAAATGTATACAGAAATCCAGTTTTACAAAAATTTATGTTTATATGTGTAAGTGCAACGGTAATCTATATTTCGACAAACATTTTTAATTGTTTGTGCAACGGAATAGTTCACTCTAGATTGTTAAACAAAAAACATCACCTGTGATAAAAAATCAAAAAGTTTCTGTTTTATAATAAAAAAAAAAAACAAAACAAAAATAGAAAAAAGTGGAAAAACAATACAAGTAAAAATATTTATTAATATGTGTAATATAATTGGTATTTATTTTTAATAGCGCAATTGTTTTTTTGATAACGGTAAGCATCGTCATTTTAATGAGCAACCTGTGCGTTTCTTTTTGTTTTTGGATCACAGTATTTTGTTTTATAATAATTTGAATTAGTACTTGAACTATTTCGGTAAAATGACCACATTTATTATCAATGGTAAAACTTACATGGGGGAGGAAATAGCAGACATCCTGCATAATACAAATACACATAGTACTACCATGGTATGTTAGCTCATTGACGTGCTAGATCTCGTTACTGGTATCGTTTTAAAATAATCAAAATATTTTTATATCTATAATCGCCTATATGTCATATATTTATTCTAAATGTTGGCGTTATTCAATCGACCATCATGGAACATCAAGGAGTACTATATTTACCTGATTCAAACTCGGCAGCGAATTTGATTGACTTCACAACAACAGCTAAGATAACAACGGTTTCAACAGATGAACCGTCAACATTAATAAGCTAGCATGGTCTGGTCCCATAAACGTAAATTAAATTCCATGGAGGTTCTGGAAATTCCAAGGAAATGTTCTTCTGAACAGAAGAAATTAAAGAATTAATTGTAAAATAAAGCTTGCTATATTCCCTTCAGAACAACCACTCAGATTTTAAGTTTGAGAAGCAAGACTTGCGGTAATCACAGCGAGCTGATAAAGAAAGTAGAGAAAGTGATCATATTTAAAGCGTTCGTCCGGTTGTCGATTATCTAAATGTAAATTTCAAAAAAGTGCCAAAACTAGACCGATTGTGTGTTGATGAGCAAACGTGTTCTACAAAAATTGGTGATTACCTCAAAATGTACATGCCCAATAAACCTTAAATGTGGAGAATTATAAGTTGTGTGAACTGTGTGATACTTTTGGGTATGCTTATAAATTGTAAGTTTATGTCAGATGTGACAAAAGACAACCACGTGGTCAATTTAGTGTCTTTATATGTAGGAAAGAAGCTGTTTGCAAAATGAATTCTGTGATAAAACAACAAAAAAATAACCAAATGTGGCCCGGTGTAAAGAGGTTGTAAAGATTTTCTCACAGAATCGGTTCTAACAAACACGTGAGAACCGAATTCAAATCTTTGCTGATGAAATTTTTTTCAGAGCAATGTTTGGATGCTTGTGGAGGCCTAATTTCGTCAAAATGATGTTTTAAAGATTTCACGAAGGCAGATTATGGAATTTTGCTTAATTTACTGTTGAAAAATTGACCAAGAACCCGTAAAGAAGTTCCGAATACTAATTCGGCTGAAGTGGCTTGTAGGTCCTCGCTATAAGTAGTCCTTAGGCCAAGCATAATTGACGGTCATTTTTTGAAATTCAATTTTAGCGTCCTCCAATTTATCTGGTGGCAATCTACGTGTTTTGCAAGATAATGGTGGTCCACGAATCTCTATCACATGTGAAACATCATGTTTAATGGGACTCAAACCAATTGCGTCTTTCGTAATTTCGATGAATTTTGAAAGTCAATTTTTAATGGGGTCAAATTGGATTTATTAATGTTGGATAAAGAATAAAGTTCTAGTTTTGCAATAGACCCGACCGAAAATAGAGAGGTTAACAGATCTGTTTCTGCAAATTGACCAAGAGTCCATTTTTTTTTTTTTGAAAATCTGCACCAATTATAGCCAAATTAACATCCGCGATGATAAATTTCCAAACAAAATTTCGTCTTAGGCCAAAATTTAACTTTAATAACTTTAAGTTCTAAAAGCATTTACCGGAGTTTCGTTAGCCGCAAATAAACTGAATTTTGAATCGATCACTAAATTATTATACCAATTTTGCGGTACAACAGAAACATCGGGTCCGGTATCAATTAAAAACTTGCGTTTTGTACAAATGTCCGTGATTAGAAGACGACTCGAACCTGCTTCATCACTGTTAGTCATCTCTTTATAATGAGCATTTAGTTTTTTGTATTTACCGATTTTGGCATGAATTCAGCGTGCCTTTTGCAATACGATACACATTTTAACGCTTTGTCTCCGAATCGCTAATGGTAAAAACACATTTCTTTATCAACATTTCTACTATTTGATTGCGATCTATTTCTTGAATTTTGCGAGTCTGAACGGTTAGAAGAACGGGAACGAGAATTGGTTTTCAAAACAGGCGAAATTTCTGTTTTCAACTGTAAAAATTTTGCATTTAAATCTGTTTTCGAAAACGATGACGATTGATTTGTTGTAGAAAAAACGGAAACAATTTTCTGAATTCTGAATTCTGAATCAGCACGTTCTGCCAGATCTGCTAATGCTTAATCATTTTCGAATGGAGTCAAAATTAATTGGACTTGATGGAGTAATCTTTTCAACCAAAGTTGCTTAATAGAACCGTTATTGAAATTAGTACCCGCATTCAACTATAATCGAGCCAAAAGTTGGGAAGGTTTCTGGTCTCCCAAAGTTAAGCCATGCAATAATTTATTTAATTTACATTTCTCCGAATCTCCCATATGTCTAATTACCTAATTTTTAAATATACTGTATGGAACTGATCCTCTTTCGTTATTAAGTCTGCTAAGAACCTTGCGTCTAAAGCACCAACAGCATGTAAATACTTGGTGGCTTCGGCTCTTACGTTTGACCATTTGAATTGCTCTTCCAAAATTAAAAATCAAGCTTTGAAAGACACTGGTGCTATATGGTTACGATGTGTTTCTACAGGATATGTAGAAGTTGAACCTATATGTTATTTGAATTAGCCGAAATACTACCACTACCACCTGAAGCGAGTTGAGCAGCCAAAATACCTTGATCAATTAATATTTTTAATTACGATTGTGTAATTGTGTTTAGGTTTGGAACAATAGTTTCCTCGGAAGAAGTAAAGGTGGGCGAATCGAAAATGGATAATTAAAAAAAAAAAAAAAAAAAAGCCGGTAACCTGATCACGCGGGGTCACCAATTTGTAATATTATGTGCGCGTTCTTCAAGTTAGACCACAAATACAAATTACTTCAAAGTCATCGAGTTACGCAAGTAGAACGGCTCCAATTAGAACTTAAAACTCAATTTAAATACTTGGATTTAAATTCTTTATTTACAATATCCAAACTTCACACTACAAGAATTATTTTTATCTTTACGTTAGTTTTCTTTTAAGAGATTTTCTCGTAACTAGCAAACTTTCTTACGAAAATTTTTCTTTTTATATTTTTTTGTTTGTTTTTCCGGCTTACTTCATACAACCTAATTTTTAAAAATAAATTCAAAAATTTGGATTGATGAAATAAAACGCCACAGACTTCCTAAATTTGGATTTTTTTCGATAAATTTTGGAATTTTGTTAAACAATAATTTGAGATATCTAGGGTTATCTTAACAGCAATACTGGCCAGCAAAATAGATCTATTCCTGATGAAAAAGTGAATTTGAAATTAAACGAAAATCAAAAAATTTTCCAAACACATTTTCCAAAATACGCAAGGCTATATAGTGACCAGTCTACATGTAGTCGAGACGCGCTTGCTGTTACGCGTCATACATTTTTTGCCACGATATACGAACCGTTTTTACCCTCAAGGCACGCTAATAGATGTTTCACATTAAAATTGTTTTGTAATTATTTTTATTGATTAGTTTTCTATTTGAAGAGCCACAGAAAAAATTAGTTTAGGTTATGGACCAATAAAATTTCTTAACGAGCTAAGCAAATCCTAAAACAATATGTTATTATGCAAAAATTACGATATTATTCCATTTAGGATATATAATTATCTAGAGCATGCATGCTAAAGATACATTTATGGTATAGCTTTGCTCATAAATTTGTTTTATTGCTATATGTATGTATATATACATATATATATATATATATATATATATATATATATATATATATATATATATATATATATATATATATATATATATATATATATATATATCACTAGATTAGTTTAGTTTCATATTAGCCACATGTTTGTAAAATGTGTTTACAGTACAGAAAAACCCCGATTTACATAGTCTCTACAGGTATAAGTAATTCTATATGCATGCACATTTATATATATTTATGTACTTAGTGTATGCATAGTAAAAATATATATAGTACTACCATCATAAGAAAAAAATAGTTTACCCATTAATGTTCCAGATGTCGGTTCGATAGAATATCGTCAACATTAAGTATAAATATACAACATTTAGGCGATTATACATATAAAAATATTTTGATTATTATAAAAACGACACAAACAGCGACATCTAGCACATCAATGGGTTAACATACCATGGTAGTACTATGCGTATTTATATTATGGTTTATGTCAGGATAACAAGTCAACAAGTACAAATAGTAGTTCAACTGATACCAATACGGACATTTTGTGTTCCATTGCTACCGTATTTCTAGACGTAATTGCCGTTGGGAACGTTATTTAAATTACCAAACATGTAGTGCTTTTAAACGAGAAAATGAAAAAGTCAAAAAACGTCCATGGTCAAGTTCAAAACAGAGCAAGAAGCAACTTTGAACATCGCCATGTTTTATATGTCATCGTCATAAATCTATGATCATTGAAAGAAAACACATAGTTAAATGCCTTGTATAATTTAGTGGAACTAAAATTGAAAGTATTGTCGTAAATATAGAATTATTAAACGGGTCATCTCCACCGAATTTGCTCCAACAAGTTCATACTAAATTAGCCCACTAGAGACACATCATTGTCGGTAATTATTGGCAGGAGATCAAAAAATTTCAACGGCCTTTTTACGGACAATTAGAAACACAATTAAAAGTCAAGCCAACAAAAACATATTTATCTATGGGACTTTTACGACATGGTACAAATTAAAAGATGATTTAATTACCCATTATAGTGACAAAAGAAGTGAAATATCACTTATTACAGACTAAACTACTTGCTTTGGTTTGATACTTGCAACCTTGCAAGTATCAAACCACAAAATTTCATAAAACAACCCAACACACAAAGTTTAAAGCAAATAACTTATAATTCTCCAATAACTAACCCCTATATAAAAAAACAACAGTTTACCCCCAATAATTATCAAAACAAGCAGATAAAACCAGAAAGAGACACAATTCGATGGACTTGAATTATTTTGATTATTTTAAAACGATACCAGTAGCGGCAAATTTTCCCCACTATACAAAAGCTTTAACAAAATGTTTGAAGACAAATACAAAAATAAACAATAACGATCCAAACTATCAAGATAGTTAAATGCGAAATCAACAAACCAATTCTGCAATATCCTAATTTTAATGAAACATTAATTTTGACTATGCTTCGAATGTAGTACTTGGCGCAATATTGTCACACGGTAATAAAAATCTCCCAATAGCATACGCTAGCCGAACATTAAATAAACTCAAACAAAATTACGATGTTACACATAAAGAACTGCTAGCAATCGTTTGGGCGACAAAACAATTTTGCCCATACCTTTACGGTGCAAAATTCGGCATGTATACGGATCATATAAATTCCTATAAGATGAATCCTTCATACTATAGTGTAATATCTGAGATTTTGACATCTGAGATTTTAGCTCAAAAAATTGTCTAGTACTATTATTATTAGTGTACCCCTGAAAGTATGCTACATATGTATTTAGACAGCGGTTTTCCACTGAATGTATGCAGTTAATATGTGATTACAGTTGAAGCAATGATGTTTTGAAACATTTATGCATAGGCGTATATAGTTTATATGAAGAGGTAGTTGTCGAGATCGCACTGTAGCCTCTCCATTATAAAAACATACGTAGATGTTTATGTTGATGTTATTCCCATAGTAACATTTTTGGAATTCGGATTGTTGTAGAACACATCCAAAACAACTACTCATATTCTTCGTGTAGCTCTCATTTTTTTGTTTGAGTTATATCTGTAAATTTTCTTTGTATCTGTTCAATTTTCTGTTCAATAGTTCATGTTTAATTTTGTATGATATTTACATATTTATTTGTTAATTGACGTTGATTTTTGGTGTGTAAAATATACAAATATTTCTGGCTTTTTTCGTTCGCGCATTTTGGAATTAATAAAATAGATTTACGAGTATTAACACATACTTCAAATTTTTACATCCTCCTTGTTCTATTCTTTTTTTCACAGGAAAATACAACCCAAATTTATGTTCAAAATAAGCTAAAAAAAACTACTACATTATTGCAATGAGATTACAGATCATGTCAAGATTATTCTAAAAATGCCGCCCTCTTTTGGAAAGTGGTATATTTTACACATGTGCCAACATATTATTCATATTTCTGACACTTCAACTTTGTGGCGAATAATACTAATTGTATAACGGAAATGGCTATCAAAAAATCGTACCAACATGGGGAAAATCTTAAGATAGCAGCACTAGTCATTTAACAATATTTTTTATTTTTTTATGACAGGTGTCATAAACGTATTTAAATGTTATTTAAATAATTTGGTACGTATTAATTCAAATATCAACTACAATTATATATATATATATATATATATATATATATATATATATACATATATATATATACATATATATATATATATATATATATATATATATATATATATATATATATATATATATATATATATATATATATATATAATGCTCAAATAATCAGATATTCAGATCGAGTCTCGGGCCTCGATTTATTTCCCAAAAATATCTTATGTGAAATTATAAAACACTATTAACACGTTATAAGCTAATGCAATTAAACAACAATGATGCTTAATTTTCATAATTGAATAAAAGAAGAAGATAAAATAAAGAAAACATGGAGAAAAACAAGAAACATAAACATTTTCGTTAAAATTTTGAATTTATTTGTCGAATAACGTATAATTTGACGATAAAACGGTTAGAGTGACATCTTTATATTTACCCAGGAAATTGTTTTAACGTACAACTGATTTCTTTTATAGTATTATAAGTTGTTTGATAAATACATTAAACAACGAACATAATGCCTGTTCGAATTATCCCGTACAACAACAAATTTCAAAGAAAAATCATGGCCGACTGTAATTTTTTTCAAACAATTGCTTTAAAATGTAAAATTTTTTTATGCTAGTGTTTTTCTTTCTTATTTTGGGCTATTTTGTTGATTTGTAATATTTTATGTTTTCCGTTTGATACCAAATGATTTAAAGAACAATATAAAAAAAATCTTCCAGCAATGTTTGGCCACGGATCGAATATACTTATCTGATATATACTGATCTAATATATTTATTTGTGGTTTGGTACTCTATATTTTGATCGTGCTGCCTCAGTTGGAAAACATAGCTAACTATATACATTGATCGTACTGCCTCTGGCGGATAATATAGAGATCATTGTTTATTTAAATTATTGGATTAGCTACAACGTTTTAATTTTGAAATCTCAGCTAGTACACTAAAGTATGAACCGGACATGACCTACAACAAAAATATTTAATAAAAAAGCAATAATGGCAACGTACGCTGAAGATGAAATTTTTGATATCAGTTTTATGAATTCTAGGGGGAACTTACTACTGCAAGATGAAGTTGAATAACACGCCTAGTCCACCTAAACCAAAGGAACATGAAGAGACAAAATCAGTTAAAGAACAAAAACTAACTAAGAAAGTGTCTCCACCACCACCAGTAATAATCGATGAAATGAAAGATTATGACTCTCTTTATGAGAGTGCTTGGCACACTTATTTGATTGATTAGAATGTACGACCAAGGACGAATACTGGAATACTGAGAATACTGAGCACCACCGTACATATAACAAAACCAAAAGAATGGAAGGAATGTTAGTTATGAGAGACGCATCCCGATTACTGACACCTAAGAGATCGATATTTAGCATTTTTTTGTGGTGTAGGGAAAGGAAGGTTATGTCAGTATTGAGAGGGTTGGTCCGGTTTCCCGGGAGCCAATATTCAAACTAATGTTAGCACAATACATTCACAATTTTAACGAACTGCTCTGCATTCTGTCACCTCTTATCAGCAACTCCAGTGTGCCACCATGCAGATGTAAAAAACTAGTTTTTTTTAGTCATACCCTGTAATAAATAGCTAAATTTTCCGCCTGCAATTCACAAATTAATTAATTAATCATTCTATCTCCATATTGCTAGAAGTTATTACGTATGCTGTTTAATTGTCATATAATATTCTAAATACAATAATAATATAATAATATAAGTACATGAAGATTCAAAATATAAAAAAACAAGAATACAAAAACATAAAATATAAAAATGTAAGAACACAAAAATACAAAAATATCTAAATATAAATATTAATATAAATAGAACAATACAATAATTTAATAATATAACCTATCAAAAGCCCCAAAACATGCAAAAACAACACCACTTCCACAAAAAATAAAAAATTTCAAATTCAAAAATATACAAAATTTAGTATCTGGCCAACCTGGCCTCAAATCATAAAAAATGATTACTCAAAATCGGAAAATCGGAAAGAGCCATCCTATCGAGACAACCGATTCACTCATCAAAAGCCTTCAATACTTGTAAAAACACCACCATAAATCATTGGGTCATCCCCAAAAAATGTCAAATCCAAAAATGTACAAAGGGTACAGCCTCTGCTAATTTTCGCCTCGAATCGAAAAAAAAAATGATGACTCAAAACTGAAAACTTTCAAGGGTATCCGACCGGGATGACCGATATACCAGTCAAAATCCCCACAACATGCAAAAACAATGCCAACGCCTGCCTAAAATCGCAAAAAATAAAAATAAACAATAAAAAATAAATCCTGACCCAAAATCGAAAACCCTTTACAGACAAACGATTGGAATAACCTATATACCTATTAAATTCCTTCAAAACAGGCAAAAACACTACCACAAATCAATCGTTCATTCTCAAAAAAATCAAAATCCAAAAACAAACAAAAGCTACAGCCTGGTAGCCCCGTGAAAGACACCGCTGCAACCACCAAAGGCGGAGTCAATTCACAACAGGCCTACAAAAACCACGGTCAATACGGCTCAAAACCCAAGTCATCCCTCACAACCCAAACGTCATCAAAAACAAAGCGAATCGAACGAACCGGCCAGAATCATGTCAGCCACCAACAACTCCGCTGCACCCCGAACTCCCGTCCAACAGCTCATACGCACACAAATTACAAAGTTAGCACAGCCATCAAAGCACCACACGCCAACCCCGCGCCATTTAAAAAAAAAACAAAATCACAATTGATTCACATTAGGAATGTACAATTGAACAGAAACTATCTTACATCGATATTAACATCTCTACCTCTACATTGATACTTGTAAAACATCGAATTTTAATATCGATGTTCAAACAAAAGTAAAAAAAAAAATCTAATAAATTTATCTCTTTCTCAGTAACTTCTTTCTCAGTATATATAAATTATAAATTTTAGATTTAGTCTCAAATTCAGCTACACATTAGCCATTAAGAACGGGCGGAAATGAAGAAACAGTATTACCTTAAGCTATTAAGAACGACCGGAAACGAACAAGAGTAATTACTTTAGGCCTTCGAGAGGTGGCGAAATCGAAAAAGAAAAATTATAAATTACAACAAGTGGCATTCAATTGGCGAACGAAAAATTCAAAATGGAAACGCTTACATTCAGTCAAGAAGAGCTTGCGGCTCAGATCGAGAAACTCTATAGTAATTACAAAAATGATAGGTCAGAGAGGAAGACAAAAAAATATCTCACGAGCGGGATAGAACAATTAAAGGAGATTTATAGCAGATTTCTACAAACGGATGATAAGAGAAGAGAATTAGAAAAAGTCAATTTAGAGCATCCTTACTGTAAATCAGCAAGACGCGTATAGTAGAAGCGCATAACGAATTTATCACTACAATGCGTGCAAAATTAAACAACGGCCCACCACTTACACCGATCCCAGGTTATGGCAATATGAACCAACCAGAGCTAACTCTATACGCAGGGGCATCATCAGGAACATTAACCGCTGAATATGGTGAAAAGTTATCTGACATCCATTCTAACAACAAAGATGCAGGGTTGGAAATAATTAATCCAAAGTTGCAACAAATAGTAAACCGGCAGGCAATTTGGATGAGAAACCTCTATAAGAAAATTCGCGAGGCCGGAGATCTTGTAGTAACTGGATCAAAACCGGCAATAGAGCTGTCACTAAGAGCAATGCAAAAACTGATGGAGCAAATAGCTGAACTCCACGAGGAAATTTACATGCTCGTTACTGAACAAGAAGAACGACACATGAAGAGAGTGTCAAACCATCATCTATCAAATAACAACAAACACAGAAGGAACCGAAAAGGCCTTGGGCGACATAACACAGGACTGCACATCGATTCTAAAGCAGATAAAAAGCAAGTATCTAAAAATTATTTAGCAATGCAATCGGGTTTGGTGATAACACCCACAGCTTTAATCGCATTAACAACAAGCGAGGAGAAATGCGTTCTCTTCAGAGCATTAATTTACCCAGGCTCAAAAGCATCACTCATCTCAATAAATGCAGCAAATCTTTTTAAGGCGAGGCAAAAACAAGTAAGCACAAAAATGTCAGGAATGAGAGGAAAGGAAGCCGGAGTGTGGCAATCACATGGTCGGGCTAACTTTATCCCCAATGCATCTGGGTTCATTTGAGATTAAATGTGAGGCAATGGTGTTTAAAAAATTAACTGACAATATTCCAGACATCGACTTCGATACTAACAAATGGGAACATTTGCAGCATTTACAACTTGCAGATCCACAATACAATAAGGCCAACAGCATCGAAGTAATAATCGAGGTTGACTATTATCTCTTAATTCTAAAAAGTTATATCATTACAGGACGCCCACAAGATCCAATCGCCCAAGAAACCAAACTTGGTTGGATCATAATGGGAAACACAGGCTACGGCAAAGAGGACAAAATGGACATACTTTGATTTAAATATTCCGGTATAAGCCCTACCAAAATAGGAAAAAGAGTAAATTTTAGTTCAAGATGAGGCTGAATTAATACTGATTCAAGAGTTATTCCACTTTTAGTGTTTTTTTTAAATCGAGTTTAAAAATTCACAACCTTTTTTTTTAATTTTTTTATCTTTTTAAAATTTTTTCAATTTTTTTTTTAATTCAACATTTTTGCTCTTAAAAGTTTTCTCATGAGAGTTGTACTTTTTTAAATATTTACAAAACTCGAAAAACTCTCTATGGAAGCTGCCACTTCTGGTTAGTCGAATTCCGCTAAAGTTAACAAACTTAAGTACTTATTTTTAGCCGAGGAATCCGAATCTGTAATTAAAAATAGGGGATCCTATTTTAATTTAAAAGTTACCCCCCGCCTCACCTACAGAATGGGAGGAGGGTTGCTAACTTTAATACTAATGTATGTCCCCTTTAGAGTGATTAAATTTTGATTTTATCCATTTTAAGCTCAGCATACTTTTGACATACAGATAAATTACAGCTAAATAAATCGTACTGTTTGAAAAGTTCACAGTTCACTTTTTAGGGTATCCCATATAAAACTTGGGATACCCTAAAAAGAGAATTCATCAAGCAATTTGTTATGTTAAATTCCCCTGAAACCCTACAAGTTGAATTAGTCACTATAGAGCAAAATAAAAACGAGAGTGTTAGGAGTTATGCAAATCGCATCGAGAAATTACTCTCGCCATTAGATGAGTGCTCAATTCTTGAACACGGAGAAGAATCCCACGTCACTAGTTTTAATGCAAAAACTGCTTTAAAAGCTTTCCAGGAGGGATTGCTCGATCCAATCAAAAATAATCGTCAACGCTTGCTGATTCACTATGATGATATAAACAAGGCATGTGAAGAGGAATAGACGTTAAAAACTTCATTTTCTCTTCCTGTAAAACCTACAGTTAGTTGTCAAATATGCGGTAAGATGAATGATTAATCTAGGCAAATGTCTGTTACCAAAGAGTTCCAAATAATTCGACTTCCTATACTAAAATTCTTCCTCAAACACCAAACCATAGGTCAGTTAATAATTACAATTGTGTTTGTGCTTATTGTAAAAAACGTGGTCATAATATTCGTGATTGTTTTTCCAAGAAAAGGGACGACGAGTGGAAAAGTTCAAACAACGACCGTCATCTTTCCAATTCTGGACCCATTAGGGGGCTCGAGTCCAAAAAACAAGTAACACCCACGTTAGCTCAAATAATTCGAAATGCATGTTTCCTTCTGCAACCCAAAAACTAACCTTTTGGAAATCAAAGGTTCTTCATTTTGTTTATCCAACTCAGAATCTTTTACAAATAGTCTTACTTATTCTGAGATCGATAAACCTTCAGCTTGTGATCGGGAACCTTACCATTTTCGGATCGCCAAAGTATCCATCATAAATGATAAACTTTTTACCAAGATGGATCTATATGTTTCATCTCGAGATACTTTAACTTTTCTAATAGATGGCGCTAAGATTAGTTTAGTGAAAAAACATTGTCTAAAGGGTGAAGCTATATGTTACCAAAACGATAGGTGGCATCTCAAATAGTTTAGTGGAAACACTATCGATACCGAAAAATTAAACAATGAAGAGAAATGTTCTATTCTAAAAATATGTCGTGAGTATAACGATATCTTTTACCTAGTTGGAGGAGTATAACGATATCTTTTACCTAGTTGGAGACAAACTCACTACCACCAATGTTACTGAACATAAAATTCCGCTTATTCAGAATTTTCCTCCCATACACGTTAGACCTTACAGTCCCTTCCACAGTCTACTTTAGTAAATAACCGAGTTGCTAAAATGTTAGAAGATGACATAATCGAGAATAGCCGCAGTCCATGAAAATTCCCTTTATTATGCGTTCCAAAGAAATCTAGCAACGAAAAAGAAAATCTTCCAAAGAAAAAAATGGCGGGTTGATCGGCGCAGATTAAATGAAATAACTAAGTCAAATGTATTCCCATTGTCGAACATTACCGAAATACTCGACCAGTTGGGGAATGCTTCGTATTTTTCAACACTTGACTTGGTGAATGGTTACCATCAGGTGCCGTTACATCCGTAGGACAGAGAGATGACTGCATTCAGTACCTCCACTGGACACTATCAATTCAAACGAATGCCTTTTGGATTAAAGGGAGCACCTTCAACATTCCAGAGGTTAATGAAGAATATGGAGGAAAAAGAAAACAAGGCTTGTGCAAGTTTTCACTATGAAGAATGGACTTAAAAACCCTTAAAGAGAAAGCCTTGCCAAATATCATGAAGCTTAAGGAGTAGTAGTTACAATGCATATGGCGATTAATATGTGCATAAAATATATATATTAAAAACTTCAGACAGCAAAAATAAACTATCTTGTCAAAGACCATTGCCGATGGCTGAAATCGGATATAAACTTGTGGAATAACAGTGCATGCTAATATTGCCAATAATTGGACTATAGGAGCTTTGGAAAAACGCTGGAGATTCACACGAAACAAGGAATATGAATATAAACAAATTGTACTTCTGCATTCACAGTCAGATGATATGGTGGAAAGCTGCAACAGAATGCTTTAGGCGTATTTGGCAAAAATTGTGAAAAAACTAAGGCAACTGGGTTCGTTTTGTATCTAGCGATTTAACTACACCACCTACCGTATAGAAGTATTAACAGTAACACGAAAGATCTTGTGAAAGATACTAATCTTGCGAGTCTAAAAAATTTTGCTCAAAGTGAACGAGGATGAGTTGTATAATAGGCACTTCTCGTACAAAACTGTTTGGTCAAATATATTTTAAAAACTTCGGCGTAAACTGCGGTTTTCATGTATATCCGTAATTTTATTACTTATTTTTTATTGTGGGAGGGGGGGAATATATACTAATTGGGCATTGATTATAATGTAAAAATCAAAATCGATATTCTAATGGACGAGAAAGTCAAAAAGTTTTTCTACATACATCGAGATATTATTTTTTGGGGGCCTTCCATCCTCCGCACATAAATTGTACATAACGTATAATAATAATGATACATATTATTACTGTGCTTATATTGGATTTCTTGGAGTTACTCGAACCAAATAATAATTGAAATTACGGAATGAAATAGTATAGCGAGAAAATTATAATTGGTAATAAACATGCCGCACTGGATCAATACTCGTACCATTTGTTTTTTTTTTATCTTGTATAAATTATATTTGCTCGGAATCTTGTGGCGACATTATGTGAGTCGTATTGGTGCGCCGTGAATCACATCGATATACATAAAATGATGTTATGAGAATTAATCACATCTTTTATGATGGATTTAATTCGATTTTTATGTTCCAATGAAATGTTAATTAATTCCAAATTCCAAAGAGATATGCAATAAAAGGTTCAAAGTTATTACGTTTTAATTAAAGATCTGGAATGATAAAAGTTTTAAAGAATTAGATAAACAGGTTTTTCCTTAGGTTAGGTTAGCTTTAGGTGGCCGTCAAACAGGTGTAACGCGGGCCTCGGGGTACGCGTTGCAAAGTGTGCCCACACCTTTGTGCTTCGTTCCATATGTGGGTATATAACTGCGTACACTTCCATGCGGAGGGTAAGTATGTCCACTCTCCCACCTTTTCCTTCCATACTCTTCCCTTTCCTATCGCTTACCATCATGTGGTTCCCTAGCTTCGGACTACGCTTGACAAATTCGACGCCCATCCCTGAGTCTAGCTGGCTGGAGAATCCCCCCGTTAACGCAGATCCCAAGGCTGTCGTTTTAATGACACTTATGGGACTCGCACCTTGATCCGTTACAGTGGCGCCCAACGTGGGGCCCTCTATACCCCTCTATATAAGGCCGGAACTTTTGCAGATTGAGCACCGCGGCGTAGCATTCCAGCTTAGTAACTGAGTAGTTGCGTTGAGCCGCATTGAGTTTACCTCGCATAAGCTCAATGCGGCTCAACGCAACTACTCGGTGACTGAGCTGGAATGCTACGCCACGGTAGCATAGTGTACAAAAGTTCCGGCTTTATATAGAGGGGTATCCTTTTGTTATATACACCGACCATGCTGGTTAGCGGTGGTTTGTGTCACAGAAGGATCTGTCGGTGTGTCTTGCGCGGTGGAGCTTTAACTTGCAGGCGTTCAACTTTCAGATAGGGTATCGTAGGGGTTCGTTAAACGTCATGCCTGACGCCTTGTCAGGACCTTTTGTTGAAGAATCTCTTCCTTGTGGTGATAAGTTACAAAGCGACAACGTTGACCCTGGCGATGGTCGATCTGGAAGTTGTTCTTTTTCTGCCTCCTTATCTGTCTATTCAGTAGATCTCTTATCCCTCTCTTCCTTAACTGCGGCTTCCTCAATTCCAATTCTGCATACCGACCTGAACTCTTCATCTTTTCAGGACGCCGACTATGTGGAGTGAATGGAGAAAGTCAAGTTGATGGCGGATTCGGAACACAACTTGAAAAATGAAGATGATAAGTTATTTATTGCTCCTTCATATGGAGATCGATACCTTGAGACCGATCTGTCCATTCACAAACTTTTTGTGCCTTCTCCAATTACTAGGGATCTCATCGAACAGGCTCACTCACCTCCCACTTCAGGACACTTAAGCGGTCGCTAAACGCTGAAACGACTGTATCGACAATTTTACTGGCCTCGTATGGCGGTTAAAGTAAAAGAGTTCGTGGCGGCTTGCCCTAAGTGTAAGATGATCAAACCTGTGAACTTCGCGACAAGACCAGCTATGGGAGCTCTGGTGGTGTCTACGCGTCCATTTGAGAAGCTGTTCGTTGATTTCTTGGATCCGTATCCGAGGTTTAAACGTGGGAATACCGTTATCTGCCTAGTCTTAGATCTTTACTCCAAGTTCATTCTGATTAAGCTAATGCAAGAAACTTTGGCTACCTCATTGTTCTTGTTCTTGGAGAATGAAATCTTTTTGTTGTTTTCCGTTCCAGCGGTCAGATTACATTAAGTCAGATTACGGAAAACGATAACGTACGTACTCCGATTTACTTTCCTCAAAGAAAGGCTTCGGAGAGGGTAAACCAGACTTTATTGTCGGCCATACCGGCATATGTTGGCGATCATGAACATAGTGAATGTAGTTAGTAATTGCAGGAAGTGGCCGCGGCATTGCGTAATGCATGTCACGGCACTTTGCATTTTTCCCCTCACTATCTCGTGTTCGGACAGCATATGTCACTTCATGGTTCGGATTATGAATTGCTCAAACTGTTTGATGGATTAGACTCTAACGAGGTGCAAGTGTCGACTAAGTCTGACCACCTTAACACCATCCGATCTCAAATTGCCCACTATCTCAAAGTGGCTCACGCGAAGGGAGCTCTTTGGTATAATCTTCGCAGCAATTAACGTTAGGTCGTTAGCCTTGAGCAACGCATTCGATAAGTTTTCTGCGAAGTTAGGACACAAATTAAAGCCTACTACCATTGAAACAAAGAACAGTACAGTTGCGAATAGGGTAAAGGATTTGACAGGCAACGACTTGGGGTCTCCATGTGAAGGACATGTCCTTATTTTTTTTCTTTCTCTTTCTCCCTATGAACATTTGTTTAGAGTTGTTTTATTGCCCGGCTTTTGAGACTTCTCAGGGTGTGGAACGTCCTCACGTTTTATAACGGGAAACTCGGGGTACGCATTGCAAAGTGTGCCCACACCTTTGTGTTTTGTTCTATATGTGGGTATATAAATGCGTACACTTCCATGCGGAGGGTAAGTATGCCCGCTCTTCCACCTTTTTTCCTTAATGTTCCCTTTCCCTATCCCTTGCCATCATGCGGTTAGCTTCGGACTACGCTTGGCAAATCTCACGCCCATCCCTGAGTCTAGCCAGCTCAAACAGCGCAGACAAGCCTCTGCTCCGGAGAATCGGTTAACGCCATTAGGGTGCGGATCCCAAGGGTGACGTTTTAATGATACTTATGGGACTCGCACCTTGATCCTTTACACAGGGTCGAAACATAGAGACAAAAAGGTCCGTAGCCCTACCACAACGAATTTTCTTACCACCTCCCGCTACTGAAACTAATCCGAGCTCCTGACGAAGCGATGATTATCCTTAATACTCACTTCACTGAAGTCTGTGAGATTACGACAGTAATCATGAGAGAACACCAAGTCTACTTGCATGCTTACCAATGAGACAGTGTCCAATGCTGACACAAACAATTTTACCAACACTACATTGCTTCGTAGATATTAGTTGGTTAAACCTGACTAAGTCGAGTGTAGGCCAAATCTACCGCGTAATGACGCATGCGTTATGCTTTGACCATCTTTCATTTGTGATTTTATATGCAACAGGAGGTACCCAGTTTAACGAGTCTATCGGATTTAATATTCCCCGTTATGTTGAAATGCCCTGGCACCCACGAAAAATGGATGTTGAACTGTTCCGCCATCTCGTTAAGAGATGAGAGGACAGTTCCGGACTACTTTCGACATGAGAAAGCCTGTTTGTAGGACCTTAACTGCAGTCTCAATGTCCGTAAAAATGCTAATCTATGGCCTTCTTAATTGCAATGAGCTCTGCCTGAAAAACACTACAGTGATCAGGTAGGCAAAAAGAGAGTTTTGGATTTAATTCCTAGAAAACCCCACGGGCAGCTTTAGCATCCATCCTCGAGCCATCCGTAAAAAAATTAATCGCATCGGGCTTAATAAATGCTTCACTCGCCCAGTCCTCTCTGCAGGGAATTCCAGTTATAAATTTAGCTTCGAGGTAGGAAGCTGGGATGGTATAGTCGATAGATTTGGCAATTCCTTTATTATTTAGAATAGATGATTGCCCTTTAGCATTACAGGTCCACAGGGAAATTGATATAAGCCTAGCAGCTGTACAAGCAGCCATCTGTTTAGCTAAAATATCAAGAGGGATAAGATGAAAGAGAATCTCCAGTGCTTGAGTGGAAGTACTCCTAAGTGCAGCAGTAATACACAGGGTGCCATTTCTTTGAACTTTCATCAACAACTTTTGGTTAGTTTTAGTACTTAGAGCTGGCCACCAAATTGAGACTCCGTACATTAGAATAGGTCTAACTAAAGAGGTATAAAGCCAGTGTACGATACGGGAAGTAAGCCCCTATCCTTTCCCCAACGGCATTTTTACAGGAGTATAGCGCTACAATAGTTTTCTTTACTCTTTCCAAAATATTAGGCTTCCAATTTAGTTTGTTGTCCAGAATAAGATCCAAGAATTTTACTTTATCAGTGATTTTCAAACTAACTCCATTAAGCGTGGGTGGGTCAAAAGAGGGAAGTTTATGCCTCCGGGCAAAAATAACCACTTCAGTTTTAAGTGGATTAACATTTAGACCGCACCTATAGGTTCATTTGATAAGAATACCAAGGGCATTCTACATGAGATCTCTCAGGGTACTTGGATATTTACCAGAAATACTAATTGCAACATAAGCAACCTCTTTAAAGCCCTCCTCCGCTATGTTTAGTAAGAGGCCATTTATGACCAAGTTCCAAAAAAGGGGGGATAATACACCTCCTTGCGGTGTACCTCTACACACAAATCTACGTCACCAACATTACCCAAAATGATCCTGCTCCTAAGCATTTGATCAATCCTGCAACCTAGTGATACATCCACCCCCAAATCGAAGAGTGCCTGCAAGATCGCCTCAGGCTTGACATTGTTAAAGGCACCTTCTATATCACAAAAAGTCACCAGGGAGAATTCTTTAGAGCGATTTCTCGATAGAGCATATGAGGGAGTGTAGTGCCGATTCTACCGATTTACCTTTACAGTATACATGCTGAGATGCAGACAACTTAACCGGCTCAACCGAGCCTCTAATATAATCTTCTATTAGTCTTTCTAAAATTTTTAATAAAGAAGAAGCTAATTGGCCTAAGGTCTTTCGGATCACAGTGAGAGCGTTTTCCCGCCTTAGGTATGAAAAAAGCCTTTACTTCAGTCCATTTTTTTGAAATGTGACCTAGTTATAGGCTACTTTTGAAGAACACCTCGTGTCAGGGAACCGTTAAATCAGAGGTCTGTTAGTACCAAAAATATAATCTAATAGTAACTCATCTTTTTCATTCGTATCGGTGCTTCCCCCGATCGTATGGTGTGAGTTCGCTTCACATCCAGGGATGATTCTAACTCTATGTATCTGAGCTACCACTATTAAGTCGCGCATGTTAGTCGGGGGAATGATTTCTCCATCATGCGGTAAATATACTGATACAAGCAGAGGTATTTGCTGTTGACCTCAATGCTAACTGCTAGCACATCTGCATAGCTGTAATTTGCAAGAATGCACAAACGAATCCTTTCTGTATCTTGCACAAACAACAGCTTATAGTTAGTAGCTCTAAGACCAAGAACCTGATCTTTATTGACCCATGGTTCTTGAATCAAGACGACATCTATGTCATCTTCAAAACCATAGCTTATAATGCCACCCGTCTTGGCCAGCTCCGCCAACGGTTCTTTATTGACAATGGTCACAACAGGCCCAAAGTCGTTATTATAACCTCCTCCACCTTGGCAATCTTCCAATTGTGGGAAGGTAGCTCTGGGTGGTCAATACTAATCTGCTCCAGAATCTCTGTGGGATCACAAGGCTCAGCCGGAATCTACGCACGGGCCCTCGACCTGCTTGGTGTGTTCTCCACTGCAGTAACTTCAAGACTGGCTCCAGGCCAGACTTCCCTTAGGTTACTAATTGCCATTTTACATAGGTCAAGAGACCTCTGGTTGCCACAGGCTGTCAAATTTACATGGTTCCTGTACCAATCACCATCGCGACAAGAAACCCCAGGGTTTCCCCCACATAACACTGAGGAAAGAAGCGGATAAAGCCTTTTCCACCTTCCATCCAATCAGCAGGAGTGATACTAGCATCCTCCTTTGCCGCATCAATAACAGCTACGAAAAGAGGGTCCTTCAAAACCTGGCTAAAAGATCTACTTGTAGTTGCCTGCAATTTAAACCTTTTAACATCCTTAGGAGATTTTTCTTGAGATCTATATCGTTTAGAGATGGAGCTCTCAGTAGAAACTCCTGGCTTAGACTGAATAGAACCCGTAGCCCTTTTAGCCCGCTCCAGTTTGACAAAATACCAACAAAATTGGTACTATTATCGCTATGCAATTCAGGACAGATGCATTACTGGACAAATCTCCAACAAGCTCTAAGTGTACAGCCGTTGTATTTAAGCAAATAAAAAGGCAAATATAGGCTTTATATATTTTCTGCCCTCGTTCCTTAGCGACATGAATTTGGTTAGGTCCGGGGAAATCTATTCCAGTCTTCAAAAATGGACGTACTCATCCCACACGCGATCTTTGCAAGTTAGTCATTACTTGCTCTGACAGTGCGCCTTGTATTATAAAGCCTTAACTTTACCGTTGAGTATCCAGTACTTTTGACGAGAGATGAACAAAAGCAGCGTTGGACCGGTGGGTTTATGATTTAGGTGCGAATACCTTAAAGAATTAATGTTGCAATTTTGGATTTCGAATTTATGATTATCGGGAGTTTAGTAGAATACGCAGCTTAACTATTTTGGAACCGTCCTCCAACGCAAATTAACCTAATGTCATCAATGAAGGGATCTAAAAACCGTAGGTTACTGTGAGAAAAGATCTAATTGTGAGAAAAGATGCCGATGCTAGACAAAAGGCGACCGTTAGCAAAATGAAGTCTCGAATCGGTTTAGATGGAACGGAACGATATACTATTTTTTGAAATTTTGTGTCAGCGGATAACGAGTTGTCTAATTGAAAGGATGATTTCTTAAAAGGAAGTTTTACGATGAATCGACCACATGGATACCTCTGTAAGTTTTCCGAAAAATGATTTTCGCAAAAGGTTTCTTCCGCTGATATAATAAGTGTTTCATGATCAACCGACTCTATCCCCCAGAAACTTCTTAGACTTTGATCAATGTTTACATCATCATTTTGTATATTTTGCTATCAATTCAACTTGTTGCTGGTCTTTAGGTGAACTGGACTGTCTCGATCCTGTTATAAACCTGACTTAGGATTTGGAATCTAACAGAGCTTTGCAAGGTATTATTCTTCCTGAGTTGTCGATAGCATTTACTATAGCAGTTGGAAGAATTATAATGACACTTGAACTTTGAACTTTTGAATGTTTCTTCCTGATGTAATAGTTTCCTGTATTTTTTATTTCTGTTTTGATAACGACCTCTGGATAGTCACTAGAATATTGGATGCGTACTTCCAAGACAGTTGAAGCATCTGTTATTTCTACATCTAATCAAAGAAAATTGTTGCAGTATATATATAATGACTGCGTTGCAATCTGTTGCTGCCTTTGATCCTTCTGAAGTGCTGTGACTTGTACCTTCGGTTCTGGGACTAACTTTTTTGGATGTCACGATCAGCGACTCTATAGTGTCTCTATACGTTGACCCAAGAAATTAAAGGATTCGGCAAGATCTGAATTAACAAGGTTTGCCGAGTGTTCTGCCCAAAGAGTCTTTGATTTTTTATTTAATTTTTGCATGAGGATATACGTAAGCCATCAGGGATCTCTCGTCTTTGCTTGCATTAATCAAGCTATGCGCACATATCCTACGGCGGCAATGGCTGTAGTCATCGGATTCAACCCACTTCATCTCTACCTCAAAAATCAGCTGCTATATGTGCAGCTAGATTACAGGTAGTGAATCAATATAGTCATGATGATCATATGGGTCACTGAACTTTCAGACTTGGAGTCCCGGACCTTTAGAGTCCCGGACGTTGTGCCCAAAGAACTCTGCTTTGGCAGGAATTTCGGGGTAACAGTCCTTGGTAGAACAGACTGGGATACTGGTGGACCTCCTATGGAGCCTAGCAGTCTTGTCTGATTTTCAGATGGATCAAAAAAGGGTAGAGGAGTTGGCATTGGTGTCTTTGGACCCAACCACAAAATAAGGAACTCACTGAAAACTTATCTCAGTGTTTTTTAGCCAAAATTCACGCCATAAAAACATGTGTCTTAACTATTATGAACAAAGGTCTTAAAAGCGCCTCCATTCACATTTTTTCTGATAGTCAAGTAGCATTGAGAGCTACTGGGTTCTAACTGCTTTGATTCTAAGTCGGTGAAAAGTTGTTATAAACTGCTATAATCCCTCTCTTGCCATAACAAAGGTAGGTTGTGGTGAGTACATGGTCACAAGGACATCACTGGAACCAAGATAGCTGACAAACTCATTGCCCCTGAACCTTGCTGTGGCATCCCGAGGGCCTTTGCAGCCTACACAATTAGTAAATGAGAAGAAATATAGTGCTTGAACTATTGGAACTGTATTCCCGGTCTCAGACAAGCCAAATCTTTAATCAGACCATTTCACCATATGGACTTGGCGGTAAATTTCAGTATTTGAAATAATAGGGATCTAGTGAGTTTTATTTCAGGCCACTGTAACCTGAGATATCATTTGAATAAAATGAACCTGTCCAGAAATATACTAGCATATACAAGCATTTACTATGTGAGTGTGTTGCTCTGTGTACACTGAAGTGGCTTCATTTTGAAGAGAGGCTTCATTCTCACCTTTATTAGGAAGATGGACAACCTTTTGATTAAAAAAAACCCCCCTTTGGGTCAGAGATAAAAAATCCATTAAGCACTTTATATTGTTGGCATTGGCACTGTTGATTGTTCAACAAACGTTCTGATGAAAGCGTAGATGATGTAGTTTTTTCGGTCAAGAATATGGAATTTTTGAACAGGGCTAAGATAAGGAGATTCATTTATAGTGGTAGAATACATGTCGAAAAACGACTGCCACTCAGAATATTTTCCGGAGAAAGAATAGTGGATCTTCGCGGTAACTTGACTTGAGAATGCTCACTAGCCTGAGATCTAGACTTTTTGAGCGAATCCAACTATTTAAAGATGAGATTACGGTATAATAATTTTATTCGTAATTGAGGTCACTTTTATCTTCTACAACTAAGATAGTGCGACATCTAGTCATTTAAGGGTCAAATACACGAAAAATGAAAAAAATGCTCGAGTTAGTGTAGCTTTTTGGACAAATTAGGGATTATTTACCCAACTAAATTTTGAATCATTCTTTAGGATTTAAATTAAATAATCACATCTGGTTTTCCAAATTTTCCACTTAGAATTCCGTTGATTCATAATATAAATATACATAGTAGTAACATGGTAAATTACCCCATTGACGTGCTGGATGTCGCTACTGGTATCGTTTTAAAATTTTCAAAATATTTTTTATGTATAGTCGCCTAAATGTCATATATTTATTCTAATTGTTAATAATATTCTACTGACCCGACATCTGGAACATGAATGGGTAAACTATTTTTCTTATGATCTTAGAACTATATGTTATTATACTATGTTTGATTGAAATTATGATACATTTTCACTAAATTATGAAAAGTACATGTAGCTCAATTATTAGAATTTAATCACCGTGGCTTTTTTGAAAATTTTAAGTATTAATCAAAATAACTGCAAAAAAGCAATTGAATCAATTAAATAATTGATTTGACATATGTGCCTGTGATAATATTAAGCTAAGATTTTCTTAAATCTTTCATTATTTAGTTCTTACAACCAACTAATAGATGGCAGTTTAAGTTATAAACCATAATCATCTCAAATATGCACCGTTAAAGATTTTATTGCTTTATGTTTCTTGCTCATTCATAATTGTATTGTTGGAGATATATATGTGGATATTAATAATATTTTTCGAGATTTTGGATCTATGTATGGACAATAAAAAAATGCGTATGAAGCAATTTTTTTTATATTAACAATTGTTTTGTGTAGGGACTATTAGGAATCAGTGGTTCAGTGTTTTATTGTATTCTATTGTTTTTGTTTTTTATTTATTTTTAATAATAATAATAATAAACGGCTTTTCAGTATCATCAAATGCGCCAGATTTTCTTAGCACCTGCATGTGCCAGGTACCGATCCTAAACTGCGTGTCCCTTAACATAAGCTGGGATCGGGTTAAATTTTGGCGGTATCCATATTTTCTTTTGTTGATCTTTTAAAAATGAAGTTTTTTAAGGATGCGGGTAGTTAGCCCAACGACCAAACCTTGGTTTAGATGCCTCATACGATAAGCCAAGGAGGATGCGGTGTAGTTCTAAGGATAACATGCTCGATTAGAAGTCTTTTACGAGACTTGGTTCATATAGGACTTTTACCCTCCTTAAATTCCGATTGGTATTTCTTTGTAATTTTTTTGTAGTTTTTTTTATTGTTGCTATATGATACTGATTTTGATGTTGCAGTCCATTTTTGTAGGACATAGGCCAGTGGATGTTGTTTGGCAAGACGGAATAGTTCTAAAATTCAAAAACACAATAACTTGGAAAATTATTTTCTATAACAATGATTATGTGAACTATCATTTGTTTCTCAGTAGACAGTAGTACAACTAAAACCATCATGGTAAAAAATATTTTAAGGATATTTTAATGAAACATAACACTTGTTGTGACTAGAGTAGTTTTATGGTCTAATAAATATGTACAAAATTTTAAAAATTTTTGTTTGTTAATTTTTTTTGTGTATCGGCTCATGTTGCAACATTGTTCTGAACAAAATAATGTCTTAATTTACATATTTATGTTTTGCAACATAACATTTATGTTTATACATTTTCTGTTGTTGATTGTTAAAAAGTATAAAAATCCAATTTACAATACAAAATATCTTGCAAAAATTTTATTTGCATCAATATGCTAATTAAAGGCAAATTAATTGGCCTGGAATAATTTTCTTTTAAAAATTGTTTGCTAATCAAAGTCAAGTAATTTTTGACAAAGAATAAATTAACTACTTTCGTTTGTTTATTAAACATTTACATACTCATTCATTAGACATGTTAAAATTAATAGAATCTGCAATAGGAAAACTTCTAAGCAATACGAATTCATAATATAAATACACATAATACTACCATCATAAGAAAAAAACAGTTTACCCATTGATGTTCCAGATGTTGGGTCGATAGAATATCGTCAACATTTAGTATAAATATATGACATTTAGGCGATTATACATATACAAATATTTTGAATATTTTAAAACGATACCATAAGTGACAACTAGCACGTCAATGGGCTAACATATCATGGTAGCCCTATGTGTATTTATATTATAACGAATGCTAAGAAGAGAAAAAATAATTGAAGGAGCATAGCCGTATCGTAAAGCTAATCAAATGTCAACTTTTACAAAAAAAAAAATATCTTCAGTCTGTAAATAAAAGAAGACTGTGTCACTTCCGCTTTAGTTACAACAAGAGCAAGTTGTTTTATTTCGATACGACAAAAATCTCTGTCCATCAGAAACGAACGTTATTATACGATCGTTATGAACGGCTAATTCTAATTGATAAAAATGGACTAAAATGATTGTAGATTCGTATATTGTATTGACCTGGCATATAAGCGTGATCGATTGAAAGCAGTAACACTAATTTATTTTAACCATTGAACGAGTGATAAGCTTAACCATTGAACGAGTGATAATCGTAGAAGTTATAAAAGCTACTTTCAAACATTCAAAATAACCAAAAAGTATCGAAGTGCTCTGCAAAGAAATGAAATGCGAATGAAATCAAACATCTGATTTCTAGAGTAAACCTAGACGCTATTTGTATTGGTGAAACATGGACAGGTATTGATTATTAGAAGATATCCAGGCAATCAATGTTATAGTAAGTCAGCAGAAGACATCGCATGCAAATCTATTTTCTGCAAAACCACTACACGAAATCATGATGGTTGATATGTGGTACAACTGCCATTTTTGGAAACACAACTGGACCAATTAAAAAATTGGAAACAATGATCTTTACAAATATCTGGAGAGAGAGAGAGAGAGCAAACATCACCTTCTATACGAGTATTAAATCATCACTGCAATATATGGGACATCGGCTGCATCGTACTTAGTCATCCGAGCCTTGCATCATTTAAAACTGACGATGAATCTTCAATCATGGTAAGGCCAGCAAAATCCTCAATGTTTTGTTCGCCGGCTGAACAGAAGAATCGTTATTCGGATGGAACATTTAAAGGGTGACGATTAGTGTTTGGACACTACGACCACAGGAATCGGATCATGAAATACCAGTGCTAGTTTGAACAGTACAAATGTCGAAATTCAAATGTTGAATGTTGCGATCTTTACATCCCTTCTTAGATGAATTTAATGTTTTTGAGGTAGGAGGCTTGTTGGAGAATTCACAGCTACTCTTTGAAGAATGACTTCCAATGTCAAATCAAGGACAAATGTCAAATCAAGGACTTCCAACCTATTATCTGAAAAATTCTTAAGCACTTTCCGAAGAATCATTGCCAAGCAAAGAAACATCGCTTAAATGTACAGTGATCAGTAAATTACTACAGCCATAAGCCGGCACTTCATTCTTCCAACATCATTATATTTCGGTGGACTTTTTAAGGCGACATGCGATTAAACCACACTTGAAAAAATGTATTGGAGAGACGCAAAGCTGACCTTCGAGAAAATGGCCACCTTATTAACCCAAATAGAAGTGGAATTACATTTTAGACCGATGTGTCCGTTAACCGAAAACGCAGTATCTTCAAAAGTATTAACACCTGTAAAAATGAAGCAGAACGCTACAACAATCTAATCGACGAGTAAAACAAGTACCAAACAATGGCACTAACACGAATCGAGAATAATTTTTAATTTAAAAGCTTAAGTCTTTGATTGAAAAGTTCAATTTATTAATTTAAAAGTTCGATTTCTTTAATTTAAAAGTTTAAAATACGTCAGTAACAGCATTACTTCTGTTATTCAAATTAGGATCAATCATTAAACATGTAGAAGATACTCAGTAAGGTCTGTTGCAAATACTCACCGGAGTCAAAAATCACAAAATACATCCAGCATAGCTGCCTCCTATGCAATGCGAATAAGAACTATCTACCATATTAAAACGGATATCCAAATGAATTATCACCCCGGAATACATGATCACTTTGAACTACACAATTTTATCACTTATTTCGACTTTAATATTGGACAATTGAAAGTTCAACACCTGCTTAAAACAACAAGTTAAATATGTATAAATGTGTATGTTTGTGTGTGTGTACCAAAATGTTCACTGTAATAAAACTTGAAGTTACTGAACTGTTTCAAATAAATCAAACACATAACAGGATTAGATGTAACGATTGAAACAGATAGAATACGATAAAAAAGAAATATCGGAAGGCCTAAAGAACAATCGGAAGTTTTTACGGAAACAACATCTTGATTTAATAGCGGAAACACGGCTATGTATTTTTAAATTTGTTTTTGAATTCCAAATTCTATTTTTTCAAATAACTAAATAAAAAATACATATTTTAATCATAAAATCTGAATGAAGAAATAGTGAGTCATTTATTTAAATAAAAAAAAACAATTATATTTTAATCATTTAACTTAATATAAACAAATATGCCTCCAAAAATTACTGGAAGTTAAATAAAATCTGTAACTCTCCAAAAGTGATAATCAGTAAAGTAAATACACTATTTACCGACTCCAACTCTGATTCTCTAAAAAAAATGATAATGTGTAAACTAGAAAAGTACAATGAATTAGTGACCAAGTATTGAATATACACAAATTGCAAATATATTTTGTTCCAGCAAAGCATAATAGTTCTATTGTCCTTTCATTGTAACACATTATTATACTTTTTCCAGGATTTTCTGATATGTCTTTCCGCATATCATAATATATAACATGCTTGAATTTATGTGTTAATTTTTTTAATTTAAAAGTTTGACTTCTTTAATTTAAAAGTTTAACTTCTTTTATTTAAAAGTATAGTTCTTTACTTTAAAAGTCCGATTTCTTTAATTTAAAAATTTAACTTCTTTAATTTCAAAGTTCAATTATTTGATTTATAGGTTAACTTTTTGATTTTACCAATTTTTTTGAAGTTTAATTTTTTAATTTAAAAATTCAATTCTTTGATTTTAAAGTTCAATTCTTTGAATTAAAAGTTTGACTTTCACCATTTAAAATTTTTCCATTTAAAAGTTTAATTTCTTTGATTTAAAAGTATAACTTCTTTAATTTAAAATTTAACTTAAAGAGTTCAATTCTTTGATTTAAAAGTTTAATATTTTAAAGCAAAAGTTCAATTCTTTGATTTAAACGTATAAGTTTAAATTAATAAACTTAATATATAAAAGTTAACTTCTTTAATTTAAAAGTTCAATTTTTTTGATATAAAGAGTTAACTTCTTTGATTTTACCAATTTTTTAAAGTTAAATTAAAAGTTCAATTTGTTAATTTAAAAGTTCGACTTCTTTAATTTAACAGTTTAATTTTATAGCGACTTCGCTACACAAACACAAAACAATTATTCAGATATTTCTTGCACATTCATATAATTTGCTAACGCTACATGTACACTGTACATAAATATATATAGAGCGTAAAATTGCATTTACACACAGCCATGGCCAGAGAGACTCGGTCACCATTGCCTGATGAGATGACAATTAATATTTAACAAATTATAATAACTCCTCATCAGAGTGAAACTGAGCTTTGCTTTGCACAACATCCAATTCTGAATAATTAAAATAACGACACGTCACTGACGTCGTTATAATTTCTTTGATTTAAAAAATTAACTTCTTTAATTTGAAAGTATAACTTAAAGAGTTTAATTCTTATATTTAAAAGTTCAATTCTTTAAAAGTAATAAATTATTAAATTTAAAAGTTTAACTTCTTTAATTTAAAAGTTCATTTTTTTTATTTAAAAGTGTAATTCTTCGATTTAAAAGTTTTACTTCTTTAATTAAAATGTTCAATTCTTTGATTTTAAAATTCGACTTCTTTAATTAAAAAGTTTAACCTCTTTGATTAAAAGTTTAACTTCTTTAATTTAACAGTTTTACTTTTTTAATTAAAAAATTTAATTCTTTGATTTAAAAGCTTAACCTCTTTAATTTAAATGTTCAATTCTTTTGTTTAAAAGTTTAATTTTTTGATTGAAAAGTTCAATGATTTGTTCAAAAGTATAACTTTTTTAATTTCAAAGTTTGACTTCTTTAATTTAAAAGTTTGACTCCTGTAATTTCAAGGTACAATTCTTTGATTTAAATTGTTAACATCTTTAATTTAAAAGTTTACCTTCTTTAATTTCAAAGTTCAATGCTTTAATTTAACGGGTTACTTTTTGGATTTTAACAATGAATTGAAGTTTAACTTCTTTAAGTTAAAACTTTAATTCTTAGATTTAAAAGTTCAATTCTTTGATTCAAAAGTTCAATTCTATAAGTTTAAAGTTCGACTTCTTTAATTTAAAAGTTCAACTTTTAGGATTTAAAAGTTTAACTTCTTTAATTTAATAGTTTAACTTAAAGAGTTCAATTCTTTTATTTAAAAGTTTAACCTCAATTTAAAAGTTTAACTTCAATTTAGAAGTTTAATTTCTTTAACTTAAAAGTTCAATTGTTTTATTTAAATTCAAATCTTTAATTTAATTTTTTTTTAAATTTTTTAATTGAGTTTAACTTCTTTAATTTAAGGTTTAACTTTTGAAATTTGAAAGTTAAATTTTTTAATTTAAAAGTTCAATACTTTTATTTAAAAGTTTAAGTTCTATAATTTATATCTTTAATTCTTTGACTTAAAAGTTCGACTTCTTTAATTTAAAAGTTTAACTTCCTTAATTTAAAAATTCGACTCTTTGATTTAAAAGTTTAGCTTCTTTAATTTAAAAGCTCGACATCTTTTATTTAAAAGTTTAACTTCTATAAATTAAAAGTTCCATTCTTTAATTTAAAAGTTTAACTTCTTTTATTTTAAGGCTCAATTCTTCGATTTAAAGGGTTATCAGGGCACATCTTGTGTGATTTTTTAAACTTTTAGTTTAGTTTCTTTAACTTAGAAGCTCAATTCTTTGATTTAAAAGTTAAATTTCTTTAATTTTAAAGTTCAATTCTTTAATTTAAAAGTTCCACATCTTTAATTTAAAAGTTTAACTTCCTAAATTTCAAGGTTCGATCCTTTGATTTAAAGGGTTAACATCTTTAATTTAAAAGCTCAACTTCTTTGATTTAAAAGTTTATCTTCTTTAATTTAAAAAATCAATCTTTAAATTTAGAACTACTTCTTTGAAAAAAGATTAATTTATATATATTTTTAGTAAATTTTTTTGTTTTTATAAAAAAATTGGATAAAAAATAAATATAAAATTTTTATTATCACATTAAAAAAAGTTTTACTTTTTTTTAAGTAATTTTTATTTTTATATATAAAACAAGAAATATTGTATTTTTTGTTTTTCTTAAAACAAGGTTTCTTAAACTTAAGAACTTAAGATTTAAACTTAAAAAAGAATATTTATACTGTGATAAACCTATACAAAATATGCCACTGAATCACGCAACAATATGTAAAAGTTCAATTCTTTAATTTAATAGTTCCACTTCTTTAGTTTAAAAGTTTAACTTCCTTAATTTCAATGTTCAATCCTTTGATTTAAAGGATTAATATTTTTAATTTTAAAGTTCGACTTCGTTAATTTTAAAGTTCAATTTTGTAATTTAAAAGTTCAACTTCTTTAATTTAAAAGTTTATCTTCTTAGATTTAAAAGTTTAACTCTTAGATTTAAAAGTTTAACTTCTTTAATTTAAAAGTTTAATTTTCTTAATTTAAAAATATAATTTTTTGATTTAAAAGTTCATTTATTTAATTAAAAAGTTCGACTTCTTTAATTAAAGGGTTAATATATTTAATTTAAAAGTACGACTTCTTTTATTTAAAAGTTCAATTCTTTGATGTAAGGGTAAACTTCTTTAATTTTAACGGAAGTTTAACTGTTTTAATATAAAATTTCAATTCTTTTATTTAATAGCTTGCCTTTTTTAATTTACAAGTTCAATTCTTTAATTTAAAAGTTTCAATTGTACCATTTGGTTAATTCACATAATGAAACCAAACATAACAAGAAATTGCTGTACTAGGATTATCACACGTAATTTAATGCATTTGGCGATGTTTTTTTATGTGTTGCATTTTCTTCAATGATATTCTCAAGATCGGACTCATCGAAATATATATAAGGTGCTCAGAAACTTAGTGGCCAAATTTTGTGTATTTGAATAAAAAATCATTATTAAAGGACGTAATTTTAAAATTGTCCATACATTTTTATTATTAAGGCATGGATTTCAAATATAAGTTTATTGCTCTTAAACTTTCTAGTGCTCTAAATTTAAATTTATATATAATGCCAAAACGGCCTAACCTACAAATTTTTGCAGTCCAGTACTAGGCATGACTAGTACTGGACTGCAAAAATTTTTAGGTTAGGCCGTTTTGGCATTATATATAAATTTAAATTTCAATAAAACTGGGCCCGTTTTACCATATTACTTAGCAACTTTGCACTTATCACTTTTCAAGTGATTTTTAGGGTGTTTTTAGAGATTAATAAATATTCTTTGTTATTTGTTATATATTTTACATTTCTTAAATATTTACTTCTTTTTTATAAAAAATAGTTGATTTTACAAATTTGATAAGTTTCATATTAGAAGTGCTAAATACAAAAATCAAGCAGTTCAAGTGTTAATTCTTTTCAGTTGTTTGATAATTTTGTATATAATGAGATGAAGAAAAATTTAATATGCAGTTGGTAATATGATATTGAATGATCTCATAGATTGGACAAAAAACTAAAATTTCTTTCCATCCTGCCTCTTCTTCTCGCTTAGAAGTAAACTAACAAACCACTTTACATGTTTTTTTAATTTCTTCTAGGAGAGAAGTTTTTGTTTGTTTAAAACCTCTCGTTTGTTCATTTTGGGAAAATCAACAAAAAAAAAAGTTGTATTCTTTATTGCACGTATGTGTCGCCAACAATTGTTTACTTGTATTCAAAATAAAATCTAAAACAAATAAAACATATGAACAAACCAAAGTTTATTATCATTAAGAAAAAACTTAATTTATCTTGTCTGCCTTGAAAAGCACATTATTGGACAAGTCAGTTTTTCTATTGTATTCCATTGAAAATTTGATAGACGTTTGGATAAACACAAATCATTAACAAATCGGAGCATTTTTCCAAAGTAATCAACAACATATTTTTGTTTGGATAAGTTTTTATGAATTTTTAATAAAATTATTGAAGCAACTATAACAAAACACACTTCGTAACATAGCGGAGGAGATAGTGGTAGCTGGTTAATGCGCGCACTTGAATGGGGTATGCCACAACCGGACTCCAGAGGGAAGCTGGTTATGGAGATGTCAGCAAGACTCGACCTGATCGTGTTGAACAGGGGCTTAGTCTCGACATATAGAAGACCAGGTTTTGGAAATTCCATTTCTGACATATCATTTCTATCGTCAAGACTGGCATCCAACGCGGTGGACTGGAAGGTGATGGAGGATTACACGGGTGGTACCATAATTACTTCACTTTTCAGTTACTCGATGATAGTTAAATTTTTGAAGTCAAACCTGGGAAACGTTCGTCCGGTTTTGCAGGGCAATACAACCAGGAATGATATTGAGGCCAAGGTTGATGAAATTATTCAGCTTATGCAGCGAGCCTGCGACGCAGCAATGCTTCAGAGAAAACAATGGAACGAAAGACGTCAGGTATACTGGTGGACTGATGAAATAGCGGAACTCAGGAAGAAGGCACTGAAACTCTGGCAAAGGGTACACTGAGCGCAAAACAAAAGTAATGTTACTAGCAGATCAGTCGAGTACAAGGATGCAAAGAAAAAGCTTGGCATATAGCGATACGAGCTAGTAACACTTGTTGTTGGTAAGATATCTGCCGCGAGGTAGATGTTGGCCCATGGGGGGGTCAAAAGCACGACTTATGCAGCTCGATGGATGCAATTGTGATGAAAAACATCGTGAACATGCTTTTCCCAACACATGCCTGGAGGACTAAAGAGGATATTCCAATGCAGGTCGTTGTTGCCTCCAAATTCAAAGAGAAGGAGCTAACGAGAGCGGTAGCATTTCTAAAAAATAAGAAGGCCCCGGGGCCACATGGCATTTCGGTCGAAATATTGAATCAGGTGATCGGTGGTTGACCACATACACTGCTCACTCTATACAAAAATTGTCTGGTAGCGGGAGTATTCCTATCACGTTGGAAGGTGGCCCAACCCGTGTTGATCGAAAAAGGCAAGGGAGGGAGTCTTAACTTTCAGTCGACATATAGGCCTATTTGTAAGCTTGACATTCAAGCTTTTTGACACAAAAACGGATGGGCTCTGTCCAAGGCAGCATAGCTTTCGAAAAAGTCACTCAACTATCAACACTATTAATGAAGTAACAAACACAGTTGTATCGAATCCAATAGGAATGAACATTATTGAGGCCACGATTATCAAAATCTTGTGCTCAATACGACAAATTATTATTGCCGCAGTTTATTGTACCCCTAATAGTTATAGGAGAACTATAGACTTCAAAGAATTTGACAAAATAATAAAACTAAGGGCAACCATCAATACCCATATCATCATAGGACTTAAACGCCAAACGCATTTACTAGGGAAATATAACAACAAACTTTTTGAGTGGTTCAACACAAACTGTCACAGCCAGATATTGAGGATACTCAGATCAGATCTTCCCTCCTTATACAATCGGTTCGTCAGCTCATACTTAGACTTATACATTATATCGGATGACACCACAGTACATCACGATCCACAATGTCATCCAAATCTAATGCTCGTATATTTTGAATCCGATCACCCTGCTGTTGAGCTCAAATTTTCTCTCAAATTCACCATTCCCAAATAGCCTCCATGACAGATCCTAAACTATGGCTCAGTCAACTGGTCAGAATTTAATGATCACCTGGATAATTACCTCGATAATTACCTGGATAATGTTGAAATTCCAGTGGACAGAGTACTAAAAAAAACCATACAAAAATACAAAAAAATAATCTAATTTTTATAAAAATATATAAAAATAAATATAAAATATAAAAATATAAAAATATAAAAATATAAAAATATAAAAATATAAAAATATAAAAATATAAAAATATAAAAATATAAAAATATAAAAATATAAAAATATAAAAATATAAAAATATAAAAATATAAAAATATAAAAATATAAAAATATAAAAATATAAAAATATAAAAATATAAAAATATAAAAATATAAAAATATAAAAATATAAAAATATAAAAATATAAAAATATAAAAATATAAAAATATAAAAATATAAAAATATAAAAATATAAAAATATAAAAATATAAAAATATAAAAATATAAAAATATAAAAATATAAAAATATAAAAATATAAAAATATAAAAATATAAAAATATAAAAATATAAAAATATAAAAATATAAAAATATAAAAATATAAAAATATAAAAATATAAAAATATAAAAATATAAAAATATAAAAATATAAAAATATAAAAATATAAAAATATAAAAATATAAAAATATAAAAATATAAAAATATAAAAATATAAAAATATAAAAATATAAAAATATAAAAATATAAAAATATAAAAATATAAAAATATAAAAATATAAAAATATAAAAATATAAAAATATAAAAATATAAAAATATAAAAATATAAAAATATAAAAATATAAAAATATAAAAATATAAAAATATAAAAATATAAAAATATAAAAATATAAAAATATAAAAATATAAAAATACAAAAATATAAAAATATAATTTTTTAAATATAAAAATATAAAAATATAAAAATATAAAAATATAAAAATATAAAAATATAAAAATATAAAAATATAAAAATATAAAAATATAAAAATATAAAAATATAAAAATATAAAAATATAAAAATATAAAAATATAAAAATATAAAAATATAAAAATATAAAAATATAAAAATATAAAAATATAAAAATATAAAAATATAAAAATATAAAAATATAAAAATATAAAAATATAAAAATATAAAAATATAAAAATATAAAAATATAAAAATATAAAAATATAAAAATATAAAAATATAAAAATATAAAAATATAAAAATATAAAAATATAAAAATATAAAAATATAAAAATATAAAAATATAAAAATATAAAAATATAAAAATATAAAAATATAAAAATATAAAAATATAAAAATATAAAAATATAAAAATATAAAAATATAAAAATATAAAAATATAAAAATATAAAAATATAAAAATATAAAAATATAAAAATATAAAAATATAAAAATATAAAAATATAAAAATATAAAAATATAAAAATATAAAAATATAAAAATATAAAAATATAAAAATATAAAAATATAAAAATATAAAAATATAAAAATATAAAAATATAAAAATATAAAAATATAAAAATATAAAAATATAAAAATATAAAAATATAAAAATATAAAAATATAAAAATATAAAAATATAAAAATATAAAAATATAAAAATATAAAAATATAAAAATATAAAAATATAAAAATATAAAAATATAAAAATATAAAAATATAAAAATATAAAAATATAAAAATATAAAAATATAAAAATATAAAAATATAAAATATAAAAATATAAAAATATAAAAATATAAAAATATAAAAATATAAAAATATAAAAATATAAAAATATAAAAATATAAAAATATAAAAATATAAAAATATAAAAATATAAAAATATAAAAATATAAAAATATAAAAATATAAAAATATAAAAATATAAAAATATAAAAATATAAAAATATAAAAATATAAAAATATAAAAATATAAAAATATAAAAATATAAAAATATAAAAATATAAAAATATAAAAATATAAAAATATAAAAATATAAAAATATAAAAATATAAAAATATAAAAATATAAAAATATAAAAATATAAAAATATAAAAATATAAAAATATAAAAATATAAAAATATAAAAATATAATAATAATTTTAAATATTTAAATGTAAAAAAAACAAATTTCGTGTTTTATCACAGATTTCATTACGTTTTTGCCATAAAACGGTAAATTCGATTGATTTTAGAGTTAGAAATACTATGTGATAGTTTAGAATTTCAAAGTTTGGTGTCGATTAAAATGTATTTAAGTTAAATGGATTTACTAACTTAAAAAACATTTAATCGACACAAAACTTTGAAATTTATATAAATCAGATTCAAAAATAATTTATTAAACTCTAAAATCAATATAATTTACCATTTTATGGCAAACTACTAAGAAACTATTGTATGCTGAGATAAAATATTCAGCTTTCGCTATAGAGTTATTGGTTTCGACCAAGCGATTTCATATTTTCGATATTATTTCGAAGGTCGAGGCTGACTAAAAACTGCTCGCCAGAGTGATTCAAACAAAGTCTAATCTTCATCTCCATTTGGATTTTGAGTCTCAGTTCACGACAGACAAACTACAAAATCAAGGCAAAGACAATGTGGATATCGAAACAGCTGTCGAAGTTTACTTCGCCAAGAGTTAAATCGCCAAATCACAAAAAGTTTCCACGGAACTTCAGACAAAATTATTTTTAAGTAAAATTTATCCAGTTGAAAAAATCATATCTCTTATTCTATAAAGTTCATAAATAAGAAATTCAAAATATTTTTTTTTTTAATTTAAAAATCAAAAAAACAATTTTGAAATTATTAAAATCTACTTTAATTTTAATTCCAAACTTGAATGTTTTCTCGAAAGTGTTTTATTTCGAATGGAGTGGTAAATTATATTTTTTACGAACTAACATCATTCAAATATATATTTGCAATAAGATTATACATTTTTCCAAAAATTAAATGAAACGCGAAAATAAGTTACGGATACATTAAAATTTAAGAATTTTGTTTTTCACATCCAGAGCTGTGAACATAATATTAAATTTGGTGTCCTATCCACTTTACGAAAATAAAGAATACAAATAGCTATTTGCAACCGATTTGCGCATGTATCAACTTGTATAGTCGAAATTTTTATGAATTAAAAAGGTTAACGGAATAAAAAAATTCATTGCTTGTTTAGTTTCATCTCAACTGTGATGTGGTATGGTTGTGTCAAAAAATATTATGGGAATTGTAGTACAATTTATTTTATTTACGTTTTGAGTGAAATTTTGAGTGATTTTATTTTTAGTGAAAAATAATTGTTGTGTCCTATAAGTGTTCAGTTTAAATAAATTTAGTTTTTTAAAAAATAAAATTTAAATTTATGCGTGTGTGTGAGTGTGTGATAGTAAATCGGCTATAATTATAGTGAAATTATTATTTTAGTTGTTAAGTGGAATACGAATACGATATAGAATTTTAAAACGTGAATATATTATAATTATATAAATATTCAGTTTAATTTTGTGAAATATTTTAGTTGGAAAATAGTTTAAAGTGTGCAATAAAAAAAAACTGTTATGGAATTTATCGAACGTTAAAAACAGCAATAAATAAGGTAAGATTAGTTATTTAGTTTAGGTAAATGTTTTTCGTGGGAAAAATATTTTTCATATTGGTGTCGGAAAACATATTTTAATAATTCAATAATTTAATTGTATGACATTAAATTATCATGAAAAAAGCCGAATGAAAAACTTATTTATTTGAAAAACGTACATAATAATGTGAAAATTATGTGATAAAAAATAAATTTTCGTGTTTGGCATTTTTAAGTTTTAAGTGCAAATAAAATAAGGACTTTGGTTTTGAAAGCTTCGTTATTTTTAGTTTCGGAAGGGTAAAATAAAATTTATATCTATATCTATAGTAAGAACATTCCTAAAACATATTTAAAAAAAATTTGGACGAAAAATAATTTAAAAACAAATTTTTGATCCCTTGTTAAATCATTTTTTACTTACACACAATTCTTCACTTTAATCATTTCTTTGTACAATGTCTTAAGGGACGTTAGCAGTTAAAAATTTTTTTTTTTAATTACAATTTTCAGAATGTCTTTAGAAACTCTTTAATTTTATGTAATGGCGTTCTATTTTTAGTCAAAAATTGTCGGGATCATGCTTATTATAGAAGATTAGTGGCCCGTTAATTAACAACCGAGCAATTGTTGCAACATAGTTCTTTAATTATCTGATATTACTTTTGAACTTCGCTTAAGATTATTTAAATTTTTTGCTAATAGATTAAAATTTCTAACAATTTTAAAACGTACTACTATTCACTAATTTAGAAATCATATAAATTTTTTTTAATGGTGCCAATGGCTTTATTCTTGAATCTTTCTACAAAAAAAACTTACAAGAAGTATTCAAATCTTATAAGCTAAAATTATTGCAATTTTTTGAGTCTTAACCACTGTCAATACTTAATATTAGAGTTCACAATTTCTTTATTTGCATTAACCTTGAATATTCAAATTATTTAAATTAAAGCACTTGTAGTTTTAAGTAATATTTCGTCCTGAACTCTCTGATAGTTTCTTTAATGGTTTTGATACCAAGGTCATCGTGTATGTTGCTGTTTCGAATATACCATGGGGCGTTTGAAATACTTCGATATATTTTAGCTTGTGTTCGTTGCAGGAGTATTTGCTTTGCTTTTTCTGCATTCTTTGAAATTATGTAGTTCCCACAGATAACACAGAGATCGCTCAACGAACAATAAGCTTTACTATGTCCGTATTCTTGGCATTTAATACACTGTATTGGCCAGGTGCTTTTTCTTGGTTTCTCTACAGTGATTCTTCTATGCAGATGATATTTCAAGCTATATATTCCATGCTTTTCTTTTGTTTTTTTACTTTCTACTTCCAACTCTACGCGGCTCTATTAAAAATGTTCGTTATTGTTTCAGCGTAGAAGCCTTTATCAATAAGAGCGTTGTTTATTTCGCTTGGATCTACGCAACTCTCAATACCTTTTATTACCACAACCAATCCTTTCTGACTCTTTAGTTGGTAAGTATAGTACCGTTAACTAATTTTGTCGAATTGGGTAATTAATGCTCTGTAAGCATTAATGTTGAGAGCTTGGATTTTCGTTTCTTTTATATTTCCCTTTTTCACCCCGGAATTGTAAAAGTTTCCATCCGTTATTTTGTTTATTGAGTCAGTAAGATTTTTTGAGGATTCTTCTCTCAAATAAATTGGTGGTGGTTTCTCCTTTTCTGGAGTCTTTTCTTGAAGAACATTCTCGGTTTCTAATAAACTAGAAAATCGATTGCCATGCGTTAATTCAACGTTAGTTAATCTAGTGAATTTGTTCACGCTTGCACTTGCCACTGATTTAGAGCTTCTGTTTTGTTAAAGTTGCACTGTTATGTATCTGTCTATACCTGTTTGCACTAAACAATGGCCTACATCACTATTTATGTGATGAAAAAGTTGTACAGGAAAATTAATTTGTCGATTGGGATCTTCCTCGCCTTTATCATTTTTACTTTGAGCCTTTTTAGTACTTGTTCATTTAGTAAAAAAAAAATACCCATTTTTCGGAGTAAGTATGGCCCGCTTACTCAAATTTATTACGTCGTTAGCTGTAAAATTTTGTCCAAATGTGTGTTTAATACCGTTATTTACATATATTATGAAGAAATATATTGTGTTGTGTTAGTAGTTATCGGCTATACTTAGGTGTCTGTAACTAGATCGATTTCTATCCTACTTTTCATAAAAATGCGCTATCATCGGCTTTCCTAGGTTTTGACAGCATCGCAATAAAAGGGAACCGTCAAATTACAGCCTAATTGATTTCTATATAATTTAATAGCTGTTTAATAGCGGATTTCATACCTCTTGGACTTGCATAAGTACCTACTAATTTCTTACCCGAGTTGCAGTTGTTGAGCTAACTATCATTTTGGTTTCAGATAAGGTCATTCTGCTTAACATCACCTCGTTCGACTTAGTGGGCATGTTGCCTTAATGTCAAACATGAACAAGTCTACTGTACTTATCATAAAATATTGAGAAACTATTTAATTCAGATGACACGATGGACTCCTTTGCAAACTTTACTGATCAATCATTCCTACACAGGCGCTCCTTCCATGTTGATATACAAGGTAAATATCCAAGAACACTCTTTATTCAATCAGACATTCCGCTGGACTCCATTCTCATTCCAATTCATTCATTCCATTCTCATTCCAATTCACATCTCTTCACGAGTTACCCCAAACCCTATCAATTGGCACAGCACACAGTCGATTTCGTATAGTACAAATTAGCTGTCAAATTAAATGACTCTGTAAAAAGTGTTGAAAATTCGAAAAATCAACCTCTATTAAAAACACCCTATTATATAATAAAAATTACGATTTATTTATTTTTTGCGCCTATAATGGCAAACGTCACATTTATGTATATACAAATGACTGCTTATACAAAAAAGTCAAAGCACACAAAAAAAAAAATTATGATTTTCTTCTACTGTCTCGCAGTTTGTCATTTTTATTAGATTTTTCTTTGTACATTTTTTGTTTACTTTTGCCACTAAAAATGTTTTTACATCAAACTCAAGTGGAAACCGGTTTAGACAGATATTTTAATGTTTAATTTGACAGAAATCGTGTGACTGCCTTTTTATTTATCATAGGGTAGCTAATCGATTTGGGTGGTCCAATTACTTGTCACAACTTTACGTGTAAAACAAATGTACAAACACAAAAATAAAAGACTATAGGCTCTCAAGGCGCATCATTATAACCACATCATCAAAGAAAAAAAAAATCACTTCATTTTTATGCTGTGTGCCTTAATCGATTTTTCAAACTAATGCTGTGTGCCTTAATCAATTTTTCCAATTGTTCAAGCTTACGCTATTGCCTTATAGATGGTGTTTTGTTACTAACTAACTTGGTATAATTTCTAATTTCTAATTATAACGTCACGCTACGCTACATCACTCTCCTGGATCGAAAACCGTTGTGTTTAAGTTTGAAATATCCCAAACTTGCAGACACTAAGATTTCACAAGTAGTCCGTAGACATCGAGATGTTGACATCGGCCACAAGTAGTCCGTAGACATCGAGATGTTAATGCGGCTTTTAATTGCCTGTGAAAACGTTGATAACCATTCGATTGGCCACCAACTAGATCCATGTGGATGTTTTCTAACCTGCCACTTGGTATCTCGAATTTACAAAGATCTTGCCAAAGGGTCGATTTTTACTTGTTGATATATCACACCAAATTTGCTGCCGATAACTTGATGTTTTGCATATTTGCCAATGATGTCTTGATTTCGGATTCAGTACTAAAATCAATTTCTGGAATTCACATCAAGTTGTTGCTGTTCTAGTAAATTTTTCATGTCAAAAGAGAAAACACTGGGATCTGATGTACTTATCTGGTCAAATCGTGACAAACAGTCGCTCATTTTGGTTTCTATTCAATGAAATGGCGGAAGTGTTTGATTGCTAAATATGTAGCAAAAAATTTTCTATCAAATGTAGATAAGTTTGTTTCCCCTGGAGCATGCTTCTTTGAGAAGAACGCTAATGGTTGCCAATATTTATTGTTGCGTTGTTGTAAGACAGCTCCAACTACTATATTGCAGGCGTCAGTATTAATGTTGAACTTTGTGTTGTTCAAAGGATGTGCAAAACGGGTGTGCAAAAAGAGTGGCAGCGGCAAGGGAAAGATGCTTTGCAATCTTGAGGCCAGGTGAAGTTTCTTCTGATTTTGGAAAGCTCAAAAGGAGTCGTTATCGTCGTTATTTTGTGGATATCCTTTGTAGCCATGGGAATTTCCCTTTGTAGCTAGGGCGTCGAAGGAATTGTTAACGCTAAAAAAATTTAATGTAGGCTTGAGCGTGACTTGAGCGATAGTTGCTTTTACGGTTAGGGTCGTAAAAAAACGGTTAGGGTCGTAAGGGAATCAGAAAGTCTTCTGTTATTTAAATCGACCACGAGAGCGTAAATTTTGACAGAAAGTCAGCATCCATCATAGGCCTGTCTACTGCCACGAAATTAAGGAAATTAAGGATGCGTCAACCAACGCCTGAGACCTTCAATAATTTATTACCGTAAGTGGAAATTGGGGGTACCGTTTGCCACAGTAAAAATGCAAACGGAGTCTTTTGCCTGTCAGGGAAACTTTTTACGTATGTCATAGATACTTCAACCACCGAGTTGAGGAGTTCCAAAATGTTTTCTTAATCGAAAATGATATGACCAATCCCACGGTTGGCCGTAGAGACAGAAGGATTTAGTAGTATTCCGATGAGTTTCCGGTCGGAAACTGCCCGATTTAAAACATTTAAGTACACGTGAGCCAAATTATCGTTGGTAGTGACAGAGTCAGGATCGAGAGGGTAATCTCGTCCGTGATCTGAGAAGTTGGTTTTGAAATAACGTTGGTTTTGCGATCTTCCGCGAAAACCAATGTTCATATTGCTAAGTGTAGCAATAGATACAGAAATAGAAGCCAGAGGTATTTTGAATCCTCAGCTTTTTATTCAACCTGGCGACACAATAGAGATGGTTGTAGATCTCCTATTAATCGGAAACCTGACAGCAACTCGTTTAGTCGTTGCTCCTCGCTAACTGTGTAGCGGTCCAGTAACGTAGTTTTCAGTTCTTCGTACTTGTTTCCTGGCGGCGGATTCCTAAGAATGTCCATGATCAAAAGTATTATTGCTTGTGGCATAGCGCCAAGTGCCTGAGCCTATCTACCATTGTAAGCGATGGTTAACCGTGGGAACGGACTCAACAGATAAATATACACTCTTTGCTACAGTTGCTCTATAATATAAAATTCCCCGTCGATGGACATATTACGTAATTTTCAGACTTAGTGTTTTGCATATTACATGGTTCAAAACATAATCTTTAACCTGTTTTGCCATTGAAGACCAAACATAGAGCTTTGCCCTCGTGTGAACGGACATTGGATCATCATAGTGTTGTCTTATTAAGTCTTGTCGCATTGCAATTGGTATTCACATTTTCCGCCCCAACCAATTTGATAACTCATCATGTTTGGTTGGTTCTAGTGAAATAAAAATTAAATTTTCGTCATTGCCGTATTGTGACTGTACGTTTCATTATTATAGCTAATCGGCTTGGGCGGTTCAATTAATTGTCACAATCTTTATTACGACATTGAAAACCCTATGTACATATATAATCTAATCTCATGTACAAGCCTTGCTTCCACATAAGATTATCCACTCATATAGCCATAGGACACCTATTATCCACTTTTTGACCACCATATTTCTTGGATGGAAGTTCCAACCGATATTATTTCGTGGCCGAGATAATACTTTCAAAAGCATCAAGTTTATGTGTGTTCTGTTAGTTGAACCAATTGTTTCGCTTCCTTGCATTAATACGAATCAAAAGATTCTCTTTGAGACATCTAACAGCTATTTCATTGAAAATTAATTTCATGTGAAAAGCTTTTAAAATTGTGTGCCTGTTCAAGATTTAGTTGTTAACTGAAATATAAGAAAAGAAAATATGCATATTGACTGCGCATGACTCAATAATTTTATGAATTAAATGATAGAAGAGTTCAAAAAAATTGCATCCCAATTCAATTATAACTTGACCTTTTATTGTGTGCTAGTAACTGAATATAAGAAAATAAATGAGTGAAAATCTTTGAGTGAAATTTTATTAATTTACGTTATAGTATTATTTTTTATATAAAATTTTACAGTTCTGAGCTTAACAAATATGTGTGGGTGTGTAATTATCAAGCAATTATATATAATTATTGTGGTTATGTAATGCAATAATTATATTTGGGTGGTTTGTGTTATACGATTAAATTAAAGACTTAAAGCATATTACCATTAATAACATCATATTAAGGATTTAATGAGTTTTGTTCTTAAAAGTGTACATACCGGAAACATTAAAATAATTAAAGGTAAGTTTTCTTATTTACAGGGTGGTTGTATGCAAATAATGGCTTCTGTATGAAAATACGGTAATTTTATTGCTCTTAAAAATATATATTTTAATAATTTAATAAAACCAAAAATTTATTTAAATTTTATAATTATAGATTTAAGAGTGTGATAAATTAGAAAATTATCAAAAAAGGGAAAATGATTTACTGTTGAATTTGAAACTAATCGGTCTTTTACTAATTTATTGTTTATGTACCAATTAATCTTTGTTTTATTCAACTTAAGAAGGGTTTGCCATGGACTAGATTATAAATATTTAAAAAGGTGTTCTGTAAATATTTACACATTTAAAAGCTTTTTGCTAAAAGTTGGTCATTGTCTAGTATATATATAGAGATAAAATTACTACTTTAATGTAAAGGACTAATATGGAAAAATAATTTAATTTTGTACAGTTTTAAAACACAATCGAACATACCCACCCTCATGTTTTAATCCGATAAAAACATCATGAGACTTTAACAAAAATTTTAAAAAAATTGGAAAATAATTGTGTAAATAAACTAATAAATTAAAATAGACATTTAAATAGATTAAAATTTTATACGAAATATATAAAAAGTAGTAATAATTAAACGTGGTGATAGTGCCAACCAAACAGATAATACCGTATCGGCGGTGGGGCCTATGAATTTGCAGTGAACAGTAAAAATACAAATAATAATGGAATATATCATTTATCAAATTATAGGTTGCCCGTACTAAATAAAATTGATATGCATAAACGAGTGACAATAAGTCCTACAACATCGCAAAATGTATCTTTTTAAAATTTTAATAACAGTAAATGCATTAAAATAGGTGAAGAAAAAACAATGAGCCAAAGTAATACGTGTATGATAAACAAATAAACAAACAAAAAACCGCTTACTATATTTAAAAAAAAAACAACCGCAACAACCTGCGTGACAAAGAGAAAACAATTCATAATCAAAAAATAAAAGAAACCTATCAACAGATAAAGCAAGCGAATATAAATGATTGCATTATAAAACGAGTAAGTAATAAACATTTGGTATTAATGAATAACATCAACGAATATAACAAAGCACAATCAATCATCACTCAAAATAAAAATAAAACGGAATACTTTACATACACAACTAAGGAAATGAAATCAAAATCAATCATATTAAAAGGTTTTAATGAAGACCCAAATGAAATAAAAATCAGACAAACAAAAACACCAAAATAAATAAAATAACACAGTTAAAAACGAAATATTTAACGGAAACATTAGCTAAATCATTACCACTACCTAGAATTCAAAAATTATATCTTCATAAGACAGGATAGATCCACAGTTCAACAAGGAGGAGGAACAGCTTTACTATTAAAGGAAAACTATAAGTACGAACACATAATAAATAGCAAAATTTAACAGTTTACAGAGATTGAAACCACGATCATAAAACTAATTTTAGAATACAACTAAAACATATATATGCGGTGTAAATCGTTCTTTTACCTATGTTTTAACAGTGTACAGGGTAAATTGAAATACTATACTAAAAAGCAGGGTAATTAAGGATTTGCAGTTGTGCGTTTAACGTTTTTAAATGTTTTTTAATACATATAGCCGTTTTTGGTTTTATAAAATTAAGCCTAAAAAGTAATACGACTATTTAATATATTAACCATTTTTGGATAATTGTTTTGGTTAAGAATTACCAAACACAATTTTTTAATCTTACAATTATCTGACGCTTACCTAAATATCAGTGAAATTAACCCTTTAAACCTTCATATTTTACCCATAAAGCCGATTTCGACAAATTTATTTACCAAATAATTCGGACACTACTGAAGGTAAATGTGTACTAAAATTTCAATTTACTGTACAGACTATTCGGCCGCACCCCATGTTTTGATTAACACGGTGTTTTACCCAATGTAGAAAGAAAAATATTGTAAAATGAGTATATGTATAGCTATTGCGTATTGGCGCTTGCATTTTGTTTCCGTTATTCTTTCTACCATATTTAGTGCATTTATTATTTTTGTTGATAATTTTATAATATGCTTCAAAAAATACGTTTATGTACTAACCAATTTAAAGAGATTTTTTGGTTTTTATTTCCTTTTTACTTGCATGTTTTCTTATTCTGAGTAAACTATAACTGCTTAGCTACATATTATCGTCGACCTAGTAAGTGTGATTTGTCCCATTCTATAGTGTTTGTGTTTTATATGATCAGTTAAATAATCACCGTGCACGAAAAAGCTATGCATTCATGTATTAGGTATGTATAGGTAGGCGATAAGCAAATATTTATTTAACTTATTTATGAGAAAAATAAAATGGATTTATCCTTTGGTTTGGCAATACCTTTTATCGTGTTTACAATTTCCAATGAAGTTGTTAATGTCCTTTTACTTTTTAGGATTACATAATGTCTCAAAAGGGTAAAAAAAACAATTTTTAAGCGGAAGGCTATTTCTCTAGAACTAAACGTTCACGTGTTAGATATGTTGCGAAATTGTAATATATAAGATATGTGGCGATATTAGAGAAAATATAATAGCAGGTTCAGATTTAAGTATTAAACACACTTTTAATGTTTGTGATACTAATATCGAAACTATGGAAAAATGTTCTGGATTGAAGACAAAGTGCAGAAAAAATTACCAATCGACAGCAGTTTAATAAAGCAAAAAGCAATAAAAATTTTTGATGTAATAATTCAAGAAAAACCTTCATCCAAACAGATGAACTTCACGGCGAGCAAGAAGGGTTGGTTTGAAAATTTTAAGAAGCGGCAAAATTTACATAATTTGAAACTCACAGGAGAAAGTGGATCGACCGATGAAGTAGCTGTATGGTAATACCACCGTAACCTGCTAAAAGTTATTAAAGATGGTGGTTACACGGCAGACCAAGTATAATGCCGACGAATCAGGAGTATTTTGGAAAAAGATGCCAAGTCGCACATACCTATCTAAAAACCAAAAAACAGCAAACGTGCCCTTAAAACAATCAATAAAAACCATTTACCTGTGTATTGGAGGGCCAACCAAAAAGCTTGGGTAACACAATCGCTATTTGATGATTGGGTTTATAAATGTTTCGTACCAGATGCCTAAGCTTACATGGCAAAACAAATTTTGACATTTAAAATTCTATTAATAATAGAAAATGCTCCGGGATATCCTAAGAATCTTAATCACGCGAACATCAAAGTGGTATTTTTACTTCCAAACACTATGCCATTAATACAACCGTTAGATCAAGACAATATAACCACTTTTAAAGCGTACTATTTAAAGAAGACATTTGCAAAAATTTTAGACGTCATCGAACAGAATGACGAATTACGTGTTACTCGTGTTTGGAAAAATTTTATTGTTTAAGTTTGCATAAAAATTACAAAACTTGCAGTTGGTGATATTAAAAGCTCAACTCTAAAAGCTTGTTGAAAGAACATTTGGCCTGGCGTAGTTTCGAATCAAGAAAATCTGCAAACAGCCGGAAATGTTTACACGGAGATGATAGGTCTTGCCAATAATTTAAATGGTGTGGGTTTTAAAAATGAGATTTGTCATTAGCGGAAATTGAATAATTGGTGACTGAGAATGACTTAAATTAAGAAGATCTAGTCCAACTTGTTAACCACTCGAGTTCGTCGAGCGAAGAAGAAAACATTTTAGAAAGTACAATTCCAGCATTAACAACCACTAAAATTGATCAAGGTCTAGAATTGGCTAATCATTTAGTATAGTTCTTTAAGAATCAAGATCTGAACTAAGAAAGGACATTGCAATTTAAGAGACGATTGAGCAATTGTGTAGGCCCCTACTTAGAGCTACGAAATCAATGTGAAACACGGTTATGAGTAACATGGTTATTTGGTGGAACGTAACTATCGTGTTAATCAAAGGACAAGTATATATATATATATATATATATATATATATATATATATATATATATATATATATATATATATATATATATATATATATATATATATATATATATATATATATATATATATATATATATATATTAAAATATAATTGCTTAAAATATTATGTTGATCAGCTAAGAAAGTATGGAAGAAAGTCAAGATCCTTTTGTTTGATTATAACCTCCTTGATTATAACCTCCTGATAATCCATCTGTAACCAAACCAATTCAAAGCCTTTTACCATGCCTATTAAAAGGCATGGTAAAAATGCACGGCCCCCGTGCTTATTTTATTATTTATATTACGACATTAATTTTATGTGAGTTTTGTAATTGCGTCTATTGTCGAATGCTAATGTCTGTATCCGAATTGGTTGTCCGGTATAAGATTGAGCACTGCAGTGTAGTTCACCAATTTATTAAAAAAGAATTATTCCATATATTTTACCCAAGTTGCTCAGTAAACTTATTGGTCTATAGTTTTCCGGATTCGAAGGATCTTCATTTTTGTTCTATATTGGATAGTTTTTGGCGGTTTTCCAATATTTCAGCGACATTTTAATTCCCATTTAGTTCCTTTATTGTTATGAAATAATTTTGTTTCTCGGTTTGAATCGGTGCGTTTGCCTTATTCCCCGCTGTGAATTGTATTATTGATGAAATTCGAATCATGCTTTGGCAGATTAGTCCAGTTTTTGTTTAATGTCACGTATTTTGTGATTCCATCTTCCGGGATTTTAAGATGAGGATGTGCTTACTCCGTTTTCCTGTATAGCTAATTTTTTGGCAACTTTGCAAATATTTTTGAGCTAAGCTTTATTGATTCCATTTGCTTTCTTAAATGATCGTTTACTTCTATTTGTACATTTTGTGTGATCAATTCGTTTGTTCGTTTTAATAATGCTTTGTACGTTTATCTGTGGTGTTGTTAATGTGCCATTTCATGGTCTTGATTATTTCTCTTCATTAAGATTTTTTGATACTGCCCCCAGTGCATTTTTGAAAAATTGTATCTTACGTGTTGGTTCAACATATTGGCTATTATAGCTTTAAGATTACTGTCATAAATAAATATTGGAATATCAATACTATTTTGGGCTAGTACTGATAATCTATTGACTATTATTGCAAGGTCAATATAGTTCTCTGTCCGTGGAATAGTTGGTGTAATGAGTATCTCGAGTATGAGCATGGTCGTTATTACATTTAAAGCATCTATATGCTAGATTGCAGTTTGCTGCCACGTGTCCGGATCGTTGACATCTATGGCACTGTTTTATTTCTATTTGTTTTTTTAGAGGTCCCCACGTCACCCTTTGATAATGTTTCCGTTGTATATTTCGTTTTTAACCGTGTTATTTTATTTATTTTGATGTTTTTGTTTGTCTAATTTTTATTTCATTTGGGTCTTCATTGAAACCTTTTTATATGATTGATTTCGGTTTCATTTCCTTAGTTCTATATGTAAAGTATTCCGTTTATTTTTTTTTTTTGAGTGATGATTTTGTTTTTTATTCGTTGATATTGTTCATTAATACCGAATGTTTTTTCACACTTACTCGTTTTATAATGCAATCATTTTTATTCGCTTGCTTAATCTGTTGATAGGTTTCTTTTATTTTTTGATTATGCATTGTTTTCTCTTTGTCACGCAGGTTGTTGCAGTTTTTTTTTAAATATAGTAAGCGGTTTTTTGTTTGTTTATTTGTTTATCATACACGTATTACTTTGGCTCATTGTTTTTTCTTCACCTATTTTAATGCATTTACTGTTATTAAAATTTTAAAAAGATACATTTTGCGATGTTGTAGGACTTATTGTCACTCGTTTATGCATATCAATTTTATTTAGTACGGGCAACCTATAATTTGATAAATGATATATTCCATTATTATTTGTATTTTTACTGTTCACTGCAAATTCATAGGCCCCACCGCCGATACGGTATTATCTGTTTGGTTGGCACTATCACCACGTTTAATTATTACTACTTTTTATATATTTTGTATAAAATTTTAATCTATTTAAATGTCTATTTTAATTTATTAGTTTAGTTTCACAATTATTTTCCAATTTTTTTAAATTTTTTGTTAGTCTCATAATTTTTTTTTTTGGGGTTAAAACATGAGGGTGGGAATGTTCGATTGTCTTTTAAAACTGTACAAAATTAAATTATTCTTCAATATTAGTCCTTTACATTAAAGTTGTTTGAATTTTTCGTCTCTTTATATTTACTAGACAATGACCAACTAATAGCAAAAAAGCTATTAAATGTGTAAATATTTACAGAACACCTTTTTAATTAAATATATATATATATATATATATATATATATATATATATATATATATATATATATATATATATATTTATATATATATATATTTATATATATATTGTAAAATATAATTGCTTAAAATAGAGTAAAGAATACAATATTATACATAAATAAAACCCGATAAAAAGTTAAAAAATGACAGAGTTACTTTCTAACAATCGCAGGTCACAAAACGTTGCCTCCCTGGCCTTACGTCTTATGGAGTGATTTTATTAGACCCGTTTTAACGATTTTATAACGGGTTAAATGATTTTAAACATTCAAAATTCGTATTCCTGCTAAAAAAGTTATAATTTCCGAGGTGTTTTCTATTTTTACAAATAACCCTACTCCATCATTGGTTTTTTGCGACATTTTATTCGTTTGCTTGTAAGAACTTCCTTTCGAATGTAGAGAGAATTTTGCAGTAACTGGAGTTAAAGTTCAGCTTTTACTTCCGTGAAATAGTTCCGATTTTATACAGTGCTTAGAAAATGCGAGTTTGCATGATAGATGTTTAGATTGCAGAAGTCTTTTTAGCTACTTTTATCTTTTATAATTTAAATTCAATGATACACAATTAATTCCAAAAAAAAAAAATACTTTTACAATTTATTTTAGTTTTTAATTTTAATTTTGTATCCTAAATTCAAACTCGTTCCGTGTTTCCACGTGCAATAATTAATAGTTGCACGTGGCAACACCAAGTTGATTATATGTGGTACCATTTCGGAAACGAGGAGGGTGCAATGATTTTGCGACCATATCCTGAAACTATGGGTTTCGTTTTAACCACTGTTAAAACGGAATTGGCAATTGTGATGAATTTGATAGCGACGTTGCAATCGTAGAGTTTGGTATCCGGTTGTGTTTTCATGTTAGTTGTTTCCACCGTTGGACTATATGTATTGAAATATAAGATCTTTCATAAGTAAAAACCGTTTCGGTCCCATCTACGACTGAAAAGGGACCTTCTTACGGTGTTTAGAAAGGAGCACGATGAAAGTCGATGCGTACGAAAACATGTATATACATATATTGAGCTCCTTATGAATATATTACCTTGCCTGTATGGTGTGCTAGTGGAACTAGTGTAGATTTCCATCGTAGACTAAAAATACTGACGTCGTTCCAAAACCCTCTCTAAATAATGTTTAAAATGCTTATGATGTATATATATGCCGCCCATAGTTTTGCGATCATATGTACTGTAACTTTTTTGCGTGTCATTCAGTTTTACTGAAAATAAACTTAATATGTGCCATCTGTTATCACCTAACGACGTAATTATGACCCTGTTTGAGGTTTGGGAAAATCAATAATTGCTTTAAACTTACTTCTCAATGATAATATGCCGTTTGTCGAAATTTCATGGCCCAAAAACGTTGTTTATTCAACGTTCATAATCGATTTACTGCGGGGTTAATTACTAACCCATTGTTCTTTAATCGTTGGAATATGGTTGTTGGTGAACGTCAAGCAATCAATTGCTGGTTGACTCCTTAATCACTTTCAGGGCCAACATTCGATCAATCTCCTTATTTAGATCAACTTAAACTGGTCGGCTAACAGGGTACTACCTCTTTTTGATGAGTAATATTCCATCCATTACCTTAAGCAAATGAAACAATTTATTGGTTTTACCAAGTCCAACTTCCAAAAATGATAGGAATTGCTTGATCATGTCTTGAAAAATATTTTGTTGATTTGAAATTAGAATATGTTGGTTTTTATCATCATCAAGATTCTTAACATTATTCGAAATTTCTAAAACAGATGAGTAAGTGGTTTAATGAGAAATGGAATGAGTTGGAACGCTTTCCAAAAGTCTTTTTACAAATTTCGTTATGGTGGTCCATACATCTCCTCCGGCAGTTTTGACATTGAAAGAAATTTAATCAGTTTTGCATTTTGGAAATGAATTCCTACCTTGCTCCGAACACGGTAATTGATGATCCCGTTTCCATAATTCTGTGATATTTAGAAATGTTTAGAAAAGCTGGTCATTATTGAAGATAAAACCTTTTTCAGGGTTGTCCTGGTAATCAATCTCGTTAATGGATCGTCGTCTACACAACAGTTCCGGTTCTCAATAAGTTTTTTTCCAGAAATCATTGAATCCTATACTTACCCTAGTTCTGAAGGTCAGGTCTCATATTGCGTTTTAAAATATGTAATGTTTCAGTTTCTGGCAATGGAGTTGAATACCGAAAATTTAGCAATTAGCAGCACGTTTCTTTAATATCAAACAAATTTAATTTCGTTTTTTAGACATTTTTTCGCTGCACTGTGAGCTTGGGTTGGTTTGGAAAGTATGGTATTTAGCTTCTTGTTGGAAAGCTTCCTGGAGATCATTAAAATTGGACAGTATTCATTTTGTATTCATTTTCGAAAATAAAAATACTTCAAGATAGAGAAGTTAAAGAGAAAAGATCTTATGTTTTTTTCATGTATTCTTTTCCAGGGCCGAAACTCTCGCAACTCTTACGTGATTAAATTAATCACGTCCTGCTTTAAGTCAGTTGAATCTAGGGATCATGTAAAACAGGTTTGCTTTATTTATCCATCTTAACATTGCATTGCTCTAGCAGCCTTTAATGTTATGGACGATGGGTTTGGCCCCCGAATTCCACACTCCAACAGGGGGTCATAGTTTTGTTCATCGCTACCACTGATCACAATCAAGTGATGGAAAACCCAATCACCACTGTTTTAACTTCTGTACCAATTGCTTCTTCCATCATTCGATCTCCACATTACCTTGTGAATTCTACAATTTTTTTGTTTTTTCAAATAATTTTCTCCTTGAAAACTGGAAAAATATGTCACAAATCGAAAATTCTCAAATCTGTGAAATTCTAGAAAATTTGTTTGTTTCTTTGTTTCTACAAAACATATCCTCTGAAGTAATTTTTTTTTTACTTTTTCAGGCGAATCACTTAAAGAATAAAATCGTATTTCGAAAAAGAAACAAAAGATTTTTTCGAAATTGTCAACAAATTGTGTTCGAAAGGTTAATGCTATTATTAAGATTTACAAACCTACTTCCAAATTTCAATTGTTTAAAAAAATGATTTATGATACCAAAGTCTTCTTTTGATTATTTGAGCTACATAACATTTTAACAATTTCTCATAATTTGCTTCTATTATGCGTTTTTTTTTTCATCAGACCAGAAAAGTTATTTATTTTTTTTTATTTATTCGAATACAAATTACATTAAAAAGTTTTGAATTTTTTTTTTAGGTGGTCGTATATAACTTTTATCTTTATTTTCCAAAACATTTACTAAGAAGATTCATAATAAAAATTAGTAATTAAATTAAAGGAAAGTCAGGAAACTTTTTACATAAAAAAAACTTATGCTTAATATTAATTTTATTTGGAACCACTTGCATAAGTTTGGTGATTTCATATTCAATATTAAGAACAAACAGTAACGAAGCATAAACATTTTTACTGGGGAAGCACCCCAGTGACTTTTGAAAATGAGTTTTTAAAAAAGCCATACCAGCCCGCCGTTCTTGTCCAATTGAGAAAATCTATTTATTGTTTTTTAACTTGATCCATGTACCTAGTGAATTTTCTGATACTCTTTTTACAATCAACTAACCTTCGAATGGTTGTTGTAATCCTCATACTCGTCCTTCGACATAATGTAGTAATCATCACGATGTATGGACGTTACTAAATGGTTCATTGATGATTGAATGAAGATTCCTTTGGTTGTAGAAAGTATATGTATATAAAGTTTCAGTAAAAATATCAAATACTGTTCAGGCAATCTTCCGCTGCTCGATATAGTGTAAATTGTTGTGCTAATTACCTTATAAGATGGCGTCGATCTGTTTTTGTTGCGTATCTTTAAAATTCAGTAAAAGAAGAAGCGCGTGAAACGATAGTTAGTTAGTTAGTTTTAGGTGGCCGCCCAATAAAAGGACGAGGCATAGACACATATGGTCCGTAGCCTTACCACAGAAACTACTTCTCCGCACTACCCTACTGTAACCATTTTGAGCTTCTCACGAAGCAGTAGATATATCTAACGCTCAATTTACTGAGATCCGTTAGATCGCGCAGGAGGTGAGGTGCCAAAAACTTCTGTTTTAAGACAGACAGGGCAGGTGCATAACAAATGAAGTATTGTTTCCTTCTCTTCTTCGTCGTTACAGCTTCGACAATAATCATGAAAGAAAAGAAGTCTACTGGCATGTTTCCAATAAGACAGTGTCCAGTAATGACACCCACAACCGTGCTAATATTATGCCGTTGCATAGATATTAGCTGATTAGACCTTTTTAAGTCTAAGTTAAGCCAAATTCGACTAGTAATTACACGTGAGGTGCAATTTGCCCATCTATTGTTTGTAATTTTACGAGCTTCTTCTTTAAGGACTAATTTCCATGTAGCAAGTGGTACTTCAATGTCCACCTCGCTCGGTAAGATTAGGCAAGTAATACCTTGTCGCGCGAGTTCATCGGTTTTCATATTCCTCATAATATTAAAATGCCCTGGCACCCATATAAGATGGATATTGAACTGTTCAGCCATTTCGTTAAGAGATGAAAGACAACTTGTAAAACTTTAATAGCAGCCTGACTGTCCGTAAAAATGCGAGTATCTCTTACAGATATTACATAATACTTCATCCAGTCTATGGCTTCCTTGATTGCTATAAGCTCTGCCTGAAAAATACTGCAATGATCAGGGAGGCAGAAAGAGAGATTTACATTTAGTTCTTCGCAAAAAACCCCTCCGCCGACCTTTCCATTAATTTTCGAGCCATCTGTAAAATAAAGCAATCTGTAGTTAATACAGCCTGATTTAAAACTGTTCCATTCACCCATTCCTCTCTGGAAGGAATATCAGTTATAAATTTAACTTTGTGGTATGATGTCGAGATGCTGTAGTCGATAGATTTAGAGATTTCTTTGTTCGTTAGAATAGATGTGTGTCCCATAATGTTTGCAGGACTACATAGAAATTGATTTAAGCCTTATGGCTGTACTATAGCAGCCACTTGCTTAGCCATTTTTACTCTTCAGAATATTAGGCTTCCAGCTTAGTTTACTATCCAAAATGAGACCCAAGAATTTCACTTTATCTGCGATGTTCAAAACAACTCCGCATTGAGAGTTGGAGAGTCAAAGCGAGGAAGTTTGTACTTCATGGAAAAAGAACCAACTCAGTCTTCAGTAGGTTAACACTAAGACCATAACTATTGCATAATACATTCTGCATAATATCTCTGAGAATACAAGCATATTTACCGAAAGCGCCAATAGCAACATCATCTGCATAAGTCACCACTTTAAAGCTAGTCCCTTCCAGGTTTAGTAACAGGTCATTTATGACTAAATCCCAAAGAAATAGGGATAATACACCACCTTGCGGTATACCCCTACTTACAAATCTCCAGATGGATGATATACCTAGATTCGCCGTTATGACTCTGCCTTTAAATATTTGATGAATCCAGCTTCTAAGTGTCACATCCACCCCCAAATTTGAAAGTACTTGTGTGATCGCCCCTGGTTTGACATTATTAAAGGCACCCTCATTATTACAAAAGGTCACCAAAGAGAATTCCTTATATTCGAGGGACTTCTCTATAGGTCATAAGAGGGAATGGAGAGCAGTTTCCACCGATTTCCCTTACTATATATTAATGCTGAGACGCTGACAGCATTGCAGGCTCGATTGTGCCTTTGAAGTAAGCCTCTATCTGTCTTTCTAGAATTTTAGAGAAATAAGAAAATAAGCTAATATTCCTAAGGTCTTTGGGATCGCAATGAGGGCGTTTTCCCGTTTTATTTTTATATTTTTATATTTTTATATTTTTATATTTTTATATTTTTATATTTTTATATTTTTATATTTTTATATTTTTATATTTTTATATTTTTATATTTTTATATTTTTATATTTTTATATTTTTATATTTTTATATTTTTATATTTTTATATTTTTATATTTTTATATTTTTATATTTTTATATTTTTTTTGTATTTTTATATTTTTATATTTTTATATTTTTATATTTTTATATTTTTATATTTTTATATTTTTATATTTTTATATTTTTATATTTTTATATTTTTATATTTTTATATTTTTATATTTTTATATTTTTATATTTTTATATTTTTATATTTTTATATTTTTATATTTTTATATTTTTATATTTTTATATTTTTATATTTTTATATTTTTATATTTTTATATTTTCCCTTATAATATTAGAATAAAAACTATACACTTAATTTTTAGCAACAACGGGATTAATCGTAAAAATTAAGTAAAATCGTAAAAATTAATTATTTTTACGGTTTTAGGTGTAATCAAATTCAATTTATTAAGAGAATGCAGAATGCTGAGCATTTCATTATAAATGTGATTGTCTTTGAGTAATAGTAGTTTTAATATTGCCTTTAATATTTGGTTTTAAATATAATAAACATATTTTGCTCCCAAGTTTTTCCTGCTTTCTTTATAACTGAAATAGACCGATTATTAAAAAAAAAATGGACTGTTGTTCGGGAGGTTCCGATTTGCCTCAATCTTCTTTTGTTGCGTTCGCAATTGCTAGGAGGTGGTTCTTATTCAGAAAATTCAGAAAATCGAAAAATGATGTTTTTGTACGGGATTTTGCACATATTCGATCCAGATGATCTTTAGAAGAGAAAATTTGGAAAATCTGAATGGAAAACACGGAAACTTTCGGAAAAAAACACGGAGAGAATTGAATGTTTTTTCTATGAAATATTGAATTTTTTGCATGTTTTGATGATTTTGGTAAAGGAGTGAAAAGACGATGAAAGTTTGAAATATCTCAAAAAATCGTGAAATAAATTGATAAAAACACAAGGTTAACGAGACAAATAAGAGATGGCGCTGAGGTTTGAACATTAATGCCACAACCCAGTAAATGGCGTTGTCCGTTGACTTAGGCGTTGTGCAATTTGACAGGTGTCTTTTTCGCATTGTAATTTTTAAATGTGCGATCATGTTATTTTTTTGCTGCTATTAATTTGGAAATTTGAGTTTTAATTCACTGAATGCAATGTACGCACGGTGTCCGTGAGAATAAAACACAAGAGCAACGCGAAAAGTTAAATGAACAGGGGCGTGCTCATATCACGTGAATGTCGACTTGAATCGTCTTGCTTTCAATTATGATTACAATCGCCTACAAAGATATCCGCTTCTTTGATATTGGCGCATTGTCTACCGTGTGTCGACGGCCAAGTTAAATGGCTGGTTTTAACTTGTCCCCGGAGCCATTGCGTACTTATCTCTATGGAGATACAATGCAACAGTACAATCAATGCTTTAACATGACGTCATTTGGAACCGATGTTGTTGTTCGTCAACCCGGCTTCCGTATTGCAAGCTTCTATTAAAAACATTCGCAACACACTGCCATGTTGAGTACTGTAACTCCATTAAGTCCATTAAATATGTTTGCAAATACGTGAACAATGGAAGCTACCTGGCAATGTTTGGCATTGCTGCTCCGGTTGCAAATGACAAATTGTAAAGATTCCATTTGGGCCATTATGTCAGTTGCAATGAGGCAATTTGGAGTATTTTATACATGAACGTCACCACTGTTCAACATTTGTAGGGAATGGACAACATGTCTATTTCTCGGAAGCACAATGAGCAGAACGACCACCAGCTACAACACTCATAAAATTCGAACATTGTCCGCGAACATCATAGCCACGTGTCATCCAGCGAACGCATTATAAATGTGGAACAAAGACAAGGACCAAATGGCTGACGACATTTTGCCTCGAGTTGTGAGCAGCGAAGAACAAAGATGTAGACAGTCTAAATTACTTGATTCAAACCTAAATCGCTGGGGAAATGCATTGGTCCATTGACTCTGTAACCAATCAAGTAGAGACAACCAACTATCCAAACGAGTTTTTGAATGCGCTTTATTTGCCGGGAATACCACCGGATACCTCGATGCTTAAGATCAGATCTGTGATAATCATGCTGCGAAATCTGAATCATTCGAGGTAGTATAACGGAATTCATTTCCACTCTGAGAGAAAAAATTCAAAAAATAACTCAATTTTCGATAGATGCGAGTTTGAATCGACATTTCTTTCGCTTTTCAATACATTAGTGTTGAATTTGATGAAAAAGTTAATGGAATGTCCACTCAACTCAATCGTCTATTGAAAATTGAGTTGAGTTGTTTGATTTTTTCTCATTAAAATCAATTTTCGTGAAGGACAAAAGTGTTTTGCAAGTAATTTGGGTTCGAAATGACGTTCGCCGGGTTAGGGAGTATATGTATAAAACATAACAAAGGTAGCAAATAGCGGTATTGTCGAACGACAAACAAAAAATATATATTTTTTATTCATGTCATTTACCGTTATTATATATTCATTAATCATAAATTGTATTATTGTGTCGCTAAATATGTGTCACCTTTATCAAAACGTTGTTAATGCAGGCACACAATTATTGTGTCAGGTGCTGCATGAAAATCCTTTTTTAACCGCACAAAACGATATGAAATAATGCGACCCATCTCGTTGCCTAATTCACTTAATGTTTTTATAAAGTGATGACCTGTTCATTAGATTTAACAAATGAAGCTTCCATGATAGACAACCTATTTTATTGAGCTTAAAATAAAGCTATTTATAGAATAGTCTAGTAAATTGAATTATGTGGGGGTTAACATTTTATGAATTTGAATATGATGCCTATTGCTAATGAACGCTATCATCGTATTATGTATTTAAAGAAGAAACGTACAGAAAAGATGAAATTTTGTTTCAATGGAAATTTTATTATGATAATTCATTTTTCCTTTTATCATTTTGGAAATTTTACTGAATCGAGTTATATATTTTACATATTAAACGCTAAGGTCAATTAACTCCAAGCAGATTGACAGATTTTGATAATTAGTAGTATTATTTTAGCTGAAGATTGTACATGCAAATTGCAATATAATTCCAGCTGATACAATAGTGTAGGTTTTCAATCACATATTTGATCGTAATATGTGTAACTAAATTAAGACTCATCTTTATTTAACTGAATGGTGGCAGGGAAAATGATTCACTTAAGTCAGATCGTAATCCAAGGTATGAACCTAAGCTGTGCAGCCTTAAATTGAATCGCATTCAGTCATATTTTCAGGATTATTTGACCCTAGATCTATGTAATCTGACTAAAATTAGGTCGCGGTTGTAAAATTTCCAGGGTCGAGTGTATAGGCTACAAATGCAGAAACTGATCAAATGGCCCAGCAAAGTGACATATATCTCAAAACATGTGTTCAAGAAATTTAAAAATTTGTCTTTGTCGATGAGGGAGATTCGGCTGATACTGGACTCTCGTAAACAAAAATACCCAAGGGAGAGCTATCTTGAATTCCAAAACTCAATACTAAAAATTGCGTTACAGGCACAGACACAATGAGTAATTGTATCTGCCATTCACCAACTAAGGAAAATCATAAAGACGTACACATTTCACAAACCAAAGCAATTAAATTTATAAAAAGCCTTCCTCGTCTGATGCCATCAAAAAATGTATAGTTTCTGTACATTTATTTTCCAATTAGAAATTCTAGTTTTTGTTTATTAAAATAAACTGGTACCTTGCCGTTTCGGCTTATCATTCTTAAATTCAAATTTGGCAATAAAAAATTGTATATACCACGGATTAAATGATTATAAGACGAATGATCGCTTTTTATAAACGGTGAAGTAGCCAATATACGACCAACGACATTGAAATAACACAAGTTACAGTACCTTTTTCTTCCTTCCGTCAGGCACCAAAAATATTCCGAAAATCCAAATCGGTTGCTATCATTTTTTGTTTAATTTTAGATACATGTCATTCTTTGAGGGTTGCTATGATTTAAACAAAATACAAAATTTCGAAGGTCAAAATGTCGAGAAAAATATTGAAAAAAAAAAATCACGCAAAACGAAATTCTGGAGTCTCGGTTTAAATGTTGAACGGTCAACATCACAAAGAGAAAAATAAAATAAAACAGTTATAAGTACTATTAACCACCAAAATCCACACAAATGTATTACAAGGCTGATTGTTGCATCGAGTACGCAAATACTCTCTTACATTTGTCCATCTATACTTGATTGTGTTGGTGCGAAAATAGCATAGAAATTGTTTGTTTTTTTTTAAACTAAAATACCGACTAAGATACCGAGTATTGGTACCGATTACCAATACTGTCAAGTATAGATGGACAAGAAAATGAAAAAATATTGGTGACAATCGGTTTTGTATATTATAGGAAGTTTTGCTATTAGCTCAACGAATACTGGTCACTTGAAGACACCTGCCTTTGTCTTGATGTCCACAACTCGCACTCGTCCATCTTTGGCGGGGTAAACTTGAACAACAATTCTTTTTGGCCAATAATTTCGGGGATTTTCCGGATCCATAACGATAACGAGGTCTCCTAACACAATTTTTCGGGACCGTCCATTTGGTGGAAATGATGATGTGCGACAAGTATTCTTTAACCCATCTTTTCCAGAACTGTTCTAACAGTTGTTGGGTTTGCCTTCCAACGGTTTAGGTAAATCAGGTCTTTGTCAGTTGTTTGTGAATACCAGAAACTGGCATATGACGGTCCAATCAAAAAATGGTTCGGTGTTAATGGTTTTGCATCGGCGGAGTCCAATGGCATATTTGTAAGCGGCCGGCTGAGATATTTTCGAACTCGTAGAATAGTGTTCTAAGCACATATTCATGGGGATGTCTCTCCTTCAGCATTTCGAATAGGTGTTGTTTAATTAATCGTATAAGACGCTCTCAGACACCACCCATATGTGGTGCGGCTGGCGGATTAAAATACTATCTGCAGTTCTTTTCGGCTTTCCTAAAGTTTGTCCCGTTTCTGAGTACATCTCTTCAGGTACATCGCACGTGTGACCATGCAAGTAAAAATTACACCGTAACGTTTCACTTGGCTTCGTATAATGGTGACTTCAAAAAGTCCAAAGTAATCAACACCACATTTGATGAAGGACTTGGCTATTCGCTCCAATCGGCATTCCGGCAGTTGTCCAATGACTGGGATCTCTGGCATTGCCTTTTTATTTTTGCAGTGTTGACATTCACGGGAGATTTTTTTTAGAGTGTTTCTTAGTCGAGGAATCCAAAATCTTTCCCGAACATTATAGATGATGGTGTCAATTCCCATATGATTATTCTTTGCATGGTGCCATTTGATGATTAATTTGGTAATGGGATGATTGTCGTCCAAGACAATCGGATTTTTCTTGTCGTCTCTAAGGTTGCAATTGTCTAGCGACTCTTTAGCCGAATAATTCCGTCCATGTCAACTACACACAGAAGACGTTCCAGACTGCTAATTTTCGGAATTGACTTACCGATTGGCAATAGTTGTAACTCGGAAGAATAGCGGTCGGCTTGTATTCGTCGAACCAATAATTTTTTGGCTTTAGCAATGTCGTTTGATTTTAGAGCATACTCAACGCCATGTGCACTTTGCTTGGTTTTGCATTTGGCGATAAAAATTAGTATCCAGGCTGTTGATCGTACAATTTTCCAATACTTTCCACATTTGTTGACGTCAGGGATTGGGAGGAGAGCAATCTCGTTGGAGATGATGTTGATGTAATCGGTTTTGTCTTCTCCAATTTTTTCTTCACTTGGGGGCCCTTGAACCACCTTGAATTTTGGTCGAACTCATCGTAACTTTTTTCTTTTGTCGCATCATCTGCCACATTATCGGCTGTCGGTAAGTAATTACATTCGGATGAATTCATCAACTCCTGAATTTCGCCAAAAGCGACGGAAACTGTAAATCGTTTAACGTTGACTTGATCCAATGAAGAGTTTTTTCTGAATCATTCCAAAGATATGTCGCATCTATGATGAGATTCAGCGATTTTCTTAAGGACGTGGCTAACCTCGCACCCAAAAGAGCCGCTTGTAACTCGAGTCTGGGAATGGACATCGGCTTAAGAGATGCCACGCGGGACTTTGCGTTTACCAATGCACATTGCACATCGTCTTCATTTTTGAACCACAAAAATGCAACAGCAGCAAATGCATCTTAAATGCATCACAAAAAATATGAAGTTCTATTTTACTATCGGTTATTGAGAACGACGTGTATCTTCGAGGAATCTGTAGTGTCCTCACCTTATGTAGATTTGTAACCCAATTTTTCCACATGTCATACTGCCGTTTGATGATTTCGTCATCCCAGTTGAAAGCACTTTCCCATATTTTTTGCATGAGAATTTTTCCGCCAGTTAGAATATTTGACAAGGGTCCCAAAGGATCGAAAATCGACAAAAAAATGTTCAGTACTTCTCGCTTCGTCGGTCGTCTCGACAGGTTGATGATGTCTGGTTGTAATTTGGTGAAGTTTAGGGGGTACTCAAAATTATCAGTTTTGCAGTTCCACCACTTTCCTAAAACTCGTTTTATCTGTCGGTTGCCATCGAGATTTAGTTGTTCACCGTTGTTTACACGCAAATTACTGTCGATAGTTTCCAAAACAGCTTTTGAATTGGAAACCCAATTGCAAATCACAAAATTTTTTGTGAACAGCAATGACGTCTTTGATTAGTTGAATCGCTTTTGGCTCGTCTGTTGATAATGATTTTTAATTATTTCATTACTAGCTTCCGGGTACTCCGCCATGAACTCGCGGGCATTATGCTTTTTTACTTGCTGAGCCAGGCACGGAACGCATGTGGAACCAAAAAATACCACTTGAATCTCAAAAATGTCTGGCTCTCGATGTCGATCCATACCATTCGTTAGGCTGGTCGGTCTTCGGCGCAAACTTAGACAAACATTTCTTTTATGTCGGCGACGATTGCGACTGGTTGAATGCGAGAATTAATCAGGATGTTTGGTAATGAATTGTAATCGGGTTCAGATAACAAGAAATCATTTAGACATGACATCATTTCCCGTTGGATTTGAATGCAGCGTCAAATATGATCAGCAGTTTGTTTGGCTTGTTTGGATTTACCACTCCGAAGTGAGGTAAATACCATGATTTTGGATTTGCTCTGTCGATGTCATTTGTGGATATTTTCTTCAAATATCCTTTGTCGATGTACTCTTTCATTTTCTGGGGATACAGTGCTGCATAATTTGAATTTCTATCCGTTTTTCTCTCCAGACAGTGTAAACGAGAAACCCCAGTGGGGTTTTGCTCATGACAGGACCGGTCCAGGGATCGTATATTATTTTACGGTTGACAATCACAGGCCAATTGTCTTGTTCAATCAGAATTAATGGTGTTCCGTTGTTGAATGAAACTTTCGCGACATTTGGTGAATATTTAAAATATTTTTCGATTTTGTCGAATTCGATTGATTGTGTTGGTAGCAAAAGGCCTTTTATTGTCTTAACGTGATGTAGAACGTAGGGCTTCGCCTGGTCGTAGTTTCCGCTAATTGATACACTAACTGTTTTTGAATCATCTTGCTGCTTCACTTGGTTGTTTGTCCATTGTATTCAGCGATTGAATAAGACCGTCTAATCCCAACTTATTGGATATGTCTTCGTCGATAAGTGAAACTGTCGATGCCTCGTCCAATAACGCAAATGTTTCAATCGTCATCTTGGAACCTTTCAGTTTGACGGGATTTTGAACAATACCCTGTGCGCGGTATTGTTTACGAGGCAATTTATGTCTGCCGGCGCCTCAATTACTTTATAATTATTTGTTTTATGGAGTAACTGATGATGAGGGCGGCAACAGTTGTTGATGCCGCAACTTTTTCGTTGTTTGCAAAACTTCAGTATATGTCCTGGGCTTAGACATGAAAAACAATGTGGACTTTTTGTGATAAAATTCCATTTACGATTGATATCAGATTTTGGAAATTTGGCACAATCACTTAATTTATGAACAGTTGTCTTACAGAACTGACATTGTTTTTGGGCGTTGTCATTGACGATAGTATACGTCACATCTTTTTTGAATGCACCTTTGTTTTGGTTTGAAGGTGTCACCAGTTGAATCAATGCATTTGCTTGTTTTCTAATCTATCTCATGAATTCCAAAATTTTTACCTTTGGCTTTGTCGAGATGGTCAAAACATTCGATGAATTGTACGGCTTGAGTGGTTGGGATTTTTAATAAGATGTCACGGAAAAGCACTGGATTTCGTAGATGATCATCCTCATTCAAAATTTTCAGCGTTGATACAAAACTTGTCTTAAAATCATATAAATTAACCAATGCTTCCGGTCTACCTTCCTTGACAACTGGAAGATCTGATAATCTATCCAGTAAGTGATTTACAATAAAATCGGACCGTCCGAACCAATTTCGTAATATTGTTAATATCGACGATATCTTTGGCGAAGACACTTCCTTAGTCGATCTTGATTTTCTGAATTTAAAAATTGGCAGTCACATGTTGAATTCTCGAATTTCGCAATAAAATTTGAAATAAATTCATTTTTTGTTGATGGCTTCTTTTTGTTTCAGAACTACTTTTTCTTTCTGTAGAATTTGCATCCAATTTGATGTTGATTCAATTTGCTTGATTTTGCGATCGCTGGCACTGGATTGCTTTGATCCTTTTGACTGTGTACTGGACCGTATTGTATGTTTTTCGTCACGGCATTCGATTGCGCCCATATTTATTACCTTCTCGGATGTATCGATTTTGGTTCATAGTTTAATTATCATGAAGCGGACTGGAAACTATAAAGGTAATTTATTGAGTATCAAATGAGGAATTATTATGTACTAGTACTAGTACATTAATCCAATGTTCTATAAAACAATTCTCTGACATAATCATTAAGGCCCGCTCAATTAGCGTACCTCAAATACCGATTAAACTCTCGGAGCGAATCCAATTAGCGTATGAGATCAAAAAACTTATCAAATTAAAAAACATTATTTAAAAACAGTAGTAAACTACCTAAACAAAAAAATACAGGAAATGATCTGGATTTTGATCAACGAAAATAATCTTAGAAGACATTGAAAAAGGACATTGAATTTTTCCTCTCACAATTACACTTGTAATTTAATGGAAAATGATATCAGAAATACATGCGAAGAAATTAATTCAATTAATATTTCCGAAAGATCTCCTAATGTTGACCTAATAACAGATGAAGAATTCATTCCAGTTATTAAATTAGTTCGACCACTTAAAGCCCTGAGCATAGACCAGCCGAGGCACAGATTTTAGTGGCGAAAACTTTTGTTAAACAAAATAATTTTTTTTATAGAAAACTGTGTGCAACCAAAACTGCTATACTATTTTTTCGTGTATGTAACCAACCATCAAAAAATGACAAAAATATGTTATTTGCTTTTGTTTTAAATTTTATTTCTAATTTTTATTTTACTGTCGCTGTGGTTTATTGTGATCGGTGAAATAAAATAAAATTTTATTTCTCACTTTAATTATTTAAAAATATAATTACCACAACTATATAATATTTAAAACTATTTTCACTTAGAATTTTTATATAAAATATTCAGAAATCAAAACAACACAACACTAATATAATAAACGTCACATTTGTTTATAAACAAGACACAGCAAAATAAGAAACGACAGACCTACTACAATAATTTTTTAAATGCGACGCACGTTATTCCAGCAAAAATTATTACTATTTAACAATAATTTTTTCCACTAAAATCTGTGCATAATCGCTCTGCAGATCCCTAATTTGCTGTTAAAAAAATTACCAACTGTTGCGCTAAGGATTTAATAAAAACGGAAAACAGTTTAGTTTAAGAAGTAATTATTGTGTGTGTGTGTATATCTTTGAAACATTATAAATGTTTTATTATTTGAAAGTACCGTAATTTTTGGTTTTTCAAGTGTTTGTTGCGTCAAGTGTTCATGTGTGGTGTGTTTCGATTATCGATAACGGCATAATTCGTGTTCATCGATTGAGTATTGAATCACGTTGTCATAATAATCTATTGTGGTTCAAGTTTGTGAGGCACCCTATATAATATGTATGGATTATGTATCACCATAGACAACTAGTGCTATGGTATCACTACATTTTTTTGTTTTTTTAATGTTTTTGTTTTGTTTTTCTGTTCTCTATTATCTCTAAAATAGAGAAAATTTTGTCTCTATTACACAAAAGGAAATATTAGTTTTATTGTATATACTTATAACAAATTGAGGTAAGGGGTAAAGGTAAAAGGTGTATATAATAACGGGTGTTGGTACAGTTAAAATTTGATTTTTGTGTAGATGTTGTTTCACGAACATAGATATATATATATATATATATATTATATATAATATTACATATGACGATTTTATATGAATCAAATATTTGTCATGGTATAGAAATATGTATATAAAGTTATAAAAACCTTCTAGAATATTCTAGATGTTATACATAGTACATACTGTACTAATTTGTGTTTTTTTTATATCATTCGTATCTGATTGGATCTGTACCCCGATTTTGTTCGGTTTTTCATTCATTCTAACGCAAGAGAATTGAAAATTTCGTATACGTATACAGTGTATAATATAATATACATTTATTATTGTGTGATTCAATTTTATTTAAATGTGTCAGTTTAATTCTCATGTGAATTACGCCTAAATGTTGTTTCAATAAAGCCTAAATGTCGAAGCGGTTGAAATCGGTTCACATGAGTATTATTTTCCCAACCTTTCGATGTGACGATAGATGGCTTATATATACAAAATCAAAAATCAAATGTCGTTTTGTATTTTCATTCAAAGAAAAATATTATAGAGGGAACTATATTATTTTGCTCGAAAATCGAAAAGAGAATACAATTTATGTGTCAAAATGGTAAGTGTTCACAATTTTAAGTTAGAAAATCAAAAATCAAGTCACAAAGGCCGTGTTTTTTTTTGATATCGGAGAAATCGGAGAGATCAGAGAGATTATTTATCGGATATATCTGATAATTTTTTTCTCCGATTTTTATCTATCAGATCGAAAAAAATATTTTTTGTGTTATTTTTTAGTACCAAAAATAATAAATTATTTTATGAATTTCAGCATTAAACTCCCTAAATTAAAGTTTTATTTGTCACCTGATAGCTCAACATTAATCGGAGACGCCATTTTAGAATTTACTAAAAAATATAAAATAATCTGTACATTTTTTCAGAGTAAAAGATCGTATCCGATAATTATCGGAGCGTAAAAAAAACGACACAGAGAGATAATTTTTTTCTCGGATATTAAAAAAAACGCATATCTGAAAATTTGACAGTAAATTTATCTCTCCGATTTCTCCGATATAAAAAAAACAGACCCAAAATCAAGTTTTAACAAAAAAAAAAAAAATAACAACATGAGTAATACACTGCGCATTTACACTCACACAAACACAAGCAACAGGTTGGTGTTTGTGTAAATGTAATTATTTAAGTTTGTATTTAATATTTTTATAATTTTTATATTCATATTTTATATATCAATATATGGATGTTCGGCGAACGTATTTTAAATAATGTTATTGGCAAAGAATCATTTCGATTGTTTTCGATTAATTTTAATCACTTTTAACCCACACAAGAAAAATATGTATTTTTGACTGTCACAGTTTTATTGCCATAGCCATTCTTAAATAAGCACAATATAAAAAAAAACGGATAATTCGTTTTATTCAGAAATCTTTGGGTATGGTACTTTTGGACCTTAAAATCGCATTTGATCTCGTATGGAGAGATGGGATCATTTATAAAATGAAATGTTTAAATTTTCCGTTATTTAAATTAAAAATTATAAGATCATTTCTTAATGAACGAACGTTCTTTGTACAAATCTCTAACTCCCATTCAATCACAAAGGTATTTTACACCGATGTCACTCAAGGTGCTGTTTTCAGCCCACTTTTATTCAATATTTTTATTAATGATGTTCCAAAATATAATGATAGTCAAATTGCAAACTTTGCAGACGATATAGCGATTTTTACCTCTAACGAACTAGGCTCGACTATTACTTTAAAACTACAATTTTACGTAAACGACCTATTTCAATAAATGGAAAATATTCTTAAATACTACTAAATGTGAAACTATATACTTTACCCGGTGCCGTACTAGTAGAAATGATAGGCCAATCCATGCTTATGAACACTTCTTTAAATTGAAGTGAAATATCTAGGTATCCATTTAGACCAAAGATTAACTTTTAAAACTCATGTGAGTAAAATAATAGAGAAGTCAAATAAATTACTAAAATGACCCTCGAAAACAATTTGGGCTTTGAATGCTGCTTCTAATATTTTAAGGATAAGTAGTTGCAAATATAAAAAATGGATAATATTCATTAGAACTAGACTGATAAATTTAAAATTGACTCTTTCGTGTCTAGACATATTGACGAGATGGTTGCCTTTATTGCCTGCTATAAATAGGATTATAACTAATTATAGCAAAACAGATGTGACTTGTTTTGGAAATAAAAAATGGTAAAATATCCCTGAAAATTTCAATACACGTATATTATATGTTGGTTTTGGCATATTCTGAAAGTTTACGAAAAAAGTTTTGAAAAATTGTATGATTTTATAAGTATTTGCTGAATTTATTTTTTTACTACTCATACTCATTAAGAGTATATTAGAATTGTTTGTACAACAAAATGATTTGGAAATAATTAAAATAAATGTTATCTGTTCTCTGACAAAAGGTCAGAATTAAGATTGACATTACTTAACCTTTATTGAAACAGGATCTAGAAATTAATGTGTTAAAAAGGTTCATTTTAGTTGTATACCTACAACTAAATTCCAGTTGAACCAATTTTAATTAATTGTACCAGATGAAGTTTTTTTAACGATATATTAGCATGAAGGCAAAATAATTTGCCCTAATTTGACAAATAAATTTAATTCTTATAAAAAGTATAAAAAACAAATCCTGCAAAAACTTATTTTTATGATGTTGTTGGGGTACAGCCTTGACTTAATAAACTTTATGTCAATTTTTGGATGGCTTGCACTTTTATCCCAAGAAATTATTAAAACTTTGTAAATTAAAACACCACTTCTTTCTTATATTTAGCTATTTTCACTTTGAGATCTATATTTTAACTAACTTTTATTGAACAATATATGTAATTTATATGACTAAAGAGCCGATGTTGAAAAGAACCATTCAGCTTACAGTCTACATTATTTTGTTTTATACCATAATATGAAGGTAGATTGTAATTCATATAAATCCTATAATGTAGACTGTAAGCTGAACCAATTAAATTTATGGTTATTATACTTCATCATTGTTTTGACAATTTACAAGATAGTGTTGATTGTTTACAATTATTTAAATATTTAAAAATTAAAACAGAAGATGAATTATTAAATTTGAGTTAAGTGAAATTTAGTTTTAATATTAATTGTATATGCATATTTTATTATATTAATTTTAGCTGCCTTAACATACACCCACCCTTGAACTGACCAGTTCAAAGTTGATTGTTGAGGGATGAATATTACAGATGAATGTTGAGTGCTGATTTTAATGATGACATGATTTTGGAATGTCATTTGATATTATTGTTGACTAGTTTGTGATAATCTTTAACTTTAAATCAATCTAGACGTTCTGGGTAAATTTGTTCTTAATCATCAATGGAGTTTCCTCGGGAAACTGGTAGTAAACACAATTTATGCACCGGACGTTTGAATTCATTGTTTCGAGTTTTTAGCGTAACCACTCTAATTTGGCCATCTGAGCCAGGATGAAGTTAAATGACTTTGCCAAGCCGCCACTGATTCACGGGAAGGTTTTTTTCATTGATTAGAACGATATCGTCCTTTTGTATTTGTGGCTTTCTGCATTACCATTTAGTTCGTTGTTGTAATGATGTAAGATATTCAACGTGCCATCTTTTCCAAAAATGCTGAGTCATTTGTTGAACCATTTGCCAGCGGCTAAGATATGATTCCTTTAAATGTGTTATGTCAGGTTCCGGAATTTTGGTATGTGGATGCCCAATCAGGAAATGGGAAGGCGTCAATGGATCAACATCTTCATCGTTAATGACGCATAATGGTCGAGAATTCAGAATTCCTTCGATTTCTGCGAGCAGCGTGTTCATCTCTTCTAAAGTTAGAATGTTGCACCCAATGACCCTCTTAAGGTGGTATTTGGTTGATTTGATTGCAGCCTCCCAGAGACCTCCAAAGTGTGGAGCGCTAGGAGGAATAAAGTTCCATGTTATACGACACCTGGAAATATATTCAGAGATATTATTTGATTTTTTAATAATTTTGGCAAACTGTTCTTGTAGTTTGCTATCAGAACCAATAAAATTGCTTCCATTATCGCTATGGAGTTCCTGACAAACTCCCCGTCGGGCTGTGAACCTTTTTAGAGCCCCCAAGAATGAATCACTTGACAGATCAGTCACTAACTCCAAATGGACCGCCTTCGTACTTAAACATATAAATAGGCATATGTATGCCTTATATGTTTTTTGCCCACGTCCTTTGACAAGGTGAATAGAAATGGGGCCTGCATAATCTATACCAGTTTTGAGGAAAGGTCGAATGAGTTCGACCCGTGCACTTGGTAGATTCCCCATTATTTGTTGTTGTAGATCAGCTCTGAATTTTGTGCATATGACACATTTTCTAACTACTTCCTTGGCCTTTATTTTACCCTTTGGAACCCAAAACTCTTGTCGCGAAATAGATAAAAGCAGTGATGGGCCTGCGTGCTTATTATCCAAATGAATGTCACGAAGGACTAGTAATGTAATCATTGACCTTGGATGGATAATTATGGGATGCTTCGTGGAATATGGAGCAGCGCTGTTTTGCAGCCTTCCTCCAAGTCGAAGTAGGCCAAAATCGTCTAAAAATGGATCCAATGACTTTAAACTACTGGTTTTACTGATTGTCTGCTTGTATTGTAGCTTGGTAATTTCGTCATTGTAGTATTGGCATTGATCGTAGTGACAAATGACATGTGTTACATGTAATAATTCCTCTCGCCGTAAATAAAAACCATCAACTCTGGAATTTTTTGGCTTCTTAGTATTTCCAATGAATCTCAGTATGAAGCTCATAACTCTCTTTAATTTGTGAAATGACGAGTATTTTTTCATTAAATTATCAAACCAATCGTTTGACGTGCTAGTGCAAGTAAGAGTGAACGTGGTTAATTTATTTGATGCTTCGTGGTCATGTCCATAATTTCTTAGCTGAGTTGGCCAAAATTCTTGTTCTTTCACTAACCAAGTTGGGCCATTCCACCAAAGTGCGTGTGATTTAAGCTCGCGAGGAGAAAGCCCGCGAGAAGCACAATCGGCTGGATTGTCAGCGGTCGGAACATGTCTCCAATTGTGTCGGGATAACGTGTCGAGAATTTCGGAGGTTCGATTTCCCACAAAGGTACTCCAGCGTCTTGGGTGACTTCCAAGCCAGTCCAGCACAATTTGGGAGTCAGACCAAGCATAAATTTCATTGATTTTTTTATTTGACTCCTTTATTACGACCTTAATTAAATTTGTGAGGAGAACTGCTGCACATAGTTCTAAGCGTGGAAGTGTTTGTTGTTTAATCGGTGCTACCTTTGTTTTTGCGGATATAAGATTGATGTGTATTTTTCCGCTTGAATCAATGACCCGAAAATATACAAGTGCTGCAAAGGCTAATTGACTGGCGTCGCAGAAACCATGAACATCAACTTGGATATGATCGGTTGTGTTGATAAATCTAGGAATAGAAATATTATTAATTGTTTTCAAATTACTTCTTAGATTGTGCCAAATAGCGTATTTGTCTGTCGGTAACGGGTCATCCCACTCGAGATTCTCTCCCCACAGCATTTGGAGAAATATTTTGAAAGCTATGACCACTGGTGCTAGCCATCCCATTGGATCAAATAATCTACTAGCTTCAGATAGCACAGTTCTCTTAGTGAATTTAGTAGAATCGGAGATGTGAGCAATAAAACTAAAGTGGTCAGTTTCGGGATTCCAATTAATTCCTAATACTTTAAACGACTCTCCGGGTTGCAAATTATTGTCCCGTATCTCTTTTTTGTTGTCTTCTTGCATTTTGTGAGGAATCTCTTGCAATAGGACATTACTATTGGACTTCCACTTCCTGAGATGGAATCCATAAGATTTAAAAATATCGTTGATTCTTTTTTGAAGATGTAATGCTTCTTCTTCACTATTTGCTCCTGCCAGAATATCGTCAACGTAAATGTTCCGCAATATGATTTGCGATACGTGTGGTTCTTCCGTTTTATGGTCGTCTGCAATATTCTTTAAGGATCTTGTAGCCAGAAATGATGCCGATGCTAAACCGTAGGTGACTGTTTCCAATTTAAAGTGACGTATAGGCTGATCTGCATCAGATCGCCAAACGATTCTTTGGTATCTTGTGTCTTCTGGGGAGACCGCGACTTGACGATACATTTTCTCCACGTCGGCAGAAAATGCAATTTTGTACTCTCTGAACCGAAGAAGTATAGCGAATAGAGATGATTGTACCGTAGATCCGACTGACAAACAGTCATTTAGGGAAACTCCCGAGGTGGTTTTACAAGAACCATCAAATACTACTCGCATTTTACTGACGCCGCTTGTAGTTTTCAGTACACCGTGGTGCGGTAAGAAAAAATGACTTTCTGATGCCGTTGGCGGAGGGACTTCTTTCATATGGTTCAGCTGTTGGTACTCTGTCATAAAGTCGTGATACATTTTGGCAAATATGGGATCGCGGATAAATTTGCGCTCCATTCCTCTGAGCCTCTGAATAGCTGACTGCAATGAATCACCTAAAAGGTGAGGTGATTTTTTAAAGGGAAGTTTAACGACAAATTTGCCTTGAGAATTCCTTGTGGTATTTTGTACAAAATGGTCTTCACACATGGCTTCTTCAGGCGTTAGCATGTTCCTTTGCTCATTAACAGATTCTAGCTCCCAAAATTTACGTAGGCTTCTATCTATATTCATTTCAAAGTTTTTATTGTTTGAAGATGCCAACATTGAAACTGAATAGTCTCTGGGATGCCCGGGTTGACCGGAAACAATCCATCCGAACACGGTATTTTGTAGTATACATTCATTGTGTCCTAATCTGATTTGTCCATTTTGCAAAATATGGAAGAAATACTCAGCTCCGATAAGAATGTCAATGTTACCTTGCTTTAAACATTGAGGATCGGCTAACTCGATTCCAGGATATGATTTTACATTGAAATCTATATTTTGCGATGGGAGCTTACCTGTAATTTTAGACATTACAAGGGCTTCGAAAGAAAACTCAGGCAAAACCTTCGGTTTGAGCGTGATTGTTACTATGCCTTTGGAAATGCCAGAACTAGCTTTGCCTAACCCTCTAACTGAGACTCGCGCATTTCTTTTTGTCAGTTGAAGACGTTGTACACAGGATTCAGTTATAAAATTTGCCTGTGATCCGGAGTCCAATAGTGCTCTGCAATAAACTATTCTCCCCGAGCGATCAATTGCCCCTACGGTGGCAGTAGGAAGTATAGCGCATAAAATGTCATTACGGGAGTGATTGGTGAACACTTCTGATGATGTTGATTGAGTGCCTTTTGTGGAATCAGATACCATTTGGTCTTCATGCAACAGTGTATTATGTTTTTTCCCACATTTTTGACATCGACGTTTTGAGGCGCATCTAAAAATTGGATGTTTGCTACTTAAACAGTTAAAGCAACGATTAGTATTTTTAGCAAGCTCTTTTCTTTCGGTTGCGTCCATTGCCTGAAATTCGACACATTGCAAAAGAAAATGTCCTCTTTTTTGACACATTGCGCATTGCAATACGGTTGGTTCAACTGAAGTATGACTGCCAAATTCAATCGATGCATCTTTACAAGCAACATGGCCTCTAGCTTCTGATTTTGGCGGATTTCTTGGTAGTTGACACGATCGATTCTAGAGTGTCGATTCGCCGACTCAAGAATTTAAGAAACTCAGAGAACTCAGGATTTATCATATCTGCTGAATACTCTGCCCAGGCTGTCTTTGATTTATCATCTAGCTTTTGAAGTAACAGGTAAATCAACCAGGGATCACGTGTTTCGCCTATATCACCGAGCGCTTGTAATCCACGGATAACCTCATCGGACGTGTCCATCAAACGCTTTATGTTTGCGGCAGAAGGAATATGAACAATGGGTTGCTCGACGAACGTACGGATGAACGTGTTGATGATATGTTTTTTCCTGTCATATCGCTCCTTTAATTTATTAAGTGCTCCAATGTAATTTCCTTCAGTTACCGTAATGTGGCGTAATAATACTGCTGCTTCCCCTCGTAGAAGTCCTTTTAAATACTGAAATTTCTGGACAGCGTTTAAATGAGGTGATTCATGTATGGTTGTTGTATACATGTCAAAGAATGATGGCCACTCCGAGTAATCTCCAGAAAATGATGGTATGTGAATTTTGGGCAGCTTAACTTGAGAATGCTCACCCATTTGTGTGTCATTATGGGAATTATCTAAATTAATAACACCTTGATTGATACCTTTCGTGCGAATCCATCGGTTTAGTAAGGAGATGGCAGAATAATAATTTTCCTCATAATTGAGATCACTTTCTTCGTTCGGATCGGCAGTGAAGATGCGTAGTTCGAGTTCCGTAAACTCCTCCATTAATTTTTCTACTCGATGCAATCGTGTAGTCAATTCACCCAATTCAGTGGGGGCATGATCTTGTTTAGCATACTTAACAAGATTAGTTAATTTGGCCTTATTAGTGCTGCGTTGCTTTTTGAGTGCTGCTAGAATTGGCTCAGCCATATTAAGATATTACACTTGAACTAATTTCACTGAGTTTAAGTTTACAAATGTTAAAAACTCGTTGCTAAGGTTTTTTAAAGATTAGGCACAAATTATTCACGCGCGATAATTATTTACGCTCAATTGTAATATATCACTTGATTGCTTAGAATAATCACAAAACCAAATAAAATGTAGAGGTTATGTTTAATGTTAAATGTTTATAGCACTTTAATATAAATGTAGTAAAAATACCAAATATAGTTTTAGTTCAAATTGTTTTATTTAATTTTATGAACGTATATTAAAAAACAAATGGCTATACTTATCTTCAAGTATACATGTGGTGATGGTATCAATTTTCAACATGCGGCAATGATTCCTGATGAAATTTCAACAATGGCTGATTTACAGCGTTGATTAGGTAATGCGCCAAATTATGTTGGTAAAGTCTTATTTAAATTTATGTTTATTCGGATGGTTATTGAAAACGATCCGGCTCGAAGGACCAAATGTTGGGGTACAGCCTTGACTTAATAAACTTTATGTCAATTTTTGGATGGCTTGCACTTTTATCCCAAGAAATTATTAAAACTTTGTAAATTAAAACACCACTTCTTTCTTATATTTAGCTATTTTCACTTTGAGATCTATATTTTAACTAACTTTTATTGAACAATATATGTAATTTATATGACTAAAGAGCCGATGTTGAAAAGAACCATTCAGCTTACAGTCTACATTATTTTGTTTTATACCATAATATGAAGGTAGATTGTAATTCATATAAATCCTATAATGTAGACTGTAAGCTGAACCAATTAAATTTATGGTTATTATACTTCATCATTGTTTTGACAATTTACAAGATAGTGTTGATTGTTTACAATTATTTAAATATTTAAAAATTAAAACAGAAGATGAATTATTAAATTTGAGTTAAGTGAAATTTAGTTTTAATATTAATTGTATATGCATATTTTGTTATATTAATTTTAGCTGCCTTAACAGATGTAATCAAAGTAATCACTGTAACGATGGTAACCTAACTTTGTTTTTCAAATTTAATGTTGTAGAGGTTACAATAAATGTGGTAAACTCTTTTAAAAATGGTGAACTCTTTTAACAGAAACTATTGTTAATTTTACCGCTCCACTTAATAATAACTTTAAGATTAATTTCTATTTATGTTGTCTAGAAGTAAACAGGTAAATTTTCTTTTAACGGCCAATTAAATTTAACAATTTCAATAATTCTATTTAATAATTTTTTGTAATATAAAAAAAAAAAAAAACTTATGTAGAAGAATATTTGCAAAATATTTTGGTTAACCCTACATCCTACTGATGATTTAGATTTTTATTTGGTTGGTTTGTTTACGCGTAATGTACGCATGGTATGTTTAAACTTTTCATTCACAAAATTATTTAGTTTTCTATTTTTTTAAAGAAATCCAATAAAAATGATCTGAGCTAATAGCGAAAATCAATTTTATCCGCCCGCATACTTTTTTACAACAAAAATTAAGAAATAGACGATTACCCTTCATCATTTGTAAACAATTTATATAATTAAGGTAAACAAAATAGAGGGTTAAGATCCAGCCATTTAATGACTTTTGTTTTTGAGTAACCAAAATTTTACGACGTTTAAAAAAAAATTTCTAGAAAATTAATGGATTCAGGACGTCGAAGATGCTGCGGTATGTATGCAATGGAGTGGTGGCCAGAAAGTTATATACTCAAAAAGACTGTTAACTGGAACAGTAAAAGAAAGTTTACGTTTGGCGGTGACCGATACCTGGGAAAATCTGACAACACATTTAGTCAGCAAGTTCAAAAAGAAACTAAATTCTGCTGTGAGGAAAAAAAATAAAGATGGATCACTATGCGTGAACTAGATCACGCCGGTAATTTGGAAAATGCTTCGATAATCGATTATTGTATAAGTAGCATAACCGATTATGAACATAATAAGGCGGTTTTATATGGGTCAACCTCTATGGATGATTTAAAGAGTAGGCTCGTAATTTATGAAGAGATAAAACAAAAAATTAAGATGAAAGTACCAAACAAGACCACTAGAGCACCAATCGAGAGCGTATCAACAAACCTAATTGAGGAGAGCAAATAGTTTAGTAGATTCCGAACAATGCCAAAATACTACAATTGTGGTGGAACGTGGCATCTAGCGAAAGATTGCGCATAAAATCTGATGGCCCGAAATGTTTCAAATGCCAAACATTTGGTCACCTTTCGACGGAGTATGAAAGTAAAGTTCCAAGTTCTAAATCTTGTGCAGCCATAGATAATCGATAATTCATTCCGGTAAATGTTGCAATGGAGAACTTTCGCTGAACATAGACCATATAAATGATCGAGAGGTGGCTGATAGAATTCGATTTTTGGTAGTAAACTACAATCCAGAGAAGAGGACGCGAAGTTCAAATATAAAAATGCATATTGAGCTAACTAATAAAAACCAATTTCTTGTAAACGAAGACGATTTTCAGCACTTGAAATGGAGATCGTTAAAAATCAGTTAGATGAATTGCTGAATGAAAGGGTGATTAGACACAGCCAACCTGAGTATGCAAGTCCCATAGATTTGGTGAACAAAAAAGATGGTTAAAAACGTATTTGTGTGGACTACCGAAGGCTGAAAAGTATTATGGTACGAGATAGATTTCCATTGCCACTTATCGATCAAATAGATAGGTTGGGTGACGCTAAGTATTTTTCCACCTTAGATTTTCGAAATGGATTTTTCCACGTGCCAATAGTCGATGAATCTGTAAAATATACATCTTTTATAACACCGTTCGGTTAGTATGAGTTCCTGAGAGTACCCTTCGGTTTGTGCAACAGTCCCTCGGCATTTATGCGATTCATAAACAGGGTGTTTGATGAATTATGTCGTAAGACTTGGTCATACCATCCAAAACTATAATAGAACGTTGCCGAATTGCATGGATTGCAAATTAAGTAGATCGAATGTCAATTCTTATGCAAAAAAATCGAGTATCTTGGATATGAAGTAGGAGGCGGACAGATCAAACCATCAAGGCACAAAACAATTTCAATCAGTAAATTTCCCGAGCCAAATACAGCTAAGAAAGTTCAGCAATTTTTGGGTCTATCAGGCTATTTTAGAAAATGTATGGAGAACTACGCAATTATAGCTAGACCATTGATGAATATGCTAAGAAAAGATTTCGACTTTAAATTTGGGATGGAGCAAAAAATGGCATTCCAAAAGTTGAAATCCATTTTGGCGAATTATCCAGTGTTGAACATATATTCATTAAAAGCCGAGACTGAGCTGCATACTGACGCTCGCAAATGTGGACTTGGCGCCGTATTGCTACAAAGGTCTGTCGAAAATGGCAGCATGCATCCAATATTTTTCTATAGCAAGAGAACTTTGAAGAGTCAGGAAAACTACAGCAGTTATGAGCTGAAGGTACTTGCAATTGTAGCTGCATTGAAAAAACTGCGCGTGTACTTATTGGGCCTGGACTTCAAAATTTTTACTGATTGCGCAGCGTTCAAGGGGACAATGGAGCGGAAGGAACTTAGTGCGAGAATTGCAGGATGATCTCTTTTAGTGCAAGAGTTTAGATTTAAACTAGAACATCGCCCAGGTACCACAATGTCATATAGATGTTAGCAGGCAACCAATTGTTCTACCCATTATTAATGCCGTAATAAGTCGAATTAAAGCTGCATAATGGTCGTCCCAAGGAGAATGCACAGGGAATAATTAAGATGTATCATCATCAAGGTCACTTTGCGGTGAAGAAGGCGGAAGAGTTAGGAAAACTGTGATTACCGCTGTGCATACATTTTATAATTTAAGGCAGATCTGCCCTATATAGGTACTCTTAAAAATTTATATCATGCACTTGTGGAACCAGTTATATAATCAGTTATTTTGGATGTAGGGAATCAGGTAATGGTCAGATATCATTACCATGTTCTCCCTGCGGTATTCCTCTCATATGGGTTCCAGTCTTATTTTTTTTTAAAGTTGCGAATTGTAACTCGGTGGAGCTGTTAAAGAAGAGAATTTCTTTAATAGCTTGCCAAACCCCATACCAGACAAGAAGTTATTCGAAGGTGTATTCGCATGTGTCAGCATTCATCGACAGCTGTGTGGCTAATACGCCGTTTTTCTTAAGAAAGTCTGTATTAATGATAAGTCGATTTTCGTTTGCAATAGTAAATGCGTGTGGAGAATTTCATCTTATGCAAATATCTACTTGCAGGAATTTGATATTGACAGCTGTATCACTGGCAGCTAACAAAACTAAGTTGGTGTTTACTTTGGTTTTGTGATTTATTTCAGTGTTTATCAGAAAACGCGATAGGCCTAAAATGTGTAGGGGATTGTTATCCCTACACGTGGCTTTTTGTTTATAGAAACGGTTGATTCCGGTTGTGTTTGCATTTGGATTTAGAAAATCACAAGGTACCTCACAGTGTACCTCGGCTTTGTATCAGAATCTGTCGTGACAGTAGCATTGATCGCTGGACTAGATGCTCAAAGTTCAAGTCTTTTTAGTCCGGAAGTGAGCGTTTCGAGCGTTTGAGCAAGTTGCATGACGGTGTTCGTACTACTTGTTGCAGTATGCTCAGTATGCCTAGTTGACACTTATCCATGATTCGTGACCGTGAAATTGAATTGCCTTGTGTAGCCGGTCGACTATATTAGAAAGTGTGTCTGCCTCCTTATCCTCTTGTGGTGTCAAAACTTTCTTATTAAATTTAGGTAGTTTTCTTATCCACAGTTGGATTATAAGGGGGCAATAAATTGCTCAGTGGCCAGTAGTTTTAAAAACCGTAAAACTTCGGACAAACATTGGTCGCCCATGTTTGTTTTAGCCAACAGAACTTTCACTTTTTTCACGATCGCTTGTGCAAACTTTGGTTATCGCTCGTTACTTTGATCGCGTCGATCAATATTTCGATTGGCTTGAACCTGCATTCTGGATTAGTTGACGAATGCTATTGGCCGAGATATTAGCCATTCCCTGAAATTTTGCCGTCGTCATCATTAGACATGGTGTATATTGCAAGGCTGCGCGTAACGTGCTTATTGCGTAAACCACAAAGTTTACAATTATTGGCCATAAAAACGGACGTCGTGGTCACCAAACGACATCTTACACAAAACATATTTTTGCATTAGAATTACCGCCAATATTAATATTAAACGGTGAAGAATTGAGGCAGTGAAGAATTCTTTGCTCTCCAGGAAACTTAATGTCCATAAAATTTGAGGACCACTGCGATTATTTGCGTGTGGGATGATGTTTAGAGACATTAAAAATATTAATTCAGGTGATACATAATAAAAAGTGACACCCTGTATTTGAAAAACAGAATATAGACAATTTGTTTTTTTTCTACGCTCAATTAAGTTCGTCTACTATAGAAAATGAGAGCAAAGACCTTTAATTTTAAATTTTCATGTTTCGAATTCAGACTTAAAAAAATTATTGATATGTGATGCAATTGGTTATGCATATGATATGACTCTAGAGGAAACCTACGTGGGTTTTTGTGTAAGCTTTGTACTGTATGGTAGCTACCATCGATTTATTTATAACAAAATATAATGAAAAGTTACCTCAAAAAATGGCCGAATGAATTGCCGTCAATATTTAAAGTTACTTGTTTATACCAATAAACCGAACATAGCTCATTGAAAATAGTTTTGCTCTCTAATGCTCGATTAATATGCCAGATTCTGCAAGATTTCCATTTTTTTCTGACCAGATTTCTTATTTCCTATGTATATGTTTCATTCCTGTAAAGTTTATTTATGGCAAGAGGACTGCTTTCCCATGTTGCGATCTGATTATTAATTATGAGCAGCTCTACTTTTCTTTCAAGTTGTGTTTGGTTTTTGATCGGGACTTGAAAATCAAAATTTTCCTCAATTAACAGAGCAAAGGTTTTCTAATTGGTATTCTCGCTTCTCACCTTGGTGGCTTTTCTTTTTCAATTATTGTTCCACTGATCGTAGGTATGATTGGAGGATGATCCGAGTATAAACCTTCATTAAATTCGATGTGGTTGTAGTTTTCTGAAATACCTTAACTATAAATTGGCCAATAAATAGGAATACCATTTCAATAAAACTCGCAATTTATTTAATGTCCAGCTTCCAATAGTTCTCTACCTTTAAGTGATACTAGTGTCGAACCCTAATCAATGCGTATGTTTAGCATTGAAGTCTCCTCCTGTGAGGAAATTTGAGCCCATCATTTTGAGCATTGATAGGTAACCTATCCTTTTTTAGTTGATGCCTTGGTGGACAATATATCGTAGCAATCCACAGCTTCTTGTAATTACATAATTGCACGCTTAGTGATAAAATTGGCCTCTAATTCGAGTTTGATAGCTCCACCTCTAGCTCTTTTTGCTGGATGTATATAATGGTAACAAGAGTAACTTTTTATTTTTCCATAAGACTTTCTAGTGAAATGGCTCTCTGTTATTAAGCATATATCAATTTTTTCTATGTTCAAAAATATTTCTAACTTTGGACGATGCTGGAGAAGTCCATTAGCATTTGAACAATTCCAATCACGGATTGGAATGCGTATAACTAGTTAGATAAATCTAACTAGGCAATATTTTAATATTGTTGATTAATTAATTTGGTTGCCACTGGTAATTAATGGGGCCGCATTAATTATAATTGAGAAGACAATTCGTTTGGTTGTTTAATTGAATCTGATTTTATTAATGCAAATACTGTTGCTATATATATTGTAAAATTACTGCCGACATGGCCAAAATTACATAAACATTAATATTATTTCTTATCCGGTATTTAAATTACAAGAAAATAAAAATTATGACTGACTCATTTTACATTCTGTTGAGCTCGTCTTAACATATTCCCGGGCCGGCCTTTGGTATATAACGGCTATGGTTGTTGTTGTTATATGATACTAGCTCTCCGCCCTGGAGGGTTGTTGGTTTTTGGAAGCTAATTTTTTGCGTATATGTTTTATGGCCCATATTATTCCCATTACCAATATGCTCCCGAATAGTATGTGAATCATACTATAGTGGTGAATATGATGGAATCTATGATCTGCTAAAATGTCCTCAGATTTCTCCAATATTGCAATTTGTTCTTCAATATCGCCTGTTGGTGGTGTAGTAATTAAGCCGAGTGAATTGTTCATCCTTGTTCTATTTATAATATATGAGCTGAAATTTTGTAGATGAGTACCTCCAAATAACACTCCATGTGAACTATGAAATGCTTTTGTCCCTGGTTGTATGCTAAGAGATGCCGAATCAATGATTCGGCATCTCTTAGCATACAACCAGGGTCTATCCTTATTATGCCTGAGTTCTTGACGGTGTATGGCTGGATCACATGGTTGCAGATTACATCGACTATACTTTCGTGTGGTACAACATATATCCATTGGTTAAGCCCGTGAAGCTTAATCCAATGGTTGGTTGCATTCATCGTCTCGCTACGGCATACAGTGTTGAGATTCTTGTTCCGTTGTAATATGGCCAACTCGCATAACCCTTGGTTGTAAGGTGTATTTCTAATTGATGAAATTCCGTATAGGAATTGAGTGGGCTTAAGTATCTGACAACAGCTCACATCATCCCTTGTCAATTTTACGAAATGTTCCCTGCGGTCATCTATGGCGAGATATTCGGTTGACGTGACAATTTGTGATTGTGTGTTATCGTGATGAATATCGGGTACAGGAACTACTGACAACGACGTGTAATCCCACGCAAATGCGAGCGGTACAGAGATTTCAATGATTTTACCCTGTTGAGTTACTCTACTGCGAATTTTTATGATCTGATATATGTGACTGAGATCATGAATGTCGTGGCCTGGAACGGTGATGGAGGCTGGCACATGTTGACGAATCAATTGCAACTGCTGCTCTAATTGACGTGGTGCGAGAATTGCGGAGTGTAATATTCCATGATGTATATCGTAGACCAGGTCAAGTAGGGCCTGTTGTGTAGCCTGTAGGTTATTTAATATCATGCTTAATTCGAGAAACGCAACTAATACCGAGCGGACTCTATCCTCATATGTTCGATATTCTTGGATCTGCTCCATTTCTTGTCGTAGTTGGTTCTGCCCTTTTATTAAGATGTTTATTGACGTGGCAGTGAGGTTTGTGTTGTGTTTCACAATTTTGACCGTGTTGTCAATCAAGTTTGTTTGATTTTTTATCAGTGAAAATAGTTCGTGCTAATTGTTATTGAGACTCTCAAATCGAGCCTCATATTCACTGGCTTCACGTTGAGTGAGAATCCCAAACATGTCTCTCAGTATGATGCCTGTTGAATCTCCAAAACCCCGTTTCACGCGATGTTTTTCCTTGTTGCTGCCTAGTAGTAACTCATTATCAGCAACTAGGTTGCTGAATTGCCATTGTAGCTGTTCCAAAATGTTGCAATTGTAAGCCACCTTATAGTTTTTGATTTCTTCCCAGTAGCTGCTCATGTTGTATTGGATTACCAGAGTCCACTCCATAGCGTCAGCTTCTAACTTGCCTATGTTCTCGAAATATATGCCTGTAGGCTGGTTGAACGGTTTTATTTCGATGTTGGTACTCACGAATCCGAATAAACAGCACACTGAGAGCATAGCTATTGCTATGTGGTTCATCCTTCCTATAATTTTGGCTTGACGATGAGGTTGTTGTCTATGCGATGACTTGGTGTTCTCAGTAGGAGCTTCACTGGCATTCTTGGTGATTATTTCCTTCAGTGATGTAATTGGTTGCTCAGGTAATGCTTCTTCTAAATCATCATGAATAGGCAATTTGCATAGCTTGGTTATTGGACGTTTATATGTCGCGTCCTTACATTTAACTGTTACGACCCGCATTAAGTTATCTTTTCCGGCATGATTGTCAAGCACCCGTCCCAATTTCCATCGTGTCACAGGTAGTTGATCGTCTTTTAGTAATACCAGATCATTTATTGCTAGATTTGGTTGGATGGTTTTCCATTTGAACCGTTGTTGAAGTTGGTGAAGGTATTCAGAAGACCAGCGCTTCCAAAAGTCTTGTGTCATTTTTTCAATCAGGTGCCATCTTGTTCTTATTCCTATGTTGCTGGTGGTTGCCTGTGGCATCGCTTTAATACAATCGCCAATCAGAAAGTGCCCTGGTGTTAGCACTGTTGTATCTGAAGGATCGTTAGTTAGCGGAGTTAGTGGGCGAGAATTAAGGATTGCTTTGATTTGAGTGGTCAGAGTATTTAGTTCTTCGAACATTACAGTTGAATCTCCGATCACACTCTTAAGATGGAATTTCACCGATTATATTCCTGCTTCCCATATTCCGCCATAATGCGGGGTGTGAGGTGGTATAAAGTGCCACGTTGTTTCATCACTGGCCAACATGGTTGCTATATCGTCAGGAAGTGTAGTCATAGCTGCTCGATATGTCTTCTTCATTACAGAATTTGCTTCAACAAAATAGATTCCGTTGTCGGAGAATATATCCGAGCAAAGACCTCGTCTGGAAATGAATCTTTTGTAGGCCGCTATGAATGCTTCTGTTGTTAGGCTGCTTACTATCTCGATGTGAATAGCTCTTGTTGCCATACATACGAATAGGGCGAAGTATCCTTTGTAGGATTTATTCCCTCGGTAGTTCTTAGCTGGATGGGGCCTGCGTAATCGATTCCCGTTCTAGAGAACGGTCTTCCCGGCATCACTCTTGATGATGGCAAACTACCCATTAATTGTTCCATGTTCTTTTGGTTGTGGCGAAATCATATTATGCATCTTTGTATCACTTGTTTTACGGCTCGTCTCCCATCAATGATCCAATATTTTTGTCTCAGTGTGGCCAGAGTAAGTTGTGTGCAACCATGTAAGGTGTTTTTATGGGTACCCTCGATTATTCGCTGCGTAATTATGTTATTTTTGCTTAGGATCACAGGTTGTTTGCTGGCGGTCGCCAGATCCGAGTTTTGAAGACGTCCCATCACACGTAGTAAGCCTTGATCATTCTGGAATGGGAGACTAGCTTACTGTCTTTCTCTAGCATTCTATCCTTTTTTATGCAAGCGATTTCTCTTCCGAAATCCTGCTCTTGGGCTATTTTTATAATTGTTGTTTCTGCAACCTTAAGCTCATTACCGGTCATCCAACCCTGGTTTAAATTTTGTTTTTTACAGTTATTTATAAAACGTAAACTATATGCAACTGAGCGCTTGATTTTGTTGTATGTAGAGAATTTGTTAAATAGTTCTAAAAATATGTGCGATCCTTTTATCACCATCGTCAACGCTATTTTTTCTTCCAGCTCTGCCTGTAAGTTTAATGGTAAGTCCGGCAGGAGTTCTTCAGTATTCCACTGCGGCGGCATGGTTAAAATTACATAAATATTAATATTATTTCTTATCCGGTATTTAAATTACAAGAAAATAAAAATTATGACTGACTCATTTTACATTCTGTTGAGCTCGTCTTTACAGCATTCTTAGTGTTTTATTCATTTTTTGTTGTTTGGTAAGGGATCAGATAAAGCATTATTTTCCTACACATCAGGTTAATTTTCATTGATGTCCTACTTACTGATCAAAAAACGAAACTATGGATTCCTATTTCTTTCGTTGGTCTCATTGGCTGGGTTTTCTTTGTCCTATTTCGCATGTTTTGGGTACCTTGGGTACATCTTCTATAGATGGTAAGGTGGGTTCGTTGGCAGTTACCACATTTTTATATATCACGTTTTTTTTTGCATCACGCTTTCTTTCACATTTTACACTTCTGGTTTCAATATTGCAGTATTTTTGCGAACTTTTTTTAGTCGACAATGCAAAGGTTAATCAATAACAAGATTCCAGACTATATATTGTAGCTGTACTCGTAGCATGAAACAAGAAACTTTTCTTGTTTGAAGTATTTTGACGAAACAAAAATCAAATATTTTAACACACAAATTTAATTAAAAAAATTAAATTTCTTTTTATTACGAAGAATTTTGATAAATTATTTGCCTTAGCCTCTTCTTATACTTATTTATATGTTATGTGAGTGTAGGGTTTTCCATTTTTAATATTCAAAACCAAGATTTGCATGAAAAAATAAAAAAATGTATTATTTATGAAGTAATTGAATCTCGGCTTAGAGGTACTATTGTAGACACATCATTGTTTGTTCACTCAACGCTGTTCTTTCTTTAAGTTTGAGTTTTTGTACTCCTTTTTCATGAAGAGAGGGTTCTGTCTTCAGTTTTGAAACATTCATGGATTAACATTCCCATGAAACATTCACGGACAAACTTTGTAGCTGTGGACACCATACAGCTTCCTCATAACCAGTGGTTTTTCTTCACACCGAGAACAAAATTTTGGACTCTGGTGATTCTTCGCCCATCGATATTAAGGGCTACTCTTTAATTCATCAGTTTATTTACTAAAAAGGGCTATGTATTCCCATGTTTTACTATGTGGTCAATTTTCAGCTTTAACCCAACTAACACAGCTCAGACTACGAGAATACCAGAATGGGTCAACGATACAAGTCATCTACTTGATCTGTTTTAAACATCTCATGCGCAGGAGTACAATATCTCTGCCAGTTCCCCTTTCGGTTTGTTTTAGTGCAATTTCCTACGTCGTAGTCATGTCAAGAGAACATTTCTCCTAAACGTTGATTATGTCACTGTAAAAATGCGGACTGGTTAGTAATGAACAAGTTATTTTAAGAGTTCGAATGGCACTCTTGTTTTGCATTCGGTAATACTATTCCCTCCGGCCTCTAAACAAAAAAACAGATTATCTTTAACATAATTCTGGCATTTTCCCTTCCATTTGAAAAACAGCTTCCGTTCAGCAAATTGGACACTTCGAATTATTGTCCAATCACATAGTCGCGGTGCTTTTCAAAGTTATTGACACCATAATTAAAGGCATTTAATCGCGTGTGACACAAGGGTTTGTTTTGCAAATTGGGAGCAGTTGCCCTTCACGGTTCGTTAATTTTATGGATTAAGAATTTTCTTCTTTGCCGCAAAATCCAAGTCCATGGTGGATAGCTTGACTTTCTCTTCACATTTTTTTAACGCTGGCACCCGTTGTCGCCTCTCACGACCTAAAAACTAGGAATTCGAGCGAAAGATTGGAGTAAATCGAAGTATGCATAATCCTGTTTTCTCATTTTTAGGTGAAAGTCACCTAGAAAGAGCATAATCTAATTCGTAATATGTAAAGGGTGACTTTTTTCCTGTATCACCCCTTTTGTTCCCTAAACCGTATTTACGATTTAATGGTGTTCCCGGTTTCATAAAACTCTTCTTGGGCAACCAATTATAATGTAAAGGTAAATTCATTGTTGCATTCGTCCATTCGTTCTAATACTGCAGTCTCTGATAATCAGTAAGTCCAACTTACAACCGTTAAACTATAATCTGCTATATTTTGCTGCAAAATTTATTAATGAACTAATTGTTTCAAGCCGTAACCTGTAATAAATGGCATTAGGTTTCGCCTGCAAATTACAAATTAATTAATCCATTCCTATGTTGCTAAATATTATTAAGTGAACACTTGATAATTTTAATATAATATAATAATATAATAATATAATAATATAATAATATAATAATATAATAATATAATAATATAATAATATAATAATATAATAATATAATAATATAATAATATAATAATATAATAATATAATAATATAATAATATAATAATATAATAATATAATAATATAATAACATAATAATATAATAATATAATAATATAATAATATAATAATATAATAATATAATAATATAATAATATAATAATATAATAATATAATAATATAATAATATAATAATATAATAATATAATAATATAATAATATAATAATATAATAATATAATAATATAATAATATAATAATATAATAATATAATAATATAATAATATAATAATATAATAATATAATAATATAATAATATAATAATATAATAATATAATAATATAATAATATAATAATATAATAATATAATAATATAATAATATAATAATATAATAATATAATAATATAATAATATAATAATATAATAATATAATAATATAATAATATAATAATATAATAATATAATAATATAATAATATAATAATATAATAATATAATAATATAATAATATAATAATATAATAATATAATAATATAATAATATAATAATATAATAATATAATAATATAATAATATAATAATATAATAATATAATAATATAATAATATAATAATATAATAATATAATAATATAATAATATAATAATATAATAATATAATAATATAATAATATAATAATATAATAATATAATAATATAATAATATAATAATATAATAATATAATAATATAATAATATAATAATATAATAATATAATAATATAATAATATAATAATATAATAATATAATAATATAATAATATAATAATATAATAATATAATAATATAATAATATAATAATATAATAATATAATAATATAATAATATAATAATATAATAATATAATAATATAATAATATAATAATATAATAATATAATAATATAATAATATAATAATATAATAATATAATAATATAATAATATAATAATATAATAATATAATAATATAATAATATAATAATATAATAATATAATAATATAATAATATAATAATATAATAATATAATAATATAATAATATAATAATATAATAATATAATAATATAATAATATAATAATATAATAATATAATAATATAATAATATAATAATATAATAATATAATAATATAATAATATAATAATATAATAATATAATAATATAATAATATAATAATATAATAATATAATAATATAATAATATAATAATATAATAATATAATAATATAATAATATAATAATATAATAATATAATAATATAATAATATAATAATATAATAATATAATAATATAATAATATAATAATATAATAATATAATAATATAATAATATAATAATATAATAATATAATAATATAATAATATAATAATATAATAATATAATAATATAATAATATAATAATATAATAATATAATAATATAATAATATAATAATATAATAATATAATAATATAATAATATAATAATATAATAATATAATAATATAATAATATAATAATATAATAATATAATAATATAATAATATAATAATATAATAATATAATAATATAATAATATAATAATATAATAATATAATAATATAATAATATAATAATATAATAATATAATAATATAATAATATAATAATATAATAATATAATAATATAATAATATAATAATATAATAATATAATAATATAATAATATAATAATATAATAATATAATAATATAATAATATAATAATATAATAATATAATAATATAATAATATAATAATATAATAATATAATAATATAATAATATAATAATATAATAATATAATAATATAATAATATAATAATATAATAATATAATAATATAATAATATAATAATATAATAATATAATAATATAATAATATAATAATATAATAATATAATAATATAATAATATAATAATATAATAATATAATAATATAATAATATAATAATATAATAATATAATAATATAATAATATAATAATATAATAATATAATAATATAATAATATAATAATATAATAATATAATAATATAATAATATAATAATATAATAATATAATAATATAATAATATAATAATATAATAATATAATAATATAATAATATAATAATATAATAATATAATAATATAATAATATAATAATATAATAATATAATAATATAATAATATAATAATATAATAATATAATAATATAATAATATAATAATATAATAATATAATAATATAATAATATAATAATATAATAATATAATAATATAATAATATAATAATATAATAATATAATAATATAATAATATAATAATATAATAATATAATAATATAATAATATAATAATATAATAATATAATAATATAATAATATAATAATATAATAATATAATAATATAATAATATAATAATATAATAATATAATAATATAATAATATAATAATATAATAATATAATAATATAATAATATAATAATATAATAATATAATAATATAATAATATAATAATATAATAATATAATAATATAATAATATAATAATATAATAATATAATAATATAATAATATAATAATATAATAATATAATAATATAATAATATAATAATATAATAATATAATAATATAATAATATAATAATATAATAATATAATAATATAATAATATAATAATATAATAATATAATAATATAATAATATAATAATATAATAATATAATAATATAATAATATAATAATATAATAATATAATAATATAATAATATAATAATATAATAATATAATAATATAATAATATAATAATATAATAATATAATAATATAATAATATAATAATATAATAATATAATAATATAATAATATAATAATATAATAATATAATAATATAATAATATAATAATATAATAATATAATAATATAATAATATAATAATATAATAATATAATAATATAATAATATAATAATATAATAATATAATAATATAATAATATAATAATATAATAATATAATAATATAATAATATAATAATATAATAATATAATAATATAATAATATAATAATATAATAATATAATAATATAATAATATAATAATATAATAATATAATAATATAATAATATAATAATATAATAATATAATAATATAATAATATAATAATATAATAATATAATAATATAATAATATAATAATATAATAATATAATAATATAATAATATAATAATATAATAATATAATAATATAATAATATAATAATATAATAATATAATAATATAATAATATAATAATATAATAATATAATAATATAATAATATAATAATATAATAATATAATAATATAATAATATAATAATATAATAATATAATAATATAATAATATAATAATATAATAATATAATAATATAATAATATAATAATATAATAATATAATAATATAATAATATAATAATATAATAATATAATAATATAATAATATAATAATATAATAATATAATAATATAATAATATAATAATATAATAATATAATAATATAATAATATAATAATATAATAATATAATAATATAATAATATAATAATATAATAATATAATAATATAATAATATAATAATATAATAATATAATAATATAATAATATAATAATATAATAATATAATAATATAATAATATAATAATATAATAATATAATAATATAATAATATAATAATATAATAATATAATAATATAATAATATAATAATATAATAATATAATAATATAATAATATAATAATATAATAATATAATAATATAATAATATAATAATATAATAATATAATAATATAATAATATAATAATATAATAATATAATAATATAATAATATAATAATATAATAATATAATAATATAATAATATAATAATATAATAATATAATAATATAATAATATAATAATATAATAATATAATAATATAATAATATAATAATATAATAATATAATAATATAATAATATAATAATATAATAATATAATAATATAATAATATAATAATATAATAATATAATAATATAATAATATAATAATATAATAATATAATAATATAATAATATAATAATATAATAATATAATAATATAATAATATAATAATATAATAATATAATAATATAATAATATAATAATATAATAATATAATAATATAATAATATAATAATATAATAATATAATAATATAATAATATAATAATATAATAATATAATAATATAATAATATAATAATATAATAATATAATAATATAATAATATAATAATATAATAATATAATAATATAATAATATAATAATATAATAATATAATAATATAATAATATAATAATATAATAATATAATAATATAATAATATAATAATATAATAATATAATAATATAATAATATAATAATATAATAATATAATAATATAATAATATAATAATATAATAATATAATAATATAATAATATAATAATATAATAATATAATAATATAATAATATAATAATATAATAATATAATAATATAATAATATAATAATATAATAATATAATAATATAATAATATAATAATATAATAATATAATAATATAATAATATAATAATATAATAATATAATAATATAATAATATAATAATATAATAATATAATAATATAATAATATAATAATATAATAATATAATAATATAATAATATAATAATATAATAATATAATAATATAATAATATAATAATATAATAATATAATAATATAATATAATAATATAATAATATAATAATATAATAATATAATAATATAATAATATAATAATATAATAATATAATAATATAATAATATAATAATATAATAATATAATAATATAATAATATAATAATATAATAATATAATAATATAATAATATAATAATATAATAATATAATAATATAATAATATAATAATATAATAATATAATAATATAATAATATAATAATATAATAATATAATAATATAATAATATAATAATATAATAATATAATAATATAATAATATAATAATATAATAATATAATAATATAATAATATAATAATATAATAATATAATAATATAATAATATAATAATATAATAATATAATAATATAATAATATAATAATATAATAATATAATAATATAATAATATAATAATATAATAATATAATAATATAATAATATAATAATATAATAATATAATAATATAATAATATAATAATATAATAATATAATAATATAATAATATAATAATATAATAATATAATAATATAATAATATAATAATATAATAATATAATAATATAATAATATAATAATATAATAATATAATAATATAATAATATAATAATATAATAATATAATAATATAATAATATAATAATATAATAATATAATAATATAATAATATAATAATATAATAATATAATAATATAATAATATAATAATATAATAATATAATAATATAATAATATAATAATATAATAATATAATAATATAATAATATAATAATATAATAATATAATAATATAATAATATAATAATATAATAATATAATAATATAATAATATAATAATATAATAATATAATAATATAATAATATAATAATATAATAATATAATAATATAATAATATAATAATATAATAATATAATAATATAATAATATAATAATATAATAATATAATAATATAATAATATAATAATATAATAATATAATAATATAATAATATAATAATATAATAATATAATAATATAATAATATAATAATATAATAATATAATAATATAATAATATAATAATATAATAATATAATAATATAATAATATAATAATATAATAATATAATAATATAATAATATAATAATATAATAATATAATAATATAATAATATAATAATATAATAATATAATAATATAATAATATAATAATATAATAATATAATAATATAATAATATAATAATATAATAATATAATAATATAATAATATAATAATATAATAATATAATAATATAATAATATAATAATATAATAATATAATAATATAATAATATAATAATATAATAATATAATAATATAATAATATAATAATATAATAATATAATAATATAATAATATAATAATATAATAATATAATAATATAATAATATAATAATATAATAATATAATAATATAATAATATAATAATATAATAATATAATAATATAATAATATAATAATATAATAATATAATAATATAATAATATAATAATATAATAATATAATAATATAATAATATAATAATATAATAATATAATAATATAATAATATAATAATATAATAATATAATAATATAATAATATAATAATATAATAATATAATAATATAATAATATAATAATATAATAATATAATAATATAATAATATAATAATATAATAATATAATAATATAATAATATAATAATATAATAATATAATAATATAATAATATAATAATATAATAATATAATAATATAATAATATAATAATATAATAATATAATAATATAATAATATAATAATATAATAATATAATAATATAATAATATAATAATATAATAATATAATAATATAATAATATAATAATATAATAATATAATAATATAATAATAATATAATAATATAATAATATAATAATATAATAATATAATAATATAATAATATAATAATATAATAATATAATAATATAATAATATAATAATATAATAATATAATAATATAATAATATAATAATATAATAATATAATAATATAATAATATAATAATATAATAATATAATAATATAATAATATAATAATATAATAATATAATAATATAATAATATAATAATATAATAATATAATAATATAATAATATAATAATATAATAATATAATAATATAATAATATAATAATATAATAATATAATAATATAATAATATAATAATATAATAATATAATAATATAATAATATAATAATATAATAATATAATAATATAATAATATAATAATATAATAATATAATAATATAATAATATAATAATATAATAATATAATAATATAATAATATAATAATATAATAATATAATAATATAATAATATAATAATATAATAATATAATAATATAATAATATAATAATATAATAATATAATAATATAATAATATAATAATATAATAATATAATAATATAATAATATAATAATATAATAATATAATAATATAATAATATAATAATATAATAATATAATAATATAATAATATAATAATATAATAATATAATAATATAATAATATAATAATATAATAATATAATAATATAATAATATAATAATATAATAATATAATAATATAATAATATAATAATATAATAATATAATAATATAATAATATAATAATATAATAATATAATAATATAATAATATAATAATATAATAATATAATAATATAATAATATAATAATATAATAATATAATAATATAATAATATAATAATATAATAATATAATAATATAATAATATAATAATATAATAATATAATAATATAATAATATAATAATATAATAATATAATAATATAATAATATAATAATATAATAATATAATAATATAATAATATAATAATATAATAATATAATAATATAATAATATAATAATATAATAATATAATAATATAATAATATAATAATATAATAATATAATAATATAATAATATAATAATATAATAATATAATAATATAATAATATAATAATATAATAATATAATAATATAATAATATAATAATATAATAATATAATAATATAATAATATAATAATATAATAATATAATAATATAATAATATAATAATATAATAATATAATAATATAATAATATAATAATATAATAATATAATAATATAATAATATAATAATATAATAATATAATAATATAATAATATAATAATATAATAATATAATAATATAATAATATAATAATATAATAATATAATAATATAATAATATAATAATATAATAATATAATAATATAATAATATAATAATATAATAATATAATAATATAATAATATAATAATATAATAATATAATAATATAATAATATAATAATATAATAATATAATAATATAATAATATAATAATATAATAATATAATAATATAATAATATAATAATATAATAATATAATAATATAATAATATAATAATATAATAATATAATAATATAATAATATAATAATATAATAATATAATAATATAATAATATAATAATATAATAATATAATAATATAATAATATAATAATATAATAATATAATAATATAATAATATAATAATATAATAATATAATAATATAATAATATAATAATATAATAATATAATAATATAATAATATAATAATATAATAATATAATAATATAATAATATAATAATATAATAATATAATAATATAATAATATAATAATATAATAATATAATAATATAATAATATAATAATATAATAATATAATAATATAATAATATAATAATATAATAATATAATAATATAATAATATAATAATATAATAATATAATAATATAATAATATAATAATATAATAATATAATAATATAATAATATAATAATATAATAATATAATAATATAATAATATAATAATATATCAACCACCAAAGGCTAACACTGCTCAAAGCCAAAGTCATCCCCACCCACAACTGCAAACTGGTTTTACCAAATTTGCCATTTACAACTCCGTTTTAATTAAAATTCCTGTCCGACTTTTCAGCTCCATAAAAATTCCAAAGCAAACAAAGCCTGCCATGCCATTCGCGCACAAACTGTATAAACAAGCTAACACTTCCACAAAACCCTAATCCGTAAATAGTATTGCTAAAACAATGCAAAACAATGCATACTCAGAATTTTATTTAACAGGAGATCATCGATTATATTACATATTATACGTATTTTGACCAATCATCGACGCAAGTCGACGATCTCCTGCTAAATAAAATACATCGAGTAGGTAATTATTTACGGTAAACAAAAAAATCAAAAAACAAAAACCCAAATCAACGAAACATAAACTATATGTAACAAGGTCAGAGAGATTAATATAACTAAGTAAAACAAAAAACGAAAATAAAAGAACGGGATATATTCATATGTTACATGTTATACCTATGTACTTAAAATTAAAAAAATAAAAATGTGCCAACAAAGAATACAAAAATAATAAAATTAACAATTTTGTTCTTCTGCATTAGACTTGCCATAAAAAGGCAGATGTCAAAAAATCTTTAGGGATGGTATCGTTATTAATCGTTGTTGGTCTTAGCACCTTTATATTGCAGTGGATTGTTTTGAGTCCTGTACTGTTTTTGACATGTATTAATGATTATCCCGATGTCATCCGTTATTCGAGTAGGTCAACGCTAGCTAAAATAGCACTACTATTTTAGCAGAATTGCTACTTAGCTACGGTATAAACAGGCAACATTGCTACAAAAGTCAAAATGACAGTTTTTATAATCGAGAGAAAAAAAAAATTTAAAGGTGACACAGTTTTATTTCTTCGTTCATTCATTCATTCAATTTTCTTCGTTCATTCGGTAATTTTATTTTGACGATTCACACTTCTTGTGAAATTTGAGAACGAATATTGGAACGATTTAGTTTCCATCTTGTTTAAAATTGAAAACTGTTGACATCATTAATAAATATATATTGTGATTTATTAATATACAATTAGTTGCAATAAAATATTCAATATATTATATATTTATTAATATACATATTATTAATAAACATTAATAAACAAATAGCTTGGTCTTTCTCTTTTTATTTTTATTATCCTGTCTCTTTTGCTCAATATTCGTTCAAACAAAAATATAAAATTAAACCAATTCTTGTGAAATTTTCTTTAAGAAAGTCACATGACTGTTTTGAGCTATATAATTGGTTGAAAAAATTGTTTGAATGAATGAATGAACGAAGAAATTGAACTGTGAAGTCGCCTTTAAGATGTATTTTCTACTAGAATATGCATCTAGCAAACTTCAGAGGTTGATCAATGCGATTTAAAGCTAGACAAATCAATACACCACATATAACCGTCAGTTTTTTTAATGTTCTAAAGAATTTAAAGTTAAAAGGATTTTTCTAACTGCGCACATCGTAATATTTTTCAATTTATTATTCACTTTTTAAATATAATTATTGAGCTCCAGGTATTCTATTTCAATTTCATTTTAAGCAGACAGTATGCACGATGAGATTATGTTGGATGTAATTTAGGTTAAGCCACCAAACATAACTCAATATTATATTTTGTATGAAGACTTCTAGAAGATCCGGTAAAATTAAATTTAAAAAATCAACGCGCAAATTTGTTTTTGTGTGAGTAATGTAAAAATTAAATTACACACCTCTTTTACTGTGCAAAATATGTTGAATTACCTTTATGAATGTAGGGCGAAGTCAATTTCGAAATAATAAGGTTATACAAACTTGATGTCAATAGGGGTGCTATAATTGTATTTATGCTGTAAACGATCGAAAAATGATTTTTATTAAAATGTCAGAAAGCATCGTCAAGCAAAAAAAAATTTAATTACTAATAGATTTCCATCCAATTCCTAATCTTGTGATTGAAGAGAAATCTAGATATTCCGGCGATTTGCCGTTATTCCATCAAACTAATGGAATATTTTAATCGGTTGGGACTTTAGTTGCTGAGATTTCAGAGATGCTGTTTTATCCTTATGGAGATTCCGTATTTGTTGGAAATTAAGATCATACAAAATTTAATTATTTGTAAGTTTATATATTAATATAAAATTATCCATTTTTATTATGATTTTTCTGGGTTTTGGGAATTTCCGGTTTGTGGCATTTATTTCTCAGTTTTGATAGGCTAACCATCATGATTTTTCTGGGTTTTAAGAATTTTCGATTTGCGGCATTTATTTCTCAGTTTTGATAGGCTAACCATCATGATTTTTCTGGGTTTTGGGAATTTTCGATTTGTGGCATTTATTTTTCAGTTTTGATAGGCTAACCATCATGATTTTTCTGGGTTTTGGTAATTTTGGATTTGTGGCATTTAATTCTCTGTTTTGATAGGCAGATCATGATTTTTCTGGGTTTTGGGAATTTTCGATTTGTGGGAATTATTTCTCAGTTTTGATAGGCTAACCATCACGCTTTTTCTGGGTTTTGGGATTTTTCGATTTGTGGCACATATTTCTCAATTTTGATAGGCTTGCCATCATGATTTTTCTGGGTTTTAGGAATTTTCGATTTGCAGCATTTATTTCTCAGTTTTGATAGGCTAACCATCATGATTTTTCTGGGTTTTGGGATTTTTCGATTTGTGGCATTTATTTCTCAATTTTGATAGGCTAACCATCATGATTTTTCTGGGTTTTAAGAATTTTCGATTTGCGGCATTTATTTCTCAGTTTTGATAGGCTAACCATCATGATTTTTCTGGGTTTTGGGATTTTTCGATTTGTGGCATTTATTTCTCAATTTTGATAGGCTAACCATCATGATTTTTCTGGGTTTTAAGAATTTTCGATTTGCGGCATTTATTTTTCAGTTTTGATAGGCTAACCATCATGATTTTTCTGAGTTTTGGTAATTTTGGATTTGTGGCATTTAATTCTCTGTTTTGATAGGCTAACCATCATGATTTTTCTGGGTTTTGGGAATTTTCGATTTGTGGCATTTATTTCTCAATTTTGATAGGCTAACCATCACGCTTTTTCTGGGTTTTGGGAATTTTCGATTTGTGGCATTTATTTCTCAGTTTTGATAGGCTAACCATCATGATTTTTCTGGGTTTTGGGAATTTCCGAATTGTGGCATTTATTTCTCAGTTTTGATAGGCAAACCATCATGATTTTTCTGGGTTTTAAGAATTTTCGATTTGCGGCATTTAATTCTCTGTTTTGATAGGCAGATCATGATTTTTCTGGGTTTTGGGAATTTTCGATTTGTGGGAATTATTTCTCAGTTTTGATAGGCTAACCATCACGCTTTTTCTGGGTTTTGGGATTTTTCGATTTGTGGATTTTTCAATTTGTGGATTTTTCTGGGTTTTAAGAATTTTCGATGTTCGGCATTTATTTCTCAGTTTTGATAGGCTAACCATCATGATTTTTCTGGGTTTTGGGAATTTTCGATTTGTGGCATTTATTTTTCAGTTTTGATAGGCTAACCATCATGATTTTTCTGAGTTTTGGTAATTTTGGATTTGTGGAATTTAATTCTCTGTTTTGATAGGCAGATCATGATTTTTCTGGGTTTTGGGAATTTTCGATTTGTGGGAATTATTTCTCAGTTTTGATAGGCTAACCATCACGCTTTTTCTGGGTTTTGGGATTTTTCGATTTGTGGTACATATTTCTCAATTTTGATAGGCTTGCCATCATGATTTTTCTGGGTTTTAAGAATTTTCGATTTGCGGCATTTATTTCTCAGTTTTGATAGGCTAACCATCATGATTTTTCTGGGTTTTGGGAATTTTCGATTTGTGGCATTTATTTTTCAGTTTTGATAGGCTAGCCATCATGATTTTTCTGAGTTTTGGTAATTATGGATTTGTGGCATTTAATTCTCTGTTTTGATAGGCAGATCATGATTTTTCTGAGTTTTGGGAATTTTCGATTTGTGGGAATTATTTCTCAGTTTTGATAGGCTAACCATCACGCTTTTTCTGGGTTTTGGGATTTTTCGATTTGTGGCACATATTTCTCAATTTTGATAGGCTTGCCATCATGATTTTTCTGGGTTTTAAGAATTTTCGATTTGCAGCATTTATTTCTCAGTTTTGATAGGCTAACCATCATGATTTTTCTGGGTTTTGGGATTTTTCGATTTGTGGCATTTATTTTTCAGTTTTGATAGGCTAACCATCATGATTTTTCTGGGTTTTAAGAATTTTCGATGTTCGGCATTTATTTCTCAGTTTTGATAGGCTAACCATCATGATTTTTCTGGGTTTTGGGATTTTTCGATTTGTGGCATATATTTCTCAATTTTGATAGGCTAACCATCATGATTTTTCTGGGTTTTAAGAATTTTCGATTTGCAGCATTTATTTCTCAGTTTTGATAGGCTAACCATCATGATTTTTCTGGGTTTTGGGATTTTTCGATTTGTGGCATTTATTTCTCAATTTTGATAGGCTAACCAGTATGATTTTTCTGGGTTTTAAGAATTTTCGATTTGCGGCATTTATTTCTCAGTTTTGATAGGCCATCATGATTTTTCTGGGTTTTGGGAATTTCGATTTGTGGCATTTATTTTTCAGTTTTGATAGGCTAACCATCATGATTTTTCTGGGTTTTAAGAATTTTCGATGTTCGGCATTTATTTCTCAGTTTTGATAGGCTAACCATCATGATTTTTCTGGGTTTTGGGAATTTTTGATTTGTGGCATTTATTTCTCAATTTTGATAGGCTAACCATCACGCTTTTTCTGGGTTTTGGGAATTTTCGATTTGCGGCATTTATTTCTCAGTTTTGATAGGCTAACCATCATGATTTTTCTGGGTTTTGGGAATTTCCGATTTGTGGCATTTATTTCTCAGTTTTGATAGGCTAACCATCATGATTTTTCTGGGTTTTGGGAATTTTCGATTTGCGGCATTTATTTCTCAGTTTTGATAGGCAAACCATCATGATTTTTCTGGGTTTTAAGAATTTGCGATTTGCGGCATTTAATTCTCTGTTTTGATAGGCAGATCATGATTTTTCTGGGTTTTGGGAATTTTCGATTTGTGGGAATTATTTCTCAGTTTTGATAGGCTAACCATCACGCTTTTTCTGGGTTTTGGGATTTTTCGATTTGTGGATTTTTCGATTTGTGGATTTTTCTGGGTTTTAAGAATTTTCGATGTTCGGCATTTATTTCTCAGTTTTGATAGGCTAACCATCATGATTTTTCACGGATGTGAAGTTAGCCCGAAAATCTAGCCCGAAAAAAGACTTTTGAAAGTGTGTCTTCACTGATAGTACGAAAATAGTGTAATAAATAAAAGTTCCATTTTTCATAAAAAAAATAACTACAATAAACTATAAATATTAAATTATTAAACGACGTAATTTTTTTAATAAACTCAAAAAATGTAAAACCAAATAAATTAAGAAATCTTAATAAACGTGTTCTATATAATGGGTCTATATATAAAATGGAATTATCCACTATTGAATCAGCTCACAGAGATATACAAAACACCTAATTGCCAAACTAATTAAATCCTAGGTCACAGAGATTGATAGGTACAGTGGTGTATAGAATATGTTAGATGAGACTCTTACCTCATTAAAATATCAACCCGTATATCAACGCGATGGATAGAAGGGTGTTTTATAGAGCTTCATCCCCATATCCATCAAGGAATATTAATAACACGAAAGTTTCCACCACTGAATCTCAGCTCACAGGGATTGATAGATATAGTGGTGTACGAGGTATGTTGGATGAGACTCTTGTCTCACTAAAATAGCAACCCGTATATCAACGCGATGGATAGAAGGGTGTTTTATAGAGCTTCATCCCCATATCCATCAAGGAATATTAATAACACGAAAGTTTCCACCACTGAATCTCAGCTCACAGGGATTGATAGATATAGTGGTGTACGAGGTATGTTAGATGAGACTCTTGTCTCACTAAAATAGCAACCCGTATATCAACGCGATGGATAGAAGGGTGTTTTATAGAGCTTCATCCCCATATCCATCAAGGAATATTAATAACACGAAAGTTTCCACCACTGAATCTCAGCTCACAGGGATTGATAGATATAGTGGTGTATGAGGTATGTTAGATGAGACTCTTGTCTCACTAAAATAGTAACCCGTATATCAACGCGATAGATAGAAGGGTGTTTTATAGAGCTTCATCCCCATATCCATCAAGGAATATTAATAACACGAAAGTTTCCACCACTGAATCTCAGCTCACAGGGATTGATAGATATAGTGGTGTATGAGGTATGTTAGATGAGACTCTTGTCTCACTTAAATAGTAACCCGTATATCAACGCGATAGATAGAAGGGTGTTTTATAGAGCTTCATCCCCATATCCATCAAGGAATATTAATAACACGAAAGTTTCCACCACTGAATCTCAGCTCACAGGGATTGATAGATATAGTGGTGTACGAGGTATGTTGGATGAGACTCTTGTCTCACTAAAATAGCAACCCGTATATCAACGCGATGGATAGAAGGGTGTTTTATAGAGCTTCATCCCCATATCCATCAAGGAATATTAATAACACGAAAGTTTCCACCACTGAATCTCAGCTCACAGGGATTGATAGATATAGTGGTGTACGAGGTATGTTAGATGAGACTCTTGTCTCACTAAAATAACAACCCGTATATCAACGCGATGGATAGAAGGGTGTTTTATAGAGCTTCATCCCCATATCCATCAAGGAATATTAATAACACGAAAGTTTCCACCACTGAATCTCAGCTCACAGGGATTGATAGATATAGTGGTGTATGAGGTATGTTAGATGAGACTCTTGTCTCACCAAAATAACAACCCGCATATCAACGCGATGGATAGAAGGGTGTTTTATAGAGCTTCATCCCCATATCCATCAAGGAATATTAATAAAACGAAAGTTTCTACCACTGAATCTCAGTTCACAGGGATTGATAGATATAGTGGTGTACGAGGTATGTTAGATGAGACTCTTGTCTCACTAAAATAACAACCCGTATATCAACGCGATAGATAGAAGGGTGTTTTATAGAGCTTCATCCCCATATCCATCAAGGAATATTAATAACACGAAAGTTTCCACCACTGAATCTCAGTTCACAGGGATTGATAGATATAGTGGTGTATGAGGTATGTTAGATGAGACTCTTGTCTCACTAAAATAACAACCCGTATATCAACGCGATAGATAGAAGGGTGTTTTATAGAGCTTCATCCCCATATCCATCAAGGAATATTAATAACACGAAAGTTTCCACCACTGAATCTCAGTTCACAGGGATTGATAGATATAGTGGTGTATGAGGTATGTTAGATGAGACTCTTGTCTCACTAAAATAACAACCCGTATATCAACGCGATGGATAGAAGGGTGTTTTATAGAGCTTCATCCCCATATCCATCAAGGAATATTAATAACACGAAAGTTTCCACCACTGAATCTCAGCTCACAGGGATTGATAGATATAGTGGTGTATGAGGTATGTTAGATGAGACTCTTGTCTCACCAAAATAACAACCCGCATATCAACGCGATGGATAGAAGGGTGTTTTATAGAGCTTCATCCCCATATCCATCAAGGAATATTAATAAAACGAAAGTTTCTACCACTGAATCTCAGTTCACAGGGATTGATAGATATAGTGGTGTACGAGGTATGTTAGATGAGACTCTTGTCTCACTAAAATAACAACCCGTATATCAACGCGATAGATAGAAGGGTGTTTTATAGAGCTTCATCCCCATATCCATCAAGGAATATTAATAACACGAAAGTTTCCACCACTGAATCTCAGTTCACAGGGATTGATAGATATAGTGGTGTATGAGGTATGTTAGATGAGACTCTTGTCTCACTAAAATAACAACCCGTATATCAACGCGATAGATAGAAGGGTGTTTTATAGAGCTTCATCCCCATATCCATCAAGGAATATTAATAACACGAAAGTTTCCACCACTGAATCTCAGTTCACAGGGATTGATAGATATAGTGGTGTATGAGGTATGTTAGATGAGACTCTTGTCTCACTAAAATAACAACCCGTATATCAACGCGATGGATAGAAGGGTGTTTTATAGAGCTTCATCCCCATATCCATCAAGGAATATTAATAAAACGAAAGTTTCTACCACTGAATCTCAGTTCACAGGGATTGATAGATATAGTGGTGTACGAGGTATGTTAGATGAGACTCTTGTCTCACTAAAATAACAACCCGTATATCAACGCGATAGATAGAAGGGTGTTTTATAGAGCTTCATCCCCATATCCATCAAGGAATATTAATAACACGAAAGTTTCCACCACTGAATCTCAGCTCACAGGGATTGATAGATATAGTGGTGTACGAGGTATGTTAGATGAGACTCTTGTCTCACTAAAATAGCAACCCGTATATCAACGCGATGGATAGAAGGGTGTTTTATAGAGCTTCATCCCCATATCCATCAAGGAATATTAATAACACGAAAGTTTCCACCACTGAATCTCAGCTCACAGGGATTGATAGATATAGTGGTGTACGAGGTATGTTGGATGAGACTCTTGTCTCACTAAAATAGCAACCCGTATATCAACGCGATGGATAGAAGGGTGTTTTATAGAGCTTCATCCCCATATCCATCAAGGAATATTAATAACACGAAAGTTTCCACCACTGAATCTCAGCTCACAGGGATTGATAGATATAGTGGTGTACGAGGTATGTTAGATGAGACTCTTGTCTCACTAAAATAACAACCCGTATATCAACGCGATGGATAGAAGGGTGTTTTATAGAGCTTCATCCCCATATCCATCAAGGAATATTAATAACACGAAAGTTTCCACCACTGAATCTCAGCTCACAGGGATTGATAGATATAGTGGTGTATGAGGTATGTTAGATGAGACTCTTGTCTCACCAAAATAACAACCCGCATATCAACGCGATGGATAGAAGGGTGTTTTATAGAGCTTCATCCCCATATCCATCAAGGAATATTAATAAAACGAAAGTTTCTACCACTGAATCTCAGTTCACAGGGATTGATAGATATAGTGGTGTACGAGGTATGTTAGATGAGACTCTTGTCTCACTAAAATAACAACCCGTATATCAACGCGATAGATAGAAGGGTGTTTTATAGAGCTTCATCCCCATATCCATCAAGGAATATTAATAACACGAAAGTTTCCACCACTGAATCTCAGTTCACAGGGATTGATAGATATAGTGGTGTATGAGGTATGTTAGATGAGACTCTTGTCTCACTAAAATAACAACCCGTATATCAACGCGATAGATAGAAGGGTGTTTTATAGAGCTTCATCCCCATATCCATCAAGGAATATTAATAACACGAAAGTTTCCACCACTGAATCTCAGTTCACAGGGATTGATAGATATAGTGGTGTATGAGGTATGTTAGATGAGACTCTTGTCTCACTAAAATAACAACCCGTATATCAACGCGATGGATAGAAGGGTGTTTTATAGAGCTTCATCCCCATATCCATCAAGGAATATTAATAACACGAAAGTTTCCACCACTGAATCTCAGCTCACAGGGATTGATAGATATAGTGGTGTATGAGGTATGTTAGATGAGACTCTTGTCTCACCAAAATAACAACCCGCATATCAACGCGATGGATAGAAGGGTGTTTTATAGAGCTTCATCCCCATATCCATCAAGGAATATTAATAAAACGAAAGTTTCTACCACTGAATCTCAGTTCACAGGGATTGATAGATATAGTGGTGTACGAGGTATGTTAGATGAGACTCTTGTCTCACTAAAATAACAACCCGTATATCAACGCGATAGATAGAAGGGTGTTTTATAGAGCTTCATCCCCATATCCATCAAGGAATATTAATAACACGAAAGTTTCCACCACTGAATCTCAGTTCACAGGGATTGATAGATATAGTGGTGTATGAGGTATGTTAGATGAGACTCTTGTCTCACTAAAATAACAACCCGTATATCAACGCGATAGATAGAAGGGTGTTTTATAGAGCTTCATCCCCATATCCATCAAGGAATATTAATAACACGAAAGTTTCCACCACTGAATCTCAGTTCACAGGGATTGATAGATATAGTGGTGTATGAGGTATGTTAGATGAGACTCTTGTCTCACTAAAATAACAACCCGTATATCAACGCGATGGATAGAAGGGTGTTTTATAGAGCTTCATCCCCATATCCATCAAGGAATATTAATAACACGAAAGTTTCCACCACTGAATCTCAGCTCACAGGGATTGATAGATATAGTGGTGTACGAGGTATGTTAGATGAGACTCTTGTCTCACTAAAATAGCAACCCGTATATCAACGCGATGGATAGAAGGGTGTTTTATAGAGCTTCATCCCCATATCCATCAAGGAATATTAATAACACGAAAGTTTCCACCACTGAATCTCAGCTCACAGGGATTGATAGATATAGTGGTGTATGAGGTATGTTAGATGAGACTCTTGTCTCACTAAAATAGTAACCCGTATATCAACGCGATAGATAGAAGGGTGTTTTATAGAACTTCATCCCCATATCCATCAAGGAATATTAATAACACGAAAGTTTCCACCACTGAATCTCAGCTCACAGGGATTGATAGATATAGTGGTGTATGAGGTATGTTAGATGAGACTCTTGTCTCACTAAAACAGTAACCCGTATATCAACGCGATAGATAGAAGGGTGTTTTATAGAACTTCATCCCCATATCCATCAAGGAATATTAATAACACGAAAGTTTCCACCACTGAATCTCAGCTCACAGGGATTGATAGATATAGTGGTGTATGAGGTATGTTAGATGAGACTCTTGTCTCACTAAAATAGTAACCCGTATATCAACGCGATAGATAGAAGGGTGTTTTATAGAACTTCATCCCCATATCCATCAAGGAATATTAATAACACGAAAGTTTCCACCACTGAATCTCAGCTCACAGGGATTGATAGATATAGTGGTGTATGAGGTATGTTAGATGAGACTCTTGTCTCACTAAAACAGTAACCCGTATATCAACGCGATAGATAGAAGGGTGTTTTATAGAACTTCATCCCCATATCCATCAAGGAATATTAATAACACGAAAGTTTCCACCACTGAATCTCAGCTCACAGGGATTGATAGATATAGTGGTGTACGAGGTATGTTGGATGAGACTCTTGTCTCACTAAAATAGCAACCCGTATATCAACGCGATGGATAGAAGGGTGTTTCATAGAGCTTCATCCCCATATCCATCAAGGAATATTAATAACACGAAAGTTTCCACCACTGAATCTCAGCTCACAGGGATTGATAGATATAGTGGTGTATGAGGTATGTTAGATGAGACTCTTGTCTCACTTAAATAGTAACCCGTATATCAACGCGATAGATAGAAGGGTGTTTTATAGAGCTTCATCCCCATATCCATCAAGGAATATTAATAACACGAAAGTTTCCACCACTGAATCTCAGCTCACAGGGATTGATAGATATAGTGGTGTACGAGGTATGTTGGATGAGACTCTTGTCTCACTAAAATAGCAACCCGTATATCAACGCGATGGATAGAAGGGTGTTTTATAGAGCTTCATCCCCATATCCATCAAGGAATATTAATAACACGAAAGTTTCCACCACTGAATCTCAGCTCACAGGGATTGATAGATATAGTGGTGTACGAGGTATGTTAGATGAGACTCTTGTCTCACTAAAATAACAACCCGTATATCAACGCGATGGATAGAAGGGTGTTTTATAGAGCTTCATCCCCATATCCATCAAGGAATATTAATAACACGAAAGTTTCCACCACTGAATCTCAGCTCACAGGGATTGATAGATATAGTGGTGTATGAGGTATGTTAGATGAGACTCTTGTCTCACCAAAATAACAACCCGCATATCAACGCGATGGATAGAAGGGTGTTTTATAGAGCTTCATCCCCATATCCATCAAGGAATATTAATAAAACGAAAGTTTCTACCACTGAATCTCAGTTCACAGGGATTGATAGATATAGTGGTGTACGAGGTATGTTAGATGAGACTCTTGTCTCACTAAAATAACAACCCGTATATCAACGCGATAGATAGAAGGGTGTTTTATAGAGCTTCATCCCCATATCCATCAAGGAATATTAATAACACGAAAGTTTCCACCACTGAATCTCAGTTCACAGGGATTGATAGATATAGTGGTGTATGAGGTATGTTAGATGAGACTCTTGTCTCACTAAAATAACAACCCGTATATCAACGCGATAGATAGAAGGGTGTTTTATAGAGCTTCATCCCCATATCCATCAAGGAATATTAATAACACGAAAGTTTCCACCACTGAATCTCAGTTCACAGGGATTGATAGATATAGTGGTGTATGAGGTATGTTAGATGAGACTCTTGTCTCACTAAAATAACAACCCGTATATCAACGCGATGGATAGAAGGGTGTTTTATAGAGCTTCATCCCCATATCCATCAAGGAATATTAATAACACGAAAGTTTCCACCACTGAATCTCAGCTCACAGGGATTGATAGATATAGTGGTGTATGAGGTATGTTAGATGAGACTCTTGTCTCACCAAAATAACAACCCGCATATCAACGCGATGGATAGAAGGGTGTTTTATAGAGCTTCATCCCCATATCCATCAAGGAATATTAATAAAACGAAAGTTTCTACCACTGAATCTCAGTTCACAGGGATTGATAGATATAGTGGTGTACGAGGTATGTTAGATGAGACTCTTGTCTCACTAAAATAACAACCCGTATATCAACGCGATAGATAGAAGGGTGTTTTATAGAGCTTCATCCCCATATCCATCAAGGAATATTAATAACACGAAAGTTTCCACCACTGAATCTCAGTTCACAGGGATTGATAGATATAGTGGTGTATGAGGTATGTTAGATGAGACTCTTGTCTCACTAAAATAACAACCCGTATATCAACGCGATAGATAGAAGGGTGTTTTATAGAGCTTCATCCCCATATCCATCAAGGAATATTAATAACACGAAAGTTTCCACCACTGAATCTCAGTTCACAGGGATTGATAGATATAGTGGTGTATGAGGTATGTTAGATGAGACTCTTGTCTCACTAAAATAACAACCCGTATATCAACGCGATGGATAGAAGGGTGTTTTATAGAGCTTCATCCCCATATCCATCAAGGAATATTAATAACACGAAAGTTTCCACCACTGAATCTCAGCTCACAGGGATTGATAGATATAGTGGTGTATGAGGTATGTTAGATGAGACTCTTGTCTCACCAAAATAACAACCCGCATATCAACGCGATGGATAGAAGGGTGTTTTATAGAGCTTCATCCCCATATCCATCAAGGAATATTAATAAAACGAAAGTTTCTACCACTGAATCTCAGTTCACAGGGATTGATAGATATAGTGGTGTACGAGGTATGTTAGATGAGACTCTTGTCTCACTAAAATAACAACCCGTATATCAACGCGATAGATAGAAGGGTGTTTTATAGAGCTTCATCCCCATATCCATCAAGGAATATTAATAACACGAAAGTTTCCACCACTGAATCTCAGTTCACAGGGATTGATAGATATAGTGGTGTATGAGGTATGTTAGATGAGACTCTTGTCTCACTAAAATAACAACCCGTATATCAACGCGATAGATAGAAGGGTGTTTTATAGAGCTTCATCCCCATATCCATCAAGGAATATTAATAACACGAAAGTTTCCACCACTGAATCTCAGTTCACAGGGATTGATAGATATAGTGGTGTATGAGGTATGTTAGATGAGACTCTTGTCTCACTAAAATAACAACCCGTATATCAACGCGATGGATAGAAGGGTGTTTTATAGAGCTTCATCCCCATATCCATCAAGGAATATTAAAACACTAAAGTGTCCGCATGTGTGAACAAATGGTGCAAACTTAACGTTTTAAGTATATAATTTATATTATTTGTATTTTTTAGTAGCAGATCTTACTAATGTGGGAAAAGGGATTCTAAGATGGAAATTGGATCATAACCAATTACGTTTAACAATCAAAACAATAGTAAAGTTATTGTCAAAGCGCATCGATGGCTTGGTGACTCTTTATAAACTGCGGCATTATAAATAATTAACATAATTTATCGTATCGATCTAATGAATTATACGAGTATTGAAATAATTTATTATTTGATTACTGTTGATTATCAAATTGGGAATTAGATATAAATATTCGGATTATATGTAAATCTGTAAATTACAAGAAATCGATTTTTTATTTTTTGGATCTTGTGTAGATTAACATATGTGGATTGACATCAATGTTTTGAGGATTTCTCACAATAGCTACATATTTTTTAAGGTCATCATATCGACCCCATTTTCCATTGTGTACAGAATAGCTTATAAAATGCCCCGATATAAACTTTTTGGGATTACTAGTTGGATTAAGTTGCTCGTAACTAATAAGTCCTGTTAGTTGATATAGTAGTTGGTCGAATTCTAATTTCGATTGAATTTCACTTATTTTTATATTCCTATGGTTTAGCGTATCACTTTCGGTATAAATAGATATAATTGGTCGATATTTATAATTCTGGGGATTCATTTTATTGAAACATATAGGACAACCTTGATCTGGAACTTGTTCAATGCATTTATTTAAATTTGGAAAGCCAACATTCGTTAATTTCAACATATTCACAAGAAGAAAATTTCGTTCTTCTTCAATTACAGTTTCACATTGCTGACATTTAAGATTAACGATCAGGCTTGGAAGGCTTTTAAGTATATAACCTGATACGTCTTGTATATTGCACTCACAATTTTGCTGTATACCAAAAATGTCTATTAGAATCTCTTTCCTAACTTCATATGCTCTCTTTAGTTCATTGTTTAATATACGTTGAATTAAACTTTTCACGTGCCCTTCCCGAATATTACAATTTATTATTCCCACACTACTAACTGCTGCAGCTAGAGTTTGAATAACTGCATCTAAGCCACACGTATTTGTATAATAATCGCAACTTTTAGTGCCATTTTGCAAAACCGGTAATGAATATGATTTTTTTATAATAGGTAATATCCTTTTCATGATTTTTCGCGGGCGTTTTGGAGTACTGAATTCATTATCTTCCTTCGAATTTTTACTTAATATCTTTAAAGAGGTTATTGACCGTTCCTTTGGGGTTTGATTCGCAATTTCTTTGATTGTCGCCAAATTAAAATGCGAACGTTTAGTTTTGGGGGTTGCAGCATCATTATTTTTGCGTTTCCATATGGATTGGCTAAGTTGGGATTCATGAACTGTTAGGTCTACGTCAGGTGATGGCCTTTGGGTTTGATTATTAGGCGTCTGAATATTTGTTGATTTAATAGCAGCTTTTGGAATACCAGCCACAATTTGTCGATGGATTGTAACATTTCGTTCGTGTATTTCCCTAATAAAACGTCCTATTTTAGTGGGTAGTTTACCAATGTTAGTAGATGTTTTGAATCTCCGTTTTATAGTAGCAAAGTAATTTTCAACATGACTATTGCTTTGTCGTACTCCATCATTCAAAACACCACTCCATAGCGGTAAATATGCCATGTATTTTTTTAATATTAAGTTTTGAAAATTTATATTATACAAACTATTAACTCCACCAATTGATGCTTCCTTATTTAATGACAAACATATGTCATCTTCTATTTTTTTTAAATCTTGGAAATATGGGCTTTGTATGTATAATGGCTTTGTGCTGTCTTTATTTATTTTTAATTTTGTGTGATCGGTTACTGTAAAATCAAAATATGTATCGCTTTTTATTATTAAAGTAGTCAAGGAACTTAATGATTCTTGCACTTCTTTTGTAATAAATTTAGACCTTAATACTACTGTTAGATTTCTCCATAACTCTTTAATAGTCTCATAGTTTGTTACCATGAATAACGACGAAAGAACTTCTTTAACAATTTTAGAGTTGGATGGGCATTTTGAAAAGTGTAAATTTATATCTTGTGCCATTGTGTGGGATAAATGACAGCAGCATAAAAAAACTTTAACTATGGATTGGTTTGTTTTATAATAGTGTTTATTATTGATCCATGCATGAGTTGCCATAAGATATTCAATTATATCCATATTATTAAAGGAACTCAACACAGCATTTAATTCCGCAAATGAAAAATCTATAACCACTGAATTAAACACTGGCCATTTTTTAAATTGTCCTTCGACGTATAACTTAAATGATCTAAGCCAACCTCCAATAGAATCAATATTGTGGCTTGAACTAACCATATCTGTTATTGGGAATGGTGATGTAGCATCAGTCTTAGTAGTTTGTGCAGCTATTACTATAGCATAATACAAAACTGTTGGACAAGTTTTGAAAGGAGTACGAACCAAACTACCAGTAGCATCTAAATAAACCGTTAATTCTGTATTTTTAAATGATTCTCTCATTATTTTCAAAACATTATTCTGCATTGCACTATATGTCACAACCATAAACGGACGACGCATAATTTTTTGGATATATTTATCCTCACTCAATGCTTTTTTCTCCCACTCTTTATCAATATCAATAAAATCATCTTTGTCATTATCATTTAATTGCAATGCCTCTGATCGTATTTTTCTAAGTACATCATGTGACTTTGATTTTTGGATTGTATTGTTTTTTTGAACAAAATCAATATCTTCCTCTTGAATTAAACTTTCGGCAACCCTTTCAACAGTTTTTTCTAATAGTTGCCTTTTAAAAAGGTCCCGCTTATAACATGTTGTGTGACCGAATTTTTTTGTTATATGCATAATACGTTCACTCGTACTATAAATTTCGAAAATTCCTTCCTTTAAATCTTTATTAACAAGTTTATATTTTCGACATGTTGTCTTTACATTTCTATGACCACAATAAGTTCTTATGGTTAGATGATTTTTTGATACATCATAACTTTTAATTTTTATTAAACAGCCAGTAAGTTTTGTTAGCCTTTCAATAATTACCGATCTGTACATATACGTTTCTAATGCTCGTTCATTAGGTAGAAAAATTTGTTTCCAAATACTGTTTGGAATGATTAATTTATAATCAAGTTTTTTGTAAACAATTTTTGTGGGTTTATTAGATTTCAACTTATTTGGCTGCCTGCTACTTTGGAACGTATTATTGTTCACGCTAACATCTGAGAGTAAATTATCACAACTTAAATTAAAATCTATATTATCAGATTTATCAGGAATATTGGGCATTTGATTCATTTCGTCTGAACTAAATTCTTTTTCAACAGGGTTTGTTGAACAAACATTATTGGTTTCAATATTTTCATTTGTATCTGTATAATTTATTGATTTTGATTGTGAATCATTTTGATTTATGAATGCTAATGTCTCCAGTTCATCTAAATGTTCACTAGTTGTAGAAACGCAATTATTTTCAAATGTATCGTTTGACACTTTATTGCTTCTAATATTTCTGTTCCAAATATTATAAATCTTGGTGCGATTTGAAAAATTATTTGTCACTTTAAGTAATTGACATAATTGAACCATGTAGTTGGAATTTGAATTAGTCAATTTATCATTAATTAGCCTGATTTTTCCATTTTAATGGTAAAATGTAGAGTCGTGTAGAAAAAAAAGCCGTTTATATTTTAAAAGCAGGTATAATAATTTCAAATAGAAAGATGGAACCGTTAAATGAGAATGTCCTATTATGATAGCCGAGGTCGATAGAATGAAAAACGAAACAACAAAACGATATAATTACAAGTTTAAAGAGAGTCCAAGAGAAAGCGAAGGTCGTAGTTTTAAAAAAAACTTTTTATTTATTGCTAAAAAACGGTAATTCACACAAAAAAATATTATAATTCACACAAAAAAATATTATATACTAACAAAACAACGTCTGAACAAGTATTGAAAAGCAAACTGAAAAAAAAATCATTTTATACTCTTTCAAAAAATTTTAATTTTTATGTTTTTTGATATTTTTCAAAGTAATTTGTAGAAATATTTTTACCAACGATGTAATAAATAAAACTGATTGTACAAAGAAACTGTAATTTAAATAGGTTCACGGTGGGACCTAATTCAAAAAAATTAGCTTAATTATCGTTTAGATAAGAAACAGATAAAAAATTATAACTTAATATTTAAATATGCAAGAACAAATAAAGTAAATATATAAAGAATTTCAAAAAATCGCGCATATTAAAACTAATAATCCAGTAAAGTAAGGATCCCATCTAACATATCCCATACACCACTATATCTATCAATCCCTGTGAACTGAGAATCAGTGGTGGAAACTTTCGTGTTATTAATATTCCTTGATGGATATGGGGATGAAGCTCTATAAAACACCCTTCTATCCATCGCGTTGATATAAGGGTTGTTATTTTAGTGAGACAAGAATCTCATCTAACATTTCCCATAAACCACTATATCTATCAATCCCTGTGAGCTGAGATTCAGTGGTGGAAACTTTCGTGTTATTAATATTCCTTGATGGATATGGGGATGAAGCTCTATAAAACACCCTTCTATCCATCGCGTTGATATACGGGTTGTTGTTCTAGTGAGGTAAGAGTCTCATCTAACATTCCCCATACACCACTATATCTATCAATCCCTGTGAACTGAGATTCAGTGGTGGAAACTTTCGTGTTATTAATATTCCTTGATGGATATGGGGAGGAAGCTCTATAAAACACCCTTCTATCCATCGCGTTGATATACGGGTTGTTATTCTAGTGAGGTAAGAGTATCATCTAACAAAACCTATACACCACTATATCTATCAATCCCTGTGAACTGAGATTCAGTGGTGGAAACTTTCTTGTTTTTAATATTCCTTGATGGATATGGGAATGAAGCTCTATAAAACACCCTTCTATCCATCGCGTTGATATACGGGTTGTTGTTCTAGTGAGGTAAGAGTCTCATCTAACATTCCCCATACACCACTATATCTATCAATCCCTGTGAACTGAGATTCAGTGGTGGAAACTTTCGTGTTATTAATATTCCTTGATGGATATGGGGAAGAAGCTCTATAAATCACGCTTCTATCCATCGCGTTGACATAAGGGTTGTTATTTTAGTGAGACAAGAGTCTCATCTAACATTCCCCATACACCACTATATCTATCAATCCCTGTGAACTGAGATTCAGTGGTGGAAACTTTCGTGTTATTAATATTCCTTGATGGATATGGGGATGAAGCTCTATAAAACACCCTTCTATCCATCGCGTTGACATACGGGTTGTTATTCTAGTGAGGTAAGAGTCTCATCTAACATTCCCCATACACCACTATATCTATCAATCCCTGTGAACTGAGATTCAGTGGTGGAAACTTTCGTGTTATTAATATTCCTTGATGGATATGGGGATGAAGCTCTATAAATCACGCTTCTATCCATCGCGTTGACATAAGGGTTGTTATTTTAGTGAGACAAGAGTCTCATCTAACATTCCCCATATACCACTATATCTATCAATCCCTGTGAACTGAGATTCAGTGGTGGAAACTTTCGTGTTATTAATATTCCTTGATGGATATGGGGATGAAGCTCTATAAAACACCCTTCTATCCATCGCGTTGACATACGGGTTGTTATTCTAGTGAGGTAAGAGTCTCATCTAACATTCCCCATACACCACTATATCTATCAATCCCTGTGAACTGAGATTCAGTGGTGGAAACTTTCGTGTTATTAATATTCCTTGATGGATATGGGGAGGAAGCTCTATAAAACACCCTTCTATCCATCGCGTTGATATACGGGTTGTTATTCTAGTGAGGTAAGAGTATCATATAACAAAACCTATACACCACTATATCTATCAATCCCTGTGAACTGAGATTCAGTGGTGGAAACTTTCTTGTTATTAATATTCCTTGATGGATATGGGGATGAAGCTCTATAAAACACCCTTCTATCCATCGCGTTGACATAAGGGTTGATATTCTAGTGAGGTAAAAGTCTCATCTAACATTCCCCATACACCACTATATCTATCAATCCCTGTGAACTGAGATTCAGTGGTGGAAACTTTCTTGTTATTAATATTCCTTGATGGATATGGGGATGAAGCTCTATAAAACACCCTTCTATCCATCGCGTTGACATACGGGTTGTTATTCTAGTGAGGTAAGAGTCTCATCTAACATTCCCCATACACCACTATATCTATCAATCCCTGTGAACAGATTCAGTGGTGGAAACTTTCGTGTTATTAATATTCCTTGATGGATATGGGGATGAAGCTCTATAAAACACCCTTCTATCCATCGCGTTGATATACGGGTTGTTGTTCTAGTGAGGTAAGAGTCTCATCTAACATTCCCCATACACCACTATATCTATCAATCCCTGTGAACTGAGATTCAGTGGTGGAAACTTTCGTGTTATTAATATTCCTTGATGGATATGGGGATGAAGCTCTATAAAACACCCTTCTATCCATCGCGTTGATATAAGGGTTGTTATTTTAGTGAGACAAGAATCTCATCTAACATTTCCCATAAACCACTATATCTATCAATCCCTGTGAGCTGAGATTCAGTGGTGGAAACTTTCGTGTTATTAATATTCCTTGATGGATATGGGGATGAAGCTCTATAAAACACCCTTCTATCCATCGCGTTGATATACGGGTTGTTGTTCTAGTGAGGTAAGAGTCTCATCTAACATTCCCCATACACCACTATATCTATCAATCCCTGTGAACTGAGATTCAGTGGTGGAAACTTTCGTGTTATTAATATTCCTTGATGGATATGGGGATGAAGCTCTATAAATCACGCTTCTATCCATCGCGTTGACATAAGGGTTGTTATTTTAGTGAGACAAGAGTCTCATCTAACATTCCCCATATACCACTATATCTATCAATCCCTGTGAACTGAGATTCAGTGGTGGAAACTTTCGTGTTATTAATATTCCTTGATGGATATGGGGATGAAGCTCTATAAAACACCCTTCTATCCATCGCGTTGACATACGGGTTGTTATTCTAGTGAGGTAAGAGTCTCATCTAACATTCCCCATACACCACTATATCTATCAATCCCTGTGAACTGAGATTCAGTGGTGGAAACTTTCGTGTTATTAATATTCCTTGATGGATATGGGGAGGAAGCTCTATAAAACACCCTTCTATCCATCGCGTTGATATACGGGTTGTTATTCTAGTGAGGTAAGAGTATCATATAACAAAACCTATACACCACTATATCTATCAATCCCTGTGAACTGAGATTCAGTGGTGGAAACTTTCTTGTTATTAATATTCCTTGATGGATATGGGGATGAAGCTCTATAAAACACCCTTCTATCCATCGCGTTGACATAAGGGTTGATATTCTAGTGAGGTAAAAGTCTCATCTAACATTCCCCATACACCACTATATCTATCAATCCCTGTGAACTGAGATTCAGTGGTGGAAACTTTCTTGTTATTAATATTCCTTGATGGATATGGGGATGAAGCTCTATAAAACACCCTTCTATCCATCGCGTTGACATACGGGTTGTTATTCTAGTGAGGTAAGAGTCTCATCTAACATTCCCCATACACCACTATATCTATCAATCCCTGTGAACAGATTCAGTGGTGGAAACTTTCGTGTTATTAATATTCCTTGATGGATATGGGGATGAAGCTCTATAAAACACCCTTCTATCCATCGCGTTGATATAAGGGTTGTTATTTTAGTGAGACAAGAATCTCATCTAACATTTCCCATAAACCACTATATCTATCAATCCCTGTGAGCTGAGATTCAGTGGTGGAAACTTTCGTGTTATTAATATTCCTTGATGGATATGGGGATGAAGCTCTATAAAACACCCTTCTATCCATCGCGTTGATATACGGGTTGTTGTTCTAGTGAGGTAAGAGTCTCATCTAACATTCCCCATACACCACTATATCTATCAATCCCTGTGAACTGAGATTCAGTGGTGGAAACTTTCGTGTTATTAATATTCCTTGATGGATATGGGGAGGAAGCTCTATAAAACACCCTTCTATCCATCGCGTTGATATACGGGTTGTTGTTCTAGTGAGGTAAGAGTCTCATCTAACATTCCCCATACACCACTATATCTATCAATCCCTGTGAACTGAGATTCAGTGGTGGAAACTTTCGTGTTATTAATATTCCTTGATGGATATGGGGAAGAAGCTCTATAAATCACGCTTCTATCCATCGCGTTGACATAAGGGTTGTTATTTTAGTGAGACAAGAGTCTCATCTAACATTCCCCATACACCACTATATCTATCAATCCCTGTGAACTGAGATTCAGTGGTGGAAACTTTCGTGTTATTAATATTCCTTGATGGATATGGGGATGAAGCTCTATAAAACACCCTTCTATCCATCGCGTTGACATACGGGTTGTTATTCTAGTGAGGTAAGAGTCTCATCTAACATTCCCCATACACCACTATATCTATCAATCCCTGTGAACTGAGATTCAGTGGTGGAAACTTTCGTGTTATTAATATTCCTTGATGGATATGGGGATGAAGCTCTATAAATCACGCTTCTATCCATCGCGTTGACATAAGGGTTGTTATTTTAGTGAGACAAGAGTCTCATCTAACATTCCCCATACACCACTATATCTATCAATCCCTGTGAACTGAGATTCAGTGGTGGAAACTTTCGTGTTATTAATATTCCTTGATGGATATGGGGATGAAGCTCTATAAAACACCCTTCTATCCATCGCGTTGACATACGGGTTGTTATTCTAGTGAGGTAAGAGTCTCATCTAACATTCCCCATACACCACTATATCTATCAATCCCTGTGAACTGAGATTCAGTGGTGGAAACTTTCGTGTTATTAATATTCCTTGATGGATATGGGGAGGAAGCTCTATAAAACACCCTTCTATCCATCGCGTTGATATACGGGTTGTTATTCTAGTGAGGTAAGAGTATCATATAACAAAACCTATACACCACTATATCTATCAATCCCTGTGAACTGAGATTCAGTGGTGGAAACTTTCTTGTTATTAATATTCCTTGATGGATATGGGGATGAAGCTCTATAAAACACCCTTCTATCCATCGCGTTGACATAAGGGTTGATATTCTAGTGAGGTAAAAGTCTCATCTAACATTCCCCATACACCACTATATCTATCAATCCCTGTGAACTGAGATTCAGTGGTGGAAACTTTCTTGTTATTAATATTCCTTGATGGATATGGGGATGAAGCTCTATAAAACACCCTTCTATCCATCGCGTTGACATACGGGTTGTTATTCTAGTGAGGTAAGAGTCTCATCTAACATTCCCCATACACCACTATATCTATCAATCCCTGTGAACAGATTCAGTGGTGGAAACTTTCGTGTTATTAATATTCCTTGATGGATATGGGGATGAAGCTCTATAAAACACCCTTCTATCCATCGCGTTGACATACGGGTTGTTATTCTAGTGAGGTAAGAGTCTCATCTAACATACCCCATACACCACTATATCTATCAATCCCTGTGAGCTGAGATTCAGTGGTGGAATTTTATACTCTCTTCAAATATTGAGTTTTGCTTATAATACATACAATACATACGTACATATGATTTTCATCATTTTGAAGTTTACTGTATAATGTATAATGTTTTTAAAAATTAAAATTGGGATACATTTTAAAATTTCTCTTATTATGTATGATTTTCGGGCTGACAATTAAGTTATTTGTGATATTTAGCTAAGACACATTTTGAAAAGGCTTTTTTCGGGATGAAAGGTTTTTTTCGGGCTAACTTCACATACATTGATTTTTCTGGGTTTTGGGAATTTTCGATTTGTGGCATTTATTTTTCAGTTTTGATAGGCTAACCATCATGATTTTTCTGAGTTTTGGTAATTTTGGATTTGTGGCATTTAATTCTCTGTTTTGATAGGCAGATCATGATTTTTCTGGATTTTGGGAATTTTCGATTTGTGGGAATTATTTCTCAGTTTTGATAGGCTAACCATCACGCTTTTTCTGGGTTTTGGGATTTTTCGATTTGTGGCATTTATTTCTCAGTTTTGATAGGCTAACCATCATGATTTTTCTGGGTTTTGAGAATTTTCGATTTGTGGCATTTATTTTTCAGTTTTGATAGGCTAACCATCATGATTTTTCTGAGTTTTGGTAATTTTGGATTTGTGGCATTTAATTCTCTGTTTTGATAGGCAGATCATGATTTTTCTGGGTTTTGGGAATTTTCGATTTGTGGGAATTATTTCTCAGTTTTGATAGGCTAACCATCACGCTTTTTCTGGGTTTTGGGATTTTTCGATTTGTGGCACATATTTCTCAATTTTGATAGGCTTGCCATCATGATTTTTCTGGGTTTTAAGAATTTTCGATTTGCAGCATTTATTTCTCAGTTTTGATAGGCTAACCATCATGATTTTTCTGGGTTTTGGGATTTTTCGATTTGTGGCATATATTTCTCAATTTTGATAGGCTAACCATCATGATTTTTCTGGGTTTTAAGAATTTTCGAATTGCGGCATTTATTTCTCAGTTTTGATAGGCTAACCATCATGATTTTTCTGGGTTTTGGGAATTTTCGATTTGTGGCATTTATTTTTCAGTTTTGATAGGCTAACCATCATGATTTTTCTGGGTTTTAAGAATTTTCGATGTTCGGCATTTATTTCTCAGTTTTGATAGGCTTACCATCATGATTTTTCTGGGTTTTGGGAATTTTCGATTTGTGGCATTTATTTTTCAGTTTTGATAGGCTAACCATCATGATTTTTCTGAGTTTTGGTAATTTTGGATTTGCGGCATTTAATTCTCTGTTTTGATAGGCAGATCATGATTTTTCTGGGTTTTGGGAATTTTCGATTTGTGGGAATTATTTCTCAGTTTTGATAGGCTAACCATCATGATTTTTCTGGGTTTTGGGAATTTCCGATTTGCGGCATTTATTTCTCAGTTTTGATAGGCTAACCTATCCCTTTTGGGAATTTCCGATTTGTGGCATTTATTTCTCAATTTTTATAGGCTAACCATCATGATTTTTCTGGGTTTTGGGAATTTTTTTGTGGCATTTATTTCTCAGTTTTGATAGGCTTAACCATCATGATTTTTCTGGGTTTTGGGAATTTCCGATTTGTGGCATTTAATTATCAGTTTTGATAGGCTAACCCTCATGATTTTTTTAGGTTTTGGGAATTTTCGATTTGTGGCATTTATTTTTCAGTTTTGATAGGCTAACCTATCCCTTTTGGGAATTTCCGATTTGTGGCATTTATTTCTCAATTTTTATAGGCTAACCATCATGATTTTTCTGGGTTTTGGGAATTTTCGATTTGTGACATTTACTTCTCAGTTTTGATAGGCTAACCATCATGATTTTTCTGGGTTTTGGGAATTTCCGATTTGCGGCATTTATTTCACAGTTTTGATAGGTTAACCATCATGATATTACTGGGTTTTGGGATTTTTCGATTTGTGGCATTTGTTTGCATTTATGTTTTGATAGGCTAATCATTATGCAAATGACACAATCATGTACTTCAAATGTTTCATTTGTATTTTGGATATCCAAAATACAAATGAAACATTTGAAGTACATGATTGTGTCATTTGCTCCTTCTTGCAAAATAATTAGATGAATTTATCTAACTTATATTTTAATTTTTATGATTTAATTTAGTCAGCATGTTTTTTGCAGCTTAATGTTTTCTCTCTTTGTTACATAATCACCATAAATAAAAGACATATAGAGAAACAAAGCCATATAGCGATAAGTGTAATTAATGAAACCCATTACAGTTGTTGTAATATTATTTTTGTTGTTTTAAGTATATAAGCGAGAAAATGTTTTATATAAGGAAAGAAATACAAAACTTAACGAAGCAAATATTATGTATTTACGAATTTTCACAAAACATATGTTTTGTAGAAACAATAACAAACCACCACTATAACCGTTTTCGATAATTTAATATTTAACCACTTCTTCTTTTTCTTGCATCTTGATCGTGATTTTGTTCACAATGTCGTTCGAGATACGAGGATTATGTTAACGATTTTACTTTATGTGTTCAATTATTAAGGATTTTAAAATCTCAGCTAATTTAGCTTTGCAAATGAGTTATTAGGAAAATTCTTCGAAGAACATTTTTTTTAACTCAAAAAAGTAATAAAAAACAAAATAAATTATAATGACCTCCATCAAAAAGTAGACAACATTTTTTTAAATTCAAATGGGCAAAATTCAGTTCAAAGTTTTTATTTAAATTCCAACGGATAATTTAGCCGTCAAATATTTAAAATAATCTCCGCTCACATTTCCAACAAACACATAACGTCATTTTTTTCCACATATGTCTGGATTTTTTACCACCTCTCCTTAGTAAATCTGAGTCTAATTCTGACATGTTGGAGTCATCTAAGTTTCCGAAAAATCAAAATTTTTCGGACATAAAAATACTTGGGATTGCATAGGAAGCGTATTAAGCATCGTATTAATATAACCAAGGACATTTATAAGGTAGCCTATTATTGAATATGTCCCCTGTTGATATCTGCAAAAGTTCTGCAAAAAATTGATGTATTGTTCGATAATTTGGATAGCAGAAACAAAAATAATCGCAGCTCCTTCCAATATGGTAATCACATTGGTAACATGTTAATTAGTAGATTTCCATTCTGACTTCATGCTCCGGTATATGATCACTTCAGATTATCCAAACGATTATAAAGTGAATCGTCTTGAGGTGGATTAACTTTAGTATACTCATGTACCAATATGAAATCCAATCTAGAGATTTCCTAGGTCGTCCTCACTTAACTGCAGCGTTTCTACTTTTGGAAGGCAAGGTCTCCATTTCTAGGCCCAAATGTTTTAAAATCTAAAGAAGCCGTTTAACAAGTCTGATACCACATAGCCGACCAATACCACGTTTCACGGGTCGAGCCTAAATCTCATATCTGGGTACTTGAGCAAGAGTTTGTTGTTTTAGCGATACCTAAATTTTATTTTGCTAACTGACTTAATCATCTAACCGCTAACTCATAGCCTTATGTTCGAGCGGTAATTTTATTTCACGCCTAAATCCAAGCAGAGCGTGTTAATAAGTTTTATAATTTCTAGGTAAAAGAATTAAGCAGTACCACGGGTGTTGATAGAAATTTTTCTGGGAATTCATAACTTCAAGCATGTGTTAGAATCTATGTAGGTCTAGGTATATAATGAACAGCCAAAAATTGGATTAAGGATTTATAAAATCAATGTTCAATTTTTTAAATCGAAAAATCTCCAAAAATAAAAAAATTATAAAATAAATCCAATTTGTTTACCACGACACGATTCACAAAACGAAAAAGAAAACCATTATTTTAAAATATAAATCGGCAATCGCACGTAAAAATTCCTAGTAGTATATAAGGTACAAAAAATAGAAAACAAAAAAAATTGACCGTCATGATTTTTATAACGTTTATTTACTTTCTTTATATACAAAAATACAACAACTGCGCTGGGTTCAATTGTTTTACTTTGATACCAAATCGATCGAAGACAAGTCACTATATGTGCTTTGGACATCTATATATTTTTTAATTTATGTAATAACCTAGTAAACAAAAATGCATTTTGTTTTCTATGGTTAAATTTGTTGTTGGCTGTCCATACCTAATTGTTTTTATTCTCCGTTAGTAAATAGTAATTGATGTTTGCCTCTCGTTATCCAAATTAATTATTTATGAATATTTCTTACGTAATGTGGTTTGAAATAAATGAATGATTTCTGGCTGCTAGTTTTGAATAGCAAAATTCTTAATGATAAAGACAAACCAGTCGTCGGCTTCGAGCGTCAGATTGAAACATACATTAATTTGCTTGCATTTTTCTAAAATCTATAAAAATTGTTAATATTTTTATCCCTATAATTATTCTATTTTTTTTCGTACTAAGGATTAGTTTTAACAAATGAGCAAATTAATTTTTATATAATTTGGATGCCCGACGCCGACAAATATCACAACAGGTTGCTTTGTCAGATAATAATATATTACTGACATCTATTGCCCGCTGGTATAACTTAATTTTAAAGGTTGCAAGTACCTATATGTTGAGCAACTATTTGACTTAAAGGCTTTCATGGAACTATTTGTTGAGCAACTTCTTTATTTGACAATCTAAACGTCAAACATTATGCATACAAATAATGACAAGAGTGAAATTAAGTGTAATAATTTAAATCTATAAGTAAATGTGCGTCTGATCATCTAATACAGGGTGTTTTTTTATACAGTTATACAAGTTTAAATCAAAGAAATAATAAAACAAAGAAATATATTTTTAATATCTATGAAACAGCCATGAGCCCGCCACGGCTGGCGCGTACAAGGCGCAATCTGAAACACCAATGTTCGCAAACTTATCGCAGCATTTGCGGCCGTATTTCGCCAATAACTCTTCGAATGGTGATTTACAGGTGTTCAATTGTCTCTGGTTTATCGACGTAGACAAGTGACTTTCCATAACCACAAAGAAATTAATCCAATGGGGTTAAATCACACGAGGTTGGTGGGCCAATTATTTAGACCTTTACGCGAAATTATTCTTTCATCAAAAGTTCCTTTGAGTAATTCAAATGTAGCGCGCGCTTTGTGGCATGTGGCCCCTTCCTGTTGGGACCACATGTCAGCAAGATTAATGGCAGCTAATCGAGGTACGAAAATATTTTTAATCATGTCTCTATACCACTCACCATGAACAGTTACATTCTAACCATCATCGTTTTTGAAGACTTATAAATCAATGACCCCACCAGCCCATAGAGGCGCACCAAACAGTAATTTTCTGTGGATGTAATGGTGTTTCGACAAAAGCTTGTGGATTACCTTAACTGCAAATCTGACAATTCTGCTGATTTACGTACCCATTCAATCAAAAATGGGCTTCATCGGAAAATAAAATTTTGAATGGAAATTCAACATCAATATCAATTTGTCCTTCAGCCCATTCGCGGAATTGGCGGCGCATACGATGGTCGTTTGGCTTTAATTCCTGCACAAGTTGAATCTTGAAAGCTTTTAAGCCAAGCTCATTTTGTAAAATCTCCCATAAAGTGGAAGGACACAACCCCAGTTGCTGAGAACGTCGACGATTGATTTGGATCACCTTGATATAGCTTGTTGTTGACCAACTCTTCTGTGCATCGCGATGCAATATCATGCATCGCGATGCAATATCTGCGTAGGTGGCATTTGACGTCACATGCCACCACTGTTCTTGTTTACCTAATTGAATTATTTCTCTAACCCGATTTGCTACAAATATTGTCCACCGTTTTGGATGTGGCGATAGTCAATCTAGAACAGTTCGCGAATCGGTGAATAATGAAATTTTAGTTAAGTGGACGTTCAGTGATTCCTCCACCATCATCAATTTTGCTAATAACAGAGCACCCATCAATTCTAACAAACTTTTTTTTTTTGGTGTCACGCGAGATTTGGATGTGATGATGTTTGCTTCTGTTCCTCCGTTTATGTTTCCTAAAGCGTATATTACCATGGCATATGCGTGCTCGCTAAACCCAATCAAGCTTACATGGTTGTTGCGGAAAGCAACCATTTTCGAATTCACACCTTTGTTATTTCTCACGCAAATCGTATTAAAGTTCTTTACTGTTGGTTAGGAATTTACGCACTTTGTAGCCGTGATTGTCCAACGCACTAGTTATTTGTGTCATTACTACTTTAACGCGTTCCACATCAGCACCGGTCATCATATCGTCAACGTACATAACGTGCAATATAGGTCGTGCTGAATTTAGCTAGGAGTTACCAAAAACAATGCGGGGGCTGCGCCGTACGTGAGCGTCACCACGCACCTGCCAGTACATATTTTCCATGTTTTTACATAATACGAACTTATGCTGATGGAATATAAGTAATATATCGATCAGCAAAGTTTCTACGGTTGGTTCAACCATTCAAATATCATTTATTGATAACCCACTAGATGACTTGCTGGATGCATCAAACAAAACTTTTAATTTTGTTTTTGTGTTGCTTACCTTCATTACTCAGTGGTTAGGCAGAAAATATTTAGTTATTGCACCCATTTGCTCGTGTCATATGGCTGAGCTCTTCGCACTCTGCCATGAATGCCTTGAATAACCTTCCGCTCTCCGGGTTACGCTCTAAATTTCGCTTCTTTAATTTTAGGCAATTTAGTGCAGTATGATACGATGTTCCAAATGTATCTGATTGCTTGAAAGGTAATTTTACTACAAACTGCTCCAAATGCTCTTCTTGAGTTCCAATGCTTTTTAGTAGCGCTTCTGCTTCTTAAAATTGCCGCAAAGATTTGTCAATATCTAGCAGGGCGTTTAAATTTTCGATCATGCTCTCAGTAATTGTTTAGTTATTGTCCGCAATTCTCCCTTTTTATTACCGCCATTGGTAGTATGGCTTGATGGCATACGGGCTTTGTCATGCATCATATCGTAGAATTAGATTCTGCATTGCTTCATTATTTAATTTCGGGATGTTGCATTTTTACTAACTGTCTAAAAACCCTATTAAGAGCTCATTTATTTTTTATCAAATTTTCTATCCCTCTTCTTCGTATACTTTTCTTGGCGGTTTATGTTAAGTTTTGGTCTGTTATTATGAGTTTTTAAAATCATAACTAAATAAACTATTTCGAACTAAATAAATCACCTCCCCGTGCTGTATGGCATCATCAACATGCGATTTTGGTTTCATGGTAAATTGGCCGTATGTACCCGATTGTAGGAAAGTAAGGATGGTGATTGTCTTTTTGAGCTTTGCTCATTTCAAATTCTTAAACGAAATAAAAATGAAAATTCTTTGACAGTCGGTATGGTAATACATTTTTTGTTGTTGTTTTATTTGTTTTATTTTTATATTTTTATATCAACATTTTAACGTTTTAGCCGGGTTTTAAGAATTCACAAAAGCACTCAGGTAAACATATGTCCCTATAGCTTTATATTTCAAATATAAAAGAGATTATATTTGTTTGCCTTTTTAAAATATTTTATGTCTGTCGTTTTTCAACTGGTTAAAATATCACTTTAAATGTCAAAATTTTATCTATGGGAATTCTTTTTATACTTTAACTGATTAACATTTATGACGTTTCTGCTTTATGGTTATACATACTTGTATTTTCCGTTATACAAGATTAAAAATATATTTTAATATTAATGTACAAAAGAAGAATGTCGACGAATAAAATTTGTTCTCTAAATGCAATTCATACTCCAAGTATGGTCCAGGGGTGCTATTCTTGAACCATTACGAATATTTTCGGTACCGAGTTAGTGTCAAAGTATTACGAAAATCATAAAATGGTATTCTTGAAATCGGATTACGAAAATTTTCGCAACAGAACGTTACGAAAATTTCCGTAATGGTATTTTGGTTCCTTATTTCATTTTCGTAATGAAATTGCATGTAATAATTTTATTTTTCAAGAATAAGAGTAAGATATATTATATCAAAATTAGAGAAAACGATAATAAATTTGGTAAACAATAATTAATTTATGTGTCTTCACTTTTAAATTAATTGATACATTAAAAGATGATAATAATTGCACAGTATAGATCCATTCTTGCTTGCATTAAGATTTTTTTATGTTAACGCGATAACCAAACAAACGTAAAAAGATTCATGTGCTTTGTAAAATTAATATCTTTAGAAGAAAAACATAATTTGTATAGTAATTATTAAATTAATTAATTAATTAATTGTTAGTAATATCATTGAATAACCATATATGGTTATTCAATGGTAATATAATTATTCGAAACGCATCCTCTTATGCACAGAAAAAATTAACATAGATTATTTTTTCTGTGTCTTATGTCATTAATTTAGTTCGTCAATCGTCATCGATGTTAAAAATATCGCAACACAAAAATTTAAATAATAATTTTTTTGTTGGAAATTGTTAAATATGAGGTGCCCATTTTGACCGTATACTTTTTAGACACTGGGGCACCGAGGTCGATATTGGAATTATTTACAAATTAGTTAATAAAAACATAAAATATGAATTAAATAAATTCCTTGTTCGCAATCCACATTTTTCTTTTTTAAATTACAACTAAAAGAAGTTCATTTTGTTTAAATAATCACTTGGTTTCACGTAATAAACTTACGATAATTTAAGTATCAATCATTTAAAATTCAATTTTATCCTTCTAATTAATAAAGAAATACAAATAAACATTTTTTTTAACTTTTTTTCATATAAAACACAAATTTCAATTTATGTCAAAATCGAACAATTTTTTCTGTCAAAAAATGAACTATTCCATAATTTTTATTCACCACGGGTTTGTTTCCGTAATAGTTTCAAGAATATCAATTAATGATTTTTCCATTACGATTACGAAAACAGCGTTACGAAAATTTAAGATACCGAAAATTTTCGTCATAGTTCAAGAATAGCACCCCAGGTTAGTTTTACTTTATTATTCTGCGAGGTGTAGTATGTAGCTTGTATTATATATAATAATATTTAGCTACAATGGGACAAATTTGTAAAGTTGTAATTTCAGGTGAAAATTAATCCAATTTATTACAGCCTATGGCTAAGAGCAATTAGTACATTAATAGATTTTGTTTTCAGAGAACCTTTGCATATGAATGGTGGCACACTGGAGTTGCTGATAAGAGATGACATAATGCAAGGCAGTTTAGTAAAATTATGATTGTCTTATGCTAACATTAGTTTGAATATTGGGTACCGGGAAAACCAATTCTATCCTTACTGACATACCTTTCTTTTAACCACCCCAAAAAATTTACTAACTATTGGCCGCCAAGGTGTCTGAAACCGGGTCGATCTTAATAGTTTAACTAATATCCTATCTTATCCTTCCAAGTATATGTAAATACTGGTGTATGGTGGGCCCGGTGCTTTTCGGGATATCTTGCTTAATGCTTGGCCATACCTTCTAAACCAATCAATCAATCAAAAATTTATCAGACTATCCAATAACCAATCCTAAAATGAAACTAAATCGAATTGATTACTGGCAGATTTTAAAAGTTAAATGACATTTCATCATATAACTTTTTCACCACATTTCGACTAAATGGAAGATAAAATATTTTTTAGTTTTAAGCAAATATATTCGCAGATCAACTTGATATAAAAAAAAGGTCCCACTACCTTACTAATTGCATGAGCTTTTTGCACGAAAACATCGAATGTTTTTCCTTAAAGTCTTTCGAAGGTAATGTCTACCCCCCAATTATACAATACCGAAGTCGAATATGGTGCAATAGTGATTGTGGACCAGCATGACATAACTTACTATGTTCATACGCTACCAATAATTTACAAGAGGTATTAATACTTGATATTATTGAGTATTCCACCAACACGAAGAAATTGATAGTCATCCACGGACGGACTTAGCGACTTAAGTTGTACCTTTTCGAAGATTTTGTAAGTCTTCGATGGGCGCTTGCTTTAGGATATATTTGATTAATTGTCTTAATGCATGCTCAATTTTAACGCCTTGTAATGTTCGAAATTTCCGGAAAATCATTGGCGAATTAGGCCAAGTGGGTTATGTAGTTTTGCTATAATTATTTAAAAGTTCATATTTTACGAATGAATTATAAAATCTATCCTCATTGGTATTGCAGAGCATTCCCAGAACCGAATTGGGTGTATTTTCTTAATTTGAGACTAATGGTTCATAGTTAGATGTAACTTTCCTTAATTCAAAACCTCCTACATCAAGTAGTTTATTCAATGCTTATTTGAATGTTACTGCTCCTGGTACAATACATCCACATAAAATCCTGTACTAATATATGAGATACTTAATGATAAATCGCTGATCCATCATTTGCCAACTATTTCAAAGTGCGGGTAGCCACATACGGTGCACTGGCCGTTTCATATAGTTGATTGTGAATAATCGAAAACATTTTACTTTCGATGCTGAAGGCGTGCGAACCAAATTTTGTTAATTTTCAGAAAAGCTTTTAGTGGACGTCAGGGGTAAAGATATTATTATTAAAAAATTAATTGATTACCTGAAGCTTGGTTGGTGGGGACTTTAGGATCCTTTAACCCACTGTAAGGCCTGAATTTTTCAATGGCGAACACCACCTCCAAGCACTCTCTCTCGGTTGCCGGATATTTACGTTGAGTTGAGGTAAGCTTTTGACTCATAAATGCAATTAACTTTTCCCCATCATCGCTTTCCTGCGTCAAAATAGCTCCAATGCCGGTGTTGGATCCGTTTGTATTGTAAACTGTTTGCCGAATTCCGGATTTAACAGAATAGGTGCGGACACCAGGAGAGACTTCAACTTGGTGAATGCATTCTGTGCATCATCAGACTAGCAAAATGATTTGTTAGTCTTCTTCAATAGATTTGTGATCGCTTCTGTAACTTCGGAAAAGTCCAGAATAAACCTGCGATACCAGCCTGCCAGACCAATTAACCTTCTCACATCTTTAATACATTTCGGCGTAGCAAAATTCAATATACCCGTAATTTTATTCGGATCGACTCTTAAACTATGCTCATCCAGAATGTACCCTAGATATTTGATCTCCTTCAGACAAAACCGTGATTTTTAGCCAGTTGCAGACGTTTCGCTACCTCTTTCAGTAGTGACATGTGCTCTTCAAACGTCTGCGACATCACGATAATGTCATCCAGATAGACAAATACCCTGGCCTCCAAGTCGACACCAAGCACTTGATTCATTAACCGGAAAAGAGTTTGGCTAGCATTACATAAACCAAAAGGCATTCTCCGGTACTGAAATAGTCCCCTTCCAGATACAATGAATGCCGTTTTGGCTCGCAATGCAGCATTTAACTCAATTTGCCAGAAAGCGTCACTTAAATCGATACAAGACAGGTATTGCGTACCAGATTACCTACCCAAAATCCTATTGCTGTAAGGAAGTGGGTATGTATCCTTGACTGTGACTTCGTTGAGGCTGCGTGCATCCAGGCAAAACCGATTTTTTTCGGAAGGTTTGGTTACACATACTACCGGGTGTGCTCATTCAGTGGGAACCGCCGGCTCTATCACTCCCAACTTTAGCATGCGGTCAAGTTCTCTATTCATTGCTTCCTGATAGTAAGGAGATATAGGCCGTGCTCGTGTCCTAACCACTTTAGCTTCTTCAGTATCGATATCGTGTTTTATCAGAGAGGCACAACCGAGCTTGTCAGGAGTAATCTTAAGAAATGTGCTGGTAATTTATTTCAACTGTTACTTGTCATGCCCGCTCAACTTCATGCTCAATTATTTTTTTGAGATCGTTCTCTTTGACTTGCAACGATGTTTTTTTCCTAATCATCATCTCGTAATACACTTGGATCTCTTCCAACGTTTCCAGATTCAACTCAAATTCGCTCAATGTACTCATGTTGAGGTTGGTTGCTATTCAAGGCTTTTCCGTACCGTACTGCCTTTGCACTTTTTGGTATATTGTCCTTATATATATATATATATATATATATATATATATATATATATATATATATATATATATATATATATATATATATTATATATATATATATATATATATATATATATATATATATATATATATATATATATATATATATATATCTTTTTTTTTTTTAACATTTAGCCAAATGTGATTGCTGACGCGAGATTATTTCAACAAACAACGGGAAACAGTGATTGATTACATTTGGACCGTCTTTTCTTCCTTCTCCAGCAGACAAATTCCTCTATTTACTGTTTGGGCGCCAGCCTGCGCGCACGTGACTGACTAGCATTAACTTGGTTGGCCGAGACTTTTGGGCTGGGTGTAACAAGGAAAGCTGTGGTTAGCGTGTTTCGATCACCCTCCTTTTTCAACAACTCGATTTGGTTGGCATCCTTCCGCTTTCCACCTTCGTTATGCACCTTACTTTTTCTCTATTTTTGCTATCACCCTACCCTGCTGCGATGTGGTGTATTAGACACCGCTCCTCTGTTTCACTTTGGTTTGCACTTCTGTTTCGTTTCTGATACACGCCCCTGACCACCGGGTGGGGTTTTTATTTTTAAACACTTTGATTCACCGATCCACGCCACGCCACTAACCACTGCGGCAGAGTCTCTTTTATTCTAAGTTTAGGTATATCCAACCCAAGGAACTAACCACCTCGACTTATGAGTTTCTTTTTCCGTTTCCGCGGGGTTTTTACCTTTTCTTCTTGAAGTTTTTTTTTTCCGATATCAAATACGTCTCCTCGACGTTTTTTCCGTATCTTCACTTTTTTCACAAAGCAAAGAAAACTTCCTCTCAATAAGGCCAGTCATCGCCTTTTAAAAGTTTTTTTTATATCCATCTGGCAACCTAAGTGATCGATATTTTTCTTTTCGTTTTGCGTCTCGCGTGCCATCTATGGCCCATCATTATGTTGGCTCAACATCGAGATAAAACGAGTGTGAACAACCCGTGCCTTCTATTACGTTTTTTTTTTTGTTTGTTCATATTTGTATACGTCAGTCCGGGTTATACTCTGTTCAGTGTGCAGTGTCAGTATTTTGATTTTGTTTTGTTTTGTATTTTTGTTTTGTGCATTTTGTGTTACGTAAAAGTGTGTAAATCTGAGTATTTATATTAACTGTTCGTTTGTTTTGTCATTTGTGTTACTTCTTAAATGTTTTTACTAAGTGTATGTAAATATATGTTAAACTATATATATTTGTATGATGGAGTTTTGATTTGTACCGTCATCCTTCTGTTGTTTCTAAATTTTTATTTTGACTTTTAAATTGTGCGCACCAAGCGAGCACCACCGCGGGAGATGGCACAACACTATGAATTGTCACAGTGCTTTGTATATATTTTGAGTCTGCAAGCTCGCTAATATATCGACACTATATCGACCGGCCAAATCGTGAACTAAATTTTTGGAATAGTCAGTCTCACACAATCTTTTTCGTCCTTTTCGGAGCAAATTCTTCAATTAACCAAAACTTTACGATCTGTGACACAAACTATTCGAGAACACAAACTATTGGAAGATTGAATAATGTTATTGGAACGTGACTTGACATTTTTTATTCTTCCAGATGGGTAAATCTTTCGAAAATTCTACCTTATACATTTCTACCCAATATATTTCTACACCAAGTAGCAGATCAATTTTGTCGGGATTGAGGAAATATGGATCTGCCAATTCAATAAATTAAGTTTACTGTCTTCTATGATACCGTAGTTTTCTGAAATCAATTGTAAAAATAAACCCTAATGATTTAAACAACGAAAAGTAGTCCTATTTTTTTACATTATGCCGCGGAGAGCAATAGATTGCGGAAATATTGTATTATTTTCTATTATTTAGCTGAACATTGATAGTATGCGCTTGCATAATTTCATCTTCAGCTTTTATTCCTTCATGATGTTTGATGTTTTTTTTTTCACATATATATTTGTTAATCCTCTTCTTGCTTTTCTTGCTGGACGAATGGCATACCTACGTATTTTAGCCTGCTACTTGAATCATAGATATTATTATTTGTAAATAGAAATGAGTATACCTTAACCACAGTGAATTATCGTAAATTACTAAAATTTCATGTAAATCCATTAAATATTCGAAATTATTATTCTTTCCAAAAGAAATTTTATATTTTACGATTTAACAAAAATATATGTATTTTTGGTTCTAAGAAACCAGATCTTAAAAAGTTTAATTTACATTTCCGGATTTTTTTAAAGCCGGAAAACAAATATAAAAATATTTTTTAAGTTGAAAATGGTGTTCACTAAATATTTATGTTCTTTGATTTCTTAAGGAATTAAAATCTTAAAATTTTAGGAAATTTATTCCTTAACATTTTTTAGGAATGTTTCAAATAAATGAAAACTACGTACAGCTCTTGTAATTCTGAAAAAACCGTAAGCGATAAAATTTTAATAAATATATAATAATAATATATGTCAAACATAAAATTGACAAATAAAATGAAAAAATATTAAAAATAAAAAATAACCGGTTTTAAATTTGCCATACCAAAAAACGTGACATTCGACAGCGGCTATCTTCTCAGTAAAACGAAATATTTTTTGTTGCAAATTATAGCTGAATTTTTGAATCTACATAAAATTGGAATTTTTTGAACTACAAACATTATTTGTAAAATTGGTTACAGCATAACAGCTTAAAATTTAAAATTGTGACTAACATCTTAAATCCATTGATAACTGTGTTACGAACTGAACGTATCAAAAGAAGAGGTGGCAACACTGCGCGCGACGAAACTAGTAGTTGAAAAAAAAACAAGATGAAAGGGAATAATTCGAGAGAGAGAGAGAGAAAGTGATGTTTGAACTGCCGCCGTAAAGAAGCAAAATGAAATAAATTGTTTTTGTAAAATCGAGTACTTTAGTTTGGTAATAGAAAAAACCTATTTGACAGATGTGGGGTCAACAAAGATTTTGTGAGTAACTAAAAACAGTTGATCGAATGTCTGCAATAATTTTATAGTGTCGAAGATTACGAAACTGTAGAAAAAACAGTAACAGATCGAATGTTCGAGTTGGAAAAAGAAATATCACTTTTATGAACGACAAAACAAAACGGGAATACCGCGGGTATATCGCAATTCCAACCATTATTTGCATCATTGCCCTGCATTAACACGGTTAATTTATTCGGTCCACTGCAGACACAAGTGGTGTCACAACCGTTTGTATCCGCTGTAACATTAGCGTCTTCTGTTATTCCGACGCAACAAATTTATTCGATGGTAGCCAGTCGTGTGTGTATAGCAAAGCAACATCAAATAGTATTGCGCCTATGCAGACGACGAATGCGAATGTTATTAGGTAATTGATCCAAAGTTGTCGTACAACGCGCACCGAAACAATTTAGACCGAATGTTGTGACGTTTGGTTATCAAAACTACCCGAAGTATGAAAGCGTAACAAATGCCAATTTTCAAAACGTTCAGCACAGTAATTCGTTTAATAATGTAAAGGAGGTTATGTTAATTTTATGTTAAGCTCAGTTCAGTTTATTCAAAAAATCGATAGTTTGAATCGATAAGTCTTTATTATATGCCAACAGTTTAAAAATAAATTCCTTAAAATCTTCTTATGCTTCAAGACGAATATTGCAGATATCCATGTAGAAATGATGGAGACCAAGCGTAAATTTCACGAAATTCCCGTAGAGTATTATTATAAAATGTTGTCTCTGGAACAAAAAGATGAACTCCTGGATGACTTTTTAATTAGATATACGATAAATGGAATCAAGCACGACGATTTTAAGAATCAAATATCCGGGCTGTTTTTGAATTGTGATGAATTTCAACGAACATTGCCCTCAGCAGTGAAACCGTATATTCCTCCGCTGAAAGCTCAAGCGTTTGCACGATCGTCAAAATCACACCCCTACCGTCAAACTATGGGAAGTCGTCGACACAAAGAAACGCAGAGCCAAAATTGTTGATATGCTAAAATTGTTTCAATCCGGGACATTTGGCAAAAAAATATCTCGAGCCACAAAGAGAACGCTGCATGAGTTACCTCCGGACAACATATCAAACCGCTGCATGCCCAGAAAAACGAGGAACTGCCGAATCAAGAACTTTTGCCAAACTGAATATCGTTAAAAATGATGAGAACTTGTTACCAATGGCTGCCGTCGTTCATTGCATTTTTAAAGAAATAAAGACAAATGATAAAAGGACTTCGTTATTTGTAGACCCTAGTAGCAAGCGTACTTTGATCCGTAAGTCATTCACCGAAGACTTAAAACCGAAGTTTGATTGTTTCATTGTTCTTACGGATTTTGCTGGTGGTCAATACGTATGAAGATAATTTGTCGCCGCAACCGTTGAAGTCGATAACAACGCCTATTTCTCAGACCATTTAGTCATTGGGGACGAATTTATCTCCGAAAATGTTTTGTGAAACCGAACAATGTCAACTTAAGTCTCCACTGTCACCACATCCCAATGGTTTGGCTTCAAGTATATCAGAGTTAGGCAAATGTTCTCGAATGAAAATGGAGATTAACCTTTCGCAAAAAGGATGATCATCAATGGTGGATGCAATCACTTGAATACGATTTTGAGACAATTCATCAATCAGCGAAACGCTTAGCTCACGTCGATGGATTAAGTCAATGTCCTAATGAACCACCGAGAGAAATGGAGGCTGCTGGTTGTACAATGAAAATTGGGATTGATCAAAATGACCACGCTAGACGAAAACTTGAAAAGAATTATCGCTGTACTCAGCGGAGATCAGCAGTCCAACGATGAAATCATTTAAAAAGGGATTATTCCTTGCGGAATAATCGATAATCTTTTTTCGACAAAAAGATTATCGATTATTCCGCAAGAAAGGAGTCAGCTAACATTTGTTGTGCCAAAGGCAGTTCGATTCCGAGTAGTACAACATTTTCACGATAATATGGAGAGAAGACGATTGAACGACTTAAGGAAAATTTATGGTTTCCGAAAATGCGCCGATATGTGAAGTCCTATATTGCCGCCATGTAGTCTCATCTTTTCATCTTGCTGCAATTGCCTAATGCCTTTTACATAACAATACTCCAGGACACGGTTAACATTACTGAAAGACCAGTTCTATAATTTGGTCTCCTCAAGAAAATTTAGATTGGTTTTTACTAACGGAAAAGGGGTAGATTTCCGAGTTTGCCAACTACCAACTAACTGTTAAATCTAATTTTGCTTAACATTTCCTCTGTCCTCCCGATCTCCTTAAATATATCAGTAATTTGTTTACGATAAAAAAATCGTCTCGTTATATATTTTTTTTTTAAATTTCTAAAAATAACAATACTAGTATTTTGGTCTATACACTTCAATGTTCTTATTCAAAAATATTAAAGATTTTTATTTTGTAATATTTTCTCATGTGCTTACTGGTGCGTCACCATGAACAATTAAATTTAGTTGGTTAACTCGTCGTTTTCGGAATGAGTGTGGCGTTTTGGTTTTATGATTGTTTTGGTATGATATCCACGCTATTTCGATATTTAATATATTTTTTTACTTAAAAAAAAATTCACAGTCTTTTGTGTTTATAATACTCCAGGTACAATGCTGTTCTTTATCATGACATGGCACGTTTACATATCAAAGTGATATTCTTAACATTTGAAATTCCTTTTCAATTTGTATCTAAATATAAATTTCGAATTGAACATCAGCAAATATATAACTTTGCGAAATACCCAATTAGTTAATTAATTAAAAAATGAATATTTATTTAGATAAATTCTAAGAAAAATATTCTAATTACAAATTTATAAATCACAACAAAAATTATTTAAATAAGATAGATTTGTGTAGGTTGTATTAAGCCGCGGCTTTATTTAAAAAGTACCATTAACTTATTAATTAAAATTATGTTAAAAATTCTATGCTCAATTTCAGATTATTTTCGTATATTGCAATAAAAACACCAGAACATATTTTAAGATGTTGATCTGCTCGCAGTCGCCAAAAGAATAGGCAAATGAGTTGGTGTAGATATACCAAGTCTTATTCAAATTTACATTGACTTCGCGTAACATAGAAATACACATTCAAACTAATTGCTGAGTATAATATTTTATCATCTAATACCAAAACCGTCTCTATTATAAATTTGTAATACATTTGTGTTGGTTTTGTCTAATACTATGTTAACTACTACTTGACCATCATTCAATGTTCTATCATAGAAAATATACTATATAAGAAGTGAAGACACAAACAAAATAGTAGGGCAACAATATTTTTTCTGCAAAATCCATATTTTTTAAATCCATCTAGTGAGTAACTTTAATTTAATTTATATAAAGTTACAATAAAGCTTGAATGTTTTTATGGAATTTGTTTTATTGTCAATCGTTTTTTTCACACATATAAAAACACTAATATAATTGTTTTTTCGGTTTGTTTTCGTTATTTCTTGTGCGATCGCCGCATGCTATATTTTTTTTAATTTTGTATTTTTTTTTCTGTTGTTCTACGAATACATGTACATATGTAGTTACATAATATAAAAACAACAAAATAGTATTTGTTCAATATAGATGATGCGCATAAAAACGTTTCCTATTGTTATTTAAATTCATATAGCAAATTTCTTTATATTTCTTTAATTTGGAAATTTTGGTCCATAGCTATTTGATGATAAATATATTTTAATGTAGAGGAACAATTTTCTTAATCATACACATAATTTTACTTTACAGAAAATAGTTAACTTTTTCATTACGCGGTGTAAAATACAAAACTCCATTGCGCCTTTGTTTCTAAAACCAGTGGTCATGTATTTTGATTTGAACTCATTGATTTTGAGACCAACAGAAGCTGAGAATCGTACAAGTTAGCCCAGTAGTTTTTTGACACTATTGCCATTCAGCCAAATTACACTGACAGTGGTTGAACCGACAGTACAAAGTGTTGCCCTGAGGTGTTCCACTTTTACGAAAGATAAATTCTAACTTGAGATTAAAAGGTATCGGGGACAACATTTTCTTGCCTTTCTCTACAGCTAATTGTAAAAATTCGTCATAGCTGGTTTTCAACTTTGACACAATATTGTGACTGCATTGCTCTCATTTACATAAAAGCACATATTTCCTGGATATCACAAAGCAAACCATAAACTATCCCAAAGGATTGCTTGTTATAAGTCCAAGAACACCAGATGAGCATCATGAGATGTTTCGTAATATTGAGAAAGAATCATCCTTAGTAAATAAATGTATTAATGACTGATCGATTAGGACGAAATCCTCCTTGGTAGTCACCTATAATTTCTTCCACCAAAAGAGTGATTCTTTCCAATACCATATGTAAGACAGTAATTTGTATGCTGTGTAAAGAAGAGCTACGTCGCGGACGGTCTCCTTTTTTAAGGTAACTGCACAACGCAGTCACTTTCAATTTATCAGACATTTAACTTCGCTTTGCCATGCTAATCGAAAAAGGTCGAAAAAATAGTTCCACATAGTATCCCTTCTGAATATCAAGAGCTCGGAATTAATGCAATCAATCCCAGTGGAACTGTTTCTTTTTTTACATGGCCAGTGTAAACACCTCGTAGGATAGGTCCTCTAGACACATCTCCACTTAAATACAGTCTGTATTTAACTTCTTTAAAATACAGCATTTGACACTTGTTGAACAGTGAGTAAATCAGAGAAATACTCGTTTCAGTGTCGAGCACTGCACTGATGATAACAACGTGATTTTTATCGTAGCCCCAAATGTCGATAGACCTAGGTCTGGTGGTATGGTGCAGTTCAGTGATTTCTATAAAGAAGTTATGAGAACTGTACTTATAGCTGAGTTGTTGATCTCTTAAAACTTTCACGCTTTTTCCATTAACAAATTCGTTTGACGGTTCATTTAGCAACGACCGCTTTATTCTTCTATGCGTATTAAAACGTATTCTCGCTTCTTTATTTGCTGAATTCTGTTGCTCGAAACCAAGATGACACTCCCCATCATACCTAGAGTCGCCTGCTTGACTTCAGAACTATTATGAGGGTGTGTCCATGTTTCGAAGTATATATTTTTATGAGAAAAGAATGTGCTAGCCTTTATGAAGTCATGTGCGATCGCAAAGTACATCAGACTTTCCCCATTATCGGTCGCTAGTTCGTGTTGGGCTTAAGATCCTATTTTTTCACATAAGTCCTGATTTTGCCAGCTCTAGCATTTTTTTTGTGTATATCTATGCCATCTGTTATGGGGCCGAAGCACACTCAACTCTTTCGCGGTTACTTTTTAACGTCCTACCTTACGCCGTCACCAACCAAATCAAGGACGAACGAATACAGGTTCGGTCTGAATATCTGCACATTGCATTGCTCCAGCCAGCCTGTACTGGCATGAACGATGGTTAGGCCGATTTATTTTGCACTTCAACAGGGGGTCATAGTTGTGTGCATCTTCATCACCGATTGAAATCAGATGATGAAAAATCCCTTTTGTAACCCTCTTGCAGCTTTAACCACTGCACCGTTTGCTCGGTAAGCTCTAGCATTTAAGACACCAATCAAAATTTTGAATCCCGCATCACATTATGTAAATTATTGTAAAATCAGTTTTTATCTTTAGGTGGTTTACATCAATGGGCGCATGAACACAAATGATTGACAGGTCGGCTAACCGCATGCATAAACGAAGCGATTATTACACACGATTTGGAATAAAAAACAGCCCTTTTTACCTGGGCCCCAAAAAAACCAACACCAAGATTGCCGAGGTCATCTCTATAACGACGGCGGTTGACGTCATTATTTTAATTATTCAGATGTAGATGTTGTGCGAAGCAAAGCTCAGTTTCGATCTGATGAGGAATTTAATTAAAAATTAATTGTCATCTCATCAGGCCATGGCGACCGAGTGCTATGTGTAATAGCTATTTTACGCTCTATATATATTTATGTACAGTGTACATGTAGCGTTAGCGAATTATATTGGAATTGCACGAAATATCTGAATAATTTTAATTGTGTGTGTAGCGATGGTCGCTACAGTACTCCTCTGCGAGTGATTGTTCTTACTCTGAATTGAAAGTAATACCGTTGGTGAAAGCCATCGCGATCTCGTAGGTAACCAGTGGTTAGGGAGAACTCTTAGATAGGCTTGATGCGGTATGTGACGAACCCACGTTGAGTTAAGAGTGAAGAAGAATGAATCAGAAGAAGTGTTGCATGTTGCATATCACGTCGGGGTCACCATTATAACGACGGCGGTTGACGTCATTATTTTAATTATTCAGATGTAGATGTTGTGCGAAGCAAAGCTCAGTTTCGATCTGATGAGGAATTTAATTAAAAATTAATTGTCATCTCATCAGGCCATGGCGACCGAGTGCTATGTGTAATAGCTATTTTACGCTCTATATATATTTATGTACAGTGTACATGTAGCGTTAGCGAATTATATTGGAATTGCACGAAATATCTGAATAATTTTAATTGTGTGTGTAGCGATGGTCGCTACATCTCCACTATAAAGCAATGTAAAGCATTGGGGTACACAGTCTCCACATTTTCTTGAGTTTTTTGGAAAGTAAAGAATTCCAAGCGATACTCTTTCATGACTGATATAGAGCAAACAGACACGCCTGGTTTTCTTAGCGACTGCACGTCCCACTTACCGATCTTAAACTGCGTGTCCGCTAACATAGGTTGGGATTCGAGCTAAGTTTTGGCGGTATCCACATTTCCTTTTGTTGATTATTTTAACAGTAAAGTTTTTTACGGAAGCGGGTAGTCAGCCCAGAGAACCAACTTTTATTTAGTCGTCTCTTACGACAAGCAATGGGTGCTGTGGTGACATTTTAAGGATATCATGCTCGTTTAGGTTGCTTTTACGAAGCATGGAAGTGCCCGGCTAACCACAAGGACTCGCTGGCTTCGTAAAAGACTTCTAAACAAGCACGCTATCCTTAGATATTTACCACAGCATCCTTGGCTTGTTGTAGGAGGTGACTAAATAAAGGTTAGATCGCTGGGCTGACTACCCGCATCCGTAAAAAATCTCAATGTTTATTATATCAGCAAAAAGAAAAATAGATACCGCCAAAATTTTAATTTTACCCGACTAAAAAAATAAAGCATGCGATCGGCGATCACACAAGAAATAACGAAAACCAACCGAAAAAACAATTGTGATAGTGTTTTTATATAAATAAAGTATATTTTATATGCATGTGACTGTGAAGAATAACGAATGGCAATAAAACCAATTCCATAAACAAAATCTATCACATTCAAGCTTTATTGTAATATTATATAATTTGAATTAAAGTTACTCACTAGATGGATTTAAAAAATATGGATTTGGCAGAAAAAATATTGTTGCCCGTACTATTTTGTTTCTGTTTTCACTTCTGATAAGTATATTTTCTTTGGTTCTATGTTATTTTAAAATTATTCGGCTGAAATAGTCTGATCGAATTAAGGTATTAAAAAAACCTTTAAAATTTTGTTTCAATTTGACAATTTTTTGACATTTTTAAACAATTGTTGTGCGATCCAGGATTAAAATGATGATTGGCTACGATCAAAGAGAAATATTTTGATTCAATATAATAAAATAATTGATTGATTTCGTTTGTATTAAAGTTATACATTAAAAATAAATATGTTGTAGCAGATGTCATTCTAATCAAAATTGAAACACTTATTTAGTTTTCTAATTCTTAATTGTTTTATTTTTTGTTTATCATAAAAAAATGTATCTACTTTGAACAAAGTAAAATCGTTACTTGATATTTGGATGGCCCATAAAAAATAATATCACGTTGCAAAAACTAAAAGCAAGTTTTGTATAAACTTTTTTCATTTCAAATTATTTATGGTTAAATAAATTCACATATGGCAAGAATGGTCAAGGCATATCGGATTGATTTCTCGATAAACAAGGTTGCAGTGTATCAACATAGGGTGATATTTCATAAAAAAAGTATTGATGAAAAAGCTTTTAAAATAAAATTTCAACTTGTGCAATGCAAATTGTTTTATGGAAAATTTGAAATTTGTAATCGAATTATAGCAGGCCATTTTGGATAATGATTATTTTACAAAAAAGATTACAGTGAGGTAATGAAGTGAAATGTATTTGAAATATTTTGTTTGTGTATAGAAAAACATAAATCAACCCTCAACCAATTTTTTATTTGCTTCTTTTTAAGATTTTTGTTGTTCAAAGACGGACACCGTAAAAAATTTAATTTATAAAATGTCAGTTTCACAGGAATGACGTTCGATTAATGCGTAGCACGAAAAATGTTTGTATAAGTTCAAACAATTTTCTATACCTGAATAAGTTAATAAATTTTCCATAATCTTTGAAAATATAAAAAAATATGCAAATAAAATATATTTAAGTTGACCTTTAAATATTAATATATTATTATTTTTTTTTTTTAATAGAGGAGGAAATGCGGTAGTATTAGTGAGTTTTTTTTTTGTATTTTAGTTTGTTGTGGTCAGATATTGCTATCCATATGACCTAACTTTTCTTGTTTTCCAAAAATTGCGTACAGATGCTTCTCACGGGAAGGTCTGAAACTTTGGATAAGTTGTTTTGATGAAATACTGACTATTTTGTTTTTGTGCAGTAAGGACCGATAGTTTATAAAAATGTATTGTCCTGGATGTATACTCCTCTGGATCCTGATATTATGTTCCTAATTATTATTATTATTGTATGGTAATGTTTTTTTATTTTTTTTGCATGAGTGAGTCAAAAAAAAATTCTCTTTCTTTCTTTTTCTTTTCTTCCCTTTTTGCTTTATGATTATAGTTTGAACTCAGTATCTTTGACAAAATTCAGCAGGATCTTATACTCTGATTCTATTTCATCGTGTAAAATATTTTGTAATAGTTTTTGTGTTAATAACGGGTATTTAATTCTTATGTGATCAAAAGCTGGGCAATCATTTATAATATGATTATTATCTTCTATTGTATGACACACAGTGCAGTTTGGTGAATCTTCCATTTCCAACAAGGATCTATATTTTTTATTATATCCATGTCCTGTTCTTAATCTTGTGATTAATTTAATTTGATAATCTGTAAAATTTGATTTTTAAACCACAAAGATTTCTTTGGTGTAGAACTAATTTGTTTGTAAAATGGTTCTCTTATTGTAGTCATTTCTTCATATTTGCTCGTTCATTCCTTAAAAATTTCTCTTGTTACATATTTGATCGAATCTGATAGTGTTGGTTCATTATCCAATTTATGTGTGGGAGATATAGTTGCTATTTTCGCTAAGTTGTCTGCTATTATATTTCCTTCTAACCCGCAGTGACCTGGTATCCAGTGTATGATTATGTTTCTTGTATTATTATGTCCTGCAGTATCGATAATTTGGTTCTCATAGTGTTTTTCCGTGTTATGGTTAATAGCTGATTGTATTGATTTACACGCTGATTGCGAATCTGTAAGGATGATTGTATTGTTGTTTTTGCTTAATAGTGCTAAAGTTATAGCTATTTTTATTGCAATCGTTTTTATTGTTTTTATATCAGTTGCAGTTGATTATTTTCCTCTACATGTATTCCTATTCCAGCTTTGTTATTCATTATAGCACCATCAGTATAAATTCTTGTATGAGTGTTATATTTTTCTAGTTCATACATGGATAAGTTATATAGTTCGAAATTGTTACTTTCTTTCTTATTTGTAATTCCCTCTATGTTCGATATTATTTTTAAATTTCTTGGATTAGTACGTTTATAGTGGTAGGGTATTATTTTCGATAGAAATTGATATTTTTTGTATAAAAAGTTGAATTTTTCTAAGGATGTATCTGTTTTAATATCATTACCAATTTTTGTGTTATTATGTAATTGTTTTATTATATATAATATTTTTTTCTTTTTGATGTCCATATCTGTTGTCATCTCCATTGATTCTAATAGAATTGCCGGTATTGGAGTAGTTTTAGTTATACCTAAACATGTTCTTATACTTGTGTTTTTAATTGTTTGGCAAATTGTTTTTTCGGTTTTATTATTCTCTTCAGCGATTATATATGTGTACTCTAGTTTAGATTTAATTATAGCTTTGTAGATATTTAACATTGTTTTGAGTATGTTTATTGATTTATGAATAGAAGTTTTTAGATTTGTGTAATGTTTATTTAATGAAAGCTTGTTTGTTATAGTTATCCCCAATATTTTAGTATATTGCCTTTCTTCTATTTCAATATTATTGATTTTTAGTTTTATTTTTTTGGAGTTATTTTTATTTGTATACATCCTTAGAAAATGTGATTTTTCAGGATTAATTTCTAATTTTAAATCTCGTAATATTTTTGTAAGTTTTATCAATGTATTGTTTGCTATTGTACGAATTTCCTCATAATTAATACTAGCTATTATAATTTCAATGTCATCTGCATATTGAAATATTTGGACATTGTAACTGTTGAGCTTTTGTATGTTTTTTGTATATATGTTAAATAGAGTTGGGCTCAAGCAGCTACCTTGTGGTATTCCTACATTTGTATGATGTGTTAAGGTAGTATTTAAGTTTTGTATTGTAATTAATCTGTTCATGAGAAAATTATAAATCCGGTTTATTATGTTATTTGAAAATTTAAGTTTTGTCATAATTTCTATTAACATTAGCTTATCAACATTGTCAAACGCTTTTGAAATATCCGTGCTTATAAATATAATTTTTTTTTTTTTTTGAAGTTTGAGATTCTTTATATGGTTTTTAAATTCAATTAGATAGTCCATGATACCTTTTTTTCTTCTAAAACCGAAGTTGTTATAGTTTAATATATTATTTGATTCTATATGATTCATTATTCTGTTTAGGATTAATTTATTAAATAGTTTAGAGAACACAAAAGTTGGTTAGTTGGTAGTAAACAAATTGGGCGATAGTTACTAATGTCTCTATCTTCTTTTCCTTTTTTTTTATTGCAATAGTTGAAGCTATTTTCCATTTGATTGGATATGTTTGATTCTTCCAAATATTGTTGAAATGGTTAATTATTAATTGAATCATTTCCGGGTTTATATTTACAATTTGTTTTATTATTTTATAAGATATTTTGTCTAATCCTGGTGCAGTATTTTTTGTGTTTTTTATTAATTCCGATATTTCTGTTTTATTGAATTCTTTTGAATGTCTTGTATTATCTTTATTGGGTATAGGTTCCTTTATGTCTTCGATTGACTACGGAAAATTTATATTAAGGAAATGTTTAGCTTGCGTTTCGTCTTCTAGAATTTTATAATGTGATTGTTTTTTATTTTTCACTTTATTTATATTTTTCCATATTTCTGTATTATTAGTGTTATGGTTTATATTATCAAGAAATATGTTCCAGGACCTCTTTTTTCTTTTTTTATTTCTAATTTAAGTTTTTGTATATGTTTTCTTAATTCCATAGCAGTGAATAACGTCTTATTCTGATTATATATGTGTTGTTTGTAATTTTTAACATCCCATAATCTTTGGATGTACTCATTCCACCATGGTTTTGGTTTGTATGAAGATTTTCTTGTTATTACCTTTGTATTCTTCCGTATAATCTTTTCTAAGCAGACTTCTATGTCTTGTATTGGATTTTTTGCTGCTAAATTAAATTCATCTATTATTTTTGTCCAATTTGTTACCTGTCTATTAGTTGTTTCATTTGATTTGTATATAATGTGTATTGGGAAATGATCGCTACCGATATTGTCTCTTTCTACTTTCCAAGATATATTATTTACTAAATTTGTGGAGCATAATGTGATGTCTAGCGCTGTTGTGTTGTGTCTGAATGTATCTTGTCTAGTATGAGAGCCATTATTTAATAAATTAATGTTGTTGAAGGTGATTATATCCCCTATTTTGTTACTTGACCTGTTATTTGAATGCACAAGTTGGTTGTTCCAAAGACTGTTGTGTACATTTATATCTCCTGCAATCAAAGTATTATCCATGTTCTCTAGAATTAATTTTTCAAAATCTGCAACTTCATCTAGATGTTTATTTGAATTATTATAGAAAGATACGATGTTTAGATTTAAATTCCTATATTTGATATTTATTTTTATAGTTTGTAGTCGAATGAAAGAGTTTGTTTGATCCACTATTTTCCAAGAAACATTTTTTTAATGAGGAAACCTACACCTCCATATCCATCTAATCGGTCTTTTGTGATTAGTTCGTAATTGTTGAAGGTGGGTCTGTTAAATTGATTTGTCCATGTTTCTGATAGTATAACTATATCTTTTTTGTTTATATGTATATACTGTTCAAATAACATTTTATTACTGTTCAGACTTCTGATGTTTATTTGAACTATTTTTATACTACTCATTTGATAAAGATTAAAATTTGAAAGATAAAATAAAATTTAAAGTTATTTTAATAATAGAATAATTACTTCCTATCCCAGTTTATTCTACACTACTAGTATTTTTCTTGAGAATATTTAAAAGTTTTATACGTAGCAGGTCCGGATTGGCTGGATTTTCATTTAATTTATCAGGTTTCGATATTATTATATCCATATCTTTATATAATTCATATCTTGTTTTTTATTTCTTTTTTACGAGTATTTACCAGATTAGGATTTGTATTCTTCTTTCTGTTTGCTTCGTATTGCTGTTTACCCAATCTGTATTCCTATTTTTCCCATCCCTTCTAAAGTCTGCTTGACTAGGTATTCTCTGCCTTCTTCCGTATAATTTTTCTTTAGCTTCTTTAAAGCTTACCTTATGTATTGTCATGTGTTCGGTTATTTGTCTTTGTCTATTCCTTTCCTGACAATCTCTATGGTTGGTTCTATGGCCATCCCCACAAAATTTGCATCTTTCTTTTTTTTCACAGATATGATTCGTTTCTTTTGTTCCGGCGCATATGATACACAATGGGATTTTTTCCGATTTGCATCTTTTTGTGGTATGTCCATAATTTAGACATGATTTGCAGTGTAATGGATTAGGTATAAAATAATGCACTTTTAATAATATATTATCGTATAACACTACATTGTACGGGATTTTATTTGCTTTAAATGTTATTTTCACCAATTCCATATCATTCGCTGTTTTGTTTTTATCATCCCACCTTGTCATACGCTCTATTTTATCAATTTTAAAATCCGATTTTATATTACTCTGAATGTCGTTTATAGTTAAGTCTAACGGAATGTTTTTGATAACTCCAATAGTGGTATTGAAGTTTGTTGGTATAAATGAGTTATAACCGTCAAATGTATTGAATGCTTCAGAGTTAATACATTGATTTGTTTCATCATATTTTTTGAAAATAATCCTTGCCATATTTTTACTTAATTGTTCGACAGATTCTATATTTTTGAATTTGTTCATTTGAATTGATTTCCCCAGACTTATCATATTTAATTTATCTTTAGTAACAATTACTTTATAAGGTCCTTCATCTTGTCTATTGTATGTGTTTTTAACTGTTGTTATGTTTCCGTCCATTTTGTTATTTATATTTAATGTTTCTGTATTTTTAATTACTGTTATCTCTGAACTATCTATCCATGGTGTGATAATATTTGCTGTTTTTTCTTTAATATTAGTTTTTCTTTTATGTTCTGTATAATTTGCACTATGTGAAACTATTTTATTTCTTTCTTCGAGAATCTTGATTCTTTTGTTATTAAATTCATCTATATCTGTATCTGGTAGTGGTACATTACATGCTTGGGTTAAGCAAATGCTGCTCTCCTCCTTATTGCGTTTTTTCGGCCACTCTATCTTATGTGCTGATGTATCAAACTATTAACCACTAAAGACTTAACCCAATTTTCCAAAAAAAAAAAAAAAAAAGAAAGAGCCTTTATAAGATCACTTTTCTAGAAAACACGTTCTTAACACGTCAAGTCAAATGTATATCCGGTGAATGAATGTTTGATTAAAATTTTATTTATTTTTATTTTATGAAAAATTATTTGCGATAAGAAAAACTTTGATGGTAATCGTTCGGAAAACTTGATTGAATTGGATGAATATTAATTAGTAACTTACTTTTCCCAGCCACTGGGCCTCCGATATTTGTCAGGCTGATGACTCAGTGCAATAGTCACTTTTGTTGCTTTTTCGGAAGAATACTTGATTTTTATTATTTTTTTTATATAAATGTTCAGAGCACTTAGAACATATGTATATCCTTTATATGAAAGTTTTAGCAACAAACACACAGCACTACTGCAAAAGGTAAAAGGAAGGATTAGGAGGGAAAAAGGTAAAAGAGGAATAAAAGGAATAAAGGTTTTCAGTCTTCTAGTTGTTTACTTTTGATATTAAGTTTGAATCTCTGTAAATTGTATTCCAAGGGAAACATCTCGTCGTTCAGTTTATTCCACATACGCGTACTCCTAACAAAAAATGAGTTTTTAAATTTATTGGTCTTCGCAAATTTAATTTCCAGATTGTATCGGTGTACCAGGCGTCTTAAATTACACGCGGGCTTTGACAAACCAGGCATAAATTCATATAGTTCCGATGAACAATGACCATGAAAGTAGTTGTAAAACACGCATAAGGCTCCCACATTACGCCTATGGGAAAAAGAATCAAGATCAGATAATAATTTTACTTCTTCAATCATTCGAGATGCTCGGTTTTGGACCCGATCGAGTGCAGTTAAATGAGTTTTCGGTGCTCCAGCCCAAATATGAGAATTATACTCCAACCTGGGTCTTATGTAGTTCTTATATATTGTAAGTATTTCGGATGGATTAAAGTAAAACTTACATCGTCGTAGAAATCAAAGACATTTGGTTGCACCAATACCTGCTTTGTTTATTTGTCCAGCCCAAGATATTCTCTTTGATATAGTTAAACTGAGAATCCAAATGTGTCAGACGTATCCAACCTGGATTAACCAGTCAGAAAAGACGGTGAATAACCGTCATCAGTTTGGCCAGAAAAAACACAGGATTGAAATTTGTTGGAATTAAATTCCACTCTGTTGGCTTCACCCCATTTAAGAATGGAATGGAGATCTCGCGTAAGGCGGTCATTCATAAGAAGGTAAACTGTAAGAGGTGGAAAGTGAGCTGTCATCAGCATAGGAGTATATTGGATTGAGAGTTGCTGTTAGAAGATCATTGATGAAAATTAGAAAAAGGGTTGGAGAAAGGAAGGATCCCTGAGGAACACCAGCATTTATAAGATGTTGATCGGAAGTCACACCATCCACCACCACTTGGATTTTGCGACAAAGAAGAAAATTCTTAATCCATAAAATTAACGAACCGTGAAGGCCAACTGCCCTCAATTTACACAGCAAACCCTTGTGCCACACGCGATCAAATGCCAATGAGATATCGAGTGCAATGACTTGAGATTCACCAGATTGATGAATGCTTCTGTTCCATTGTTCAGTAACAACATTAATTAAATCACCTGCTGAATGCCCTTCGCGGAATCCATACTGACGATCAGAAATTAGATGATTGGCTTTCAAATATTTCATCAGCTCGAAGCTAATTATGGTCTCAAGTATTTTAGAAAGCACCGAGATGATAGCGATTGGGCGATAATTTGAAGGGTCCGATTTACTGCCCTTTTTTGGCACAGGATGTATGTTAGCAGTCTTCCAGATAGAAGGGAAAATGCCAGAAGACATAGATCGGTGAAACAGACATGATACTGGCTAAGACAGCCACTATCATGTTTGTTTGACTGTATTCGCTGGTTCCCCATGACGAAAAACATGTCGGTTGTAAAGTGTCGTCTAGTTAGCTAAACCAGTTTGGTTTTTTCTGTAGCTAGGCTCAAACCATGATCACTAAGTCATGTGGAAGTTCGTCGCATAATCTGCTTTAGCTAGCGTTGAACATCTTCTGTGTCCCAGGCGATTATTACTGCTGCTAAATCGACTGCATATCCCACCATGAAGGTGTCCTCTGGCATTTCCATACGCAAGATACCATCGTATGATGCATTCCATAGGTCAGGTACTAGGACTGACCCTTGGGCGGGACCTCCTTTGATGGCCCTCCGTGGTCTCAAATATTCCTCCGATTTTAAAGGTAGCTATGCATTATCCGCAAAAGGTAGTCTGGCACGTGGAAATCGTTTGTCAACGCCGACAACACATCCACCACCACTTGGATTTAGCAAGTAATACTAGCTTTTGTGAATAATGATTTTGTTACTGTGCCACCAAAAAGGCTATCACCATTTCTAAATAGCACCAATAGTAGATCGCCTATTCCTGAAGCCGTATTGCTTATTGGATAAGTCTCCTCCTGCTATTAGTCTCCTCTTGCTGCTATGAGCCGTGGCTTTAGTAATTGTACTTGCAATTTGCTCGCTGTATTGGACATTCAAAATGGTCTATATGCCGATAGAGAGTTTCGGTCGCCCTTCTTTTTATTTACGAGTACCAGCCGCTGGGTTTTCCATGCCTTTGAGAATACACCCTCCAAAAGACAACGGTTGTACATGTTTAAAAGTACTTCAGGTTGTGATAAAGCTGTCATCTTCAACGCTTCCATGAGCACTCTGTCTGGACCTGGTGCTTATTGGATCTCTTCAATCAAGAAAGCTGGTACATCATCTGGTTTATCGGAGCAAGGTGGCAGGCCGTCACTTGAGTGGTCCAGGAAAAGGGATTTTACGATGTGCCATGTTTGACTTGGCTCCATTAAGGTGCTGGGTGTCAGTGTTCTCGGTTTGCGCATTACAATTTTATAGCCTAAACCCCAGGGTTCGCTGTCAAAGTCACGTTTTAAGTTCTCTACGCTGACGTAGAGTCTAGGAAAACAAATTTGTTTTAAAGGCGCCACCTTTCCTTTTGCTCGTAAGTAGATGATGCTCAATACGCCTTTTTTGATGAGTTGTAAAATGTGTGAACTTGCAACTTTCGCTTGACAAATTTGTAGTAGCATCGTGGAATCTCGATTTTGTATAAGTGAATTAATTGTCGATGGACCAAGAATACCGTTCAGTATTCAGATTCGTTGGAAGATTTTGTTCCAATCCAGTTCCAGTATTCAAAGGCGTTGAATAATTATTTTAAAGTTTATAGTAATGGGAGATAACTATCTTAGTGGATCATAGGTTTGGGATATGGCGGATAATATTTTCCGTTTGGCCCATTTTGACATATAATCTGTTAATTCGACGTTAAAACTGAATGTATCGTTGGTATCATCCATGTAGAAATCTTGATAATTGTCCAAAATTTGCAATGTCCAAAACGCCAATTGCGTAGAACACGCCAGGCCATATATAACAGTTTGATTTTGATAAACTTGTATTGTCTCATCTGTTGTATTGCGCCAGAAAATTGAAAAAAAACGGTTTCAAATTTTGGACCTACATGTAGCACATCGTCTTAATAAGGTAGACGTTGATGACCGACATGAAGCTTTTCATGCGGTCTTTTTTCTGTATACCATGATGCGGTAAATAAAACTTCTGGTTGTTATCTTGAGGCAGCTGGGATGGTAGAACTATATATAGTTTGAGTATAATCGTTAATAAATTTAAGTTACATCGCCAAAAGTCGAGTCCTTTAGTGGCAAACGTACTATCCATCGCCAATTGCTACTTTTCGATATGGCAGGCGCATATAATTCTTGACACCGCAGAGCTGATTCTGTCATAGATCCCGTCGTGTTCGATGGTGGTTCTTCAATAGTCCAAAATCTTTTTAGCATATCGTTTAGATCGTCGGTATCGGTATTTACTGAATTTTGTATTAGTCCATGAGGACTGATTCGAGATTGAATCGCGATAAGTGTTTTTCCGCGAATATGACCTGCCGGGTTACTTGCCGGGTTATCTGCTAAACCGTAAGCTTCTATGTACTTAGCATTTTGTTTCAAATGAACATTGAATTCGAACCTGAATCCAATAGTACTCGAGTTTGTTTTATCTCTCCACTACGTGAAGGGATATTACGAAAGCAGTCGGTGAAAAAGGAGTAGGTGATGAAAGTATTGCTTTAACTTCTTGTGATTATATCGTCGATCAATATGTTTGTGATGACTTCACTTGGCTCGAATTCTTTGTCGCCCCTTGATTAATGTACAGCATTAATGGTTGATTTAGGTACAACAATTCCTCAAAACTACAGTGCGTCGTACCTTTCACTCATTAAGTAAAATAATCCATTGTTAGAAACGCTTCATTTACTAAACGTATCACCCCGTAAGCCCCCTCGTAAGATTTCATCTTTATTCTTTCAAAAAGATTTGAATTAATGATGAAATTATCGGATTTGGCTTGTCCTAACGTTGCTGCAGTTTCTCCTAGGTTTCATATTATAATCTGTGGTAGTGATGTGTCAAAGAAGTGCAACAGTTTCACCTCGCAACAGGCTTTTTCATAATTGCAAAATTATGTACCGCACTGACGTACAGATCCTGACAGATCTGATAGTCGGTTTTATTTTCACAAACACGTGCAACTCGTATAATTTTTAATGAATATTACCGTTAACCTCGTCGCCTCTTACACGGATGATGACCGTTTTACTTAACTGCTTTACATAATATCTTGACTGCTTTAGTTGTTTGCAACAGTCTATCAACTTGAATACAGCAATTGGGACCAAGTCCCATGTTTTGGCAACGAAATGCTTTTTAAAAATTCACAACTTGTTAATTTTATTTACATTAGTATATTCCATCACAATGGGGGGTCGATCGTTGATCGTTGAAGAGATCGGACGTGCTTTGATTGTTCTCTTCATTTTAAAATTTATTATTTATTTAATTTAATTTAATTTAATTTAATTTTTAGTTAATGTGTGTTAATATAAATGTGTAATATGTATATCTGTTTCAAGGCTGTTATTGTTGGTTTCACGCTGCGTGTTTAAATTATTTTTGCAATAGTGGTATAGTTTTATAGTGAAATAGATATTGAGGATCAAGATTATGATGTATATTAATATGTATACAGCCTTGGGAATATTAATATGGTCTGCACTATTTGACCATCGAGCTTCTTGAAAAGCAACGAGTTTCAAGCGATACTCTTTCGTTGCTGATATAATGCCATCAAACGCGCCTGGCTTTCGTAATGGCTGCATGTTTCACTTACCGATATTATTATAAGCGGGGGTTGGGTTAAATTTTGGCGGTATCCTTATTTTGTTAGTGTTTTTTTAGTTTTTAATGATGTTGGTAGTCGTCCCAGCAATCCAACATTTGTTTAGTCGCCTCCTACGACAGGCTAAAGATGCTAAGGTCAAATTTTAAGTATAACATGTTCGTTTAGAAGCCTTTTACGGGCCATGAAAGTGCTCCCTAACCATAGGAGCCTTATATCCATATGATACATGTATGCATATATATATATATATATATATATATATATATATATATATATATATATATATATATATATATATATATATATATATATATATATATATATATATAAATATATATATATATCTGTTTAATTTAATGCCTTGAGTAAATTTCCTGGAGTATTTGTGTTTTGTCAAATTATCTTATATATATTCTTTGCACTTATGGGACAACCCCTTAATCAACACTTTTTTCAATTAAATAATTGATAGGTAAATTTAGCGAGAAATATTTTCAAAAAGATGTTTTGTCGTATTTTCAGTTAGTAAATTTTTTTAAATATAAGTTCTTAACCCTACTTTATATTTCTACCCTTTATTATTTAAATTAGTAACAAATGTCAAAGGTTATTACCTGAAGAAAGGTGAATCTTTCATTCACCTTTTCATTCATCTTTTGAATGAAGAAAATTTTATTCCGCTAATAAAAGAGTATGGGAGCGATAAAATTGATTTTCTAATATTAAATAGAAGTATTTTCATTTTTATTGGATTGGATTCGTCGAATTTAAAATAAAATAAAAAATTAAATATTAATACAATTTAGAAGACATAAACAATTCGATTCAATCTAAATCTGTGTCCGTGCTTTGTTTTACTTGGTATCTGTTTTACTTATTCAATTGCCTAACTGTTACACCTATATATATATATCACAATAAGTGTATCAAAAGTGGTAAAGATGAAGACCTAATATTATATATTCAATAAAATAGAAATCAATCAATTTTTAATTAACATAGAACATTGAATGATGGAAATATGGCCATAAACTAGCCATATTAATAAATAGTAGTTAGTAGCTACCATTTAGGCGGATTGCTTGTGTGAGATATTACTTTCAGCAATTAGTTTAAATGTGTATTTTTATGTTGCGTGAAGTATTTCTATGTTGCGTAAGATTTCGAAAGATTTTGGGAAAATACCGATAACAACTCTTGGTATGTCTACACCAACTCATTTGTTGATTATTCTTTTGGTGATTGCGAACAGGTCAACATATGTGTGTAAGAGCAGAGGTATATTGTCTGTGATTTACAGTGCTTACAGTGCATTCTCTTTTCTCTTATTTCAGTGGTATATGTCTCTTTACATAAATAGTTTGGTTTCTGCAAAATATTACCTTTAGATGGGGATTTTCTATGGCGCATTAGCAGCACCACCGCCAATTGCTGCCGAAATTCCAGTTGGTCTAACTTTATGTTATAAGCTTTTGCTTCTGATATTCATGCGATAATTCGAAATATGTTGATCGATTATATCGACGCCACCCATATTTCTGTTGTAAACTTTCACTGCTGCCGGTTGAGGTACGTTCATTTGGTTTTCTCTATATGGACATAACGACGTACAGTCCCTACTGGGTATTGACCAAAACAATTAAATAGCAATGATACGAGTTGGTTGTCTTTCCATCTAGTAGGTTACCTAGATTATTCCCTGTATCTATGTAATTTTCAAAATATCCGCGTGGTTTTTATTTAGGAGTATTTTTTCTTGAAATGTTTTTTTTTTCTCTATTTTCACGTAGTGTTCATTTCCATCATACCATTTAATGCACAGACAAGGTTTGATCCCGTAAAAAACTGGTCAAAATATAACGAAAAATGAATTTCTGGATAGCTATCTCTTATTTGCTGTGCAAAGTTCAGCACTACCGATTCTCCAAATCCAAGACTGTTGGTCCAAACGACTGGCTGCTACCCAAGCTTTATTCCCAAATCAAATCGGCTTGTTTCGGATGAATCGCTTACATTGATAAAATGAGGGGACATTTTTCATTATCATTCTTATTCCAGTGACCAAAATGCGCCTTTGAAGCTTCTAAAATAATTTTTCATTCATCATAGTAAGAATTTGCTTTACGAATTTGCTTTACATCTAATATGAAAACCTTAAACAGCTATTTGGTATTGGAGACAGGGTATTTGTACAGGGTATTGGAGTCGTTATTTTACGTAATGTGGAGTTAGTTGCCACTATAATAAGTTGCTATAAAAGTTAAAAGTGATTCGTTTATAATTAAAAAAGGTAAGTTTTATGAATTAAAAACACTTGGCTTGTCTTGAAAAAAAATATTGCAAAGTTTAGTTGAGTTTGATACCGAAGTACAATGTCGGATAGGTCTATTGCTATTCGGGACCAGGATGGAACTCTTCGTGTTAACATCGATGTAACACTCGACACGTAGAAGGAGCTTTTCTCTCATTTACTCGTTATTAAGCAAGAGTCACATGCTGTATTTTAAAGTTATCAGAGAACGCTGAGACTCGTAATTTGGCAGGCGTAGAGTTCTCAGCGACAATGGCTCCTCGGGGTAGCGAACAATTTAACTTTTTCGGGTTATCTAAAACAATACAAATACCAATCTCGGGCTGGAATCCGATGATGTGGTTTGTTGATATAGTACGAGTCAGAAATGGCCTTTAAACTATTTTAAATAATTAATATTATCAAGTTCTTAAAGGAAATATTTATTGGTTCCACATTTATGATAAGATTTCATTTTCCCAAGAGTCCTGCATCGTGTATTATATTTATCGGCTAATTAACACTGGTTCAATCGGAGCACACTTATCAATATAAAACAACACACAAACTTTTTTATTGCAAATATTTATTTACGCAAACCACATCATAATTCTTTAACTTTAAACTTCCCATATCTTAATCAATCGTAGACAGCCATACAATAAATGTCACATTTTTGCAAAGCGGAAAACAAATAAAAGAAAATATAAAAAAAAAAAAAATTAATTTTGGAAAACGATTTTAAAAATGTACAAACTGTAAATTGGACTGCTTTCGATAATAAATGTCCAACGTTCCAAATGGAACAGGAAATAATTAAAATAAAAATTAAAGACAGGATAAGTTATTTTAGAGCAAAAGAAATTTACATTAGAGAAAAACACAATTGCATCCAAATCAAATGTAATAAATAATAAATTCTTTAGTGAAGTATTGAAAGATAAAATAACAATAACAAATCAAAACGAAATCAACAACAATAATAAAAAAGAGAAAAGCAAAACGGCATAATTTTAATACACAAAAATAATTCCAATAAAAACAACCAATGCAATATGAAATTAACAGAAAATGAATTAAACAAAACTAGCGAAATAAAACAAACAATAACAAAAACAACAAAGTACCGGTTTTAATCCGAAAAAAATGGGAGAACGAAAAATTGGGAGAGGCTTAATAGTATTGAATAATGAATTGAAAAATTGAAATTATTGCCCGATGTTCAATTTTAGTACAATTTTAGAACAAAAATAATACTTACCATCACAAAAATGAAGGGAGCTAACAACAAAAACAAAAAACGAAATTTTCCAACACTATTACAAAATTGTACATTATACTCCGTATATGTACACAAAAAAAACGTCATCTCCCAATTTTTCGACCACCCAAATTTGTTGTTCTCTTTTTTTTCGGATAAATCGGTATACGGAAAGAAGATAAGAAAGTTGTGGCGATGTTTTTTGATATTGAAAGAGCGTATGATTATGTGGTTCCAGGGAAACTATATCAAGTTCTTTTGAACTTGAGCTTCCCTCGAAAAACTTGCAAATGGGTGTATGGTTCCATAAAAGATCGTAAGTTAGTTTTAGACGGCAGAGACTACGAGTTGGAGGAAGGGGTGAAAACTGGAGACTTCCGCAAGGGAGTAAGAATGTGTGAAACAGTTAATAAAAGCAGTTAACATTTAATATTTGAGTGAATGTAAATACGAGAAAAGGTTGTTGCCATACAAATAAACGAATTGGTATGCGAAAAGAGAATCTAGATGTCTGGATTGATTTTGGAAAATATTAACTAATTTTGCAAAATCAAAAGAGTCAGTCGCTGCCCCCCTCCTGACAATCTGGTGAGTATGAATGAAGTATCGGTTAAAAGAGAATTTAACAGAATGTTTGTCGAATATTTTGCACATGTAGAAGTGTATACAGACGCTAGTAAACATGATGACCGAGTGAGAGTAGAAATTTTCATTCCTGCAATGAAAACAGAAAAAATGATACGAATAAATGACAACATCTGTATATGAATGCAGAGCTAATTGGGATTATGGAAGGCATTAAGCTAGCAATTAGTGAAGGGAAGTATGATTACATTCCGACTCTTTGATTGGACTTCAATTAATTACCAGGGGAGGCAGCTCTCATTGCAATGTTTATGTGGAAATGTTGCTTGAGTACCCAAAATCTTGTGGGAGTGAGATGCTTTTGGATACTTTTGCACCTGCAGATCAAGGGTAATGAAAGAGTCGATATGCTTATAAAAAATGTTCTGACATGCTCTGAATGCACAAAAGAGTAAATTTCGATACAATACACTCAGGAACGGAAGATCTCTAATAGAGTTGCTACAAATGGGTAATAGTGTATTTAAAAAAAAATTATAATAATAAATAAGTAAAATATTAATTATAATTAAAAAATTAAATTTGGAATTGTAAAATTTAAAAAAAAATGGTCAAATTAATGGATTCGGGCCAGATTGCGCCTTCTTTGAAGTACCACAAATAAAACATATATAAAAAAAACTTTCCAGAACTTTACGAAATATTGGATTAAATGCCTACCCATTTGTCCCGTTTTGAATATACTTACGATGATTTTATTTATTTAACAAATGTGTAGGCTTTTATTTATATTACAAATGGGTAGGGTGATCAATAGTAATTTGCATTTACAGTGATAAATTTACAACTCAAATTATACTACGGTATACCAAAACCTGTCAAAATAATAAATTTCAATGTTGAATAGACGTCTGAAGTAATTTGACCTTAGTGTTTTAGATTACATTACAAAAATGATAAAAGGAAAAGGATGAATTATCATAATACAATATAATTGACATTGAAACAAAATTTCTTTGTCGTGGTACGTTCCTTCTTTAAGTACAAAATACGATGATAGCATTCATTATACGAATAGGCAAAATATGGAAACTGATAAAACGGTTCCCCACATAATTCAATTTGACAGAGTATTCTATAGAAATAGCTTTATTTAAAGCTCCATAAAATAGGTTGTCTATCATGGAAGCTTAATATGATTTTATTACAACTCTAAAGGATTGTTGGTAATAATTCCAAATAAATACATTAAGTGAATTAGGTTATAAGAGGATTTTCTTTGTTTCATATTGCTTTTTGTGGTATAAAAGTAAAAGGATTTTTATACCATAAATTAAACAATTGTGTGGCTGCATTAACAAGGTCTTTTGTCAGGTTTTTTTTGTCACCTTATAATACAATTTATAATTAATGAATGTAACCATAAAAGTTCGTTACATAATCATATTTATTATAAATGTATATAGAGTCTTCCAATAAGGATAGTCGTTCAAGTTTTATTGCACGAAATGAGCGGAGTAAATATCTGGGGAAATACAACATATAATCACCTAAGTCGAGATAATCCGTTATGTTTTTATTTTATTTAAACCAATTGGAGATTTTGTTATATCTGTCCTTGCAATTTTTCACTAAACTCATAAAATATTGTTGACCACGTTATGAACAAAAACAAATCCACTTATATTTCTTTAATGAAAGCGACTTAAGTGTGGCCTTCGTTCGGTAGTTTTTTTTAACCAGTAATAATTGTTTCAAATGATTTTTTCAACTGTATTCTTTTTTACAGTCTATAAAAAAATCGTGAAAATCGACAAAAAAAGGTATCGATCTCAAAAGGCTTTTTCTCTTTTATTAATGAGTTAAAAGTGGATTTTATGGTTTTGTAGTGAAGCCTAGACGATCCTAGATACCCTAATTTACAAACGAAAGATTTCGGATTATTTCGTGATATATCCAACTTTTGGTAGTCTATAGCCTTGCATAATTGTGAAAAAGCGACCAAAAATTATTTCGACTTCAAAAGGCTTTTTTCTTTTAGTAATAATTAAGAGTGGTTTTACGGTTTTATGGTGAAATCTAGACGATCCTAGATACTCTTAACAAACGAAAAATTTCGGATTTTTTCGAGAAACATCCACCTTTTTATAGTCTATAGCAGACATTTGCAAAAACGACAAAAAAAATTTCGACTTCAAAAGGCTTTTTCTCTTTTAGTAATGAGTTAAGAAAAGGATCTTATGATTTTGTAGTGCAGGTTTATCGGTCGTCCACATACACGTAATAAACTATTATCATCCAAGAAGGGATCGAGATATGCCAATGCACCATTGAAGTGTACTTTTTTGTTACATCATTTGATCTCTTTTGAAGATGCATTAATTGCTTCCGTTTTAGCCAAAAGTTGAAGCAGATTTTAAGCCGTCTATGGACAATATGACTCTGTCATAAGCATTTGACCCATTTTCGATCTTCTTTCTAGATCAGCGTTGACTTCTAGTGAATGTTACTTTTTAGGTCAGTTTGTTAAATGGTTTCGAAGGTGATACTTCTCGAGAAGCACAATCAGCTGGATTCTGTTCTGAAATTATATGCCACCATTGACTGATTTTGACGTCGATAATCTCATCGGTTAGCGATGAAAGTTTTTGATCGGTTGACAAGATTTATGAAAGATTTTGTTGATTATTATTTTCGTTGACTTTCATTCGCCAATTCCTTAACCAGTTCTCAATTTTATTTAAATGTTTTTCAATTGTTTTGAAGTAGCTTGAGGATTTTTGTTAGACACCAAGATATCTGTATCATCAGCAAAAGTTTGCATTATTGCGTTGAAAATGTCCATTATTAGTTCAATGCATTTGTCTGGTAACTCTTTGATCATATTCATGGTAATAAGAACATGCCCTGGTGCTTTTTTGAACGCACGTAAATTTTCAATGTTTGCCTTTTTTCCAGTCCACAACTCGAATGGTGTTTTGTCTTCCATGGTTATACAAAAGTATTTATAGCTTCGGCCCAAAAACGTTTATCCAACATTTGATATTAACATAGTTCTGACTGCCTCGACCAATGTGCGATTGTCCCTCTCTGCGCACCCGTTCTACTCAGGCGTACATGGCACAGTCCACTGGTGTCAAATGCCTCTTTCTTCTATGAAACGTTTCATCTTGTCGTTAACGAATTTCGGTCTATTATCTGACCGAAATTTTTTTAAATGATGACCACAATCGTTGTTCAAGGCCACAAAGGTTTTGAATTTATCGAACACATCTGACGTATAAAATGTAAAAAATAATTAGCATCACCAAATAACTCAATCGGCATCGTACACACGTCGCTAAGAATAATGTCACCACACCGTCTCGCCTTTTCATCTCGATTTTCAAAACTCCAACGATGCTGTTTGCCTTGAACTCAAGCTTCACATATATAGTCTTTATCTATGGAATGGGTGTTGTTCTTTTATAGAAACTTTCTCACGTGTGCTAGATTTTGGTGTCCAAAACGCTTATGCCAAATTCGAATCGAAAGATTATTGCTTGCGGAGATAACATTACCTTCAACGCTTTCATCAATTGAAACCACCTTAAACAGCATCATATTCATCCGACCTTGTTTTACTCCCACTGCAACAACACTTTCCTTGTTCAATGTACGACATCCTTCTTTGTCAAAATGACAACCATGTTACCAAAAACTATATAATATATAAAGACTTGCTATACAATGTAAAATGCAAGTAAATTAATTTGGGTACAATCGATTTCAATTTGGGGACGATCGCAACGCAGAACCCTGAAATCTAAAACATCATATATACAAACATGAATTCTCTTGATAATTTTTATTCTCACTTTAATTTATTTTACGTTACATTTCTATCCGTCTTTTTCGCTCTTGATAAATATTTCATTTCGTTCTTTACATTATTTTGTTTTTTTTTATGTTACAATTGTGTTAGATTTGGTAGTATGGAAAATTAAAAAAACCAATGATCACTAATGTAGATAAGAGATAGAAGACTAAAATCATGCTAAAACAAATTGTCGTACACAATTAAAAATTACGAAAAAACGATTGATACTTCAAAATAAATTCAACTTAAGATGGTTTTATGTGATTTTTATGGTTGTTAATATATTTCTGTTTAACTTTGTAACGTGCGAATATTCAAACTAATAAATTTTTTTTAAGTGAAGTGAAAACTAGAAAATTAACTAAGTACATAATAATATTTGAAAGAAATTCAAATACTGGTAACCGGTTATATTTACAACAATATTTTGTTGAATTTAAAGTTTAGACATGAAAATTAAAAATTCTGGTGTATTGTGTGCTGTAAAAACTTGTACAGCTTCTCGTAGAATAAATCCTGAAAGAAAATTTTTTGTTTTTCCTTCGGATAAAAATATGTTTGACGTATGGGTGTATAAATGTGGATTGCCAAAGTGGAATTTGACCAAAAAATTGTTGGCTTGTAAAAAACATTTTGATCCTCAATCCATAGGTAAACGGCGTTTGAAAAAAAATTCTGTGCCAGAATATTACTTGACGTATCCAGATTTGAAAATTGATGATCAAATACCGACTCGATATAAAAATATAAAAACTTATGCAAAGACTGTAACATCGCCTGATGATATTGAGTCGAATAATTCCGTCGATATTCCTGCTGATTTTATTTCAGACATGAATAATCATCTTCCCCAAAATAAGGAGCCCGGTCGTTCCTGTAGTGATTGCTTAAAACAAATAAACAATTCTTTATATTATAAAGGTAAGTTCGAAAAAGCGGCAAATCATTTAGAATTATTACGAGGTAAAATTATTATCTTACGAAAAGCATTATTAAATGTCAAAAAGCAAATCAAATTACGGAAACAAAAAACAAAAGTTGTTGCAATGCCTAAAAATGTATTGGTTTGCAAAGAAATTGAAAAGTTGCCAAGTTTGAGCTCTGACGCAAAGGAGTTTGCTAAGATGATTATAGGAAAAAGTAAGCAATGGCCACAAGATCAACGAAATATCGCCCAAAAAATATATTATAAATCACCGACATGTTACAACTATCTACGAGATAATTTAAACTTGCATATGCCTTCCAAGACGTCATTACTTCGCTGGGCTCCGATTAAAAATTTAAAGCCAGGGTTGAATGATTCGATTTTGAAAGGCCTCAAAGAAAAAGTTGATGTTATGACAGATGACGAAAAGTATGTCGTATTGATGTTTGACGAAATGTCTATCAGACCTGATTTGGAGTACGATCGCGTGAATGATGAAGTCGTTGGATTTTCGGAAACAAATAAAAGAACCCCAGATATTGCGAAATATGTTACAATGTTTTTAATCCGCGGACTGATGAAACAATTTAAATATATCATATCTTTTTACGCAAGTGCACATAACATGGAAAGTTCCAATTTGAAATATATTTTGTTAGAAAATGTAAGGGAATTGTTCAATATTGGATTTAATATTGTTGCGGTCGTTTGCGACCAGGGACCGAATAATCGGAAATGCTACACATTGCTCAATGCTGATAAAAATTCCCCATTTTTTTATTTTAATGAACACAAAATATTCGCGTTATATGATGTTCCACACTTAATAAAATCGTTAAGGAACATTCTAATAAATAGCAATTTAAGCACACCTGACGGGATCGTTTCGTGGGATGTTATAAAAGAGTTATTTGAAACAGAAAAACTCAGAACTACAAAATTGTGTCCAAAACTTACAAACCGGCATATTTACCCGAATTCATTTGAAAAAATGCGAGTAAAATTTGCTACTCAAATTTTTAGTCGAACTGTGGCAGCTGGAGTAAGAACCATGTCCGATTTCAACAAATTTTCTACAAAGGCTAAGCCATTCGCTTCAGCTACTTCCAATTTCATTGAAAAAGTCGATAGACTTTTTGACAATTTAAATAGCAAACTTGTTTTTGATCCGAATCCTCATAAATCCGCTTTAAAAATTAATAATCAAGTACATCATAATCTTAATAATATATTAACTTACTTTTCTCAAGTAAAGACCATAAATAAAACTACTGTCTATTGTTTGAATGGAATTATCCAAACTATAAGTGGAATATTATCAATGTTGGAGTATGTAAAACAAAAGAACGCTAAGATTGACTTTATTCTAACAGCTCGTTTGAATCAAGATCCAATAGAAAATTTATTTGGCCTTGTTCGCCAACGGGGTGGTAATAGTGTTAATCCTTCCCTCTATGAATTCAATCATTCCATAGGTAAAATAATGGGTATCAAATTTTTGGAAAACTCTGCTTTTACTAACTGCGAAACCGTTGTAGACGAAATGTTGACCACCGATATAATTACGGAATTTTAAATCAGCACACCAATATAATTTTAAAAGACACTTCAAATGAATTGCAAGATTATGAAAATGAACCTCAATCTGCTAGTAACAACATCTCAAGAGAAAATAAAGAATTGGAAATTATGATAGAAACAGATTCAGATTGCCAAGAAGATTTTGATGATGCTTCCAAAAGATATTTTATAGGTTTTGTTGCATTTAAAAATTTGAGAAAAACAAAATGCGACATTTGCAATGAAACTCTTATAAAAAGTGATGGTATTTTAGAGGCGAAAAAAGAGCGTTTTATAATGTATAAAAATTATACTAGTAATAGTATCTTTGGAGCCCTTCACGCACCGAGCGAAATATTTTATAATATTTCGAAACTTCACATTAATATTTTCGAAACATTGTTTAAAATGCATCCTCATAAGGAAAACATCAAAAGCTACATTAGAGATGTCTGCGTGGAACAAACAATCAAAAACCAAGAGTACCAGTATTGGTTTGATGAAAACAGTCCTTGTTATTTGCATAATTTAGAGCTATTAGATTATATATTACTCATTATGCTCAGAAAACACTCAAAATGGAGTACAAAGAAATTTATAGCTGCTATCAATCCGAGAAAATGTAACGACTCTAACGTAAAATCGCAAAATAAATTAAGCAGAATTATTAAACATCCGAAATTGAAAATTTTAAATGCCTAATAGCAGATATGCATATTAACAATATCAATTTTGACAACTTTTGACAATATTGAATATTAACCTTTACAGATAGGAGCGGGTACGGGGTGCATCACAATTAAATGTATTTTTATAATGAAATTTTTTTTGAATATATAAAAATGTGTAACAAAAATAAAAAATATTTATTTTAATTATGACTTCTTCGTCCTGTCTTACAGAAAAATTAAAAATAAAACGTTCTACATTAAAATCTTATCTTATTCCACTAAACAAATTATCTTAATTTCGGGTATATCGAGTTCCATTCAATCTCTTTGTTTGTTTGTTTGTTTGTTTTGGATCTATGCCATCTGTTTTCGGGCCGAAGCACACCTAACTCTTTCGCAGTTATTTAACGTCCTACTTTACGCCGTTGCCAGCCAACTCGAGGACGCACGAGTATAGGTTCGCTTTGAATATCCATCTGCACATTGCATTGTTCCAGCCAGCCTGTTCTGGCATGGACGATGGTTCGGCCCATGGATTCTGCACTCCAACAGGGGGTCATAGTTGTATTCGTCGTCATCACCGATCGAAATCAGGTGATGAAAAATCCCTTTTGCAACCCTCCCCATGTACAAATCTCATTGTAAGCGTATAATTCGATCATAACTAGGTAAACAATACAATTAAAAAGTAAAAAATAGCAGTTATTTCATAGAAAACATATTAAGTAGAGAATAAGTTGTCTATCCAACTAAATTTATTATTGATAATAGTAGGGATAAAAGTAGCGACCCATCGCATTCAAAAGCTCAGCTTTTAGACTGATACAAGATTAGTTTTTTCTCAAAGCTTCCCGGTTCGGTTTTTAAAGCTCCAATTAATTAAATATTGATTTTATGTACCCTATATTACTAAATACCAACCCCTTCTATACAGCAAAATATTTAAATGTTTTATTTCCGCTTAGAAGACAAACTCACATTGCTAAGAATAAAGCTTTTAAATAAATCACTGAATACGATCTGGTTGAACTAAGCTCTGTAAGATCAGCTTCAATTTAGCTTTGCTAACTAAAACGATAAGCTATGATTATAACAAAAAAAATTATTTTTCAAACTCAAAACTCGAAAACTCTGAATTGATGAAAATATTCGTTTTCATTATTTTATTACGTCGTTTATTAATATATACGAATATTACATTTACATTGTACATAGTAGATACATATACCTATGTTTATTTTATTGAGAATAAAAAAAAACATTTTAAAAATGAGAACAAGAGAGTTTTATTAATTTTGTTTTCTTTTATTTTCGGTCGAATCGAAAGCGATTATTTCAGTTCCACTGTAAATCATCATTTTGAAACCAATTACCATTTTATCATCATATGGCATGTCTTTATATTTCTTATAGTTTTTGATGTTACGCAATGTTACCGCACCCGAAGAGAATAAAAACCATCAGACTTGAGAAATTTACCATCTTATTTACTGACGATGAAGACTACAAAACTCGTGAACCATTTCCGTTGTTTACTCATGTGATGTGTCGCATCAGAATCGAACCACCTCAATTCACTATTGCTTTGTGAATTACCACTCCCACACTTCAAAGCGTCGCCATGTTGGATTTTTGTTTTTTGAAACACATTTTTCGATTTGTTCTTTTTGCCAATAATCAGGTGAACTTAAAACAACCTCCATTTCTGTCGGTTTTCCTTCGCCTTATAATCTTCTTGGAATTTGAATAGCCTTTATGTTTAAAAATAAAGATCTTTTGTGGATAACATATACCGTTGTTGTAACAGAAAAATATTTGCTGAAGAATTTGGTTTGTATATTTTCTTAAGCGCATCCCACATTTCGGAAGATATGCAATTCAAAATATGCAACACCGGCTGTTTTCCACATGCTGTTAATTTTCACCGACGAGCCTTTGCATCCATTTTACGCAATGCTTGCATTCTTTCCATATATTTATCTGCATCATCTTTTGTCGGAGGTAGATCAATGCCTGTTACAATGTCGTATAATTCAAGTGATTCTAAAATTTGTACAATCTGGAACTTCCATGTTATCTATCCATCAATTCCTTGCAACTTATCAATTTTAACAAAATCGTTTTCCATATTTTATAGGTTACCTAGATTCCTCTTTTATTTTAAATTTCGTTTTCAAAAAAACAAAATAAAAAATTGCAACACAATAAATTAACCACGTGTTCTGGTTAATAGCCTGTTGAACTTTTTACTGTTATTTAAGTTTATTCTATTGCACCTGTTGTGATTTCTAACTACGAAGCACGATAAGTATATTTCAGCGTTACAATTCAGAAATAATAAAAGATACATTATTTATTCATAAATATACAATACACGTTGTAATCGAAAGAGAGACAAATTAAGACTAAAAAAACTGTACAAAATAAAATTGATATCATGACATGACAAAGTAAACATAGGGTGTATACTAACCTCTTTTTTTTATCTTAAAAATAAAATAATAGGTGATGAATCGGCTGATTGGTTTACGTTTTGTGGTGTGATGGCATCTTTACATTGTAATTGAGTTCGACAATGTATTTGATGTGATGGAATGTTTACCATTGAGCTATCTGTCTTTAAACAGCTGTTTTTTTTTAGAGAGCGGATGTGACTCCGGATGTGACTTCTGTGTTGCCGGATGTAGATCTTGTGCATCCCGTCACTCTTCAATTATCCCATCTAAAACAATTTCCTCGATTACGTGTAATATTGATGAGACATCCTTTTAGATATATATATTAGTAGTCTCACCCTGTTCTCGAACAACAGAATATAGCCTTTATTTATTTTTTATTTTAGGAATTAAATAAATAAATAAACAAACGGAAATATTAAAATAAAAAGTTGTTTTGTTTCCAAAAACGTTCGTCTGTCATATTCAACGCACAATCAAGTTTGTCAATCAAGTTTGTTAAAATGGAGGAAAAACACCCGTAAACCTTTATTAAATTATCATCCTATATTTACAAATTTTTGAAATAGCATTTCAATAATGCATAAAATAGGAACAAATAACAGTGTATAGCTTTATAACCGTACATTATTTTCTTATAAAATAACCGTAAATCAACAAACATGTTCGTCAAACTTTTATGAAGTCAATTAGAATTTGTATTGATATCCATTTAATGAGAATTCTAACAAATTTCGGTACGGGCAGGTTCATAGCGATTTTTTTTTTACATCAAGACGTAATCTACTCATAATTTGTTTATTTTAATCAATAACAAGATTATTGGCTTTTTATACTCGTACACCATGAAACATAAAAAAATCTGTGTTTGGGTATTTTCACGGAACAAAAACAAAATGTATTAAGGTAAACTCGTACATTAAATGAATTTTATAGGTACATAAAGATTTGAATTTAATCTTTTTTCTAAAACATTTTTATTAAACATTTTTCTTATGATGCTATTTGAAATTATAAAGCAGCCTACACACTTTATTATATGTACAGAGTTTTTCAATGTTCACATTTTAAATTTGAATACGAAATAAAAGTACATAGTAGGATTTGGGCAGTATCTATGTTTTATTATCTTAATCGTTCTTAGCTTAATCGTTCGAAACGAACGAGCTAGTGGATTGATAATAAATCGACATTATGTTTAATTCACTAAATCGTGTACAAGTGAAGATCCAACAATTTGTGAACGCCCAGGTACGAGTATAGTAAAAATTAGTAATTGGTATAGATATGTTTCCATGATGTCACGACCGCCGTAAAAAAAAAGTATGATGAATGAATTATAAAATTTGTACATCGGAATTGAAAACATTTTTATCTCATTATTTTCACTTTTAAGAACCGACAAACAGAAATAATACAAACATATATATGGAAATTTGTTTAGGATTTTGCAATTAAAACGCTATGATATTTGTTCTATCTTTACAAATAAAATTCACTCAATTTATTTTTTTTATAATCCTGCTATTTGTGTATTTTCCGGGTAATATTTTCGCTGGAATCAAATTATTGTTCAACATTTTCACAGGCATCGTAAATCGATGTTTATCCGCAAAATTACACCAATTTTTATTTGTAATCGGAAGTGAGCCTGCCATCGAATTAATTAAAAAAATCAGCTGAGTTGTTGACAACATCATCTGTATTCGTGACAGTATCGATTGAGTTTAATATTACAATATACTTCCATCAATTGATATAAATTTCAAAGTTTTGTGTCGATTGGAATTAATAAAATAAATTTTCGTGTGATTCCAAAATTTATATTTTGTATTTTGTCATTAAACGGTAAATTCTATTGATTTTATAGTTTCATCAATTTGTTTTAATTTATATTATTTTCAAACTTTTGTGTCGATAACGGTTATTTTTGTCAGTCCAATGGTTGTTACGTATGGTTTTAGTGTTGGTTAGTTTTTTTCGGAATTTGTAATTTATATACATTTATCAATTATAGAATTTTGGGGGTGGTTTGTGTCATTGAAAAGTGTTTTTTCCGAACTTAATTTCTAAAATTAATTTTTTTTTTAAATTAGATTTAAAGCATTCGTATGTTGCAATTTCGAAAAATTTAATTAAAATTTTTTTAAAGTTTATACAAATTTTAAAAATGACTTAAAGGGCCGTTATTGTTTTAATTTCGTCCAATGTCTTATATATATAGAAGATATAAAGAGGCCAGTTTTAAATGTTTCCGATTGTATATAAGGTTTCTGAAACATTTAGACCCAATTTTGAGGTCGTCAAGTACTAATAATATAAAAAAATATTTTTCGGCCTTTAAATAACAGTATGTCTTTTTTACTTCTATTTTGGAGGTCACAATGATTTTATTAAAGCTAAGGTGTAAAGGATTTATTGAACAACATTTAGTTTCTTATAGTGCATCGTTTGTTTTAGTAGATGCGTACTTTAGTTCAGTGCATTATCGTGACTTGCGAGATAAAGTGGTAAAAATAAAGTTAGAAATAAAAAAAAAATAAAATAAATAAAATTATTAAGTGAGTTAATTATTGAGTTAATTATTGAATTCGTTTCTTTTCCGAAACAAAGTAAAACCAGCAGCAAACAATACTTGTTTAGTAAAACGTGGCCCTTCGAGCCGAATATTAGAAAAAGACGCCTATTCAAACATTTAATATTTATTCAAAATTTGTGCCGTCTTATATATACCATTAATTAGTATTTAAAGTTAGTCTGCACGATAAATCACTGCACCTTACCCAATTGCAAGGTGGAAAAAATTTATTAAATATCTGTGCAGTGTCAAATAGTGTGCAAATTTAGGCAATAGCAGTAAATAAAATGAAGAGCTTAAAAAAATTGCGTGCCACGTAGAAAGGTAGTATGACCAAATTATTGACATACGTGAATGATTTGAAAAGTGAAAGTACCCCAGATATTGCGCAGCTAAGAACAAAAGCAAAGCGCGCACAGGAAAAATTCGATCAATTCATGAGTATAGAGAAAATATTATTTATTGCGATCCATCCGAAGAGCCTGTCCGTTTGAGGACAGTTATTACACTGTCATTTCCGGACTCAACGCGTGGATAAGACAAAAAAAGCGTAGCAGAGAAAACAAAACACCCTGCAGGCAATGACACAATTAATTTGTCTCACAATGGTGGCGTGGACGTTAAGTTGCCGAAAATAAAAATTCCGATTTTTTCTGAAGAATATAAAGAGTGGCAAACGTTTTTTGATCTTTCTTCGTTCACCATACATGAAAAAGATTTTTTGAAATCATCACAAAAATTTCAATATTTAAAGAGTTTCCTTAGAAAAGATGCAGAACGATTTCTGTGTAACACAAACGAGGAAAATTATAACGAGGCCCTGCAAAAGCTAATAAATCGGTACGTCAAAATGTGTCCCACCATAACGTCGCACATTGAATCGTTTTTTAAACAATTATCGATCAATAATCCGACCGCAGCAAACATTCGAGCGCTCCTTGATAATTCAGATGAAGCGATTCGGGGAGTTAAATATCTGGGGACGAAAGCAGAATGGCGCGATCCTTGGCTCATTTAAATTTTGCTGAACAAATTAGATAAAGAAACGCAGGCAATATGGTCTCATGAAAATATAGATGATAAAGATTCCTCTACCTTATCGGAGTTTTTTGAACTTCTGGACAGGCGTACATATCAGCTGGAGTATTTAAAAGCATACACAGCGACGAAATCACCACCATGTCCGTCTAGCAATATAAATAAAATTAATTCATTCGCTACACTAGCCAACAGCAGTATGCCATTATCATGTCGGTTGTGCAAGAATAACGACCATAAGTTATTCGAATGAGAAACTTTTAAAGCAATGCCAGTACCTTAGAGAAAATATATTATTGCAGAAAAAATGGTGCTTTAATTGCTTCAACTATAAGCACATCGTGTATGCATTTACGTCGATGGGTAGGTGTCGTCACTGTCACCGCAAACATCACACATTATTGCAATTACATGAACAAGCCAGCAATAGCCCAGCATCTCAAAGCTCAACGGTTGATCCAAAGCTAGGTACTACAGTAGTTTTATAAGTTACAACAGCATTTCAAGTCGTGTTGCCCACAGCAAGGATAAATCTCAGATGTAACGACGGCGATGAAATAAACTGTAGATCGTTATTAGATTCGTCATCACAGGAGTCACTCATTACTGAAGAATGCGTTCAGAAGTTAGGAATAAAGCGAACAAATGAACGAATGTTAATGAAAGGTCTTGGAGATACGAAGTTGTATCATTCGCAAGATAAAGTGTTCATATTAGTGCGAACAATTGGCAAGCAATATCCGCAAATAGAAATTGAAGCATATATCGAACCAAAAATAGCGTCGCTAATTCCATCATGCGATTTCGACCCATTTGACTGCGAGCAGCTTAATAGATTGATACTGGCGGATCCGAAGTTCAATCGGAGAGGTGCAGTTGAAATTCTGTTTGGCCGAAATATATTATGCCGTAACTGGAGGCAAGAGACTACAGTTAAGTAATCGTTTAGTTGCAGAGGAAACCGCATTTGGGTGGATTGTGGCCGGCAGATTCGATGGGCAGATGAAAAATCCGACTTACGTGATTCAACATATTGTTAGACATTGATGCATTATTGCGAGCCTTTTGGAAAGTCGAATTCGTGCCAGATGAACCAAAGTGGTTTGATGCTGAGCAAAGGTGCGAGGAAGTATTTTTGAAGACAGCAAGAAGAAGTCCAGAAGGAAGATTTGTAATGAAGCTACCATTTTTGGTACATCCAAGTGTAGTTGGTTCGTCACTACACACAGCAATAAGCCGATTAAAACCAATGGAACGAAAGTTTGAACGGAATAGCTCATTTCGATTATTATAATTCGAGTCCATGAGGGAATATGAAGAATTGGGTCATATGGAAAAAATAGCAAGTGACCAATTAAACAGAAGCAGTATTATCTCCTCCATCATGGTGTTCTTATATCCTCTAGTTTAACAACTTACTTGCGCGTCGTATTTGACGCTTCAGCTAAGTCAAACAACAGCAAGTCATTGAATAACATTTTGCGCGTGGGTCCAGTCATACAATCTTCGCTATTGGACAAATTATTATTGTCACCATCAATTTGTTTTGAGTGGCGACGTCGAAAAAATGTATCGCCAGGTGCTAGTCGATTCGGAAGATCCAAAAATGCAAAACATTGTTTGGCGAAGCAATAAAGATCAGCCGATATGTCATTATCGGCTAAAGACTTTGACATATGGGACAGTTCCAGCGTCATTTTTATCGACAATATGTCTGAAGAAACTAGCATTATTATATCACGAGCAGCACGAACATGCATCCAAATCAATACAAAGAGATATGTATGTAGATGAACTAATGAAAGAAGCAGATCCGAGGGAGAAGTTATTCAAGAACAGCATCGATAGCATACTTCAATTAGCCAAGTTCAACATGCAAAAATAGGCATCCAAAGATGAATAAATAAGACAAGCAATTTGTGAAACAAATACGAAGAGAAGCAGCATAAAAATATTATTATATTATATTATTATTATATTATATTATTATATTATTATATTATTATATTATTATATTATTATATTATTATATTATTATATTATTATATTATTATATTATTATATTATTATATTATTATATTATTATATTATTATATTATTATATTATTATATTATTATATTATTATATTATTATATTATTATATTATTATATTATTATATTATTATATTATTATATTATTATATTATTATATTATTATATTATTATATTATTATATTATTATATTATTATATTATTATATTATTATATTATTATATTATTATATTATTATATTATTATATTATTATATTATTATATTATTATATTATTATATTATTATATTATTATATTATTATATTATTATATTATTATATTATTATATTATTATATTATTATATTATTATATTATTATATTATTATATTATTATATTATTATATTATTATATTATTATATTATTATATTATTATATTATTATATTATTATATTATCATATTATTATATTATTATATTATTATATTATTATATTATTATATTATTATATTATTATATTATTATATTATTATATTATTATATTATTATATTATTATATTATTATATTATTATATTATTATATTATTATATTATTATATTATTATATTATTATATTATTATATTATTATATTATTATATTATTATATTATTATATTATTATATTATTATATTATTATATTATTATATTATTATATTATTATATTATTATATTATTATATTATTATATTATTATATTATTATATTATTATATTATTATATTATTATATTATTATATTATTATATTATTATATTATTATATTATTATATTATTATATTATTATATTATTATATTATTATATTATTATATTATTATATTATTATATTATTATATTATTATATTATTATATTATTATATTATTATATTATTATATTATTATATTATTATATTATTATATTATTATATTATTATATTATTATATTATTATATTATTATATTATTATATTATTATATTATTATATTATTATATTATTATATTATTATATTATTATATTATTATATTATTATATTATTATATTATTATATTATTATATTATTATATTATTATATTATTATATTATTATATTATTATATTATTATATTATTATATTATTATATTATTATATTATTATATTATTATATTATTATATTATTATATTATTATATTATTATATTATTATATTATTATATTATTATATTATTATATTATTATATTATTATATTATTATATTATTATATTATTATATTATTATATTATTATATTATTATATTATTATATTATTATATTATTATATTATTATATTATTATATTATTATATTATTATATTATTATATTATTATATTATTATATTATTATATTATTATATTATTATATTATTATATTATTATATTATTATATTATTATATTATTATATTATTATATTATTATATTATTATATTATTATATTATTATATTATTATATTATTATATTATTATATTATTATATTATTATATTATTATATTATTATATTATTATATTATTATATTATTATATTATTATATTATTATATTATTATATTATTATATTATTATATTATTATATTATTATATTATTATATTATTATATTATTATATTATTATATTATTATATTATTATATTATTATATTATTATATTATTATATTATTATATTATTATATTATTATATTATTATATTATTATATTATTATATTATTATATTATTATATTATTATATTATTATATTATTATATTATTATATTATTATATTATTATATTATTATATTATTATATTATTATATTATTATATTATTATATTATTATATTATTATATTATTATATTATTATATTATTATATTATTATATTATTATATTATTATATTATTATATTATTATATTATTATATTATTATATTATTATATTATTATATTATTATATTATTATATTATTATATTATTATATTATTATATTATTATATTATTATATTATTATATTATTATATTATTATATTATTATATTATTATATTATTATATTATTATATTATTATATTATTATATTATTATATTATTATATTATTATATTATTATATTATTATATTATTATATTATTATATTATTATATTATTATATTATTATATTATTATATTATTATATTATTATATTATTATATTATTATATTATTATATTATTATATTATTATATTATTATATTATTATATTATTATATTATTATATTATTATATTATTATATTATTATATTATTATATTATTATATTATTATATTATTATATTATTATATTATTATATTATTATATTATTATATTATTATATTATTATATTATTATATTATTATATTATTATATTATTATATTATTATATTATTATATTATTATATTATTATATTATTATATTATTATATTATTATATTATTATATTATTATATTATTATATTATTATATTATTATATTATTATATTATTATATTATTATATTATTATATTATTATATTATTATATTATTATATTATTATATTATTATATTATTATATTATTATATTATTATATTATTATATTATTATATTATTATATTATTATATTATTATATTATTATATTATTATATTATTATATTATTATATTATTATATTATTATATTATTATATTATTATATTATTATATTATTATATTATTATATTATTATATTATTATATTATTATATTATTATATTATTATATTATTATATTATTATATTATTATATTATTATATTATTATATTATTATATTATTATATTATTATATTATTATATTATTATATTATTATATTATTATATTATTATATTATTATATTATTATATTATTATATTATTATATTATTATATTATTATATTATTATATTATTATATTATTATATTATTATATTATTATATTATTATATTATTATATTATTATATTATTATATTATTATATTATTATATTATTATATTATTATATTATTATATTATTATATTATTATATTATTATATTATTATATTATTATATTATTATATTATTATATTATTATATTATTATATTATTATATTATTATATTATTATATTATTATATTATTATATTATTATATTATTATATTATTATATTATTATATTATTATATTATTATATTATTATATTATTATATTATTATATTATTATATTATTATATTATTATATTATTATATTATTATATTATTATATTATTATATTATTATATTATTATATTATTATATTATTATATTATTATATTATTATATTATTATATTATTATATTATTATATTATTATATTATTATATTATTATATTATTATATTATTATATTATTATATTATTATATTATTATATTATTATATTATTATATTATTATATTATTATATTATTATATTATTATATTATTATATTATTATATTATTATATTATTATATTATTATATTATTATATTATTATATTATTATATTATTATATTATTATATTATTATATTATTATATTATTATATTATTATATTATTATATTATTATATTATTATATTATTATATTATTATATTATTATATTATTATATTATTATATTATTATATTATTATATTATTATATTATTATATTATTATTATATTATATTATTATATTATTATATTATTATATTATTATATTATTATATTATTATATTATTATATTATTATATTATTATATTATTATATTATTATATTATTATATTATTATATTATTATATTATTATATTATTATATTATTATATTATTATATTATTATATTATACAGACTGGTGATGCTGATAAGAAATTTGAGAATGTACAGCAGTTGAATATAAATATGATTGTTTTAAGCTAATAGTAGTTTTAATATTAGACACTGAGAAACAGGATCAATTCTGTCATTACTGACAAACCTTTCCTATCCTTTTCCCAATAAAAAAGTAACTATCGATCGTTTAGATGTCAGTAACCGGGTTGGGGCTTTCATACCTAACATTCATATTCAATCATTCTGTTTTGTTAAATGTAACACGGGTGTCAACGGTACGGTACTTACCGGGATATCCTATTTACTTTTCATTTGGTAGTGAACTTAAATAAAACCCAAAAGTTTATAATAGTTGGGCATATTTAATAATTGTGGTTAGAGTAAAAAAAACTTTTGAATAATATTTTTTTTTCTTTCTAGGTAAGACGAGTTTTGATTCTTTTCTGCTTTGAGATTTTAATTATGGTAAGAAGATTTTTATTTTTTAGTATAAGAACTATATTATTTTATTAATTAAATTTTAATTAATACAAATTACCAATACATATGATCAAATAAAAACAAAAATGTCAAACTTAAAACCATAATTGTATTTTAATATTTTGTTTGAGTCTGTTATAATTAAGATGTAAATTTTTTTTATATTTTTTTAATAAAATATTAAATAATTATAATTAGCTGCTTTATATGAGTCGTAAAATACAACAACAAAACGTTATTCAATTTACGTTTATCGTCAGTAAGGTGATGCTACATTATCATTATTTTATATTTAACAATATTTAAATTTTCTACATTGTTTATAGTAGTATCAAAGTATACTATAAGTTTTAAATTTTTTATTTTTTAATTAATAATTTTGAACATTATCACAGGACTTAGCGAAAATAGATTTATACGTGAATTATATGGTACATATTGCGAGAACAATTCGTTTGAGTTTACTATACATATAAAATACTGTATCCAAAAACATTAAATTCAGATTAAATCAATTTTAAGAAAATCCTGTAATCTAGATTCATTCCTATTTCCAACAATTGTTGTATTACAATTCAATCAATGTACTTCACATAACCGTTTGTTTGCCTTCAATGTCTTCTAACTTGAAAAGGATTTTTTTATCTGCGCAGATCGAAATATTTATCAATCTATCATTCACTTTCGAAATATGAATAGAAAGCTCCAGGTATTTTCTTCCAATTTAATTTTGAGAAGGCAGTACGCACGATGTTTTTATGTTTAATGTAATTTGAGTTGAGCCACCAAACATTTTTTATGTAGAGGTTTTATATCTGGCAAAATTAAATTTTAAAAAAGCAACGCGTATATTCGTGCGTGTGTGTGTGTGAAATATTAAATTAAATTACACACCTCTTTGACTACCTAGGCAAAATATGTTTCATCATATATGTACGTGGGAGAAAGAAACTTGGGCATAAAATAAAGTTATCCATGGGTTTTTAATAGCGACGGTTAATTTTCGATATACCGCTGTGGATACACAAAAACGCTGCCTTTAACGCGGCACCTTATTGCATGTTTTACCATGATGTTTTGCTTCGGCTAGCACCGTTCGTTTTTAGGTCTACCTACTTTCCTCTTCCTTTGCGGATTCCATTCCGTGTGTGTCCTATTTCCATTCTCGTTTCTTCACGCTCAATTTCGATCTATTTGCCGCAGAAGTGCCTCGTTTGTGATTGTATGTGGCCAAAAGCATTTTATTAGTGATCTTCTGTGTGTGTTTCCAGGTTTCGTAGCCAAACAGCAGCACTGATTTCACATCAGGCATTGAACATGAGTATCTTTTTAGTTCGTGACAGGGCGGAAGCATTCTAGATGTTGTGAAGCACATTGCATACATTTCTTGCTTTGTTGATGCATTGGTTGGTGTCCTATTCAGTTTAGCCTGTTTTTGCTAGAGTGTGACCAAGGTATACGAATCTGTCAACATCTTCGACGGTTTCTTGATTGATGATGATAGTTGTGTGCTTAGTTCATAGCTTTTGTCTTTTTAATGTTAATTTTGAGACCGACTTCCTGTGCCAAATCAGCTAGTTGCAGCACGCTCTCCAGATTGCACCTCTACTGATGGAGTCGAATGCGCGTTTAAAGTCCACGAGAGTAGATATAGTGGTGAGTTCCATTCGTTTGATTGAATTATGATACGGATTGAGTTGATATAATCTGTGCAGCTTATACCGTATCTAAAGCCAGCTTGTTGGTTTCTTATTTGCTGGTTGACCACTGTTGATATCCGCTCAAGAAGCGGATATCAAAAGTGGTCAACCAGCAAATCTTGTACTCTGTAAGGTAGCCTTTCTTTGGAATTGTTATTGTCAAGCCCGCTTTCCGTTTCTGTAGAATTCTATCAGTTTTCCATGTTTTCATGCCAATAGTGGAGTTAGAGTTTCTGTCGATACAGTTTCATCGCCATTTAGTAATTTTGCTGGAATATTATTACAGCCATTTCTTTTAGTTCGTTGAATTCAGCAATTGGATTTTTGTCTGTAAAGACGCGAGTAATAATTTGTTTTTCAATATACTCATCGGGTTTTAGATCAAAGCTAAATAGGTCAAAGCGTATAAGGAAATGGTCCAAGCTAAACAATTTTCTGGAGCATCTTTATTGCTTTCTAAATTCCACATATCTCATATAGTCATGATTTAGTTAGGCGAATCTCCACTTTATCATTCTAGGAATGACACATTAATGCGCCCTGCGTAAGGCTTACAAACAAATTGACATTTATGCGCCAAATAATCGTGGAGTATTTGTCGTTAATCTGCAATTTGATGTGGTCGTTCCAACGTAATAAATATTTCCCTAAGATCTTCGTTCAATAGGTGCATACCATCAAGCTCATCGTGTTCCCCATTAGTCATTTTATAAAAATCTAAACTGGCTGGAAGCATCAGTCCTTCCGTACCGTTTGTATTCCGACTCACCGCATGCTTTATATGTACTCCTAGCAGATATTCCATGAAAACGTCGTAATCTGAAAATTTTCGCCACCAGATTGAAATTTTTGGTAAGGCTAAGGCTTCCAATTCGTATGAATGATACTTTTCTTCACATTAGGTTGCCTGTCTATTTAAATAGGCCATATGTCGTCTTTTTTATACTGATAGACTTGCAACAAAATTCCAACTAACTCTTTCGATCAAGCATCGGTAACCACTTCATGTTCTAAATTAAGGTCATATTTTGCTAACGTTTTGCGATTTACTCATTTAGCATATAAACGCGGTATCGCGCTACCAAAGTTTTGCAACAATATTAAAGTTTTTCATGTACGTTCGAAAGAATCCCGTCAATTCCATAAACTGTAGTCGTATCTGAGTTCTGTTCTTTGGCTGTAGAAAATTTACATCGGCATCTGTTTTTGATCCTCTGGATCTAATTCTTGATCCTAAGACTTCATATCTTAAAAATTCGTCTCGTCAACTAATCAATTCAAAATTTAACTGATTTCAATCAGCAGTAACTAAAGCGGTTATGAGTATTATATCTGGAGTATTCTTGACTCATCGCTACCTGGTAATAATTTGATAATAAATCTAAAACGGGAAATAATTAGCCCCGAAAAAACTGTCATTCTTCTCTTTGATATTTACATTGCAAAAAGGGTCGCACGCCACAAAATATGGTATTTATTTTTTTGGTGGATGACATTTTTGTGTTCGTGGAGGATGGAGGAAATTTCTTACGAAAGAGGACGGTTGGCAAGCCTAATAGGGACTATGTTATTTTGTTCGCCATCTGTTCCGTTATACTCGAAGAACTCTTTCCATCTATTTAGCTGTTGATTTTCTGGGCAAGTCCTAGTTTATTCTCTATACTTGTGCTAAATTTGATAAGGTTTCCGTTAGAGTTCCTATCAATGGTCGATATTTGTCAGTTGTCTGGTGTGTATTTTGCTTATAGTATTCGTTTCTGTAATCAGTTTGATTTCGTCTTACCTATCTGTTCCACTCGCCTAGACATCACACTTTCTTGCAAAGTGTTTATAAATAACCCATAAACTGGTTTGAATGATGATAGTTTACAACTTTCGTACTACAACAATCCAGAATGTTTATCGGGACGAATAACAATATAGGACCTGGATGAAAAGTGAGGTGGAGTTTCGGCTTAGAATTTCAGTATTAGGTATAATGATTGGATGTTTTTCTCGTTAGAGCATTTTTGCGTGTTTGAGGCGGCCTCCCACTTGCTACATGCCAATATCATCTAAATACGGAGAATTTTTTTTTTCAAGAATTTTTTTTTCAGCAAGTAGACTTGCTGAACTAATTTGTTAGTTGGGTACAAATGTTCGATTAGCAATTATGGAAACCAAATCTTGATCTATCGTGATCTTCTGTACGGTTGTAGCGCGTTCTTCTAAAACGTCACTATTTATAGACCTTACATCATAGTGGTGTCCTTGTGGCCAAGTATGAGCTGGTCAGTTGAATTGCATCATCGAAAGGCACAATCCGCAAAATTGTCACATAAGGATATATGATTCCATTTTGATGTATGCAGCAGATCCATCATTTGTGTAGTTCGATTTGAAATAAATACTTTCCACTTGGAAGGATAGTGCAATAGAAATTGAATCTGTCCAACAATATATAAAAATAGAAGATAATTTCATAGATTCAGTGACGCAGTGCTACTTGCATCTACAAACCCGTGAAGTTCACTCGTTGCCGGCGTGATATTTATTAAGTAAGAAATGTGGATTTTTTCTAATTGCTTTAGATTCTTTCGAATATTAACCCAGTATAGTTGCTTGTGGCAACTCTGTCCGTTCGTCCCACTCAAGATCCATTAACCATAACTACTGAAATAATGATTTTATTGGAATGACTAACCAGCGAAGCGGATTGTATAGACGTGAAAGTTTGGACAGCAGGTTTTGCTTCGTGTAGACGGTTGGTTCTGGTAGATCAATCACATGGAACTTGAAGGTATCCTTTTGTGTATTCTAGTGAAGACCCAGAATTTTGTGTTCATTTTGTTCATCCAACTTTACCATTGTCTTCGTAAACGCTTTATAATGAAGAAGTAATCAATGAGAGTTTACGAGCAATTCATGTAGATCATGTTTAGAATAGTGTTTGAAGCCTGTAGGAACTTAGACATCGATTCTAATGACATCGATTCTAATCGATTTAGACAACAAATGAACTGAGTCTATGCCACTCTTTAATAAATTATAGATAAAACAAGCCGAACTAATTGATCGTCTGTGGTGCAGTGGAAGAAACTGAAAAATTTTACAACGATTCATGTAAGCAAAATCATCCTTATTTTTTAAAATACAGTGACATAAGAGACTCGTGAATCTGCGCTGAATTTTTTCTAGACGGTTAATTCTAATATAATACTGAGGATCCCATAAACTGTTTTAAAGTCCTTGCAAGTTCTAAACTGCCACATCTTTAAAGTCTTTGCAAGTTCTAAACATAAGTCCCATCATTGCATTAGTTTTATTTATTATATTTTCAGTGTGTTGGATGAACGTTAGTCTATCATCGAGGATGATCCCCAGGTCCTTAAACTTAGGAACTCGATCAATAATAATTTTGTTGAATGTATATGCAAACCTAATTGGATTTTTCTTTCTGTGGAAGTTCATAACTCGACATTTTCCAACATTTAGCTCCAATTTATTAAGTTCACACCATACAAAATCCAAATCGTCCTGGAGACGTGCGCAGTAAGTTGTGTTATCAATTTTAATAAATATCTTCATATCATCCGCATACAACAAAAATTCAGACGAAAGAATGCAGGTATCTACATCATTGATAAACAATAAAAATAGCAACGGACCTAAGTGACTGCTCCGAGCAACCTCAGATGTTGTTTCATATTCACCCGAGAGACATTCATTGAACTTAAAACATTGTCTACGATCACAAAGGTATTAGATTTCAACCACAGCAGTTTGAGTGGACACCGACCTTCCGCAATTTAGATAAAACAATATCATGGAAGATTATATCAAAAGCTTTTTTAATGTCAGTGAACACCACATCAACTTGCGAATCATCTTCAATTGAATTTATCACAAAATGCATAAGTTCAACGAGATTAGTGCAGTTGATCTACCTGGGAAAAAACATGCTGTTGTGGGATAATAACCTTACCAAACTCAATAAACAATAAATCACGAACCATACATTCAAAAACCATTGGAATAGCGGATAATATTGAAACAGGCCTATAATTCTCAATTAAAGTTCGATTACCAGTTTTAAAAATCGGAATGACATACGAAGTTTTCCAACTGTCTGGAAAATACCCAATAGACAGTGATCTATTGTATATCAATGCCAGAGGTGAAGTTAATGAACGAGCACATTTACGTAATAAAACCGCAGGCACTAAATTAGAGCCAGAATTATGATTTGGAGATATATTTAAAAATAAATTCAACATCTAAAGTAATCGAACCCAAATTTCCAACAGTTGAGCAATTGGTCCGCTCTTCAATGAAGGGATTAGCTGATAATAAAAAATTCGATGAAAAAAAATTTGAGAACATAGCGCTAATATTCGCAGCACATTCCGACTCCTTGGCACCAAATTTTAATGTCCATGGATATTCAACAGTTCCTCTTTTGGAATTAATGAAGGGCCAGCCACATTTTGGATTAGTCTTGATATTACCCTCAACCCCAGTTATATACCGACGAAATTTACTACGATGCATTTTTCTAAATTCACGTCACACTTTTAGGAATGATAGATAACCTAGCGAGATGATTCTTAGACTTTTTTCGTAATCGATCCATTTTATTCTTTATTAAATCTGCGGCTAACTCTAACCGGTATAAACTTGTCAATACCAATAAAAAACAATCTCGTAGAATCGTTTTACGGCACTATCTAGATCGCAATAGTCAAACAACGCAATCCAACTAATTGAATTAAAAAACGAATTTAAATCTTCAAAGTTACCCTTGGAATTGTCATAAAGGGACTGTTTGATTAACAAACTCAGTCCTATCCAAATTTAAAGTTATTAAAATAGACTTGTTATGTTCATCATTCTTCACTAAATATTGACTTTGATCAAGATGATACTGAAGCTCAAAAAAGTTACTTGAAACAAAAATTAAATCGAGTAAGCGCGCCCGAGAGTTAAAAACATTATTAATTTGCGTTAAATCTAATGACGACATGGTAGCAATAAAATGAGATTCAATAAAAGGAAACGAGTTACTGGGTAACATACCATTTAAATGTTGTGACCAAGTCAGATGGGGTAAATTAAAGTCTCCAAAAACTAATACAATAGTACTATCATCTAAACCTTCAACGGTTTTCGTGATAATAGTACAATGTTCTGTGTAACGGTTTAAATTAGACGTTGGAGTAATATAATGAACACCAACTGCAATATGTTGAGAGACTACTTTACATTTGACCCAAACGACTTCACAATCAGTAGTGTTAACGATATTAATTACTTTACTAGAAAATTTAAATTTTATTGCAACCAGGACGCCACCGCCACGAGAACCCATACGATCGTACCTAAAAACAATATAATCAGATCCAAATAATTCCGCATTTAAAACGTCAGTAAAAAGCCAAGTTCCAGTTAATATAATAACATAAAAATCGTTTTCAATTACAGCCAAAAAAAATATTTTGGTTTTTGAACGGAGACCTCTAAAATTTTGATAGTACGTTTTTAACAAAAATGTTTGATCAGTTTTAGTCTTTATATTATTATTTACAACATCATTTTTAGGTGTAGAATTTATTAACTCAACACAGCTGCATTCACGTTTTTTTGTCTGTCCACAAATTCACGGATCAATACCCCACAGGCCACACATCTGGATGCAACAGCTTATAAAAGGACGCAGGATTTATTCCGATTCTAAACGAGATGAAGTTGAATTGGCTGACATCTTGATTCGCAGCAACAAGTAAGCGACAGTCAATTTCTTCTTCAGCCAACTGGAGTTTATCTCCTCATCTGTGACTAGTCATCTGTGACTAGTTTCTTTTTGGTTTGGCGCGTTATTCCTTTTTCAGCTCCTTGGCCAGAGATAATAAAGCTTTCGACATCATTGGATAGGGACTGCAGCATATTTAACATCAATGACATTTGATGCGACAATTTATCTAATTTTTAGTGGCAAACATAGGAAATGCACTATTATTTATTCTTACGCAACCCGCATGAACTATTTTGTTGCATGGCCGACTACAGCAGATGAACTTTTCGGAAGTGGAATTATTGCACGTAGATATAGTACATTTTTTGTTTGGCATTTTTATATTGGATATTTTTAGATTTTTAGTGATGTTTACAAGATGCGTTCCACACAAAGATAAAAATTACAATAGATGACACTACTATGTAGTTGGTTTGAATCCAGACTATCGGTAAGTTTTTTTTCAACTACTTATACGGTGTATACGTAGTCAATCAGCAATCTGACTAATTTATGCTGTGTAAACGTAAACGCGGGAAAACTGACAGCTAGTCAAAACACAAAAAATATTTTTTATTTTTTTTTGTAAATATTTACAATCACGATAACACTGTAATATCACTTATATAGACCGATTATTGTCTTATAAATAGAAACTGATGGAAGTTTTTAATTAAATCAATTTATAAATATATTTAATTTAATTTTCAAAACGAACACCTGACTTAGAATGACACTTGACTTAGTACACGTACGCTTATGTAACGTATGTAAGTTAAACTTCAAATCACCTCATGAGATAATCCGTTTAAGAGAAGTTATTTGTGCGATAAGGCCATTGTCCTGCAATATGTCCTTGTTATAGAAGTTTGAAGAAGAGGCTTGCTCCCAGAAGAATATCAATATTGAGACGCTAATGTTCCAGCGGATCGGCGATGTGTGATGAGGTTAGCATATGCTAGGTATCTATAATACTGAAGGCTTTAGTTTAGGTTATCGCAAACTGTATTCTAGTTCAATGCTTTTAATCGCCCATTGCCTTTTTGTGTCTTTATTCAGCTTTTGCAGAATTATGTAAATGAACCATAGGCCTCGTTTTCCTGCTTTTTCACCCAATGCTTTACGCGCCCTCTAATGACCTCATATACCATATTCTATGCATTGACTTGGCATATTCTGCGGTAATTATCTGTTGAATCAGGAGCTACTGAGGTTGTCGTTACCAAAATTATTCAATTAGTAGAAGTTAAGGAACCGAGTCCTTACGGGGTCCGAAATGTTAACGCTGGTTGATTCTTTATTACTGTATCAATATTTTGATACTTAAGTTCAGTCATGGTATAAATACATATAGTATACGAAACAACAGTTTACCCATTAATGTTCCAGATGTCGGGTCGATAGAATATCATCAACATTTAGAATAAATATATGACATTTAGGCGATTATACATATACAAATATTTTGATTATTTTAAAACGATACCAGCAGCGACATCTAGCACGTCAATGGGCTAAATACTATGGTATATGTGTATTTATATTAAGATTCAGTTAAACATTTATTGTAATCCAATTCTCGATAAATTCAACTCAAGCAGTATCTTCAGCATGGCGCGCTTTAATATTTCTCTCATATTTCCAATAAAATTGACGCTTTTATTTGTATTTTTTTATTACATATCAATGTACAAAAGCTATACTAAATTTATATGAGAACGAAAAAAAAAAATTATTGTCAGACGAATCACAAAAATGTACAACAAAATATCTTATCGTATTCGACTGCAGTTAAATCACAGCTTGTTTTGCACTTGAACTTTTTATTGAATATGTATAGGTAATTTGATTATATTGCTATTCTATTTGATTTTCAAAGTAAATGTCGTTTACATGCACAAAAATATAACATTTAAAGTTCACAGACGACAAAACATTCTTTAATTGGCTTATTTTGAAGAGACTATACTGTAGTCGACAGTAAAGTGAAGCACAGTTAAAATTGTTTAAATGAATTGTGCTGCTTTATAAAGTTTGTTTGATCAAATAAAAAAAAATTAAGAGGCCAAAAATTTAGAAAATAATGAATCGTATTTTACTAAAGAAGAAGCTTCGTTAACAGTTTTAGCTGACGCCTCCTTAGCCTTTGAGATACCACATACTAGGATCGAAAACTGAAATGTTACACAAAACTCTTAAAATTTTCGACAAATGTGTTGTAGTTTTTTTGCATGTGTGTTACAAATTATGTGTCGAGACAATTTTTTTTTGGTGAGTGGTCGATCGATGCTAGTTGAAGAGATCGGACGTTTTTTTCGATTTCTTCATTTTTAAAATTTATTTTGATTTATTTTTTTTCGTGTTTATATTTTTTGGTATGTGTCAAGTGATGATGTGGACCGTTGGTTCTGTTGGTAGTACATAATATCCAAAAAACAGGTAGTACATAATATGTAATATGTAAACTACGTTTACACATGTGACAATCATTTGTGTACATGCACTCACTGATGTAAACCAACTCAAAGTTAAAGATTCATTTTACAATAATTTGGATGATCTGATGGGATCCATACCGCAACACGATGTCAAAATAGTGATTGAATACTTGAAAACTAGAGCTGACTGATTTATGTTAAAACATAGGTTCGTACTCCCGACACAATATAGCGACCGATAATGGAGAAAGAATCTGATAATTTTCGATCGCGCATGACCTCATTGTTGGATATTTAAACATGGACACACCCTTGTAAGACGTCCCGAAGTCAAATTGACCATGCGTTAATTTATAAGAAATGTCTCGGATGATCCAAAATGTGAAATCTTATCGGTCGACAGCCAAATTTGTAGGCTGTAATCATCAATTGGTCACTGCAAAGCTAAGATGGTAGTTTTCGTGCAGGTCAGGGATCGCAGGTAAACGTAACTTACGTTTCAACTGCGAAGGTAAGATAAACGAAGATGAGAAAGCACGCTAGGTATTGAAACCTTCGGTTGTCAGTACTGCCCAGGTGACTCTAGATGTGGTAAAAATAACACCCAAAACTAATTTGTTTGATGAGGAGTTTCGCCTTGGCATCGAGCAACAGAATAAAGCCTATAAAAAGCACAAATACGTTTAACAATCATATTTGGTAGATTCAGCTTGGGGATTTTGTACCCCTTTAAAAAATGTATGGAGGTTTCTATTTTTTGTGCCGCAACGCATATGTTAATGGACTGATTTCAGCTCGTTCAGCTTTATTTTATCGAGTGCTAGTTGTAAGTATTCATCTGCTTGCTTCTGCGATTTGCTTGATGCCAATACTACAGTATCATCAGCAAAGGTTCCGATAAAGCTTGTTTCCGTTGTTGGTATATCGGAAGTGTAGAGAATATTCAGAAAAGGACCCAATACACTTCACCGGGGCAATGCTGCTCTAACTTTTTAAAAGTAAAAGTATGTCCCTTCGTGTGACACTCTAAATTTCCGTTTGGAGAGATTCGACCAGAGCAGTTGACAGTAATTTTGTGGCACTATTTTACTTATATTATAGATGAGACCCTCATATCGAAAGCCTGTGATACGTCTAGAAATATGGCAGGGCCATATTTCTTCTCTTCAAAAGCTTGTTCTATTTTTTCTATCACGCGATGAACTTGATCAATGGTGGAGTGTTTGTTCCTGAATCCAAACTGGAAATCACGTATAATGATCAGTGGTCTTAGTCGTTTCAATAATAACTTCTCAAACAACTTTGAGTCAGTGGTAACAAAGAGATCGGCCTGTAAGATATCAGTCTTTCCCGGGTTTATCTGTTTTTTTTTGTCATTTCTATTTGTGCGGCCTTGAAACCTTCAGGCACATATTTAAGTCAAAATCAAGCATTATATATATATATATATATATATATATATATATATATATATAAGTTAACATAATAACTGCCCTATTTGAAAACTCCTTAAACAGCCGATTTTCGAGAAATTTCGTCAATTCCAGGTGAATGTTTTGGGATTCACATTCGTATTTGTTTCTTGTGTGACTTCTAGTGTAGTAACACTACTAATATTTAATGGAGATCTATAAGACTGGTTTGGGATCAATCCTAGATTGAATATCGTGTGGTGGAAATACTTATGCCAGATGTTGTGCAAAAAGTTCAGCTTTTTCATCATTACGACGCACCCATTATGAAAAGTATAGTTTTTTTCGTTTTTCTACCACTTTTATTTTAAGTTCGATTTTGATCATTGCGGCTTTGGTATATAGGGGGCTTTGGTTAGACAAAGAAAGTCGAAACAAATCATTTTTGTTATTATTTTTGTTATTATGTTATTGCTGCTTTTTCCAACTGCTAGGTGGATTACTATTTTTATGTGATGTAGATTCTGTATAGAGAACAAGAGTGTAAATAAAAATATATAATATAGAAAACGAAATGCGGATAAAATTGTGTAGCATAGAAAATTAAAAACTAAAAGTTTTTTTTTTCAAGTGAGTACAAAATTGATTTAAGTAGCACTCAAGTATTTTTATATCCTAAAAAGTTGGATTTTTTGTTGACTTGATGAATTCATCTCCAGCTTGTCTCCGAAATGTTGTCCGAATTAGATCCAGATTTTTTGTACGTTCGACAGCGCTTGTTGTGTTTTTATTTGTGGTCAGTAAACATTAGTAGAAGTTATTCTAATAAAAACCGGGAATAAGCAAAAACGTAACAATAGTTTATTTAAATAAATATTAAACCGCCATCTATGATTAGTTTAAGGAACCAAATAATAAAAGGTTAGAGAAAACAGTGCCAAATATTATCACAAACTTATGTTATTACTTTTTTGCAATTATTTCAATTAATACTTAAAAATTTCAAAAAAGCCATCCTGATTAAATTATTTTTCCTCTACGCATTTTTATGTATTATAGCAATACCAACACAAATGTTTATACAAACCGTGCTGTAAATTTCGTAGACAGGTACACTAATACAAACGGTACTGATAATGCAAATTAATATTGTTCACGACTAAAATTAACGTCGTTTATCTGCTTACGATACTCAACCACAGATGTCGACACGTAACTATAATATGAGTATGTGTCATTGTCATTCGTCACAATTTCTTTTTGTTTTTTTACAAAACATGATCAGTATCGAAAGTATTATTGCTAAAAATTGTGCGTTTTTATCATTATTTAACAAAAATAATTTTTCAAAAATAAATACAAAGAGGAAGAAAAAGCTCTTCCCCTATTCATTGGTATCAGAAGTGGGATTCTTTAAATCCAAATTAATCTTCAATATCGTCTACAATTTTTATCACGTTGGTGTTCACATCTATTCTACATCAAGTGGGTCAAGAAACCATGCTAAAAAAACCAAACAAATTCAACGAATATTTTTAGACTCACTCAATGAGCTAACGGTTTTTGTCACAACCAAATTGAATACAGCATCATTATCACAAATGAAGTTGCGACTAAATGAACTTATTACAAACTATTCAGAATTCAAAAAGAATTAATCAACTTTAGAGACGTTTAATGAAAATGAACTTGTTAGCAATGTACGAGCAGTAGTAGATCGGCAGTACTATGAACTCCGACCAGCATTGGAAGACAGAATCGAACAAATAAAAGAAACAAAGGTCCAAACTATAAACTCATGCACTGAAGAATTAAATTTTATTCCGAAATTTCCAGAATTAACTCTGGATTCATTTACTGGAGAGATTACCAAATGGAGATGCTATATTGAAGATTTTGACTTATATTCACAAAAATAGAAAATTAAGTGACCTTACCAAATTTCAATATTTAAGAAACACGGTAAAAGATGCAGCAACTAAAACCTTTCAAAATTCAGATTTTGCAGCTGCTACAATTTGATAAGCCAAATGCCATTGCCGAAGCCCATATTTGGGCTCTGTTGTCAATTAAGCCAATGGAGAAAGCCAAATCACAGATGTGGCTAAGAATACTTGATGAAACCAACTCTCATCTTCGATCCCTAAAACATTAGGACGTCCAACCGAATACTGGGACGACTTGATTGTTTATCCTATATCAACAAAATTTGATACTATTTCAAAATAGCGGGAACAGTGTTCGTTGTATGCATTGCCATCATTAAGCGACATTAAACAATTTATTAACTTACGCTTCACAAACTAAACAGTCAAACTATTGACAATCCATGCCATCAGATGTAAGACCTAGCAGTTCTTTTAAAAGGTCATACTCTTAGTGCTATTCTGCCAAGGACTATAGTTGCATTTTTTGTAACAAAGATGGACATTCAATAATGCGATGTAATGTGTTCCTGTTGCTGTCTGTAGATGAACTTCACAACAAGTTAGAACAACTTAAACTTTGTGTTAACTGTTTGAGGCAATCGCATTCAGTGGAAAAATTTATTATTAGAGATGTTTGTCGAATATGTAATACAAAACATCATACACAAAAATGCTGATCATAATTAGAACTAGACAATCTGCGATGGTGATAAGTTCAAACGAAAGTAAGTTTGCGCTTCAAGTTTCAGCAATCAAATCAAAAACTGTATTTTTGGCCACTGTATCACTGGAAGTATTAGATCAATGTGGCATTATAATCAAAGCAAGAGCCTTTTTAGACTCGGGTTCTCAAATAAACTTTGTAACTATAGCGCTAGCAAACCGACCGGGACTCAAAGCAAAACATTCTTCAGTAACAATACTTGGTGTTTCTGGTGCACCAATATCGGCATCTCATTGTGTTATAATCAACTTTCGTTCCCGAATAAATGCCGAACTAATTCGCTTGAATTTCAAATATTAAATAAAATATCCGAGGATCAACCTTCAGTTTTAATCGATCCAGTTACTCTAAAAATTCCCGCAAACATCAAACTTGCTGATCCAAAATTTTATCAGCCACAAAAAAATTGATATATTATTGGGTGCACAAATATTCGCTGAAATTCAAGCAATTGGACAAATTAAACTAGATGAACACCTGCCATATTTGCAAAACACCATGTTTGGGTGGGTTCCAACTGAACCAATAAAAATGCATGAAAGGGTTTCCTTTAAATTAATCATATGAAGAGCAGAAGCATACCACGGAAACAAATTATTACAAAAATTTTGGGAGCTAGAAAATGTTGAAGAGAAGGATCAAACATCTTATAATGAGTGTAAGCAGCATTACAAAAATATTATCACGCGAGATAACTTGGAAAGGTTTATAGTACAATTACCTATAGTACAATTACCTAGTGCTGCATCAGCAATTCATGATGATACATATGTTGATGATTTGCTTACAAGAAGTAATCCAATTGAAGATACAATAGTACAACTACGAAACGCAATATCTAGAATACCAAATTCTGCCGGTACGACTTTACATAAATGGCGCGCCAATCATCCATACATATTAAAAGCCATTCAGAATCAAGACAAAGAACAATGTCTGCAGTTTGACGACGATAATTATGTTAAATCACTTATTGGCATTCATCTACGAACTTTATTGGCATTCATCTACAGATATTTTCAGAATTCAAGTTCATTTGAAGCTACCATCATCAAAAAAGATTACGAAACGAAGCGTAATATCAGAGGTAGCAACGATATTCGATCCAATAGGTTTAGTGTCGGTAGTAATCATTAGGAAAATGTTTTTGCAAAAGCTGTGAAAAATTAAATTAAATTAAATTGGGATGAAAGTTTACCGCTCAGTTACCATAGTGTATTAATTTTATCATTCCTTGCTGAAACGTGTTCCCTTATTGAAACACGTTTCAGCAAGGAATGATAAAATTAATACACTTAAAAATACCACGTCATATGTTTAATAACCTTACTAAGCCAAATAACATTGAACTACATGGTTTCGCAGACGCAAGCGAAAAGGCTTTTGGTGCAGTAGTTTGAATAGAAAATGATAATGCAAATTAATATTGTTTACGACTCAAATTATTTTACCAAATTGATGCTTACCGTCGTTTATCTACTTACGATACTCAACCACAGATGTCGACACGTAATTATAATATGAGTATGTGTCATTTTCATTCGTCACAATTTCGTTTTGTTTTGGATAAAACATGATCAGTATCGAAAGTATTATTGCTGAAAATTGTGCGTTTTTATCATCATCATAAATGATGATCATAAATACGAAAAAGGAAAAAAAGAGTTTCCCATAAAGTTGCCGTTATTTATTTTATTTTTGTTGTTATGGACCAAAACCAACTTTTTATTACAAGCCGTATTCTAACTTACGTTGACGCAGACAAACAAAACCGATATGAAAAATTGCGTGTAGTAGTGCAAAACATCCTATAGTATACAAGCCCGATTGTCACCAATATTTTTCATTTTCATTTCATTATTTAGTGAAAATGTGTTATAATTTCAATCAAATAGCAGGAACACTAAGTGGAAAATTCGTAAAACCAACTGTGACGATTTAAGTAAAACCCTAAAGAATATTTTAAAATTTAGTTGGGGCTGAAACAATCACTAATTTTTCAATAAAATTTTTTTTTCTGTTAGCGGTATGAAACAATATTTAATTATTTTCTATTACAAAAATACAATACATAAAATCACATAATGTGCTTGTACTTATTTTGAATTGGAGTAAATTTTATATTATGTCCATTAATTAATTTATTCAATCATGTTGGTCCGTTTTGCTTGGATAGGTTTTGGTATGATATCAATAAATATAATTTTTTAATTTATTCACAATTAATAATAAAGGTTGACCTACTTTATAACTTTTGTATAATTATACTAATTTTAATTCACAAAAAATTAAATTATAAATTTAGCATAATTATCGCACATGATTTCACTTTTATGATAATTGAACGTTTCAGTACTGATTCATAAATTTAGAGCACGTTATTATATTAGATAAATTAACGCGACTTTACAGTTCAATTTCTTCGTTCATTCATTTATTTCACACTGCTTGTGAAATTTGAGAACGAATATCGGAACGATTTGGTTTCCATCTTGTTTAAAATTAAAAATTTTTGACATAATTCATATTATTTGTGGTTAAACATATTGTGAGGTTATAAATATAGTGGGCTTCAATAAATAAATATTGTGTTGCAATAAAATATTCAATATAATATATATTTGATAATATACGTAGTATTTCCGCGTTAAACGATATTTTTCAAAACAAATGGCTTGGCTTTGTATCTTTTTCTTTTTATTTTTATTATGTTGTCTTTCTCGTTGTTCGTTCAAACAAAAATAATACCAACTCTTGTGAAAATTTTCTTAAGTAAGTCACATGACTGTTTTGAGTTACATAATTGGTTGAAAAATTAATAAACGAACGAAGAAATTGAACTGTGAATGCGCTTTTATGGTTCGTTCATTCAGTTAAATTAATTTGTTGATTTTTTGGTTGACGAAAAAATCACAGAACGATTTTGTTGCCATCTTTTGTTTTAGTGTTCTTAGTATTAATTTTATATACGTTATGAATTTGAATTGTCAAAATATATCGTCGTTTATTTAACTTGATTTTACTAAAATGGATGATTTTGATGAAAGCATCCTCTTATGACAATGTCATTGCTAGTGGTATAATTATGTGGTATTATACAACAAATAAAAAGGACAGAAAAATGAGATTATGTGATGCCAGTGAAATATTGAAATACCGAGCTGGTCTGGGGTTTTATAACCATTTAATATCGGAAATGCGATTGAGTAATATTGATGCATTTAAAAATTTCCATCGAATGATGCCAAAAGTGGTTGATGACTTACTATATATCATTATGTCCAGAAACACAAAGGATTTCCTGTTAATCCTACAACTGCAGGAGACCGGTTGTCATTAACATTACGGTAACTAGAATGTATAAGAAATGTTGGAACAGCTTTAGTATCGCTCATCAAATTTTTTGTTAGTAATTTGTTACTCTTTAGTGGGGTTTTAGATTGAATTTTCGAGTGCAGGGACCAGCAATAGTCGGGGATTTAGGTACAATTTTATTTTAATAAAATTGCCACTATAATATTGATTTCTCAAGCGATATTAAAGACTTACCAAAATATTTATTCTAATGTTAAATTTGTTATTTTAAATTAAATTTTTAAATTTAGTTATTGGGCAAGTGGTGATAGTATGATGTCAATAGGATATGCATACCATATAGGTTTAAGTACCGTATCTGTAATTATTAGAGAAACGACAAAAAGCGACCTGGGATAATTTAAAATCCCTAGAGTTTCCAAAGCTATCAACATTGACATGTCAAAACATTGCATCTGATTTTTTTCTAAATGGAATTTCCCTAACAGTTTAGGTGCCATTGACGGCAAACACGTTATTATACAGTCAAAAGATAATAGTTTCTTAAAATAATTCTTACATATTACGTTTAACTAAGTATAATTTTTTGTGTTGCAGGAATTTGCAAATTCCAATAGCTCGTGCTATAATTACAAAAACTCACATAGGTTTGTGTTAATGGCAGTATGTGACGCCGATTATAAATTTAGTTTGGTCGACATTGGTGTATCCGGAAAAAATACGAAGTGAATTCGGAAAGCGTTTTGTAGCAAAATGTCTATCCTTAAAAATACCAAATCAGATTGTCCTCCCTGGCAGCTCAATTGCTTTGCCATATTGTTTCGTGGGAGATGATCCATTTCCCTTATTGGAAAATATAATGCTCCGGGAAGGAGGGCAGTAATATTAAGCCAATAACAGGACTTATTTAATTATCGTTTATCACGGCCAGAAGAATTGTAGAAAATTCGTTTGGAATATTGAGTTCTCAATGACAAATTTTTCGAAAGCCGATTATTGCCAGTAGAGAATCTGTGCTTAATATGATTAAAGCAACTGTATGCCTTCATAACTGGCTGCGTATGATATCAGGTGATACGTATATTGAGAAAAAGCTCACAGTTTATGTCTATTAAATCTAAACTTACTCGTTCTATTCATTCTCTTAGCAATTCTCTCCCATGCCATTTTTTTAGCTGAATTATTTTTGTAAAATTTATTATTTAAATCGTATAAAATAGTTTCATCTTTTATTGCCTCTAAAATTCGTCTTTCGAAATAGAAATCTAAAATAAAAAAAAATTGTAAAAACTTTATTACTTTACGATAATGAATTTATTTATGGATTTTATATTCAAAATTATGTTAACATATTTTTAAATTATTATTTATCAAAAAAAATTAATTAAACGATTAAGAATTTTAAACAAAGTCGATATTTCACGAAAACCAACAAAATATTACCGGTTGTCATTTTTTTTCATATTGTCTGTTTCATTTTATATTCTAGTCTCTTTTCCTCTATATTCGTTCAGTAAAGTTTGTAGTGCAGCTTATTTTTCTAACGCTGTATGTTGACATGCTCATTCATTAAAAGAATTCATTCATAAAAATCAATCTTTTAGCAACTGAATGCGCTCATCTATCCTGTTAAAGAAAAATCACTCATAATATAAATATATAATATAATATAAATAATTACAAATATCCAAATATTAAGATTATAGAAAAATTAAGAAGTATTTGAAGTAAATTTTTCGAAGTTAAATGGGATATATGCAAAAAAAAAAAAAACGTAAGACTGATGCTCGTAAATATTACATTGAGTAATAGTGTTTACCGAATTTTTATTTTTTTTGCTCTGTTACGTTATTTTTACAGTTTTCAATTTCACGAAATAGTAAATAGAAAGAGATAATAGAAGAAAACGGTCAAAATCAATTAATGTAATTAAGTCCGTTGATTTAAAAAATGCAAACGGACTAAATACAACGTAATCGTGGTTACTTGTTGTTGCTTTACACAGCAGAACTCGCAGTTGTATAATGACTAAGAGCAGGCTTTCGCTATTTTTTTCGTAAAAAAGATTGCTAAGTGGAAAAAACTGAAATTAGATGCATCAATTTGATGGCAAATTTAATCGCTCAAATTGAGAGCTGTTTATGCGCTGATTAACCTTTCAATCATAGAACTAGACTGACATACCATTCGTCCCCACACGATCGCACTTCGTGTATTTATATTAATTTTGTTTTTATATTAATCTTGTTTAATTCAGTTGAGAAATTGTATTCAAATATGTTATGATGTATTTCTAATTATTTTTGATTTTGTATTTTATTTTTTAACAATTGAGTTTTTATTCGGTCGCTGCCGGGTATTCCAGCTATTATAATATATTGCTAATCGTTTTTATTTCATTTGAAACACAAGTAAATTTATGCGTCCTGGATTTCGAGAAATTCGTTGTGTACCTTACTTGCGTATTTTGTATTCGTGGAACACACGTTATGTAAAGTAAAATATCCAAGTATAGTATTACAAAAAATCGGTATATCTTTATAAAGGTACACACATTTTTAGAGAATTTTAAATTTTTTCGAATAACCAAATTAAATTTTGCGGTATTCTCAAAAATGTGTTTATACAAATTGAATGAAGCACGTTTATCGTATAATTTAAAACAAAATCATTTAAGGAATTTTTAATCAAACGATGGGTTGATAGAGTAGACCTGAGGCGTACAGAAAAAGAAACAGTTAAAAGTTACTATGATAGAAGCTCCTAATTTTTTAAAATTTATTATATATTTTCCCCATTTAAATTCCCTTCTTTCAAGTATGGCGCAATAAGTCGACTCCATTGAGGTTAATGATGTACATCTCGTAACCATATCAGAAATGATTCATGTTATGCCCATTTATTTGGTCATGGTTTGTAAATGATACTTCAACCGAAAAAAGTACAGACGTGGTAGAGAAACATTACCTGCATGGTAATATGTGGTAGGGATGCATAGGGATGATTCCAGAACCTCCTACAATTTGTCTAGTATACTTACTAATAATAATAATAATTTCCCAAAGATGAATTTTAAGATGAGGTATTTAATAAGGATGCGTCAACATCCTCCACGCGTTGAAACGTCACTTTTGTTTCAATATTATTTTGTGGAAGACTGCATAATTTAAAAATACCGCATCTTAGTATTCCAATATCGAATCTTAGTGTTTAGTCCATCCGTTTCAAAGTGAATCTCGATGACCCGACTAAGCCTCTATTTGAAAGGGGAAAGGGGTTGATTGTCCTCGATTAGTACTACCAAATCTCCGATCTTGAGATTTTCTGATGGGTAAGTCTGGCATTGGTGTTGAGTGGAGTGGTCTCCCAATCAGAAAATATCCGGGTGTTAAGCCATCAAAGTTATCGAGGCTGCTTGAAATTGATCCAAGCGGTTGAGAGTCTAATACTGCTTCCACTTGTTTAGTCAACGTCATTAATTGTTCGTAAGTGAATTTAGCAGAGCCCATCGTAAGACAAAGGTGGAATTTGGCTAACTTTACACCGAATTCATGTAAGCCACCAAAATTTGGGCTAACCGGTAGAGTGCACTTCCAATCTGTTTGATCGTCTTCACATATCGATCGCAGATTGTTCTTTAGGTCTTGCAATGAGAGACGTTCATATAGTTCACGTAACTGGGAATTAATCCCGATAAAGTTGCTGCCATTATCGGAGAACAGATAAATGCATAGGCCTCGAGTCGCTTAAAACATCCCATGAAAGCTTCTGTGCTAAGATCAGAACGTAATTCAAGGTAAATTGCATTTGATGAACAAGCATAGATACGTCTTCGTTGATGGTTTACCACGGATGCGATAATGAATATAAGACGGTCCTGCGAAGGTAACTCTGACCGTAACGAATGATGGCGGCGCATCAAGTCGTTCCACTAGTAAGTTACCCATTTCTTGCTTCATATGAGTAGGTTAAAACCGAAAGCACTCCTTGGATTCTTGTAACACCTTCTTGCATACAGGGCCTCCAGAGAGCAAAATAATATTAGCGAACATCAGTAAGGTATTATTATTGGACTGGTACCTAGTTCAAAAAGAACTGGGTAATGGTTTGATGACAAATTATTTATGGATTCTATATTAGTGATTTTTGAATAATTTTTGAAAAGAATTAGTCTATAGTTGAAGGATTTCTACCGGGAACAAAACAAGTTGGTTCATCGGGGTGATTTAAAAAGATATTATTGTTAGAGGTTATGATGTTATTGAGAACGTTTCCACAGCTGTTGGCCTTAGTGCAATTCCAATTATGGTGCTTTGCAGTAAAGTTTCCAGATATAACAACGCGATTATAAGATTTAATTAAAAGTTCAAGATCTTAAGAAAAAGCAACTGAATCAGGTTTAGTAGGAGTATTATAAATAGCTACAAGGTTTAATGTTCGGTTACATAATTCTATATCTATTGCAATACTTTCAATTCTATTAAGTAAAATAGGTGTTAGTAATTTATATTTAAGTGATTTATGGATTAGTTTAGCTACTCCGCCACCATTGGTCATATTATTAGTATTTGGATTAATAAGTGCTCTATCATACCTGTAAATATGACAGAGTGAAGTGCTTATCCTGTCCAAGCCATGTTTCCGCGAGCATAATTACTCTTGGTTGATGGACTTGGATGAAGTTTTCAAACTCCACTTTTTTAGGAATTATAGAACAAGGGTTAAAGGCACTTTACACTTTTTTTATTTGTGTTAATCATCAAAGTTATTTATACTGATTGCATGTAAAACTTGGCGATGTTTATGGCATCCCTGCGTTGATTTTGACGATTTGATGATCATGGTGAGGTTTTTCAATTCATTGGTGATTTCCTTTATGTTCGGGATCTGCTGTAATTCTTCAACTTCCGCCTTTATTTTTGCAAAAATGCGTGATCTCCGTTACATTTGAATCATCATTCTTTTAGTGAAATTCGAGGCCCTGCACGCACCTCATATTACGGTTGCAGTTTGACGCCGCATGCCCGTATTGTTGGCAATAGAAGCACTGTGTGTACTCCTTGACTGCTGGTGAAAAAAGTTGCCATGTAACTACGCAGTTACACAGCATCCCACATTTTCTTGGAGCTCCTTGATGTTCGTTGTCCCTCTGGCAAAAAAAAAAACAACGGTAAAAATACAACGGTATATTTGAATTGGTTTTGCGGTTTGTCACTGGTTTGACTGCAACTCCCTTGTTGCTGATAGTAAACTTCACACTCTCGGGCTTTACTTGATAAAGACCGAGAATTACGGCCGTGTATTCTCGTTCACTTTCGGGAGTGAACGTGTGAAACTGATGCGAAAGTCTTCCCAGATATTGGGTCAACCGTTGATGTTGATCCTTTTTTTTGCATTTAATCGCACCCGTCCGGTGCGATTAAGAATTTTGGCAGTAACATTTGTGATCACGATGAAGCTTGTGCATTTTGCTAGCAATGACTTTACCTCCTCAATCTTTCAGTCCACAATGATGGGAGGGGTTTTTGCCTTATTTACAAGCTCTGGAACACGAGCATTGTTAAGAGGCTCAGAACGGTTACCTACCAGAACGGTATACTGTGGGAGTGGCTTTTAAGCGGCCCTATTTATTGCACCCGCAACAGGTTTTCTTTTCTTATTATTAGTAACCACTTGAAATTCATTTGAGTTATCGCTATTGCCATTTTGAAAAAGTTTGTACACAACTTATTACAAAAAAAAAAAATTAGAAAAAAACAATTCAATTTATATAAATACAATTGAAAATTTTAAAAAATTAATAAATTTTTTAAAAACACGTCTATATTGTTCAGCGGTTAACTAAATATTGATAAACATTTATCCAGCGAGTGTCCGATTTTATTTTGTTTTGTATTTATACTTTTTGACCTAACGGGATTTATTTGGGTTTTTTATTTTTTTTCTGTTTTGTTGGTAACTTTTTTTTTGTGCACAATATCAAAAATTCATTAAATTTAATTTTGATTTTATAAAAACATGTTGGCTCCCAAGTAGGCCTTACACTAGTTCTATTTTTGCAAATCGCTTTCTACTATCGATTATTAAAGCGTCAAATAAATTTTCTCCGAAAGTCGTTCATAAGACTTTAATTTTTAAGATTGCTTTATACAAGCCATATATTAGCGCAATAATTTTTGATAGAGTGTATGTTGGTCCGGACTCAACTCGACAGTTACAATCTCAAACTATTCGTTGTGCAAGATACGGTAAATAATACATATTTTTAAGTTTGCATGTGAATAGCTGCATGTGAACTAATTTTAGTATTGTCAAAATCAGTAATGTATTTGACAAAACCGATCAAAATATTATGATCATTTACAACCACCATACAAAAATTTTATTTTGCCTAATATGTGTTAAAGCAAATAGTTTTTGAGTTCTCATTTTACTAATTTTAGAGACTTTAGTGCTTGGATATAATAGTTAATTTCTAATCGACCACCGCAAGCACTTGCAAGCACTTGTGGTTCTTGTCTTTGCTTAATTAAGTTAAAAGCTGTTATGTCGAATTTGTTCGTTCGGTGGATGAGCGATTTTATATGTAAAAAATAAAAAAATGTTTTTTTCTTAAAAAAAACTGAGCGACATCGCCGCGATGGCTGGTTTTATTGGGAGATTCTGGCCTCACTAGGTTGATACCGTCCTACCAAGATTTAAGCAATTTGTCGGATTCCCAAAAACAATTTAACATAAAACAATAAGCGACTAGAGTGGAATTCGAACATGCATTTGGGCGTCTAAAAAATCAGTTGAGGTTATTATCAAAATTTGACAACATATCTATCGAGTTTACTGTGAATTGTACCATTTTTACTTGTATGTCAAGCATATGCACTGATAACAACGATTGGATAGTTGCAGAGCAAGAAATTAGGCCAACAGCTTTTTTTTTTTTTTTTTGTATAAATGTTCAGAGCACTTAGGATATATGTATATGTATGTATATCCTTTATATGAAAGTTTTAGCAACAAACACACAGCACTACTGCAAAAGGTAAAAGGAAGGATTAGGAGGGAAAAAGGTAAGAGAGAAATAAAAGGAATAAAGGTTTTCAGTCTTCTAGTTGTTTACTTTTGATATTAAGTTTGAATCTCTGTAAATTGTATTCCAAGGGAAACGTCTCGTCGTTTAGTTTATCCCACATTCGCGTACTCCTAACAAAAAATTAATTTTTAAATTTATTGGTCTTCGCGAATTTAATTTCCAGATTGTATCGGTGTACCAGGCGTCTTAAATTACGCGCGGGCTTTGACAAACCAGGCATAAATTCATAAAGTTCCGATGAACAATGACCATGAAAGTACTTGTAAAACACGCATAAGGCTCCCACATTACGCCTATGGGAAAGAGAATCAAGATCAGATAATAATTTTACATCTTCAATCATTCGAGATGCTCGGTTTTGGACCCGATCGAGTGCAGTTAAATGAGTTTTCGGTGATCCAGCCCAAATATGAGAATTATACTCCAACCTGGGTCTTATGTAGGTCTTATATAATGTAAGTATTTTGGATGGATTAAAGTAAAACTTACATCGTCGTAGAAACCCAAGACATTTGGCTGCACCAATCGCTGCTTTGTTTATTTGTTCAGCCAAAGATATTCTCTTTGAAATAGTTAAACCGAGAATCTCAAATGTGTCAGACGTAGCCAAGCTGGATTCACCAGTCAAAAAAGACGGTGAATAACCATCAGTTCGGCCAGAAAAAACACAGGTTTGAAATTTGTTGGGATTAAATTCAACTCTGTTGGCTTCACCCCATTTAAGAATGACATTGAGATCTCGCCTAAGGCGGTCATTCATAGCCATTCTTTTTGCGAGAACATCGTTTCGCGATGAAGAAGAAGGTAAACTGTAAGAGGTAGAAAGTGAGCTGCCATCAGCATAGGAGTATATTGGATTGAGAGTTGCTGATAGAAGATCATTGATGAAAATTAGAAAAAGGGTTGGAGAAAGGACGGATCCCTGAGGAACACCAGCGTTTATAAGATGTTGATCGGAAGTCACACCATCCACCACCACTTGGATTTTGCGACAAAAAAGAAAATTCTCAATCCATAAAATTAACGAACCGTGAAGGCCAACTGTCCTCAATTTACACAGCAAACCCTTGTGCCACACACGATCAAATGCTTTTGAGATATCGAGAGCAATGACTTGAGATTCACCAGATTGGAAGCTGACGCATGGTTTGAAGAAAATTTGATTATAGAAGGAAATGATTAAAGAAGGCAAGAGTTAATTGAACAAATATTTCCAGGTACTAGTTGAAACGTGTGTTAGGCTGACCAATTACAACGTTCGCCATTATGCAACACGTGGTTTGAAGGTCTCTTTGAGATGTGGTATGGTACGTTTACGGCCATAATACTATAGTTAAGTTTCGTTTTTTAATTAAAAATACAAATCTACATAAATTAAAAAAATTAATTGTTTTTCATTTTATCCAATTTTATTTTAATTCTTATTATTATACCGTTTGCATCCTGTTTACCGTTTTCATCCTGAATTCTTGTCTTTTCTTTATTTTTGACATAATCTTTAAACCAATCCATCTTCTTTCTAAAGATGCTTTGATCTTTTCTTCGTAGTATTAAATTTTCAGCAAGTTTATCGCTGTTGTTTTTTCTTTTGCGTTTTGGTAAAGGATTACTGGTATTTTGGTTATCAGTTGTGTTATTTTCATCGCTTTTTTACCCAGACCATTTGGGAAGGGTAAACTGGCTCAACAGTTTCGCTCGATACCCCGACAGATCGAATAATTCATCCATTATTTCTAAAAACAAATTTTGAAGGCAGCAGCCACCTCTCTCTCTATCTTTCGATGATTTGTATGATCGCCAGTTTATCTCTATATTTTCGTCATTTGTCAAATATTCCTAAAATGTATAATAGTCATGAATTTTCACTTAACAATACGTCCAGAGCTTCAAGGTCGGTTAAAACAGATTCCCAGTAATGTTTTTTATTCATAGTGGTAGCATATTCTTCTTTCCTATTTACCATAAGCATGAATGACAGCTTTTGTTTCGGCTAAACTTTTTTTAAGTCATAATTTATTATTTTATAAAAGAAAAGATTATATTATTTTTTATACAGGTTATACTAATATATTTATAACGAATATCACATTTAGTTAATATTTATCACAGCGCACACAAAAACGAATCACTTTTACTTTTGGCCAAAACCTTCTAAAAACAAGAAAAGTAGGTTTTGTTTTTGAGAAGGTTTTGTTTTTGCATAAAATGACAAATTTTAAATTATAGGTTATGTTTTACTTGTTAAAATTTTTTTGTGCGTTCTGATCGACAAGTCCTTGCGGTGGTCGATTAGTAAGCTACTATGTTCTAAATTCAATTTATGTTCTAAAACAAAAAACCATTAAAAATTGAAAGTCTATAAATAATAATTATAGAAAAGTGATTCTGGTTATCAAGTTATTTTGTAATAGGCTGTGTAAACAAGTATACAGGATGTAAATAAATCAGATGTTATATGAGTGTATCATATATTCGGAAGCTAACCGTAAAATTGTTTTTCAAAGTTAAATATGTATTCTTTTTTATGTAATAAACACAAATAAACAAAATAATAAATAAAATTGATATTATGTGTTTGAAATAATGTAAAAAAGGGAGTGATACGAAATCCCACATTATAAAAACTTGCATTACAAAACCAAGCAAAAAAGTTCAAACAATATCAGGAAAAATATCAGAGATCAGGAAAAATATTTTTGGTTTTTTTTAAAAATATTATTCAGGGAATTATAAAATTATTTAATTCCTAACAATATATTTCAAAACAATTTATTTATAAAACCATGCCAATAATTTATTATACGTTTCTTTTTATAATTTTGTTACTTTTTGTGTTTTTATTTTTTTTTTGTATGTTTTTGTTTTTGATATTTTTTCACCGAATATTTTTTCGATCCGCGCCTTTGCTAAAATATTTTCGTTTTCCAAATCTCCTAAAAGTTAATATAGCAGCGTGGCGTTTTCCGACTATCACTATGAGATGACGTTATCTACGCTATTTTGCGTTCGTGGGAATGTCTCTGAACCAATATTATTTCCACCGATATCCTGAAATTCGGGTTTATATTTCGGTTGTTGACTATCTTCACCAATGTATTTTTTTTTATCGAACATGCAATTTTTTAGCACCTTCGTCATTTAATATTCTGCACAAGTTCTGTTAATAATTATAGACTTAACCTGGTGGAACAATGACATTATAGAACAATGACATGGATAGAACTTGAGCCCGATGAGGTAAAAGTAAAAGGAAGACACAGCGTATACAATTTAAAATATTTACTTCACCGCAAAATCACCGTAGAGGAACCCATTAAGAAAACAGGACCAGTGCAGTGCATCAAGTGCCAAGAATACGGCTACACTAAAGCTTACTGTACGCTGAACGAAGTTTGTGTTATTTGTGGCGAACTTCATAGTTCAAAACAGTGTAATAAAACAAAAAACGATCCATCAGTAAACCGGTGCAGTAATTGTGGTGAGAATCATACTGCTAATTACCGAGGCTGTCCAGTTTATCTGGACTTGAAACTCAAAACTACCCCAAAAATGCGATACGAACAACGAGTGCTTAAGACACAATACAACCAAAGTAAATTTGATTATTCCAACAGCAGATGTATCTACAACCGCACAAAATAATAATATCCATATCACTGAAAATAGTTTCGCAAAAACTGGCATCTCCTATGCAAATATTCTAAAGGGCACCAAACCAACACCAAAAGTTCAATTAAATGCCGAAGAATCGAATATCCACGCAACCATAAATAAATTGACTGAAACAATTCAAAATTTCATGATGATGATGGAAAAACAAATGAGCATGATGATGCAAAATATGACCACTCTAATGCAAATTATTGTTAAAAACCAGAAATGACTCTCCTAAAAATAGCTGTATGGAATGCAAATGGTCTTTCACAACACAAAGCTGAATTACAGTCTTTCCTCAACGATCATAATATTGATATCATGCTGATATCAGAAACGCACTTTACAACTAAAACATATTTTAAAATTAATGGCTATTCAGTTTATGACACCAAACATCCAGACGGTAAAGCACATGGCGGCACTGCAATTCTAATCAAACAAAGAATAAAGCACTATGAACTAAACAAATACGATAAAGATCACATTCAAGCAACTAATATCTGCCTGGAGGAATGGTCTGGTAATTGTGTAATTTCGGCCGTTTACTGCCCTCCTAAACATGCAATTAAAAAACAGCAATTTACTGATTATTTTAATCAGTTGGGCGTAAAGTTTGTCGCAGGAAGTGATTACAATGCTAAGCATGTACAATGAGGTTCGAGACTGACTACATCTAAAGGTAAACAACTTTATGAAGCAATTACCCAAGCAAATCTGGATTATTTATCTTCACAAAACCCTACTTATTGGCCTACAGATAGAAAGAAAATACCTGATCTTATAGACTTCTGTGTAACAAAAGGAATCGCCCGCACCAATGCTCAAGTAGACGATTGCTATGACCTATCATCTGATCACTCTCCAATTATAGTCAAATTAAGTACCGATGCCTTAAAAATTGACCCACCTATACGACTAACAAGCAAATTAACTAAATGGAGTATATATAAAAAGGTCATTGAGCAGAACTGCCAACTGGATATTCCACTGTTCACACCAGAAGATATTGAACTGGCAACAGAAAAGCTAACGCAAATAATGGAAACAGCTGCAAAAAAGGCTACACCAAGAGTTATTAGCTCTGAAAGAGTCAATAGGCCAACACCTAACATTCAGCAGCTAATTCAACAAAAGCGGAAAATACGCCGGCAATGGCAACACCAAAAGTCTCCACTACTCAAATGGAAACTAAATAAAGCTATTAAAGCTCTAAAAAGAGCTTTGGTAGAGGAAGCAGATCAAGGAGTTCAGAATTATCTGAGTGAACTCTCAGCAACGGAAAAAACCGATTACTCACTATGGAAGGCAGCAAAAAAAATAAAAAGGCCAGCCCTACCGAATCCACCAATCAGGCAACCAGATGGTCACTGGGCCAGAAGTGATATTGAAAAGGCTAATGTTTTCGCCAACCACTTAAAAGAGGTATTCACACCAAATGTTCAAAGCAATATTAGTGTACTGCCGGGTTATACAAAGGATGCTTCTATCTTAAATCCTATAAAATTTAAGTGGAAAAGTGTTAAAACCACTATTAAAAAAAGTCTAAGTTCAAAGAAAGCTCCAAGATATGATTTGATTACCGGAAAAATTATTAAAGAATTACCAGATAAATGCATAAAACTCTTAACCTATATTTTCAACGCAATAATGAGATGTGAATATTTCCCTAAAAAATGGAAAATGTCACTAATTATAATGATTCCGAAACCTGGCAAGGACGTAACGCAGGCCACGTCATACAGGCCGATAAGTCTTCTTCCTACAATCTCAAAACTTTTTGAAAAAATGTTACTCCAAAAATTAAAACCAATATTATCTGCAAAGCACATTTTACGAGACCACCAATTTGGATTTCGTGACCAGCATAGTACTGTTGAGCAGGTGCATAGGGTTATAAACGTAGTCAAACTAGCTCTAGAGGAAAAGAAATACTGTTCCGCTGTTTTCCTGGATATTGCACAAGCTTTTGACAAAGTGTGGCATGAGGGCCTGATATACAAAATAAATACTCT